>CM069857.1:118682440-119976190 GCA_036172795.1 Pelodytes ibericus
TTCTGATCGTAAGAGGGCCATGCATTTTATTTTGATACAACCTACAATGATTATGTTTAGTAGTTAAAATGGTTAATGATAGTACACCATAATTACCTACAAATTACCAACATATACTCTGCTTAGGTAAGGTAATATTACTAAATCAATCACTACTCAAGGTGGCTATTTCTTAATCTGCTCGGTAAATGATAATGTATGTATTCCAGTTTAGACTTTAAAAATACAAATCTTAGATAATCTCTGGAGATGAGATATTACATATTTGGGTAAAGAGCTAGACTATAATAATTTATGGTTCTTTTGTTAATATCTCTAGGATATTCCTCTGGCTTCCTTCTGCAGAAAGGATGACAGATAAACACAAGGCTAAAACGTATAGATCCCAGAAATTGTGGGATTTAAGTTAAATTTACCCAAATATTTATGCTAATGACATCCATAAAAATTGAGATTATGCTAGAAACAAATTACCACATTTATACATTACCGGCAGAGGTTGGTTTGCAGTTGGGACTCCTTCAATTGAAGAATTGAGTGATGGGAGTTACTCCTGGGACTTAGCTCAATACTATGGGTATGGAGATTTCTATTGTTATAATGAACATGTGCTATTAAAAGCCTCATATTCCTGAGTCCTCTCCAGAAGGAGAGAGACTCAGCCCGTTTCTAAAACATTCCCATCTCTCACCCCACTAGTGGCAGCTCTCTCAAAATCAGTCTCCCCAGGTCTTTTCAGGTATCTCAGGTCCCCCTTTCTACACCTCCAGTACCAACTTATCAACCAAACCTTATCTCAGACTCACACCCTGTTTCTGTAACTTCTAGCCAATTGAATGGATGGGTGTATTTAATTTAAATGAGATGATGTCATGGTTTATAGCTACACCTGGATTGTGAGTATAATATAAGACAATATATGTTTAAATGTCTAAAAGTGTTAATACAATTTGAAATTAGAGTAAATATGTATCATATTCTTATTCTTATCATTGCACATTAAATAAAAATGTATAATAAAATATATACCACACTAATAAAACAATAAAAACAATATTCTAATTAATATGTAGGATTAATAATACTTTACATTTTAATTAGTGAAGGTGTGATATAATTATATATTTTATTGGGTGATTTGAATCAACTAGGTCTATTTATAATAACCCTTATTAGATTCTACAAATCAAAAATCCCAATAATCTCAGTGTGTCTGTGTCTGTCAGTTTCTGCCAGTGTGGGTGGGCTAGCAAGTTGCAGAGAAGCCCCCCTTCTCCTCTAGTATGTACACAGCTGTGTCTGATTCAGTACAAAGAGATGTAATAAACCTTGCACAACAATGGCCACCTTATCTGTTCAGGTGATACTATGAACTTATCAGTAAAATATTTGGTTACAGATAACAGAGTTAGGAATGTGGAAGACTTATCCTCAGGGACACAGAATAACATTTTAACACACAGAAGGATGTCCAAAAACTGTCACAAAATGGAGGCTGCTTGCATCCATCTTGTTATACTTTGCTTCTGCTTTATTCATATGTACCAGTCTCGAGATTACTGATCAATACCTCTGACAACGCCAGGGAACTCCTTGGAGCTGGCTTTGGTGTGCTCGGTCCCTGGGTGCAGTGGGCAGTAGCAGGCATACTGTCTAGGGGACGGCCGCTACGGTTTTGCACCCTGATCCCTCTTATGCTGCGCTGGTGCCTCTTTGCGACCACAGCCTCTTCCTCCAAACTGGACACGTCACTCGCATGACCTTGATTCCATGTGGGGTCTAGGACCTCATCATCCTCCACATCATCTTCCACCCACTCCTCAACCCTTCCCTCCTTGCAGGTCTGCACACTGCCGAAAACCACAGCAGTTGGCACCTGTGTTTCGTCATCATCAGAGACGTGCTGCGGTGGTCCTCGCATGTCCACATCCTGACACATAAGTGGTTGTGCATCAGTGCACTCAATCTATTCCACTTCTGGGGCAAGGCTAGGTTTGATGACCCCGCCAGCAGCGTCATCAAAAAGCATAAGAGACTGCTGCATGACTTGTGGCTCAGACTGCTTGGCTGATTTGAAGGGGGTAAATTGAAAGACAGATGGCCATGGGCTGCAGGTGTCAACTCTGAGCTTTCAGCAGGGGACCGGGTGGGAGACAATGTGAAGGAAGGAAGTGGCAATAGCAAACAAATTCAATAACTATTTTGTAGGATGCGCCACAGCTCTTATAGCAAAACATCACAATGAATATTATGAAGACGAGTCAACACCGATATCACCCCTGGCCAAACACATTGCTGAATTTGAATTTGCTCCTATATCAGATAGTGAAATAGCATCTCATCTCCTCAATCAAAAAATGAAACTACAATGTGGGACGGACCTACTTCCGTCAATGCTGCTGAGGCTGAGTGCGCCAGTTACTGCGCGACCCATTGCCCGCCTAATCAATGAGTCCCTGTCCTCCAGTTATGTCCCCAAAGCCTGAAAAAAAGCCAGAGTTGTCCCCATCAACAAAAATAGTGATGTAAACATAGTGGCAAACTACAGGCCTATCTCACTGCTACCCGTCCTTTCTAAAATCCTGGAAAAATGTGCCCATGATCAACTGTGCAAGTATTATCAACGGTCCAACCATCAAACCTTCGCTTCAATCTGGGTTTCGGTCAAGTCACTCCACGATAACTGCCCTCTTAAAGGTGACCAGTGACATTCAGAGTGGTATGGAGAGTGGTGAAATAACAGGTGCAGTTTTCCTTGACTTTGCAAAGGCCTTTGATACGGTTGATCATGATCTGCTGCTACACAAGCTAAATTGTTCTGGTATAAAAGTCGCTCTGCTGGTTTCGTTCGTACTTGTCTGATAGAACTCAATAGGTGTCTATTGCTGATACTACCTCCCTCCCTTTGCCAATCAAGTGTGGAGTGCCTCAAGGATCTGTTCTTGGGCCTCTGCTTTTCTCACTATTTATTAATGATCTACCTTCGGTGTGTGACCTGGCTCGTGTGCATATGTATGCTGATGACACGGTCATTTATAAGTCCAGTACTAAACTATCGCAAGTGGAATCCGTGCTACAGGGGCAGTTTTTTAAAATTGAAAGTTGGATAGCTAGAAACAAATTATTCCTTAACGCTGAAAAAACTGTGTCCATGTTGTTTGGGACAAATGCTAAGTTACTTAAATTAAACAATCCTCAAATAAACATCAAGACCAAATCTAGTTATAACATGACCCAAGTAAATTCATACAAGTATCTTGGCATGTGGCTAGACCCAAACTTATCTTTTGGTCTCCATATTGATAAGCTAGTGTCAAAGCTATATCCTAGGATTTGGCTTTCTACTGTATATAGAAACAAATCAAACCTAGATTCCACGGTAAGGAAACGTATTGTGCAGCAAATGTTAATGCCAATCTTGGACTATGGAGATGTTGTGTATGATTCTGCCCCTCAGACACATCTCGGTAAACTGGACACTCTGTACAATACATTGTGTCGTTTTGCACTACAGTGCAATTATAACACTCTCACTGTAAAATGTTAAAAGAGTTAAATTGGCTGACGCTTGCCTCCAGGCGCGCTCTCCACCTAGCGTGCTTAGTACATAACGACTTCTCTGGAACGCTTCCCCCCTACCTGAGCGGCATGCTCGCCCTTACTCCCTGCACATCCTACAATCTCAGATCTTGCACCAACCCTTCGCTAGCGATCCCTCGCTTCAAAAAGGAAGCGGGTCAAGGTGCGTTCTCTTTCAGAGCTCCTCATATGTGGAATAGCTTTCCTGCTTCTGCCAAGTCAGCAGCTAGTCTAAAATCACTGAAGTAAATGTCTCCAAAATCCTCAAAACAGATTGTACCTGTTATTAGTTTACAAACTCCTTCATATACTGTACATGTTGTTCCTTCTTTGTATCAATAATGGTTTACCCTGTATGTTAACCTTCCAACTTGTTTATATATATGTATGTATGTATTTATTTTAATCTACTGTTAAATGTGTAACTCTGTAACTCCATTCTGGACTGGGTCCCCAGGACATACTTGAAAACGAGAGAAATATCAATGTATTCTTCCTGGAAAAACACTTTCTAAATAAATAAACTGGAGGCACTGTCAGCCACCCAATCTACTATCGCCTGTACTTGTTCTGGCCTCACTTTTCTAAGAGCGGCATTCGGGCCTACCAAATAACCCCGAAGGTTCTGTCGCGTACTAGCACCTGAGCAAGGTGTTTCACTTGTGCGCGTCGCTGGCACAGATCGACCACATACCCTACTTGCAACAGGAGCTCCACCAACACCAGCAGCACCACGACCAGGGCCACGTCCCTTATTTGACGCTCTCCTCATTCTTTCCGTTCTCCCACCAAAGTAGCAGATGGTTTATGTCAGGCGACAATGTAACCGCCAATAGTCAACAATTTTTATTTGTATATTTTTTTCGTTTTTTTGTTTATTGCACTGCAAAAAATGCACCGCAAGACGTAAATGTACTATTTAGCATAACAATTATAATTTTTCAAAGTGCGCTGTAAGCAAAGTATTGGACTGTTCTATTTGACTCTCAGATATGAAGTGCACCGCAAGACGCAAATGTACTATTTAACACCCAAAACAATTTGAATTGTTCAAAGTGCGTAGAGCACAGTATTTGACGGTTCTATTTGACTCTCAGATATGAAGTGCAAGCCGTAAATGTACTATTTAGCACAACAATTAACATTTTTCAAAGTGCGCTGTAAGCACAGTATTGGACTGTTCTATTTGACTCTCAGATATGAAGTGCACCGCAAGACGCAAATGTACTATTTAGCACCCAAAACAATTAGAATTTTTCAAAGTGCACTGTAACCACAGTATTTCACTGTTCTATTTGACTCTCAGATTTGAAGTGCAACGCAAGACACAAAATGTACTATTTAGCACCCAAAACAATTAGAATTTTTCAAAGTGCACTGTAACCACAGTATTTCCCTGTTCTATTACATTCTCAGATATGAAGTTCACCGCAAGACGCAAATGTACTATTTAGCACCCAAAACAATTAGAATTTTTCAAAGTGCACTGTAACCACAGTATTTCACTGTTCTATTTGACTCTCAGATATGAAGTGCAACGCAAGACGCAAATGTACTATTTAGCACCCAAAACAATTAGAATTTTTCAAAGTGCGCTGTAAGCACAGTATTGGACTGTTCTATTTGACTCTCAGATTTGAAGTGCACTGCAAGACGCAAATGTACTATTTACCACCCAAAACTATTAGAATTTTTCAAAGTGTGCTGTAAGCACAGTATTTGACAGTTCTATTTGACTCTGAGATATGAAGTGCAGGACGCAAATGTAATATTTAACACCAACAAATTGCAGTATTTAAAAATGCCTAGATGTTGCCCACTGAGCTAACAGAACAGGATTAAAGTCATGTGCCTGGCACACATGCAGTTGCAAGTGCACTGCACTCTCTGTGGCACTGGACTCAGGGCAGGGTACAAATATGTAGTATAGCACCCACTCAAATAATCACTGTTGTTTGAATAATCGCTGTAGTTTGCAGATTCAACACCAAAATTTTTTAATCTGTCCCTCACAGCTGCAGCATCCTCTCCCTACACTAAGAAGAGCTCATGTGATGTGCGTGTACGTCACTCCAGCTTATATATAGAGGCTGGGTCACATGCTGCACTGGCCAATCACAGCCATGCCATTAGTAGGCATGGCTGTGATGGCTTCTAAGGGCAAACGAGTGAAACGCTTGTTGATTGGCTGCCCTGCAGCCTTTCAAAATGCGCCATTAAATCGCAGAACCCCGAACTCCAACACGAACATGAACATACAGTGGAATGTCCGTGTTCGGGTCCGGGGTCAAAAAAACGTAATGTTCGGTACGAACCCGAACAGTGCGGTTCGGGTTCACTCAACACTATTCATAAATACACGGAGGTGAGTAATATGCATTATATTGTTCTTGAATCCCTAGATATAAGAAGACCATAGAAACACAAGAAAAAACAAACCAATCAGAATAGTTATACATAATACCTCCCTCTCCCAACAGTATAAATCCAAGTATTACAAGAAATTCCTCCTCTTTCTTTGATGAACCGAAAATAGGAGCAAACGAACATCCAAAATCCAACAGCATTAGACCATCGTAAAACTGTAAAAACCTCAAGTTGAGGAGACAAAAACTCCCACATGGATGAAGAAATTACTGTACTTTAGTCAACCAGCATGTAAGTATAGAGCCATCACACTAGGAAAAAGGAGAAAAGGGTGAAGGTCAGACCCGGATGTGAATATATACTGTATATATATATATGCAGCCAAATAACTGAAATATAATCTTTGACGTCAATGATTCAGTAAAACATTACAATTATCAACACAAATTGTATATTAATAGAATTTACCCAGGGTAGGGAAAAAGAAAAGTATATATATGCACTCACCTCCATGTTTTTATAAATCCTTCAATTTATAAAAACTTGCATAATATGAGACAGAGTCTCATTATGAAAGTTTAGCGCTGATCCAAAACCACAATCGCAAAGTGTTCCTCATTACGGAGATAGAACTCTGGGAATGTGAATTTATTCCCGAGACCAATCAGTAACCTTAATTATGTCTTCTAGTCGACAGCCAGGGCGAAGGCTATAGAAGCCATAGAAGTCCTAGCTTCATACTCCTTAAGACACAATTCCGGACACAAATGGGGTTGATCCGGAAAGGCAGGATAGAAGACAGACTTAACTGAAAATTACCAAGAAAAAAAGTCCAACGCTCTGATGTCTGACACGAAACAAGACACAGAAGAACAAAGATTTTGGCAGACAATTGTTTCAGTGACAACCTGTCATTCTGTGGCCAAGTCTCCAAAAATTAAAGAACCAAATTAAAGTTGCAGAGGTAAGAATACTTAGGCAAAGGAGGTCTAGCCAACCTAATGCCAGTTGCCAAGGCCGTCCCCTCTGGGAGAAGAAGGCCAGGGCTGGCGTCCTAGGCTCTTGGAAGGACTGTCTGTTATGAAAGAGGCCTCGGGAACTGTGGGCAAAGCCCTGTTAATATAGCCAGGAATGCGGAGTCTAGCCCTGCCAGCCCCGGCAAAAACCTTTTGGTTGAATACCTTATGCATGTTGACCTGGGCCTTGTCTAAGGCTGTAAAAGGTTTGGACAAATGAACCTAGACTTTTTATGAAATTATCCCCAAACAAGAGGCCATTGGCCTTGAGGCCGGGTTCAGAGGTAGCCAAGTTTACTAATTTAGGCTAAATCTTGAGCAGGATTGCCTTCCTGCATTCATTAGCAAAGGCCGAGGTCGCAATTTCCCGACAGACATATGGCCTGTTGGACCCACCTGGATCCACAGGTGAAGCCTCGGTCATGGCAATTCCTGCGAGTTCAAATATCCTGGTCAGAGAACCTAGGACATCTAGGATCTTTTCTTGGTAGTTTCTAAGAGAAAATAGTCTAGGCCTTTCCTGGCCTTGCAGCCGGTCTTGTCCAAGAATTAGCCTATCTTAGTATCTTCTATGGGTGTGTTACAGAACGCATTAGGCACAGTTGGCCTTGGGCATTCTGCCATCAATTTTTTCCTGGTTGCTCTATCATGTCGAGGCAAGAGCCAGCACTGAAATTCCGGCTCTGGGCACACCCACGATTGCTCCAAGGAGTGATCATGTGTGCCATATTGCAGGAGCAGCATGGCTGTGCCCTCTTGTGGTCAGAGATTCGGAATTGAAAAAAAAATCACTTCTGATGCCTTGAATATGTTGCTTGACTGCTCCTAGAGGCAGTCAGCAACATGGCAATGAATTTTCTTTTTTTTAAATAAAAGACACCTTTGTTAGCTGCTAGTTGAGGAAATACTGGTGTGTTGCCCCTGCCACCAACCAGGGCCTATTTTAAGGAAAAATTCTCACTGCACCCCTTAGTGACATGACCTTTTGACCTTGTCTTTCCATTGGTGACATGGGCTGTTTTGACATTCCTGTGGTGTTTGTGTTTAGCTGTAATTTTCTTCTTTGTCACATACTGTACCCACACAAATTCTATATTGTTTTTATCGCCATAAGATGGGCTTTCCTTAGATACCATTAAGTTCATCATACCTTTTAATTTAACCTCTTAATGACAGATGACGTGCCAGGCACGTCACGGAAAATCGAGGACTTGGTGACAGGTCATGCACCAACAAGAGCAAAGAAACCGGCTGCACCCACGTGCTTAGGAAGTGAACGATCGTTCGCTTCCTAAGCATCTCAGGTGTTGCTAAAGTGCCTTCATGCGAAACACTTAGCAACACACTTAGCAACACAAATCAGTGTGATCTGTGTGCAGACATGTATAATAAGTGCTCTGATGAGCACTTATCATATAGTCAAAGGCAATATTTTGTTGTCTGGTATTGTAACGATGCTTCCGTATGGAAGCATCGCACAATACTAAAAAAAATGCCCTTCGGCATTTCGATCGCTCTGGAGAGCAATCGAAATGCCGATTTTAAAGGCACAGAGCCTTTAAAACACGTGCATTAAAAAAACGAGCATAGGAAGCGAATTTTTCGCTTCCTATGCTCAGTAAGTGTTTCTGATTGCCTCGCAAGTCGAGGCAATCAGGAACACAAAAAAAAAATGCACGATCTTGGTCACTGAGTGACCAAGATGGCGCTGCCCTTCTAAGGGCAAGAGCACAGGAGGCAGGAAGTACCTGCTTCCTGTGCTCTCTGGCTGTCACACAATTGCCTCTTCACAGAGGCAATCAGTGACTGCCAGGCACACTGACAGGCAGTGGGGATGCTCTGCTGAACATCCCCACTGACTGGTCAGATCAATATTAACCTTATATTGATCGGACCAGTTATGATCTGTCTCCCTCTCCTCACATTTTTTTTAGTGAGGGAGAGAGACAGATCAAAGTAAGTAAAAGAAATCAATAAACACACAACACACAAATAATAAAACAATAAAACATTTTTTATTAAAGCAATTCCCTGCGTTTAACCCCTTCCCTGCCACTGATCTTGCGTAAGCAGCGATCGTGCACATCAGCGCATTTATTTTTGCTGTTTGTGCATTTTTTAGGGGTTAATTTTTTTTGTACTGTGATTTATTATAGTACTACAAGGACTCTTCTAAGAGTTATTAACCCCTTCTTTGCTGTCGATCACTGCTTAAGCAATGATATTGACGCCAAAGCAATTTTTATCTGTCTGCATATTTTTTTTTTATTTTTTTTTTTTTACACATACCTGCTAGCAGATTACATGTAAAGTAAAAGTATTTGAGATTTTTTTTTTTTAAGCTGTCTGAGCGCATAGCAATCAGTAACAGCGAATTAGTGGCAAAGGCGGTTTGGTGATTTCTAAATTAACTTCACCATTCGGCCTGGTCAGATCAAAATTGGTTGGATCAGTATTCACAAATATTGATCTGCCTCCCTCTCCTCACTTACATTTTTGTGACGGAAAGAGACAGATCAGTATTAGTGATATAAAATAACATTTTATAAAATTGGCAGGTTTTATGAAAGTCTTTCACTGTGTATTAACCCCTTCCCTGCCATTCATCACTGTATAAGCAGTAATCTTACACAGCAACAGTATGTTTTGCTGTCTGCACTGTTTTATGGATTAATTACTTTGTACTGTAATGTATTACAGTACTAGATAGGCTCTTCTAAGAGCTATTAACCCCTTCTTTGCTCGAGATCACTGCTTACGCACTGATTCTGAGGCCGCGGACTCAGGGTTCGATTTTGACCCTGGTCAGCTTTCTGATACATCATCATGTATCGGTGGCTTCTGAGCCCTTGCCACAAGGAGTGATGGGTGTCTACCGTTAAAAATTATATGGATTGGTGGGGGTAAATTACATTGGCTGTCTTCAAAGATATATCCCATATAGGACACGGACGCAGGTTGACTACAGGTCAAAATTCCAAGTTGGAATTTTGAGATGCTCATCTCACAAATTCTGCCTTCTAGCCAAAAAACAAACCAACAAACCTATGCATGGGTGCTATCCCTGTACTCGGGAGATGTTGCTGAACACATTTTGGCAGTGACATATACCAGAATCTGTGAATTCATGCCTGAAGTACAATGCATGTGGAAAAAAAACTCCCAAAAAAGTACTACCACAAACTTTTACAAAGGCTTGTGGTAGAATTAGTACATTTACAGTATTAAAATACCACCATTTGAAATACCTTAGGATGTCTATTTTCCAAAAATATATGGTTTGATGGGGTAAAATTAATTGGACGGCTTCAAAAGTGTCCCAATGCAGGCTGACTACATGTCAAAATTCCAGGTTGGAATTGCGCCCCCCCTAAATGTGGGCTTTTAACCCCAAAACAAACCAGCAAACCTATGCATGGGGGGTATCCCTGTACTCAGGAGATGTTGTTGAACACATATTGAGGTGTTGGTTGACAGTGGCAAATACCAGAATCTGAAAATTCCTGACTGAACTACAATGTGTGTGGGGAAAAAATTACATCCCAACCCTTTGACATAGATTGGTGGTAGAATTAGTACTTGGAAAGTGTTAAAATACCACAATTTTAAATTCCCTAGGATGTCTAGTTTTCCAAAATATATGGTTTGATGGGGTAAAATACTTTGACAGGCTTCAAAAGTGTCCCAAATGGAACATGGGCGCAGGATGACTACATGTCAAAATTCCAAGTTGGAAATGCAACCCCCCTAAACGGGGCCTTTTAGCCCCCAAACAACCCAACAAACCTATGCATGGGTGGTAACCCTGTACTCAGGAGATGTTACTGAACACATATTGGGGTGTTGTTTTGCACTGACACATAACAGGATCTGTGAATTCATGCTCAAAGTACAATGTATGTGGAAACAAAACATTAAAAAATTACTAAACTAAAATTTGACAAAGGCTGGTAATAGAATTAGTGCATGGAAAGTGTTAAAATACTATCATTTGAAATACCCTAGGGTGTCTAGTTTGCTAAAATGTATGGTTTTGTGGGGTAAAATATACATTCTGGCTTCACAAATGTCCCAAATGGAACATGGGTGCAGGTTTTCTGCATGTCAGAATTCCAAGTTGAAAAACCAAAAAGCGCACCTCTCAAATGTGGCCTTTTAACCCCCAAATAACCTAACCAACCTATACATGGGTGGTATCCCTGTACTCAGGAGATGTTGCTGAACACATATTGAGGTGTTGTTTGGCACTGACCTATAACAGGATCTGTGAATTCATGCCCAAAGTACAATGTATGTGAAAAAAAATTACTACCCAAAACATTGACATAGGCTGGTAGTATAATTAGTGCATGGAAAGTGTTAAAATACTACCATTTGAAATACCCTAGGGTGTCTAGTTTGCTAAAATGTATGGTTTTGTGGGGTAGAATACACTTTCTGGCTTCAAAAACGTCCCAAATGGGACATGGACGCAAGTTTTCTGCATGTCAGAATTCCAAGTTGAAAACCAAAATGCGCACCCCCTAAATGTGGCCTTTTAGCCCCAAAACAAACCAACAAACCTATGCATGGGTGCTATGCCTGTACTCAGGAGATGTTGCTGAACACATATTGAGGTGTTATTTGGAAATACCCCATCACATTTTAAGGTAATGTTTACCTAAATTGCAATCTATGTGAAAAATTTAAAAACAAGATTTTTTGCTGCAAATATTGGTGGTAAAATGGCTACATGAAATGTGTCAAAATACCCCAAGTTAAATGCCCTGAGTGGTCTAGTTTTCAAAAATATGTACATGTTGGGGGTCATTCATGCATTTAGTACAGAAATCAGTGTTACAATGTCACTATCGCTAATTTTGAAAAAAAAAGGATTTTGAAATAGCTTTGCACTACTTATAGTTCTGGCCCTGTAACATGAATAAAAAAGCACAAAAACATAAAACATGGGCTATTTCTGAACTCAGGACATATATTAGAAACTATTTAGCAGTGTTTTTTTGTTGTCTCTTGTACATGAGTATACGATTTTTCAAATAAAAGTCATAAAAAAAAAAAAAAAATTCACATCAAATGATATGCTATTATCAAAATAATGGTATCAAAAGAAAGCCCTTCTTATAACGATAAAAACGATATATAGTTTGTGCGGGTACACTAAATGAGACAGAAATAAATTACAGCAAAACACAAACACCTCAGAAATGTTAAAACAGCCCATGTCACCAAGCGTCGGACAAGCCAAAAAAGTCATGTCACTAAGGGGTTAAAGTAGCAAATACATTTTAGGAAACGATGAGAGATGGAGAAATTGTGTACGTCTTCAGCAACTCCTCTCCATTTATTCAGTCATGGAAATGGGAAAAAAAGGTTACAACAAAAATGTTTGATTCTAAAAATGTGTTTTATTTTATGATGTAATTAGAGATTTCATCTTTGCTTGGATTCAAAAGAAAAATCCCTTATGTTTAAGGTATTGAACACAACATATACTGGCTTTTCTTAGGTGCTGTAATGTTTACATTTTAACACATCTGGCCCTGCAAAATGGTAACGCAGCCGAGCGGTCAAAAGTGTTGGGTTTAGGCTCCAGTTTCTCTGGAGGCGTTGGTTCAAATCCCACTGCTGCGAACCCTAGCTCTCTGGTTTTTATTTATATGGCTTTCATTTGCAAATGCAGTGATAACACTTGAATCTTTTTCTTTCTATACTGCACAATGGCTTATATTTTATGGAACTAGCTTAATTGAGACCACCTCCCATACCTCTGTATGTATGTATGTAATGTATATATATATTTATATTTTAAGCAGCAATTGCATGACACAAATTAATACCAAGTTTTTCTCATCTTAGTGTAATAAACTGCTCCTATGCAGAAAAGTCTGCTATTTCTTTGCTCGTTGGATGTATATGGTGAGTTTCAAATGCAATTGCATACTAGAGTTAAGCTTTTTCATCATAATGGGATGCACATCACTTATGAGGCATGGCACAAATAAAATCCATGTTTGATTGCATCAATGGTTTTGGATGAGGCAGAGTTTTGAATACATTTTCAGAAATGATGATGGATTGAAAAACAATTTTGTTTATCTTCAGCAATTCCTCTTCATTTATTCAATCAAGGAAATGAGAAAAGAAAGTGTTACAAAACTATTTGATTCTAAAAAAAAAAAGTTTTATGTTATTTTGTACATAGCAGTTGCAACATTGCTAGTTTTAAAACACAAAATCGCCCCATGTTCAAGGTAGAGTACCTAACCAGCTGAGCCACATATACATGCTTCTTATCTGGTGCTCTAATGTTCATCTTTTGACAAAAATCTTTCTAATGAATTGCATTGGGATTGTTGTGCGGAATTAAAGCTCCAGTTTCTCAACTGGCGTGGGATCAAATCCCACTGTTGGCAGCTTTTACACTCTGACTTTAATTTCTATATCTAATTTTTCATATACAGTGTTACCACTGTGTAATACTTGTATCCTGTATTTTCTCTACTCCGTGCTGTCTTTTGACATATGGATAGCTTATCTGAGATATCACAGCAAAGATTGTGATGAATATATCCCGGATAGCAAGCATAACTTGCCACAAATGATTGGAGCACATAAATTGTAAGTCTGTTTAACTTGCTGCACATTTTCACTGATAAGTTATTTACTAGCAGAGCACTTGCAGCACAAGTTCTAGTTGACACTTTTTAAATTTGCAGCAAATTTGCATGGCAAGCCTCTAGCAAGAGAAATATTGCAGTGGCAAGTCTTCCGCAAGAGCCCGGCAAGTCTACAGCAAGCCCTGTGGTTTACTTGTGTGAATGTCATATTTTTCAAAGTTTTAACCTTTACCTGATAGACTATTATTTAAGTTTATTGCACTAATATCCCAGGTGTACTAGTAAAGTTAAGTATTTTTGTATTATCTTAGGTATTATATTCATTTGCAAATAAAAAATAATATAATTAACATTAAAAATATATTTTTATGTTTTTAACTAAAACTGACTATTTTATATCTTTAACAACATTGATTTAAAAAGTTCTTAATTATCTGTTCATTTACTAGTTACAGCACAAGAATAAAATATATTGTCTATAATTGTACACGTTGTACGTAAATCTGAAAATCAATGAAAATTTTGTGTCATTACTGACATGGATAAATTAATCTTCCCCTTTTGTTAAATGTGAAAAAATTGTGAACCTCAATAGTGCATTAAGAAAAAATGTATCAAAATAAAAATATTCATTAAAATATTTTAATAAATCAAATCATTACAAAGCATTACATCTTATAAACAGTTACATTTTTATTAGGTTGAACATTATTTAACAACACAACTATAAAGGTATACAGTCAAAGAATAATTACATTTTTCTAGACATAAAAATATATATACAATCGGCAACTGTGAAATGGGCTTCAATCGGGAGCTGGCCTGTGAAAAAAAAAATTAATGTTAAATACTGGAAATAAAGTATTTTAATAATAGATACAATAACTCTCAACAGCAGCTGGTAACTGATTAGGACTTTGGCAGTCTTAAACAAGGTGTTGAGGTCGTGGCCTGCTGTATGCTAAATAATTATTAATGACATAATTAATAAATATTTATTTAGACAAACAAGACTAACAGTACAACAATACATTTCTTTGATTCGAGAACACAGATAAATTATGTAAAGATGAATACCTACAGACGTTGTGATATATATAATATACTTTATTTATACCTCTGGCGGTAAAAACAATATATCTAAAAGGATATCACAAACAAAGTTACAAACATACAACTGGTATATTCTATATAGCATTGTATTAATTAGATATCATGTGTACTTAACTTCAGAGAGGTTCAGCAAAGCACATGGCTGTGTCCAAAATGGCTCTTGATTCCAGGTCGATAAAGGAATGATTTTGAAGGAGGTTCTGCAGCAGTTACTTTCTACTTTTAGTTACAATACTAGGCATTAAACTAAACCCTAGCTTCTTAGCACTTAAACTTAGCCCAAGATGAAAGCTTTACTTTTAACTAGAAATAGTTTCAGAGCTCTTCCTTCTGACCATGTTGTTTCTTTCTGATCATTTCACAACTGTAGTCTCTCCTCCCCCCACACAGCTATTGTCCAGTATCACCTCCCCCCTCCAGGATTTACCTGGTGGAACAAAGAGTCATCACTCACTCCCATCACTCACTCCCTAGTGACCCCTGTTGGTAGGAGTCATGCACTTCTTACAATGCTACATAGATCAGATATCAAAATGGATGCCTTAGTCAGAGGAGGGGTCTATCTAAAGGGAGGTACTTCATATCATTAATATACTTATGAAGTTGCTTCTGTGACGTGAATCACTAATAAATGACTTTGCAAGCCATATCCAATACACAAGGTAAGAGGGATTGGGATCCTCATAATATCAATTTTGGAGGCTTTAAACTCGGCTAAGCTTAGTTCATTCTCAAGTCTAAGGTGAGTTGGGCATTTGTGAGTATTTTCTATTTTCTTGACTTCTTAGAAATAATGAGCAGTTCAGAATAATTAATTATTCTGCAGGTCCCACTACATTTCTGAGTTTATACAAAGTAGCAAGTGGACATTATTTGCCACTGGAGCCACTATCACTTGGAAATATTAGATACAACCTTGGAATAGGAGACTATATATTTCTTGTACTAATGCCTCTTAGTTCACCTTAATTTATAAATTTTGTTGTATCATTTTGTTAGCTGATTAATTATTTTAACACCTTGCCGACACAGGATGTGCTAGGTCCATCCTGTGTGGCGAGGCGTTAGTGACATTTCATAGTTAGTGACTATGTCCGTCCTGTGTCAAAACGAGCGCTGAAAGCGTATTTTTTCCACTTTCAGTGCTCTAGCGGCTTGCAACGATGCTTCCATATGGAAGCATTGTGCAATACTAAAAAAATGCCCGTCAGTATTTCGATTGCTCCGGAGAGCAATAGAAATGCCGATTTTAAAGGCACAGTGACTTTAAAACGACGGGCATTGAAAAAAGAGCATAGGAAGCAAATGTATTTGCTTCCTATGCTCTGTAAGTGTTACTGATTGCCTCACAAGTCGAGGCAATCAGTAACCAGAGGCGTTGCTAGGTTTCCAAAAGATCTGGGGCTATAGACAATAAGACTTTTTTAGTTTTTTTATATGGAACCATACGGGCACTTACCAATATATGCTCATCGCTCTGAGCTTCCTGCCAGTTTTGTAATTTAGGAGCCTTCACAGGGCCGGTCCTTTAATGGGGCAGCTGCCGCAGGCGGCACCCTGGCAGGGGCGGCACTTTGCTGCTCTATGCAGCAGTCTTTTTTTTTTCTTGTGTCCAGGGGAGCTTGATTGAAGGAGGTCTCAGCCAATCAGGTGAGACTTCTCAACTCTCCTGATCGGCTGAGGGTTCCGAAGCCTCCCATGATTGGCTGAGACCTCTATTACACTGCGCTCAAAGCAAAGAGATGCCTGCAGCAGGTAAGTTAAAAACTGACAGTGTGTGAATGAGTGTGTGTATGTCAGTGTGAGTATGTGCATGTCAGTGTGAGTATGTGCATGTCAGTGTGAGTGTGTGCATGTCAGTGTGAGTGTGTGCATGTCAGTGTGAGTGAGAGTGTGTGCATGTCAGTGTAAGTGAGAGTGTGTGCATGTCAGTGTGAGTGTCTGCATGTCAGTGTGAGTGTGTGCATGTCAGTGTGAGTATGTGCATGTCAGTGTGAGTATGTGCATGTCAGTGTGAATGTGTGCATGTCAGTGTGCGTGTGTGCATGTCAGTGTGAGTGAGAGTGTGTGTGTCAGTGTGAGTATGTGCATGTCAGTGTGAGTGTGTGCATGTCAGTGTGAGTGTGTGCATGTCAGTGTGAGTGTGTGCATGTCAGTGTGAGTGAGAGTGTGTGCATGTCAGTGTGAGTGAGAGTGTGTGCATGTCAGTGTGAGTGAGTGTGTGCATGTCAGTGTGAGTGTGTGCATGTCAGTGAGAGTGTGTGCATGTCAGTGTGAGTGAGAGTGTGTGCATGTCAGTGTGAGCGAGAGTGTGTGTATGTCAGTGTGAGCGAGAGTGTGTGTACGTCAGTGTGAGCGAGAGTGTGTGTACGTCAGTGTGAGCGAGAGTGTGTCTATGTCAGTGTGAGCGAGAGTGTGTCCATGTCAGAGTGAGCGAGAGTGTGTGTATGTCAGTGTGAGCGACAGTGTGTGTATGTCAGTGTGAGCGAGAGTGTGTGTACGTCAGTGTGAGCGAGAGTGTGTGTACGTCAGTGTGAGCGAGAGTGTGTGTACGTCATTGTGAGCGAGAGTGTGTGTACGTCAGTGTGAGCGAGAGTGTGTGTACGTCAGTGTGAGCGAGAGTGTGTCTATGTCAGTGTGAGCGAGAGTGTGTCCATGTCAGAGTGAGCGAGAGTGTGTGTATGTCAGTGTGAGCGACAGTGTGTGTATGTCAGTGTGAGCGACAGTGTGTGTATGTCAGTGTGAGCGACAGTGTGTGTATGTCAGTGTGAGCGACAGTGTGTGTATGTCAGTGTGAGCGACAGTGTGTGTATGTCAGTGTGAGCGAGAGTGTGTGTATGTCAGTGTGAGTGTGTTGTGTGTGTATGTATGTAACTGGCTGTGTATGTGTTGTTGTGAATATGTATGTAACTGGCTGTGCATGTGACGTGTGGGACACATTAAGGAATTATTTTTGTATTTAAAAAAAAAAAAAAAAACTTGCTGACTGGTGTGTGTGTGTGTAACTGGCTGTGTATGTGACTGACTGGATGTCTGTGAGGTGTGTGCATGTGAATGTCTCTGTGTATGTATGCTTTTCTGATGTGCCATTGTCTGGCTCCTACATTTTTTTGCTGGCTCCTAAAACTAAATACAATTTGTCAAGCCCTGATATAAACATAAATCCTTCCTATGCTGTTTGGCAGTCCTGTAATAAAACATGTCACACATACACATAACACACATGTGTGACGTTATTTATTACAGGACTGCTAAACAGGATAGGAATGATTTTATATATATATATATATATATATATATTTATTTATTTTTATTTATTTAGAAAGTGTTTTACCAGGAAAAATACATTGAGATTTCTCTCGTTTTCAAGTATGTCCTGGGGACCCAGTCCAGAATGGAGTTACACAGAGTTACACATTTAACAGTAAATTCAAAAATACATACATACATACATACATACATATATTAAACAAGTTGGAAGGGGAACATACAGGGTAAATCATTATTGATACAAAAAGGAACAACATGTACAGTATACAAAAGAGTTTGTAAACTAATAACAGGTACAATCTGTTTTGAGGATTTGGGAGATACTTATTTTCAGGGATCTTAGAGTAGATGATGATTTGGCAGAAACAGGAAGGCTATTCCACATATGAGGCGCTCTGAAAAAGAACACACCTCTACCTGCTTCCTTTTTGAAGTGGGGAATCGCTAGTGAAGGGTTGGTGCAGGATCTGAGATTGTGGGATGTGCAGGGAGTAAGAGCGAGCATGCCGCTCAGGTAGGGGGGGAGCGTTCCAGAGAAGTGGTTATGCACTAAGCAAGCTAGGTGGAGAGCACGCCTGGAGGCAAGCGTCAGCCAATTTAACTCTTTTAACATTTTACAGTGATGCGTGTTATAATCAAACTGTAGCGCAAAACGACACAATGTATTGTACATAGTGTCGAGTTTACCGAGATGGGTCTGCGGGGCAGAATCATACACAACATCTCCATAATCTAAGATCGGCATCAACATTTGCTGCACAATACGTTTCCTTACCGTGGAATCTAGGTTAGATTTGTTTCTATACAGAGAGCCGATCCTAGGATATAGCTTTGACACAAGCTTATCAATATGGAGACCAAAAGATAAGTTTGGATCTAGCCACATGCCAAGATACTTATATGAATTTACCTGGGTCAGGTTATAACTGGTTTTGGTCTTGATGGTTACTTGAGGATTGTTTAAAGCATCCCTGAAATGGAATAAGTCCAAGAGGTCAGCTGAGACCCAGGGAAGATGGGCACCCCTTACTCTCACTCTATGCAGGGGGGCATGTTTATCACTGACCTGCATGAACTCAGATTGAAAATATTCAATTGCAGAGTCCAGATCGGGTATCAAGCTTAGCCTGCTCCACAGACAATTACTCAAGTCATTGAGAAAAGACTGGAGATTAAACTTCTTAAAACATCTTGTAACAATTACTCTAGGGGTCGATTTGATGGGTCTTACTTTCCGTACACAATACACTATGCAATGATCACTGAACACATTGGGTAGAATGCCAGATTGCTGGATTCTTTGTGGACAAGAGGAAAGGACCCAATCCAGCAGCGTATGGTTAGAGCTGTTGGGATTCATCCAAGTAGGAGATGAAATAAGCTGTGTTAGGTTCATGGATTTGAACAATGAGCATGTTTTAACATTTTTGTGGTCTAACCAGTCTACATTGAAATCTCCAAATATGAGCAGCTCACTTTTCTTATTTTGGGCACTAATATCACCCAATAGTTTCTTGATGTCAGTAAGTGACTGAGCAGGGGAATTTGGTGGGCGATAGATCCCTACAAGTACTAATGGTTTTGAGAATGGGTGTAATATTCTTCCGGCTATAACTTCAAAAGTAGAAGGGGTACTTGATAAAGAAAGGTTAATGAAATTAATTGACTCATGAATATATAAAACAATACCTCCTCCTCTCTTATTTCTGTCTTTTCTGGAACAGATATAACCTTGTATTTGTATTGCAGAGTCTGGGGTTCTAGGGCTTAACCAGTATTCAGTGATGACAAGAGTTTTAGGTTTGTACTAGGGATCGACCGATATTGATTTTTTAGAGCCGATACCGATACCGATAACCTGTGAACTTTCAGGCCGATAGCCGATAACTTATACCGATATTTTGTGCATTTTAATTTTTTGGGAAAAAAAACAATTTCTACACAAATCTGCTGTTAAATGAACATGTTTATTGTTAACGTTTAGCTTTTTTTTGTAAATCTTTTTCATTGCTAAATAAAAATAAATAATGCAGAAAAACAATGGTGATATGGTCAAATACAACAAATTGGACCACTTTTTTTTTTTTTTTTAAATAAATATCAGTCAAAAGGTAACAAGAACAACAATGTTCAATTGCACATAGTCCATACTTAGATTAAATCTTAGTAAAATGAGCAGCAATGACATAGGCAATTATATCAAAGGGACACTACAGTAAATATAAGCAAGGCATCAAAACAGCTTAATTAACCCCTTAGTGACAAGACATTTTCACCTTGACTTTCCCTTGGTGACAATGGCTGTTTTGACATTTCTAGGGTGTTTGTGTTTAGCTGTAATTTTTTGCTTTCTCACATACAGTACCCACACAAATTATATGTTGTTTTTATCGTCATAAGAAGGGCTTTCATTAGATACCATTATGTTCATCATATCTTATAATTTACTACAAAAAAATCATAAAATATGATGAAAAATTTAAAAAAACCCACTTTTTCTAACTTTGACCTAAAATATAATTTACACAAATAAAATCATTAAAAAAGACCCCGGCAAAATAGTTTCTAAATGTTGTCCCGAGTTCAAAAATATGCATGTTTCCATATTTTTCGGTATTTTTTTGCGAGTTATGGGGCAAAAACCAAAAATAGTGTTTTTTGGTTTTTTCCTATATTGATCTTTTGACCCCAACCCGAACCCAAAATTTAACCCTAACACTAAATTTAACCCCAACTCTAATCCTTATTATATCCCTTAATATTTTTTAACTTTAATTTAATTTTAACCCTATCCCTTATGCTAAAAAATATTTAATTTTCACCCTATAGGCTAATATAGCTAAATAACCTATTTTTATTTAATTAAATATGTATTTTAATTATTTTCCATTGCAATGCTACTAAACTACCACTAGGGGTAGTCAAGTAGCATATTCAGAGCGACGGAAGTGAAGTTACTTTCACTTCCGAAGCTCAGACCGGCAGAGGACTTAGCCATATTGACGGAGCAGCATGCTCCGTCAATATGGCTCCCCACGATCGCTCCGTGGGGCGATCGTGGGGGTCCCAAAATAGAAATTTCGGTGCTGGCTATTGCCTCGATGTCGAGGCAATAGACCAGCACTGTTAAAGCGGTTTTCGCGATCGTTGATCGCGAAAACGGCTTCATTCAAATATTATCGGCATTATCGGTAAAGTTAGATGCCGATACCGATAATTTAGGAAACTGTGAATATCGGCCGATAATATCGGTTAATCCGATAATCGGTCGATCCCTAGTTTGTACACCTGACACCATGCTCTTAGTTCATCAATTTTTGGTAGAAGGCTGCGGATATTGCAATGGACAGAGGAGAGGCCCTTATTGAAAGAGAAGTTGACAGTTTATTTTAAATTTATGAGTACCATGTTTGAATTGTAAAACTTGAGAGTTCATGGTTTGATTTGGCACAACAGGACTATATTAAATCTGAAGAGTTAAAAGGTAGTCTAAGTCAGGTAGCTGCTAAATTCCAACACCTGCTGCTTATAGATGCAGGTAAATAATCTGCACACAGGTGAGAATATTGAGGGATTAGGTAAGGTCTATAAAAGAAAATTGAGCTTGGGGTGGGAGGGACTAAACACCCTTCTTGCAAGAATCCAAATGGCTATGTGTGCTGGGATTCTGTTGAGAGAAGGATATTCTTATTGGAGACTTTATACATACAGGGGTGAAGGGGGGGGGGGGGGGAGAGATAGTTTGGGCATTTTTAAAAGAACTTAGATAAGAGGACCTAGCAGAGCATAAAGGCAATAAAATGTGGCAAAAAATGTGGCTATATGTTAGAGGTTGTGATAGTGGGGAGAAAAGAAAAATAAAGAAGAAATGGTTACAACAACACATGCAGATAAAAGGCATAGTATATCACAAGTAGACATAGTAGTATATCAATTAATAAGGTCACATTTAAGAGTTGCTAGCAGATTCCTCTAGATTGGATATACCTGGTGTGTTCAAATCAGTTACCGACACCCTTCTTGCAAGAATCCAAATGGCTATGTGTGCTGGGATTCTGGTGTGTTCAAATCAGTTACTAACACCCTTCTTGCAAGAATCCAAATGGCTATGTGTGCTGGGATTCTGGTGTGTTCAAATCAGTTACTGACACCCTTCTTGCAAGAATCCAAATGGCTATGTGTGCTGGGATTCTGGAGTGTTCAAATCAGTTACTGACACCATTCTTGCAAGAATCCAAATGGCTATGTGTGCAGGGATTCTGGTGTGTTCAAATCAGTTACTGACACCCTTCTTGCAAGAATCCAAATGGCTATGTGTGCTGGGATTCTGGTGTGTTCAAATCAGTTACTGACACCCTTCTTGCAAGAATCCAAATGGCTATGTGTGCTGGGATTCTGGTGTGTTCAAATCAGTTACTGACACCCTTCTTGCAAGAATCCAAATGGCTATGTGTGCTGGGATTCTGGTGTGTTCAAATCAGTTACTGACACCCTTCTTGCAAGAATCCAAATGGCTATGTGTGCTGGGATTCTGGTGTGTTCAAATCAGTTACTGACACCCTTCTTGCAAGAATCCAAATGGCTATGTGTGCTGGGATTCTGTTGAGAGAAGGATATTCTTATTGGAGACTTTATACATACAGGGGTGAAGGGGGGGGGGGGAGAGATAGTTTGGGCATTTTTAAAAGAACTTAGATAAGAGGACCTAGCAGAGCATAAAGGCAATAAAATGTGGCAAAAATGTGGCTATATGTTAGATTTTGTGATAGTGGGGAGAAAAGAAAAATAAAGAAGAAATGGTTACAACAACACATGCAGATAAAAGGCATAGTATATCACAAGTAGACATAGTAGTATATCAATTAATAAGGTCACATTTAAGAGTTGCTAGCAGATTCCTCTAGATTGGATATACCTGGTGTGTTCAAATCAGTTACTGACACCCTTCTTGCAAGAATCCAAATGGCTATGTGTGCTGGGATTCTGGTGTGTTCAAATCAGTTACTGACACCCTTCTTGCAAGAATCCAAATGGCTATGTGTGCTGGGATTCTGGTGTGTTCAAATCAGTTACTGACACCCTTCTTGCAAGAATCCAAATGGCTATGTGTGCTGGGATTCTGGTGTGTTCAAATCAGTTACTGACACCCTTCTTGCAAGAATCCAAATGGCTATGTGTGCTGGGATTCTGGTGTGTTCAAATCAGTTACTGACACCCTTCTTGCAAGAATCCAAATGGCTATGTGTGCTGGGATTCTGGTGTGTTCAAATCAGTTACTGACACCCTTCTTGCAAGAATCCAAATGGCTATGTGTGCTGGGATTCTGGTGTGTTCAAATCAGTTACTGACACCCTTCTTGCAAGAATCCAAATGGCTATGTGTGCTGGGATTCTGGTGTGTTCAAATCAGTTACTGACACCCTTCTTGCAAGAATCCAAATGGCTATGTGTGCTGGGATTCTGGTGTGTTCAAATCAGTTACTGACACCCTTCTTGCAAGAATCCAAATGGCTATGTGTGCTGGGATTCTGGTGTGTTCAAATCAGATACTGACACCCTTCTTGCAAGAATCCAAATGGCTATGTGTGCTGGGATTCTGGTGTGTTCAAATCAGTTACTGACACCCTTCTTGCAAGAATCCAAATGGCTATGTGTGCTGGGATTCTGGTATGTTCAAATCAGTTACTGACACCCTTCTTGCAAGAATCCAAATGGCTATGTGATCTGGGATTCTGGTGTGTTCAAATCAGTTACTGACACCCTTCTTGCAAGAATCCAAATGGCTATGTGTGCTGGGATTATTTAAGAGTTGCTAGCAGATTCCTCTAGATTGGATATACCTGGTGTGTTCAAATCAGTTACTGACACCCTTCTTGCAAGAATCCAAATGGCTATGTGTGCTGGGATTCTGGTGTGTTCAAATCAGTTACTGACACCCTTCTTGCAAGAATCCAAATGGCTATGTGTGCTGGGATTCTGGTGTGTTCAAATCAGTTACTGACACCCTTCTTGCAAGAATCCAAATGGCTATGTGTGCTGGGATTCTGGTGTGTTCAAATCAGTTACTGACACCCTTCTTGCAAGAATCCAAATGGCTATGTGTGCTGGGATTCTGGTGTGTTCAAATCAGTTACTGACACCCTTCTTGCAAGAATCCAAATGGCTATGTGTGCTGGGATTCTGGTGTGTTCAAATCAGTTACTGACACCCTTCTTGCAAGAATCCAAATGGCTATGTGTGCTGGGATTCTGGTGTGTTCAAATCAGTTACTGACACCCTTCTTGCAAGAATCCAAATGGCTATGTGTGCTGGGATTCTGGTGTGTTCAAATCAGTTACTGACACCCTTCTTGCAAGAATCCAAATGGCTATGTGTGCTGGGATTCTGGTGTGTTCAAATCAGTTACTGACACCCTTCTTGCAAGAATCCAAATGGCTATGTGTGCTGGGATTCTGGTGTGTTCAAATCAGTTACTGACACCCTTCTTGCAAGAATCCAAATGGCTATGTGTGCTGGGATTCTGGTGTGTTCAAATCAGTTACTGACACCCTTCTTGCAAGAATCCAAATGGCTATGTGTGCTGGGATTCTGTTGAGAGAAGGATATTCTTATTGGAGACTTTATACATACAGGGGTGAAGGGGGGGGGAGAGATAGTTTGGGCATTTTTAAAAGAACTTAGATAAGAGGACCTAGCAGAGCATAAAGGCAATAAAATGTGGCAAAAATGTGGCTATATGTTAGATTTTGTGATAGTGGGGAGAAAAGAAAAATAAAGAAGAAATGGTTACAACAACACATGCAGATAAAAGGCATAGTATATCACAAGTAGACATAGTAGTATATCAATTAATAAGGTCACATTTAAGAGTTGCTAGCAGATTCCTCTAGATTGGATATACCTGGTGTGTTCAAATCAGTTACTGACACCCTTCTTGCAAGAATCCAAATGGCTATGTGTGCTGGGATTCTGGTGTGTTCAAATCAGTTACTGACACCCTTCTTGCAAGAATCCAAATGGCTATGTGTGCTGGTATTCTGGTGTGTTCAAATCAGTTACTGACACCCTTCTTGCAAGAATCCAAATGGCTATGTGTGCTGGGATTCTGGTGTGTTCAAATCAGTTACTGACACCCTTCTTGCAAGAATCCAAATGGCTATGTGTGCTGGGATTCTGGTGTGTTCAAATCAGTTACTGACACCCTTCTTGCAAGAATCCAAATGGCTATGTGTGCTGGGATTCTGGTGTGTTCAAATCAGTTACTGACACCCTTCTTGCAAGAATCCAAATGGCTATGTGTGCTGGGATTCTGGTGTGTTCAAATCAGATACTGACACCCTTCTTGCAAGAATCCAAATGGCTATGTGTGCTGGGATTCTGGTGTGTTCAAATCAGTTACTGACACCCTTCTTGCAAGAATCCAAATGGCTATGTGTGCTGGGATTCTGGTGTGTTCAAATCAGTTACTGACACCCTTCTTGCAAGAATCCAAATGGCTATGTGATCTGGGATTCTGGTGTGTTCAAATCAGTTACTGACACCCTTCTTGCAAGAATCCAAATGGCTATGTGTGCTGGGATTATTTAAGAGTTGCTAGCAGATTCCTCTAGATTGGATATACCTGGTGTGTTCAAATCAGTTACTGACACCCTTCTTGCAAGAATCCAAATGGCTATGTGTGCTGGGATTCTGGTGTGTTCAAATCAGTTACTGACACCCTTCTTGCAAGAATCCAAATGGCTATGTGTGCTGGGATTCTGGTGTGTTCAAATCAGTTACTGACACCCTTCTTGCAAGAATCCAAATGGCTATGTGTGCTGGGATTCTGGTGTGTTCAAATCAGTTACTGACACCCTTCTTGCAAGAATCCAAATGGCTATGTGTGCTGGGATTCTGGTGTGTTCAAATCAGTTACTGACACCCTTCTTGCAAGAATCCAAATGGCTATGTGTGCTGGGATTCTGGTGTGTTCAAATCAGTTACTGACACCCTTCTTGCAAGAATCCAAATGGCTATGTGTGCTGGGATTCTGGTGTGTTCAAATCAGTTACTGACACCCTTCTTGCAAGAATCCAAATGGCTATGTGTGCTGGGATTCTGGTGTGTTCAAATCAGTTACTGACACCCTTCTTGCAAGAATCCAAATGGCTATGTGTGCTGGGATTATTTAAGAGTTGCTAGCAGATTCCTCTAGATTGGATATACCTGGTGTGTTCAAATCAGTTACTGACACCCTTCTTGCAAGAATCCAAATGGCTATGTGTGCTGGGATTCTGGTGTGTTCAAATCAGTTACTGACACCCTTCTTGCAAGAATCCAAATGGCTATGTGTGCTGGGATTCTGGTGTGTTCAAATCAGTTACTGACACCCTTCTTGCAAGAATCCAAATGGCTATGTGTGCTGGGATTCTGGTGTGTTCAAATCAGTTACTGACACACTTCTTGCAAGAATCCAAATGGCTATGTGTGCTGGGATTCTGGTGTGTTCAAATCAGTTACTGACACCCTTCTTGCAAGAATCCAAATGGCTATGTGTGCTGGGATTCTGGTGTGTTCAAATCAGTTACTGACACCCTTCTTGCAAGAATCCAAATGGCTATGTGTGCTGGGATTCTGGAGTGTTCAAATCAGTTACTGACACCCTTCTTGCAAGAATCCAAATGGCTATGTGTGCTGGGATTCTGGTGTGTTCAAATCAGTTACTGACACACTTCTTGCAAGAATCCAAATGGCTATGTGTGCTGGGATTCTGGTGTGTTCAAATCAGTTACTGACACCCTTCTTGCAAGAATCCAAATGGCTATGTGTGCTGGGATTCTGGTGTGTTCAAATCAGTTACTGACACCCTTCTTGCAAGAATCCAAATGGCTATGTGTGCTGGGATTCTGGTGTGTTCAAATCAGTTACTGACACCCTTCTTGCAAGAATCCAAATGGCTATGTGTGCTGGGATTCTGGTGTGTTCAAATCAGTTACTGACACCCTTCTTGCAAGAATCCAAATGGCTATGTGTGCTGGGATTCTGGTGTGTTCAAATCAGTTACTGACACCCTTCTTGCAAGAATCCAAATGGCTATGTGTGCTGGGATTCTGTTGAGAGAAGGATATTCTTATTGGAGACTTTATACATACAGGGGTGAAGGGGGGGGGGGGGGGGAGAGATAGTTTGGGCATTTTTAAAAGAACTTAGATAAGAGGACCTAGCAGAGCATAAAGGCAATAAAATGTGGCTATATGTCAGAGGTTGTGATAGTGGGGAGAAAAGAAAAATAAAGAAGAAATGGTTACAACAACACATGCAGATAAAAGGCATAGTATATCACAAGTAGACATAGTAGTATATCAATTAATAAGGTCACATTTAAGAGTTGCTAGCAGATTCCTCTAGATTGGATATACCTGGTGTGTTCAAATCAGTTACTGACACCCTTCTTGCAAGAATCCAAATGGCTATGTGTGCTGGGATTCTGGTGTGTTCAAATCAGTTACTGACACCCTTCTTGCAAGAATCCAAATGGCTATGTGTGCTGGGATTCTGGTGTGTTCAAATCAGTTACTGACACCCTTCTTGCAAGAATCCAAATGGCTATGTGTGCTGGGATTCTGGTGTGTTCAAATCAGTTACTGACACCCTTCTTGCAAGAATCCAAATGGCTATGTGTGCTGGGATTCTGTTGAGAGAAGGATATTCTTATTGGAGACTTTATACATACAGGGGTGAAGGGGGGGGGGAGAGATAGTTTGGGCATTTTTAAAAGAACTTAGATAAGAGGACCTAGCAGAGCATAAAGGCAATAAAATGTGGCAAAAATGTGGCTATATGTTAGATTTTGTGATAGTGGGGAGAAAAGAAAAATAAAGAAGAAATGGTTACAACAACACATGCAGATAAAAGGCATAGTATATCACAAGTAGACATAGTAGTATATCAATTAATAAGGTCACATTTAAGAGTTGCTAGCAGATTCCTCTAGATTGGATATACCTGGTGTGTTCAAATCAGTTACTGACACCCTTCTTGCAAGAATCCAAATGGCTATGTGTGCTGGGATTCTGGTGTGTTCAAATCAGTTACTGACACCCTTCTTGCAAGAATCCAAATGGCTATGTGTGCTGGGATTCTGGTGTGTTCAAATCAGTTACTGACACCCTTCTTGCAAGAATCCAAATGGCTATGTGTGCTGGGATTCTGGTGTGTTCAAATCAGTTACTGACACCCTTCTTGCAAGAATCCAAATGGCTATGTGTGCTGGGATTCTGGTGTGTTCAAATCAGTTACTGACACCCTTCTTGCAAGAATCCAAATGGCTATGTGTGCTGGGATTCTGGTGTGTTCAAATCAGATACTGACACCCTTCTTGCAAGAATCCAAATGGCTATGTGTGCTGGGATTCTGGTGTGTTCAAATCAGTTACTGACACCCTTCTTGCAAGAATCCAAATGGCTATGTGTGCTGGGATTCTGGTGTGTTCAAATCAGTTACTGACACCCTTCTTGCAAGAATCCAAATGGCTATGTGATCTGGGATTCTGGTGTGTTCAAATCAGTTACTGACACCCTTCTTGCAAGAATCCAAATGGCTATGTGTGCTGGGATTATTTAAGAGTTGCTAGCAGATTCCTCTAGATTGGATATACCTGGTGTGTTCAAATCAGTTACTGACACCCTTCTTGCAAGAATCCAAATGGCTATGTGTGCTGGGATTCTGGTGTGTTCAAATCAGTTACTGACACCCTTCTTGCAAGAATCCAAATGGCTATGTGTGCTGGGATTCTGGTGTGTTCAAATCAGTTACTGACACCCTTCTTGCAAGAATCCAAATGGCTATGTGTGCTGGGATTCTGGTGTGTTCAAATCAGTTACTGACACCCTTCTTGCAAGAATCCAAATGGCTATGTGTGCTGGGATTCTGGTGTGTTCAAATCAGTTACTGACACCCTTCTTGCAAGAATCCAAATGGCTATGTGTGCTGGGATTCTGGTGTGTTCAAATCAGTTACTGACACCCTTCTTGCAAGAATCCAAATGGCTATGTGTGCTGGGATTATTTAAGAGTTGCTAGCAGATTCCTCTAGATTGGATATACCTGGTGTGTTCAAATCAGTTACTGACACCCTTCTTGCAAGAATCCAAATGGCTATGTGTGCTGGGATTCTGGTGTGTTCAAATCAGTTACTGACACCCTTCTTGCAAGAATCCAAATGGCTATGTGTGCTGGGATTCTGTTGAGAGAAGGATATTCTTATTGGAGACTTTATACATACAGGGGTGAAAGGGGGGGGGGAGAGATAGTTTGGGCATTTTTAAAAGAACTTAGATAAGAGGACCTAGCAGAGCATAAAGGCAATAAAATGTGGCAAAAATGTGGCTATATGTTAGATTTTGTGATAGTGGGGAGAAAAGAAAAATAAAGAAGAAATGGTTACAACAACACATGCAGATAAAAGGCATAGTATATCACAAGTAGACATAGTAGTATATCAATTAATAAGGTCACATTTAAGAGTTGCTAGCAGATTCCTCTAGATTGGATATACCTGGTGTGTTCAAATCAGTTACTGACACCCTTCTTGCAAGAATCCAAATGGCTATGTGTGCTGGGATTCTGGTGTGTTCAAATCAGTTACTGACACCCTTCTTGCAAGAATCCAAATGGCTATGTGTGCTGGTATTCTGGTGTGTTCAAATCAGTTACTGACACCCTTCTTGCAAGAATCCAAATGGCTATGTGTGCTGGGATTCTGGTGTGTTCAAATCAGTTACTGACACCCTTCTTGCAAGAATCCAAATGGCTATGTGTGCTGGGATTCTGGTGTGTTCAAATCAGTTACTGACACCCTTCTTGCAAGAATCCAAATGGCTATGTGTGCTGGGATTCTGGTGTGTTCAAATCAGTTACTGACACCCTTCTTGCAAGAATCCAAATGGCTATGTGTGCTGGGATTCTGGTGTGTTCAAATCAGATACTGACACCCTTCTTGCAAGAATCCAAATGGCTATGTGTGCTGGGATTCTGGTGTGTTCAAATCAGTTACTGACACCCTTCTTGCAAGAATCCAAATGGCTATGTGTGCTGGGATTCTGGTGTGTTCAAATCAGTTACTGACACCCTTCTTGCAAGAATCCAAATGGCTATGTGATCTGGGATTCTGGTGTGTTCAAATCAGTTACTGACACCCTTCTTGCAAGAATCCAAATGGCTATGTGTGCTGGGATTATTTAAGAGTTGCTAGCAGATTCCTCTAGATTGGATATACCTGGTGTGTTCAAATCAGTTACTGACACCCTTCTTGCAAGAATCCAAATGGCTATGTGTGCTGGGATTCTGGTGTGTTCAAATCAGTTACTGACACCCTTCTTGCAAGAATCCAAATGGCTATGTGTGCTGGGATTCTGGTGTGTTCAAATCAGTTACTGACACCCTTCTTGCAAGAATCCAAATGGCTATGTGTGCTGGGATTCTGGTGTGTTCAAATCAGTTACTGACACCCTTCTTGCAAGAATCCAAATGGCTATGTGTGCTGGGATTCTGGTGTGTTCAAATCAGTTACTGACACCCTTCTTGCAAGAATCCAAATGGCTATGTGTGCTGGGATTCTGGTGTGTTCAAATCAGTTACTGACACCCTTCTTGCAAGAATCCAAATGGCTATGTGTGCTGGGATTCTGGTGTGTTCAAATCAGTTACTGACACCCTTCTTGCAAGAATCCAAATGGCTATGTGTGCTGGGATTCTGGTGTGTTCAAATCAGTTACTGACACCCTTCTTGCAAGAATCCAAATGGCTATGTGTGCTGGGATTCTGGTGTGTTCAAATCAGTTACTGACACCCTTCTTGCAAGAATCCAAATGGCTATGTGTGCTGGGATTCTGGTGTGTTCAAATCAGTTACTGACACCCTTCTTGCAAGAATCCAAATGGCTATGTGTGCTGGGATTATTTAAGAGTTGCTAGCAGATTCCTCTAGATTGGATATACCTGGTGTGTTCAAATCAGTTACTGACACCCTTCTTGCAAGAATCCAAATGGCTATGTGTGCTGGGATTCTGGTGTGTTCAAATCAGTTACTGACACCCTTCTTGCAAGAATCCAAATGGCTATGTGTGCTGGGATTCTGGTGTGTTCAAATCAGTTACTGACACCCTTCTTGCAAGAATCCAAATGGCTATGTGTGCTGGGATTCTGGTGTGTTCAAATCAGATACTGACACCCTTCTTGCAAGAATCCAAATGGCTATGTGTGCTGGGATTCTGGTGTGTTCAAATCAGTTACTGACACCCTTCTTGCAAGAATCCAAATGGCTATGTGTGCTGGGATTCTGGTGTGTTCAAATCAGTTACTGACACCCTTCTTGCAAGAATCCAAATGGCTATGTGATCTGGGATTCTGGTGTGTTCAAATCAGTTACTGACACCCTTCTTGCAAGAATCCAAATGGCTATGTGTGCTGGGATTATTTAAGAGTTGCTAGCAGATTCCTCTAGATTGGATATACCTGGTGTGTTCAAATCAGTTACTGACACCCTTCTTGCAAGAATCCAAATGGCTATGTGTGCTGGGATTCTGGTGTGTTCAAATCAGTTACTGACACCCTTCTTGCAAGAATCCAAATGGCTATGTGTGCTGGGATTCTGGTGTGTTCAAATCAGTTACTGACACCCTTCTTGCAAGAATCCAAATGGCTATGTGTGCTGGGATTCTGGTGTGTTCAAATCAGTTACTGACACCCTTCTTGCAAGAATCCAAATGGCTATGTGTGCTGGGATTCTGGTGTGTTCAAATCAGTTACTGACACCCTTCTTGCAAGAATCCAAATGGCTATGTGTGCTGGGATTCTGGTGTGTTCAAATCAGTTACTGACACCCTTCTTGCAAGAATCCAAATGGCTATGTGTGCTGGGATTCTGGTGTGTTCAAATCAGTTACTGACACCCTTCTTGCAAGAATCCAAATGGCTATGTGTGCTGGGATTCTGGTGTGTTCAAATCAGTTACTGACACCCTTCTTGCAAGAATCCAAATGGCTATGTGTGCTGGGATTCTGGTGTGTTCAAATCAGTTACTGACACCCTTCTTGCAAGAATCCAAATGGCTATGTGTGCTGGGATTCTGGTGTGTTCAAATCAGTTACTGACACCCTTCTTGCAAGAATCCAAATGGCTATGTGTGCTGGGATTATTTAAGAGTTGCTAGCAGATTCCTCTAGATTGGATATACCTGGTGTGTTCAAATCAGTTACTGACACCCTTCTTGCAAGAATCCAAATGGCTATGTGTGCTGGGATTCTGGTGTGTTCAAATCAGTTACTGACACCCTTCTTGCAAGAATCCAAATGGCTATGTGTGCTGGGATTCTGGTGTGTTCAAATCAGTTACTGACACCCTTCTTGCAAGAATCCAAATGGCTATGTGTGCTGGGATTCTGGTGTGTTCAAATCAGTTACTGACACCCTTCTTGCAAGAATCCAAATGGCTATGTGTGCTGGGATTCTGGTGTGTTCAAATCAGTTACTGACACCCTTCTTGCAAGAATCCAAATGGCTATGTGTGCTGGGATTCTGGTGTGTTCAAATCAGTTACTGACACACTTCTTGCAAGAATCCAAATGGCTATGTGTGCTGGGATTCTGGTGTGTTCAAATCAGTTACTGACACCCTTCTTGCAAGAATCCAAATGGCTATGTGTGCTGGGATTCTGGTGTGTTCAAATCAGTTACTGACACCCTTCTTGCAAGAATCCAAATGGCTATGTGTGCTGGGATTCTGGTGTGTTCAAATCAGTTACTGACACCCTTCTTGCAAGAATCCAAATGGCTATGTGTGCTGGGATTCTGGTGTGTTCAAATCAGTTACTGACACCCTTCTTGCAAGAATCCAAATGGCTAATATATATATATATATAGCATAAATCATTATGCATATATAGCATATATATATATATATATAGCATAAATCATTATGCATATATAGCATAAATCAATTATTTACATCCACCTTTGTGTATTTAAGCTATATATTGTTGGTTTGAGGTTCCTTATTACAGGACTGCCAAACAGCATAGGAAGGATTTATGTTATATATATATATATATATATATATATATATATATATATATATATATATATATACACACACAAATGTAACATGAATCATTCCTATGCTGTTTGGCAGTCCTGCAATAAGGAATCTCAAACCAACAATATATAGCTTAAATACACAAAGGTGGATGTACATAAGTGACCCCAACCCTCCCCTCTCTCCACCATATCCAGAGCTTACCTGAGTGGGAATAGACCTGCTCTGTATCTTCCACACGGTGACAGCCTGCAAGGATTCCTTCAGAGCTGCTTCATTGTCCCACGTGGAGCTTCCTTCACATCCCTGTGATGATGCTGTGTAAAAGCCCTGCACTGATAGGATGCTCAGTGATGTGTCAGCCAATCAGTGCAGGGCTTTCACACACAGTAATGATGCTGTTTAAAAGCCCTGCACTGATTGGCTGACACATCACTCAGCCTCCTATCAGTGTAGGGCTTTCACACACTGTCTGTGTGATGTCAGGGGGCGGAGCTATAACAGAGCTGCAAAGACTCGGGGCTTTGCTCATTACATTCGGGGCTTCAGCCCCCTTAGCCCACCCCTAGCGACGCCTCTGTCAGTAACACTGTGTGACCAAGATGGTGCTGCCCTTCTAAGGGCAAGAGCACAGCAGGCAGGAAGTAGCTGCTTCCTATGCTCTCTGGCTGTCACATGATTGCCTCATCACAGAGGCAATCTGTGACTGCCAGGCAGAGTGACATGCAGTGGGGATGCTCTGATGAGCACCTCCACTGCATGGTCAGATCAATATTAACCCTATATTGATCTGAGCACTTAGGATCTCCCTCCCTCTCCTCACATTTTTTTAGTGAGAGAGAGACAGATCAAAGTACATTAAAGTAAAAAAAATTTAAAAAATACACAATTCACTAATAATAAAACAATAAAAAAAGTTAATAAAAGCAATTCCCTGTGTTCAACCCCTTCCCTGCCATTGATGTTGCGTAAGCAGTGATCTTGCACATCAGCGCATTTATTTTTGCTGTTTGTGCATTTTTTAGGGGTTAATTTATGTTGTACTGTAATTTATTACAGTACAACAAAGGCTATTCTAAGAGTTATTAGCCCCTTCTTTGCCGTCGATCACTGCTTACACAATGATATTGACGCCAAAAGCAATTTTTTATCTGTCTGCATATTTTATTTTAATTATTTTACACACACCCGCTAGGGGATTACGTGTAAAGTAAAAATATTTTAGATTTTTTTAAACCCCTTAGTGACATGACTTTTTTGGCTTGTCCGACTCTTGTTGACATGGGCTGTTTTAACATTTCTGAAGTGTTTGAGTTTTGCTGTAATTTAATTCTGTCTTATTTAGTGTACCCACACAAACTATATATCGTTTTTATCGTCATAAGAAGGACTTTCTTTTGCTACCATTATTTTGATGATAGCATATAATTTGATGTAAAAAAAAAATGGCAAAAAAATGAAAAAATATTTTTATGACTTTTATTTGAAAAAACGTATATTCATGTACAAGAGACAACAAAAAAACACTGCTAAATATTTTCTAATATATGTCCTGAGTTCACAAATAGCCCATGTTTTATGTTTTTGTGCTTTTTTATTCATGTTACAGGGCCAGAACTATAAGTAGTGCAAAGCTATTTTAAAATCCTTTTTTTCAAAATTAGCGATAGTGACATTGTAACACTGATATCTGTACTAAATCCATGAATGACTCCCAACATGTACATATTTTTGAAAACTAGACCACTCAGGGCATTTAACTTGGGGTATTTTGACACATTTCATGTAGCCATTTTACCACCAATCTTTGCCAAAGTTTGCAGCAAAAAATATTTTCTTTACATTTTTCACATAGATTGCAATTTAGGTAAACATTACCTTAAAATGTGAAGGGGTATTTCGAAATAACACCTCAATATGTGTTCAGCCACATATACCACCCATGCATAGGTTTGTTGGTTTGTTTTGGGGCTAAAAGGCCACATTCAGGGGGTGCACATTTTGGTTTTCCAACCTGGAATTCTGACATGCAGAAAACCTGGTTCCATGTCCCATTTGGAACATTACCTAGGGTATTTCAAATGGTAGTATTTTAACACTTTACATGCACTAATTATACTACCAGCCTATGTCAATATTTTGGGTAGTAATTTGTTTATTACATACATTATACTTTGGGCATGAATACACAGATCCTGTTATATGTCAGTGCCAAACAACACCTCAATATGTGTTCAGCAACATCACAGGGATTCCACCCATGTGTAGGTTGGTTTACGTTATTTGGGGGTTAAAAGGCCACATTTGAGAGGTCCGCTTTTTAGTTTTCCAACTTGGAATTCTGACATGCAGAAAACCTGCGCCCATGTCCCATTTGGGACAATTTTGAAGCCAGAAAGTGTATTCTACCCCACAAAGCCATATCGTTTTGAAAACAAGACACTCTAGGGTATTTAACCCCTTAAGGACAGAGCCTTTGAAACATTTTTGTCCTTTCTGGACAATGGCTATTTTAACATTTCTGTGCTGTTTGTGTTTAGCAGTAATTTTCTTCTTCGTCATTTGCTCTACCCACACATATTATATATTGTTTTTATCGGGACAAAAAGGGCTTTCTATGGATGCCATATTTTTGATCATATCTTATCATATTATTAAAAAAAAATAATAAAATATGGTAAAAAAAAAAAAAATACACAAATTTCTTTGTTTTTATTTGAAACAACTTCTCCTCATCGACAATAGCGAACGAAAAAACATGCTAAATAGATTCTACTATTTCTCCCGAGTACAGGGATACCACCCATGCATAGGTTTGTTGGGTTGTTTGTGGGCTAAAATGCCAAATTTGTGAGGTGCAGTTTTTTGTTTTCCAACTTGAAATTTTTACATGCAGACAGCCTGCACCCATGTCCCATTTGGGACATATTTGAAACCAGCCAGTGTATTTTACCCCATCAACCCATATATTTTTTAAAAGTAGACACCCTAGGCTATCTCAAATGGTGGTATTTTAACACTTTCCATGCACTATTTCTACCACCAGCCTTTGTCAAAGTTTGTGGTAGTAATTTTTTTGTGTTTTTTTTTCACAAACCTTGTACTTCAGACATAAATTTACAGATTTTGGTATGTGTCACTGCCAAATAACACCCCAATAAGTGTTCAGAAAAATCTCTTGAGTACAGGGATACCCCCCATGCATAGGTTTGTTGGATTGTTTGGGGGGTAAAAGGCCAAATTTGGGAGGTGAAGTTTTTGGTTTTCCAATTTGAAATTTTGACATGCAGACAGCCTGCACCCATGTCCCATTTGGGACATATTTGAAACCAGCCAGTGTATTTTACCCCATAAACCCATATATTTTTTAAAAGTAGACACCCTAGGCTATCTCAAATGGTGGTATTTTTACACTTTCCATGCACTAATTCTACCACCAGCCTTTGTCAAAGTTTGTGGTAGTCATTTTTTTGTGTTTTTTTTTCACAAACCTTGTACTTCAGACATGAATTTACAGATTTTGGTATGTGTCACTGCCAAATAACACCCCAATAAGTGTTCAGCAACATCTCTTGAGTACAGGGATACCACCCATGCATAGGTTTGTTGGGTTGTTTGGGGGCTAAAAGGGCCACATTGTGAAGGTGCGCATTTTCAACTTGGAATATTGACGTGTAGCCAGCCTGAGCCCATCTTTCATTTGGGACTTTTTTTTAAAGTAGGACAGTGTATTTTACCCCAAAAAGTATATATTTTGTAAAAGTAGACACCCTAGGCTATTTTAAATGGTGTTATTTTAACACTTTCCATGCACCAATTCTACCACCAGCCTTTGTCAAAGTTTGTGGTAGTCATTTTATTGTGTATTTTTTCCCACATACATTGTACTTTAGACACAAATTCACATATTTCGGTATGTGTCACTGACAAACAATACCACAATATATGTTCAGCAACATCTCCCGAGCACAGGGATACCACCCATGCATAGCTTTGTCAGCTTTGTTGGGTGTTGAAAGGCTACATTTGAGAGGTGCGCTTTTTGATTTTCAAACTTGGAATTTGAACATGTAGAGCAAGGAAGGGGTTAATAGCTCTTATAAGAGCCTTTGTAGTACTGTACAAAAAAATTAACCCCTAAAAATGCACAGACAAGAAAAAAATTTCTGCTGTGCAGTGATCAGTGGCAGGGAAGGGGTTAATACACTACACTATACAAAGGGTATGGCTTTTATAAAAGCCCTTGGGACTCACAATTTTTTTTAACATTTTATTTAATTTATTACAATTAAAAAATTATGTTATACAGATCTGTCTCTTTCCCTCACTAAAACTCAAGTGAGGAGAGGGAGGCAGATCCATATGGGTCAGAACAATATTTACCAATATTGATCGAACCAGACGAATGGTGATGCTCATCTGAGAAATCACCAAACCACCTTTGCCACTGATCGGCTGTTACTGATCGCTATACACGTGTTCAGACAGCTTCAAAAGGAATACACGTAATCCCCTAGTGGGTATAATTAACCCCTAGCGAGTCTGACAAAAAAAATGCTGATAGCAAAAAAAAAATCCTTCTGCGACTAGATTGCTCCATATGCGCTGCTTAGGCAGTGACCATATGCACTGCTTAGGCAGTGACCATATGTGCTGCTTAGGAAGTGATATACGGCAAGGAAGGGGTTAATAGCTCTTATTTAAAAAAAAAAATTACGTTAAACGTAGTCCCCTAGCGGGTATAATTAACACGTGACGGGTGTAATAAAAAAGTTTTAAAAAAATTAAAAATGCTTCTGCAGCAAGATTGCTGCATTTGCGTCAGATCTCTGCTTAGGCAGTGATCTACAGCAAGAAAGGGGTTAATCTCTCTTAAAAGAGCTTTTTTTTATACTGTAATGAATTACAGTAAAAAAAATTAACCCCTAAAAAATGCACAGACAGCAAAAAATGTGCTGCTGTGTATGATCACTGCGTACACAGCGATCAATGGCAGGGAAGGGGTTAAATGGCTTTTATAAAAGCCCTTGGTGTTTAAAATTTTATTAAATATTTGTTTTATTATTTTATTTTATTTTTTTACTTTATCTGATCTGTCTCTCTCCCTTACTATAACTAGTAAGGTGAGGGAGGCAGATCAATACTTGTCAAAGGCAATATTTGCTAATATTGCCTTTGACAGTATGATAAGTGCTCATCAGAGCACTTATCATACATGCCTGCACACAGATCACATAGATCTGTTGTGCCGGCATCGATTGGCTCCCCCTAGAGCATCGGAAGTGAAATACTTTCACTTCCGATGCTCTTGCCATTAGAAGGGAAGCGCTGCCTGTATAGGCAGCGTTCCCTTCTACTGAGCCGATGGGGTCGCTCAGGAGAGCGACCACCATCGGCTCTGGGGCAGCTGAAGGTGTTGTTAAGTGCCTCGCTGGCGGGGCACTTTAACAACACCGGAGATGCTTAGAAAGCGAACGATCGTTCGCTTTCTAAGCACATGTGTGCAGCCGGCGCAGCCATTTTTAAATGGCTGCTACGATCACTCCGTGGAGTGATCGTAGCGCGCCCCTGCACTTTTGGGGGGTGTTGCACAATGCCTCTACCTAGAGGCATTGTAGCAACACCGTTAGAGTAAAGAAAGCGACCGCTGGTCGCTTTCTTTACTCAGTTTAGTGCATGACGTGCCAGGCACGTCAGCTGTCGGCAAGTCCTCGATTTGCCGTGACGTGCCTGGCACGTCATCTGTCGTTAAGGGGTTAAAATGGTAGTATTTTAACACTTTCCATGCACTAATTCTACCACCAGCCTTTGTCAAATTTTAGGTTAGCAATTGTTTAATGTTTTGTTTCCACATACATTTTACTTCGAGCATGAATTCACAGATCCTGTTATGGGTCAGTGCCAAACAACACCTCAATATGTGTTCAGCAACATCTCCTGAGTCCAGGGATACCATGCATACATAGGTTTGTTGGGTTGTTTAGGGGCTTAAAGGCCACATTTAGGGGGGGTGCATTTCCACCTTGGAATTTTGACATGTAGGCAGCCTGCGCCCATGTTCCATTTGGGACACTTTTAAAGCCTTTCAAAGTATTTTACCCCATCAAACCATATATTTTGGAAAACAAGACATCCAAGGGCAGTGGTGTCCAAACTTTTTTCAAAGAGGGCCAGACTTGATGAAGTGAACATGCGTGAGGGCCGACCATTTTGCCTGACAGTTAAAATTAAGTACAAATGAACTATTTTATGCAAACTTTATTGCAAACGATTTGAATGACAATTCTAAACAGTAGTAAAATCACTCTGCCTTTCATATCTGAAGGCCAGATGAAAAAAAACAACAACACAAGATGCTGAAATATATGTCAGGAACACAACTAACCCTTCCCATATCTGTCTGTCTCTCCACTGCCATCCCATATCTGTCTGTCTCTCCTCTGCCATCCCATGTTTGTCTGTCTCTCCTCTGCCATCCCATATTTGTCTGTCTCTCCTCTGCGAACCCATGTCTGTCTGTCTCTCCTCTACCATTCCATTTATGTCTCTCTCTTCTCCCTTCCCATGCATGGTTCTCTTGGCCAATTTGCCCAATAATATGCCAGTGTTATATGCCATTTAATATGCCCCAGCCAATTTGCCCAATAATATTCCAGTGTTATTTGCCATTTAATATGCCCCTACCAATTTTCCCAGTAATATGCCAGTGTTATTTGCCATTTAATATGTCCCTGCCAATTTTCCCAATAATATGCCAATGTTATTTGCCATTTAATATGCCCCTGCCAATTTTCCCAGTAATATGCCAGTGTTTTTTGCCATTTAATTTGCCCCTGCCAATATTCCCAATAATATGCCAATGTTATTTGCCATTTAATATGTCCCTGCCAATTTTCCCAGTAATATGCCAGTGTTATTTGCCATTTAATATGTCCCTGCCAATTTTCCCAATAATATGCCAATGTTATTTGCCATTTAATATGCCCCTGCCAATTTTCCCAGTAATATGCCAGTGTTTTTTGCCATTTAATTTGCCCCTGCCAATATTCCCAATAATATGCCAATGTTATTTGCCATTTAATATGCCCCTGCCAATTTTCCCAGTAATATGCCAGTGTTATTTGCTATTTAATATGCCCCTGCCAATTTGCCCAGTAATATGCCAGTGTTATTTGCCATTTTATATGCCCCAGCCAATTTGCCCAGTAATATACCAGTTATTTGCCATTTAATATCCCCTGCCAATTTGCCCAGTAATATACCAGTTATTTGCCATTTAATATCCCCTGCCAATTTGCCCAGTAATATGCCAGTTATTTGCCATTTAATATCCCCTGCCAATTTGCCCAGTAGTATGCCAGTTATTTGCCATTTTATATGCCCCAGCTAATTTGCTCAGTAATATGCCAGTTATTTGCCATTTTATATGCCCCTGCCAATTTGCCCAGTAATATGCCAGTTATTTGCCATTTTATATGCCCCAGCCAATTTGCCCAGTAATATACCAGTGTTAGTTGCCATTAATATTCCCCAGCTAATTTGCCCAATAATATGTCAGTGTTACCTTATCATTAATAAGCCCCTGCCTCTTTCCCCAGTACTTTCCCCCAATCTCCCCAGTCCCCAGCACTTACCTTTCCCTGGTGGCTAGTGGCAGGCAGCATGGTCTTCTCCATGCTGCCTGTTCGTCTCACAGGTGGTTGTGCCGATAGGTCACGTGACCCGGCGCGCGTATGACGTCAGCGCGCCGGTCACGTGACCTGTCGGCACTTCCGTGTCGGCACACTGCACGGGGAGCCGAACAGGCAGCACGGAGGTTTCTCCGTGCTGCCTGTTCGGCTCCCCGTGCAGCCTGGCAGGCAGAGCGATGGTGGGGGGGGATCTTCCGATCCCTTCTCACCTCCGTCTCTGCCTGCAAGCTTTTTTTTTTTTTCAGAGAGAGACATTGATCAGCCGTGTCTCTGGGGCCGTATGGAAGTAAAGGACGGGCCGCAACTGGCCCGCGGGCCGGACTTTGGACATGACTGTCCTAGGGTATTTAAAATTGTGGTATTTTAACACTTTACAACTACTAATTCTACCACCAACCTATGTCAAAGGGTTGGGATGTCATTTTTTTTCCACACACATTGTAGTTCAGGAAGGAATTTTCAGATTCTGGGATTTGCCACTGCCAACCAACACCTCAATATGTGTGACCAAGTGACCAAGATCGTGCATTTTTTTTTTTGCGTGTTACTGATTGCCTCGACTTGCGAGGCAATCAGTAACACTTACAGAGCATAGGAAGCGATTAATCTGCTTCCTATGCTGTTTTTTCAATGCCCGCGTTTTAAAGGCACTGTGCCTTTAAAACCGGCATTTCAATCGCTCTCCAGAGCGATCGAAATGCCGACGGGATTTTTTTCAAAAGATGCTTCCACACGGAAGCATCGTTTCAATACCCCCTGAGCACAGGACAGACTAGGTAACCCCCTAGGCAAGGGGTTAAGCTGTCTGAGCGCATAGCGAACAGTAACAGCGAATTAGTGGCAAAGGCGGTTTGATGATTGCTCAAATGAGCATCACCATTCGCCCTGGTCAGATAAATATTTGTGAATATTGATCGGACCAATTTTGATCTGCCTCCCTCTCCTCACTTACATTTTTGTGAGGGAAAGAGACAGATCAGTATTAGTGATTCGAGTTGAGCGGACACCTGGATGTTCGGGTTCGACTATAAACCGAAAGTCTTTAAACCGAACGACCTTCGGTTTATAGACTTTCGGCTTATAGAATAGCATAGAATTACATGTATTCTATAAACCAAAAGTCTATAAACCGAACGACCCTCGGTTTATAGACTTTCGGCTTATAGAATACATGTAATACTATTGGCTATTCTATAAACCGAAATGGAGTCCCCATTCATACGAATAGGTCAATTGACCTATTCGTATGAATGGGGACTCTAATTCGGTTTATAGAATAGCAATAGCATTACATGTATTCTATAAACCAAAAGTCTATAAACCGAATTTCTTAGAATTAGTGCATGGATAGTGTTAAAATACTACCATTTGAAATACCATAGGGTGTCTAGTTTGCAGAAATGTATGGTTTTGTGGGGTAAAATACACATTCTTGCTTCAAAAAAGTCCCAAATGGAACATGGGTGCAGGTTTTCTGCATGTCAGAATTCCAAGTTGGAAAACCAAAAAGCGCACCTCTCAAATGGGGCCTTTTAACCCCCAAATAACCTAACCAACCTACACATGGGTGGTATCCCTGTACTCAGGAGATGTTGCTGAACACATATCGAGGTGTTGTTTGACACTGACACATAATAGGATCTGTGAATTCATGCCCAAAGTATAATGTATGTGGAAAAAATTTACTACCAAAACATTGACATAGGCTGGTGGTAGAATTAGTGCATGGAAAGTGTTAAAATACTACCATTTGAAATACCCTATGGTGTCTAGTTTTCAAAAATATATGGCTTTGTGGGGTAGAATACACTTTCTGGCTTCAAAAATGTCCCAAATGGGACATGGGCACAGGTTTTCTGCATGTCAGAATTCCAAGTTGGAAAACCAAAAAGCGCACCTCTTAAATGTGGCCTTTTAACCCCCAAATAACCTAATCAACCTATACATGGGTGGTATTCCTGTACTCAGGAGATGTTGCTGAACACATATTAAGGTGTTATTTGGAAATACCCCTTCACATTTTACCGTAATGTTTACCTAAATTGCAATCTATGTGAAAAATTAAAAAAATAAATAAAAATCTGCAAACTTTGGCAAAGATTGGTGGTAAAATGGCTACATGAAATGTGTCAAAATACCCCTAAGTTAAATGCCCTGAATGGTCAAGTTTTCAAAAATATGTACATGTTGGGGGTCATTCATGGATTTAGTACAGATATCAGTGTTACAATGTCACTATCGGTAATTTTGAAAAAATTTATTTTAAAATAGCTTTGCACAACTCTTAGTTCTGGCCCTGTAACATGAATAAAAAAGCACAAAAACTTAAAACATGGGCTATTTCTGAACTCAGGACATATATTAGAAACTATTTAGCAGTATTTTTGTGTTGTCTCTTGTACATGAGTATACGAGTTTTCAAATAAAAGTCATAAATATAAAAAATAAATCATTTTTTTGCCATATTTTATTATTTTTTATATCAAAATATATGCTATTATCAAAATAATGGTATCAAAAGAAAGCCCTTCTTATGACGATACAAATTATATATAGTTTGTGTGGGTACACTAAATGAGACCGAAATAAGTTACAGCAAAACACAAACACCTCAGAAATGTTAAAACAGTCCATGTCACCAAGCGTCGGACAAGCCAAAAAAGTCATGTCACTAAGGGGTTAAACAAGTTGCCTTCTGTAATTGGCGATAAGCACATAAAAAAAAAGGAATAAAAAAGGTAACATTTAACACACTAAACCGCTAGTGGTAATGCACTTATCCACCGTGCACTCGTCACATTGCAAGCATTATACCAGGGTTATATTATTGCCATGCGCAGTATTTATTATGTATGCATTAACCCCTTAGTGACAAGACATTTTCACCTTGACTTTCCCTTGGTGACAAGGGCTGTTTTGACATTTCTAGGGTGTTTGTGTTTAGCTGTAATGTTTTTCTTTCTCACATACAGTACCCACACAAATTATATGTTGTTTTTATCGTCATAAGAAGGGCTTTCATTAGATACCATTATGTTCATTATATCTTATAATTTACTACAAAAAAAATCATAAAATATGATGAAAATTTTTAAAAAACCCACTTTTTCTAACTTTGACCTAAAATATAATTTACACAAATAAAATCATTAAAAAAGACCCCGTCTAAATAGTTTCTAAATGTTCTCCCGAGTTCAAAAATATGCATGTTTCCATATTTTTCGGTATTTTTTGCGAGTTATGGGGCAAAAAACAAAAATAGTGTTTTTTGTTTTTTTCCTATATTGACCTTTTGACCGCAACCCGAACCCAAAATTTAACCCTAACACTAAATTTAACCCCAACTCTAATCCTTATTATATCCCTTAATATTTTTTTTACTATTAATTTAATTTTAACCCTATCCCTTATGCTAAAAAATATTTAATTTTAACCCTATAGGCTAATATAGCTAAATAACCTGTTTTTAATTAATTAAATATGTATTTTAAATATTTTCCATTGCAATGCTACTAAAGTCAAGTAGCATATTCAGAGCGACGGAAGTGAAGTTACTTTCACTTCCGAAGCTCAGACCGGCAGAGGGCTTAGCCATATTGACGGAGCAGCATGCTCCGTCAATATGGCTCCCCACGATCGCTCCGTGGGGCGATCGTGGGGGGTCCCAAAATAGAAATTTCGGTGCTGTCGAGGCAATAGACCAGCACTGTTAAAGCGGTTTTCGCGATCGTGGATCGCGAAAACCGCTTCATTCACTGCAGTACGTGCCAGGCACGTCCTTTGTCGTTAAGGGAGTTTCTCTCCTAATGTGAACTTAGTGGTACTGTGAGAAATAAATGTCTTATCTCATTATAAGTATAGAACTCTTTGACAAATGGCCTATTTGTCGCTTGGTTTATTTTCCCCTTTCTAAATGGACTGTGTTCTGCTATCCCGTGGCAGCCTGTTGGGAGGCTTGCCACTAGCCTTTTCCCTTTTTTTCCTTTTCATTTTATCTCCGTGTGTGCTTTCTTTGCAACACACGGAGACTGAAGCACCGATGGTCACCATGGTAACGCGTATACAGACGCGTCTAGCCATGCTTTTGCTCTCTATGGTTCTCCTCACTTCCGGTTTCGGTTTTTCAGCTTTCCTGAGTGGCGAGGTGTACACACTCGGGTGATGTAAGTACTTTGTCATGTGTTCCTTATTATCATTATTGTTAATTGACTAATTAAGTGTAGCATACTATATAAGTAGTGCTTTTATGTTTGTGCAAATCAGTCTTGATAATGGCTCCTGGTTGGAGCCGAAACGTCGATTTTTTGATGCAATTTATGCTCCTTTCTTAATACATCGACTTTTCTTCATCCATTTAACCCTGTGAGTGCGTGGGGTTTTTTTTGCCTTTCCACGGGGGGCATATGTTTTTGGACTGGTTATATATATATATGGCAATGTCTGTGAACTGTTTAGCTCTGGGGTTACATAGTGTATCTATAATTGACTTTGGATTGTACCTTTGCACAGTTAGACATGCAGGAGTCACAGACAGGTACTGTGTTTAGCATACAAGGTCAGTGGGTAATTGAGTCAGTGGGTATAACGACCCCCTGGGTGAGTGTGTTAATAAATTTAGACCAGAGATCTCTATGAGAATGTTCTAGTGTCCTGGTGTCCTGGTTAGGGATGTCAGAGAGGCACGACTGATGTGTAGCAATCACTGTGTAACTTGTATCTGCTGTGAGTGCCAGTAACCAAGTATATAAGCTGTGTGAAACCAGAATAAAGTGTCCTTAGTGCTGTGTCCAGATTGCCAAGAGGTTGTCCCGTGTGAGGCTAATTTCCCTGTTCTGTAACACTACTTTCCCATTCTGGTGGCACGAGTATTGCTACACTACCCTGACCTACAAGAAGGGAATAACCTGGTTGTGCCAGAGGTGTATCACCTGGGCTGCTTGCCGGTATTCCCCACCATAGCGCTACTAAAATATCGTGCATTTCCTGAAATGAACCGCTGTCATAGAGGAAACGTATAGGCTGAGAGACAAAGAAGCCACAGGCAGATTAAGGTCTAAACTGTGCCATGCTGGTGCAGAGTAGCCAGGATCCAACCGTCACAGGTGCATTAAATTTACCGAATGCACCCATTCCTTTAGCAAACCCATAGTTAATGCTTCTAATGGGAATCTGTAGGGTGCGTTATTTAGAAATAATTTATGCACTCGCGGTATTTATCACTTAGCGCAAACTATACAAACAGGATAAAGTAAATTGAAAAGAGGTGGCTCAGTAGGCTCAATTAAACAATTAACAAAAAAAAATGACTACCCACCTGCAACTAGGAATAATTGGTGTGTCGGCTTGGTTAAGCCAATCGACAATATATTTTCTCATATCATAGTCTGTAGCATCTTTAGAGACTGTTCGACATGCTTCTGCAAGAACAAAAAACATTAAATAATCAAGTATATGATAGATAGACAGTCAGATATCCATATATAATTTTAAAAAAGTGCCTTTGGAGATCCGGGATTAAATACCAATATTCCAAATATCAAACAATAAAAACTGTTTTTCATAGGTCATTTGCATTCTGAAAATGATCTATAATAATAAAAAAAAATATCAACCACTTAAGAATATGAAAACACCTCAACATAATGTTGCACTAAAATAACTGTTCACCTTAATTAATGTACACATCATTGACATATTCCAATTAATCATACAAATGAGGTTTTATATATACATGTACATGTGTGTGGTTTGTACAGTGCGACAGATTTAACTTTACCCAAAAGCCCTGGAACTATTGAAGATTACAAACACATAAAGTATGACTCACCAAAAACTGAACTGCATATCTGGGTACCAGCAAAGGCCCTTCTGTCAGACGTTTAGTCGAGGTTCTGGAAAGATGATAAGCTTTGGCAACATTATCCTCCATTAATCGTATTACATAAAAGTAAATGCACATTCATCCTTACAACATTCTTGAGTACTCTTATCTGCAAAATAAGAAAATTAATGTAAAAATACAATTATATATATATATATATATATATATATATATATATTTATAAAATATGATTGTCTATCAATATCATTTAGCAGGTAAATGATTTTTCTTTTCAATTGGTAAGTATAAATTGCCCCATGTTTTATTCAAAATAAGAATTAGTAAAATAAAAATTGATAGCAAAGGCACATCATCATATCATTGTGCAAATAACTTTGGGATTACAAATAAACACTCATCCACTGTAAATGATTCCCCAATTGGACCAATTATTGTGTTCAAGACGCACATTAAGTCCAGCTGTAGCCAAACTAAAGGGATAAACATGAACTTAAGAGCTTACCAGTTTGTTTTTCAGAGATTTGCTTGTTTTCAAAGCATCTTCCAATTTTTCAAAGTTGTCCAAAGACTTCAGGGCCAGAAGACTAAAAATGAATGTGTCATCTTCTTCTGCTATAGGTACATTTCTTTGTGCTATAGCTTCCAAATTTCCTCTATTTTTCAAGTGTTCCAGAAATGTCCGCCATTCTGCAGAACAGCTGCCCATTTTCTAGCCTCTCTTGCTGGAGCTAGAAAGAAAAAAGAAGGGAATCAGTAAGATTGAGACATATTACCAAGAGAAACTTTAAATGCCCTGTTGTAATTAATGAGCACTTTACATCTCACCATGTCAGAAGGTGACCACTAAACTATGTTTTCTTCCTTTTATTCAGCATACAAATTATGCAAACTGCCTCAATATTCTACTTCATCAACATTAAATTGTTGGTGTTGGCTTAGAATTCAATTTAGAGCATTTTTTAAGTTTAATCTTACATCAAGGTAAAACAATGTACAGCAAGCATATTTCTTTAAAACACAATTATTGGGACCAAATGTAGAGTACATGATCTTTTGAAAGCAGTGTGGAAATGAAGCAGACAATATTACTTGTGTAAAAGTATTTACTTAACCCCTTGACGACAAAGGACGTGCCAGGCACGTCTTGGGAGAAACTCCCTTAACGACAAAGGACGTGCCAGGAACGTCCTGCAGTGAATAAAGCGGTTTTCGCGATCAACGCTTTAACAGTGCTGGTCTATTGCCTCGAATAGCCAGCACCGAAATTTTTATTTTGGGACTCCCACGATCGCCCCACGGAGCAATCGTGGGGAGCCATATTGACAGAGCATGCTGCTCCGTCAATATGGCTAAGCCCTCTGCCGGTCTGAGCTTCGGAAGTGAAAGTAACTTCACTTCCGTCGCTCTGAATATGCTACTTGACTGCCCCTAGTGGTAGTTAAGTAGCATTGCAATGGAAAATATTTAATTACATATTTAATTAATTAAAAACAGGTTATTTAGCTATATTAGCCTATAGGGTTAAAATTAAATATTTTTTAGCATAAGGGATAGGGTTAAAATTAAATTAAAGTTAAAAAATATTAAGGGATATAATAAGGATTAGAGTTGGGGTTAAATTTAGTGTTAGGGTTAAATTTTGGGTTCGGGTTGGGGTCAAAAGATCAATATAGGAAAAAACCAAAAAACACTATTTTTGGTTTTTGCCCCATGACTCGCAAAAAAATACCGAAAAATATGGAAACATGCATATTTTTGAACTCGGGAGAACATTTGGAAACTATTTAGACGGGGTCTTTTTTAATGATTTTATTTGTGTAAATTATATTTTAGGTCAAAGTTAGAAAAGGTGGGTTTTTTAAACATTTTCATCATATTTTATGATTTTTTTGTAGTAAATTATAAGATATGATGAACATAATGGTATCTAATGAAAGCCCTTCTTATGACGATAAAAAACAACATATAATTTGTGTGGGTACTGTATGTGAGAAAGAAAAAAATTACAGCTAAACACAAACACCCTAGAAATCTCAAAACAGCCATTGTCACCAAGGGAAAGTCAAGGTGAAAATGTCTTGTCACTAAGGGGTTAATACACATTAACACAATAAAAACAAAGTTTTACATTTCAAAAATAGAAAAATATATCTGTTTTACAAACTGACCCGAATAATGGGAAATGTGCTGCAAGTCTTCTTGTTGAAAGATGGTGTGTAGCTCAACTAGATGGAGCAGAATTGAAAGGAATGATCTTTGGAGGACTATGAGAGTAAGCACTGGGTGAAGAGGATTTTGAAATGCAAAGATTTTGTAACGAAGGACTCATGTTGGAAAGGTGTAAAGCAGGATTTAGAAATATCTGTTAAGGTGTGTGCAAGAGGTGGAGTGGAAGAGAGGCAATCCCTCTTACAATCCACAGAAGGAATGCATGTTTCTTTAAGCCCCTCTTTTAATGAGGAAAATTAAAATATTCCCCATTGTGCTACACCAATGTAATATTATGTTTAGTTAATCCTTGCTTTATATCCTCCGTTAATTCTATATCAGATCTCATGGTTCCCACTCACCCCTCTTCACACAACTTCCAAAGTGATAAGAAAATGGCTGCCAGCACCATAGAAAAAAAAGCTTACACACAGCAATGAGATGGAAATTCAGCACCTGTCTGTGTTGGGATGTCCATATTGCACACAGTATTTTGAAACTGAAGAAGAACTTGCAGCACTCTGCAGACTTAAAGCAAACATGCAACAAACTTGTGAAGCTTGGCAAGTCTATCAAGAGTTTAGCAAGTCATTTTCAAACTTGCAGTTAAATTTATAGCTATCTGGGATGTCTTATCAACAGCTGCATGCCATGTCCTGTGCCCAGATTTTGCTCATCTCAGTGTAACAAACTGTTCTAATGCAGAAAAGTCTGCTCCTTCTTGATGTCGGTAAATGAATATGATGAGTTTAAATCACAAACAAATTATGTGATCTTTTGTTGTCTGTAAAGAAGCAAATACATTTTCAGAAATGGTGAGAGATTGAGAAATTGTGTATGTCTTCAGCAACTCCTCGCCATTTAAAAGCTAATGAAAAAACGTGCTAAATAGATTCGACTATAGGTCCTGAGTTCAGAAATACCCAATGTTCATATTTTTTTTTGCATGTTTTAGGTTAATAAATACAAGTAGCATTTAGCTGTTTCAAAACCATTTTTTTTTAAATTAGCGTTAGTGACACTGTAACACCAATATCTGAGGAGGATATCATCTTGCCTCTTTACAAATCAATGGTAAGACCTCACCTTGAATATGCAGTACAGTTCTGGGCACCAGTCCTTAAAAAGGATATTAAGGAACTAGAAAAAGTGCAAAGGAGAGCTACAAAATTAATAAGGGGTTTGGAGGATCTTAGTTATGAAGAGAGACTTAAAAAAATTGAATTTATATACGTTAGAAAAAAGGCGTCTCAGAGGGGATATGATAACATTATATAAATATTTGCAGGGCCAATATAAAGAGCTCTCCAGTGACCTGTTCATTAACAGAAAGGTACAAAGAACAAGAGGTCACCCCCTCAGACTGGAAGAGCAAAGATTTCATAGACAGCAAAGGAAGGGATTCTTTACGGTTAGGACAATAAAGTTATGGAACTCACTGCCAAGAGAGGTAGTGCTAGCAACCACAATAGATGCATTTAAAAATGGTTTGGATGTTTTTTTAGGAAAGCAGAACATACAGGGCTATTAATAATAGAATAAGCATTAATAAAAGAGCTTATTGATCCAAGGAGAAATCTGATTGCCTCTTGGAGTCAAGAAGGAATTTTTTCCCCCAGGAGGCAAAATTCGAAATAGCTTCCTTAGGGGTTTTTTGCCTTCTTTTGGATCAAAAGCTGTAATGATAGGTAGAAGGGTTGAACTTGATGGACTTGTGTCTTTTTTCAACCTAAATTACTATGTAACTATGATATGAATCACTGAATAACCCCCCACATGTACACATTTTTATAAAGTAGACATCCCAGGGCATTCAACTAGGGGTAATTTGACACTTTTCACTCTGTCATTTTACCACCAATCTTTGACAAGTTTTGGCGTAGTAATTTTGTGTGTGTTTTATTTCCACACACTTTGAAACTTAGGTATGAATTTAAAGGGACTGTTCTATTTAATTGCCAAACAAAACCCCAATATATGTTCAGCAACTTCCCCTGAGTATAGCGGTACCCCACATGTATAGGTCTGCTAGGTTTATGTGGCAGGTACAGGGCAAAATTTAGGATATGGTTATTGCAGCTTTAAAACGTGTATTTATTATGTAATACTTGTGACTACATTTCCTATCATGCTCAGCCAGCCAAAAGCTACCGTAGCAGAATAGGAAATGTAGTCTATAGTAGGAAGCACCGATTTTTGCTATCCTGCGGCTGCATGGATCAAATATCCAGCTGCTGCGGGCCCCTATCTACTGCTGGGGGCCAATGCAAAGCACTGGCCCCACTAGCAGTCTTTTTTTTTTTAAATAAAATATCCCTAGAGGACCACAGACAGACATAACATGTCATTGGTCCTCTACGGAATAACTTCTTATTTGTATACAATTTATTATTATTATTTTTAATTTTTTCATTTATTTAATTTTTTATTTTTTTACATTTTTTTTATTTTTATTTAACTCTAACCTTAACCCTTTGGTTAGGGTTAGTACAAACCCTAATTCTAACTCTAGGATTAGGGTTTTGATGAACTCTAACCCTAACCCAAGAGTTAGGATTAGCACAATAGGAAAAAAAAAATAACATTTTTTTTTATTAAAAAGATCTTTTGGGGGGGCTGGTTGTTACTGGGGGGGGACCAGGGGGAGACTTCACACATTATATTTAGTCTCTATCTGCCCCACGATCACCGTGGAGCAGGGAGAGACTATAGCTGTCAAAGCAGGCACCTGCTTTGACAGCTATTAACATCCGGGCGCTGTGATTGGCTGTCACAGTGCCCGGATGTTTCAGGGGGGGTCCTCAACCGGCATGGCTGAAGTGTCTCGGTACCGAGACACTTAGCCATGCCGTTGGTAGCGCGATCGCGGTATGCCAGCGTGCATACCGCGATCAGACCTGCATGACGGTCATGGACCGTCATCGGTCACTAAGGGAGTTTTTCCCCATGACGGTCCAGGACCATCATCGGTCGCGAAGGGGTTAAGGTATTGAACACAACATATACTGTATTTTCTTAGGTCCTGTAATGTTTACATTTTAACTCTTCTGACCCAGCAAAATGGTAGGATGGCCGAGCGGTTTAAGGAGCTGGATTTAGTCTCTCTGGAGGCGTGGGTTCAAATCCTACTGCTGCCAACCCTTGCTCTATGATTTTTATTTATATGGCTTTCATTTGCAAATGCAGTCATAACACTTGAATCTTTTTCTTTCTACACTGCATAATGGCTTATGTTTTATGGAAGTAGCTTCATTGAGACCACCTCCCATACCTCTGTTATATAAATTTATATTCTAAGCAGCAATTGCACGACATATTTAATACCAAGTTTTGCTCATCTTAGTGTAATAAACTATTCCTATTCAGATAAGTCTACTATTTTTTTTCTCGGTGGATGTATATGGTGAGTTTCAAATGCAACTGCATGCTAGAGTTAAGTGTTTTCATCATAATGGGATGCAAATCACTTATGAGGAATGGCATCGATAAAATCCATGTTTGATTGCATCAATGGTTTTGGATGAGGCAGAGTTTTGAATTAATTTTCAGAAATGATGAGGGATTGAAAAATTATTTTGTTTATCTTCAGCAATTCCTCTCCATTTATTCAGTCAAGGAAATGAGAAAAGAAAGTGTTATAAAACTATTTGAGTCTAAACAAAAACCTTTTTATATTACTTTGTACATAGCAGTTGCAACATTGCTAGGTTTCAAACACAAAATCCCCCAGTGTTCAAGGTAGAGTACCTAACCAACTGAGCCACATAAACACGCTCCTTATCAGGTGCTCTAATGTTCATCTTTTGACAAAATAACTTTCTAATGAATTTCATTGGGATCAATCTGTCTGTTGTGCTGAATTAAAGCTCCAGTTTCTCAACTGGCGTGGGATCAAATCACACTGCTGGCAGTTTTTATACTCTGACTTTAATATCTATGTCTAATTTTTCATATACAGTGTTAGCACTATGTAGTACTTGTATCCTGTGTTTTCTCTACTCCGTGCTGTCTTATGACATATAGAAGTAGCTTAACTGTGACATCACAGCCAAGTTTGTGATGAATAAATGTCTTATCTACAGCTGCATGCCATGTCCTGTGCCCAGATTTTGCTCATCTCAGTGTAACAAACTGCTGTAATGTAGTAAAGTCTTCTCCTTCCTGATGTCAGTAGATGAATATGGTGAGTTTTAATCGCATAAAAAATATGTGATATTTTGTTGTCTGTGTAAAAGTAGCAAATACATTCTCAAAAATGATGAGAGATAGAGAAATTGTGTATGTCTTCAGCAACTCCTCTCCATTTATTCAGTCATGGAAATGTGGAAAAAAGGTTACAACAAAAACGTTTGAGAAAAAAATCAGAACCGATTTATTCCCGGGTGGTGTGATATAAAAAATATTTTCATCTTTAGATAAAAAGAAGAAATGTGGGGTCGCCCTGCTATCCTCAAGGGACATAGACTTATAAGTTATGGATCAGGAGATTGACAAAGAAGGCAGATGTATTTTGGCAGTGTGTAAAATAGAAAACAAAATATTCACAATAGCTAACATATACTCACCAAATACCGCAACAATTCAATTCTTACTTAGGGTTCTCGCCAGGATAGATCTGATAAAAAAAAAGGTAGAATTCTTAATGCGGGTGACTTCAATTGTTTGATAGATAGCATTTTGGATAGAAATTCACTAGGAGGCTCTCCGCAGGATAAAAATAAAGTAAGAGAATGTCGTCTCAGATTAGAACAAACCTTCATAGAGCTGACCTATTGGACCTTTGGAAAATATATCACCCTCAAGAGAGGGATTATACATGTTTTTCAAAGGTCCATTACACATACTCGAGAATAGACCTTATCTTGGGCAACGTAGAGGTTGCAAATAAAATCAAAAAGATATGGATATGGATATAACATTTCTTCAATGAAAATGAGAATAAAGAGGTGCCAGACACAATAGTCTGGTGCACTTATAAAGCGGTACTAAGGGGTCATCTAATAAAAATGGGATCAATCAAAAAAAAAAAAAACAGAGGGGCTCCGCTATCCGATCTATCTATACTTTTATACGATGCAGTGAAGATTAATAAAACTAGCCTTACAATACAATTAAGCAATCAAATATCGGAGTTAAAGAAAAAGATAAACGAAACCCTCTTGGCACAAACAATTAAAAGGATGGAATATATTAAAATTAAGTGGTATTATTAGGGTAATCGAGCAAATAAAATGTTAACAAATAAGGTAAATGGAAAGAAAAGCACCAAAATTGTTAAGAAAATCATGAATGTAGAGGGTACACACCTAACGCCGGAGGGGATAGGGAAAGCTTTTAATTCTTTTTATCAGAAGCTTTATAATCTTCCCAATAATATAGAAAATCTAGCATCATATTTTAAACGTAGAAAAATGAAACAAATAAAGGAAGAGAAATTAGACCTCCTCAACAAACCCTTCTTGGAAAGAGAAATCAGAGAAGCAATAGATAGGCATTTAACTATACGGAGACAGAGTCTCCATTCATTATGAATGGAGATTTTGTCTCCGTATAGTTAAATGCCCACAGCCTATAAACCGAATGTTCGGTTTATAGGCTGTCGGCTTTTAACTATACGGAGACAAAGTCTCCATTCATAATTTTATGAATGGAGACTCTGTCTCCGTATAGTTAAATGCTATTGTATTCTATAAACCGACTCTATTTCGGCTTATAGAATGCAATAGTACTACGAATGGACGAATGAACGAATGATTTTCGTTTATTAACCATTCGTTCATTCGGCTTTCGTTTTCGTTTTTCGGACGAATGGACGAAAATGCTATTTTCGGACGAAAATGCATTAGTCCGAAAACGAATGCACATGTCTAATAAAAAGCTATCGCCCTATATCACTATTGAATTCTGACATCAAGATATATGCAAGTATAATAGCAACTAGAATACAGACTATACTACCGGACTTAATTCACGGGGACCAAGTGGGCTTCATGAAAGATAGGTCTTCTGGGGATATAAACGTGTTAAGTGATAGGCGCTATTATTAGTGAAATACACACAAATATAGACGTGCTGCAGACACTAGTGCAATTCCCCCAAGATAGCACAAAACAGAATACAAAAATAATAGTGATATTACAGCTGTGAAAAGAAATATGTAATCAAATAAAAAATACCAAAGTGTGGTGAATTAATAAATAGAATAAAATAATAAAATACTTATCAAACCAAAAAAAAATGTTTGTGTTGTTTCCAAACGAGATATACCACAAGCAGCTTGTTCTTCCAAAAAATATATATATGGAAAGAAACAAAGAAAAATGGACACACATTGGGTAGTATTCACATACAGGGAGTAAATGTGTATTTTCCCCCAAAAGAAACACACTCACATATATGATGGACCAAAGGCATGGGGAGGGGCATGGTCTCAGAGTGGTTTAAAATAAGTAATGGAACGAGGCAGGGTTTCCCCTTGTCCCCCTGTTATATTTACTGTTTATATAACCATTGGCCAATGAAATCAGAGCAAACAAAAAGATAAGGGGAATAACTGTTAATCAGGTAGAATACAAAGCATCGCTCTATGCAGATGACATTCTGATAACATTACGCGATACCAGGGAAGCATTGGATGAACTTATGATAGCTATAGAAACTTTTGGGTGCTTTTCAAATTTCAAACTTAATATAGATAAAACTCTGATACTTACTAAAAATATACGAAGAGAAGAGAGAGATAGCTGTCAGAGGTATTGAAAAGTAATCTCGAGACTGGTACAAATGAAAAAAGCAGAAGCAAAGGATAACAAGATGGATGCAAGCAGCCTCCATTTTGTGACAGTTTTTGGGACATCCTTCTGTGTGTTAAAATCTTATTCTGTGTCTCTGAGGATAAAAGGAAAGTCTTCCACATTCCTAACTCTGTTATCTGAAACCAAAAATTTTACTGATAAAAACTGATGACTCTAAGAAACAGCTGTGTCTATATACATACAAGAGGTGAAGGGGGGCTTCTCTTCAGCTTGCTAGCCCACCCAAACTGGCAGAAACTGACAGACACAGAAACACTGAGATTATTTGGATTTTAGATGTGAATAATCTAATAAGGGTTATTAAACAACTAGTTGATTCAAATCTCTCATTAAAATATATAATTATATCACACCTTCACTAATAAATATTTAAAGTATAATTAATCCTACATATTAATTAGAATATTGTTTTTATTGTTTTATTAGTGTGGTATATATTTTATTAGACATTTTTGTTTAATGTGCAATGATAAGAATAAGAATATGATGAATATTTACTCTAATTTGAAATTGTATTGACATTTTTAGACATTTAAACATATATATTTTCTCACATTATACTTACAATCCAGGTATAGCTATAAATCATGACATCATGACGTTTTTCATCATTTGGCCATGTTTTTGGAGTCTGTTTGCTCTCTATACAGACTTCAAATAGATGCATTCATTTTTGTTTTGTTTTTGGCTTTACTTTCTTTCTATCACTTGGGAACCTCTTCTATTGTAATATATATGCATATATTTTAGTGTTCTGTATTCTTTTTGTTTTTTTCCTGTTCCTCCCTCCTGACACACCCATCTCCTTCTCCATTGGTCTATGCTAATTACTTCCTATATTTATTCACCTGTTCAATCGTTTTCTAGTTGCCTGTGCAAAGAGTTCTCTCTATTTTTGGGCTATTGTTATATTTCGTCTGACTTCTGATATTGACCCTTGGCTTGTTTTTTGACTCTGTTTTGATCTCCGCCTGCATCGACCGCAGATAATACCTTGACTTCGTTTGATCTCTGCCTGCCTCGAATCCTCAGCCTCAACTCTGCTTGTTCTCAGCCTATTTATATCATCAACCTGTTCCAGTCTGTCTTGTCTCCTGTGCTGCTCAGACTACTCCAGCAACCCATTCCTGGTTACCTCTAGGTTGTACTTGTGCCGCACAAGCCCCTGGCAAAACATTAACCTGGGCTCAACCTTCGGGTACATATTTGTCAGGGTGAACACCACAAAATACTTCCCAAGAGGTGATCTTGCAACAAGGGTCCCTCCTCCTGGGTGTCACTGGTACACCGTAACAATTGCCTTTTGGCCCAAATAAATCGCCTATAGTAATTTGCGAAACCTAAAAATCTTTGGATCCCCTTCAAATCAGTTGGTTGGGGCCATTGGGCAACAGCTGCTACTTTCTATGGATCCATCTCAAGTGTGCCGGCGGAAAGGACATAACCCAAAAACTGGATACGGTTTTTTTCAAATAGGCACTTCTCTGCTTTGGCATATAAAGAATGATCTCGAAGCCGTTGTAAGACTGTAGTAACATGGAGACGATGATCTTGAAGATTGTTGGAGTATACTAGAATATCATCAAGGTAGACCATAACACAGGATAACAGAAGATCTCGGAAGATATCATTAACGAATGCTTGAAAGACAGCTGGAGCATTACAAAGCCCGAAGGGCATGACTAGGTATTCGTAATGACAGTATCGAGTGTTGAAGGCGGTCTTCCATTCGTCTGCCTCTTTTATTCTCACAAGGTTATATGCCCCATGAAGATCCAGTTTGGTGAATACAGTGGCAGTACAAAGTTGGTCATATAATTCAGAGATCAGAGGAAAAGGATATCGATTATTTACCGTTATCTTGTTAAGACCTCTGTAGTCAATACAAGGTCTTAATGAGCCTTCTTTCTTGGAAACAAAAAAGAACCCTGCGCCAGCTGGAGATGAAGAAGGACGAAAAAAATAATTTGTCTAAACTTTCTTTAATATATTGAGCAAGAGCACAGTTTTCAGACATAGAGAGAGGTAGGTTCTGCCTTTAGGAGGAATGGTGCCAGGCAACAAGTCGATGGCACAATCATAAGGTCTGTGCGGAGGTAATTTGTCAGCTTTCTTCTTAGAGAACACGTCGAAATAGCTCCAGTAGGGTTTCGGAACAAGGTTTTTTGGGTCTTCAGTAGGTAAGTTCAGGACAAGACTTACTGGATTCAAAGACTGCATACAAGAAGCGTAACACTTGGGGCTCCATGCCCTAATTTCTCCAGTCTCCCAGTCGATGGACGGATTGTGGAGACGTAACCATGGCAGGCCCAGGATAACCGGGATGTAAGGACTTTTGAGAATATCACAGCATAGGATCTCTGAATGAAATATGCCAACCTTGGTGGTTAGGGAGTTGGTCTCACATTGGATAGTACCCATTCCTAGAGGTGAACCATCAAGTGAGGTGACGGTTGAGATGGTTTGTTTCAAGCATAATGGTATTCTTTGGAGATAGCCCAGGAGTAATCGATAAAGTTGCCTGCAGCCCCGGAGTCAATGAAGGCGTGGGTGGTCACTGTGCGATCTTCCCACTCTAAAGTCATGGGTACCAAAAGGCGATGTTTAGGTGGGGGAGACACGATGGCCAGACTTAGAGGGGCTCCCCTACCAACCTCTAAGTCCGCAAGTTTTCCGGCCGAGAAGGACAGGTACGGACCCTTTTGGCCACAATATAAACAGAGGTGCATCAGTCTTCTGCGCTTCTTCTCTTCGTCCGATAAACGGAGTACAGGACCCATCTCCATGGGTTCCTCTGTGGAGGAGGTCACAGTATTTCTGGTAGCAGGGGTAGATGATACAGAACGGAAAGTGGGAGAGGTAGGACGAGGTTTACGATCTCTGTCTTTCTCTTGCTGTCTTTCTTGCATACGTGCCTCTAATTGGAGACACATAGCAATGAAGTCTTCAAGATCATCAGGAATCTCTCTGCATGTCAATGTGTCTTTTAGGCGATCATTAAGGCCTCTATGAAAGGCAGCTTTTAGGGAACTATTGTTCCAATAAGTCTCATAGGCTAGGGTTCTAAACTCATTTACATACTGTGCCAGTGTCTTCCTTCCTTGATGTAAATCGAGAAGGGTAGCTTCAGCCGACTCTCTGCGACCAGGAGCATCGAATGCAGACTTGAATGCTGAGATGAAGCATCAGCGTCTTCCAAAATAAGGGAATCTTGTTCTACCAACGGGGATGCCCACGCTAGAGCGTCTCCTCGCAGGAGGCTGATAATGAATGAGACCTTCGAGGAATGATCAAAACAGAGTCAAAAAACAAGCCGAGGGTCAATATCAGAAGTCAGACTAAATGTAACAATAGCCCAAAAATAGAGAGAACTCTTTGCACAGGCAACTAGAAAACGATTGAACAGGTGATTAAATATAGGAAGTAATTAGCATAGACCAATGAAGAAGGAGATTGGTGTGTCAGGAGGGAGGAACAGGAAAAAACAAAAAGAATACTGAACACTAAAATATATATGCATATATATTACAATAGAAGAGGTTCCCAAGTGATATAAAGAAAGTAAAACCGAAAATAAAACAAAAATGAATGCATCTATTTGAAGTCTGTATAGAGAGCAAACGGACTCCAAAAACATGGCCACCGTAGATGAAAAACGTCTCCAGAAGTCACTAGTGACTTCCTGACTCCAAAAACATGGTTGCCGTAACAACATGAGAGCTATGACAGCGTGAGGAAGGAGGTGACAAGCGATGTGAGGGGATCAGGTGAGTGACAGCAATTTTCGCATTTAGGTATACAGATTCCAAGGAACCCAAGTAAGTCTATTGAAATTAATATTCTTCCTTTAATAAAACAAATGAACAAACAGTTACTAGACTTGAGAAATTCTGAGATCTCGTGGCTAGGCAGGTTAAATGTGATAAGGTCATTCATGATTCCTAAAATAAGTTACATACTATGTATGCTCCCTCTGAATATACCAATATCCTGGCTATCCTTAATTCAAAGATCCTTTGACAAATTCTTGTGGCAGAAGAAAAAACCAAGAATAAATAAAAAAAACTGTAAATTTAAAAACAAAAAAGGGAGGGGTGGGCATGTCTAATATTAGGGAAATACACGAGATATGCAGATTAGCGCACCTATGCGTAAGCTTAAAGATAAATAGAACTCCTGGGCGAATATGAGTCTAAAGAGCTCCTGGCTTTTTTATGGAGCTCCCAAAATAAAAAGAAAACAGATCCAGGTTTGGTCCTCAAAAATCTACTACCCGTTTGTAATAGATGGAAAAAATATCTCGGGATCGAGGACAGGCTTTTAGGATATCTCCCTCTAACAATAATAGAAAACAATGTAGCGGACCTCAACTTGAAGGGATGGATAAATAAGGGAATAGAGAAAATAGATCATATAGTACAAGAGAATAAGGTAAAATCATTTGAAGAGATTAAACAGGAATTTAACCTATCCCTTAGGGAGTTATTCCCATATTTGAGAATAAAAAGTTTTCTAACTAAAAAAATGGAGGTGGAGCAAACAGAAGAACTGAAAGCCTTTAATAAAATAATAAACAACATAAACAATAAAAATATGGTCTCTCAGTGTGCTAAACTATTTGAAATATACGAAACGATTACTCTTATTCCAGCGATAATGTCCTGGGAAAAAGACCTGCAAATTAACATAACAAGAGAAGAATGGATAAGTGCCATTAAGGCAGTAGAATCAGCAACACACTGCCTAAGCCTAGTTGAAAACCACTATAAGGTTATCAATAGATGGCACTATGTCCCTTCTAAGCTATCATCGATGAACCCCACAGTTTCTCCCGTATGTTGGAGATGTGGTGCTAATAAAGCAGACTATGTTCATATTTGGTGGTCATGTCCAATCCTTACGGAGATATGGGGGAAGATAGAGAAATTTTGTCAGGAAGAAATAGGGGTAAGGCTAAACTATACTTGCCCGGTATATGTATTGCATATGGCAGGGGTGTCCAAGTTTAATCTGCAAAGGGCCACTTCGCTAGAAATTTATGCATGCGTGGGCCGCATTCATTTTTCATTCATTTAGAGAATATATATAATGATATACATGTGTGTGTATGTATATATATATATTCAGTTTCTAGATGTTGAATTGTTTCGATCAGGAGAAAAATTGGGGTACACTCTTTTCAGGAAAGCAACTGACAGAAATACAATGTTACACGCCAACAGTTTTCACCCTGAATCGATGAAAAGATCATTACCGTTGTCCCAGTTTCTGCGATTTATGCGGAACAACTCTGATGAAAATACTCAGGAGATACAGCTACGAGAAATGGCTTTAAGATTTTACTCTCGGGGATATTCAAAATCCACTGTCCAGGCAGCTCTTCAAAAAGCTAGACAGAAAGTGTTAATTCTCGGATGGTCTTCTCTACAAGATTCCACACTGCGTCCCATGACGTCAGAAAAATCATTTCTCGGAATTGGCGGTTACTCCAAAAAGATCCAAAATTGGCCCCGTACACCGTAGACACCCCGATGATGTGTTACAGAAGGGGAGCGAATTTGAGGGACCGTCTAATGAAATCCGATCTGATACATTGCTACACAGCTGGCCCGGGTACATTGAATTTCCAGAGACCCGGTTGCTACAGGTGTCTAAATTGTGTGACGTGTTCTCATATGAACGCGACTTCTCATTTTGTTCATCCCCATTCAGGAAGAAGATATGCCATCAAACAACGTATCACGTGCACTACAGATCATGTTCTTTATTTGATAACCTGTCCATGTAGCCTTGTATACATAGGTAAAACAAGTGTCACCTTGAAAGAACGGATCCGGGGTCATCGTTCATCTATCATGACGGCCTACCGAGACAAAAAGACCAATAAACCGGTGGCTAGGCATTTTTTGGAGGAAGGTCATCGACTGTCTCAGTTGCGATTTGTGGCATTTGAACACATACCCCCCATAACAAGAGGTGGTGACCGTTCACGGCGCCTTTTACAGAGAGAAGCTTATTGGATCAGGACACTTGACACTGTGGCCCCCAGAGGCCTTAATGAATATTTATCATTTTCATCATTTTTGCTTCCTCGTTCATAAGTCTGTCTGTCTGCCTGTTTGTCTTTTTTTCCTGTGTATTGGCTATTCTCTGTTTCTTTTTTCTTTTTGTGTGTCCATTTGTATTTGCTTATTTGTAGTCGCTGGCATTTCTTACTATATTCTTTTATTAGTCATTGTTGTTAGTCTAGTGCCTTTTTTCATTTTTTTCTTTATGCACATTTTTCTTCCATTTTTTCTATCCTATTTTATTTTTTTATTTCATTTAGTCACAGGTTTTTGTTTTGTGTTGTAAGTGTGTATTATTTTGTACCATATTTTGTATTACTAGTGTGGATTTTGTTTAGGTATTTTATGCCTCTGTCCCTGCCCACTTTATTGTTTAGTATTCTTGTTTCCCTATCTAGGTAACGCTATTGCGGTTGCCATGACGACCATTAGCTTCATGTTTATTGCATGAGCTTTTCTGAGTAATCTTAACTCAGAGCTCTCTTTCAACTGTTCCCCTTTAGTTGTGGCCATTTTTTTCACTTTTTTTCTTTTTTTTATTCTATCTCCGTGTGTGTTTTCTTTGCAACACACGGAGACTGAAGCACTGATGGTCACCATGGTAACGCGTATACAGACGCGTCTAGCCATGCGTTTCTTCTCTATGGTTCTCCTCACTTCCGGTTTCGTTTTTTCAGCTTTCCTAAGTGGCAAGGTGTACACACCTGGGTGATGTAAGTACTTTGTCATGTGCTCCTTATTATCATTAGTGTTAATTGACTAATCAAGTGTAGCATACTATATAAGTAGTGCTTTTATGTTTGTGCAAATCAGTCTTGATAATGGCTCCTGGTTGGAGCCGAAACGTCGATTTTTTGATGCAATTTATGCTCCTTTCTTAATACATCAACTTTTTTTCATCCATTTAACCCTGTGAGTGCGTGGCTTTATTTGCCTTCCCATGGGGGGCATATATTTTTGGACTGGTTATATTATAGCAACACAGCACCCAGATATTTTTGTCTTATTATTTTGTGTTTGGGCTGAGTGCTCCACTTTTGGACCTATATATATATATATATATATATATATTACACTAATGTGTAGTGGTCACATTAACTACAAACACACACATGCATACACAGTCACACTTACCCCCCCCTTCCCACACACACAGTCACAATTACCCCACACACACATACACATTTATACACACATACTCACATACATACACTTACCCCACACACATACACATTTATACACACACACTCACATACATACACTTACCCCACACACATACACATTTATACACACACACTCACATACATACATACACTTACCCCACACCCACTTAACATGCACTCACATAGATACACATTTATACACATACTCGCATACATACACTTACCCCACTCACACACATACACATTTATACACACACACTCACATACATACATACAGTTACCCCACACACACACACTCACATACATACACTTACCCCACACACACACACACTCACATAAACTTACCCCACACACTAATACACATTTATACACACACACACACACTCACATACATACATACACTTACCCCACACACACATTGATACACACACTCACATACATACACTTACCCCCACACACAAACAAATTTATACAGACACTCACATACATACATACACTTACCCCACACACACATTGATACACACACTCACATACATACACTTACCCCCACACACATACAAATTTATACAGACACTCACAAACATACATACACTTAACCCCCACACACATACACATTTATACAGACACTCAAAAACATACATACACTTAACCCCCACCCACATACACATTTATACACACACTCACATACATACATACATACACTTACCCTACTCACACACATGCACATTTATACACACACACTCACATACATACAGTTACCCCACACACACACACTCACATACATGCATACACTTACCCCACACACACACTCACATACACTTACCCCACACACTAATACACATTTATACACACACACTCACATACATACATACATACACTTACCCCACACACACATTGATACACACACTCACATACATGCATACACTTACCCCCACACACATACACATTTATACAGACACTCACATACATACATACACTTACCCCCACACACATACACATTTATACAGACACTCACATACATACATACATACATACATTTACCCCCACACACGTGGCTGTGGAGGTTGTGGACTCCCGGTGCGCTTCTTCCCTCCCTCTGACCCTTGCGCATGACCTCACGCGCAGGGTAGAGGAGGGGATATGTGCACGAGAGCAGCACCGCTGCTGCACACCGCACGGGAAGCTGTATCGGGGAACGAAGTTCCCTACACAGAGCGTGTAGGGAACTTTGTTCCCCGACACAGCTTCTCGTGTGGTGTGCAGTTCGAGGTGCGGCTACCGGAGAAGAGCTCAGGCGGGCCGCACGTTGAACGCCTCTGGCATATGGGATGGCCAAATATGCCTAAAGACAAAAAAGATCTAATTATACATGTACTGGTCGCAACCAAACTGGCAATAGCCAAACATTGGAAATTAACTACCATCCCAACATGGCCAATGGTAAAAAAAACAGGTAGCAATGCAATGCAAGATGGAGGCGGGAATTTTAAGACAAGAGAACTATACAAGTCCAAGAATAGTCATATGGGAGAACTGGGCACTCAGGATCAAGAATGAAGGATGAAGGGTATCCTGACAAGGTCAGAAGATGTTAAGGGGGGGGGGGGGGGGACTCCAGTGCTTCCTTTATTTATTTATTTTCAGTTTTATTAAATAATATTAATATGTGAAAAGATTGTAATCGATTAGGTCAATAAGAGGGTAGGGGCCGGAGGGAAGGAAAGAGGAAAGTATGAGAGATGGAGAGTACAGGCATTATACAGAAGGTGGAATAAGTTAAGAAATTAGAACACCCATAAGCCAGACAAAACAAACCCGGCCGACCAGATTACATTATATAAGCAATCTGTTATAGGAAAATTTGTTATTATGTTTGTGCTCTTTTGTCTGTTCTCTTTTTCTATGTTTTCATTCTTTTTTTGGATAGAAAAAAAAGAGAAAGAAAGAGAGGGGAGAGGAAGAAAAAAAGAAAGAGAAAAAATTGCACTTTATGTTAAATGTGTGTGTCTATGTCTATATATGTTTTTAATGTTGTAAGTTTTACTTTTTGTATGCTAAATAAGCCAAATAAAATAATATTGAATTCCTCTCCATTTATTCAACCAAGGAAATGAGAAAAGAAAGTGTTACAAAACTATTTGATTCTAAAAAAAAAAAAAAATGTTATGTTATTTTGTTTTGAACACAAAATCCCCCAATGTTCAAGGTTGACTACCTAACCAGCAGAGCCACATATACATGCTTCTTCTCAGGTGCTCTAATGTTCATCTTTTGACAAAAATCTTTCTAATGAATTGCATTGGGATCAAGCTGTCTGTTGTACTGAATTAAAGCTCCAGTTTCTCAAATGGTGTGGGATCAAATCCCACTGTTAGCAGTTTTTACACTCTGACTTTAATATCTATGTCTTATTTTTCATATACAGTGTTAGCACTGTGTAGTACTTACATCCTGTATTTTCTCTACTCCGTGCTGTCTTATGACATATAGAAGTAGCTTAACTGTGACATCACAGCCAAGTTTGTGATGAATATATGTCTTATCTACAGCTGCATGCCATGTCCTGTGCCCAGATTTTGCTCATCTCAGTGTAACAAACTACTGTAATGTAGTAAAGTCTTCTCCTTCCTGATGTCGGTAGATGAATATGGTGAGTTTTATTGCATAAAAAATATGTGATATTTTGTTGTCTGTGTAAAAGTAGCAAATACATTCTCAGAAATGATGATAGATTGAGAAATTGTGTACGTCTTCAGCAACTCCTCTATATTTAATCAGTCATGGAAATGGGGAAAAATAGTTACAACAAAATCGTTTGATTCTAAAAATGCCTTTTATTTTATGATGTGATTAGAGATTTAGTTTTTGCTGGGATTAAAAAGAAAAATCCCTTATGTTTAAGGTATTGAACGCAATATATACTGGCTTTTCTTAGGTGCTGTAATGTTTACATTTTAACACTTTCAGCCCCGCAAATTGGTAGCGTGGCTGAGTTGTCTGAGGCGCTGGATTTAGGCTCCAGTCTCTCTGGAGGCGTGGGTTCAAATTCCACCACTGCCAACCCTTGCTCTCCTGTTTTTATTTATTTGGCTTTCATGTGCAAATTCAGTGATAACACTTGAATCTTTTTCTTTCTACACTGCATAATGGTTTATGTTTTATAGAAGTAGCTTCATTGAGACCACCTCCCATACTTCTGTTATATATTTTTATTCTAAGCAACAATTGCACGACATATTTAATACCAAGTTTTGATCATCTTAGTGTAATAAACAAAAAGTAAAACAAAAGTGGTAGGTGCGCTAAGTGACTTTCACCAATGTGATAAAAAGGAAAAATGATAATTGCCTTATAAGGTGATACGCTCTTGCAAGTCGATGTTTCTATTTGTCTCAAAGCAAGAAAAAAGACAAAGAAACAGAGACCATAGTGTAATACAGTCCAGATATATGGAATGTAATAAAGTTATATGCCAATGCACTCATAAACATATAAAAGAAAGGTGCTTATCTGGTGATCCTCCTGTAATCTTCGTACTCCTCATTCAGCAAATGTGTAGCAGAACAATCGTGGAATAGAAGGGGAGACAATGAATATGTAATATAGTGCAAAATATTTAATGAAAAAGTAGTAGCTTACATAATCAATGTGGAATAATCAGCACAGTGGGTAATCTTGGAAGATGTCTTGTCCCACGATGGTAAAAAAACTCCAAATACACAATATAACAGAGAAGCAATATAAAACAATGTAAAAAAGAGAAAAGTTCAGGTCCACAGAAAGTACAAATGCATTTCAGCTTTACCCATTTCTTTGATGTTATCTCCTCCCCTCCAATGTTTATATACTTTATCAATTGCCCAAAATTGTATACCTTTCGGATTTTTATTATGGTTTTCCAAAAAATGTTTGGAAAGTGAATGTTGGGTTATACCCTTTCTAATATTCCTGACGTGCTCCCCCATCCGCTTCTTTAAAGTTCTTGATGTCCTGCCAATATATTGAAGCCCATATGGGCTTTCGGCTAGATAGATAACATTGGAGGAGGAGCACGTCAGGAATTGTTTAACAGCAAACTCCCTTTTGTTTGAAAATGAACTGTATTTTGTAATAGGATATTTTTGTGATGCAGAAACCTTACATGCTTCGCAGTCCTTACAACCATAAAAACCTGCTTTTTGTGTAAGGAAATGCTGTGGACTTTTCTTTTTTTGTTTTTCAAAAAAGCTTTTTGTTAATTTATTCCTTAGATTTGGAGCTCCTCGGAAAACTACCCTAGGTATGAGGTCTTTTAAAATCTTATGTTTGCAAGAATGTTCCAATGTTTATTTAAAATTTTTTTGATTTTTGATGATTTGTTATTATAGTCGAATACCAAAGTTATATTAGATGTAATTGATTTTTCAGGTACAATTTTGGCTTGAAGTAGTGCCTCTCTTTCTGTTGATCCTACATTAGTTATAATTTCATCTATGGCCGGTAGATCATATCCCTTTTCCTTAAATCTATTCCTAAGGATATGGGCCTGTTGTTGATACATTTCCAAGTCTGTGCAATTTCTTCTCAGTCTCATGCATTGACTTTTAGGAACCCCCTTAAGCCATGGCAAGTGATGGCAACTCTTATAATCAATGAAACAATTTGAATCCACCTTTTAAAAAAAAGTTTTTGTTTTAAGATGTTTTTTTCCTACATAAATCTCTAAATCTAGAAATTGTATACTGGTTTTGCTATAGGTCGTATTTAGAACTATATTATTGGTATTGCTGTTTAAAAGGTTTAAAAAGTTGTCCAAACTGTTTTGATCACCTTTCCAAATGAAGAAGAGATCATCTATGTATCTCTTATAGAGGACCAGGTTCGCCTCCCAGCCATGACCACTCCACACAAACTGGTCCTCCCAGTTGCCCATGAAAAGATACGCATAGCTGGGGGCGACCCTGGTCCCCATGGCTGTCCCTTTAAGCTGTAGATAAAATGTTTCCTCGAACTAAAAAAAGTTGTGTTCAAGTCCTTCAAGAACATATTCTATTTGTGCTGATGTCATTTGTTAATTTTTTCTCAAAATAGTATCTACACATTGGCAGCCTTGGTGATGGTCTATGATAGCTTGAATAGCTTGAATGCTTTTTTCTTTCTTAGAAACATTAACTAGTCGAAAGGTGAGCACTCTCCCTTTTGGCCGGCGCGTGATGACGTAGTGTACGTTACTCACGCTCCAAGAGGCCGGTCGGTCGGAATGTGGAGGAGTCGGGTGGAAAGTTAGCCCAGCGGGCTTTTTTTTACCTAGTAGCATTATACCTTCTGCTCTAATCTCCTTCCTCTGTGTAAAGGTTTAGTGCTTGGCACCTAATATACCTGTTAAACCTAATCAGGTTGTTGAGCCCACCAGACCATCCAAACTAACGGGTAAAGTTACAACCAAGGCACTGATTGGTGAGTGCCGTGGCAAGTCTACCCCGGCTATCACTTTAAAAAGAGGAGGAGAGGAGTGAATAGGAAGGAGTAAAGGTAGACCTAAGTGAAGTAGCTACCACAATGGCCTAAAAAAAAACAACGGAAACAAAAACTGCGAATAGACGGGAAAGAAAAGACACAAAATAGTCTAAAGACAAGGACAAACAAGAAAAAAGACTGTCATTCTTTTCCCCACATGGAAACAAAAGTAATACAGACCCTTACATGCTGGAAGACTCTACTTCTCCGGATGAAGAGCCACAGACCGTGACACCCGATTTATTGAAGATCAGCTTCAAAGCAATACTGGATGAACTTAAAGCAGAGATGACTAACAATGCCCCGGATATTAAAAGGGAACTCCACTGCTTTTCCATCAAATTACAGGCTGCAGATGACAAAATTGAATCGCTGACACAGCAATACCAGAATGTTCTAGTCACCAACGAGCTCCTAACAAAAAGGGTGGACTCACTGGAAAATAAAATTTGCGACATGTAAGACCACTCGCGTCGATACAATCTCAGATTTCGCAATTTCAAGGAACAGTCACAACCAGAGGATATAAATGCAACACTAATGGAATACTTTAAATCACTCGATCTTACACTCGATGGGCATAATGAAATACTGGATAGATGTCATAGATTACCTAGACCAACATCTGTATCCAAAGATATACCAAAAGATATAATCGCGTGCTTTCACTCTTTTCAGTTTAAGGAAGAAGTTTTTAAAGCAGCAAGGCAGAAAAAACACAAAGAAGACAAATTTAAGGAGGTGATAGTCCTTCTTGATCTATCCTACGCAACAACAGCGAAAAGAAGAAACTTCAATTTAGCAATAAATATCTTGAAGAAGAACGAAATCAGATTCAGATGGCGGCATCCAGCAAAGCTGATGGTACTCATGAACGATCGTACGGAGGTTTTTGATTCGGCCGACTCCATTCAGAATTGGCTACAGGATAAACAGATTACATAAGAAGGAAGGGGGAAATAAGTGGTAGGGGAGGGGTCCATTTTTTTTTTTGTATATTTTACTATACCTCCTAATCTTTTGACTTATTAAGGAGAGCTCCTTGTTGAATTTATTATTTGTTGAATAAGGGTTGAGGATTTGCACCCACAACAGATTAAGCATAGCACTTTAGCACGACGTCACCATTCGGGTACTCACTTGAGAGGAACATAGGTAGAGATGAAAGGGAAGGAAGGGTTTTTTTTAAAAAAAAATTTTAATTTTTTTATTTTTTTTTCTCTCTCTTTAAGCATAGCACTTTAGGAGGGTTGAAGTGTGCACTAGACATGTGCAAAACTAAAATTTTTGTTTCGTTGTCGTCCATTCGGACGAAAATGTTATTTATTTCGTCTAAAACGAATTTAGTTCATTACTGCATTCCTTTCAGACGAAATTCGTTCATTATTTTCGTTTCGTTTTGTTTTATTCGTTCGTTTTATAGAATACGTTTAATACTATTGGCTTTCTATAAACCGAACGAGAGCCCCATTCATAAGAAATTCTTATGAATGGGGCTCACGTTCGGTTCATAGAAAGGCAATAGTACTACATGTTTTCTATAAGCCGAAAGTCTATAAACCGAACGTTCGGTTTATAGATTTTCGGCTTATGGAATACATGTAATCCTATTGCTATTCTATAAACCGAACGTTCGGTTTATAGAATAGCAATAGAATTACACGTTCGGTTTATAGGCTGTCGGCATTTCACTACACGGAGACAGAGTCTCCATTCATACATTTATGAATGGAGACTTTGTCTCCGTGTAGTGAAATGCCGACAGCCTATAAACCGAACGTTATGTTTATAGGCTGTCGGCATTTCACTACACGGAGACAGAGTCTCCATTCATAAATTTATGAATGTAGACTTTGTCTCCGTGTAGTGAAATGCAGACAGCCTATAAACCGAACGTTCGGTTTATAGGCTGTCGGCTTATGTAATACATGTAATCCTATTGCTATTCTATAAACCGAACGTTCAGTTTATAGAATGCCAATAGACTTACATGAATTCCATAAACCGAAAGTCGTTCATTATGTCGGTTTATGGAATGTACTATGTATGTGTAATGCTATTGTATTCTATAAACCGACTATTTCGGCTTATAGAATGCAATAGTACTACGAATGGACGAATGAACGAATGATTTTCGTTCATTAACCATTCGTTCATTCGGCTTTCGTTAGCTTAGCATTTTCGTTATTCGTTTTTTGGACGAATGGACGAAAATGCTATTTTCGGACGAAAATGCATTAGTCCGAAAACGAATGCACATGTCTAGTGTGCACCTATAATAGAAGTATATAAGAATCACAGACCAAGCACAGCACTTTAGTAAGATATCATTTGTTGATTACACTGGGGAAAATCAAGAGAGATAGAGGACAGGATAAAAAGATGAAAGACGGAAGAGAATTGGTGTGCACTTAATTTTTTTATTATGATAGCTCTCTGTTGGAAGCGATATTTGGGGAAAGGCTGAATTAGCATACTCATATTCGTGTACCCAAAGACTCGCGGAATAAGCACGGCAGTCTAGTATGATGAAATCGGTTGGGCTTTTCGCTTAGGTAGGAAAATGTATTTTTTTTTTTTTTGTTCTTTCCCTCTCTCTTCCCACACTCCTTTCCAGGGTAGGGGTAGAGACCCGACCCGTACTTTCCGACCTACCGGCTGTGCGTATGTTACGCAGAAAACTCTGGAGAACAGCAAAGAGTTTGTGAATGTGGGATGACAGCCAATGACAACATTGGTCTCATCCCTGAGGGTGTATGTGTATGGGTGTGTGAGGTCCAGAGACAAGCGGGGGGTCAACAACACAGCAGTAACTTAGATGTTGTTTAATATTTTGTCGGTGAATGCACAGGGGCTTAACACGCAAAAAAAAAGAGGGCTTTTTTATAATACATTGAACAAACTGGATATCAACCTGGGGTTTATTCAAGAAACACACTGGCTGGCAAATACAAAACAAAACTGGGGAGGGAAAAAATTCCTCAATGAAGCCTCAATGAAAACTAAAAGGAAAGGGGAGTGGCCCTTATTTTCTCAAAATCAATTCTAGAAGAAACCCTCTGTCAAATATTAGACCCAGAGGGAACGTACATAATTCTGGTTTGCAAAATTAATAACAGACGATATACTCTAGTTAATGTGAACCTCCCAAATGAAGGCCCGGTTAGACTCCTACAAAGGATCATGAACAAAGTCATGGAAATAAAGAAGGGCTGTTTACTCATATTGGGGGATTTTAATGCCGTAATGGACCCTGAATTGGATTTAAAAAAACTGATTAACTATAGGGTTAACGTAGACACGGCTGTTATAAAACAAGCTGACAAATTCCGACAATTGTGCAAGAGATACGACTTATATGATATCTGGAGAGTATCACATCCGAGAGATAGAGACTTCTCGCACATGTCCAGTCGCCATGGGTCGTACTCGAGGATAGACCTATGTTTGGGATGTATATCAGTAATCAGGTCGATCAACTCTGCCTCCCTAGTAGAAAATACATGGTCAGACCACAGTATTAATCTAGTGACACTTGGGGATAGAGCACCAAGTGGGCTCTCCACGTGGAGGTTGAAAGATTTTGTTCTTTCAAACAAAAGCAATAGAGAGTTCCTGAAATCAATGGCTAAATGCTATTTTCAAGAAAACAGTACCCAGGATGTCTGCCCGACTACAATATGGTGCGCTTTCAAAGCTACTATGGGAGGTCATATTATCAAATTGGAAAAAATAAGGAAGAGAGGAGCAGGTTTACAATTGGAAGATCTATATATAGAATTATATAAAGTAACAAATCAGAACAAACTAAATCCGCAACTAGAGAATATATCAAAGATTACAAAAGTAAAAGAACAGATAAATAATAAATTACATGAAAAGGTTTTAATTTCCATGCACAAACTGCGAGTACAAAATTATTACAAAGGCAATAGGGCAAATAAAATGCTAACAAATAGATTAAAAAAACAAAATGCCAGCAGCAAAATTTCCAAAATAATAGAAAAGGACGTAGTCTCTATTACTCCGGAGGATATAGGCAACGCCTTTAATAAATATTACGAGAATTTGTATAACCTGCCAAAAACAAATTATACCGATCAGATTGATAGCTATTTAACAGGGACCCCAACCCCAAAAATATCTGATGAAATGAAGCTGAATCTGAACAAACCATTTACTATTAATGAATTACATGAGGCCATTAATACATTAGATACCTATAAAACCCCAGGCCCGGACGGCTTTAGCAATTCTTTCTATAAAATATTTGAGGAGCTTATCTCTCCAGGCCTTCTGAATGCTTTTAATGAAATCGCAATAAAAGGGGAAGCCCCTGAGGAAATGTTAATTGCTAATATTCTGCCAATTCCCAAGACAGACAAAGACCATACAGATCTCAAAAACTTTAGACACATATCGCTAATTAATGTAGACATTAAATTATATTCAACAATCTTAGCGCAAAGAATGAGTAATACTGTTGCATCAGTTATCCACCCTGATCAAATAGGCTTTATACCTAGCCGAGTCTCCGCGAACAATATCAGAAGACTGATTGATGTTTGGGACCAAGCGGATAAAACAGGACTGCCCCTCCTGACCCTGTCTCTGGACGCAGAGAAGGGTCGGGTGGGGGTAACTAAGTAGGGTTCTGGAGGCCTTCGGGTTCGTAGGTTGGATACACAGAGCCATTATGGCCCTATATTCGAGACCAGTGGCAAGGACAGTGGGCCCTAATATCACTGCCAAGTGGTTTAGGCTGGGAAACGGTACGAGGCAGGGGTGTCCCCTCTCCCCCATCCTGTACGTTCTCTAGGTCGAACCACTGGCTATAAATATTAGAAGAAACAGAGAGATCATGGGCTTCCCTATGAGGCAAGGAGAGCATAAGATCTCACTATACGCCGATGATATTGTGCTTACGATCAGAGAACCTAGACACTCTCTCCCTCTCCTAATGACAGAGATAAACAAGTACAGCTGTGTATCGAACAATAAATTGAATGTCTCAAAAACTACAATCATCCCCAAAAATATAGATCAAACTATGGTGGAAGAACTGGTGCAACAGTTTGGTTTTCAATGTTCTCAAAAGGAATTCAACTATCTGGGTATAACTGTAACGGTGGGGGTGGAGAATCTAATGGAAAGAAGCTTTATGGCTCTACTAAAGGGGACCCACCGACAACTTAGGGATTGGTCCCATCTGAAAATATCATGGTGGGGAAGAATAAATACAATTAACTATTATCTCATCCCCATACTTGTTTAGTATGGTCCCCCTTAGAATTCCGAGGCCCTGGTTGGATTTGCTCCAGTCCGCAATTAATTCATACATATGGCAGGGTAAGAAACCCAGAATTGCTAAGCACATCCTGGCAAGAAAAACTAAAGTGGGAGGATTGGGGTTCCCAAACGTCAGCACAGTATACCAGGCAAACATCCTGACCCATATATACAGACTGCAGGAGGATGACTCTAAAAAAGAACCATGGTACTGAAACCTGTAGTAATACAAATTTGGAAAACTCTTTTATGGATAAATAATTACGATAAAATTAAAGCAAATTTACAGAAATGCTCAATTACCTTGTCCCAATTATTACAAGAATGGCAGGTACTGAAGAAGCTGTTGGGTTTAAAGAACAAAATCTTAAAAACTTCTTACCTCGAGGATATTCAAGTCAATATGGAGAATCTATCTTTAATCAACTGGCAAAAGGAGCATAAAATCTGTATCGATGACATAGTGGTAAACAATGGAATATTGCCATTCGAACAGTTGGTAACAAAGTTGGGCTTAAGTGAGCGAGATAGATATGACTACATACGAGTCAGACACTTTTTACAGAGCCATCTAATAGAAAGGGGACAAGGGGCTGACCAGTTGGAATATATTTTTTCACATAAAAAAGTCCAAAGAGTGGCTTCCAAAAGCAGACAATTGTTGGAAAACTTTCAGAATGTTTCATCCCCGGTAGCCAAAGATACATGGGAAAGAGAATTCCAGACAAACATTTCGATGAAAGAATGGAATAACTCAATCTCGCAAGTATCTAAATATATCCACTGCTTGAATCTGGTTGAAAACCATTTCAAGTTGATGAACAGATGGTACCTGACTCCAAAGAAACTATCCAAAATGTATGAGGGTTATCCCCCTAATTGTTGGAGGTGTGGAGATATGGAGGGTTCATTTGTGCATATTTGGTGGAGTGAAAACACTTTGGAAGAATACCTTCAGTAAGCTCAAAGCTCTTGGTGTCAATCCAAAGTATGATCCCATGACCACACTTTTACATCTCAATATGGACGAATTAACTAAAAAGGATAAAATCTTAGCAATACACTGTTTCATGGCGACAAAAATAATAATAACTAGAAATTGGAAATCAAGCCTACCTTTGGTAGCATTACAGATGGAAGAGCAATCCCAAAAAATCCTCTCCCAAGAACAAATGTTGATACTTAGTAAAGGTCTAAAATTTGCCCCAACCAAGAAATTTAATATGTTTGCAGCTTACATAGACGTAAATAAATTTGTGAGGCAAGCAACATTGAAAAGATGTTATACTTTAAAATCAGATGACGAGAGTAACATCAACCAAACAACAGACCCTAATAATATTACCACTTCTAATTTAAAGAAAAAATCCACCTTTTATCCAACCACCTATAAATCGGGAGTCTTGGATACGTTTGAAAAATTAGTTACAGAGGATCTCAGGAAAATAAAACACACCAAGTATTTTGGGCAATTGATGAAGTATATATTGGAGGGGAGGAGATAACATCAAAGAAATGGGTAAAACTGAAATGCGTGATATTTGTACTTTCTGCGGACCTGAACTTTTCTCTTTTTTACATTGTTTTATATTGCTTCTCTGTTATATTGTGTATTTGGAGTTTTTTACCATCGTGGGACAAGACATCTTCCAAGATTACCCACTGTGCTGATTATTCCACATTGATTATGTAAGCTACTACTTTTTCATTAAATATTTTGCACTATATTACATATTCATTGTCTCCCCTTCTATTCCTCGATTGTTCTGCTACACATTTGCTGAATGAGGAGTACGAAGATTACAGGAGGATCACCAGATAAGCACCTTTCTTTTATATGTTTGTGTGTGCATTGGCATATAACTTTATTACATTCCATATAACTGGACTGTATTACACTATGGTCTCTGTTTCTTTGTCTTTTTTCTTGCTTTGAGACAAATATAAACATCGACTTGCAAGAGCGTATCACCTTATAAGGCAATTATCATTTTTCCTTTTTATCACATTGGTGAAAGTCACTTAGCGCACCTACCACTTTTGTTTTACTTTTTGTGTACTATTCACGTGTGTTTGCAGAGAAACACATAGGCTGGTGCTGCTTGGAAATGCGCTAGTCTTTTCCTCCATTTACCTTAGTGTAATAAACTATTCCTATGCAGAAAAGTCTGCTATTTCTTTGCTCGGTGAATGTATATGGTGAGTTTCAAATGCAATTGCATACTAGAGCTAAGCTTTTACATCATAATGGGATGCAAATCACCTATGAGGCATGTCACCGATAAAATGCATGTTTGATTGCATCAATGGTTTTGGATGAGGGAGAGATTTGAATTAATTTTCTGAAATGATGAGGATTTCAAAAATTATTTTCAGCAATACCTCTCCATTTATTCAATCAAGGAAATGAGAAATGAAAGTGTTACAAAACTATTTGATTCTAAAAAAAAAACTTTTTATGATATTTTGTACTTGGCAGTTGCAACACTGCTTGGTTTCGAACAAAAAAACCCACCTTTAAAAGGTAGGGTACCTAACCAGCTGAGCCACATATACATGCTTCTTACCAGGTGCTCTGATGTCCACATTTTGACAAAAATCTTTCTAATGAATTGCATTGGGCCCAAGCTGTCTGTGGTACCAAATTAAAGCTTCAGTTTCTCAACTGCTGTTGGTTCAAATCCCACTGTTGCCAGCTTTTACACTCTAACTTTCATTTCTATGTCTGATTTTTCATATACAGTGTTAGCACTTTGTAGCACTTGTATCCTGTACTTTCTATGCTGCATGCTGGCTTATGACATATAGAAGTAGCTTAACTGTGACATCACCGCCAAGATTGTGATATATTTCTGTCTTATCTACAGCTGCATGCCATGTCCTTTGCCCAGGTTTTGCTCATCTCAGTGTAACAATCTGCTCTAATGCAGTAAAGTCTGCTCCTTCTTGATGTCGGTGGATGAATATGGTGAGTTTATTTAAAAAAAAAAAAAAACTTTGATATTTTGTTGTCTGTGTTAAAATAGCCACTTACTTTTCATAAATGATGAGAGGTTGAAAAGGTTTGTATGTCTTCAGATTCTCCTCTACATTTATTCAGTCAAAGAAATGGGAAGAGAAGGTAACAAAACTGTTTGATTCCAAAAAGATATTTTATCTTATGTTTTAATTAGAGATGCTGTCTTTGGTAGGATTCAAAAGAAAAATACCTTATATTTAACCCCTTCCCGTCCTTATGACGAGTTAACTCGTCATAAGAGCCGCCGCGTTAGCGACCTTATGACGAGTTAACTCGTCATGCAGTCTAGCCGGCGGTGCGCTCCGTGGGCACCGCCAGCTAGTCTGCAACGGGTCCAGGACTAAGCCTCGCACCCGAGGCAAAGCTCCTGGACCCGATCGGTCGATTTCCGGGCATGTGATCGCGGTGATTGAGTGATCACCGCGATAACATGCAAATTAGATGGCAAAGTCAGTGTGTTCACACACTGACTTTGCCTCTAATTCACTCTCTGTGCTTCACAATCTTATAGTGAAGCACAGAGAGTGACCTGTAAGTAAAAATAAATTAATTAAATACAGAGGTAAAAAAAATAAAAAAAAATAATTAACCCTTTCATTGCTGATCACAGTTTTTAACTGTGATCAGTTTCCTTCCACTTTATGGCCCTCATTTAGTTTTTTTTTTAACAGATTTTTTTATTTTTACAATTTATAAAGTTTTTTTTAATAAATAAAGGTAATTTTAATATATTTATTTAATAAAATTTAACCCCTGCATGCCTGTTGCATGATTTTTACTGATCTGACATCGCACTCTTCAGAGTTTTTTTTCTGTCTTTTTTGTTATGGGGGGTTTGGGAACCAATATTTTTCTTTTTTATTAGTTAGTTAATTAGGGGGGATAAGTGGGTTAGTGTTGCACTAGTTATGTAGGTTATTACTGGGAAAATAATGGGGAAAAACTTTTTTTTCCTCAAAAATTTTCTCTTTTATATTAATTTTTTAATACTAAAATGTAAATCATTTTTATGTATAGGGTATCAAAAGAAAGCTCTAACTGTCCTTTAAAAAACAACATATAACTTGTATGTGTACGTTAAATGAGAGAGAGGAAAATTATGTTTCAAAAACCGCGTATTAAAAATTGAAAAACGCTCTGGTCCTTGGCCCAGGAAAATCCCTGGTCCTTAAAGGGTTAAGGTACTGAACCCAAAATATGTTGTAATGTTTACATTTTAACAATACTCACCAGCAAAAATGCTAGCGTGGCCGAGAGGTCTAAGGCGCTGGATTTAGGCTCCAGTCTCCCAGGAGGCGTGGGTTCAAATCCCACCCCTGCCAGTCCTTGCTCTCTGATTTTTATTCATTTGGGTTTCATTTGCAAATAAAGTGATAACACTTGTATGTTTTTCTTCCTACACTGCATAATGGCTTATGTTGTATAGAAGAAGCTTGTTTGTGACCACATCCCATACCAGTGTTATATATATTTATATTCTAAGCAGCAGTTGCATGACATGTCCAAAACCAGGTTTTGCTCATCTTAGTGTAATAATCTGTTCCTATGCAGAAAAGTCTGCTATTTCTAAGGTCGGTGGATGTGTATGGTGAGTTTCAAATGCAACTGTATACTAGAGTGAAGCTTTTTCATCATGATGGGATGCAAATCACTTTTGAGGCATGGCAAAAATAAAATGCATTTTTTTTGGGATGAGGCAGAGTTTCGAATTAGTTTTCAGAAATTATGAGATATTGAGAAATGATTTTGTTTATCTTCAGCAATTCCTCTCTATTTCTTGAGTCAAGGAAAGGAGAAAAAAAAGTGAGAGAAAACTATTTGATTCTAAAAAAAATCTTTTTATGCTATAACATACCGTATTTGCTTGATTATAAGACGACCCTGATTATAAGACGACCCCCCAAACTTTGGATATTCCATTAGGAAAAAAACTAAAAGCCTGAATATAAGACTACCCTATAGGAAAAAAGTTCAACTTGTATATATTCATATGTAAATTGCTTTTTTAATAAAAAAATTATGATATCAAAAAATGTATTTCTAGTTTTTATTTCTTTTTATGTGCCAATGCTGCCTTTCTCTTTCCCTTGCCCCCATTTTTCTCTCTCTCCCCCCTCCCCTTGTCTGTCTCTTAACCCCCTCACTCCCCTTGTCTCTGTCTCTTAACCCCTTCCCTCCCCTTGTCTCTGTCTCTTAACCCCCTCACTCCCCTTGTCTCTGTCTCTTAACCCCTTCCCTCCCCTTGTCTGTCTCTTAACCCCTTCCCTCCCCTTGTCTCTGTCTCTTAACCCCCTCACTCCCCTTGTCTCTGTCTCTTAACCCCTTCCCTCCCCTTGTCTCTGTCTCTTAACCCCCTCCCTCCCCTTGACTCTGTCTCTGCCCCCCTCCCTCCCCCCTGTCTCTCTGTCCCCCTCCCTCCCCCTGTCTCTCTGCCCCCCCCTCCCTTCCCCTTACCTTGATCCCTGGTGGCTAGTGGGGGCAGCCAGGGGATGTCTGCACGATACTTGCAGACATCCTCCATGCTGCCCGACACGGCAGTCTATTATGACGGACAGCTGTCCGTCATAATAGTCTGCCGTGTCGGGCAGCATGGAGGATATCTGCACGTATCGTGCAGACATCCCCCAGCTGCCCGATTGTCCCTGGTGCCTAGTGGGGCAGCAGAGGATGTCTGCGCGATGAGCGCAGACCTCCCCTGCTGCCGCCCGGCACGCTCGCCGGGACTTCTGTGATGAAAGCGGAAGTACCCGGCTTCTTCACAGAAGCCCCGGCGGTCGTGCCGGGCGGAAGCAGGGGAGTCTGCCCTCGTTGCGCAGACATCCCCTGCTGTTAGAGAGGGGGATCCAGGTCCCCTGCAGCTCTGCTGGGGACCTGGATCCATGTCTTATAATCTGACCTCAATTTGAGGTCAGATTATAAGAAGACCTTGATTATAAGACGAGGGGTAGTTTTCAGATTTTTTTTTCTGAAAAAAAGCTTGTCTTATAATCGAGCAAATACGGTACATAGGAGCTTTGACATTGCTTGGTTTCGAACACAAAATACCACATTTACAAGCTAGGGTACCTAACCAGCTGAGCCACATATACATGCTTCTTGTCAGGTGCTCTAATGTCCACATTTTGACAAAAATCTTTCTATTGAATTGCATTGGGCCCAAGCTGTCTGTGGTACCAAATTAAAGCTTCAGTTTCTCAACTGCTGTGGGTTCAAATCAAACTGTTGCCAGCTTTTACTCTCTGACTTTCATTTCTATGTCTGATTTTTCATTTACAGTGTTAGCACTTTGTAGCACTTGTATCCTATACTTTCTATGCTGCATGCTGGCTTATGACCTAGAGAAGTAGCTTAACTGTGACATCACTGCCACGATTGTGATATATTTATGTCTTATCTACAGCTGCATGCCATGTCCTTTGCCCATATTTTGCTCATCTCAGTGTAACAATCTGCTCTAATGCAGTAAAGTCTGCTCCTTCTTGATGTCGGTGGATGAATATGGTGAGTTTATTTAAAAAAAAAAAAAAAAACTTTGATATTTTGTTGTCTGTGTTAAAATAGCCACTTACTTTTCATAAATGATGAGAGGTTGAAAAGGTTTGTATGTCTTCAGATTCTCCTCTACATTTATTCAGTCAAAGAAATGGGAAGAGAAGGTAACAAAACTGTTTGATTCCAAAAAGATATTTTATCTTATGTTTTAATTAGAGATGCTGTCTTTGATAGGATTCAAAAGAAAAATACCTTATATTTAAGGTACTGAACCCAAAATATGTTGTAATGTTTACATTTTAACAATACTCACCAGCAAAAGTGGTAGCATGGCCGAGAGGTCTAAGGCGCTGGATTTAGGCTCCAGTCTCTCAGGTGGCGTGGGTTCAAATCCCACCGCTGCCAGTCCTTGCTCTCTGATTTTTATTCATTTGGGTTTCATTTGCAAATGCAGTGATAACACTTGTATGTTTTTCTTCCTACACTGCATAATGGCTTATGTTGTATAGAAGAAGCTTGTTTGTGACCACATCCCATACCAGTGTTATATATATTTATATTCTAAGCAGCAGTTGCATGACATGTCCAAAACCCGGTTTTGCTCATCTTAGTGTAATAAACTGTTCCTATGCAGAAAAGTCTGCTATTTCTAACTTCGGTGGATGTGTATGGTGAGTTTCAAATGCAACTGTATACTAGAGTGAAGCTTTTTCATCATGATGGGATGCAAATCACTTTTGAGGCATGGCAAAAATAAAATGCATTTTTTCTTTTTGGATGAGGCAGAGTTTCGAATTAGTTTTCAGAAATTATGAGATATTGAGAAATGATTTTGTTTATCTTCAGCAATTCCTCTCTATTTCTTGAGTCAAGGAAAGGAGAAAAAAAAGTGAGAGAAAACTATTTGATTCTAAAAAAAATCTTTTTATGCTATAACATACATAGGAGCTTTGACATTGCTTGGTTTCGAACACAAAATCTCACTTTTACAAGCTAGGGTATCTAACCAGCTAAGCCACATATACATGCTTCTTGTCAGGTGCTCTAATGTCCACATTTTGACAAAAATCTTTCTATTGGGCCCAAGCTGTCTGTGGTACCAAATTAAAGCTTCAGTTTCTCAACTGCTGTGGGTTCAAATCCCACTGTTGCCAGCTTTTACTTTCTGACTTTCGTTTCTATGTCTGATTTTTCATGTACAGTGTTAGCACTTTGTAGCACTTATATCCTGTACTTTCTATGCTGCATGCTGGCTTATGACCTAGAGAAGTAGCTTAACTGTGACATCACTGCCACGATTGTGATAATAACAGCTGTCCGTCATAATAGTCTGCCGTGTCGGGCAGCATGGAGGATATCTGCACGTATCGTGCAGACATCCCCCAGCTGCCCGATTGTCCCTGGTGCCTAGTGGGGCAGCAGAGGATGTCTGCGCGATGAGCGCAGACCACCCCTACTGCCGCCCGGCATGCTCGCCGGGACTTCTGTGATGAAAGCGGAAGTACCCGGCTTCTTCACAGAAGCCCCGGCGGTCGTGCCGGGCGGAAGCAGGGGAGTCTGCCCTCGTTGCGCAGACATCCCCTGCTGTTAGAGAGGGGGATCCAGGTCCCCTGCAGCTCTGCTGGGGACCTGGATCCATGTCTTATAATCTGACCTCAATTTGAGGTCAGATTATAAGAAGACCTTGATGATAAGACGAGGGGTAGTTTTCAGATTTTTTTTTCTGAAAAAAAGCTTGTCTTATAATCGAGCAAATACGGTACATAGGAGCTTTGACATTGCTTGGTTTCGAACACAAAATACCACATTTACAAGCTAGGGTACCTAACCAGCTGAGCCACATATACATGCTTCTTGTCAGGTGCTCTAATGTCCACATTTTGACAAAAATCTTTCTATTGAATTACATTGGGCCCAAGCTGTCTGTGGTACCAAATTAAAGCTTCAGTTTCTCAACTGCTGTGGGTTCAAATCAAACTGTTGCCAGTTTTTACTCTCTGACTTTCATTTCTATGTCTGATTTTTCATTTACAGTGTTAGCACTTTGTAGCACTTGTATCCTATACTTTCTATGCTGCATGCTGGCTTATGACCTAGAGAAGTAGCTTAACCCCTTGGCGACACAGGACGGACTAGGTCCGTCCTGTGTGCCGAGGCGTTAGTGACACAGGACGGACCTAGTCCGTCCTGTGTCAAAACGAGCACTGAAAGCGGAGTTTTTCCGCTTTCAGTGCTCTGATGGTATTGTAACGATGCTTCCGTGTGGAAGCATCGTACAATACTAAAAAAAATGCCTGTCGGCATTTCGATCACTCCGGAGAGCGATCGAAATGCCGGTTTTAAAGGCACAGTGCCTTTAAAACGACGCAAGTCGAGGCAATCAGGAACACAAAAAAAAAATGCACGATCTTGGTCACTGAGTGACCAAGATGGCGCTGCCCTTCTAAGGGCAAGAGCACAGGAGGCAGGAAGTACCTGCTTCCTGTGCTCTCTGGCTGTCACACGATTGCCTCTTCACAGAGGCAATCAGTGACTGCCAGGCACACTGACAGGCAGTGGGGATGTTCTGCTGAACATCCCCACTGACTGGTCAGATCAATATTAACCCTATATTGATCTGACCAGTTATGATCTGCCTCCCTCTCCTCACATTTTTTTAGTGAGGGAGAGAGACAAATCAAAGTTCTAAAAGTAAAAAAAAACAATAAACACACAACTCACAAATATTAAAACAATAAAAAAAAATTTATTAAAGCAATTCCCTGCATTTAACCCCTTCCCTGCCACTGATCTTGCATAAGCAGTGATCGTGCACATCAGCGCATTTATTTTTGCCGTTTGTGCATTTTTTAGGGGTTAATTTTTTTTGTACTGTAATTTATTACAGTACTAAAAAGGCTCTTCTAAGAGTTATTAACCCCTTCTTTGCCGTCGATCACTGCTTACGCAATGATATTGACGCCAAAGCAATTTTTATCTGTCTGCATATTTTTTTTAATTTTATTTTTACACATATCCGCTAGGGGATTACATGTAAAGTAAAAATATTTGAGATTTTTTTTTTTAAGCTGCCTGAGCGCATAGCGATCAGTAACAGCGAATTAGTGGCAAAGGCGGTTTGGTGATTTCTCAATTAAGCTCACCATTCGCCCTGGTTAGATCAAAATTAATCGGATCAATATTCACAAATATTGATCTGCCTCCCTCTCCTCACTTACATTTTTGTGACGGAAAGAGACAGATCAGTATTAGTGATATAAAATAACATTTTATAAAATTGGCAGGTTTTATGAAAGTCTTTCACTGTGTATTAACCCCTTCCCTGCCATTCATCACTGTGTAAGCAGTAATCTTGCACAGAAACAGTATGTTTTGCTGTCTGCACTGTTTTATGGATTAATTTCTTTGTACTGTAATGTATTACAGTACTAGATAGGCTCTTCTAAGAGCTTTTAACCCCTTCTTTGCTCGAGATCACTGCTTACGCACTGATTCTGAGGCCGCGGACTCAGGGTTCGATTTGGACCCTATTCAGCTTTCTGATACATCATCTAGCGATGTATCGGTGGCTGCTGAGCCCTTGCCACAAGTAGTGATGGGGGTCTACCGATAAAAAAATATATGGTTTGGTGGGGGTAAATTACATGGGCTGGCTTCAAAGATATATCCCATAAAGGACACGGACGCAGGTTGACTACATGTCACATAACAAACCTATGCATGGGTGCTATCCCTGTACTCGGGAGATGTTGCTGAACACATATTGGGTTGTTGTTTGGCAGTGATATATACCAGAATCTGTGAATTCATGCCTGAAGTACAATGCATGTGGAAAAAAAACTCCCAAAAAAGTACTACCACAAACTTTTACAAAGGCTGGTGGTAGAATTAGTACCTATACAGTATTAAAATACCACCATTTGAAATACCTTAGGATGTCTATTTTCCAAAAATATATGGTTTGATGGGGTAAAATTCATTGGACGGCTTCAAAAATGTTCCAAATGGAACATGGGCGCAGGCTGACTACATGTCAAAATTCCAGGTTGGAATTGCGCACCCCCTAAATGTGGAATTTTAGACCCAATACAAACCAACAAACCTATGCATGGGGGGTATCCCTGTACTCAGGAGATGTTGCTGAACACATATTGAGGTGTTGGTTGGCAGTGGCAAATACCAGAATCTGAAAATTCCTGAACTACAATGTGTGTGGGGAAAAAATGACATCCCAACCCTTTGACATAGGTTGGTGGTAGAATTAGCACTTAGAAAGTGTTAAAATACCACAATTTTAAATACCCTAGGATGTCTAGTTTTCCAAAATATATGGTTTTATGGGGTAAAATACTTTGACAGGCTTCAAAAGTGTCCCAAATGGAACATGGGCGCAGGCTGACTACATGTCAAAATTCCAAGTTGGAAATGCACCCCCCCTAAACGTGGCCTTTTAGCCCCCAAATAATCTAACTAACCTACACATGGGTGGTATCCCTGTACTCAGGAGATGTTGCTGAACACATATTAAGGTGTTGTTTGGCACTGACACATAATAGGATCTGTGAATTCATGCCCGATGTACAATGAATGTGAAAAACAAATTACTATCCATAACATTGACATAGGCTGGTGGTAGAATTAGTGCATGAAAAGTGTTAAAATACTACCATTTGAAATACCCTAGGGTGTCTAGTTTTCAAAAATATATGGTTTTGTGGGGTAGAATACACTTTTTGGCTTCAAAAATGTCACAAATGGGACATGGGCGCAGGTTTTCTGCACGTCAGAATTCCAAGTTGGAAAACCAAAAAGCACACCTCTGAAATGTGGCCTTTTAACCCCCAAATAACCTAACCAACCTATACATGGGTGGTATCCCTGTACTCAGGAGATGTTGCTAAACACATATTGAGGTGTTGTTTGGCACTGACATATAACAGGATCTGTGAATTCATGCACAAAGTACAATGTATGTGAAAAAGAATTACTACCCAAAACATTGACATAGGCTGGTAGTATAATTAGTGCATGGAAAGTGTTAAAATACTACCATTTGAAATACCCTAGGGTGTCTAGTTTAAAAATATATATGGTTTTGTGGGGTAGAATACACTTTCTGGCTTCAAAAATGTCCCAAATGGGACATGGGCACAAGTTTTCTGCATGTCAGAATTCCAAGTTGGAAAACCAAAATGCGCACCCCCTAAATGTGGCCTTTTAGCCCCAAAACAAACCTACAAACCTATGCATGGGTGGTATCCCTGTACTCAGGAGATGTTGCTGAACACATATTGAGGTGTTATTTGGAAATACCCCTTCACATTTTAAGGTAATGTTTACCTACATTGCAATATATGTGAAAAATTTAAAAAAAAGATTTTTTGCTGCAAACTTTGGCATAGATTGGTGGTAAAATGGCTACATGAAATGTGTCAAAATACCCCAAGTTAAATGCCCTGAGTTGTCTAGTTTTCAAAAATATGTACATGTTGGGGGTCATTCATGGATTTAGTACAGAAATCAGTGTTACAATGTCACTATCGCTAATTTTGAAAGAAAGGATTTTAAAATAGCTTTGCACCACTTATAGTTCTGGCCCTGTAACATGAATAAAAAAGCACAAAAACATAAAAACATGGGCTATTTCTGAACTCAGGACATATATTAGAAACTTTTTAGCAGTGTTTTTTTGTTGTCTCTTGTACATGAGTATACGATTTTTCAAATAAAAGTCATAAAAAAAGTATTTTTTCAATTTTTTTGCAATATTTTATTATTTTTTTTACATCAAATTATATGCTATTATCAAAATAATGGTATCAAAAGAAAGCCCTTCTTATAACGATAAAAACAATATATAGTTTGTGCGGGTACACTAAATGAGACAGAAATAAATTACAGCAAAACACAAACACCTCAGAAATGTTAAAACAGCCCATATCACCAAGCGTCGGACAAGCCAAAAAAGTCATGTCACTAAGGGGTTAACTGTGACATCACTGCCACGATTGTGATATATTTATGTCTTATCTACAGCTGCATGCCATGTCCTTTGCCCAGATTTTGCTCATCTCAGTGTAACAATCTGCTCTAATGCAGTAAAGTCTGCTCCTTCTTGATGTCGGTGGATGAATATGGTAAGTTTATTTAAAAAAAAAAAAAAAACTTTGATATTTTGTTGTCTGTGTTAAAATAGCCACTTACTTTTCATAAATGATGAGAGGTTGAAAAGGTTTGTATGTCTTCAGATTCTCCTCTACATTTATTCAGTCAAAGAAATGGGAAGAGAAGGTAACAAAACTGTTTGATTCCAAAAAGATATTTTATCTTATGTTTTAATTAGAGATGCTGTCTTTGGTAGGATTCAAAAGAAAAATACCTTATATTTAAGGTACTGAACCCAAAATATGTTGTAATGTTTACATTTTAACAATACTCACCAGTAAAAATGGTAGCATGGCCGAGAGGTCTAAGGCGCTGGATTTAGGCTCCAGTCTCTCAGGAGGTGTGAGTTCAAATCCCACTGCTGCCAGTCCTTGCTCTCTGATTTTTATTCATTTGGGTTTCATTTGCAAATGCAGTGATAACACTTGTATGTTTTTCTTCCTACACTGCATAATGGCTTATGTTGTATAGAAGAAGCTTGTTTGTGACCACATCCCATACCAGTGTTATATATATTTATATTCTAAGCAGCAGTTGCATGACATGTCCAAAACCAGGTTTTGCTCATCTTAGTGTAATAAACTGTTCCTATGCAGATAAGTCTGCTATTTCTAACTTCGGTGGATGTATATGGTGAGTTTCAAATGCAACTGTATACTAGAGTGAAGCTTTTTTATCATGATGGGATGCAAATCACTTTTGAGGCATGGCAAAAATAAAATGCATTTTTTTTTGGATGAGGCAGAGTTTCGAATTAGTTTTCAGAAATTATGAGATATTGAGAAATGATTTTGTTTATCTTCAGCAATTCCTCTCTATTTCTTGAGTCAAGGAAAGGAGAAAAAAAGTGAGAGAAAACTATTTGATTCTAAAAAAAATCTTTTTATGCTATAACATACATAGGAGCTTTGACATTGCTTGGTTTCGAACACAAAATCTCACTTTTACAAGCTAGGGTACCTAACCAGCTGAGCCACATATACATGCTTCTTGTCAGGTGCTCTAATGTCCACATTTTGACAAAAATCTTTCTATTGGGCCCAAGCTGTCTGTGGTACCAAATTAAAGATTCAGTTTCTCAACTGCTGTGGGTTCAAATCCCACTGTTGCCAGCTTTTACTTTCTGACTTTCGTTTCTATGTCTGATTTTTCATGTACAGTGTTAGCACTTTGTAGCACTTATATCCTGTACTTTCTATGCTGCATGCTGGCTTATGACCTAGAGAAGTAGCTTAACTGTGACATCACTGCCACGATTGTGATATATTTATGTCTTATCTACAGCTGCATGCCATGTCCTTTGCCCAGATTTTGCTCATCTCAGTGTAACAATCTGCTCTAATGCAGTAAAGTCTGCTCCTTCTTGATGTCGGTGGATGAATATGGTGAGTTTATTTAAAAAAAAAACAAAACTTTGATATTTTGTTGTCTGTGTTAAAATAGCCACTTACTTTTCATAAATGATGAGAGGTTGAAAAGGTTTGTATGTCTTCAGATTCTCCTCTACATTTATTCAGTCAAAGAAATGGGAAGAGAAGGTAACAAAACTGTTTGATTCCAAAAATATATTTTATCTTATGTTTTAATTAGAGATGCTGTCTTTGGTAGGATTCAAAAGAAAAATACCTTATATTTAAGGTACTGAACCCAAAATATGTTGTAATGTTTACATTTTAACAATACTCACCAGTAAAAATGGTAGCATGGCCGAGAGGTCTAAGGCGCTGGATTTAGGCTCCAGTCTCTCAGGAGGTGTGAGTTCAAATCCCACTGCTGCCAGTCCTTGCTCTCTGATTTTTATTCATTTGGGTTTCATTTGCAAATGCAGTGATAACACTTGTATGTTTTTCTTCCTACACTGCATAATGGCTTATGTTGTATAGAAGAAGCTTGTTTGTGACCACATCCCATACCAGTGTTATATATATTTATATTCTAAGCAGCAGTTGCATGACATGTCCAAAACCAGGTTTTGCTCATCTTAGTGTAATAAACTGTTCCTATGCAGATAAGTCTGCTATTTCTAACTTCGGTGGATGTATATGGTGAGTTTCAAATGCAACTGTATACTAGAGTGAAGCTTTTTTATCATGATGGGTTGCAAATCACTTTTGAGGCATGGCAAAAATAAAATGCATTTTTTTTTGGATGAGGCAGAGTTTCGAATTAGTTTTCAGAAATTATGAGATATTGAGAAATGATTTTGTTTATCTTCAGCAATTCCTCTCTATTTCTTGAGTCAAGGAAAGGAGAAAAAAAGTGAGAGAAAACTATTTGATTCTAAAAAAAATCTTTTTATGCTATAACATACATAGGAGCTTTGACATTGCTTGGTTTCGAACACAAAATCTCACTTTTACAAGCTAGGGTACCTAACCAGCTGAGCCACATATACATGCTTCTTGTCAGGTGCTCTAATGTCCACATTTTGACAAAAATCTTTCTATTGAATTGCACTGGGCCCAAGCTGTCTGTGGTACCAAATTAAAGCTTCAGTTTCTCAACTGCTGTGGGTTCAAATTCCACTGTTGCCAGCTTTTACTCTCTGACTTTCATTTCTATGTCTGATTTTTCATTTACAGTGTTACCACTTTGTAGCACTTGTATCCTGTACTTTCTATGCTGCATGCTGGCTTATGACATAGAGAAGTAGCTTAACTGTGACATCACCGCCACAATTGTGATATATTTATGTCTTATCTACAGCTGCATGCCATGTCCTTTGCCCAGATTTTGCTCATCTCAGTGTAACAATCTGCTCTAATGCAGTAAAGTCTGCTCCTTCTTGATGTCGGTGGATGAATATGGTGAGTTTATTTAACCCCTTGGCGACACAGGACGGACTAGGTCCGTCCTGTGTGCCGAGGCGTTAGTGACACTGGACGGACCTAGTCTGTCCTGTGTCAAAACGAGCACTGAAAGCGGAGTTTTTCCGCTTTCAGTGCTCAAGCCGCATTGTAACGATGCTTCCGTGTGGAAGCATCGTACAATGCTAAAAAAAATGCCGTCGGCATTTCGATCGCTCCGGAGAGCGATCAAAATGCCGGTTTTAAAGGCACAGAGCCTTTAAAACGCGGGCATTTAAAAAACGAGCATAGGAAGCGAATTTTTCGCTTCCTCTGCTCAGAAAGTGTTTCTGATTGCCTCGCAAGTCGAGGCAATCAGAAACACAAAAAAAAATGCACGATCTTGGTCACTGAGTGACCAAGATGGCGCTGCCCTTCTAAGGGCAAAAGCACAGGAGGCAGGAAGTACCTGCTTCCTGTGCTCTCTGGCTGTCACACGATTGCCTCTTCACAGAGGCAATCAGTGACTGCCAGGCACACTGACAGGCAGTGGGGATGCTCTCCTGAACATCCCCACTGACTGGTCAGATCAATATTAACTCTACATTGATCTGACCAGTTATGATCTGCCTCCCTCTCCTCACATTTTTTTTAGTGAGGGAGAGAGACAGATCAAAGTTCTAAAAGTAAGTAAAAGTTAAAAAAAAACAATAAATACACAACACACAAATAATAAAACAATAAAAAACATTTTATTAAAGCAATTCCCTGCGTTTAACCCCTTCCCTGCCACTGATCTTGCATAAGCAGTGATCGTGCACATCAGCGCATTTATTTTTGCTGTTTGTGCATTTTTTAGGGGTTAATTTTTTTGTACTGTAATTTATTACAGTACTAAAAAGGCTCTTCTAAGAGTTATTAACCCCTTATTTGCTGTCGATCACTGCTTACGCAATGATATTGACGCCAAAGCAATTTATATCTGTCTGCATATTTTATTTTTTTTACACATACCCGCTAGGGGATTACATGTAAAGTAAAAATATTTGAGATTTTTTTTTTTAAGCTGCCTGAGCGCATAGCGATCAGTAACAGCGAATTAGTGGCAAAGGCGGTTTGGGGATTTCTCAATTAAGCTCACCATTCGCCCTGGTCAGATCAAAATTAATCGGATCAATATTCACAAATATTGATCTGCCTCCCTCTCCTCAGTTACATTTTTGTGACGGAAAGAGACAGATCAGTATTAGTGATATAAAATAACATTTTATAAAATTGGCAGGTTTTATGAAAGTCTTTCACTGTGTATTAACCCCTTCCCTTCCATTCATCACTGTGTAAGCAGTAATCTTGCACAGCAACAGTATGTTTTTCTGTCTGCACTGTTTTATGGATTAATTTCTTTGTACTGTAATGTATTACAGTACTAGATAGGCTCTTCTAAGAGCTATTAACCCCTTCTTTGCTCGAGATCACTGCTTACGCACTGATTCTGAGGCCGCGGACTCAGGGTTCGATTTGGACCCTATTCAGCTTTCTGATACATCATCTAGCGATGTATCGGTGGCTGCTGAGCCCTTGCCACAAGTAGTGATGGGGGTCTACCGATAAAAAAATATATGGTTTGGTGGGGGTAAATTACATTGGCTGGCTTCAAAGATATATCCCATAAAGGACACGGACGCAGGTTGACTACATGTCAAAATTCCAAGTTGGAATTTTGAGATGCGCATCTCACAAATGTTGCCTTCTAGCCAAAAACAAACCAACAAACCTATGCATGGGTGCTATCCCTGTACTCGGGAGATGTTGCTGAACACATATTGGGTTGTTGTTTGGCAGTGACATATACATGAATCTGTGAATACATGCCTGAAGTACAATGCATGTGGAAAAAAAACTCCCAAAAAACTACTACCACAAACTTTTACAAAGGCTGGTGGTAGAATTAGTACCTATACAGTATTAAAATACCACCATTTGAAATACCTTAGGATGTCTATTTTCCAAAAATATATGGTTTGATGGGGTAAAATTCATTGGACGGCTTAAAAAATGTTCCAAATGGAACATGGGCGCAGGCTGACTACATGTCAAAATTCCAAGTTGGAAATGCACACCCCTAAACGTGGCCTTTTAGCCCCCAAATAATCTAACTAACCTACACATGGGTGGTATCCCTGTACTCAGGAGATGTTGCTGAACACATATTAAGGTGTTGTTTGGCACTGACACATAATAGGATCTGTGAATTCATGCCCGATGTACAATGAATGTGAAAAACAAATTACTATCCATAACATTGACATAGGCTGGTGGTAGAATTAGTGCAGGAAAAGTGTTAAAATACTACCATTTGAAATACCCTAGGGTGTCTAGTTTTCAAAAATATATGGTTTTGTGGGGTAGAATACACTTTTTGGCTTCAAAAATGTCCCAAATGGGACATGGGCGCAGGTTTTCTGCACGTCAGAAATCCAAGTTGGAAAACCAAAAAGCGCACCTCTCAAATGTGGCCTTTTAACCTCCAAATTACCTAACCAACCTATACATGGGTGGTATCCCTGTACTCAGGAGATGTTGCTGAACACATATTGAGGTGTTGTTTGGCACTGACATATAACAGGATCTGTGAATTCATGCCCAAAGTACTATGTATGTGAAAAAAAATTACTATCCATAACATTGACATAGGCTGGTAGTATAATTAGTGCATGGAAAGTGTTAAAATACTACCATTTGAAATACCCTAGGGTGTCTAGTTTTCAAAAACATATGGTTTTGTGGGATAGAATACACTTTTTGGCTTCAAAAATGTCCCAAATGGGACATGGGCGCAGGTTTTCTGCACGTCAGAATTCCAAGTTGGAAAACCAAAAAGCGCACCTCTCAAATGTGGCCTTTTAACCCCCAAATAACCTAACCAACCTATACATGGGGGGTATCCCTGTACTCAGGAGATGTTGCTGAACACATATTGAGGTGTTGTTTGGCACTGACATATAACAGGATCTGTGAATTCATGCCCAAAGTACTATGTATGTGAAAAAAAATTACTATCCATAACATTGACATAGGCTGGTAGTATAATTAGTGCATGGAAAGTGTTAAAATACTACCATTTGAAATACCCTAGGGTGTCTAGTTTTCAAAAACATATGGTTTTGTGGGATAGAATACACTTTTTGGCTTCAAAAATGTCCCAAATGGGACATGGGCGCAGGTTTTCTGCACGTCAGAATTCCAAGTTGGAAAACCAAAAAGCGCACCTCTCAAATGTGGCCTTTTAACCCCCAAATAACCTAACCAACCTATACATGGGGGGTATCCCTGTACTCAGGAGATGTTGCTGAACACATATTGAGGTGTTGTTTGGCACTGACATATAACAGGATCTGTGAATTCATGCCCAAAGTACAATGTATGTGAAAAAAAATTACTACCCAAAACATTGACATAGGCTGGTAGTATAATTAGTGCATGGAAAGTGTTAAAATACTGCCATTTGAAATACCCTAGGGTGTCTAGTTTAAAAAAATATATGTTTTGTGGGGTAGAATACACTTTCTGGCTTCAAAAATGTCCCAAATGGCACAAGTTTTCTGCATGTCAGAATTCCAAGTTGGAAAACCAAAATGCTCACCCCCTAAATGTGGCCTTTTAGCCCCAAAACAAACCAACAAACCTATGCATGGGTGGTATCCCTGTACTCAGGAGATGTTGCTGAACACATATTGAGGTATTATTTGGAAATACCCCTTCACATTTTAAGGTAATGTTTACCTAAATTGCAATATATGTGAAAAATTTAAAAAAAAGATTTTTTGCTGCAAACTTTGGCATAGATTGGTGGTAAAATGGCTACATGAAATGTGTCAAAATACCCCAAGTTAAATGCCCTGAGTTGTCTAGTTTTCAAAAATATGTACATGTTGGGGGTCATTCATGGATTTAGTACAGAAATCAGTGTTACAATGTCACTATCGCTAATTTTGAAAGAAAGGATTTTAAAATAGCTTTGCACCACTTATAGTTTTGGCCCTGTAACATGAATAAAAAAGCACAAAAACATAAAAACATGGGCTATTTCTGAACTCAGGACATATATTAGAAACTTTTTAGCAGTGTTTTTTTGTTGTCTCTTGTACATGAGTATACGATTTTTCAAATAAAAGTCATAAAAAAAATATTTTTTACATTTTTTTGCCATATTTTATTATTATTTTTACATCAAATTATAAGCTATTATCAAAATAATGCTATCAATAGAAAGCCCTTCTTATAACGATAAAAATGATATATAGTTTGTGCAGGTACACTAAATGAGACAGAAATAAATTACAGCAAAACACAAACACCTCAGAAATGTTAAAACAGCCCATGTCACCAAGCGTCGGACAAGCCAAAAAAGTCATGTCACTAAGGGGTTAAAAAAAATAAAATAAACTTTGATATTTTGTTGTCTGTGTTAAAATAGCCACTTACTTTTCATAAATGATGAGAGGTTGAAAAGGTTTGTATGTCTTCAGATTCTCCTCTACATTTATTCAGTCAAAGAAATGGGAAGAGAAGGTAACAAAACTGTTTGATTCCAAAAAGATATTTTATCTTATGTTTTAATTAGAGATGCTGTCTTTGGTAGGATTCAAAAGAAAAATCCCTTATATTTAACCCCTTGCCGACAAAGGACGTGCCAGGCACGTCCTGGGAGAATCTCCCTTAATGACAAAGGACGTGCCTGGCACGTCCTGCAGTGAATGAAGCGGTTTTCGCGATCAACGATCGCGAAAACCGCTTTAACAGTGCTGGTCTATTGCCTCGACATCGAGGCAATAGCCAGCACCGATATTTCTATTTTGGGACCCCCACGATCGCCCCACGGAGCGATCGTGGGGAGCCACATTGACGGAGCATGCTGCTCCTTCAATATGGCTAAGTCCTCTGCCGTTCTGAGCTTCGGAAGTGAAAGTAACTTCACTTCCGTCGCTCTGAATATGCTACTTGACTACCCCTAGTGGTAGTTTAGTAGCATTGCAATGGGAAATATTTAAAATAAATATTTAATTAAATAAAAACAGGTTATTTAGCTATATTAGCCTATAGGGTTAAAATTAAATATTTTTTAGCATAAGGGATAAGGTTAAAATTAAATTAAAGTTAAATAATATTAAGGGATATAATAAGGATTAGAGTTGGGGTTAAATTTAGTGTTAGGGTTAAATTTTGGGTTCGGGTTGGGGTCAAAAGATCAATATAGGAAAAAAACAAAAAACACTATTTTTGGTTTTATCCCCATAACTCGCAAAAAAATACCGAAAAATATGGAAACATGCATATTTTTGAACTCGGGACAACATTTAGAAACTATTTAGACGGGGTCTTTTTTAATGATTTTATTTGTGTAAAATATATTTTAGGTCAAAGTTAGAAAAAGTGTGTTTTTTTTAATTTTTCATCATATTTTATGATTTTTTTTGTAGTAAATTATAAGATATGATGAACATAATGGTATCTAATGAAAGCCCATCTTATGATGATAAAAACAACATATAATTTGTGTGGCGACTGTATGTGAGAAAGAAAAAAATGACAGCTAAACACAAACACCCTAGAGATGTCAAAACAGCCATTGTCACCAAGGAAAAGTCAAGGTTGAAAATGTCTTGTCACTAAGGGGTTAAGGTACTGAACCCAAAATATGTTGTAATGTTTACATTTTAACAATACTCACCAGCAAAAATGGTAGCGTGGCCGAGCGGTCTAAGGCGCTGGATTTAGGCTCCAGTCTCTCAGGAGGCGTGGGTTCAAATCCCACCGCTGCCAGTCCTTGCTCTCTGATTTTGTTTCATTTGCAAATGCAGTGATAACACTTGTATGTTTTTCTTCCTACACTGCATAATGGCTTATGTTGTATAGAAGAAGCTTGTTTGTGACCACATCCCATACCAGTGTTATATATATATATTTATATTCTAAGCAGCAGTTGCACGACATGTCCAAAACCAAGTTTTGCTCATCTTAGTGTAATAAACTGTTCCTATGCAGAAAAGTCTGCTATTTCTTTGGTCGGTGGATGTATATGGTGAGTTTCAAATGCAACTGTATACTAGAGTTAAGCATTTTCATCATAATGGGATGCAAATCACTTCTGAGGCATGGCACCAATAAAATGCATTTTTTTTGGATGAGGCAGAGTTTTGAATTAATTTTCAGAAATGATGAAATATTGAGAAATTATTTTGTTTATCTTCAGCAATTCCTCTCTATTTCTTGAGTCAAGGAAAGGAGAAAAAAAAGTGATAGAAAACTATTTGATTCTAAAAAAAATCTTTTTATGCAATAACATACATAGGAGCTTTGACATTGCTTGGTTTCGAACACAAAACCGCACATTTACAAGATAGGATACCTAACCAGCTGAGCCACATACACATGCTTCGTGTCAGGTGCTCTAATGTCCACATTTTGACAAAAATCTTTCTATTGAATTGCATTGGGTCCAAGCTGTCTGTGGTGCCAAATTAAAGCTTCAGTTTCTCAACTGCTGTGGGTTCAAATCCCATTGTTGCCAGCTTTTACTCTCTGACTTTCATTTCTATGTCTGATTTTTCATATACAGAGTTAGCACTTTGTAGCACTTGTATCCTGTACTTTCTATGCTGCATGCTGGCTTATGAAATGTAGAAGTAGCTTAACTGTGAGATCACCGCCAAGATTGTGATATATTTATGTCTTATCTACAGCTGCATGCATAGTTGCCAACATTGGCCATCCTTCCAGGGACACATATTTGTTACACATGCTGCAGAAAAAACATGCAAAGTGCAGCCCGGCAGTATGTAGAATGGATATACGCACAGACAGAATTCAATTAATTAATCAGGGTGGAGATCTCAAAGGACCTACCATGATTAATTGATTGGATTGTGTCTGTGCTTATTTGCATCCTTCATACTGCCGGGCTGCACTTTGGATGCTCTGTCTGCAGCATGTTGAACACATATGTGACCCTGGAAAAATGGCCAATGTTGGCAACTATGCTGCATGCCATGTCCTTTGCCCAGGTTTTGCTCATCTCAGTGTAAAAATCTGCTCTAATGCAGTAAAGTCTGCTCCTTCTTGATGTCGGTGGATGAATATGGTGAGTTTATTTAAAAAAAAACAAAAAAACTTTGATATTTTGTTGTCTGTGTTAAAATAGCCACTTACTTTTCATAAATGATGAGAGGTTGAAAAGGTTTTTATGTCTTCAGATACTCCTCTACATTTATTCAGTCAAAGAAATGGGAAGAGAAGGTAACAAAACTGTTTGATTCCAAAAATATATTTTATCTTATGTTGTAATTAGAGATGCTGTCTTTGGTAGGATTCAAAAGAAAAATCCCTTATATTAAACCCCTTGACGACAAAGGACGTGTCAGGCACGTCGTGTGAGAAAGTCCCTTAAAGACAAATTACGTGCCTGGCACGTCCTGTGCTGAAACAAGCTCTGAAAGCGATTTTTTTTTTTATCGCTTTCAGTGCTTTTTCGGTATTGCCACAATGGAAGCATTGTGCAATACAAAAGAAAACCACCACCCGCATTTCGATCGCTCCGGAGAGCAATCGAAATGCCGGTTTTAAAGGCACAGTGCCTTTAAAATGGGTGGTGGTTAAAAGAGCACTGAAAGTGACTTTTTATGTCACTTTCAGTGCTCCGGTGTATTGCTACAATGCCTTCGGTAGAGAGGCATTGTGCAATACGGAAATCACCGCCCGATCGCTCCGGTGAGCGATTAAAAATGGTGGATTTAAAGGTTCAGAGCCTTTAAAACCGTCGGCTGTGGTAAAGAGAATAGGAAGTAAATGTAATCGTATCCTATTGCTCTGTGTGTGTGTTGCTGACATGCCTAACAAGTCAAGGCAGTCAGCAACACACAAAAAAGCAAAAATAAAGTCCTGATCTTGGCCACAAAAAAGCATGGCCAAGATGGTGCTGCCCTTCTAAGGGCAGCAGCCTCAGGAGAAGTTTACTCCCTCTAGAGGTGTTACTTGATTGTCTCATCAGACAGACAATGAGTAACAGCCAATAGAGGTGAAAGGAGGTGGGGTGAGAGCTCTGATGAGCTCTCACCATTTATCTGGTCAGAGCAATATTTATCAATAGACCAGTATAGATCTGCCTCCCTCTCCTCACTTGCATTTTGGTGAGAGAGAGAGAGACAGATCAGTATTATAAGAGTTAGTAAGTTAGTTAGTAAATTTATATATTTAATAATTTGTGAGACCTAAAGGCTTTTTTCAAAGCCATTCCCTGTGTGTTAACCCCTTCCCTGCCTTTGATCACCGTGTAAACTGTGATCTTGCGCAGCAACATATTTTTGCTGTCTGTGCATTTTTTTAGGGTTTAATTTTTTTTTTTTTTACTGTAATATATTACAGTATAACCCCTTCCTTGCCGTTGATCATTGCGATTGCATTGATCCGGTCGCAGAAGCGCATTTTTGCTGTCTGAATCTTTTTTTTTTTTAAACCCACTAGGGGCAATTATACCCGTTAGGGGGTCACGCTAGTAAACTTTTAATACATTTGTATTATTATGTCTGAGTGCATGTATAGCACTGAGGAGGCTTATGCCATCCTCGCCTCAGATTCTGAGGCCACTGAGTGAGGGTCAGATTTTGACCCTGATCAGTTTACTGATACATCATCTAGTGATGTATCAGTGGCTGCAGGGCCCCCTGCCACAAGGAGTCACGAGACTCATGCTGGCAGTGCTGCTGAGGAGTGGGTAGCAGCTAATTGCTATAGGCCAACTATCCCTCCTTTCACTGCAGTTCCTGGCATCAATACTGATGTCACGGGTTTTACCCCCCTGCAGTTTGTGCAGATTTTTCTGGGGGATGATCTGGGACATTGTCTCCCAAACTAATATTTTTGCCCAGCAGTGCCATGCTGCTAAACCGCAGTCTTTTTTGGGAAAGCTGCACTGGGCCCCCACTGATGTGCCAGAATTTCTGAAATTCTAGGCACTTACTTTATTGATGGGCATCATCAAGAAGCCCTCACTCCACTCCTACTGGAGCACTAGTGCTATATGCAGCACCCCAATTTTCCCTCAAACAATTCCTAGGCTGCGTTATGAAACACTCCTGCGTTTCATGCACTTCAGTAATAACAGCCTGTGCCCCCCTAGAGCGCACCCCCAGTTTGACAGGCTGTTCAAAATCCACCTCCTGATTAACCACCTCGCTGCCAGGTTTGCAGAAGTTTATACACCTGGGAAGAATATATCTCTTGATGAATCCCTGATGAAATATAAGGGAAGGTTGGGATTCAAACAGTATATACCTTCTAAGCGCTCCAGGTATGGCATCAAGGTGTATAAACTTTGCGATAGCGGGAATGGGTACACTCAGGCATTCCGGGTATACAAGGGAAAGGATTGCCACCTTGACCCTCCAGGTTGCCCAGAACATCTGGGAACCAGTGCCAAGATCGTTTGGGACCTCATACTCCCCCTTATGAACAAAGGGTACCACTTGTATGTAGATAACTTCTACACAAGTGTACCTTTGTTCAAGCTACTGTACTGCTTTGATACAGAAGCATGCGGTACTGTATGCCAGAACCGCATAGGTTTCCCCAAAGATCTGGCACAAACAGTGGTGTATCTTGATTTTGTGCTGCCCTAGGCAGACAAAATCCGGGCACCCCCCTACCCAAGCTGCACACCCACGTTACACACCTAAGACATGCCCCATCACCTCCATTTCATGACCCCACATCACACATAACATTCAGACTCACATCAAGCTCATACTCCCATCACACACAGTCATACACTCCTACTCCCATCACACACACTGTCTCCCATCACACACACTCTGACTCCCATCACACTCAGTCACACACACTGTCTCCCATCACACACACTCTGACTCCCATCACACTCAGTCACACACACTTGTCTCCCATCACACACTCTGACTCCCATCACACTCAGTCACACACACTGTCTCCCATCACACACACTCTGACTCCCATCACACTCAGTCACACACACTGTCTCCCATCACACACACACTCTGACTCCCATCACACTCAGTCACACACACTGTCTCCCATCACACACACTCTGACTCCCATCAACACTTACCTTTCCCTGGTGGCTAGTGGCAGGCAGCATGGTCCCTCCATGCTGCCTGTTCGGCTTCCCGGCGATTGTGCCGACAGGTCACGTGACCGGGCGCGCGTATGACGTCAGCGCGCCCGTCACGTGACTGTCGGCACTTCCGTGTCACACTGCACGGGGAGCCGAACAGACAGCACGGAGGTTTCTCTGTGCTGCCTGTTCGGCTCCCCGTGCAGCCTGGCAGGCAGAGCGATGGTGAGGGGGGATCTTCCGATCCCCTCTCACCTCCGTCTCTGCCTGCAAGCGCGGTCTTTTTTTTTTTTTTAAAGGGCCGGGTTTTTTTGGGGTTTTTTTTTTTTTAGTGCTGGGGTTGCGCTGCCGCCCCCCAAAATTTGCCACCCTAGGCATCCGCCTAGGATGCCTCGTGGTAAATACAGCACTGGGCACAAACCCGGTTAAGAAGGGGGGAGACCTCAGCTCTGCGCCAAGAGGAGCTCTTGGCTGTAAAGTACAGAGACAAGAAGGATGTGTGTCTGCTCAGCACCATCCATGATGAGAGGACTGTGAAGGTCTCTGTACGTGGCAGAGCTGAGGACACCAGAAAGCCAGTGTGCATCAGGGCCTACAATAAGCATATGGGTGGGGTTGATCTCTCAGATCAGCTGCTACAGCCCTACCTCATCATGAGGAAATCGAAAGCGTGGTACAAGAAGGTGGCAATTTACCTAATGCAGATAGCAACCCACAATGCTTTTTTGCTCTGCAAAAAAGCAAACCCCAGAATGAGACTGACATTTTTGCAGTTCCAGCTCCAGGTCATTTCGGGGATCTTGTACCATGATGCACCTGGCCCCGGGCGGTGATGGGGGAGAGTAGTGTTGGGGCTACTCATTTTATTTTTAAAATCCACCCTACTCTAAGGAAACAGAACCCCCCAAAAAAGTGCAGAATGTGCAGCAGCAAGGGGCAGAGAAAGGACACCACTTTTTACTGTCCTGATTGTCCTGGACAACCGGGACTCTGTATTGGCACATGTTTTATCTATATCAGATTTTTTATTCTTTTACTTCATGTTCTCCTACATCACAATAAAAAAAGTGTGTGTAAAAAGCAAGATTGAAAAATTACTACCACACACTTACTCCATTATTGTTTTTGATAAATAGTTGCATCAGAGACATCAATACACCCCGTATGCAATACTTGGGGTAAAAACTTTCTAAATATGTACGCTTTCATGGCAAAAAACCTAAATGGGGTATGCAAAAGTCCCCAAGATGAAGATAGGCCTATTCAAACAAATAACTCAAATTCAATCCAAAGGACCAAGACCTACAATTGTGCCTCAACCTTCCCAAAAATCCTGGCAAACCTATGCATGGGGGGCATAGGTATACTCAGGGGCCCTTGCAGAAAACAAGCTGGAGTGTTTTCTTGCAGTAATTTATAACAGGCTCTCCTAAATCACCATCAAAAAGGAATGTGGATGGAAAATCCAAGATTGAAAAATTACCACCACACATGTTCTCTCAATTTTTTTTGAATAAATGGTTCCATCAGAGGCATCAATAAACCCCATATACAATAGCTTGGGGTGTCAACTTTGGAAATATATACACTTACATGGCAATAATTTGCACAGTGTCTGCGAAAAAGTTCCCAAAAGAAGATGGGTAAAAGAATATGACAAATTAGAAAAATGTCTGCAAATGTCACAAATTTGGCATTGCATCCCAACAATCCAAGAAACCTATGCATGGGTGGAATCAATGTACCTAGGAGATGTAGCTGAACACATATTGGGGTGTTATTTGACACTGACACATACAAAAATCTGTAAATTCATGTTTGAAGTACAATGTATGTAAAAATACACAAACAATTACTACCCCAAGGCTGGTGGTATAATTAGTGCATGGAAAGTGTTTAAAACTACCATTTGAAATACACTAGGGAGTCTAGTTTTCAAAAATATATGGTTTTATGGGGGTAAAATACATTGTCCGGCTTCCAGAATGTGCCAAATGGGACATGGGACATTCCAAGTCTGAAATTCAGAATGCGCACCTCCCAATTGTGGCCCTTTAGCCCCCAAATAACCTGTCAAATCTATGCAAGGGTGGTATCCCTGTACTCAGGAGATGTTGCTGAAAACATATTGAGGTGTTGTTTGGCAGTACCCCTTTAGATTTTTAGGAAATGTTTACATGAATTTCACTCAGCTTGAAAAATCAAATTTTTTTTTTTACATGTGTGCAAACTTTGGCAAAGGTTGGTGATAAAATGGCTACATGAAAAGTGTCAAAATCCTTTTAGATGTCTAGTTTTTAAAAATATGTACATGTGGGGGGTAATTCAGGGATTCATGACCAATATCAGTGTTACAATGTTAGTATCGATAATTTTGGGAAAAATTGTTTTAAATAGTATTGCACTGCTTATAATTATTGCCCTGTAACCTGAATAAAAAAACATAAAAAAATAAAAACATGGGGGTATGTCTAAACTCAGGACAAATATTAGAATCCATTTAGCAGGGTTTTGTGCTCTGTTTTGTAGATGAGTACATAAGATTTTTCAAATCAAAGTCAGAAAATAAAATAAATTTCATTTTTTTCACCATATTTTGTTCTTTTTTTTACATAAAATTATACGTTATGATAAAAATAATGGTATCAAATGAAAGCCTAACTGATGCGAAAAAACAATATATAATTTGTGTGTGTACGCTAAATGAGAGGGAACAAAATTACAGTTCAACACAAACAACTCAGTAATGTTAAAACAGCCATTATCACCAAGGGAAAGTCAAGGCAAACAATTCTTGTCACTAAGGGGTTAATGCACTGAACCCAAAATATGTTGTAATGTTTACATTTTAACAATAACCACCAGCAAAAATGGTAGCTTTGCCGAGCGATCTAAGGAGCTGGTTTTAGGCTCCAGTCTCTCAGGATATTTTGTCTGTTTTAAAATAGTCAATAATTTTTCAGAAATGATGAGAGGTTGAAAAGGTTTGTATGTCTTCAGATTCTCCTCAACATTTATTCTGTCAAAGAAATGGGAAGAGAAGGTAACAAAACTGTTTGATTCCAAAAATATATTTTATCTTATGTTGTAATTAGAGATGCTGTCTTTGGTAGGATTCAAAAGAAATCCTAATTTAATGAATCAAATGAATAAAGCTGAAGCCAAGGATAAAGGATGCCAGCAGCCTCCATTGTGTGTCAGTTTTTGGACATGCTTCTGTGTGTTGAAATCTTATTCTGTGTCCCTGAAGCTAAAAGAAAGTCCTCCACATTCCTAACTCTGTGATCTAGTATCACCGGAACAGATAAGGTGGGCATTGTTAGTGGTTTATGACTCTCATTGTATTTCTGAAGATGCAGCTGTGTCTATATACATACAAGAGGTGAAGGGGGGCTTCTCTTCAGCTTGCTAGCCCACCCAAACTGACAGACACACTGAGATTACTTGGATTGTAGATTTGAAGAATATAATAAGGGTTATTATAAACACACCCAGTTGATTCACATCACTAATTAAAATATATATAATTATATCACACCTTCACTAATAAATATTTAAACTATAGCTAATCCTACATATATATAATTAGAATATTGTTTTTATTGTTTTTGTAGTGTGGTATACATTTTATTATAAGTTTTTATCTAATGTCTAATGATAATATTATTTACTATAATTTGAAATTGTATTAACAATTCTATATATTGCAACATATATATTATGTTACATTATACTCACAATCCAGGTATAGCTATAAATCATGACATCATCTCATTTAAAACAAACACACTCATCCATTCAATTGGCTAGAAGTTACAGAAAACAGGGTGTGAATCTGAGTAAAGGTTTGGTTGATAAGTTGATACTGGAGGTGTAGAAGGAGGTGAGATACCTGAGAGACCTGGGGGGACTGATTTGGGTAGAGCTGCCACTAGTGGGGTGAGAGATGGGAATGTTTTAGAAAAGGGCTGAGTCTCTCTCCTTCTGGGGAGAACTCAGGAATATGAGGCTTTTAATAGCACATGTTCACTATAACAATAGAAATCTACATACCCATAGTATTGAGCTAAGTCCCAGGAGTAACTCCCATCACTCAATTCTTCAGTGGAAGGAGTCTCAACTGCAAACCAACCTCTGCCGGTAATGTATAAATGTGGTCATTTGTTTCTAGCATAATCTCATTTTTTATGGATGTCATTAGCATATATATTTGGGTAAATTTAACTTAAATCCCACAATTTCTGGGATCTATATGTTTTAGCCTGGTGTTTATCTGTCATCCTTTCTACAGAAGGAGGCCAGCGGAATATCCTATAGATATTACCAAGAACCATAAATTCTTATGGTCTAGCTATTTACCCAAATGTGTCATATCTAATCTCCAGAGATTATCTAAGATTCTCATTCTTAAAGTCTAAAATAGAATACATACATTATCATTTACCGAGCAGATTAAGAAATAGCCACCTTGAGTAGTTATATGATTTAGTAATATTACCTTACCTAAGCAGAGTATATGTTGGTAATTTGTAGGTAGTTATGGTGTACTATCATTAACCATTTTAAATACTAATCATTATCAATGTAGGTTGAATCTAAATAAAATGCATGGCCATCTTATGGTCAGAAACGTAGTAAATTATTCTACATGCATGTTGATATAGGTACAGAGCTGCATAATTCATGTTTTGTCCTACTTACTTATGTTATAAGTCATACATGTGAATTATGATTAACATCTATTTGTATTTACTTTTGTAAAAACGTCATCCAAACTCTCACATGCATAACAAATTCTTGATATGGGTATTTTTAGTCATATTTAATACCAAGTTTTGATCATCTTAGAGTAATAAACTATTCCTATGCAGAAAAGTCTGATATTTCTTTGCTCGGTGGATGTATATGGTGAGTTTCAAATGCAACTGCTTACTAGAGTCAAGCTTTTTCATCATAATGGGATGCAAATCACTTATGAGGCATGGCACCGATAAAATGCATGTTTGATTGCATCAATGGTTTTGGAGGAGGCAGAGAGCTGAATTAATTTTCAGAAATGATGAGGGATTGAAAAAGTATCTTGTTTATCTTCAGCAATTCCTCTCCATTTATTCAGTCAAGGAAATGAGAAAAGAAAGTGTTACAAAACTATTTGATTCTAAAAAAAACTTATGTTATTTTGTATATAGCAGTTGCAACATTGCTAGGTTTTGAACACAAAATCCCCCAATGTTCTAGGTAGAATACCTAACCAGATGAGCCACATATACATGCTTCTTATCAGGCGCTCTAATGTTCATCTTTTGACAAAAATCTTTCTAATGAATTGCATTGGGATCAAGCTGTCTGTTGTGCTGAATTAAAACTCCAGTTTCTCAACTGGCGTTGGATCAAATCCCACTGTTAACAGTTTTTACACTCTGACTTTAATTTCTATGTCTAATTTTTCATATAGAGTGTTAGCACTGTGTAGTACTTGTATCCTGTATTTTCTCTACTCCGTGCTGTCTTATGACATGTAGAAGTAGCTTAACTGTGACATCACAGCCAAGTTTGTGATGAAAATACAGTAGTGGACATAATTATCGCGCCAGTGTTTAAATAAAGTATTGTAGCCTTTTACCAGTACTACATTTTTTTTTAAAGGAGCAGGTTTTGGCATTTTTTTGTCTGAATCCGGAGTTTCTGTCACCAATTCACTGTAGTCAGGTAAGGTGCACTATTACTGGCGGTGGTCAAGTGGTTTATGTCTCCGACATTTGACCCGCAGGGGGATGGGTCGACCCTGCCTTAGGGGTGATGCCCAGACAGGGTTCCACAACGATTTGTGCTTTGTCCCACACACCGGACCCGGTTCCCCATGGGATGCGCACGCATGAATTGTCACCAAAAAAAAAAAGAAGTTTTTTAAAAAAAAGCTCCATGACCTTCAAGGGACCGGTCAGGCTTCCGACGCCCAGACATGGTTCCACGACGATGGGTGCTTTTTACCACTTACCTAGTCCGGTAAGGTGCACTGTTACTGCAGGTGGTCAAGTGGTTCATGACCCCAACACTTGATGGGGGGGGGGGGCGACCGGATACCGCCTTCATACCCTGGCGCATTTTCCATGGCCACTACTGTGTCCATTTGCCATTGACAAGCTATAGAAATCGTGCACAGTAGTGGACATAATTATCGCGCTAGTGTTTAAGTAAAGTATTGTAGCCTTTTACCAGTAATACATTGTTTTTTTTAAACGATAACAGTTTTGTGAGTGTGTGTGCATGTGTGGGCACTGGACTAACCCTCACCCCCTGTTCTTTGTTTCAGCTCATCATGGAGCCGGACCCCGGTCAGATTCCGGCCTTAAGATGCAACTGACTCCGGAAGTCAAGGCTATATTGCTCTCACTACACAAAGAAGGTCTTTCATCCCGGCAGATTACTGACAGGATTCAAACACACCAGTCCACGGTGAGTCGCTGGCAGAAGAGGTACGCTCAGACCGGCAATATGGAGCAGAGGAAAAAGGTCGAGGGCGGAGAAGGTGCACGACCGCTTCACAAGACTGGCTGCTGGTACGGCTCTGCCTGCGCGATCGCTGGCTCACATCCCTGCAAATCAACCGGGATTGGAGATTAGCCACGGGGGCCACGGTCAGCAACAGAATGACAAGGAGAAGGTTGTGCCAGGCAGGGCTCATCGCATGGCGCCCCCACAAGAACCCTTGGTGACGGAAACCGCTAGAGCCAAGCGTCTAAGGTGGGCGAGAGCCCACAGGGCCTGGACCCTGGACATGTAGAAGGTCATCTTCTCAGACAAAAGTAAGTTCAACATTCATGGGACGGATGGAATAGCCTATGTCAGGAGATGCAGGGGTGAACATCTCGTACCAAGCTGCGTAGTCTCCACTGTTAAGTTCCCGGTGTCACAAATGATATGGGGCTGCATGAGTGCAAAGGGCACAGGAGACTTGAACATGGTAGATGGAACTGTGGATGCCAAGTCGTATGTACGGATTTTTTCCTGATCACTGATGCCCACCATCGGGAGGTTGTTCGGGCAGCCACAGGACTGCATCTTCCATCACGATTTGGCTCCCTGCCACGAGCCGGACAGGCGAGACAGTACTTGGAGTGCAAAGGCTTGTGCCTGCTCAATTGGCCCCCCAAAAGTCCTGATTTGAACCCAATCGAGAATGTTTGGAGAACGGTCGGACTTGTGGTGAACAGACACAAGCCGAGGACCCGGCAAGAGCTCCAAGACACCTTGTTACAGGTGTGGCAGAACGAACTGACTGTGGACTTGATCGGCCGTCTGATTAGGTCCATGCCCGATAGATGCCGGGCTGTCATAGCTGCCCGTGGCGCGCCTACAAAATATTAAACAAGAGTAAGATAAGTTAATATTTAATGAATAAGTTAACGTTCACTCTGTGTTTTTCTTTTCAGCGACACTGCCTGCTCCAGGGAGACAATACACACACACACCTTCCTTTCTCAGGGAGACTTGAGTGGGACCCATGCTGTGAGGGGGATCAAGTCTCCCTGAGAAGGATGCAATATATAGCTGTGGTCGGGGGTCGGGTGGGCTTCTGGGGGATCTTCCCTCCTCAGATACAGTAGTTGTTTCTGCGGACGGGGGCCGAGGGACTGCTCCAGCAGCCGGGGAGGAAGCAACCTTTGCCTGTCTCAGGGGGGCACCAGCAAAGGCCTCCCTTCCCAGTGTGGACGCAAGGTGCTGGATTGATCAGAGAAGAGAGGGGCAGAGGCCGAAAGAGGGAGACATTGGTCCTGTGGCTGTATAGCTCAATCCTGGGCACAGACTACCAGCCTGCACCCCGCTTCTCCCGCTTGCACGAGACTTAAGCCACCACCCCGGCTGTCCACCTGCCCTCTTCCCCGCTGCTACCCGAGACTTAAACCCGGGAATGGAGGCTTAAGCCCCCCCTCCTCCTTCCCCATGCAAGCCCCCACCGCCGGGCCACGAACCCCCGGGCGCCCTGCGGCCCCCAGCCTTAGGCATCCCGGGCCAAGTCCCCCGTCGTGAGAGAGACAGGTGCACGGAGAGAGACAAAAGCTTGGCTCAAAGGATGACTTTCAATAGATCGCAGCGAGGTTGCTGCTCTGCTACGCACGAAACCCTGACCCAGAATCAGGTCGTCTACGAATGATTTAGCACCGAGGCTCTGCAGCGCTGCGGTATCATCACATTTAGGGGGGATTCTGACTTAGAGGTGTTCAGTCATAATCCCACAGATGGTAGCTTCGCCCCATTGGCTCCTCAGCCAAGCACATACACCAAATGTCTGATCCTGCGGTTCCTCTCGTACTTGGCAGGATTACTATTGCGACAACACATCATCAGTAGGGTAAAACTAACCTGTCTCAGGACGGTCTAAACCCAGCTCACGTTCCCTATTAGTGGTTGAACAATCCAACGCTTAGTGAATTCTGCTTCACAATGATAGGAAGAGGCGACATCAAAGGATCAAAAAGCAATGTCGCTATGAACGTTGGCCTCCACAAGCCAGTTATCCCTGTGGTAACTTTTCTGACACCTCCTGCTTAAAACCCAAAAAGTCAGAAGGTTTAGAGGCCCCGCTTTCACGGTCTGTATTAATTCTGAAAATCAAGATCAAGCAAGCTTTTGCCCTTCTGCTCCACGGGAGGTTTCTGTCCTCCCTGAGCTCACCTTAGGACACCTGCATTACGGTTTGACAGGTGTACCGCTCCAGTCACGCGCTGGGCGCTTGGAGCCAGAAGCAAGAGCCCCTTGGGGCTCATCCCCCCCACCTCACTGGGTAAGTGAAAAAACGATAATAGTGGTATCTCACCGGTGGCGCCCCGCGAACGGGGGCCTCCCACTTATCCTACACCTCTCATGTCTCGTCACAGTAGAGTCAAGCTCAGCAGGGTCTTCTTTGCTTGCTGATTCCACCAAGCCCATTCCCTTGGCTGTGGTTTCGCTAGAACAGTGGGAATCTCGTTCATCCATTCATGCGCGTCACTAATTTGATGACGAGGCATTTGGCTACCTTAAGAGAGTCATAGTTACTTCCGCCGTTTACCCGCGCTTCAACACCCGTCTCGGTCCTTCGCGATGCTTTGTTTTAATTAAACATGGTCCGCACCAGTTCTAAGTCAGCTGCTAGGCGCCGCCAAGGTGACGCGCCGGCCTCCGGTTCCCCTGCTCCGCGCATGGACAGACAGGGCAGGAGGTGGGGGAGAGGTGCGCCGCAGCGGGGGGCGATCCACAGGAAGGGCCCGGTGCACGTCCCGCGCTCTGGGGTCTGATGAGCGTCGGCATCGGGCGCCTTAACCCGGCGTTTGGTTCATCCCGCAGCACCAGTTCTGCTTACCAAAAGTGGCCCACTAGGAGCTCTCATTCCACGCCAGGCTCCAGGCCAGCGAGCCGGGCTTCTTACCTGTTACAGTACACCCGGTATAGGAGAGGTTAAGACCACTGAGGATGTTCCCTTTCCGAATGAAGAAGCAGCTAACAGCAGTTACAATTAGCCGAACAGGAACCATACGAAATCCTTCACAAATCAAACAGCTGCATGAGTAAATCATACAAATCCCATACCCCCAGGTACGAGACCAAACCTTTAGAGTGGTCTACTCACAGAATTAAGCATTACATGTAAAGCAATATGCTCACAGAATGTGACTAACAATATTGACAACTTTCAAAATATGCATCACATTCCAATAAATGTCCAGGGGTCTCTACCTTATGTACAGCTAGGGAAGTGTAACCGGGCTCTTGGGAGAACTTCGCCTGCTTCTCCCACAGAAGCTGTCTTGCCTGTACCTTCTCTGCGGGACTTAACCGGCCCCCTAGCTGTACAAGACTAGTAAGGTCAGTCTGGGGGTCCCTCCTTAATAAATCGGGAAGGGGTAAGTTCTCGGGGTCGTCTGCAGTAGGGGCACACACTGCAGCGACATCCTCCGGTCTCTCCTGATAATCCTTCAGCATGTTCACATGAAAGGATCGCTGGATCCTTTCATCTGCACAGCTGGCTATAATATAGGTAGTATCACATACCTGGGCTAATACTTTATACGGGCCTGCCAAGATGCCTGCATCTTATCTGTCTTCACAGGTTTGAGCACTAGGACCTTCTGCCCAACCTGGAAGACCCGCTGTCGGGAACCCCGATCGTACCATCTTTTCTGTCTCCCCTGGGCCACCTGGAGATTCTCTCTTACCATCAGGGACAGTTTCTCCATGCGGTCCCGGAGTTCCAGAACATATGGCACTATGGGGGTCCCCTCCTGCTCTGTCTCTCCCTCCCAGTGTCCTCTAATGAGATCTTGGGGTCCGTGGACCCTTCTCCCATAGAGTAACTGAAAGGGAGAGAACCCTGTAGATTCCTGGGGCACCTCTCTGTAAGCAAATAACAGATGGGGCAGGAATCGCTCCCAGTAAAGCATCCCAGTAAAGCATCAGTAAAGGTCCTCAGCATCTATTTGAGGGTCCCGTTAAAACGCTCAGAGGCCGTTAGTCTGTGGGTGGTAAGGTGAACTGAGCAGCGGTTTAATGCCGCACACCTTCCACAGCTGCTGGGTGAGCACTGCGGTAAACTGTGTTCCCTTGGTCGAAGAGGATCTCCTTAGGGAACCCTACCATAGTAAACATCTTAACCAGGGCATCAGCAAGTGTCTCTGCCTCAATATTAGACAGCGCTACTGCCTCTGGGTAACGGATGGCATAGTCCACCATGGTGAGAATGTATTTCTTCCCGGATGGCCTAGCCCTGGCCAGGGGACCCACAAGGTCAACGGCTATGCGGGAAAAGGGCTCCCCAATGATAGGCATAGACATAAGCCTATGTCATAAGCCATAAGTCTAGCGCCCACTCCCCAATCCAAATGCACCCGGGCAACAGGCAGGCGCCCCCTGCTACCCTCACTGCCACAGTGTCCCCGGTGTGCTGGTTCTCCAACACCAAGTTCTTTTGAAGTAAGGTCATAGTAGCACCGGTACTTTTACCTTAACGGTTTGTCGGTGCTGCTGTCTGTTCTCCCGGTGGGCTGCTTGAACGGGGTCTGCTTTGTGCAGGATGCCCCAACATTCCTCCTCATCTATGCAGTAGGCAGCAGGCTGTGGGTTATGCTGGTTTCCACCGGCTGGTCTCCTCCAGGACTGTGCTTGGTTGGTGGTGTTTAACGGACACTCTGGCCTTTTGTCCCCCAGCTGCTTACATCCAAAGCACCGGATGGGTTGGGAGTAGTCCCGGGAATTAAACCGGGATTGCTGGTTATAGCTTGCAGCTGGAGGTGGTGCTGTAGTGCGGTGTGCCGGGGGCTAGTAGTGGCCTGGGGCGTTGCTGGTCGATACTCCACTCTGGCAGGGACTTTGGTTACAGCATGGTCCAGTTTGCGGGCATCAGTGTATTCATCTGTCAGGCAGGCAGCTTCAGGCATCGTGGAGGGTTTACGGTCCCGGATCCACTCTCTGACTCCTGTAGGTAATTTATCAAAGAGATGTTCCAACAGGAACATCTGCAGCACCTCTTCCCCGGATACGGCTTGGCACCCCACCATCTAGGATATTTTTTTTTTCTTTATTTTTTTTTTTTCAGTGCTGGGGGGCGGCATCCGCCTTGGATGCCTCGCGGTAAATACAGCACTGCTTAAGAGTAATACTCTTTAGTTTCTCATACAATGTTTCCATCCGTCTGGGTTGTGTAGCTGACCTGCTGGGCTGTGAGAACCCTCCCGTCGCTTGCCACTAGTTGTTACGGTACACCCCGGTATAAGAGAGGTTAATACACTGAGGACGTTCCCTTTCTGAATGAAGAAGCAGTTTCAATTAGCTGAACAGGAACCATACGAAATCCTTCACGAACCTTTCATGGGGGGGCCCGCCAGCCGGCCTGCGACGGCGCCAGCCGCACCACCTCCCCTGGAGGGGGGAGCAGCGATTGACGGGAGAGCGACCCTCAGACAGACGTAGCCCTGGGTTCCTCCCGGGCCGCAAGGTGCGTTCGAAGTGTCGATGATCAATGTTTCCTGCAATTCACACAAATTCTCGCAGCTAGCTGCGTTCTTCATTGACGCACGAGCTGAGTGATCCACCACTATGACTCGCGAACGACGCCTCTCCTTCCGGAGAGCTTCTTTGCGCGGCTCGCTATGGTCTGGGGTGGGCAGACCTTCCCCCTCATCTCGGTCGGCAGAGGCATAGACAGAAAAAAGGGAGAGGATGGCGCGGCCGTCAGTGGGCCCTGTCGTCCGGGCGCCCGTGCCAGGGCGGGTCTTCCAAACCTTCCGCCCCCGGGAGACCCAGGTACCCGGATCAGCCGTGAGGGAAGCAGTTCCTCATCCGCCCCACGGCGGGCAGGAGGGGGGATGAGTGGGTGGCGGCAGGAGGTGCCTTCACCCCGGGCCCTTCCCCGGAGGCTGCGTTCGGCTTGCGGGACTCCCTCGTTCCCACCTCGGCGCTTCCTCCGGGGCATGGGCCCGGTCGGGTGCCCCTTCACCGCTGTCCCTGCCCCTTTCCTCCATATCGATTGGAGGAGCGAGAGGTAGGAGCGACTTGGGGGAGATTTTTTAAAAATTGTTCTTCTTAGTTGCCCCCCCCCCAAAAAAACAATTCCACTTTCCACCGCCGGGTCGTCCCAGGCCGCTGCACAGGTCATGGGACCCGTGGCACAGAGATCCTAATTTGGCCACCGGGGGGCGCCGTGGGTCCGGGGGACCTCGGCGCCGTCACTCCGGAGCTGTTTCCTGGGCACAGACTTTTTTTTTAATAAACTCTCTCTTTCGTTTTTTTCTTATTTCTTTGCTGTAGCTTTATTCTCTCTCATTTCACCTATTCATCTTTATTTCTATTTTATCTTTATATTTTCTCTTTTTCTCATCTAATGTTCCTTTTAACACTCAGCATTGTGTATACTTGACAGACGAGGCATTTTCTATGCAGGTCTGTCAGTTTTTTTCTAAATGTATTGTTTGTTATAAATGAGAGGACATGTGTCCTGGACAATCTATCCAGTTTTTTTCACTGGTATTAGATTGACGCCCAGTATGACGTCAGTGAGTCCTCCCTAGCGCTGATTGGTCATTCTATGTGCACACTTTTGCACATACAACTTATCTCCTGAGGAAGCCGGCGATACAGCCGGCGAAACGCGCTGAGAAAAGACCGGATTCAAGTCATCTAAGAGCTGCACTGAAGTGTTCCATCCTGGTGGCAGCAGTTTTTAATATGTTTTTTAGATGTACGGATTAAAACTGAATTTTCTACTACCTTGATGAGCCTGAATGACAAATTAGTTTGTGAGTGTATTCCCCAGCCTTTCCAATATTTTCAAGTGTTTTTCGCAGTGTTGCACTATTATATTTTTTTCTCTCTTCCCGGTACATGCGCCTCAGTCTCCCCTTTTTCTACATGTATTAAGTGCTCGAGGATCACTTAAGTGGGTGCTGCAGTGCCAGAGGAGGAGTATTGTTTATTTATTTTTCACTGATTCATATTATTGTTTGTGTTAGTGTCACTTTTTTCCTTTTTCAGCACTCACCCCCGGCAGATTCCAAATCTGTGTCTCATGATATTCTGCGCACGGGTGCCGCCCAGACCCCGGCAGGTCTCCAACTGCACGTCATTGCCGGAGACCACCCGAAAAAGCATCTGAATGCCTGGAAGCGACGACCGGCCTCAGGGAGTAAGTTTGACTATATCGGGACTTCCATAGATGGGACTTAGACTCTGGAGGCTCGAGAGAAAAGCTCCATAGCCTTCAGGGGACCAGACGGCTAAGCAAGGCCCCGGCAGAGTTCCAGAACGATAGCAGCTTGGTGCCGCTCCCCGGGCCAAGTCCCCCACAAAGGAACAGAGCGCCCGACGAGGCCCAGGCAGAGTTCCAGAACGATAGCAGCTTGGTGCCGCTCTCCGGACCAAGTCCCCAACAAGGGAACAGACAGCCCGAGGAGGGCCCTGCAGTCCCCCAGCATGCAGGGAGGGACGGGGGCCATGCCGGAGGAGCCCCCCGCTAGCCCCCGGAGCGTGCTGCACCCCCTAGGGTGCCCCCCGGTGGCTGGATTTCAACTTTCTCCTTGCAGTCCCCCAGCGTGCATGAGGGATGGGGGCCATGCCAGAGGAGCCCCCCACGAGTCCCTGGAGCGTGCTGCAAACCCTGCGGTGCCTCCCGGTGTCCGGATTTCAACTTTCTCCCTGCAGTTCCCCAGTGTGCAGGGAGGGACGTGGGCCATGCTGGAGGAGGCCCCCGGAGCTCACGACCTCCCCTGCGGTGCACAGCAATAAAATGAGTCAGTAAGCGAACCCATGGCCCAAAACGTGCCCGAGACATACATTAACAGTTAGTGAGTGAATTTATAAGCCTCGCAAAAAAAAAAAAAATAGGTTTTTTAAAAGCTCCATGACCTTCAGGGGACTGGAACGGTCGGCGACGCCCAGCCAGAGCTCCACGGCGATGGGAGCTTTGCCCCGTTCGCCAGACAGAGTCCCCCCCACTACACAGCAGTTAAACGAGACGGCAAGTGAACCCACAACCCAATACGTGCCCAAGACGTACATTGACAGTTAGTGAGGGAATTAATACGGCCCGCAAAAAACTGTTTTTTAAAAAGCTCCATGACCTTCACTGGACCGGACTGGCTGACAGTTGGTACAGGAATTGACACCTAAAAAAAAAGTTTTTTAAAAAGCCCCATGACCTGCAGGGGACCGGACCGCCGGCGACGCCCAGCCAGAGCTCCACAGCGACGGGAGCTTTGTCCCGCTCGCCAGACAGAGTCCCCTCCACTACGTAGCCGTTAAACGAGACGGCAAGCGAACCCACAGCTCAAAATGTGCCCAAGACGTACCTTGACAGTTAGTGAGTGAATTAATAAAACTCGCAAAAAAAAAAAAAAATAAGGTTTTTAAAAAGCTCCATGACCTTCATGAAACCGTACCGGCCGGTGCCGCCCAGCCAGAGTTCCATGGCGACGGCAACTTTATCCCGCTCACCAGGACCGGTTTCCCACGTGATGCGCACGTGCAATATGGAGCAGTTTAACGAGCCAGCAAGTGAACACACAGCCCAAAACATGCCCAAGGGGTGCACGGACAGTTGGTACATGAATTGACACCTAAAAAAAAAAAGTTTTTTTAAAAAGCTCCATGACCTTTAGGGGACCGGTCAGGCTTGCGACGCCCAGACAGGGTTCTACGACGACGGGTGCTTTTTACCACTTACCTAGTCCGGTAAGGTGCACTGTTACTGGAGGTGGTTAAATGGTTCATGACCCCGACACTTGACCTAGGGGGGCGACCGGACACCGCCTTAATACCCTGGCGCATTTTCCATGGCCACTACTGTGTGTGTGTGTGTGTGTGTGTATATATATATATATATATATATATATATATATATATATATATATATATATATATATATATATATATATTCACTGCATGAAACAAGTAATAAACATCTGACATACACAACCAATAACATTTGATGACTAACAGTCATGACTTCTCCTTCATTAATTGTCCAGGTTTCCTTTCATTCCTGCAGGCTGGCAAGGAGTCCAAACAAAAACAAAATGCTGCTGTGAATGCAAAAAATCAAACAACCAAAAACATTTAGAGAAGACAGGGAGAATTTATCACTCAGTAAGTGACACTTGCAGCAGCCAAGGCAAAATGGCACAAGGAAGTGGCTAATATGATCTGTCTAATGACAGCATAGGCAGTGCTAGGGTGACAAATTTCGGGGGGGGGGGGGGGGGGGAGCTGCATCCAACAGTGAAAAAAACCTCCAAGAAAAAAATGCACTGGAAGCCTGATGGAGGCATATAATGGGGGTGATGGGGGCATGTAATGGAGGTGATGAGGCACGTTATGGGGGTGATGGAGGTATGTAATGGGGGTGATGGAGGCATGTAATGGGGGTGATGGAGGCATGTAATGGGGGTGATGGGGCATGTAATTGAGGCATGCAATGGGGCATGTAATTGAGGCATGCAATGGGGTTGATAGAGGCATAAAATGGGGCTGATAGAGGCATGCAATGGGGGTGAGGGAGGCATGTAATGGGGGGGATGGAGGCATGTAATGGGGGTGATGGGCCATGTATTGGAGGTGATGGGGCTGATAGGGGCATGCAATGGGGGGTGAGGGAGGCATGTAATGGGGTTGATGGAGGCGTGTAATTGGGGGTGATGGAGGCATGTAATTGGGGTGATGAGGTCATGTAACTGGGTGATGGGGGTTATGGGGCATGTCGTGCGTGTGCAGCGTGGGCAGGGGGTGCACAAATTTTGTCTGCCTAGGGCAGCACAAAAGCAAGATACACCATTGAGCATTGGTGTGAAGGATTTAACTACATTCTTTTTTTATCAGAACAGGTGAGGGAGGTTAAATGGGAGAATAAATGAACCCTCAGCCCAGCTTAACATAAAGTTAGTAAAAAGAGAAGAATTCAAATAAAAGATTAAAAAAAAAAGGTAGAAGGAAGCATTATGAATTACACATGCACTTAAAGGGACCAAACCAATTGGGAGAAGGTGGGGCATGCAGCCATGCACACTGGGCTTTCTATCTCCATGTGATCACGCTTAGAAATTGGAATAAAGGGAAACTGAGGAGCTGGGCTTAATAAGAGGGTAAGAAAATGTGGAAGAATTGAAAAGACGAGGTAGAATAAAAAGGGGAAAGAGGAGGGGGAAAAAGAGGAGAAAATTATTAGTAAGTGGAAAAAAGAGGGGGCAGAAAGGCAGCATTCATACGTTAACACAAATAGTAATATCATGGCATGTGCAAGTCAGAGGCATAACTAGAAACCACTGGGCCACAATGCAAAAATTGCCCTGTGGCCCCCCCGACCCAACCATGCAACTCCACCCCAGAAATACCACTTAAATCAGGGGTGTCCAAGTTTTTTCTGTGGTGGGCCACTTCACCAAAAATGTATGCGAGCATGGGCGCATTCATTTTTCAGTCAAAGAAAGTTATGTATATATTTATATACTATGTGTGTGTGTAATTAATATATATATATATATAACAGTAATGTGCAGCATGTGGGTGTATCACAGACTGCACAGCAATAAAAAACAAAACAACACTTAATTAAATACACACATTCACATAAATACATGCATACAGCCACATCACATGTACACAAATCCACATACATACACAAATGCAAATACATACACAAATACACATACAAAAATACAGTCACACTAACACACACTGACATACATATGCATACCGAGTCACACTGACACATACACAAAGTCAAACTGACACACACACACAGACTTACATACAGTCACACACACACACACACACACACTTACATACAGTCACACATGCATACACACAGTACCTGCCCAACCACACATTTTTTCCTTGTTTTCGTTTTTGAACGTGGATGAGATCTTCAGACCCCTCCTCCATACAGTTACACTGACACACACACACTTGCACACAGTTACACTGACGCACACACTTGCACACAGTACTTTAGGTACTTTAGCACTGTGCATTAGCTGACCCTAAAATCCCTAAAGAGGGATTACCCAAATCAGTGGCGTCCCGAGGGGGGGGGGGGGGGGCGGGCGGGGCGGACCGCACCGGGTGACACCTCCAGCGGGGGTGACACCCGTGCTGCCTGCACCCCCCCACATCCGGGGACTGGCTTTCCCTCCTCCGTGCAGGAGGGAAAACTGCACGGAGATGGCGTCCGTCCGGCGACACGGATCAGCCATTAGGTAAGTGATGGGGAAGGGGGGGAGGAGGGTGGTTTCAAACGAGCACTGGCATGGCACACTATTACTGGGCACTGACTGGCATACTATTACTGGGCACTGACTGGCACAATATTACTGGGCTCTGACTGGCACACTATTACTGGGCACTGACTGGCACAATATTCCTGGTATCTGACTGGCACAATAGTTTTGGGCTCTGACTGGCACAATAGTTTTGGGCTCTAACTGGCACAATCGTTTTGGGCTCTGACTGGCACAATATTCCTGGTATCTGACTGGCACACTATTACTGGGCACTGACTGGCACAATATTACTGGGTTCTGACTGTCACACTATTACTGGGCACTGACTGGCACAATATTCCTGGTATCTGACTGGCACACTATTACTGGGCACTGACTGGCACACTATTACTGGGCACTGACTGGCACAATATTACTGGGCCATGACTGGCACACTATTACTTGGCACTGACTGGCACAATATTACTGGGCACTGACTGGCACACTATTACTGGGCACTGACTGGCACAATATTACTGGGCTCTGACTGGCAAACTATTACTGGGCTCTGACTGGCACACTATTACTGGGCTCTGACTGGCAAAATATTACTGGGTTCTGACTGGCACACTATTACTGGTATCTGACTGGCACACTATTACTGGGCACTGACTGGCACACTATTACTGTGCACTGACTGGCACAATATTACTGGGCCATGACTGGCACACTATTACTGGGCACTGACTGGCACAATATTACTGGGCACTGACTGGCACACTATTACTGGGCACTGGCTGGCACAATATTACTGGGCTCTGACTGGCACACTATTACTGGGCTCTGACTGGCACAATATTACTGGGCTCTGACTGGCAAAATATTACTGGGTTCTGACTGGCACACTATTACTGGGTTCTGACTGGCACACTATTACTGGGCTCTGACTGGCACACTATTACTGGGCTCTGAATGGCACAATATTCCTGGGTTCTGACTGGCACAATATTCATGGGCTCTGACTGGCACAATATTACTGGGCTCTGACTGACACAATATTTATGGTATCTGACTGGCACAATATTCCTGGCCTCTGACTGGCACAATATTCCTGGTATCTGAAGGGCACAATATTACTGGGCTGTGACTGGCACACTATTACTGGGCTCTGAGTGGCACAATATTACTGGTATCTGACAGGCACAATATTACTGGTATCTGACTGGCACAATATTACTGGGCTCTGAATGGCACAATATTCCCGGGTATCTGACTAGCACAATATTACTGGGCTCTGAATGGCACAATATTACTGGGCTCTGAGTGGCACACTATTACTGGTATCTGAATGGCACAATATTACTGGTATCTGACTGGCACAATATTACTGGGCTCTGACTGGCACAATATTCCTGGTATCTATAATTGTACAATTGTCCCCTCGTGGGGCTCCTGTGTGTTGCATAATTATGGGGCGCTTGTGTGTGGCATATTTATCGAGCCCCATGTGTGGCATAATTAAGTGACTCTTTTGTGTGGCATAATTAAGGGACTCTTTAGTGTGGCATAATTATGGGGCAAATGCCCGGTGGGCCGCGGTGGCCATGGGCCGAGGCCGGCTGGTGAGGTCCCAGGAGTGCATTAAAAAAAAAAAATTTACCTCGTTCCTAATCCGTCTCCCAGTGCTCTGGAGGACCGTGGCTGTGAGGGAAGCGTTGTGAGCTCCCCTCCAGCCGCGCGGTCAACAAAGTGTTTTTTTTTTTAAACAATCTTTATTGATCCGCGCGGCTGGAGGGGAGCTCACAACGCTTCCCTCACAGCCACGGACCTTCAGAGCACCGGGAGACGGAGCAGCAAAGAGGTAATTACTGGGGTCTGGGGAAGGGGGGAGGAGGGTTGCATAACGAGCATACTAAGGGGCAATATCCTGGCATATTACATGGCATATTGGGGGCAATATCCTGGCATATTACATGGCATATTGGGGGCAATATCCTGGCATATTACATGGCATATTGGAGGCAAAATCCTGGCATATTTAGAGCAAACTCCTGGAATATTAAATTACATATTGGGGGCAATATCCTGGAATATTAAATGGCATATTGGGGGCAATATCCTGGAATATTAAATGGCATATTGGGGACAAAATCCTGGCATATTGAGAGCAAAATCCTGGAATATTAAATGACATATTGAGGGCAATATCCTGGAATATTAAATGGCATATTGGGGGCAAAATCCTGGCATATAGAGAGCAAAATCCTGGAATATTAAATGACATATCGAGGGCAATATCCTGGCATATTAAATGGCATATTGGGGGCAAAATCCTGGCATATTGAGAGAAAAATCCTGGCATATTAAATGGCATATTGGGGGGCAATATCCTGGCATATTGAGGGGCAATATCCTGGCATATTAAATGGCATAATAGGGGGCAAACTCCTGGCATATTGAGGGAAAATATCCTGGTATATTGAGGGGAAATATCCTGGCATATTAAATGGCATATTGGGGCGCAAAATCCTGGCATATTGAGAGCAAAATACTGGCATATTAAATGGCATATTGGGGGGCAATATCCTGGCATATTGAGGGGCAATATCCTGGCATATTAAATGGCATAATAGGGGGCAAACTCCTGGCATATTGAGGGAAAATATCCTGGTATATTGAGGGGAAATATCCTGGCATATTAAATGGCATATTGGGGCGCAAAATCCTGGCATATTGAGAGCAAAATACTGGCATATTAAATGGCATATTGGGGGGCAATATCCTGGCATATTGAGGGGCAATATCCTGGCATATTAAATGGCATATTGGGGGGCAAAATCCTGGCATATTGAGTGGCTAAATCATGGCATGTAGAGGGGTTAACTACTGGCATATTTTAATTGGCAAAGTGATGCTGTGGCATGGTCTGTGGGGCAAAATAACATGTACTATGTGGAAAGTGACACTGGCTAGTTCTGTGGGGCAAAGTGACACTGTGGCATGCCAAATCGTGTAGGTGCAATATGAGTGCAAGCCAAGTGCTGTGGGTGCAATATAGGTGGATGGCAAGTTCTGTGGGTACTGTATGGTGCTGTGTTAAGTCCTGTAGGTGCAATGTGGATGCAGAGGAAGGGAAAAAAATATAGTAATGCAATTTTTCAATAACATTTTTATTAAATACAATATTAAATAATTCAAATAAGTATAAATGCAACTAGTTATAGAGAGATGTCTGTGTTTATAGATATGTATTGTTTTCGAATTGTACAATTGTCATCTTGTGGGGCTCCTGTGTGTTGCATAATTAATGGCTGTCCCATGTGTGGCATATTTATTGGGCCCCATGTGTGGCATAATTAAGGGGCTCTTTTGTGTGGCATAATTATGGGGCGCTTATGTGTGTGGCATAATTAAGGGGCGCTTGTGTGTGTGACATAATTAATTGGGCTCCAAGTTGATAATGGGGCTCTGATGTGGCATAATTTATGGGGCTCCTGTATGTGGCATAGTTATGGGCTCCTGTATGTGGCATAGTTATGGGGCTCCTGTGTGTGACATAATTTGTGGGGCTCCTGTATGTGGCATATTTAATGGCCATCTGACTGGTATTACTAAGGAATCTGTTTGGCATTGTATTGGAGGAAATCCAGGGGGGTGACACCATGAGTTACCGCACCGGGTGACACCAACCCTGGTGACGCCTCTGGGTCCCAGGATCTCCCCTGCCGGTCTATGCAGGGCCGGCACTATCCGAGCGCAGGCCCTGCTGTTTTCCATTAAGGGCCAGTGAGGAGATCAAAGATCTCCCTCACCGTCCCACATGCTGTCAAATGCGGCCGCCGGCGGGGAGAGAGGGAGGGAGACAGCCAGCCTGGAGAGAGGAACCGGCGGAGCTCTAACTTGCAGCTCCACCGGGTTCCTCTCGCAAGATCCGGAGCATTGTGAGATCAGATCTCTCGGGAGTAAACTCTAGCCCACAGGCTAGAGTTCACTCACCACGAGGACCACCAGGGAACACCGCCACCCCGCCTCCCAATCCCAGGTACCAGTGTGCCGGTCCCCCCCTCCCAGGCTAAAGGTAAGAAGGGAAGGGGGGACATAATGCCTGTTATTTTATTTGTTTATTTACCCCCCACCCCTACACACACACATAATCCATTCTAACATTTATACAGCACTCTCACACCCATCACACACAGCACTCTCACACACAGAACTCTCACACACAGCACTCTCACACACATCATAGACAGCACTCTCACACACAGCACATTCAGCACTCTTGCACTCTCACACACAGCACTCTCACACACAGCACATTCAGCACTCTTGCACTCTCACACACAGCACTCTCACACACATCATACACAGCACTTACGCACTCACACACATCACTCTCACACACACATCACTCTCACACACCTCCCCCCTCACACACCTCCCCCCTCACACACCGCACCTCTCACACACACATACTGCACCCCTCACATACACACAGAACCCCCCAACACACTGCACAACAGACATACACAATACTTCCATATATATATATATATATATATATATATATATATATATATACACAGCACCCCTCACACACATACTGCACCCCTAAACACATTACATTCCAGACACACACTAGATCCCTTACCCAACTCTGGATCATCTACACACATACACAGACTAGATCCCTAGATACACTCTGAAACCGTTATAAACACACACTCACTAGATCTCCTATACACATTCTGGGTCCTTCAAACACACACTAGACTCATATATATATGTATATATACACACACACTAGATTCCTTGTAAGCAAACACATACTACACCCCTAAACACACACTACATCTATATATACACACACACACACACACACTATAGCCTGTATGCACACACTTGCTATATCCCCTATACACACATTCTCTACAGCCCCTAGCCACATATGCATCACATTACACCACAAACACAACACAACTAAAACCGACCTTATTACACAATACCACACCACAATCAGCTCACTCTACACACACGCAATCCCACAAACAGGCCCTAAACACATGCTCAATACTCTTTCCTGGCATTTTTGTCTTCTGGTATCCATTTATAGAGACACCAGAGACAAGTTGCAAGGAAACACAGTGCAAGCATGTTATTAAATTTGCTTGCACTGTGCAGAACAAATACAGGGCTTTTTTCTCATGCTAGAGCTCTTCAGCAAGGCTCTGCGCATGGTCTGCCCTGGAAGAGCATTGAACCAACATGCTCACTTTGAGAGGGAACGTGTTTGTCATTGGTGATGACAAAACACACCTCCTCTGCCCGCCCCCTTCTTAGTGGGCCGCTGTGATAAAAAAAATGCCCGGGCCGAATTTTTCTCCAGTCCGGCCCTGGGCACCTGTGTGTGTGGCATAATTAATTGGGCAGAGGTGAGGCATAAATAGTGGGGCTCTGGTGTGGCATAATTTATGGGGCTGTGGTGTGGCATAATTTATGGGGCTGTGGTGTGGCATAATTTATGGGGCTCCTGTGTGTGGCATAATTTATGGGGCTCCTGTGTGTGGCATAGGTAATAGGCTATCTAACTGGCATTACTAAGGAATCTGTTTGGCATTGTATTGGAGGAAATCCAGGGGGGTGACACCATGAGTTTCCGCACCGGGTGACACCAACCCTAGTGATGCCCCTGACCCAAATAAAGTTTAATTAGGCCTGTTTAGAACATCTTTTTAACTGCGCTGTTCACAAGATATATATATTTTATCCAAAGGCCAATAAAGACTTATAGGCAGCCATGTTACAGAACCCTAGTTGACAACCACCTGTTGGATCTGCTCAAGGAGCTGAGCTTGATGGTTGCCTTTAAACTTTTTTTTAAAATGAACCTCTTGACAGTTGCAGCTAGGATCACGGTTTGGTTATTTTAAAGTGGACAGAAATAGTCTTCTAATCAAAACTTTACTTTGGTCCCTCATTAACACACACTTGCATACAGTTACACTAACACACACTTGCACACAGTCACACTGACACACACACTTGCATACAGTCACACTGACACGCACACTTGCATACAGTCACACTGACACGCACACTTGCATACAGTCACACTGACACGCACACTGACACGCACACTTGCATAGTCACACTGACACGCACACTTGCATACAGTCACACACACTTGCATACAGTCACACTGACACACACACTTGCATACAGTCACACTGACACACACACTTGCATACAGTCACACACACTTGCATACAGTCACACTGACACACACACTTGCATACAGTCACACACACTTGCATACAGTCACACTGACACACACACTTGCCTACAGTCACACACACTTGCCTACAGTCACACTGACACACACACTTGCATACAGTCACACTGACACACACACTTGCATACAGTCACACTTGCATGCAGACTTGCATACATACAGTACCTGCACAAACACACAGTTTTTCTTTCTTTTTTGAACAGGGCTGAGATATTCAGACCCCTCCTCCACACAGATCCACACTTGCACACAGTTACACTGACACACACTTACATTCAGATCCACACTTACACTAACACACACACTTACATACAGACACTCTTACATACACACAGTACCTGCCCAACCTCACCGTTTTTTTTTGTGTGTTTTCTTTCCCAAGGCTGAGATCATCAGACCTCTCCTCCAGTTTTCACGCTGCTGGTCCGCTTCTCACCTCTCTCTGACCCTTGTGCTGACCTAATGCGCAGGGTAAAGGAGGGGTTGTGGCGTGAGGAGCTATGTGTAGGGAACTTTGTTCCCTAACGCTCCTTTCACACGGGCCAACAGTTGGAGGTGCGACTACCGCTGCTGAGATCACGCGGGCCGCACCTCGCTGCCAGGCGGGCCGCATTTGGCCCGCGGGCCGCATTTGGCCCGCGGGCCGCACGTTGGACGCCCCTGACTTACATGCTTCCCAACTGTTCCGATTTGTGTCTGGCCTTGTCTTATATCTAGGGTAGCTTTATACCTCTCCCATGCATGCTTAAACTTCTTCACTGTATTTACCTCTACCACTTCTGCTGGAAAACGGTTCCATGCATCCACTACCCTCTCAGTAAAGTAATACTTTTATTAGTCCCTGATGTTATCACATATCTTGGGTAGCTTTATGCCTATCCTATGCATGCTTAAACTCATTTATTAACCTCTACCACTTCTGCTGGAACTGCCCCTGCAGGACATGCCACGGTGTCCCTTTCCACCATAGTACATGCTTTTTTGCCCCCTTAATATGCCACAGCAAATTTGCCCATTATGCCATGATTAGCCTGCCCATTAATATGCCACAACGAGACATTTCCCCCATTAATATGCCACTATTAGCCTGCCTATTAATATTCTACAGCCAGATTGCTAGTATGCCACAGCCAATTTTCCCATTAATATGCCACTATTAACCTGCCCATAAATATGCCACAGCCAGATTTTCAATATGCCACAGCCATTTTTCCATTAATATGCCACTATTAGCCTGGCCATAAATATACCACAGCCAATTTCCCATTAATATGCACTATTAGCCTGCCTATTAATATGCCACAGAGAATTTGTCCGTTAATACACCACCACCCTCCTCCCCTCTTCCCCAGTACTCACTTGTCCTTCTCCTCTGTGTTTTATTTTCCCATTAATATGCCAGTATTATTTTACCATTCATTTGCCAGTGTTATTTTGCCCATTATTTGCCAGTATTATTCTGCCCATTATTTTCCATAATTATTTTGCCATTCATTAATTTGCCCATTATTTGGCAGTACTATTTTGCCATTCATTAATTGGCCATTTATTTTATCTGCTTCATTTTCTCCGGTGAATAACTATTGGACTTGGACTCAATTGAACCCCGGATCCACAGGTGAATATCTGTGACGTCTAGAAAAACAATAAACCAAAAATTAGTATCGCCCGATAAGTGAATTTTCTTGCATTAGTATAATTTAACTGACTAGAAGGTGGTATACTCACTCAAAACAAACCCTGCTCCAGAATAAGTAGCACTTTAAGTGAACACAAGGAGGGTAGAGGGAAAGGGGAGGAAAGAGGAAAACATGAAAAAGCACAGAATGGGGTCTAAGAAAGTCAGAAAGGGATAAGGAGAAAAGAAAGCCTGCAAACTCCATAAACCTGTATTATTCCCCTCGGACAAGCCTCTCGGCCAAACATTCAGATCAGATGTCCTCCCCAGAAAAATCAAGATCAGATATATCTGGGAAAGAATCCCCTGTGGGCTTAACACACAAAAATTTAAATCAGGCCCTGGATAATTTTTTCCAAAAGTTAAACTCTGACATTAGAGCTAACACTCAAGAATTAAAATTGGAAATTGCCTCAATACAAACATCTATGTCGGCACAAAATAAACAGCTTGAAACATTAAAAGAGGACGTCCAGACCTTAAAAGAACAAAACACTAGTCTAAAAGTAGAAATACATTGAGGCGAAACTGACTGATTTTGAGGATCGCTACAGAAGGAGAAACCTCAAAATTAGAAGTATCCAGGAGGATATTTGTCCTGATCAATTATATAGTTATTGTTTGGAATTTGTTGTGCAATACATAGATGGGAACATATGGGTTACCATCCATTTGAGAGGATACACAGACTCATGGATGTTACACTGTGTTTCCAGAATGCCTACATGAAGGATTTATTAATACGGCATATTTGGGACAAACCCACTTCTGGGAAATTCCAAGGCCTCTCCCTTTTTTGCTGACCTTTCAGCCTCAACACAAAGCAACAGAAGGCTCTTTCATGAAGTCTTTTATATTTTAAGAGAATAAGAAATAATTTACAAATGGGGATTCCCAACTGCTTTAATATTTACTTTAGATGGAAACCCCTACTACTGCAAAGATCCAACTGATGCAAGGGTGAGACTTCTTAGTTTGAGAGCTATAAATGACTAAGTAACACCCCTTTGGGAATAGAGGCAGGGGAAAGAGGACTGGACTTAATGATTATAATTCCAAAAGCATAAAAATGAAAACAATTATATCTGTAAATACATTAATACATCTCATATGTCCTAATGGGCATGTACTCCCTGGAAGAATCTTTACGTTTTGAAGACTCTGATATTAATGATCATAATTATGATTAGTGAAAATCTGAAAATGTTAGATCTGTATAGGGTTAAAGGGACACTAAATGTTTTTTTTTACTTGTGCTTCTAATATAGAAGCACAAGCGAAAAGTTAGTTGTCCCTAGCATGAGGATGAACTGGTGTCTACCTTTCATAGTACACACCGGTTTATCCTCTGACCGACAGCTGCCATGCTTCCATAGGAAGCAGGCAGCTGTCTGGTCGGCAACTGTCTCTCCTTAACTAGGCCCCCCCTGCTGATTACATGCACGAGGGTCTCGCATGTGAGACACAGCAGTTAGTAAACCCGCGTATATCCATAGTTGCCAACTGTCCCGGATTCACCGGGATAGTCCCGGCAAGTATGCAAATGTCCAGCATATATTGCGATTGCGATCCCGGGAAACTGGGCTGTCTTACGATCGCAGCGGCTCACGTGACGTCATTGCGCGCAGTGCTGTATTTACATGCCTAGGACGGCAAATTTTGGGGGGCGGCCCCCCAGCAGTGAAAAAAATAAATAAAAAAGTACGCGCTTGCTGGCAGAGACGGATGTGAGAAGGGATCGGAAGATCCCCCCTCACCTTCCTTCTGCCTGCCAGGCTGCACCGGGAGCCGTACAGGCAGCACAGAGAAACCTCCGTGCTGCCTGTTCGGCTCCCCGTGCAGTGTGACATGGAAGTGCCGACAGTCACGGGACCGGCGCGCGTATGTCGGCACAACAGCCTGGGAGCCTAACAGGCAGCATGGAGGAGACCAGGGAAAGGTAAGTGCTGGGGAAATGGGCAAATTGACTGGGGCTTATTAAATGGCAAATAACACTGGCATATTGGGCAAATTAGCAGGGGCATATTAATGGCAAATAACACTGGCATATTATTGGGCAAATTGGCAGGGGTATATTAAATGGCAAATAACACTGGCATATTATTGGGCAAATTGCCTGGGGCATATTAAATGGCAAATAACAATGGTATATTATTGGGCAAATTAGCAGGGGCATATTAAATGGCAAATAACACTGGCATATTATTGGGCAAATTGGCTGGGGCATATTAAATGGCAAATAGCACTGGCATATTATTGGAAAATTAGCAGGGGCATATTAAATGGCAAATAACACTGGAATGTTATTGGGCAAATTGGCAGGGGCATATTAAATGGCAAATAACACTGGCATATCATTGGGCAAATTGTCTGCGGGATATTAAATGGCAAATAACACTGGCATATTATTGGGCAAATTAGCAGGGGCATATTAAATGGCAAATAACACTGGCATATTATTGGGAAAATTAGCAGGGGCATATTAAACGGCAAATAACACTGGCATATTTTGGGGCACATTGGCAGGGGCATATTAAATGGCAAATAACACTGGCATATTATTGGGCAAATTAGCTGGGGCATATTAAATGGCAAATAATACTGTCTTAATATTGGGTAAATTGGTTGGGGCATTTTAATGGCAAATGATACTGGCATATTATTGGGCAAATTAGCTGGGGAATATTAATTGTAAATAATATTGGCAATGTGTACGTAATGGGGTGATCGAGGCATGTAAATGGGGTGATGGGGCATGTCCTTGGTGTGCAATGTGGGTTATGGGTCATGTCGTGGGTGTGCATCGTGGGTAGGGGGGTGCCCAAAATTTGTCCTAGGGCAGCACAAAACCAAGATACACCACTGATCGTGCGACATCCTGTGACTGTGTGAGCTATGCTCACAGCAGCACCTGCTTTTTTTTTTTTAAATCTTCTTCGGCCGGATATGACAGCTAGTCATACCCAGCTAATGTACTTCCCTCCTCCGTGCAGGAGGGAAACGTGCAGCACGGAGGACGCGACGGGGACAAGGAGGTGAGTACTGCTATAATGGGTAGCCATTAAAAGTATTATTATTGCTACTTTTTTTCACAAAATGTATTAAACTCATTCAAACAGACTTTTTGCACCACAATAAAAAACAGTTCATGATTACAGTTAGAAACATCACCACTACTTGTATGTATTTCCCAATCTGTATGCTAATATTATGCTTATTGTAAACTAACTGATTAATTTGCACATGTGGACGGTATGCTGTTCCCCCTTACAAATATAGCTAGTAATACTCCTTTAGTCTGTTCTTTGCATTTCATCCACTTCTTTGGCAGAAAAATTAATGTTGGGTTTCAATCGAAATTTATTAGCTAAGACTCCTGGGAATAATAGAACAAGTAAAAACCAAAACAGTAGTTGTATATCTGGAGTCAGAAGTCGCACAATGTGACAGACTGCATGGATGTATGAGTGTATGTCTATGTGACATACTGCATTTCTCTATGAGTGTGTGTCTATGTGATAGACTGCATGTATGTATGAGTGTGTGTCTGTGACAGACTGCATGTATGTATGAGTGTGTGTCTGTGACAGACTGCATGTATGTATGAGTGTGTGTCAATGTGACAGACTGCATGTATATTTGAGTGTGTCTATGTGACAGACTGCATCTACATATGTATGTAGGTATGAGTGTATGTGACAGACAGAGGCGTAACTAGATACCACCAGGCCCCGGTGCAAAAATTGCCTCGGGGCCCCCCGACCCAACCATGCAACTCCACCCCAGAAATGCCACTTACATGCCTCCCAACTGTTCCGCTTTGTGCCTGGCCTTGTCTTATATCTAGGATAGCCTTATACCTATCCCATGCATGCTTAAACTCCTTCACTGTATTAACCTCTACCACTTCTGCTGGCAAACTATTCCATCTTTCCACTACCCTCTCATTAAAATAATACAGAGTTTCTGACCTCCACTGTATTAACCACTACCATTTCTGCTGGAAGACTATTCCATGCATCCACTACCCTCTCAGAAAGTAATACTTTCATTAATCCCTGGCCTCATCTTAAATCTAGAATAGCCTTATGCTTACACTCCTTCACTGTATTAACCTCTACCACTTCTTCTGAAAGGCTATCACATGCATCCACTACCCTCTCAGTCAAGTAATATTTTCATTAGTCCCTGGCCTTATCTATTATCAAGGATAGCCTCATGCTTATCCCATGCATGCTTAAACTCCTTCATATATTAACCTCTCATCCACCACCCTCTCAGTAAAGTAATATTACTTTTCTGGATACAAAAAAAAAAAAAACCATTAAAAAATTTCCAGCCTTATCAAAAGTTTGAGGTGAACCCCAAATATATGTATATAACTAGCTGCATGTATACTTATATGAACTTTTTAATATTATATTCAACTATTTTCATATGTAATAAACATGTTATTGAAAAATTGTTAATTTCTTATTTTTATTACGTTTCCCTGCACCCACATTGCACCTAAAGGTCTTAACACAGCACTATACTTGCACCCACATGATTTGGCATGCTGCAGTATAAATTTTCCCGCCAGAACATACCACAGTGTCACTTTGTCCCACTGAACTGCCCCTGCAGAACATGCCACAGTGTCACTTTCCCCCATAGTACACGTTATTTTGCCCCACAGAACATGCCATAGTGTTCCTTTTACCCCATAGTACATGTTATTTTGCCCCACAGAACATGCCACAGTATTAATTTGGCCACAGCCAATTTGCCCATTATGCCACGATTAGCCACTATTGCCAAAATGCCACAGCCAGATTGCCAATATGCCACAGCCAATTTTGCCCATTTGCCAGTGTTAATTTGGCCATTTGCCAGTGTTATTTTGCTAATTTGCCAGTGTTAATTTGCCCATTTGCCAGTGTTATTTTGCTCATTTGCCAGTTATGTGCCCATTTGCCAGTGTTATTTTCCCATTTGCCAGTTATGTGCCCATTTGCCAGTTATTTGCCAGTTATGTGCCCATTTGCCAGTGTTATTTTCCCATTTGCCAGTTATGTGCCCATTTGCCAGTTATTTGCCAGTTATGTGCCCATTTGCCAGTGTTATTTGCCCATTTGCCAATTATGTGCCCATTTGCCAGTTATTTGCCTGTTATGTGCCCATTTGCCAGTGTTATTTGCCCATTTGCCAGTTATGTGCCCATTTGCCAGTTATTTGCCTGTTATGTACCCATTTGCCAGCGTTCTGTGCCAATTTGCCAGTTGTGCCCATTTGCCAGTGTTATGTGCCCATGTGCCAGTTGTGCCCATTTGCCAGTTTTATATGCCCATTTGCCAGTTGTGCCCATTTGCCAGTGTTATGTGCCCATTTGCCAGTGTTATGTGCCCATTTGCCAGTGTGTTGTGCCCATTTGCCAGTTGTGCCATTTGCCAGTTGTGCCCATTTGCCAGTTGTCCCTATTTACCAGTGTTATGTGCCCTTTTGCCAGTATTATGTGCCCATTTACCAGTGCTATGTGCCCATTTGCAAATGTTATGTGCCCATTTGCCAGTTGTGCCCATTTGCCAGTGTTATGTGCCCATTTTACCAGTTGTGCCCATGTGCCAGTGTTATGTGCTCATTTGCCAGTTGCGTCCATTTGCCAGTGTTATGTGCCCAATTGCCAGTTGTGCCCATTTGCCTGTTGTGCCCATTTGCCAGTGTTGTGCCCATTTGCCAGTGTTATGTGCACATTTGCCAGTGTTATGTGCCGCCCCCCCCCCCCCCCTTACCTGTATACTGCTCGTCGCAACCGTCTCCTCCACAATGTTTCCTGCACACACGCTGCGTGCAGGAAGTACAGCCACCAGAAGTGACGTTTCCGGTGGCTGTGATGGAAAGCCGAGTCCATCTCACGGCTGCTGCCGGAGTGTGACTGTCTCCGTGTGAGATAGTCACACGTAGAGTTGCCACCTTTTCCGCAAAAAAATACCACCCATGTGTGGGCGGAGATACAAGAGGGAGGAGCCATGAGGTGTGGGGCCACAAAGGGGGCGGATTATCACTGAAATGATATATATTGTTTATATATCATGCCAGTGAGAAGCGTGTGTGTATATATATATAAAATATATATATATATATATATATATATATATATGTTTGTATATTGAGTGGCAAAATATTACTGGCATATTGACCAACTGCTCCCAACCATCCTCCATATTACATTAGTCTAGTGTAATATGGAGGGTGGTTGGGAGCAGTTGGTCAATATGCCAGTAATATTTTGCCACTCAATATGCCAGTAATATTTTTCCACTCAATAAGTCAGTATTTTTCCCTCAATATGCCAGGATTTAGCCACACAATATGCCATTGTTTTGCCATTTAATATTACAGTGTTTTGCCCCTCAATATGCCATTCTTTACCCATTTTAATATGCCAGGATTTTGCCACTCTATTGCCACTTAATATGCCAGGATATTGCCACTTTATATGCCAGAATATAGCAAATTAATATGCCAGGATATTGCCAATTAATATGCCAGGATAATGCCAATTAATATGCCAGGATATTGCCACTTTATATGCCAGAATATAGCAAATTAATATGCCAGGATATTGCCAATTAATATGCCAGGATAATGCCAATTAATATGCCAGGATATTGCCACTTAATATGCCATGATATTGCCACTTAACATGCCAGGATATTGCCAATTAATATGCCAGGATATTGCTAATTAATATGCCAGGATATAGCCACTTAATATGCCAGGATATAGCCAATTAATATGCCAGGATAATGCCACTTTATATGCCAGAATATAGCAAATTAATATGCCAGGATATTGCCAATTAATATGCCAGGATAATGGCAATTAATATGCCAGGATATTGCCACTTAATATGCCATGATATTGCCACTTAACATGCCAGGATATTGCCAATTAATATGCCAGGATATTGCTATTTAATATGCCAGGATATTGCCAATTAATATGCCAGGATATAGCCACTTAATATGCCAGGATATTGCCATTTAATATGCCAGGATATTGCCACTTAATATGCCAGGATATTGCCAATTAATATACCAGGATAGTGCCAATTAATATGCCAGGATATTGCCACTTAATATGCCAGGATATAGCCAATTAATATGCCAGGATAATGCCAATTAATATGCCAGGATATTGCCACCTAATAGGCCAGGATATTGTCACTTTATATGCCAGAATATAGCAAATTAATATGCCAGGATATTGCCAATTAATATGCCAGGATAATGCCACTTAATATGCCATGATATTGCCAATTAATATGCCAGGATATTGCTATTTAATATGCCAGGATATAGCCACTTAATATGCCAGGATATTACCAATTAATATGCCAGGATTATGCCACTTTATATGCCAGGAATTTGCTATTTATTATGCCAGGATATTGCCAATTAATATGCCAGGATATTGACATTTAATATGCCAGGAATTTGCCATTTAATATGCCATGATATAGCCACTTAATATGCCTGGATATAGCCACTTAACATGCCAGGATATTGCCACTTAAAATGCAAGGATATTGCCAATCACTATGCCAGGATATTGCCAATTAATATACCAGGATAATGCCAATTAATATGTCAGGATATTGCCACTTAATATTCTAGGATATAGCCAATTAATATGCCAGGGTATTGCCAATTAATATGCCAGGAATTTGCCATTTAATATGCCAGGATTTTGCCAATCAATATGCCAGGATATTGCCATTTAAAATGCCAGGAATTGCCATTTAATATGCCAGGATTTAGCCAATTAATATGCCAGGATAGAGCCAATTAATATGCCAGGATTTTGCCCTCAGTATGCTCGTTATGCCAACCTCCTCCCCCTTCCCCAGTCAGTACTTACTTCTATGCTGCTGTCTCCCGGTGCAGGTCCGTGGCTGTGAGGGAAGCGTTGTGCGCTCCCCTCCAGCCGCGTGGCTTCAATAAAGTTTGTTAAAAATAAAATTGAAACAAACTTTATTGATCCGCGCAGCTGGAGGGGAGCGCACAACACGGACCTGAACCGGGAGACAGCAGCAAGGAGGTAAGTACTGGCTGGGGAAGGGGGGCGGGAAATACTGGGCCTTGCGTGGCCGATACATGGGCGTCCGCAGGGGGGGGCAAGGGGGGGCGCTTGCCCCCCCCTGGATTTTTGCAATTCCCCTTTATATTGTTATATTGTGTGCTATAGTGTATCTGGTGCTGTGAGGTTATATTGTGTGCTATAGTGTATCTGGTGCTGTGAGGTTATATTGTGTGCTATAGTGTTGTATCTGGTGCTGTGGGGTTATTTTGTGTGCTATAGTGTATCTGGTGCTGTGGGGTTATATTGTGTGTTATAGTGTTGTATCTGGTGCTGTGGAGTTATATTGTGTGCTATAGTGTTGTGTCTAGTGCTGAGAGGTTATATTGTGTGCTATAGTGTTGTGTCTGGTGCTGAGAGGTTACATTGTGTGCTATAGTGTTGTGTCTGGTGCTGAGAGGTTATATTGTGTGCTATAGTGTTGTATCTGGTGCTGTGGGGTTATATTGTGTGCTATAGTGTTGTGTCTGGTGCTGTGGGGTTATATTGTGTGCTATAGTGTTGTGTCTGGTGCTGAGAGGTTATATTGTGTGCTATAGTGTTGTATCTGGTGCTGTGGGGTTATTTTGTGTGCTATAGTGTATCTGGTGCTGTGGGGTTATATTGTGTGTTATAGTGTTGTATCTGGTGCTGTGGAGTTATATTGTGTGCTATAGTGTTGTGTCTAGTGCTGAGAAGTTATATTGTGTGCTATAGTGTTGTGTCTGGTGCTGAGAGGTTACATTGTGTGCTATAGTGTTGTGTCTGGTGCTGAGAGGTTATATTGTGTGCTATAGTGTTGTATCTGGTGCTGTGGGGTTATATTGTGTGCTATAGTGTTGTGTCTGGTGCTGTGGGGTTATATTGTGTGCTATAGTGTTGTGTCTGGTGCTGAGAGGTTATATTGTGTGCTATAGTGTTGTATCTGGTGCTATGGGGTTATATCTTTGCTATGTTGTTCTATCTGTTGCTGTGGAGTTTCAGCTAGAGCTCTGGATATTTATCTGGTGCTGTGGTTTATATCTTGTGTCATGGGTTTTTAGCTGGTACCGTGGGTTAATATCTGGTGTTGTGGGTCTATATCTGGCACAGTGGATCTATATTTGGTGCAGTGAGGCTATATCTAGTGTGGTTGGTTTATATCTGGTGCTGTGGATCTGTATCTGGTGCAGGGTTTATCAACCCTTTGCATGCCTTCACTAATAATGACAAAGCTCCTCCACTTCATGATAACTTGTCAAAAAGAGGCGCGGCGCAGAAAGGATGAAGGTAAAATGATGCCCCCCCCTGAAAAAATTTCTGCGGATGCCCATGGGCCGATATATTACATATACCATCCCAAAGACCCAAAATACCGGCCAGGTGGCAACCTTAGTCACACGGGTAGTGGGGGCCCACGGGGCAGCTGCCTTGGGCCCCAAGAATGAATGGGCCCTGGGCAGCTGCCCCATTTGCAAGCACATTTTTTTTTTTATTATTATTTTTTTGTGCAGGGGTCGCAGGGCTGCCGGGCCCCTGGAGTGACGGGCCCGGTCGCAGCGGCGACCTCTGCACCAGTGGTAGGTACGCCACTGGTGACAGACTGTATGTATGAGTTTATGTATGAGTGTGTATGTGATGTATGTGTGTCTGTATATAACTGCATGTGATTGTGTGTATGTGCTGTTGTCTGGCTCCTAGATTTTTTGCTGGCTCCTAAAACTCAGTTAAGTTTGTCAAGCACTGTCAATGCTACTAGTTATATACATATATTTGGGGTCTACCTCAAGCTTTTGAAAAGGCTGGAAATATTTAATATTTTACAAGTTTTTTTATGTGGTCAGAAACATAATATTTGTTTGCTGAGAGGGTGGTGGGTGCATGAAATAGTCTTACAGCATAAGTGGTAGAGGTTAATACAGTAAAGGAGTTTAAGCATTAATGGGATAGGTATAAGTCTATCCTAGATATAAGATAAAGCCAGGAACTAATGAAAGTATTACTTTACTGAGAGGGTAGTGGATGCATGGAATAGTCTTCCAGTAGAAGTGGTAGAGGTTAATACAGTGAAGGAGTTTAACCATGCATGGAATAGATATAAGGCTATCTTAGATATAAGATAAGGCCATGGACTAATGAAAGGATTACTTTACTGATAGGGTAGTGGATACATGGAATGGCCTTCCAGCAGAAGTGGTAGGTTCATACTAATGTATGTTGTATGATGTACACACAGCTCTCTGACTGAAGCACATCTGCACACGGTCTTACTATATATCTTGTAAAAGTGATCAAATGCACCTGCCTGTTGTAGATTTTGTGCTGTGAATGTATCTGCTGTATACCAAGGATGCATGGTAATGCTGGTGGGAACTTGGTGATATAATCTAAACCATGACAAGAAGGTGGAGTTACATAATGCTAATTATGTGGAGTAGGCAGAGCTTTGGACAGTCGGTGTGATCAAGCTCTCTGAGCTGCAAAGTGTCCCTGGAATTTTTTTTCAAATGTTGGCAACTATGGTATATCTATTAATATACACGTCGGGTTTACTCAATTGTAAGGAAGCAAGGGTAGAACAACGTTTATTGTTTCTTTAAGCCACCTATATCTCTTCGATGATGCAATACCAAATTCACTAAATGTAAAAACCACACAAACGTAAACTAAAGGACTTTACAGAAAGGACTTCACTGAAGTAGGAATACAGCACTTTATAAAATTTATATTCACATTATAGGTATTATTGAAATGCTTTATACTAAATGGAGATTTTTAATATGACACCAAATATATTACTTTATTAATTGCACTACACTGCTTTATATTAAAAGAAACACTAATTCTTATGGAGATATATCACAAAACATTTAAAATTAATAGAGATACTTAGATACACTAATTATCTTTTTTTTGGCTGTTCCTTTTTCCCACTATATCACTATATTTGTATGTGATTTGCCTTTAGGATTATATAGGACTAGTACTGGTACGGTCTTTTACATAAGACGATTGTTTACACAGATATACTAAAGAGCGGTGCTGATTGACCTTAGTATTATACAGGATACTTGGGAAGCAAGTGGGCAGTGCAGACAGGAAAATGTTGAGGTCTATATAAGTTCTATCTAATGATTTATCCTAGACATGTGCATTCGTTTTCGGACTAATGCATTTTCGTCCGAAAATAGCATTTTCTTTCATTCGTTTGAAAAACGAATAACGAAAATTCTAAGCTAACGAAAGCCGAATGAACGAATGGTTAATAAACGAAAATCATTCGTTCATTGGTCCATTCGTAGTACTATTGGCATTATATAAGCCGAAATAGAGCAAATTGGCTGCGGGATATAACATGGCAAATAACACTGGCATATTATTGGGCAAATTAGCAGGGGCATATTAAAAGGTAAATAACACTGGCATATTATTGGGCAAATTGGCTGGGGCTTATTAATGACAAATAACACTAACATATTAATGGGCAAATTGGCAGGGGCATATTAAATGGCAAGTAATACTGGCTTAATATTGGGCAGATTGGCTGGGGCATATTACCGGTAAATGGCAGAATAACACTGGCATTTTATTGGGCAAATTGGCTGGGGAATATTATTGGCAAATTATACTGGCATAATATTGGGCAAATTGGCAGAGGCTGATTAAATGGCAAATACTGGCATATTATTGGGAAAATTGGCTGTGACTTATTAATGGCAAATAATACTTGCATATTATTGGGCAAATTGGCTGGGGCATATAAATGGCAAATTATACTGGCATATTATTGGGCAAATTAGCTGGGGAATATTATGGGCAAATAATATTGGCAATGTGTATGTAATGGGGTGATAGAGGCATGCAAATGGGGTGATGGGGCATGTCCTTGGTGTGCAACGTAGGTTATGGGTCATGTCGTAGGTGTGCATCATGGGTAGGGGGGTGCCCAAAATTTGTCTGCCTAGGGCAGCACAAAACCAAGATACACCACTGCATATAACTCTATATTCTGATATATCTCAAGCAACCAGGATGCAAAGAAAAGAGTTTCAGTCTAAGACTAAACTACTCCGCGAACAGGGGTTAATATAAGTGGGGTTTTCCAACAAAAATCCTAATTTATTATCAAGGGAAAAACTTTGTGGCTAATACCCCGAACCAACTTAAGGAACTCTTACAGATATGGAAAATACCCTCTAAACATAAGATATGATGGAGGCCACAGACATGACGACAGCCTGACTGTGGAGAGGGGACGAGAAGACATGAGAAAGAAGGGACATTTACAGATTTGATCCTCTGATGCGAGAGAGACAGCAGTGGTCCTCTCCCCCCTCCCTAGAGGGAGGGGGAGAGAAAATAATATATATATATTTTTTTTGTTGTTGTTGTTCATATGTGACTTTAACGGAAGATTATGACACTTAACATTGTATATGCACAAATCTTTACACGGCCAATTACGTGACACCTTTTGTTTCACATCTTTTTATACGAAGAATCCACGTATTAGCACACTGCAAATTAGGCACTTTACTCGTAATACATTGTCACTTATTCTTATGGAATACTTTATATTATATATATATATATATATTATTATTTTTCCCAAGACATCGATCAGAATTTTGATAAATCCTTTAATATGTGTATCACTTTAGTAATATATGTCACTTATATCACGTCTAAATATAAATCTGTAGAGTTTTTTGTTTTTTATAAGTGAGTCTAACAGAAGAATAGGACACCTAATTTTGTATATACATAAATTTTAATACGCCTAATCACTTGACACTTTTGTCTTACAAATTTTTAATCACAAGAATCCACATTAGTACACTAAACCATGCACCGCACTTGTAATATATTGTCACTTACGTTTAGGGAATATTTTAATACTATATAAGTTTATTTATTTACTTTTTTTTTTTTTTTTCCTTGTCCCTAAGATACCGTGAATAACTACGCGATACCTTGTGAAATAAATTTCCCTAATTAGAATCTGGATACACCTTTAATATGCTTACTATTTTTAATCACATACAGCCATTTATATCATGTCTAAATATAATGGGGTAGTTATTTGTGTCTAACAGAAGACTAGGACACCTAACTTTGTATATGTACAAATTTCTATATGTAAATCCACCTACATAAGCTCCGTCTTCCCTCTTTTTTTTTTCTTCTTTCTTTCTTTCTTTCTTTCTTTCTCTCCGTCTTTCCTACCTCTCTCCCCTTTATTTTTGATCTCAAGCCATCCCTTATCACTCTGCTCTCTCGACTCCTTACTAGAATTCCGGACACATGAATGACCCCTACAATGAGTGTAGGGTTTATCCGTTCAGTTGAGCCTCGTCTCATAACTGACTACGGAATGAATATATGTTGTGTGTTGTTGATGAATGAACTCTGTCGGGGGCGCTACCTCTTGGATAAACTCGGGAGAAGGCTTGGTCTTGATATCTCCAAAGAACTCAATATAAAAACAAAAGATGCCGGTTAGATTTATGTCCCTGAATTCCCAGGGTTTAAACTCCCCCCAAAAACGCTCAAATCTTTACGATCTATTAATAAAAAATAAAGTGGATATCTGTTTCACCCAAGAGTCTCATTGGAAACAAAATAGTCCGAATCTATGGAAATATCGGAAATATCCGTATATATTTAAGGCCTCACTACCAGATAAGAAAAAGAGGGGTGTCGCGATTATAATCGCTGCAACTATTACATTTGAATTAATACATCAAGAATTAGATCCTCACGCCCGTTTCTGCATCGTAGTATGTAAACTGAACGATGTTGTATATACTTTGCTGAATGTCTACGCCCCTTCAACCGGAGCCATTGGATTTTTTTATAATCTAATGGCAAGATTGGAGCGAATAGAAAAAGGGATTCTAATACTGGGCGGTGACATGAACTGCATCCTTGATCCGGGTATGGACAAAAAAATGCCATCTTTCCACTTTTGGAGGATAGACCAAAAGTGTAAATTAGCAGCTCAGGCATTTTTTAACTTTATCATGAGAAATGAACTTTTTGATTTATGGCGACTACAGAACCCCCAAGATAGGGATTTTACATTCTTTTCCAATCCCCATAGTTCCTACTCCAGAATCGACTACTTCTTTACTAGATCCTGTTATCTCCAAAATGTAAGTACCAGTATAATTGGTAATATAACGTGGTCTGATCATGCCCCCGTATATTTACAGATGAAAGAAGGTCTGGGATATGCCGTCAGGTCCCGGTGGAGACTGAATGAATATATTCTCTCTACCGACAAAAACAGGGCAGAATTATGTACAGAAGCAAGTAACTTCTTAGATACTAATGATACCGGTGAAGTGACAGACCAAACGCTTTGGTGCACATTAAAATGTTATCTAAGAGGAATCCTCATTAAAATGGGCTCGATTATAAAAAAAATTGCAGGGTAAATGTCTCTCAGATCTGTATATTTCCTAACAAAAAAATCTTAATAAACTAGCCCCCAACAGTGAAATAGCGATAGAAATAAGAGAAATACAATCCTCTATAAAAAAAAAAAGCACTAGAGCTAAAAACAAAAAAAGCAATGTCCCGGCTTAAACAGATTTGGTACCACTCTAACGCAAGACCAGGGAAAAACCTTACTAGAAAGTTAAAATTCAAAAATCAACAAATTCGCATTAACAAGATAGTCTACGATGGATCAACTTGTCTATCACCCGTCCAGATTGGTAAAGCCTTTTCTACATATTATAGTAAACTTTATAATTTACCCCCAGTCGCTAGATCAGAGGACGAAATTCAAGTATTTTTACGAAATTTAGCCCTTCCGAAAATTTCTCCGGAAAAACTTCAAGTCATAACTCAACCTATTTCTGAATATGAACTAAAAAAGGCAGTCGATGAGATAAAAAAGGGTAAAGCTCCCAGCCCAGACGGCTTCTCAGCAATATTTTATAAAACCCTGCAACTATTGTTTCTCCACTCTGAGAGTATTCAAAGAGGTAGAGGACGGCAATGGATTTGTTTCTGAGATGCTAGAGGCCTCTATAACCCCTATTCTCAAACCAGGTAAAGATCCAACTGTGGTATCTAATTATAGGCCTATATCACTAATAAACCTGGATATCAAACTTTTCTCAAAAATTCTGGCAGACAGGCTGACCCACGTGATATCTGATATTATACACATGGACCAGACTGGGTTTATAGCGGAGAGGTCGGGAGAGGACAACGTCAGAAGAATTTTAAACTTAATCAATAGAGCAAACCACTATAAAATGTCAGCATCGACGGCCTATTTAAGACCTACGCTATGTCCCTATATTCAACACCAAAAGCCAAGATCTCAGCCCCGTTTATTGACTCTGAATTCTTTCGGATCAATAATGGAACTAGACAAGGGTGTCCTTTGGCCCCCTTACTCTATGCTCTTAGCATAGAACCTCTGGCAGCGCTAATTAGAAGAACACCACAAATGAAAGGGATAGAGGTGAATAGAGCCACTTCTAAAGTGGCGCAGTACGCGGACGACGTTGTCCTCTCCCTAACTTCCCCGGAAACCTCGATCCCCGAGGTCTTGACCCAGATCGGTCTTTTTAGTTCCTTCTCAAATTATAAGTTAAATATTTCAAAGACACAAGTCTTAACATTTCACCTTTCCAGATCACAGTATACAAAATTATGCAAGATAGGTCACATAAACTGGTCAAATAAAACACTAGATTACTTGGGTATAAAAATCAAACTAGACTTAAGACAAACCATCTCATATAACTTCGAACTCCTCCAACAGGAATGTAGAGACCTTATCACACGCTGGAGGGGTCTGGAGATATCATGGTTGGGCCGTATCCAGATCCTCAAAGCATATGTCCTACCTAAAATATTATACTGTATGAGAACAATACCACTAGGAGTTCCCAAAATATATTTGACCCAGCTCAGTCTTCTAATCTCCTCCTACGTCTGGGAATCTAGGAGACCCAGAATAGCAACCTTAAAGCCATAAAACAAGCTGTAAATTGAGTGGGTCTGGATTTTCCAAGACCTATTCCGGTTAGCAGATGTATGTCTGTTCACTCACTTCCTGGCCTGGCGGCATGTGAAAGACCTAGCACCAGTCTGGTTTCAGATTGAAAAGACAGATTTAAATGGAGTAAACCCCAGTTATCTCTTCTGGCTAGATCAAACCACTCTTAGAAAATGTAATATCAAAAACCCAATTATAAAGGACATTTGTAAAGTAATGTATAAATTTAAGAGCAAGTTTACAAAGACACAGGGAATCACTGATCTGGCACCACTTACAATATTTTCAGTATACATTAAGGACCTCAGTTTGGGGGAATGGTCCAGGCACGGTGTTCTCAAAGTGGGAGATATTCTTCAGGAGATGCAGCTGCTTCCGTTTGGCGATTTACAATTAAAATATAATTTACCAGCCCATGAAACGTTTACCTACTACAGAATCAAAAGCTATATAACCTCTATCCAAATAGTAAAACAGACAGAACTAGATATTTTTATAGAAACAATTAATAAATTAAAAAATATCACCAAACTTCAGAAATTGCTAGATATGTCTCCTAACCCCTTTCGATTTAAAGCTCTCGACAGATGGGAGACATAACTTAGAATAACAATCCCTGATGAGCACTGGTTCGAGGCCGCCTCCCAAACTAGGAAAGTCGTAAAAGGGATAAACTTGGTAGAACTGTTCTTTAAAGTCGCTTTCCGTTGGTATTTGGTCCCCCAGAAAGTTTCCAAATTGTGTTTGAACAGCTCCAACCTTTACTGGCGCTGTGAACGAGAACTGGGGGACCATGCCCACGTTTGGTGGGGATGTAGTTCACTTAAACCGCTCAAGGAAAAGGTTTCCCACACATTTAGTGTATTGTTTGATACCAACTATCTTTTAACTCCACAAACATTCCTGCTCCATCTGGATCTGAAACTGGCTAGGACAGCTAATCGTGCACTCGCAATCCATATTTTACTAGCTTGTAAACTATCAATAGCAAAATTATGGAAAAGCAAAGAGACCCCAAATTGGCACGAAATGAAAAACCCAGATTGATTTCCAGATGGAAGCAGAGAGTCTGATGTATAAAATGGGCAAAAAAATCAAAAAAATCTATAGAAGTATGGTTTCCCTGGGAAAATCTACAGACATAGACCGAAGATAAATATAATACCTCGAGATATCGTAAGACCTATAAAGCCCCCCCCTTTTGTCCGAGAGCTGGCTCCTCCCCCAGAGTATAATGTGGATGTGGATGTGTTGTCCAAACATATATGTATGAATTTTTAATTCCTTTCCCAATGTGCTAATAACGCTATTTAAGCTATTTAAAGCACAAACCACTTTGCCAGGATATGCTACTACGTTATATATATGTATTGTTATTTTATGTGTGTTTATGTAACAAAACGTTTTGTACAATAAAGATATATATATAAAAGAAAACGTATAGTAGTATTGCCTTTCTATGAACCAAACGAGAGCCCCATTCATAAGAAATTCTAATGAATGGGGCTCTTGTTCGGTTTATAGAAAGACAATACTACTACAAGTTTTTTATAAGCCGAAAGTCTATAAACCGAAGGTCGTTCCGTTTATAGACTTTCGGTTTACAGAATACATAGAATTACATGTAATTCTATGTATTCTATAAACCGAAAGTCTATAAACCGAACGACCTTCGGTTTATAGACTTTCGGCTTATAGAAAACTTGCAGTAGTATTGTCTTTCTATAAACCGAACGAGAGCCCCATTCATAAGAATTTCTGGCATAATGGGGCTCTCGTTTGGTTCATAGAAAGGCAATACTACTGTACGTTTTCTTTTTGGTGATAATGCAAAACTGGCATAATGTCTTTCGGTTTATAGACTTTCGGTTTATGGAATACATGTAATGCTATTGGCTTTCTATAAACTGAACGAGAGCCCCATTCATAAGAAATTCTTATGAATGGAGTCCCCATTCATAAGAATTTCTTATGAATGGGGCTTTCGTTCGGTTTATAAATAAGTATTACACGTATTCTATAAGCCGAAAGTCTATAAACCGAAGGTCGTTCGGTTTATAGACTTTCGGTTTATAGAATACATAAGAATTTCTTATGAATGGGGCTTTCGTTCGGTTTATAGATAGCCAATAGTATTACACGTATTCTATAAACTGAAAGTCTATAAACCGAACGACCTTCGGCTTATAGACTTTCGGCTTATAGAAAACATATAGTACTATTGCCTTTCTATGAAGCGAACGAGAGCCCCATTCATAAGAATTTCTTATGAATGGTGCTCTCGTTCGGTTTATAGAAAGCCAATAGTATTACACGTATTCTATAAAACGAACAAATAAAACGAAACGAAAATAATGAACAAATTTCGGCTGAAACGAATGCAGTAATGAACGAAATTCGTTTTAGACTAAATAAATAAAGTTTTCGTCCGAATGGACGAAAACTAAACGAAAATGTTAGTTTTGCACATGTCTAATTTATCACCGCTCTTCTCCCTAAATTACTTTGTCCCTTCTGGGAGTAGCTTATAATGTAATGAAAAGGAGAATACCGCTTAAATCAGAATTAGTAAAGTCAGTCCGTGATATGCCCAATTTATAGTCAGTGGGACAGAGGTTGAGGGTATCTAATACTTCCATGAAAATCACTCTGGTCTCAATTAACCCCTTAAGGACAGAGCCTTTGAAACATTTTTGTCCATTCTGGACAATGGCTATTTTAACATTTCTGTGCTGTCTGTGTTTAACTGTAATTTTCTTCTTTGTCATTTGCTGTACCCACACAAATGATATATTGTTTTTATTGGGACAAGAAGGACTTTCTTTGGATGCCATCATTTTGATCATATCCTATAATATTATATAAAAAAAATAAATGTATGGTAAAAAAAAGAAGACACTAATTTCCTGAATTTTATTTGAAACATCTTCTCGTCATCGAAAAAAGGGAACCTAAAAACCTGCTAAATAGATTCTACTATTTCTCCTGAGTACAGGGATACCACCCATGCATAGGTTTGTTTGCTTGTTTGGGGGTAAAAGGGCCACATTTGAGAGTTGCGCTTTTTGGTTTTCCAACTTGAAATTTTGACATGCAGACAACCTGCGCCCATTTGGGACATATTTGAAGCCAGCTAGTGTATTTTACTCCATCAACCCATACATTTTTTTAAAGTAGGCACCCTAGGCTATTTCAAATGGTGGTATTTTAACACTTCCCATGCACTAATTCTACCACCAGCTTTTGCCAATGTTTGTGGTAGTGATTTTTTTGCTCACATACGTTGTAATTCAGACATGAATTTACAGATTTTGGTATGTGTCACTGCCAAACAACAATCCAATATGTGTTCAACAACATCTCACGAGTACAGGGATACCACCCATGCATAGATTTGTTGGGTTGTTTGGGGGCTAAAAGGCCACATTTTGAAGGTGCGCATTTCCAACTTGGAATTTTGACGTGTAGTCAGCCTGTGCCCATGTTTCATTTGGGACTTTTTTTGAAGCCAGACTGTGTACCCAAGACCCAAGAAAGCATATATTTTGTAAAAGTAGACACCCTAGGCTATTTGAAACGGTGGTATTTTAATGCACCAATTCTACCACTAGCCTTTGTCAAAGTTTGTGGTAGTAATTTTATTGTGTGTATTTTTATTGTGTGTATTTTTTCCCACATACATTGTACTATAGACAAAAATTCAAAGATTTTGGTATGTGTCACTGCCAAACAATACCCCAATATGTGTTCAGCAACATCTCCAGAGCACAGGGATAACACCCATGCATAGGTTTGTCAGCTTGTTTGGGGGTTAAAAGGCCACATTTGAGAGGTGTGCTTTTTTGATTTTCCAACTTGGAATTTTGACATGTAGAGCAAGGAAGGGGTTAATAGCTCTTATAAGAGCCTTTATAGTACTGTACAAAAAAAAAACTCCTAAAATGCACAGACAAGACAAATGTTCTGCTGTGCAGTGATCAGTGGCAGGAGGGAAGGGGTGAATACAAAGGGTATGGCTTTTATAAAAGCCCTTGGGTCTCACAATTTTGTAACATTTTATTTCATTTATTACAATTAAAAACTTATATTACATAGATCTGTCTCTCTTCCTCACTAAAACTCAAGTGAGGAGAGGGAGACAGATCTACACGGGTCGGATCAATATTTACAACAAATATTGATCTGACCAGGCGAATGGTGATGCTCATGTGAGCAATCACCAAACCGCCTTTGCCACTGATCAGCTGTTACTGATCGCTATACATGCGCTCAGACAGCTAAGAAATATAATTAACCCATAGCGGGTATAATAAAAAAATGCTTAAAATAGTTAAAAAATCACTGCTTATGCAGATCAATACTTGTCAAAGGCAATATTTACAAATATTGTCTTTGACTGTATGATAAGTTATCATACATGCCTGCACACAGATCACACTGATCTGCTGTGCAAGTATCAGTTGGCGGTTGGCGCCCCCTAGAGCAATGGAAGTGAAATAAATTCACTTCAGATGCTCCTGCCAGTAGAAAGGAAGAGCTGCCTGTACAAGCAGCGTTCCCTGCTGCTGAACCATCGGTTCTGGGGCAGCCTTAAGCTGTTGCTAAGTGCCTCACTTAGGCCACCAATGATCGTTCGCTTCCTAAGTACATGTGTGCAGCCTGCGCCGCCATTTTTAAATGGCAGCTACGGTCACTCCGGGGAGTGATGGTAGCGCGCCCTGCACTTTTTTTTTTGTGTTGCACAATGCCTCTACATAGAGGCATTGTAGCAACACTGAAAGAGTAAAGAAAACGACTCTTGATCGCTTTCTTTGCTCTTTTTAGTGCATGACGTGCACTAAAAAGATAATGGGTATTAAAGTAAAAGTGCAAAAGCATAAATTGGCTCTTTACGCCAATGACATTTTTTTTAACACTCTCTGCCATGCTCTATTCCAGCAGTTTTGGATATCATTAAGGAATATGGCGAATGTTCAAATTATAAACGAAATCTTTCCATAACCCAGGTGATAGCCACCTTTCTTTTACAAGAACAAATAGCCGGTTTGGACACCCTTTACCAATTTAACTGGTCAAATGTTGTTATAGACAACCTAGGAGTTGACCTTCGATCTGGACTCTTTGGTGAACTTGAATTCTAACATTTGATAGTTGAATTGAAAATCCAGTTGGAGAAAGGGAGAGGAGTGGAAATGTTTTGGATTGGATGTGTAAATACACTTGTAATGGCTACCCCAATGGGAGAGGGGGTATCAGCCGTTGGGGATGTTCTTCTTCCTGGCAAGATGCTGTGCAGTAGTGGGGTTGCTTTATCCCATCCACTAAATCCAAGTAGAGAGTAAGGCAGAGCTCTTAAAAGAGCTAGAGATTTATGCTGGGCAGGTTCCCTTTCAAGAACGAGAAAAGGCTAAGTTTTGAAGGGTGAAGTAAAAACTGACTCCACTGAGCGTTTATTGCTGCTTTTATGCAGGATTTTACAGTATTGTCACCCCCCACTGGGCCTTGTGGGGCACCAACAATGCAAGTACAGCAGACAATCAGGCACCATGTTACAATAGAAACACACCCAGTAATACAGTACATTCATTCCCTCTGTCTGGGAGATAATTGAGTTAAACTTTGTATCAGCTCAATTATCTCCAAGCTAAAAAATATACTTTTTCACATTTATTATAACTTCAAAACTATGCATGGGATTTCAACAAAAGTTACATTTTCATAATCAATCCATTCATGGGAACAACATATCCAAAAATGGCACGAATTGGACCAGGGGTTGAGAAGTTAGTAAAAATGTGGATATGACCGGCTGTTCGTATGTAGGAAACCACACAAATAGTCTCTGTTCTCAGTTCTTATGCAGCAAATATATAGCTTAACAAGGGGTTTTGTTACAACACTCAAAGCCAATTTGATTCCAAAACTGCTCTTCGGGTCCCCAGATGAATACTGGAAGTAATCACTAAAATATTCTCAGTGGTGGTAAGGTTAAAGTTACAGTTAAATGTAAATAAATTAAAAAAAAGTGAATAAAATTAAATAAATTAAAAAAACACTAATAAATTATATAAAATAAGAAGTTATTCCGTAGAGGACCAGTGACATGATAGGTCTGCCGGTGGTCCTCTAGGGATATTTTATTTTTTTAAAAGACTGCTAGTGGGCACAGTGCTTTGCATTGGCCCCCAGCAGTAGATTGGGGCCCACAGCAGTTGCATACATCATCCATGCAGCCGCAGGATAGCAAAGGTAGCAACATTCTGAGTACATTCCCTATGATGCTAAGGTCGCTTTTGGCTGACTGAGCACACATTACATAATAAATACACATTTTAACCCCTTAGTGACATGACTTTTTTGGCTTGTCCGACGCTTGGTGACATGGGCTGTTTTAACATTTCTGAGGTGTTTGTGTTTTGCTCTAATTTATTTCTGTCTCATTTAGTGTACCCGCACAAACTATATATCGTTTTTATCGTTATAAGAAGGGCTTTCTTTTGATACCATTATTTTGATAATAGCATATAATTTGATGTAAAAAAAATAATAAAATATGGCAAAAAAATTGAAAAAAAATGTTTTTATGACTTTTATTTGAAAAATCGTATACTCATGTACAAGAGACAACAAAAAAACACTGCTAAAAAGTTTCTAATATATGTCCTGAGTTCAGAAATAGCCCATGTTTTTATGTTTTTGTGCTTTTTTATTCATGTTACAGGGCCAGAACTATAAGTGGTGCAAAGCTATTTTAAAATCCTTTCTTTCAAAATTAGCGATAGTGACATTGTAACACTGATTTCTGTACTAAATCCATGAATGACCCCCAACATGTACATATTTTTGAAAACTAGACCACTCAGGGCATTTAACTTTGGGTATTTTGACACATTTCATGTAGCCATTTTACCACCAATCTATGCCAAAGTTTGCAGCAAAAAATCATTTTTTTAAATTTTTCACATATATTGCAATTTAGGTAAACATTACCTTAAAATGTGAAGGGGTATTTCCAAATAACACCTCAATATGTGTTCAGCAACATCTCCTGAGTACAGGGATACCACCCATGCATAGGTTTGTTGGTTTGTTTTGGGGCTAAAAGGCCACATTTAGGGGGTGCGCATTTTGGTTTTCCAACTTGGAATTCTGACATGCAGAAAACTTGTGCCCATGTCCCATTTGGGACATTTGTGAAGCCAAAAAGTGTATTCTACCCCACAAAGCCATATATTTTTGAAAACTAGACACCCTAGGGTATTTCAAATAGTAGTATTTTAACACTTTCCATGCACTAATTATACTACCAGCCTATGTCAATGTTTTGGGTAGTAATTTTTTTTCACATACATTGTACTTTGGGCATGAATTCACAGATCCTATTATGTGTCAGTGCCAAACAAAACCCCAATATGTGTTCAGCAACATCTCCTGAGTACAGGGATACCACCCATGCATAGGTTTGTTGGGTTGTTTGGGGGCTAAAAGGCCACGTTTAGGGGGGGTGCATTTCCAACTTGGAATTTTGACATGTTGTCAGCCTGCGCCCATGTTCCATTTGGGACACTTTTGAAGCCTGTCAAAGTATTTTACCCCATCAAACCATATATTTTGGAAAACTAGACATCCTAGGGTATTTAAAATTGTGGTATTTTAACACTTTCCAAGTGCTAATTCTACCACCAACCTATGTCAAAGGGTTGGGATGTCATTTTTTCCCCACACACATTGTAGTTCAGGCAGGAATTTTTAGATTCTGGTATTTGCTACTGCCAACCAACACCTCAATACGTGTTCAGCAACATCTCCTGAGTACAGGGATACCCCCCATGCATAGGTTTGTTGGTTTGTTTTGGTGCTAAAAGGCCACATTTAGGGGGTGCGCAATTCCAACCTGGAATTTTGACATGTGGTCAGCCTGCGCCCATGTTCCATTTGGAACATTTTTGAAGCCGTCCAATGAATTGTACCCCATCAAACCATATATTTTTGGAAAATAGACATCCTAAGGTATTTCAAATGGTGGTATTTTAATACTGTATAGGTACTAATTCTACCACCAGCCTTTGTAAAAATTTGTGGTAGTACTTTTTTGGGAGGTTTTTTTCCACATACATTGTACTTCAGGCATGAATTCACAGATTCCAGTATATGTCAGTGCCAAACAAAAACCCAATATGTGTTCAGCAACATCTCCCGAGTACAGGGATAGCACCCATGCATAGGTTTGTTGGTTTGTTTTTTGGCTAGAAGGCAAGAATTTTGAGATGCGCATCTCAAAATTCCAACTTGGAATTTTGACATGTAGTCAACCTGCGTCCGTGTCCTATATGGGATATATCCTTTAAGCCAGCCAATGTAATTTACCCCCACCAAACCATATATTTTTTTAACGGTAGACCCCCATCACTCCTTGTGGCAACGGCTCAGCAGCCACCGATACATCACTAGATGATGTATCAGAAAGCTGACCAGGGTCAAAATCGAACCCTGAGTCCGTGGCCTCAGAATCAGTGCGTAAGCAGTGATCTCGAGCAAAGAAGGGGTTAATAGCTCTTAGAAGAGCCTATCTAGTACTGTAATACATTACAGTACAAAGTAATTAATCCATAAAACAGTGCAGACAGCAAAACATACTGTTGCTGTGCAAGATTACTGCTTATACAGTGATGAATGGCAGGGAAGGGGTTAATACACAGTGTCATAAAACCTGACAATTTTATAAAATGTTATTTTATATCACTAATACTGATCTGTCTCTTTCCATCACAAAAAAGTAAGTGAGGAGAGGGAGGCAGATCAATTTTTGTGAATATTGATCCGACCAATTTTGATCTGACCAGGGCGAATGGTGAGCTTAATTGAGAAATCACCAAACCGCCTTTGCCACTAATTCGCTGTTACTGATCGCTATGCGCTCAGGCAGCTTAAAAAAAAAAATCTCAAATATTTTTACTTTACATGTAATCCCCTAGCGGATATGTGTAAAAATAAAATAAAAAAAAATATGCAGACAGATAAAAATTGCTTTGGCGTCAATATCATTGCGTAAGCGGTGATCGACGGCAAAGAAGGGGTTAATAACTCTTAGAAGAGCCTTTGTAGTACTGTAATAAATTACAGTACAAAAAAAATTAACCCCTAAAAACTGCACAAACAGCAAAAATAAATGCGCTGATGTGCACGATCACTGCTTACGCAAGATCAGTGGCAGGGAAGGGGTTAAACGCAGGGAATTGCTTTAATAAAAATTTTTTTATTGTTTTATTGTTCGTGTGTTGTGTATTTATTGTTTTTTTTTACTTTTACTTACTTTTATAACTGTGATCTGTCTCTCTCCCTCACTAAAAAAAATGTGAGGAGAGGGAGGCAGATCATAACTGGTCAGATCAATATAGGGTTAATATTGATCTGACCAGTCAGTGGGGATGTTCAGGAGAGCATCCCCACTGCCTGTCAGTGTGCCTGGCAGTCACTGATTGCCTCTGTGAAGAGGCAATCGTGTGACAGCCAGAGAGCACAGGAAGCAGGTACTTCCTGCCTCCTGTGCTCTTGCCCTTAGAAGGGCAGCGCCATCTTGGTCACCCAGTGACCAAGATCGTGCATTTTTTTTTTGTGTTCCTGATTGTGTTCCTGATTTTGTGTTCCTGATTGTGTTCCTGATTGTTCAGAAACACTTGCTGAGCATAGGAAGCGAAAAATTCGCTTCCTATGCTCGTTTTGGAAATGCACGTGTTTTAAAGGCGCTGTGCCTTTAAAACCGGCATTTCGATCGCTCTCCGGAGCGATCGAAATGCCGACGGGCATTTTTTTTAGTATCGTACGATGCTTCCATACGGAAGCATCGTTACAATACCATCAGAGCACTGAAAGCGGAAAAACTCCAACCTTTACTGGCGCTGTGAACGAGAACTGGGGGACCATGCCCACGTTTGGTGGGGATGTAGTTCACTTAAACCGCTCAAGGAAAAGGTTTCCCACACATTTAGTGTATTGTTTGATACCAACTATCTTTTAACTCCACAAACATTCCTGCTCCATCTGGATCTGAAACTGGCTAGGACAGCTAATCGTGCACTCGCAATCCATATTTTACTAGCTTGTAAACTATCAATAGCAAAATTATGGAAAAGCAAAGAGACCCCAAATTGGCACGAAATGAAAAACCCAGATTGATTTCCAGATGGAAGCAGAGAGTCTGATGTATAAAATGGGCAAAAAAATCAAAAAAATCTATAGAAGTATGGTTTCCCTGGGAAAATCTACAGACATAGACCGAAGATCAATATAATACCTCGAGATATCGTAAGACCTATAAAGCCCCCCCCTTTTGTCCGAGAGCTGGCTCCTCCCCCAGAGTATAACGTGGATGTGGATGTGTTGTCCAAACATATATGTATGAATTTTTAATTCCTTTCCCAATGTGCTAATAACGCTATTTAAGCTATTTAAAGCACAAACCACTTTGCCACAAAAAAAAAACTCCTAAAATGCACAGACAAGACAAATGTTCTGCTGTGCAGTGATCAGTGGCAGGAGGGAAGGGGTGAATACAAAGGGTATGGCTTTTATAAAAGCCCTTGGGTCTCACAATTTTGTAACATTTTATTTCATTTATTACAATTAAAAACTTATATTACATAGATCTGTCTCTCTTCCTCACTAAAACTCAAGTGAGGAGAGGGAGACAGATCTACACGGGTCGGATCAATATTTACAACAAATATTGATCTGACCAGGCGAATGGTGATGCTCATGTGAGCAATCACCAAACCGCCTTTGCCACTGATCAGCTGTTACTGATCGCTATACATGCGCTCAGACAGCTAAGAAATATAATTAACCCATAGCGGGTATAATAAAAAAATGCTTAAAATAGTTAAAAAATCACTGCTTATGCAGATCAATACTTGTCAAAGGCAATATTTACAAATATTGTCTTTGACTGTATGATAAGTTATCATACATGCCTGCACACAGATCACACTGATCTGCTGTGCAAGTATCGGTTGGCGGTTGGCGCCCCCTAGAGCAATGGAAGTGAAATAAATTCACTTCAGATGCTCCTGCCAGTAGAAAGGAAGAGCTGCCTGTACAAGCAGCGTTCCCTGCTGCTGAACCATCGGTTCTGGGGCAGCCTTAAGCTGTTGCTAAGTGCCTCACTTAGGCCACCAATGATCGTTCGCTTCCTAAGTACATGTGTGCAGCCTGCGCCGCCATTTTTAAATGGCAGCTACGGTCACTCCGGGGAGTGATGGTAGCGCGCCCTGCACTTTTTTTTTTGTGTTGCACAATGCCTCTACATAGAGGCATTGTAGCAACACTGAAAGAGTAAAGAAAACGACTCTTGATCGCTTTCTTTGCTCTTTTTAGTGCATGACGTGCACTAAAAAGATAATGGGTATTAAAGTAAAAGTGCAAAAGCATAAATTGGCTCTTTACGCCAATGACATTTTTTTTAACACTCTCTGCCATGCTCTATTCCAGCAGTTTTGGATATCATTAAGGAATATGGCGAATGTTCAAATTATAAACGAAATCTTTTCATAACCCAGGTGATAGCCACCTTTCTTTTACAAGAACAAATAGCCGGTTTGGACACCCTTTACCAATTTAACTGGTCAAATGTTGTTATAGACAACCTAGGAGTTGACCTTAGATCTGGACTCTTTGGTGAACTTGAATTCTAACATTTGATAGTTGAATTGAAAATCCAGTTGGAGAAAGGGAGAGGAGTGGAAATGTTTTGGATTGGATGTGTAAATACACTTGTAATGGCTACCCCAATGGGAGAGGGGGTATCAGCCGTTGGGGATGTTCTTCTTCCTGGCAAGATGCTGTGCAGTAGTGGGGTTGCTTTATCCCATCCACTAAATCCAAGTAGAGAGTAAGGCAGAGCTCTTAAAAGAGCTAGAGATTTATGCTGGGCAGGTTCCCTTTCAAGAACGAGAAAAGGCTAAGTTTTGAAGGGTGAAGTAAAAACTGACTCCACTGAGCGTTTATTGCTGCTTTTATGCAGGATTTTACAGTATTGTCACCCCCCACTGGGCCTTGTGGGGCACCAACAATGCAAGTACAGCAGACAATCAGGCACCATGTTACAATAGAAACACACCCAGTAATACAGTACATTCATTCCCTCTGTCTGGGAGATAATTGAGTTAAACTTTGTATCAGCTCAATTATCTCCAAGCTAAAAAATATACTTTTTCACATTTATTATAACTTCAAAACTATGCATGGGATTTCAACAAAAGTTACATTTTCATAATCAATCCATTCATGGGAACAACATATCCAAAAATGGCACGAATTGGACCAGGGGTTGAGAAGTTAGTAAAAATGTGGATATGACCGGCTGTTCGTATGTAGGAAACCACACAAATAGTCTCTGTTCTCAGTTCTTATGCAGCAAATATATAGCTTAACAAGGGGTTTTGTTACAACACTCAAAGCCAATTTGATTCCAAAACTGCTCTTCGGGTCCCCAGATGAATACTGGAAGTAATCACTAAAATATTCTCAGTGGTGGTAAGGTTAAAGTTACAGTTAAATGTAAATAAATTAAAAAAAAGTGAATAAAATTAAATAAATTAAAAAAACACTAATAAATTATATAAAATAAGAAGTTATTCCGTAGAGGACCAGTGACATGATAGGTCTGCCGGTGGTCCTCTAGGGATATTTTATTTTTTTAAAAGACTGCTAGTGGGCACAGTGCTTTGCATTGGCCCCCAGCAGTAGATTGGGGCCCACAGCAGTTGCATACATCATCCATGCAGCCGCAGGATAGCAAAGGTAGCAACATTCTGAGTACATTCCCTATGATGCTAAGGTCGCTTTTGGCTGACTGAGCACACATTACATAATAAATACACATTTTAACCCCTTAGTGACATGACTTTTTTGGCTTGTCCGACGCTTGGTGACATGGGCTGTTTTAACATTTCTGAGGTGTTTGTGTTTTGCTCTAATTTATTTCTGTCTCATTTAGTGTACCCGCACAAACTATATATCGTTTTTATCGTTATAAGAAGGGCTTTCTTTTGATACCATTATTTTGATAATAGCATATAATTTGATGTAAAAAAAATAATAAAATATGGCAAAAAAATTGAAAAAAAATGTTTTTATGACTTTTATTTGAAAAATCGTATACTCATGTACAAGAGACAACAAAAAAACACTGCTAAAAAGTTTCTAATATATGTCCTGAGTTCAGAAATAGCCCATGTTTTTATGTTTTTGTGCTTTTTTATTCATGTTACAGGGCCAGAACTATAAGTGGTGCAAAGCTATTTTAAAATCCTTTCTTTCAAAATTAGCGATAGTGACATTGTAACACTGATTTCTGTACTAAATCCATGAATGACCCCCAACATGTACATATTTTTGAAAACTAGACCACTCAGGGCATTTAACTTTGGGTATTTTGACACATTTCATGTAGCCATTTTACCACCAATCTATGCCAAAGTTTGCAGCAAAAAATCATTTTTTTAAATTTTTCACATATATTGCAATTTAGGTAAACATTACCTTAAAATGTGAAGGGGTATTTCCAAATAACACCTCAATATGTGTTCAGCAACATCTCCTGAGTACAGGGATACCACCCATGCATAGGTTTGTTGGTTTGTTTTGGGGCTAAAAGGCCACATTTAGGGGGTGCGCATTTTGGTTTTCCAACTTGGAATTCTGACATGCAGAAAACTTGTGCCCATGTCCCATTTGGGACATTTGTGAAGCCAAAAAGTGTATTCTACCCCACAAAGCCATATATTTTTGAAAACTAGACACCCTAGGGTATTTCAAATAGTAGTATTTTAACACTTTCCATGCACTAATTATACTACCAGCCTATGTCAATGTTTTGGGTAGTAATTTTTTTTCACATACATTGTACTTTGGGCATGAATTCACAGATCCTATTATGTGTCAGTGCCAAACAAAACCCCAATATGTGTTCAGCAACATCTCCTGAGTACAGGGATACCACCCATGCATAGGTTTGTTGGGTTGTTTGGGGGCTAAAAGGCCACGTTTAGGGGGGGTGCATTTCCAACTTGGAATTTTGACATGTTGTCAGCCTGCGCCCATGTTCCATTTGGGACACTTTTGAAGCCTGTCAAAGTATTTTACCCCATCAAACCATATATTTTGGAAAACTAGACATCCTAGGGTATTTAAAATTGTGGTATTTTAACACTTTCCAAGTGCTAATTCTACCACCAACCTATGTCAAAGGGTTGGGATGTCATTTTTTCCCCACACACATTGTAGTTCAGGCAGGAATTTTTAGATTCTGGTATTTGCTACTGCCAACCAACACCTCAATACGTGTTCAGCAACATCTCCTGAGTACAGGGATACCCCCCATGCATAGGTTTGTTGGTTTGTTTTGGTGCTAAAAGGCCACATTTAGGGGGTGCGCAATTCCAACCTGGAATTTTGACATGTGGTCAGCCTGCACCCATGTTCCATTTGGAACATTTTTGAAGCCGTCCAATGAATTGTACCCCATCAAACCATATATTTTTGGAAAATAGACATCCTAAGGTATTTCAAATGGTGGTATTTTAATACTGTATAGGTACTAATTCTACCACCAGCCTTTGTAAAAATTTGTGGTAGTACTTTTTTGGGAGGTTTTTTTCCACATACATTGTACTTCAGGCATGAATTCACAGATTCCAGTATATGTCAGTGCCAAACAAAAACCCAATATGTGTTCAGCAACATCTCCCGAGTACAGGGATAGCACCCATGCATAGGTTTGTTGGTTTGTTTTTTGGCTAGAAGGCAAGAATTTTGAGATGCGCATCTCAAAATTCCAACTTGGAATTTTGACATGTAGTCAACCTGCGTCCGTGTCCTATATGGGATATATCCTTTAAGCCAGCCAATGTAATTTACCCCCACCAAACCATATATTTTTTTAACGGTAGACCCCCATCACTCCTTGTGGCAACGGCTCAGCAGCCACCGATACATCACTAGATGATGTATCAGAAAGCTGACCAGGGTCAAAATCGAACCCTGAGTCCGTGGCCTCAGAATCAGTGCGTAAGCAGTGATCTCGAGCAAAGAAGGGGTTAATAGCTCTTAGAAGAGCCTATCTAGTACTGTAATACATTACAGTACAAAGTAATTAATCCATAAAACAGTGCAGACAGCAAAACATACTGTTGCTGTGCAAGATTACTGCTTATACAGTGATGAATGGCAGGGAAGGGGTTAATACACAGTGTCATAAAACCTGACAATTTTATAAAATGTTATTTTATATCACTAATACTGATCTGTCTCTTTCCATCACAAAAAAGTAAGTGAGGAGAGGGAGGCAGATCAATTTTTGTGAATATTGATCCGACCAATTTTGATCTGACCAGGGCGAATGGTGAGCTTAATTGAGAAATCACCAAACCGCCTTTGCCACTAATTCGCTGTTACTGATCGCTATGCGCTCAGGCAGCTTAAAAAAAAAAATCTCAAATATTTTTACTTTACATGTAATCCCCTAGCGGATATGTGTAAAAATAAAATTAAAAAAAATATGCAGACAGATAAAAATTGCTTTGGCGTCAATATCATTGCGTAAGCGGTGATCGACGGCAAAGAAGGGGTTAATAACTCTTAGAAGAGCCTTTGTAGTACTGTAATAAATTACAGTACAAAAAAAATTAACCCCTAAAAACTGCACAAACAGCAAAAATAAATGCGCTGATGTGCACGATCACTGCTTACGCAAGATCAGTGGCAGGGAAGAGGTTAAACGCAGGGAATTGCTTTAATAAAATTTTTTTTATTGTTTTATTGTTCGTGTGTTGTGTATTTATTGTTTTTTTTTACTTTTACTTACTTTTATAACTGTGATCTGTCTCTCTCCCTCACTAAAAAAAATGTGAGGAGAGGGAGGCAGATCATAACTGGTCAGATCAATATAGGGTTAATATTGATCTGACCAGTCAGTGGGGATGTTCAGGAGAGCATCCCCACTGCCTGTCAGTGTGCCTGGCAGTCACTGATTGCCTCTGTGAAGAGGCAATCGTGTGACAGCCAGAGAGCACAGGAAGCAGGTACTTCCTGCCTCCTGTGCTCTTGCCCTTAGAAGGGCAGCGCCATCTTGGTCACCCAGTGACCAAGATCGTGCATTTTTTTTTGTGTTCCTGATTGTGTTCCTGATTTTGTGTTCCTGATTGTGTTCCCGATTGTTCAGAAACACTTGCTGAGCATAGGAAGCGAAAAATTCGCTTCCTATGCTCGTTTTGGAAATGCACGTGTTTTAAAGGCGCTGTGCCTTTAAAACCGGCATTTCGATCGCTCTCCGGAGCGATCGAAATGCCGACGGGCATTTTTTTTAGTATTGTACGATGCTTCCATACGGAAGCATCGTTACAATACCATCAGAGCACTGAAAGCGGAAAAACTCCGCTTTCAGTGCTCGTTTTGACACAGGACGGACTAAGTCCGTCCTGTGTCACTAACGCCTCGGCACACAGGACGGACCTAGTCCGTCCTGTGTCGCCAAGGGGTTAAAGCTGCAATGGCCGTATCCTAAATTTGGCCCTGTACCTACCACATAACCCTAGCAAACCTATACATGTGGGATACCGCTATACTCAGGGGAAGTTGCTGAAAATATATTGGGGTTTTGACAAAACAAACAAACATAACATCCACTTTAACTTTATTTCTAAATAGAAAGTGCGTGGGGAAAAAAGCACCAAAAAAATACCCCAAGATGAATACCCTGGGTTGTCTACTTTATAAAAATGTGTACATGTTACAGTGTCACCAACGCGAATTTGGGGGGGTTGTAATGTTTTTGAAACAGCTATGTGCTACATTTATTTATTACATTATAACATTAAACAAACAGCCAAAAAAACATATAAACATTGGGTATCTCTAAACTCAGGACCAATATTAGAATCTATTTGGCAGGTTTGTTTCATTTGCTTTTATAACTTAGTAAAACATTTCAAAAATAAAAAGTCTGAAAATGTGTTCATTTATTCTTTTCACCGTTTTTTTTTAGTATATTATAGGATATGATCAAATTGATGGTACCTAAAGAAAACCCTTCTTGTCCCAATAAAAAACAATATGTAATTTGTGTGGGTACAGCAAATGACAAAAGAAAATTACAGGTAAACACAAACAGCACAGAAATGTTAAAATAGTCATTGTCCAGGATGACCAAAAATGTTTCAAAGGGTCTGTCCTTAAGGGGTTAATGGTGGTGCTATTTATCTACCCGGATTTTGTATTTGTACATTAATTTGAGGATGATTTTTCAGCACCAGATCTCTATTTGGACTTATCTGAATATCAGCTGTGACATTGGGACCATTACCTCCATCCCAAGTGTAAGTTCTGTTTTTATTAAATTCTATATTTGGACACTCTCTCATAGAATGCTTCTTCCACTTCACTCCGAGTATTTCCAGGAGTGCCCTTTTCTAATCCTTGTGGGCCTAGTTTACAAGGAAGGAGCCCTTTTAACTAGAGCAAGTGTGTGCTTGTAATATACTCTTACACAAGTGAATGCATCATTCTTAGCCTTTGGATTCTCTTCTTACATCTTTCATACAATATACTACACAATATTATGCACCTTGTACTGTTTTCTTTCTTTTCCATGAGTTTCATAAAAGACATTCGGGTTTTGAAGACAAATATAAGTATAGTACTTTTTTGTTTGATTACTATGAAAAGTGTGAACACAGCGCACTCTACTGAGTTTTGTACTTTGTGTGTCTACGCATTATCCATACACTATGTAAGGATAATTCTCTATCTGTATTCACAAAACAAACTTAAAGTTCATCCTACATAGGGGTTCAAATGGTACGCATAGTTCAGTTTGTTCATGCGTTGTGTTTGAGTAAACTATTCCACCTGCAGTAACATGTAATTACTCAGAGTGGATCAGTTTAGTCATGTTTTATATAGTGTTAATTTAAAGAACTGAATTTCTCATTACCATACTTATTGTCAATGTTACCTGTCCTCATAGAATCCTTAGCATTGTTGAAATCTATAGTTTCCTAATGGGTGGAATACCAGGGGTCAAGTCCTGGGAAAAAAAGTGTGGGAACTCACACAAAATCCACTGCGACCCCCCCCAAATATATATTTCACCAAAAATTCAGTGAATTTTGCCCCTCTATGCCAGGATTCTGCCCCTCTATTCCAGGATTTTGCCCCTCTATGTCAAGATTTTGCCCCTCTATTCCAGGATTCTGCCCCTCTATATGTCAGGATTTTGCCCCTCTATGTCAGGATTTTGCCCCTCTATGTAAGGATTCTGCCCCTCTATATGCCAGGATTTTGCCCCTCTATTCCAGGATTTTGCCCCTCTATATGCCAGGATTTTCCCCTCTATGTGCCAGGATTTTGCCCCTCTATGCCAGGATTTTGTCCCTCTATTCCAGGATTTTGCCCCTCTATATGCCAGGATTTTGCCCCTCTATGCCAGGATTTTGCCCCTCTATGCCAGGATTTTGTCCCTCTATTCCAGGATTTTGACCCTCTATATACCAGGATTTTGCCCCTCTATGTGCCAGGATTTTGGCCCTCTATGTGCAAGGATTTTGCCCCTCTATATGCCAGGATTTTGCCTCTCTATTCCAGGATTTTGCCCCTCTATGCCAGGATTTTGCCCCTCTATGTCAGGATTTTGCCCCTCTATATGACAGGACTCTGCCCCTCTATTTGCCAGGATTTTGCCCCTCTATGTCAGGATTTTGCCCCTCTATGACAGGATTTTGCCTCTATATGCCAGGATTTTGCCCCTCTATATGACAGGACTCTGCCCCTGCCCCTCTATTTGCCAGGATTTTTCCCCTCTATTTCAGGATTTTGCCCCTCTATGCCAGGATTTCCCCCCTCTATATGCCAGGATTCTGCCCATCTATATGCCGGGATTCTGCCCCTCTATATGCCAGGATTTTGCACCTCTATTCCAGGATTTTGCCCCTCTTTTCCAGGATTTTGCCCCTCTATATGCCAGGATTTTCCCCTCTATGTGCCAGGATTTTGTCCCTCTATTCCAGGATTTTGTCCCTCTATTCCAGGATTTTGACCCTCTATATGCCAGGATTTTGCCCCTCTATGCCAGGATTTTGCCCCTCTATGTCAGGATTTTGCCCCTCTATATGACAGGACTCTGCCCCTGCCCCTCTATTTGCCAGGATTATGCCCCTCTATGTCAGGATTTTGCCCCTCTGTGCCAGGATTTTGCCTCTATATGCTAGGATTTTGTCCCTCTATGTCAGGATTTTGCCCCTCTATATGACAGGACTCTACCCCTGCCCCTCTATTTGCCAGGATTTTTCCCCTCTATGTCAGGATTTTGACCCTCTATGCCAGGATTTTGCCACTCTATGCCAGGATTTTGCCTCTATATGTCAGGATTTCCCCCCTCTGTATGCCAGGATTCTGCCTCTCTATATGCCAGGATTCTGCCCCTCTATTCCAGGATTTTGCCCCTCTATATGCCAGGCTTTTCCCCTCTATGTGCAAGGATTTTGCCCCTCTATATGCCAGGATTTTCCCCTCTATGTGCCAGGATTTTGCCCCTCTGTGCCAGTCAGATACCAGGAATATTGTGCCACTCAGAGCCCAGTAATGGTGTGCAAGTCAGATACCAGTAATATTGTGCCAGTCAGATGCCCAGTAATATTGTGCCACTCAGAGCCCGGTAATAGTGTGCCACTCAGATACCAGGAATATTGTGCCAGTCAGAGCCCAGTAATAGTGTGCAAGTCAGATACCAGGAATAGTGTGCCAGTCAGAGCCCAGTAATATTGTGCCAGTCAGATACCAGGAATAGTGTGCCAGTCAGATACCAGGAATAGTGTGCCAGTCAGATGCCCAGGAATAGTGTGCCAGTCAGAGCCCAGGAATATTGTGCCAGTCAGATACCAGGAATAGTGTGCCAGTCAGAACCCAGTAATATTGTGCCAGTCAGAGCCCAGGAATATTGTGCCAGTCAGATACCAGGAATATTGTGCCAATCAGATGCCCAGGAATAGTTTGCCAGTCAGATGCCAAGGAATAGTGTGCCAGTCAGATGCCCAGGAATAGTGTGCCAGTCAGAGACCAGGAATATTGTGCCAGTCATATGCCCAGTAATATTGTGCCAGTCAGAGACCAGGAATATTGTGCCAGTCAGATGCCAAGTAATATTGTGCCACTCAGAGCCCAGTAATATTGTGCCAGTCAGATACCAGGAATAGTGTGCGTGTCAGATGCCCAGTAATAGTGTGCCAGTCAGATACCAGGAATAGTGTGCCAGTCAGATGCCCAGTAATATTATGCCTCTCAGATGCCCAGTAATATTATGCCAGTCAGATGCCCAGGAATAGTGTGCCACTCAGATACCAGGAATATTGTGCCACTCAGAGCCCAGTAATAGTGTGCCAGTCAGAGCCCAGTAATATTATGCCAGTCAGATGCCCAGTAATATTGTGCCAGTCAGATGCCCAGTAATATTATGCCAGTCAGAGCCCAGGAATATTGTGCCAGTCAGATGCCCAGGAACCACCCTCCTCCCCATCACTTACCTGGTAGCTGCTGCTCCGTGTCCCTGGACTAACACCTCCTTCGTGCAGAGAAAAGCCCGCGAAAAGGCCGAAATCTTGCGTCTCGCGAGAATTGGTCTTTGAAAAAAAAAAAAAGGGAACGGCGTTCCTGCCATGAAAAAAGTGCAGCACTCGAGCCCTGTGGAATACCATTCATTGTAAGTAAAATGCATTTTTTTTAATGTAAATTTTAACAGGTGGGGTAATGGTGCATTATAGGTATAATGCACCATGTTCAAGGAAGGGTACCTAACCAGCTGAGCCACATATACATGCTTATCAAGTGCTCAAATGTTCATCTTTTGACAAAAAACTTTCTAATGAATTGCATAGGGATCAAGCTGTCTGTTGTGCTGAATTCAAGCTCCAGTTTCTCAACTGGCGTGGGATCAAATCCCACTGTTTACAGTTTTTACACTCTGACTTTAACCCCTTGGCGACACAGGACGGACTAGGTCCGTCCTGTGTGCCGAGGCGTTAGTGACACAGGACGGACCTAGTCCGTCCTGTGTCAAAACGAGCACTGAAAGCGGAGTTTTTCCGCTTTCAGTGCTCAAGTGGCATTGTAACGATGCTTCCGTGTGGAAGCATCGTACAATGCTAAAAAAAATGCCCGTCGGCATTTCGATCGCTCCGGAGAGCGATAGAAATGCCAGTTTTAAAGGCACAGTGCCTTTAAAACGCGGGCATTTCAAAAATGAGCATAGGAAGCGAATCTTTCGCTTCCTATGCTCAGAAAGTGAACACAAAAGGAACACAAAAAAAGTCAGAAAGGAACACAAAAAAAAAATGCACGATCTTGGTCACTGAGTGACCAAGATGGCGCTGCCCTTCTAAGGGCAAGAGCACAGGAGGCAGGAAGTTCCTGCTTCCTGTGCTCTCTGGCTGTCACACGATTGCCTCTTCACAGAGGCAATCAGTGACTGCCAGGCACACTGACAGGCAGTGGGGATGCTCTCCTGAACATCCCCACTGACTGGTCAGATCAATATTAACCCTATATTGATCTGACCAGTTATGATCTGCCTCCCTCTCCTCACATTTTTTTTAGTGAGGGAGAGAGACAGATCAAAGTTCTAAAAGTAAGTAAAAGTAAAAAAAAAACAATAAATACACAACACACAAATAATAAAACAATAAAAAAAAAATTATTAAAGCAATTCCCTGCGTTTAACCCCTTCCCTGCCACTGATCTTGCATAAGCAGTGATCGTGCACATCAGCGCATTTATTTTTGCTGTTTGTGCATTTTTTAGGGGTTAATTTTTTTTGTACTGTAATTTATTACAGTACTAAAAAGGCTCTTCTAAGAGTTATTAACCCCTTATTTGCCGTCGATCACTGCTTACGCAATGATATTGACGCCAAAGCAATTTTTATCTGTCTGCATATTTTTTTTTTATTTTTTTTGTTTACACATACCCGCTAGGGGATTACATGTAAAGTAAAAATATTTGAGATTTTTTTTTTTAAGCTGCCTGAGCGCATAGCGATCAGTAACAGCGAATTAGTGGCAAAGGCGGTTTGGTGATTTCTCAATTAAGCTCACCATTCGCCCTGGTCAGATCAAAATTAATCTGATCAATATTCACAAATATTGATCTGCCTCCCTCTCCTCACTTACATTTTTGTGACGGAAAGAGACAGATCAGTATTAGTGATATAAAATAACATTTTATAAAATTGGCAGATTTTATGAAAGTCTTTCACTGTGTATTAACCCCTTCCCTGCCATTCATCACTGTGTAAGCTGTAATCTTGCACAGCAACAGTATGTTTTGCTGTCTGCACTGTTTTATGGATTCATTTCTTTGTACTGTAATGTATTACAGTACTAGATAGGCTCTTCTAAGAGCTATTAACCCCTTCTTTGCTCGAGATCACTGCTTACGCACTGATTCTGAGGCCGCGGACTCAGGGTTCGATTTTGACCCTATTCAGCTTTCTGATACATCATCTAGCGATGTATCGGTGGCTGCTGAGCCCTTGCCACAAGTAGTGATGGGGGTCTACCGATAAAAAAATATATGGTTTGGTGGGGGTAAATTACATTGGCTGGCTTCAAAGATATATCCCATAAAGGACACGGACGCAGGTTGACTACATGTCAAAATTCCAAGTTGGAATTTTGAGATGCGCATCTCACAAATGTTGTCTTCTAGCCAAAAACAAACCAACAAACCTATGCATGGGTGCTATCCCTGTACTCGGGAGATGTTGCTGAACACATATTGGGTTGTTGTTTGGCAGTGACATATACCAGAATCTGTGAATTCATGCCTGAAGTACAATGCATGTGGAAAAAAAACTCCCAAAAAAGTACTACCACAAACTTTTACAAAGGCTGGTGGTAGAATTAGTACCTATACAGTATTAAAATACCACCATTTGAAATACCTTAGGATGTCTATTTTCCAAAAATATATGGTTTGATGGGGTAAAATTCATTGGACGGCTTTAAAAATGTTCCAAATGGAACATGGGCGCAGGCTGTCTACATGTCAAAATTCCAGGTTGGAATTGCGCACCCCCTAAATGTGGAATTTTAGACCCAATACAAACCAACAAACCTATGCATGGGGGGTATCCCTGTACTCAGGAGATGTTGCTGAACACATATTGAGGTGTTGGTTGGCAGTGGCAAATTCCAGAATCTGAAAATTCCTGCCTGAACTACAATGTGTGTGGGGAAAAAATGATATCCCAACCCTTTGACATAGGTTGGTGGTAGAATTAGCAATTGGAAAGTGTTAAAATACCACAATTTTAAATACCCTAGGATGTCTAGTTTTCCAAAATATATGGTTTTATGGGGTAAAATACTTTGACAGGCTTCAAAAGTGTCCCATATGGAACATGGGCGCAGGCTGACTACATGTCAAAATTCCAAGTTGGAAATGCACCCCCCCTAAACGTGGCCTTTTAGCCCCCAAATAATCTAACTAACCTACACATGGGTGGTATCCCTGTACTCAGGAGATGTTGCTGAACACATATTAAGGTGTTGTTTGGCACTGACACATAATAGGATCTGTGAATTCATGCCCGATGTACAATGAATGTGAAAAACAAATTACTATCCATAACATTGACATAGGCTGGTGGTAGAATTAGTGCAGGAAAAGTGTTAAAATACTACCATTTGAAATACCCTAGGGTGTCTAGTTTTCAAAAATATATGGTTTTGTGGGGTAGAATACACTTTTTGGCTTCAAAAATGTCCCAAATGGGACATGGGCGCAGGTTTTCTGCACGTCAGAATTCCAAGTTGGAAAACCAAAAAGTGCACCTCTCAAATGTGGCCTTTTAACCCCCAAATAACCTAACCAACCTATACATGGGGGGTATCCCTGTACTCAGGAGATGTTGCTGAACACATATTGAGGTGTTGTTTGGCACTGACATATAACAGGATCTGTGAATTCATGCCCAAAGTACAATGTATGTGAAAAAAAATTACTACCCAAAACATTAACATAGGCTGGTAGTATAATTAGTGCATGGAAAGTGTTAAAATACTACCATTTGAAATACCCTAGGTTGTCTAGTTTAAAAAAATATATGGTTTTGTGGGGTAGAATACACTTTCAGTATCCCTGTACTCAGGAGATGTTGCTGAACACATATTGAGGTGTTATTTGGAAATACCCCTTCACATTTTAAGGTAATGTTTACCTAAATTGCAATATATGTGAAAAATTAAAAAAAAAGATTTTTTGCTGCAAACTGTGGCATAGATTGGTGGTAAAATGGCTACATGAAATGTGTCAAAATACCCCAAGTTAAATGCCCTGAGTTGTCTAGTTTTCAAAAATATGTACATGTTGGGGGTCATTCATGGATTTAGTACAGAAATCAGTGTTACAATGTCACTATCGCTAATTTTGAAAGAAAGGATTTTAAAATAGCTTTGCACCACTGGCCCTGTAACATGAATAAAAAAGCACAAAAACATAAAAACATGGGCTATTTCTGAACTCAGGACATATATTAGAAACTTTTTAGCAGTGTTTTTTTGTTGTCTCTTGTACATGAGTATACGATTTTTCAAATAAAAGTCATAAAAATAATCATTTTTTCAATTTTTTTGCCATATTTTATTATTTTTTTTACATCAAATTATATGCTATTATCAAAATAATGGTATCAAAAGAAAGCCCTTCTTATAACGATAAAAACGATATATAGTTTGTGCGGGTACACTAAATGAGACAGAAATAAATTACAGCAAAACACAAACACCTCAGAAATGTTAAAACAGCCCATGTCACCAAGCGTCGGACAAGCCAAAAAAGTCATGTCACTAGTTAAAAGCCCACAGCCTATAAACCGAACATTCGGTTTATAGGCTGTGGGCATTTAGCTATACGGAGACAGAGTCTCAATTCATAAAATTATAAATGGAGACTTTGTCTCCGTATAGTTAAAAGCCGGCATTTAACTATACGGAGACAGAGTCTCCATTCATAAAATTATGAATGGAGACTTTGTCTCCGTGTAGTAAAATGCCCACAGCCTATAAACCAAACGTTCGGTTTATAGGCTGTCGGCTTTTAACTATACGGAGACAAAGTCTCCATTCATAAAAGTTTAAATGCCCACATGGGTTTAAATGCCCACATTTAACTATACGGAGACAGAGTCTCCATTCATAAAATTATGAATGGAGACAAACCTATAGTTAAATGCCCACAGCCTATAAACCGAACGTTCGGTTTATAGGCTGTGGGCATTTAACTATACGGAGACATAGTCTCCATTCATATGAATGGAGACTTTGTCTCCGTATAGTTAAAAGCCGACAGCCTATAAACCGAACGTTTATCGACTTTCGGCTTATAGAACAGCAATAGCATTACATGTATTCTATAAACCTAACGTCGTTCGTTTTAAAGACTTTCGGCTTATAGAATACATGCAATGCTATTGGCTTTCTATAAACTTAAAGAGTCCCCATTCATACGAATAGGTCAATTGACCTATTCGTATGAATGGGAACTCAATTTCGGTTTATAGAAAGCCAATAGCATTACATGCATTCCATAAACCGAAAGTCATTCATGTCGGTTGATGGAATGTAGAATGCTATTGGTATTGTATAAACCGACTCTATTTCGGTTTAGAATGCCAATAGCACGAATGGACGAATGGACGAATGAACGAATGATTTTCGTTTATTAACCATTCGTTCATTCGGATTTTGTAAGTTAATATTTTCGTTATTCGTTTTTCGGACGAATGGACGAAAATGCTATTTTCGTCCGAAAATGCATTCGTCCGAAAACGAATGCACATGTCTAATATGGAGCAAAGAAAAAAAGGATACAATGAGATTTGAATAGCATACATCGATTAAAATTTTCTATAGAATATTATGTCAGAATTAACAACAATAGGGATTAAAGAGGGAGTGTTTTCTTCTTTTTTTGTTGTTAATAGTTAACACATTTTCTGCACTTTGGGATATTTATTGATTAAATTATCGAGGTCTCATTTATAACTTATTTTCTCTATACATGTAGTAAAAAGGGAGACTGGTTAGGTAATAGGTGACTATGTGTCAGTATTTGGTAAAGGTTAGGCAAACACGTTGAACCATATTGGTACACCTATGTAAGGGCACTTAATGACTCTTGAATGATTTTGCTAGTTCTGTGGGTTTTTTTTGTTTTTTTTTCCACGGCTTTTTGAAGCACCCATTTGATCCATCTGGTCAAGGATGTGGTAGACACAGGTGAATGCGGTCTCCTAGTAGCCAAAAACAGTTTGAGGATTGTGTTGAAAACATGGATAAAAGACAGAAGTGATAGCTGTCTTAATCCATCTGGTGATATCAAAAACCACATCTTCCAGGGTAAAAGAACGGGAAGAAATATCCAAAACTCTCATGTAAGATACTCATTTACAATAGAGGGTGGTCACTTTAGCCGATAGTTGCTGTAGAGACAGTTCTTCAATAGTTGGCCAAGATTTGAACAGACAAAGAACTACATTCACATCCCACAAGCTCAAGTAACGTGGCCCCTTGGAGGCCTAGACAGCCTGATACTTTTCAAGAGGCGACATATTAAGTCTTGTTTACCCACTGGGCATTCATCGAAATCCTTATGACCCAAGCTCGACCCGATTTGAACAGAAAACTGAGAAAAAAAAGTATATAATTTACAGGAGCTAATACGGGTTCCAAGTCTCATCCCAAGCACCAACTAGACCCTGCATTCCCGGCATGAGTGTAGAATTGTCTAGTTCCCGGGGCCCATGCTCCTACCAGGAATGCCAGAGTCATAGACGAAACATCTGACACAAACCAGAGTCCCCGGAGAGGTACAGAGCTAGTAGATGGAACTGACTGTTCGATGACAGAGGATCAGGGTGATCATGGATATCCATCAGTAAATCTGAAAGGAATGGTAGTAACCTGGGTAAATCCACTGATAGTTCCAACAGGGATGGGAACCAAGACTGAGTGGGCCACCAAGGTGTTATCAAAATCATCGCGCGTTCCCCAAATTTCTAAAATCCATTGGAATGCATCGCAGTGATGACGCCAGTTGCTGTAACAAAAATTCCAATCTGCATCTGTGTTGGCTAGTGAAGGAATATGTTCGGCTCGGACAGAAATGTTGGGAGAAAGACAAAAAGCCAGAAATCCATCACCAGGTGTGACAGGGCTTGAGATCTCGTGCCTCCCAGGTGATTGATGTACCTGACCACGGAGACATTGTCGATCTGTAGGAGAATGGAACAGTTGCGGGACTCTTCTGCGAAGCTGCGGATTGCAAAGTCCCCTGGAAGCAGCTTCAGGCAAGTGATGTGGAGCTGCGTCTCGGAATGGGACCATTTTCTGCAAAGAAGTAGAGCCACATTGTGTGCCACAACAGAGAAGGCCGACATCTGAGTCTACAACCAGATCTGGGACTGATCAGAAGATCGCCCTGCCATTCCATGTGTCTACATGGAGAAGCAGAAGAACAGAAAAGAGGTACCGGGCTCCACTGTATCAACCGAGTAGAAATAATCCCTCTGCGGCTTCTGGTGAGGTGCTGCTCCAAAGGCGCCAACCCAGTGCCCGGCAAACAGCCAAAATCAAAAACAGGAACACAGAAGAGAGTACTCACATTTTCCAGGTAAAAAAGGTAGTGGTTTTAATCTTCAAACGTGATAGGAATACAAAAAATATTTAAGTAGATAAAGTGGGAAATAGCAGAAACACTTAACGCGTTTCGCACGGTAACCCGTGCTTAATCATAAGTCTTATGATTAAGCACAGGTTACCGTGCAAAACGCGTTAAGTGTTTTTGCTATTTCCCACTTTATCTGCTTAAATATGTTTTGTATTCCTATCACGTTTGAAGATTAAAACCACTTCCTTTTTTACCTGGAAAATGTGAGTGCGCTCTTCTGTGTTCCTATACATGGAGAAGCCACCACTGTAGTTCTTCCCTTGCATTGCAATTGATTGGTACCAAATGATCGTAGGTCAGCCCATCAAGTAACAATCTGTTCCACAGCCTCTGGAGATTGCAGTAATGGAGAGGGCCGGGAAAGATGGCCTAAATGGACGCGGAAAGCAGGCCAATCATCCGAGAGAGGTGGCGAATCGTGATGGAAGAGCGGCTCTGGATCTTCCTTATCTCCTTCTTAACTGACTTTACCTTAGCTGCGGGTATAAGGAGGGACCCCTGTATCGAGGGGATGGTAATACCCATAAATTCCATCATCTGAGAGGGAACCAAGATGTATTTTTATTAGTTTATCAGGAATCCCAGAATTTGGAGCAGCAAAGTGCATCATGAAAGGTGGAGGCACAGAGTAGCTCAGGAATATACCATAAAGAGCAGCTCAGGATCTTCCTTATCTCCTTCTTGATTGACTTTACCTTAGCCGCGGGTATAAGGAGGGACCCCTGTATCGAAGTGATGGTAATACCCATAAATTCCATCATCTGAGATGGAACCAAGATGTATTTTTATTAGTTGATTAGGATTCCCAGAATTTGGAGCACCAAAGTGCATCATGAAAGGTGGAGGCACAGAGTAGCCGGATTCTGGGACATGATCAGAATGTAGTCCAGGTAAATGATCAGTCACACTCCTCTCCTCCGGAGGTGGGTGGCCACTGGCTTCAGGTGTTTGGTGACACACCATGGCACTGAAGAAAGGCCGAATGTCAAGCATGTGAAGCGCCAAGTCTGCATCTCCCAGGACTGGAGGTAGTCCTGATGTTCTAATGCAATGGGTACAGCGTGGTAGGCATCTTGAAGGTCCAGTTTAACCATCAAATCTCCCAACAGAAGGAGGTCTCTTAGGCAGTGAATGCCCTCCATCTTGAAATGCTGGTAGGATATGAAGGCATTCAATGGAAAGAGATTTATGACCGGGCATACATCCCCGCCCTTCTTGGGCACCAGAAACAGATTGCGCAGGAACCCAATGGCCATGGGGTGAACTGGTAGGATAGCGTCTTTGTCTTTGAGGTTCAATATCTCCTGACATATAAGAACTCTGACTGGACTTGAAAACTGTATAGGGTGAGGGCAACAACTTTGACAGGGAGTTGACATGAACTCTATTGGGTTACCTGATATTGCTTGTAAGACCCAAAGATCTGATGTAATACTGGCCCATGCCTCTTGAAACAGAGCAAGTCTGCCTCCTACCACTGGATGGGAAGAAGGGTGAGTTAGGGTTTGTGCTTACCATATGGGCGATGGGTTTGGCAAGGACCTCGGGCTCCATGGTTTAGCCAGGGGCGTCCGCATTGTGGAAAAAAGGATGACTGTGCAGATCTTTGGTCTTGAAAGGTAGACCTGGTGTTGAGGCCACGGGAACCTCAGAAGGGACCCCTATAGTTGCGGCTGGCCAGACGGCCTCTGGATCTTCCGGCCCCACCAAAAACTCTTGGGCTAAAGACCCATTTCATACTGGACTGGGCTTTGTCCAAAGCAGTGAAGTTTGAAACAAAAGACCCCAACTCTTTAACAAAGTTGTATCCAAACAGGAGACCTTTGTCCTGAGGGCCTGGCTCAGACACCGCCATGTTTACCAACTTGGGCTCTGTAACGGAACTCCCCGTACTCCGACCGAGTAACTTCCGTTGATGGACGCTTCCTAGCTTGCACCGAGGACCACAAGCACTGCACCGGACACCACAACCACCGCAGACTCCACAACCGCCGTAGCTTAACTGGAGTCTCACCGTCAAATATCCACCCTGGATCAGCTTCTGTCCTCCAGGACCGTGTGGGGAAGAACAAGCTCTTAAAAGAGCTAGTGATTATGCTGGGCAGGTTCCCTTTCAAGAACGAGACAAGGCTACGTTTGAAGGGTGAAGTAGAATTGACCAGAACTGTTTATTGATTCAGAAACAGAGAATATATACAGTTGAACATCTTGACAAACCAGATTAGACAAAGGAACTATAACAGGATTAAAGTTTAACCTAAGGACATTCAAAAGAAAATCCTGCCTCACACCTTTCAGGATACAAAGGTGCCCAGTTCAGATACATACAGGAAACTAAATGACTTACATAAAGACAATGGGAAAGGTGACATAATGACAGGGATTAAAGGATCCAATCTTAACTTGGGGAAAGCACAGTGAATAGGACAAAGACTTGGATCCTAGTAATTACAGTGCATTCCTCCCCTCTGCTTGGGAGATAATTGAGTTAACCTTTGTATCAGCTCAATTATTTCCAAGCTAAAATATACAGGTTTTACACAATATTAATAACTTTCAAAGTATGCATTACATTCACATAAAACATACATTTTCAGATTCAGCATACTTTAAATATGAACATAACTAAAAATCAGACAATTCCACCCAGTAGTTCAAAAGTTAGCTTTTTGGGGCATTTTCACCATGCCCCAAATATGTTCTTAAAGGGCCATACACAGTCCAATACAAGCCCATAGGCCCAAATAGCATTCTTAAAGGGCCATACACCCCAGGGCCATAGTCACAGGGGAGGAGGCTGGCAAGCAGGCCTCTCCAGGACCAAGTGGCGAAGGGCACTTCGTCACAGGCTCTATTTTCAGCAAAATGGTCTTACACCGTTCTGTGGCAATGGTTGTATTTGCATTGCCGATAAGGCAGATAGCCCTCTGGACTCAAAGTCATGGCCCTTCTTAGCTTTCCAGCCGGACTTACCCAGGAACTGAGCTATTTTAGGGTCAACTTCAGGGGTGGTACACACCAGATCTGGAACCATGGGTCTAGGGCACTCAACCTGTAACTTATTTCTAGTGATATTTACCAATATGCTCTGAGGGGAACCACTCGGTGGATCGAGGGTTCTGGAGATCATCAGGGTAAAACATGAGGTCCCCTTATGGGTCAAGCAGAGCAGATGTATCTGTCTGCACAACCACGGGGTCAGAGCTGGTTGTCATTAGGTTTGTAAACCCAGTGCCATCCTCGTCCCAGGTATCATGGTCAAATCAGAAGCCTCCTCTGAATCAGAATCAGAGTTTGATGAATATTTTAAGGCTTTTGCCTTTTTCCAATTGCGAGTCGATTTTGCCCGATTCTGGGCGAGTGGTAGTACCACTCGATCTGTGGCCAGATGGACTGTGCCTGATTTAGGTGTTTTGGAGACATGATGTGTCTTTTGTGACGCTTTGGGGCCTACAGTGATAGGGGCTGCCGCATTATCGTTGGGAGATACCCCAGCATGAGGACATGGGTTCTGTGACGCCAGGATGGCAGATGATATAGTCTGCACAATTGTAGTGGAAATCATACCCATGGCTGAGTGCATAGTCTGTGTGACAGATTTGGACATTGTATCAGAGCTCATAAAGTCTGCTGAGGTGTCATCACCTCTGAGGAAGCCAGTATCCTCTATAGTACCAGGCATGTCAGGAGACAAATCACCAGTGTGGGTTGAGGATTAGGTATAATTAACAGTACCTAGGTATCAGAGTAGCAGCAGTAACAGGCAGATATGATTGTGCAAAGACAGCAGCAACAGGCAAGTAATGCAAGACTCAGTGATCAGTGAGAAGTAAAACGAGCTCTATACAGCCAATAGGGATCCCTCTCATTACATTTGCGCAGTCAAACAAGCACAAACACATGTTGAAACGTAAAACGGCTTCACCAAGATGGTGCGCATCAAACAGTAGAAATAGCACTCGCGGCTCCACCAAAATGGCCGCTGCAAGTGTAAAAAGTAAAAAACAAAATCTGAGTAATAGGTACTAAAGAGGTGGGAAAGCCTCTGGGAAGACCCAAATAACGGAGAGAAGGGAGGGAGGGGACAAAACTGACCCCAAGAAAAGAAAAATGAGTAATGAATAGAAGAAGAAGTAGTAAGTGACAAACTCAGCAGAGTAAAATGAATCACTTAATAATAGCAATAACACAATGCACATTACAATAGCATATAATACAATGGAGGTATTTAGCTATGAGGAAGCAGCACAGAAAGGATAGCTGTTATACATAGAGGAGGGGAGGGAGTTCATAAGGTGTTCTGATTAGTTCAACTTTATGATTTTTTCTTCTTTGCGGCTGAGGAAAATAAAAAAAAGAGATATACATAATGTGAGCCTCCATGTCTTTATAAATTGAGGTTTTGTCTTTGGTGGGATTCAAAAGAAAAATCCTTTATGTTTAAGATATTGAACCCACAATTTCCTGTAATGTTTACATTTTAACGTTAATTTCCAATCAAAATGGTAGTGTGGCCAAGTGTTCTAAGGCTCTGGATTTAGGCTCCATTCTCTCAGGAAGCATGTGTTCAAACGCCAGCCCTTGCTCTCTGATTTTTATTCTTATGGCTTTTGTTTGCAAATGCAGTTTTAACCCTTGAATATTTTTCTTTCCTCACTGCATAATGGCTTATGTTGTATAGAAGTAGCTTGATTGTGACCACATTCTATATTTTTGTTATATATATTTATGTTCTAAGCAGCAGCTGCATGACATGTCCAATACAAAGTTTTGCTCATCTTAATGTACCTATGTACTGTACCTATGCAGAAAAGTCTGCTATTTCTTTGCTCGTTGGATGTATTTGGTGAGTTTCAAATGCAACTTTATACGAAAGTTATGATTTTTCATCACAATGGGATACAAATCACTTCTGAGGCATTGCACCAATAAAATGCATTTGAGATGAGGCAGAGTTTTTAATTAATTAACTATGCTGCATGCTTGCTTATGACATAGACGTAGCTTAACTGTGACATCACCACCAATATTGTGATATATTTATGTCTTATCTACAGCTGCATGCCATGTCCTATGCCCAGGTTTTGCTCATCTCAGTGTAACAATCTGCTTTAATGCAGTAAGTCTTCTCCTTCTTGATGTCGGTAGATGAATAGGGTGAGTTTAATTAGCAAAAGCAAAAACACATTTGATATTTTGTTGTCTGTGTTAAAGTAGCAAATTAATTTTAAGAAATGATGAGAGGTTGAGAAATTTTGTACGTCTTCAGACACTCCTCTCCATTTATTCAGTCAAGGAAATGGGGAAAAAATGTTACAAAATGGTTTGATTCTAAAAAGATATTTTATCTTATAATGTAATTAGAGATTTTGTCTTTTCTAGGATTAGTAATGAAAAGGATTTAAGAATAATTGTAGAGTGCCAATGCCAGTCAGCAGCTGCAAGGGCCAATAAGATATTGGCATGTATAAAATGAGGTATAGATTCACAGGAGGAGTATATCATCTTTCATCTTTACAAATCAATGGTAAGATCTCACCTTGAATATGCAGTACAGTTCTGGGCACCAGTCCTTAAAAAGGATATTATGGAGCTAGAAAAAGTGCAAAGGAGAGCTAAAAAATAAATAAGGGCATTGGAAGATCTTAGTTAAGAGAGACTTAACAATATATAAATAAATGCGAGGCCAAAATAAAAATGACCTGTTCATTAACAGAAATGTACAAAGAACAAGACGTCACCTCCTGAGACTGGAAGAGCAAAGATTTCATAGACAGCAAAGGAAGGGATTCTTTACAGTAAGGATAATAAAGTTATGGAACTCACTGCCAAGAGAGGTAGTGCTATCAACCACAATAGATGCATTTAAAAATGGTCTGGATGATTTTTTTTTTTTAAAGCAGAACATAGAGGGCTAATAAACCCGCAATTATTAGGAAACTATAGACCAATCTCCCTAATCAATAATGATATCAAAATATATTCAAAGGTGCTTGCATCACGCCTGGGCCCAATACTTCCGAGTTTGGTACACTCGGACCAGACGGGATTCATCCACGATAGAACCATGGAAGACAACACACGTAGATTGATAAACCTTATCTCAGAAATGAATCGTAGGAGATTACCAGCTGCCTTTTTGGCATTGGAACCCGAAAAGGCCTTTGATCGGGTTAGTTGGACCTTTTTAAGGGAGACATTGGAGATATTTGGCCTGCAAGGCTCATATAGGCACTCTGTGATGGCTCTGTACTGCGACCCTCAGGCTTATGTTATGGGCCTCTCGGTAAAATCTGAGCCCTTTAAGATTCAGAATGGCACAAGACAGGGGTGTCCCCTATCCCCGATGCTATATGCTTTAATAATTGAACCATTGGCATCAGCTATAAGGCAATCGAGGGGAGTGGAGGGGGTTGAGATCGGGTCACAGAAGCATAAGCTGGCATTGTATGCGGATGATGTGATCCTGACTCTCTCCTCCCCCCCTTCCTCGATACCAGAGGCATTGAGTATAATATATAATAAGAGAATATAGTGAACACTCCAACTATAAATTGAATCTTGCAATGACTCAGATAATTACTACGCATATGAGCTCTGATCAAACATCACTAATTGAAACTCTGTATAAATTTGACTGTTCAAGATCGGAAATGGATTATCTCGGAATTAAAATTACCTTTGATCTCTCAGATTTGGTTAACTTAAATTATCAGTATATTATTGGGAAATTAAAAGCCACAATAGAGAAATGGAAGGGAACGGAACTGTCTTGGGTTGGCAGAATAAATGCACTTAATGCCTATTTAGTCCCTAAGGTCCAATATTTGTTTAGAGCTATCCCACTTAAAGTGCCTAGAAAAATCTTGGACCTAATAACACGGATATTCCTGGCAGGGAAAAAAGCCTAGAACAGCTAAAGCGGACTTCACGCGAAGTACTAGATATGCAGGCTTGGGGTTTCCAGACCTTCATAAGCTTCATGGAACAACAATGTTAGAGCATGCTATAGAATGGAATGTGAAACGGGATGGTACTCCTAGATGGTTACAGTTAGAAAAAAATCAAACATCTCAGCTGAACCCATTCCTTCTTTACTGGGTAGCAGCTCCTAATTTCAAAAAAATGAAGTGAACTCACCGGTGATAAGGGATGTATTTAATAATCAGGAATGTAGACCAGTTCCAAGCTCTGCAAACTGATGCCAAAGAAATACCAGCCTCAGCCGCCCATGAAGACGAAAATACTCAAGTGGAGTGCGCCTTCAGCCCTTGTGGAACCAGAACAACACAGGAGATGTAACACCTAGAGATAGCAGTAACAATCCAACAACGTAGAGTGGAGATGGAAGCAGTTTCACCCTGGTGGTTTCCCCGTGGAAGAACAAAAGGTCTAGAAGTCTTTCTCTTCGGTGATGAGGTGGCAATGTAAAGATGTAAACAACGAACCACGTCCAAGGTATGCCAGCGTGCTTCCTTATGAGTCGAAGGATCCGGAAAAAACACAGGTAACACAGTCTCTTGATTAAGGTGAAAGGCGGACACAACCGTGGGAAGAAATTCCGGAACTTGGCGGAGGATGAATACAGTGTAGGGAGGTTCCACCGAAAAGGCCTGCAACTCGGAACACCGTTTAGCAGAGGTTAAGGCCAACAGTAGCAAGGTCTTCAGAGTTAACAACCACAGAGAAGCATCCTGAATGGGTTCAAACGGAGGTTCTGTTAAGGCATGAAGAGCCAGAGGAAAGTTCCATGGGGTCATAAATGAACGGGTGGGAGGATGAAGTTTAATGATGGCTTTGAAAAAATGTACAATCAATGGATCCAATGCCCAGCATACTGAGGTGAGGGCAGATAGTGCAGAAACCTGAATTTGGAGGGAATTCTGACCCAACCCCCGATCTAGGCCTGCTTGCAGAAAGGCCAGGACATCTGGCAGGGAAGGAGATAATGGATCAGACACCTTACCTTTGGACCAAACCAGGAAGCCAGACCACACTCGATAATATGTGGCAGAGGTGTTAGGCTTTCAACTGGGTATAAACAATACCTTCTGAGAGACCTTGTACCTGCAGTGACTGCCGTTCAAGCGCCATGCCACCAGCTGAAGAGAGTGAGGACAAGGGTGCAATACTGGACCCTGAGACATAAGATCCAGGTCCTGTGGCAGCATCCAAGGCTCCTGGGTGGATAATCGTTTCGCCAGTGGGAACCAAGGTCGTCTGGGCCACCACTGTAGGATAGCCATTACTTCTGCCTTCTCCATCCATATCTTCTTCAGGATTCGGGGAATAAGGGTGGAGAGGTGGAAAAACGTACAGAAATTCCCTCGGCTAGGGGAGGGACAGGGCGTCAACTCCTTCCACCAAGGGATGAGGTATCCTTGAGAAAAAAGGATGAACCTGTGCACTTGAGGCAGACACCATCAGATCCATAGCTGGGTGACCCCACCGTCAGCAAAGACGATTAATACCTGAGACAACAGCTTCCATTCCGCTGTGTTGACAGCGGTGCGGCTCAGGAAATCTGCAACCGTGTTCTCTGACCCTGGATGAAAAACAACCGATAGATGCTCCACTTGTTCCTGGGCCCAGAGGGCAATGGGAGGGAATTCCTGGCTGAGAGAAAGGCTCATGGTACCCCCTTGACGGTTGATATAGGCAACCGCGCATATGTTGTCTGTCTGTATCTTTAACCAGTGGCCCTGAACAGAAGACTGAAAGCCAGCAACGCCCTGTAGATTGCTGTAAGCTCCAAGATGTTTTCATGAAGATGTTGGACCGATGGAGGCCATTCGCCTTGAGCGTAGAGACCGTCCAAATGAGCCCCCCAACCTTGAGTACTTGCATCTGTCATAATCACCTTGGGGAAAACATTCGTCAGGGGAAAACCTCTCCTGAGGTGATAGATTTTCAACCACCAGGCCAGATGTCAAGCGGCTTCCATTGGCAAGAAAATCAATTTGTCCAAACGTGATGGAGGAACTGGAAGATGAGGTAGCAGTAGTGATTGGAGGAACCGAGTGTGCCACTGGGCCCAATGATCAAGGCCGAAAGTTGAGACCAGCACTCCTAGCAGAGACATAAGCTGATGGGTAACCATCCGGGAAAAGTGACATTCTGGTTGGCCGAAATCAGGCGTGACTGGCGGTCCAGCGACAGGGAAACCGTAGCGGTGAGAGTGTTGAATTCTGCGCCCATAAAGACCAGAGACTGGGATGGAAGGAGCTGGCTTTTCCAGAAATTGATCTTCCATCCGATTTCTTGTAGGAAACACAAGGCCTCGTCCCTTTGAGTGTCCAGAAGGTATGGAGAGAACTCCATGATGAGAATGTTGTCTAAGTAATGGAAAATAGTCAGGCGCCGCTTGCGAAGTTCTGCTACACAAACCACCAGAACCTTGGAGAACGTCCGAGGAGCAGTACTGACACCAAATGGAAGGGCCCAAAACTGAAAATGATCTTCCCCTATCGCAAAACGTAGGAATCGTTGGTGCTGTACCTTGATGGGTATGTGGAAGTATGTGTCTTGAAGATCGATGGAGATCATCCAATTGCCGGGGAAGATGAACGGCATAATAGATCGGAGGGACTCCATCCTGAATTTCTTGACCTCCAATGATTTGTTTACAATAGAGAGGTTGAGGACCGGTCTCTAGTCTCCTGAGGTCTTGGTGGAAAAAAACAGGGGAGAATAATTTCCCTTGGACCGATTTGGTCCATTCACAGGAACTATGACTTCGTCCCGAAGAAGGGACTGCAGAAAATCTGGAAGGGTTTTCCTTTTCCTCTAGGGGAACACTTGTTCTGATAAAAAAATGGAGGAGGAGGGAAACGAAATTCCAGACTGTAGCCCATTTGAAGGATGTTCATGACCCAGGCGTCTGAGGAAAAACCTGCCCAGACCGCCGCAAACGCCAGGAAGCGAGCTCCAACTGGAGCAGCCTGGGCAGGAAGGCCTTCAGGACTGGAACTTCCCCCGAAAAGAAGAGGCACGGCAGAAGCGAGAACCTCTAGTAGTGCTACAGAGCAACCTCCTTACCCGGTCTGTATTGCCTGGAGTCTCGAAAGGATGAACAAAAGTTGTGACGATCATTCCAGACAGCTCTGGGAGGGCGTCTTTGTTCCTGAGGCAAAAAAACTTTGTTCCCTTCAGCAGCTTTATGAATGGTGTCTTCCAGTACCTGACCGAATAACAACTTCCCATCAAATGGAATGGACACCAGACAATTCTTAGATGCATTGCCAATGTTTCAACCATAAAGCTCATCTGGCTGAAATAGACAGGTCCATGCATCTAGCCGCAAGATACAGAATATCCGAAGGCGATTCGAAAAAGAAAATTCGCCGCTAACTTGATGTCTGATAGGGAGTCCAAGAGTTTCTCCCTGGGAACCCCACCTTCGATATCTTCCTTGAGATCGAAGATCCAACATTTCATATAAATTTCATAAATAGCGCCTGCAGCAACATGAGCTCTGGTAAGCGAGGCCTCAATTCAACGCTCCATCGGATCATTCAGGAGGGCCGGGCCATCTTGGGGCAGAGATGAACGCTGGAGAACATGAATTACTGAAGCATCCACAACCGGTGGAGAGGTCCAGAAAGTAAAATCTTCAGTATCCAACGGAGCCCTCCACTCAGAGGAAATCAATCCCTCAATGGAACCATGCACTGGAAAAGACGGCATACCCTCTGTAGGTAGGTGAAATATTTGTCTGCCGCTCCAGCCATGGGTAGAGATTCCGCAATACCCAGGGTAGCTCTAACTGTACCAATGAGGTGGTCAATGAGGGAGGAGTCCAGGAATACCCCCGTATCACCGTCTTCCTCAGCAGAGGAATAATGACTCTCTATTCCCACTGGATCATCAGGGTAGGGGTGATCCGAAAACAGAAATTCCTCATCTTGGGAAGAGTGTTGAACAGGAATGAATCTACCCAGGAGTTCTTTTAGACTCTCCTCCACAGCTTGATTAACAAGATGCATCAGATCTGGAGATGGATCTGGAGGCATAGCAGCATTAGAAAGGCATTCTCCGCAGAGAATCTCCGCAGCAAAATAGAGTGGGGAAGAAAGGGAGGCCCCCCAAAAAACGTGAATAAAGCCAAGGAATATAACTAACCTGGTCTGCAGCACAGGAAATTGATGGGGGAACCTGGAAAGGAACCAGAACAAAGGTAAAAATACTCAGCCTACCCAAAAAGCAGGAATATGCATCTACCCAATATCCAACACATCTCCAGTACCACTTGCAGTAAGCTTATGGAGGAATATCATTCAAACATGTAAGCGAAAAAGGCACATCAGTGACAACCCAGAAACATCTCCAGTATCAACTTGCGGTAAGTGTACGGAGGAATAGGGAATCCCAGGTAATCTAAAAGAGAAAGAAACCGGGCTTCGGGAAGAAAGAGGCTGAACTCCCCACAAAGGTGAGAAAAAAATAAAAATAAAATAAAATTTAAAAACAGGCCTGTCCTGATAACCAATGAGGACAGAAAAAAGACTGAGGAGACGAGGGGTGGAGGCTTTCTTATAGTTTTGTTTCTGTCCTGCCTACCTTGAGGGTGGAGCTAACCCATACGTAACTGCTGCCATGGTTAACCAGGAAAGACAACTGTAAAGTTATGCATTATAACAAAGCAATATATACTTTAAATTGTATTTCCCTGGAATAGACTCCTAATGAAAAGGATATAGGAATAATTGTAAATAACAGACTTAGCAACAGTGCTCAATTCCAGTCAGCAGCTGCAAGGGCCAATAAGATATTGGCAATTATAAAACGAGGTATAGATTCACGGGAGGAGGATATCATCTTTCCTCTTTACAAATCAATGGTAAGACCTCACCTTGAATATGCAGTACAAGTCTGGGGACTAGTCCTTAAAAAGGATATTATGGAACCAGAAAAAGCGCAAAGGAGAGCTACAAAATTAATAAGAGGATTGGAGGATCTTAGTTTTGAAGAGAGACTTAAAAAATTGCATTTATATACGTTAGAAAAAATGCATCTCAGAGGGAATATGATAACATTATATAAATATGTGCAGGGCCAAAATAAAGAGCCCTCCGGTGACAGACTAATAAATGCAGTATATATACAAGTGATTGCACACAAAATGATGTGAACAGGTGAGTAATTGAACAATGAGACAAATAAGTCAATGGGAGAAAGCAAGCATTTACGAAATGGAAAACCCAGATATTGTTAAAACAAAACAGCATAGCAATTGTTATATAAATATATATGTATACATAAAAAAAACCCCCAAAAAAATATTCTAATCTTTTCAACTCATTCACAACACTATAAATGAGTTATAGCACATATAGATGGACCTGTACAAGGCAATATATAGATGTGCATGGCTATATATCTCATTTACTTGTAGTCAAAGTGATGCAGAGATCTCCAGCATAGTAAAAAAAAAAAAGTATCAAGATGTATTCGTAGCCTTAACCAAAAAGTAAAAAGCACGCTTTTATACAGAAAAAGACACGCACAGTGTTCAGTCACCTGGCGCGTTTCGTGCCAATCAGGTCTCATATATATATATATCATGTTTATGCTAGTGTAAAGGGCTTTAAATGGATGTAGATCCTTGCAAAATGCAGACCAGCTAATTGGCTCAACAGTAGCTGTGACTGTTGCTGGCTAGCAGCACACTCATAACATGAGACATTCAGCAATCTGTATGCGATCCTAGGAGCTGTCCAGTCCCTGTAGCATGTAGGGTTTCCTCAACACCGGCACTTCATTGCTTCAGAGGATATACCACTTCTACTTTCAGAGATCAGCAGCTGTGGGCATTCCTTACCTAATGAGACAATAAATGGTTTGCCATGGTTGGTATGCGAATTTTGTAATTATTATCTCGTTTAGCATGGAACATATATTGTGGTAAATTAGGATGCGCATTTTCAGGTCGATATTAAATGATGTTGAGACTGTCAGCATCACTGACGAATAATTCGAAATATATCCAGTTTATTTTATTTGGCCACAGTATAGTGTGCATTGCGTTCAATTATAGTTGCAACAAATCATTTATTTGATTCTCCTGGGAGTACAAAATCTACTGCAGTATTATGAATAGTAGACATATCCCAAAGTTATTTATATTTTAATTGATTCTACATTTAACATCATGCACACATGTGGTTAAGCTCAGAATGTTCCCAGGTGCAATTGATTATTGTAATTAATTTTTTGCGATATTGTTGTTTTCTAGTCCAGTGTCACCTATGACTTAGTGATACATGCATGAAATGTGTAAGGTGTTGGCGTTTGTCTATTTCTGTGTGTTCCCTCCCGCTGTGCCAGTTTTAATATTTTCAATTAATAAGAAGAATGTTTTACAATTGGTTTGGAGCCCTGCAGTTTTTCCAAGGAGTACTGGCAATTTTTGTTTCCTGTAAATGCCAAGTATCCCAAGAGTGGCTGAAAACCCTTGCTTAAATTATGCAAGTCCATCTATAGGTTCAGTGGAAAGTCATTGTGGGTACAATATGGGTATAGTGGTAAGTACTTGTGGGTGCAGTTGCAAGTCCTGTGAATGCAATGGGGGCTATTTCACTAAGATCCTAGATTGCATTGATTAACACTAATCTCAAACACCAACCTCGGACATTCCCCCTCGGATGGCCCATTTCAACCCCACAAAATAGTATTCACTAACCAATTTTTGTGATGAAAAAATTGAGTGAGATTATGCAGAATTACTGTCAACCGAGGTATGTTGAGGAGGTCGAATTTGGCATTCTAGTTTGAAGGTCAAACTTGACTTAGAAAAAAAAAGGCGTTTCGAATCTTCCCCCATTGAAAATAATGTGAGGCAAATTGATCAAAGGGCTTTTTTTAGACCAAGTCAAATTTTACCTCTGAGTTTGAATGTCAAATGAGGGGTGAAAGATATCTAATGAGGGTCTTGTCACATGTCAAAATTTTTTAGTGAATAGTTCAAGCGTATTGAATTAAGAGGTCAAGTTCACTTTTGAGGCAAAATAGTCTACTAAATAAAGAGAGAATTGAAGGCAATTGAGATGGGAATTTCATCCCAAAAGGAAAAAAGCTTCCATTCAGTTGCATTGGAGAATTTTTTCAACTCAGCTATTTTTTTTTTTCTTTTCAATTTTCAAAAATGCTTTATTCAAGTTCAACAGGATGACACTATATGCATAAAATATTAAGACAGTGACTTGGATGTGTTTGCATAGAATAACATATAGTATCAGAAACAACTGTTTTACAATTGTATGTAACATCACAAAACATGTTAGTATTATAGTAAAATATTAAGATATTAATATCAATTCTATTACTGTCTATTCAACTTTTTGTGACAATTCAGACGAATAGTAATTACAGTAACTAATTAGAAACCTGTTTTGACCGTCTGCGAGCAAATGGTTTGTTAACTGAAAAAGAAATGAAAGATTAAGAGAAAAAAGAGAGACGGGGACAGTGGGATAGAGAAGGTAATAGTAGCACCAAGTTTTTTCTTTTTTTTTTTTTTTTCCCCTCCTCCTTCCCTTCCCCCTCCTCTTCCCTTCCCTCCCTCCCTTCTTCCTCCCTCTTCCCCCCTCTCTCCCCCTCCCTCCCTCCCCCCTCTCCTCCCCCTCTCCCTCTCCATTACTCCTCTCCTTTACATATAATAAATTTCCAATTTTAAAATGGTTACTTTAAACATACATCAGTTAGATTTTCCCTTACATCCTCCAATACAACAAATGTTTTATATCAAAACATATTAAAGAAATTTGACTACTCGTCCATCTTGTGTTCCCATATATAATCCTTCCCCTAGTATCCCTATCCCAGCTCCCCAGGTCCCCTTCCCCCCTCCATAGTAAAGGTGAGAACCGATATGGGGGTGAGAGGGGAGAGGGAAAAACAATAGAAGAAAAGGAGAAAAAAAAGAAAAGAGAGGAAAAAAAGAGAGAGAAGGGAAAAAGGTATGGGATCTGGGGTAAATACTCGCAGACAAACCCAATACAGTCAGGTTCCTCCATAATCCATAGTGTCACTCACTCATCATTCATACTGGTGTCTACATTCATGTGGTCTCGCCTCTTATTGCATCGTTAATTTAACTAGGTGGTAAGGGCCCGAAGCGGGCCTATCAGGATATTAATGCTATGAAACCTTTCAGTATATTTCTATTTCAATCTGTTCAATGGATTTTGAGGTCAGCATCTACCTCTTCTGCCAGTAGTCATTCCGTCAATAGACCATCGCTACCCACGAGGGTCAACCTCCCCCGAGTCTAAAGATGTACTAGAGACTCTACCCAGTTTGACCAAATACGTCTATATTTCTCCCAGTCTGTAGGGTTATTGCTTCGATAGAAGCTTTTTTCGGCTTTAGCCTGAAAATCAATCTGATTTCTGATTTCTGAGCAAGTTGGAGTAGTTGTCTTCCTCCAGTATCTTGCGATACATAGTTTACAGGCCATTAGAATATTAATACATAGGGCTTTCTGGTGTATATCAGTAGCTGGAATCTCATGGTGGAACAAGAACGTGTATGCGGTAAGTATCTCGGTTATTCCATATATCTCTCTGTAGATGCTTTCTACCTTCTTCTTAAGGGGGGTAAGTTTCTCGCAATCCCACCATATGTGGGACTGCGATCCCAACGCTATACCTCACCTCCAACATAGATCATTAGTGTGTATGGCATAATGAGCCAAACGCGAGGGAACTAAGTACCACCTATGTGAGAGTTTATAATATTGCTCATGGATGTTGATACAGTGGATTGATTTTCTCACATCTTGCCAGGCTTTCAGCCAGTCTTCGAGTGGAAACGTTTTCCATAAATCTGCCTCCCACTGAACCAGGGCCGGAGGTTTATCGATCGTCACCCCCCTATCGAGAAACCCCCGGCATTTCGCAGTGAGGTTTTTGTTCCCTGCCTGGGTGAGAAATCTGTCCCAGTCAGTCGTATCTATTGGTGAGTTTTTGGTTAAAAATGATCTAACTTGGATATACGTGTAGCTCTCTGCAGCAGGAAGATTATACTTCTTATGAAGTGTTTCAAAGGAAACTACACCCTCGTTGTTAAACAGGTCCCCCAGAGTAGTTATCCCTGCGGCCCTCCATCTAAGTAGTGATATATTTGGGGCACATAGTTGAATAGTCTGGAGCGGGGCTAATTTAGAGAAAGCATCTTGAATCTTCACAGTCTTTTTTGTTTTATAGAATGAGGCCATAAGGTCCTTTATATTTTTAGGGGTAAGTGATAGATTTTTATAGAATCTAGATGGCAGCCATGTCAATAAGGACATGTCTAGGTCATTACATAAAGCTGCTTCCATTGTCAGCCATCCTGCTCCAGCATAGTTTGTGTTCCAAGCAAGTACGTGTGTCATTTGCGAGGCCGCATATATTTTTGGGAGGTCCGGGTGTCCCAAGCCATGGGACCGAAGATTTCGCTTCAGAATCTGACTTGGGATTCGTGGTTTCTTGTTTGCCCAAATGAACCTCGAGAATAACATTTCAAAGTCTCTCAGGGTACTTCTGGGTAAGTTATACGGGATGGTCCTAAATAGATATACCAATTTAGGCAATATATAGGCCTTAAGAATATTTATACGCCCCATCCAGGAGGTCTCTAATTTTGACCAGTTAGTAGTAAGTTTGGCAAGATCTATATATAGTGCGTCAAAATTTAGAGGAACAATTTTATCAAGCCGAAAAGGAATCTTGATGCCTAGGTAGTCAATTGAATCTCCGAAACTTTCTTTACTTACATAATTCCGTATTATCTTTTGTTTTGATGGAGATAAATAAAAGGACATAGTTTGCGTCTTTGTCAAATTGATACTATAGTTTGAATATCTACCAAATTCCTCCACGGCCTCCAAAAGGGCTGGTACCGAGATATGGGGTTGTGATAAGGTCAGGAGGACATCATCTGCGTAAAGGGATATAAGATGTTCTTCCCTGCCGATTACAATGCCCTTTATTACTTGAGATTTCCTAAGATACTGTGCCAGAGATTCAATTGTGAGTGTATAGAGGAGCGGAGCTAAAGGACACCCTTGTCTAGTTCCATTACGGATATCCAGAAAGTCAGAAGCCAGGAAAGGACCCGTTATTCTTGCCTGTGGGTTCCTATATAGGGCCATTATAAAATCGAAAAATAGGCCACTTATACCAAACACCCGCAGGGTCTCCGACAAAAATCCCCAATCCACTCTGTCAAAAGCCTTCTCTGCATCGAGAGCGACTATGACAGAGGGCAGCCTCGTCTGATGGATGTTATCAATTATGCCGAAGACCCTGCGGGTATTCTCCACGCCCTGCCTCCCTGGCATAAAACCTGCTTGATCGGGGTTAATCAGGTCGTGGATAACTCCCCGCAACCTCACAGCAAGAATCCTAGAGTATATTTTAATATCAAGATTAAGTAATGAAATCGGTCTATAGTTGTTTACAATCTCGGGGTCCTTTCCTGGCTTCGGAATGGGTGTTATGGCTGCTGTCATCATTTCTGCTGGAAAGCCAGAGCCATCCGCAACTATATTAAACAATCTGACCAATATTGGTGCTATCGTGGGGTTAAGAATCTGATAGTATAGTGTCGAGAAGCCGTCCGGGCCAGGAGCTTTGCCCTTCTTGAGTTCTTTGATCGTATTAGTTACTTCTATGAGAGAAATTGGATTGTTAATCAAGTTCAATTTCTCTTCGGGGAGCCTGGGTAGTTCTAAGGACTCCAAGAACTTAGTCAGGGTCTCAGTCGGTATATCTGGCTTCGGCAGGTTATATAGTGTTTCATAGTAAGATTTAAATGCTGCCGCTATCCTGGTTGGTGCTATACAAGTCTCCCCATCCCATAATATCTTTTTAATTCTAGACCGTTGATTCTGGGCTTTCAGCTTCTTAGTTAACTCTTTCCCTGTTCTATTATTACTATAGTACCAATTACATTTCAACCGTTGCATTGCTATCTCTGCACGTTTTCTAAGTCCTTGCCTAATCCTCTCTTGGATGTCATGTATCTCTTTCCCTTTTGCTACATTAGGGTCACATTTATTATTATTTTCTACTATTGCTAACATAGCATATAGTTCGGCCAGGTCTTTCCCCTTTTGTTTTTTTTTCAATGCTCCGTTTTTTATTAGATATCCTCTCATTACACATTTCATCGTACACCAGAGATTTTGTTCTGATGTCTCCCCTGTGTCATTGTATTCCAGAAAAGAATTTGCTTGATCTATCAAGTCTAATCTATCTTTTTGAGAGGTTATTAATTGTTCGTTTAGTCTCCAATTGGTACGAGACCTATATAATGGATTATCCTTAATTACCGCTAGTACCGGAGCATGGTCTGACCAGGAAATGGTTCCGATAGATGAATTAGAACAGTTCCCGAGTGTGGGGCCTTTGGTCAACAGATAGTCTATCCTAGAGTATGAAAAATGGGGTGATGAAAAAAAGGTATAATCCCTTTCACCTATGTGATGAGCCCTCCAGATATCATAGAGATTGTTTTGGAATAGCCAGGAGGAAAATGCTTCCGCTTTTGTCCTCATGCGGGCCTCGTCTTTACATCGTGTTTTTGATTTCCTGTCTAGTTCGAAATCGGCAATGGAGTTTAGATCACCACCCATAACCAGAAAGCCCCTAGATACCTTTTCAACTCTCTCCATTGCAACGTTCATGAATCTTAATGTACCGTCTGATGGTGCATATAAGTTTACCAACGTATATAATACGTCGTTTATCTTACATATCAGTATCAGTCTACGTGCATCATTATCGGTCTCATGGTATACATAGTCAAATTTAACCCTAGCCGAGATAAGGATCGCTACCCCCCTCTTCTTCCTCATCACCAATGAGGAGGAATATACATGGGGGTATCTAGTGTATCTCCAAAGTTTTCCTTTATCCTGCCTCCAATGAGTCTCCTGCACGAAGGCTATATCTACACTATCTCTCAGCAGGGAGTCATATAGACATGCTCTCTTATGCGGGGAGTTTAGTCCTCGTGAGTTGATGGTCATCATTTTAACGGACATCGACAGGTCGGTAGAGTCTATGCCGGCCTTCCATCTTACATATTATTATCCGTCCCAGGTCCACCCGCCCGGATCCTTGCGAGACCCCGTTCTGGACACCTACAATCATCCACATACACATTCTCACAACAAACATTTCCACACTTGATGGAGATTTCCTCTCCATCAACCGTATATCAAAAAGCTCCCTTTAGCCACGAGGGAGCGAGGGGGGGTGTGATACATTATCCCGTGAAGCGGGGTTCCAGCCTAATCAGAGGGGGACAAGTAAACAGGAAGTCAAGTATCGCTACGTATACCAACCCCAGCAAGAAGACAGACAGGGGGGAAGGGGCAGGAAGGGGGGATGGATACAATTCGAAACCCCCCAGAAACAATTCTCAATTCTATCTTTTAACAGACAGTTCTAGTATTGAAGTTAAACCGCTTCCAGTACTAGATTCCCCATAGGTCTACGTATCCCTCCCCTGAGATACCCAGGGAAGGGATATCTATCCCATAACCCCAGGCGGTACACACCTGTCAACCTTACACCATTAGCCCATCTACGCATATATCTCGTCGTTAGAGCATATAAAATATCAACAACAAAAAAACATACAAGAAAAAGTGTAGAGGAAGTGAGAGGAGGGCAGGGAGAAAAATAATAATAATAAATAAATAAATAAATAAAAAAACATTTCTAATAACAAATTAATCCTCTATCTTATCACATTATCTTTGTGTCAAAACAATGTGGTGTTATGCCAGCAATAGTTTTACAAACAAACAAAAAAAAAAAAAAAAAATCATCTGTTAACATTTGTTTTGTCATAATTTCTTTGTCTCATAACAGGGTGATATTATACCATTAATCATTTTAACCGTGCAAAGAGCAAAAAAAATAAGATATATAATAAATATTTAAATTTCTATGTGAAAACAATAGACCAGTGCATTACTCATATTTCCAATGTTATTCATACACAAAAAAAAAAAACTGTATGATATTGGACAATCGTCCTTTTTCCAGTGCAGAAAACAGAGAATAAATAAGCAAAAGAAAAAATAAAGATAAATAAATAAATAAATAAGTAAAAATAAAAGTCATCTGTTAACATCTATTTTGTCGTATTTTCTTTGTGTCGCAAACAGAGTGATATTGTACCATTAATCATTTTAACAGTGCAAAAGACAAAAGATAAAATAAATATTTAGATTTCTATGTGAAAACAGTGAACCAGTGCATTAATCATATTTCTAGTGTTATTCATACACAAAAAAAAAAATAATTAATAGTTTAGATTTCTGTGTTAACATCTAGTCTATCGTAGTGCAAGGAGTGAGAGCAGTGAATCAGTGCTCTGCTCATATATCTATTTTTATTTGTGGGGAGGAAAAAAAAAAAATATTAATAGTTTAGATTTCTGTGTTAACATCTAGTCTATCGTAGTGCAAGGAGTGAGAGCAGTGAATCAGTGCTCTGCTCATATTTCTCTCTTTTCTTTTTTTTTTTTTTCCCTCTTTGTGGGGAGAGAAAAAAAAAAAAATCAAATTCTATTAATATCTAATTTACCCTAATTTCTCTGTATCAAAGAACAATATGATGGTTACATTTCTCTATTAACGTCTACTCAATCATAATATATCAGTATCACAAAACGGTAAAACGATGGACCAAAGCAATACTCATTTTTATGAAAAAAAAAAAAACCCAGGTATACCTCAACCCCCCTCCCCCGCCCCCCCTAGGTTGCACAGTTAGCCCCTACTTCTCTTTGAACCGAGCTCATGGTTTTAATAGTCCCCAGAGTATAATTTTGTCCTTTGCCTGTTGTGCATCATTACACACATATATTTTGTCTTTGAAATTTATTCGCAGTTTGGTGGGGAATCCCCAGGAATACACGACTTTATGATCTCTCAAGCAAGTAGTAACTTCAATAAATTTCTTCCTGGCAAGCCTTGTTGCCCATGAAAGGTCTGCATAGATAGAAAGCTTAGAGAATTTTATAGATTTTGAAGGGTTCTTCCTATATTCGCGTACTAGTTCCTCCTTGGTCTTACAACTATTAAAACATACAATCACGTCCCGGGAAGCAGTGTCCTGGAGCCCATTGGGTGGTTTTGGGAGACGGTGAGTTCTCTCAATTGTATTTGGGTTCACGAATTTGGAATCAATATAGGATGATAGTAACTCAACCAGATATGTTTCAAGGTCATCTATTTCCTCCGGTATACCTCTTATTTTGAGATTAGACCGTCTAGAGCGATCTTCGAGATCCGCAAGCTTTAACTCCAGTTTGTTAATGGCAATACTAGCCTCTTCATTCAGAACCTGCAGATCTAGAATTTTTTGTTGCATCGTATTGATTTGATTAGCTTGATCCTTAATTGCAGTTTTTATTTGTGCAAATTCATCCCTGTTTTCAGTTGTCATTTTTTCCAAATCTGTTTTAATCTTCAAATAGAAGATGTCAAGGGCAGAAATTAGATCTGTTTGTGATATGTATTCATTAGGATCCTGTGAAGTATGGTCCATTACTCCTTCCTGAAGACTTTTATCTGGTAATACTGAAATATTCAGTTGGCTCTTAGGGGAATAATAGGCATCAATCGGTTGGGGTCTATTAACCTTGTTTGTGGTTCTCTGTTTTTCCAGTTTTTCATGCTTATCCGCCTTAGGAGGCATATTGAGCGATAAGTTGGCTATCCCAGCCGGGCCTAAGCAGGAGTTCTGGTTTTCCGGCAGGGTATCTCACCTGCAACTATTTAGCCCCCTAGGACTCCAGTCAATGTTGGTGACCTCTATATGATTTTTAAAAGCCCCCATGTAGCCGTTTATCGAGGCATTTAGCAGTATCTAGAGTCCGAATCTTATCCTGCCAAAATTCTGGGTTAAAAGGTTTAATGTGTGTAGCAATGCAGCAATATATTGTTATTTACTAAGTACTTTGTACTTGTCTCACACCTTCATCCAGCTCTCTATATACAAAGATAAGCCGCTTACCCGATTGTGGGCTTCAGTAATTGGATGATTGGATAATTAAGTTCTCTGCAGTAACTTCTCTCAGGAAGGAGAAGCAGATATTAGTATGTGTCTGCCACTATCCCCATACTGCTCACTCAAACCGGCTTACTTGAAGGTCACGGCTGGAAAGATAGCGGATCTGCAGAGCCCTTCAGTACTTTCAGATTTTCCTCCCCCGTCTGGGACTCACTGTAGTGGTTAGCGTCTACCAGGAAATCCACAGGCTCAAAAATCAGCCGCCGCTACAGGGCATTCATCTCGCGGTCATCAGCGTTCAGCGGAGATCAGGTCAGGAGCCCTCTTCATCGGAGCGACACACCCCCCTCACGCAACACGCACGCAAGCGCTCTACGTCATGCTACGTAGGCTGCCCTGTAGTTTTTAACCAGCTATTTTATTTTTAGTGAAAAGTCCCCAAAGTGGTTTCAGTGGCAAATCCCATGGGTGCAATGTGGGTGCAGTGGAAAATCACATGTGTGTGTAATATAGTAATTAGGCACATAAGGACAATGATGGCAGAATAACATGTTCTAAAGAAAGTGGCATACAGGAATAAGTAGTTCAAGCTTGTGCACTGCTGAGTTTAACTCTATCATTATAACAAAATAAAATGATACATATAATAAAATACTGTGACAAAATTCAGTTGCAGAAAAAGGCTGTGGTTTTTTTTATTTAATTTTCAAACATTATGTAATGATAACTTTGCTCACTTTCGAATTCACCTAATTTGTAAACAAAAAATCTGTGTATTTAACTTGTGAGCATTCATCAATAATAGCCAGAACTCACACATATCTATAACCAAACCCAGCTAGTCCAACCCCCTTTAAATAGGCAGGTTACCTCCACCCTAATAAAAGACCACGACAAATAATAATTAATAAAAGGGAGGAGGGTGGGGTAGCAACTCAATTAAAATTTCTGCGATCAATTACCGCAGGTACCTCAGAGGTATTTATATTAGAATTACAAGGTGTTGCAACATTGTGGTTAACATTTAAATAAGCAAGGGAGGTTTCGGGTGTGGGGCACATTGGTAAATATTGGTGAATATGCTGGTAATGTTAGTAGCAAAGTGGGGGGGGGGGGGTTGCTCAAGACTTGGAGTATGCCTGTGATTTTATTTCATATTTTTGGAACTAAATAAATCGCTTTAAAGGACAACTGTTGACAAACAAATAAAGTTATGTTAAATTGAAAGATTGCATCAAGTTTAGGAATTTTACCTATAAATAAAGAAGCTTATAGAGCCATCTCTACTTTTATTGCTCTACCAGATATCTTTGGGTTCTTTAAGCAACTTTATTAGTATTCTTTCATTAAAGTATTTCCATTTAAAATGTTTACACATGATGCAAGCTTTAAATTAAATATACCTTGATTTTTTACTGACAGTAGTCCTTTAATGGAGAGAAGAGATGACGGGTGCAGACATCCTCACAGATCCTAGCACGCCGCACCTGAGGTAAAATGAATGTGGCAGCTTGCTTCTCTGTATACCGACTATGGGACTTGTGATGGTAGCAGCAGCCAGGTTCCCCTGGGGTAGCAGCCCCTATACTTGCACGACTTACACTCCTTTGACTTTGGCTGCGCACAGCGCACACACCAAGGGCACTACACGCATCCTCTGAATATACATTTGTATATTTTGTCCACTCCCCACCAAACAAAACAAAAAAAATACCGGCTTTTGCATTGACGGAATTTTACTGATAACGGCACCTGCTTCAGAAGGTTGATTACCGGCTGTGCCGGTAAAATACGGGCCGTGTGGCAACCCTACCATCAACACATACAAAATAGTTTTGGAAATGGATGCACACAGGTACTCATGCCACCCAGATGCCACAATGATCAACAGCATCAATACTGTAAACAACTAAAAACACAGCCTTTCCTGAACCTACCAAAGAAGGAATAGGCATCAATACAATTGTTCATGTTGTACATTTACTGGACTTAGTGATGGACACATTAAAGGTTCTATTGTTCTTCACTAACTCTGCTGCATTCCCAAAATACACTTGCCAGTATAGGATGGAGTTAGTTCTGGGATTTTGTAGGCTTTTATAGGGTTTTATTAAATGGGAGACAAATATATCAATATAGTGCAGTATTCCAAACATAATTTAATGGTGTCTTTGTTTGTTGTATCTTTTGTACCAGCCTTTTCCTTTGTACCTGCTCACCGTGAGCTCCTTCCACAAACCGACCGCTTCTTCTGATTGATATTTTGTTACAGAGGCAGGATAGCCTGGCATCAAGGGAGGCTCCACTCTTTCAATTCAGGCTCAAAAAGAGGAAGCAAACTGGCTCTTGACCGAGGTGGTCCCCCAATGCTCTCTGTTTTTCTCTATAATTTAATGGCCCCCAAATATAATAAGGCTTACATGAAAAAATGATTATAAACAGCAATAAAAAAAAATGTCAGTCACCAATCCTTCCAATCCGAATTAGTAGTCTCAGCTCTACTGAGCGGTATCGGCTACACAGCATGGAAGAAGGTAAGGGGAATTCTGGGTACACCTCCCAAAGGACGTCACTTTCCACATGATGCGTTTTGCCCAATAAGGCTTCTTCAAGGCAATGTCGTCCAAAGAAAGTGTCCCGGTTTATATAGTGTCCTTTCAAGGTGTTTCCCAGCAACTCATATTGTGTGGATGATCCCATGGGACGGCACAGGCATCATTCATAGTAACATAGAAATTTAGGTTGAAAAAAGACACAAGTCCATCAAGTTCAACCCTTCTACCTATCATTTCAGCGTTTTGATCCAAAAGAAGGCAAAAAAAAAACCCTAATGAAGCTTTTTCGAATGTTGCCTCCTAGGGGGAAAAAAATTCCTTCTTGACTCCAAAAGGGCAATCGGATTTCTCCTTGGATCAAAAAGATCTATTATTAATGCTTATTCTATTATTAATACCCCTGTATGTTCTGCTTTTCTAAAAAAACATCCAGACCATTTTTAAATGCATCTATTGTGGTTGATAGCACTACCTCTCTTGGCAGTGAGTTCCATAATTTTATTGTCCTTACCGTATAGAATCCCTTCCTTTGCTGCCTATGAAATCTTTGCTCTTCCAGTCTCAGGGGGTGACCTCTTGTTCTTTGTACATTTCTATTAATGAACAGGTCCCTGGAGAGCTCCTTATATTGGCCCTGCACATATTTATATAATGTTATCATATCCCCTCTAAGACGCCTTTTTTCTAAAGTAAATAAATGCAATTTTTTAAGTCTCTCTTCATAACTAAGATCATCCAATCCCCTTATTAATTTTGTAGCTCTCCTTTGCACTTTTTCTAGTTCCTTAATATCCTTTTTAAGGACTGGTGCACAGAATTGTACTGCATATTCAAGGTGAGGTCTTACCATTGATTTGTAAAGAGGCAAGATGATGTCCTCCTCCCGTGAATCTATACCTCGTTTTATACATGCCAATATCTTATTGGCCCTTGCAGCTGCTGACTGGCATTGGGCACTGTTGCCAAGTTTGTTATCTACAATGATTCCTAAATCCTTTTGGTTAGTAGTTTTTCCCAGGGAAATACCATTTAACGTATATGTTGCTTTGTTATTATTTTTCCCATAATGCATAACTTTACATTTGTCTATATTGAACCTCATTTGCCACTTTCTTGCCCAGTTCCACACTCTGTCCAAATCTTCCTGTAAAGAAAAAACATCAAGATTAGTCTTTATTACCTTACCTAATTTTGTGTCATCAGCAAACACTGAGACATGGCACTCAGCACAACGTGGGAGATCATTAATAAACATATTAAAAAGAAGAGGTCCCAAAACAGACCCCTGAGGTACTCCGCTCACTACCCTGGTCCAATTTGAAGCTTTACCATTTACAACAACCCTCTGTGTTCTATCTTTTAGACAATTTTCAATCCAAATACATACATTTGCCCCCAAAATCATACAAGAAAAATTAATAACAAACAGTTATCACATCCAACCTAAAATATTACATGCATCTATTCGCTAAAAAACAAGACACTAGGTTTCTTGTACCCTTTCCTTATATTTCTAACATTTTCTACATATATAGTATAGTCCACAAGGACACCACAACATGTAAATGACACCACTTGATTCACAGGTGATAACATTTTTAATTTGATATATTTTATCACTATGAGGATTTTTTAAATTGCTTAGGGTTTTTATTTGTGTTTTACTAGTTTCTCTGCAAGCTTGGCATGTCTTACATCTGTGAAAACCTACCAGATCCCCAAAAATATTAGTATTAGTTGCTCATTGCTAAACATTGGAAAGATCCACCGGTCCCAGCTCAAGAGGAATTACATAACCTAATTACACACAACTTGAAAATTGAGCAATTTTATGGCGATTTGGGAAAAATATTCTAAATAGGTGGTGGTGTGTGGCCAGATGCCCTATCATCTCAGTGCAGTAACCCTCCCTCCTCCCCCCCCTCCCCCTGCCGGCTTTAATTTTATATATTTATCTTCTTTCTCTTCCTTCTATCCCTTTTATTGTGAACTGTGAGAATATTTAATTACTGATGCAAAGTTTGATATGTTTTATAAAGTTAGTTTTATAAAGTTTGGTATGAGGACAATTATTACCTACAACAGAGGGGTACGGCTATGGGCAGCAGGTTCGCCCCTAGTTATGCTAACCTGTTTATGGCATTCTGGATGAATCATTCATTTATGGGGAGCACACCTGGGCTGCGAACATGGTGTCATATAAATGATATATTGACGATTTGTTTTTCGTGTGTAGAGGAGACATTTTGTCTTTGGAGTCTTTTTTAACCTTCCTTAATTCTAATTATTGTGGCATCCACTTGGTAGCTGAATATAGTAGTACCAGTATTACTATTTTAGATCTAGAATTGTTTCATGATAATAAGACCTTGGAAACCCGCACATTTTTTAATAACGTAGATACAAACAGTTTTATTGAGTCAGATAGTTGCAATTTCCTTCCTGGGCTCTTAAATGTCCCTAGGAGCCAACTATGTGGTTAAGGAGCAATTGTAGCGATCTCTAAGATTTCCAGAAACAAGCAGAAACCATTGAAAGCAAATTAGTTGTGAAAAATTATGATGCTATACCCATTAATAAAGCAATTCATGAAATAGGATCCCTAGATAGGAAAGAACGTCCCTTAAACCCCTTAAACAAGGTCCTAAAGAAATCCCTATAATACTAGGATTTAGCGGGAATTATAAATATGTCTGGAATGTTATTAATAAACACTGGTCTGTACTACTCCAAGACCCCTACTTACTAGACATGTGCATTCGTTTTCGGACGAATGCATTTTTGTCCGAAAATAGCATTTTCGTCCATTCGTCCGAAAAACGAAGAACGAAAATGCTAAGCTAACGAAAGCCGAATGAACGAATGGTTAATAAACGAAAATCATTCGTTCATTCGTCCATTCGTAGTACTATTGCATTCTATAAGGCGAAATAGAGTCGGTTTATAGAATACAATAGCATTTCACTACACGGAGACAAAGTCTCCATTCATAAATTTATGAATGGAGACTCTGTCTCCGTGTAGTGAAATGCCGACAGCCTATAAACCGAACGTTCGGTTTATAGAATAGCAATAGGAATACATGTATTCCATAAGCCGACAGCCTATAAACCGAACGTTCGGTTTATAGGCTGTCGGCATTTAACTATACGGAGACAAAGTCTCCATTCATAATGAATGGAGACTCTGTCTCCGTATAGTTAAATGCCGACAGCCTATAAACCGAACGTTCGGTTTATAGGCTGTTGGCATTTAACTATACGGAGGCAAAGTCTCCGTGTAGTAAAATGCCCACAGCCTTTAAACCGAACGTTCGGTTTATAGGCTGTCGGCATTTTACTTCACGGAGACAAAGTCTCCATTCATAATTTTATGAATGGAGACTCTGCTGTCTCTGTATAGTTAAATGCCGACAGCCTATAAACCGAACGTTCGGTTTATAAGCTGTCGGCTTATGTAATACATGTAATCCTATGGCTATTCTATAAACCGAACGTTCGGTTTATAGAATAGCAATAGGATTACATGTATTCCATAAGCCGAAAGTCTATTAACCGAACGTTCGGTTTATAGACTTTCGGCTTATAGAAAACATGTAGTACTATTGCCTTTCTATGAACTGAACGAGAGCCCCATTCATAAGAATTTCTTAGTTTTATAGTTCGGTTTATAGAAAGCCAATAGTACTACATGTATTCTATAAAACGAACGAATACAAATTAACGAAACGAAAATAATGAACGAATTTCGTCTGAAACGAATGCAGTAATGAACGAAATTCGTTTTAGACAAAATAAATAAAATTTTCGTCCGAATGGACGAAAACAAAACGAAAATTTTAGTTTTGCACATGTCTACTACTTACATTAAGTTTTGGGTCCACGCCTCCAAATTCTGTATGGGAGTGTTCCCAATTTAAAGTGTCATCTAAGTAAAAGTTTTTTAAATACAAAAAAAGTGCAACGACAGTCTACTACTAATATTTTTGGGGATCTGGTAGGTTTTCACAGATGTAAGAGCCAAGCGTGCAGAGAAACTAGTAAAACACAAATAAAAGCCCTAAGCAATTTTAAAAATCCTAATCGTGATAAAATATATAAAATTAAAGATGTTTTCACCTGTAAATTGAGTGGTGTAATTTACATGTTGTGGTATCCTTGCGGAATATACTATATAGGTAGAACATCTAGTACCTTAAAAGTCTGCATAGGGGAAGTTAGAGATATAAGGGAAGGCTACGAGAAACATAATGTCTCTTACCATTTTTCTACAACACACAATAAAGATCTCTCCCACCTTTGTTTTATGGCTATTGATAAACCAAAAATTCACTGTCAGGGTGGGGATAAAATCAAAACCCTTGGTCTGGCAGAAATGAGATACAATCTGGATACTTTGATCCCCATGGGTTTAAATGCAGACTTTGAATTGTATCATTTTCTCTGAGAACATTCTGTTTAAATATAATTTTGCATGTTTTTATATTTAAATATTTTTATATATATATATATATATATATATATATATATATATATGTTATGTATTCTGCTAAAAAATACTGCAAATGCACTTTATTACCCTGCTGCCTCTTTCTGAAATACTCCTGAGAATGCATGCATTTTTAATTATATTATATATATTTTATGTTTTGTACATACTTGATATTTGTGTACTTGCACTTTAACAATTATATAGGACATATTAAAAAAAAACCCTGGGGTAGTCAGGGCAAGAATGCACTATAGTGGAGGTGAGCGATGACGTGAGGACGTGGGTCACGTGTCGCGGGAGGTATGCCGGTACAGGAGGTATACACGGTAAACTCGGTCGCAGACTTTAACGCCAGGGCAAAGTTGGAGAAAGCAAATGAGGAACAACTAATAGACAAGGAGAGGTGAGATACATAGAGGGGAAGAGAAAAGATCTCTGAAAACAGCAGAGACCAGATCGAGAACAAAAGAGAGAAGCGGAGGGGAGAGACATCAAATGAGCCGGGTGGGCCCAGGCCTGATAATTAAGAGAACCCAGCAAGAGGAAAGGCCCTGAAAACTGGGGAGAGTGCCTTTGAATAACCAGAAAGAAGCGGATCAAGCTGAAACTGGGAGAGAAGGCATAATCCATCCAAAAGGGAGCGGGGAAGGAGCACTCAAAATGGCGACGAGAAGAAATCAGGCCCAGGACGCTAAAGGCTTAAAAAAGGACAAAAACATGAAAAATCAGAGAAACGTCTCTCTAATTTCTGGTCGCCCCAGACAGACAAGGAGGCAACAAGCAGGAAAATAGATTCTGAAATAACAGACGAACCAGACACCCTGATATCGAGTGGGCTAAGTGGTGGTGATGAGAGCCCACCAGATACCCAGGGACAGGGGCGTCGCTAGGGGGGGCTATTGGGGCTGAAGCCCCGGATCTCCCCTCCATAGCCCAGGATGGCGACTCTGACCACGTCCCCTCGTGCTAAGCCCCGCCCCCTCTCGCTCGGTCCTCCCCCTGCATGCTGAAATCTGGATTCTGGAAAGCACCAGACTCCACCCCCTCATGCTCGGCTCCGCCCATCATGCGCAACTCCGCCCCCTCAAGCTTTGAATGTGAGTCTGGCAGAGTGTATGAGCAGGTATGAGTCTGCACGTGTATGTATGTGAGTGGCAGAGTTCTGAGTGTGTATATATGTAAGTGGCAGAATGTAAGTGGGTGTGAGTGGCAGAGTTATGAGTGTGCATGTGTATGTATATAAGTGGCAGTGTGTAAGTGGGTGTAAGTGGCAGAGTTATGAGTGTGCCTGTGTATGTATGTAAGTGGCAGAATGTAAGTGGGTGTGAGTGGCAGAGTTATGAGTGTGCATGTATATGCATGTAGGTGGCAGAGTGTGAGTGGCAGAGTTATGAGTGTGCACGTGTGTGAGTGGCTGGGTGTGAGTGTTTGGAAGAGAGTAAGTGTGAGTGAGTGAAAGTGTGAGCGGCAGAGTTATGAGTGTGCATGTGTATACATGTAGGTGGCAGAGTGTGAGTGGCAGAGTTATGAGTGTGCACGGGTGTGAGTGTTTGGAAGAGAGTAAGTGTGAGTGAGTGAAAGTGTGAGTGGCAGAGTTATGAGTGTGCATGTGTATGTATGTGAGTGGCAGAGTGTAAGTTGGTGTGAGAGGAAGAGAGTAAGCGTGAGTGGCAGAGTTGTGTGTGCGAGTGGCAGAATATAAGTGTGTGTGTGAGTGGGAGAGTGTGAGTGTTTGGAAGAGTGTGTGTGAGTGAGTGTAAGTGTGAGTTATAAGTGTGTGTGAGTGGCAGAGTGTGAATCCCAGTGAGATTACTAGGAGAAAATGTGATTAATTACTATTATTCATATTGAATGTGATAATCAAAAGTGAAACAATACTATCATCTCATATTATTTTTATTTTCACACTTGATTATCACATTCAATATGAATAATAGTGATACAGAGTGAGTAACAGACAGACAAACACATACAATCAGTCACAGACACATACAGTCGATCACAGGCAGACATACACACAGTCAGTCACATAAACACACAATCAGTTACACACGCACACATGCAGTCAGTCATACACACACACACACAGTCACATACACTTACACCCAAGTCAGCAATTTTGTTGTTGTTTACGATAAAAAAAAAAGTGCATCTATCAATATGTCCCCCTCCTGGCTGCTATACCTCATTCTAGCCTGGTCTGTGCCTTGTTGTATAATTTCCTGGTGCCCAGGATTTGTTGAGCCCTGATATATACCTATTGTTCATTGGCGTCAATTATATCAGTCTGTATGCCGCCTAAGCATGTGAGCTTATTTACTCCAGTTCTATCAAATCTATCATGGGCTCCAGCCCCGGATCTTTTGGAGACCTAGAAACGCCCCTGCCCAGGGAGGTAAGGTCGAGCTGAAAAGATGGATGGAGAAGCACTTTAATGAGCTGCGATAAGAGATACAAAATAATGCTACTGACATAAAAAGCGATATTGCACAACTAAAAAAAAACATAGATACTGCCCAGGAAAAGATTGAAGGATTAACCTTCCAAATAAATCAGCAGCAGGATACCCAAGATCTCTTGGCCAAGAAGGTAAAAGAGATGGAACTGAAAATCAGAGACTTGGAAGACAGGTCCAGAAGAAATAACATACGACTAAGGGGTATACCTGAATCTGTCTTGCAAAAAGGCCTGGAATCCTATGCGGAAGACTTCTTCACTTTTCCTGGGTATACAAATACATGAACCAGGGAAGACATGTGAAAGGATACACAGAACCGCCAGATCTGCAAAAATTCCAGGGAATTATCCTAGAGACGTAATTATGTGCTTTTCTTCATTTAAACTTAAGGATGCAGTAATGACGGCGATGTACAGGATAAATTTAAAGGGGTCACAATATGAGGATATTAAGATATTCCCGGACCTGTCATTTCATACAAGAAATGCCAGAAGACTTGTCTAGCACCTTAAGAAATAAGGAGATAAAATATACATGGGGTTTTCCGTGCAAGTTAAATCAGGGCTTGACAAATTTAATTAAGTTTTAGGAGCCAGCTAAAAAATTTAGGAGCCAGACAACGGCACATCACAAAATCATAAACGCACGGAGACAGTCACATACACCCACCTCACATACACAGCCAGTTACATTCACACATACGCCACATACACAGTCAGTTACATTCACACATACGCCACATACACAGTCAGTTACATTCACACACGCCACATACACAGCCAGTTACATTTACACATGCCACATACACAGCCAGTTACATTCACACACGCCACATACACAGCCAGTTACATTCACACACGCCACATACACAGCCAGTTACATTCACACACGCCACATACACAGCCAGTTACATTCACACACGCCACATACACAGCCAGTTACATTCACACACGCCACATACACAGCCAGTTACATTCACACACGCCACATACACAGCCAGTTACATACACACATACACAGCCAGTTACATTCACACACGCCACATACACAGCCAGTTACATTCACACACGCCACATACACAGCCAGTTATATTCACACACGCCACATACACAGCCAGTTACATTCACACACGCCACATACACAGCCAGTTACATTCACACATGCCACATACACAGCCAGTTACATTCACACACGCCACATACACAGCCAGTTACATTCACACATACATACACACAGACCACATACACAGCCAGTTACCTTCATACATACATACACACAGACCACATACACAGCCAGTTACCTTCATACATACATACACCACATACACAGCCAGTTACCTTCACACAGACATACACCACATACACAGCCAGTTACTTTCACACATTTTTGTTCTTTAAAAAAAAAAAAAAAACACAAAAATTGTGTTTCTAACGGTGTCCCCCCTCCCTGCTGCTTACCTCATTGCAGGGGAGGGGGACATTTATTCTGGAGCCCGATCCTCTTTCGGTTCCTGCTAAGTGCCGTGTTGTCACGTGACACTTGGCACTACAACGTGTTGCGCGAGGGGGCGGAGCTTACAGTCTGTGTGATCCACACAGACTTTCTCCCCTCGCGCTGCATGTAACAGATGGCAGCCGGCAAGGGCACCCTGTGACAAACAGCACCCGGGCGCCAGGTCTGATTTCCTGGTCGCCATGGCGACCTGGCGCCCAGGGCTTGTCGAGCCCTGAGTTAAATAGAATTTTTGAAGGACAGAGAGAAGCATTCTCGGCTCCAGAAGAACTAAGAAGATGGATGCAGTCTAAGAACTTGCTGGAGAACTTATGACCAGACTAAAAGATCCAAATAAGGATGGTAGATATTTGGTAGAGATACCCGTAGATGAGTTGTGGCTTGATAAAGGTGGCTAAGGGGGCGAGGGTGGAGAAGGGTGTTGGGAGTGTTTTTTATTTTTCTCTCATACAAGTATGTCTCAAAGGGAATGGGAGGAATATAAATAAGAGACAAACTGGTATAATGACTATGTGGTCATATGTGACAACTACCCTGTTTAAGAGACATCTAGCAGAAACAGCTTCAAAAAACATTTTTTTTTTTTCCAATGAAATGTGCAGATATATTCTGGGGTCATCAAAATAACAATGGCTAATGTATGGTATCGTGATCTACCACATTTTTGTCTTATGAGGTTATGAAGAGAAAAATTTGGATTTTGAGTCATTTGATATAAATGTGTGTTTTCCTCTCTGTGTCCCTAGGAACACTGAGAGATGGATTGTGATTAAAGGAACAGAGGACACAGTAGGAAAGCTAGAATAGGTAAAATGGTGTATTTGGTTATAGGAATATAGATATGTTTTTTTTGTTGTTTTTTTTCCTCTCTATTCCCATTGGTAATTATCAAATAGGTACAATTTGGGAGAACAGTTATGCACATATTGGTTTGATGATTTATTAAGATAGGCAATTTTTTTAAAGTTAAAATAGGTATTAAGATGTATTTGGTTATAGGAATATAGATATGGATTTTTTTTTTTTTTCTTTCTCTCCCTTTCCCCTTTGGTAATTAGTAAATAGGCACAATTTGGGAGAATTGTTAAGCACATATTGGTTTAATGATTTACTAAGATATGCAATTTTTTTGAATAAGTGGCACTCAGTAGAAAGGACTATTTATTCTCCTTTCTACAGAAATGGGGACAAGGTAATTTGAGAAACTCAGTTTTTTTTTTTTTTGGTGTGTGTAGAGTATTAGAAGGTCAAGAAAGGGTATAGGAGGTATTTATCAGAAGATATATCAAGATAGATAATAACGAATAGTGGTATTTAGTGGAAATTATCACATTTTTTTTTTTAGGTGGTTATGGGCGTCTAGAAATAGATGGGGATAAAGGGGGTTAAGAAGATTATAAATCTGTATAAGGGTAAGCGGAAGTACACTCACAAATTCAGTAAGTTATGGATGATGAATAGGGGGCACAGGAGGGAAAGGTTAATGTGTGTACTCACTTGTATTTTCTGGTTCTTATGTACATGTTATGCACTTTTTCTTTTTTAACATTGACACTGGGATTTCTAAGAACGTGTGAAATGAGTTATAATATTATCTGACATAATGGAAGTTTTTTTTTTTTTTCTTTTCAATCTTCTCCTTTTGTATCTCCCTTTCTTCTTTCGGGGAAAGTCTCCCCTGGAGAGACCGAGATTGAGAAAGGTATAAATAAATAGTCTATGCATCATCGGTATACGAATAACTCTTTCCCGCAATGTCTGTGGGAATTTTTGAGTCATATTTATACCCGCACCTCAGTGTTGACGAATCCCTGGCGAGAGAGGTCGATTTTCGACTAGAACGCGGGGACAGGGGAGACACACAAAAGTGCGAAGGTAGGGGTTGTGAGGGGGTTCTTGGGACAAAAAATGCGTCCCAGGTCAAAGAACAGGGTGGTTGAGGTATTATAAATGTTTTGTTAATTGTTGTGGGTTGATGGAGCAATGCTCCACCCAAGAGAGAGAGAGAGATTGGAACCATTACCTGGCATATCTAGCGGCAATTATGGGAGATTAGATTACTCACATTGAATATACAGGGCCTCAATTCACCACAAAAGAGGAGCCTTCTACTCAGTTTATTAAAGAAGGAACAAATTGATATCTGTGGGCTCCAAGAGACCCATTGGAAGGACACAGATAAAAGAAAATTTACGGCCGATTCTTTCCCAGTAGTGATTAGTGTTCTCTCTTGAAAATAAAAAGAAAAGGGGCGTGGCAATGTTATTTTCTAAAAATTTAGCAATCAACATAAAGTACAAAGAAATAGATGAAGGGAGATATGTCATCTTGATTTGCAAAATAAATAATAAAATATATACATTGGTAAATTTATATGCCCCTAACAATAGGCCTACCCGACTAACTAATAAAATCTGCAAGAAAGTGGAAAAAATTAAACAAGGACTGCTCCTGATGTTTGGAGATTTTAATTGTGTGGTTAACCCTGAGATGGATAGATCTCTGCAAATGATAGGGAAACATGGTAGAAATGTAAGAAACATATATATCTAAGGTATAATAAATAACTCAATGATGTTTGATATATAGAGAGTTTATCACCCAGGGGAGAGAGACTATTCTTTTTTTTCTAAAGTTCACTATATGTATTCTAGGTTGGACTTTATCTTGGGGGATATCCAGGCGGTTAAAAGTACAAAAAGGATAGAAATTGTAAGTGTACTCTGGTCCGATCATAATGCAGTAACCTTAGAGTTGAGAGAAAAATATAAAACACCTAGGGCAGATTGGAGACTTAATGACTATCTCCTGCAAGGTGAAGAAAATAAGTACCAGATTTTGGAAGCCACAGAAAAATATTTTTTAGAAAATGAAAAGGAGGATATGAATGCAAGAACTCTCTGGTGTGCATACAAATGCGTGATTAGAGGTGTTCTGATCAAATTAGGCGCCATAAATAAAAATAAACAATTGAAATCTTTACCAGAACTACACTTAGAGTTAAATAAACTAAATAGCATAAATTTTAAAAAACCTAACGTCACATTATTAATTACCTTTAATTAATAATTAAAAACCTTAACAAATTAAGATTGAAAGAATCATAAATGACCAAAATCTAGAAAAAAATAAATAAGAACTTGCAATTTCTGAAGATCAAATACTATTATAAAGGAAATAAGGCGAACAGATTATTAACGAGTAGGATAAAAAAAGAAAAGAATAAAAGATTTATTTCCAAAATCTATGATGGTGACAAAGTGGTTATGGCCCCAGAAAAAATAGGTACAGCTTTCCAAGATTTTTATAGTAAACTATATAACCTCCCAGAGAAAGCAACAAAAGCAGAGATACAACAATATCTGAACTCAAAGAAATTACCGAGCTTAACTCCGCAACAAAATAAATCTTTAAACAAACAAATTAGTAAGGAATAAGTAATGGAGGCAATTGACAGAATAAAATCTAACAAAGCTCCAGGACCAGATGGGTTTCATAACGGGTTCTATAAGATACTGAAGAATCAGCTGTGTAAACACCTAGCAAAAACTTTTGATAGTTTCATAGAAGAGAAGAAAATACCAAATGAACTACTCAAAGCAAAAGTAGTCCCAATACCCAAACACGAGAAAGATACCCTTAGGATCTCAAATTTTAGACCAATTTCACTTTTGAATACTGATGCGAAGTTGTACGCAGCAGTATTGGCCAGTAGGCTCAAGGAGGTGATCCCCCACCTTTGTAACCCAGACCAAGTAGGATTTGTACCTGGACGATCCTCGGTAAATAACATCAGGAGGATTCTGGAGTGTTTAGACTTTTCCAATAAAAGAAAATTGCTTATGGTCACACGCCTTAGACGCCGAAAAGGCGTTTGATCGCGCAAGTTGGAAGTTCATTGAACAGACCCTGATCTCTATGGGAATGGAGGGCCGCTTCCTTAACTCAGTGATGGTGCTGTACTCAGGTACAACAGCAAAAGTTAAGGGAATGGGTTTTCAGTCGAATGAATTTGAGGTCAGGAATGGAACTAGACAGGGCTGTTCGCTTTCGCCGTTATTATACATCTTAACGGTGGAACCTCTGGCCTGTTCCATCCGAGACAATAAGAACATAAAGGGAATAGGAACTGCCAAGGGGGAAATAAAAATCAGCATCTACGCAGAGGATGTCCTTTTGACCCTAGATGACCCAGAATACTCAATAGAACAAGTAATGGGGGAAATAGAGAGGTTCAGCTATGTATCCAACTAAATAAAGAAAAAACATTAATTATAGGACTATAAAGGATACTATTGAAAAAAAGTATAACTTCAAGTGGGTCAAAGACTTATCCTATCTGGGGATTAAAATAGGGATGGATCTGTCTAGAATAGCAGAGTTAAACTTCCTACCCCTCCTGAAACAAACGAACAAAAATCTGAGGGAGTGGAAAAATAAAGAAATTTCATGGTGGGACAGGATAAACATGGTGAAGGCATATGTTCTCCCGAAATGGAGATATTTATTTAGAATGCTCCCTATAAATGTACCGACATGTTGGTTGCAAATGTTGAAGTCCTCATTCTCCAAGTTTATTTGGCTAGATAAAAAAACAAGAATTAAATATAGTCTTGCCACTACATCACTAAAGGCAGGAGGATTGGGTATCCCAGATATATCTGAAGAACACACATCATGCATGTTAGCCCATGCATTGATTTCTCAAAATCAACAAGCTAAAGTAGAAAAATGGTACTATCTAGAAAAAGATATAACGGGGATTACTAACATGGCTACTACTTTTTGGGCCACGAATAAAACTGGAGCGATACAGCGTAATAGAGGGAATAACTCATTTGTATTGAAACATATATTGGGCGCATGGTCAAAGTTTAAAAAAAATTTTTAGATAAGAAATTATAGTGGATAAGTGATCGGCGCTAATTTAAACAACACACAAAAAAACAGTGCAGCAAAACACTAGTGCGGCTCTTCCAAGGCCCACACAGACAATAGTGAAAACAATAAACAAATAAAGTGTTGCGCAAACAGAAAACAAGTGTATAAATATATACTTATCTTGCAAGATGCAAGTGGCTCAGCAAAAATATGTATGTAAGAAAAAAAAAAAACAACACAATGTGTGGTACTGTAACACAATATAGAGAAATATTTTCCACCAATAGAGAACTACTCACAGAGTACAGAGCCCCTAAACCGGCTCTGAGTATACACGTGAAAAGTACTCCAACTCCTATTAATCTGGGTCAGATAGAGCAGGGATACTGTAGATGTGGTAATCAGACTCCCATACAGGATGAATTCCAAACGTTGGCAAAAGGTAGAGGGGATAATAAGATGTAATGACGAAAGTAACAAAGACCTCCAAAACATACAGCTTATATATAAAAAGATTAAAATCAGCAGAAATATGTCACCAGTCCTTCCGATTGCAGTCCTGAACAAACAGACTCTCCAAAAGTCTATCGACAGTGAAACTGTACAGTGGTAGATCCACTCGCTAGCACTTCCGGGTTCTATTCTCGTGTGACGTCAAAGTCTCGCGACGCGTTTCACCAATAGGCTTCTTCAAGGCGATGACGCCCACACGAGATGCTGAAGAACTTATACAGCCTCCAATTAGTTTCCATAGCAGCCAATATCAACACACAGCTCCTTCGGACATTCATTTCCAGTAACCAGCACAATGATGGCTTTATCCGAAAACGGAGATAATCATAAAAATAATCAGACAAACGGAGAACCACAAATATCTCTCTACATACTGCAGAGAGTCCTCACAATATTTTAAAATAAAGATTATAAATAAATGATCAAAAAACGGAATATACTATATTATAACAAGACCCAAAGGATGTAGAATATAAATCTTACTCATTATCTCCCTTTTGGGAAGGCAAATAGAGTGTTATTTATGTAGGGGATTTTAAGTGGGTGATAGCCCGGAGGATTTAAATTTTTGTGAAACATAAGAAGGGAAAAGTATATGTAAATGTATGGTATTTGTTTGTGCATATTTTTGTAAGTTTAATAATAAAAAAAGAGAAAAAAAAACCTACCGCAGCGGCGGAGGAGTGGAGGGCTTTGTAGGTTAAAGACAGAATTTTAAATTGTATCCTTGAGCAGACGGGGAGCCAGTGGAGGGCATTGCAGAGAGGAGCTGCTGAATCAGACTGACGTGCAAGAAAGATGAGTCTGGCAGCTGCGTTTTGGATAGATTGCAGGGGAGACATACGAGCCAGAGGTAGTCCAATCAGGAGGTTGTTACTGAAGTCAAGACAAGAGATCACAAGCGAGTGCACTACTATTTTTGGCGGTCTCTTCGCTGAAGAACGGGCAAATGCGTGCAATGTTCCTTAGGTGCAGTCCACTGGATTTGGCTAAAGACTGAATATGAGGAACGAAGGAGGGAGTCAAAAGTGACCCCAAGACATCGGCCAGTATTATGTTACCATTTAATATCCCACCGCCACTTTGCCCAATAATATGCCAGTATTATGTTACCATTTAATATGCCACAGCCTATTAGCCCAATAATATGCCAGTATTATTTTGCCACTTAATAAGCCACAGCCAATTTGCTCAGCGTGCTTTACCCAACTCGATGCAACACTTGGCATTGTACAGTTTTTGTGCTGATATTAATGCCAGCGGCGACTTTTATTCACCATGCGCCTCAGCTCTGTGACTTTACATGGTATTCTGCTTTGTGGTTGCTGTGTTTAATCACTTCCACTTCGTAGTAATAATGCAACTTACAGTTGACCGAGGAATATCTAGCAGGGATGACATTTCATGAACTGGCTAATTGGAAAGGTGGCATTCTATCACAGTACCACGCTTGAATTCACTGGGCTCTTCGAACTACCAATTTCCCTGCCCACAAATGCTTGTAAATGCAGACTACATGGCAAGGAGCTTCATTTTATACACTTGTTGCAATGGGTATGAATTCAACAATTAAGTGTTGTATCCCAATATTTTTGTCCATTTAGTGTACATACATTAGTAGTGAGGAAATTAATGAAAACCATGTTAAAGGACAGTATTCTTGAACATATAAAATCACATGGATTAGTAGATCAGAAGCTACATGCGTCTATAAACTAATCATTGATTTTTTTGATTGGGTGACACTGTCCCATGTAGAAGACATATCAATAAACTGCAATCTTTGGATTGCAATTGTAACGGACCGTCTACCGGACGAAGTAGACCCTCTGTCCGTTGTGGGAAATCACCTCCTTAGCCCCCACTTACAGCTCAGCATTCACCCAGCAAGTCTTTCCTGGACCCTTGCTCTTAGTACCCAAATAGACAGGACATCTAGCAGTCAGGTACAGCGAGATTGAACAACTCTTTATTTGTGATTTATTTGTGATTTACACAGCACATATACACCAAACTGAAATCAGATAACACTTGATTAAACAATAGAAAACTTAAACACATCACCAGTAGAGCAGTATCTAGCCACTTTAATCTGGAGCCAGAAGCAAGGTAGTCAGACTGGGTGGCTGACATAATTAAACAATGGAAGGCTTAAACACATTACAGACAGGGTCCATAATCTACAGGAAGGTGTTTGGCCCTCAGGCCCCTCCAAGAACCCCAGTCAGGCAGGCTGTCAGAATTCACTTTGTGACACCAATATTGTGTAATATTATTACCAAGAAAATCTAAAGGACCTTAACATGCAGAGGCGTCGCTAGGGGTGGGCTACTGGGGCTATAGCCCCGAGTCCCCCCTTCATAGCCCCGAATGGAGACTCTGGGGCTAAAGTATTCTTTAGCCCCGAGACTCCAGGGCTATAAATATAAAAAAAAAAATCCCCCGGTGAGCTTTCCTCCGTCTGGGACATACTCCCAGAATCGGAGGATTAACCTCACGCGGGGGTGAGGGCCGATCGGGAGGAGAGGCTGCTATAGGGAGCTCGCTCCCTAGCCTCTCCTCCTGGCCATAGAGATCACAGCGCGACGGGTGCAAGCTCCGCCCCCGTCACGCTGTGTCAGCTGCTTGCCGGATGTCAGGTGGACGGACATCAGGCAGAAGGTCCTGGATGACGGACCAAGTGTAAGGTAAGTAAAAAAAAAAGTGTGACTGTGTATGGGTGTCTAGGTGTGTGTGTGTGTGTCAGGGTGTCTAGGTGTGTGTGGGTATTACTGGGTTCTGAGTGGCACAATATTCTTGGGCTATGATTGGCACAATATTACTGGGTTCTGAGTGGCACAATATTACTGGGTTCTGAGTGGCACAATATTTTTGGGCTATGATTGGCACAATATTACTGGGTTCTGAGTGGCACAATATTCTTGGGCTATGATTGGCACAATATTACTGGGTTCTGAGTGGCACAATATTCTTGGGCTATGATTGGCACAATATTACTGGGTTCTGAGTGGCACAATATTCTTGGGTTATGATTGGCACAATATTACTGGGTTCTGAGTGGCACAATATTCTTGGGCTATGATTGGCACAATATTACTGGGTTCTGAGTGGCACGATATTCTTGGGCTATGATTGGCACAATATTACTGGGTTCTGATTGGCACGATATTACTGGGCTATGATTGGCACAATATTACTGGGTTCTGAGTGGCAAGATATTCTTGGGCTATGATTGGCACAATATTACTGGGTTCTGAGTGGCACAATATTCTTGGGCTATGATTGGCACAATATTAATGGGTTCTGAGTGGCACAATATTCTTGGGCTATGATTGGCACAATATTACTGGGTTCTGAGTGGCACAATATTACTGGGTTCTAAGTGGCACAATATTACTGGGTTCTGAGTGGCACAATATTCTTGGGCTATGATTGGCACAATATTACTGGGTTCTGAGTGGCACAATATTCTTGGGCTATGATTGGCACAATATTACTGGGTTCTGAGTGGCACAATATTCATGGGCTATGATTGGCACAATATTACTGGGTTCTGAGTGGCACAATATTCTTGGGCTATGATTGGCACAATATTACTGGGTTCTGAGTGGCACAATATTACTGGGTTCTGAGTGGCACAATATTACTGGGTTCTGAGTGGCACAATATTCTTGGGCTATGATTGGCACAATATTACTGGGTTCTGAGTGGCACAATATTCTTGGGCTAAGATTGGCACAATATTACTGGGTTCTGAGTGGCACAATATTCTTGGGCTATGATTGGCACAATATTACTGGGTTCTGAGTGGCACAATATTCTTGGGCTATGATTGGCACAATATTACTGGGTTCTGAGTGGCACAATATTCTTGGGCTATGATTGGCACAATATTACTGGGTTCTGAGTGGCACAATATTCTTGGGCTATGATTGGCACAATATTACTGGGTTCTGAGTGGCACAATATTCTTGGGCTATGATTGGCACAATATTACTGGGTTCTGAGTGGCACAATATTCTTGGGCTATGATTGGCACAATATTACTGGGTTCTGAGTGGCACAATATTATTGGGCTATGATTGGCACAATATTACTGGGTTCTGAGTGGCACAATATTCTTGGGCTATGATTGGCACAATATTACTGGGTTCTGAGTGGCACAATATTCTTGGGCTATGATTGGCACAATATTACTGGGTTCTGAGTGGCACAATATTCTTGGGCTATGATTGGCACAATATTACTGGGTTCTGAGTGGCACAATATTCTTGGGCTATGATTGGCACAATATTACTGGGTTCTGAGTGGCACAATATTCTTGGGCTATGATTGGCACAATATTACTGGGTTCTGAGTGGCACAATATTCTTGGGCTATGATTGGCACAATATTACTGGGTTCTGAGTGGCACAATATTACTAGGCTATGATTGGCACAATATTACTGGGTTCTGAGTGGCACAATATTCTTGGGCTATGATTGGCACAATATTACTGGGTTCTGATTGGCACGATATTACTGGGCTATGATTGGCACAATATTACTGGGTTCTGAGTGGCAAGATATTCTTGGGCTATGATTGGCACAATATTACTGGGTTCTGAGTGGCACAATATTCTTGGGCTATGATTGGCACAATATTACTGGGTTCTGAGTGGCACAATATTCTTGGGCTATGATTGGCACAATATTACTGGGTTCTGAGTGGCACAATATTCTTGGGCTATGATTGGCACAATATTACTGGGTTCTGAGTGGCACAATATTCTTGGGCTATGATTGGCACAATATTACTTGGTTCTGAGTGGCACAATATTCTTGGGCTATGATTGGCACAATATTACTGGGTTCTGAGTGGCACAATATTCTTGGGCTATGATTGACACAATATTACTGGGTTCTGAGTGGCACAATATTCATGGGCTATGATTGGCACAATATTACTGGGTTCTGAGTGGCACAATATTCTTGGGCTATGATTGGCACAATATTACTGGGTTCTGAGTGGCACAATATTACTGGGTTCTGAGTGGCACAATATTACTGGGTTCTGAGTGGCACAATATTCTTGGGCTATGATTGGCACAATATTACTGGGTTCTGAGTGGCACAATATTCTTGGGCTAAGATTGGCACAATATTACTGGGTTCTGAGTGGCACAATATTCTTGGGCTATGATTGGCACAATATTACTGGGTTCTGATGGCACAATATTCTTGGGCTATGATTGGCACAATATTACTGGGTTCTGAGTGGCACAATATTCTTGGGCTATAATTGGCACAATATTACTGGGTTCTGAGTGGCACAATATTCTTGGGCTATGATTGGCACAATATTACTGGGTTCTGAGTGGCACAATATTCTTGGGCTATGATTGGCACAATATTACTGGGTTCTAAGTGGCACAATATTCTTGGGTTATGATTGGCACAATATTACTGGGTTCTGAGTGGCACAATATTACTGGGCTATGATTGGCACAATATTACTGTGTTCTGAGTGGCACAATATTCTTGGGCTATGATTGGCACAATATTACTGGGTTCTGAGTGGCACAATATTATTGGGCTATGATTGGCACAATATTACTGGGTTCTGAGTGGCAAGATATTCTTGGGCTATGATTGGCAGAATATTACTGGGTTCTGAGTGGCACAATATTCTTGGGCTATGATTGGCACAATATGAATGGGTTCTGAGTGGCACAATATTCTTGGGCTATGATTGGCAAAATATTACTGGGTTCTGAGTGGCACAATATTACTGGGTTCTAAGTGGCACAATATTACTGGGTTCTGAGTGGCACAATATTCTTGGGCTATGATTGGCACAATATTACTGGGTTCTGAGTGGCACAATATTCTTGGGCTATGATTGGCACAATATTACTGGGTTCTGAGTGGCACAATATTCATGGGCTATGATTGGCACAATATTACTGGGTTCTGAGTGGCACAATATTCTTGGGCTATGATTGGCACAATATTACTGGGTTCTGAGTGGCACAATATTACTGGGTTCTGAGTGGCACAATATTACTGGGTTCTGAGTGGCACAATATTCTTGGGCTATGATTGGCACAATATTACTGGGTTCTGAGTGGCACAATATTCTTGGGCTAAGATTGGCACAATATTACTGGGTTCTGAGTGGCACAATATTCTTGGGCTATGATTGGCACAATATTACTGGGTTCTGAGTGGCACAATATTCTTGGGCTATGATTGGCACAATATTACTGGGTTCTGAGTGGCACAATATTCTTGGGCTATGATTGGTACAATATTACTGGGTTCTGAGTGGCACAATATTCTTGGGCTATGATTGGCACAATATTACTGGGTTCTGAGTGGCACAATATTCTTGGGCTATGATTGGCACAATATTACTGGGTTCTGAGTGGCACAATATTCTTGGGCTATGATTGGCACAATATTACTGGGTTCTGAGTGGCACAATATTCTTGGGCTATGATTGGCACAATATTACTGGGTTCTGAGTGGCACAATATTCTTGGGCTATGATTGGCACAATATTACTGGGTTCTGAGTGGCACAATATTCTTGGGCTATGATTGGCACAACATTACTGGGTTCTGAGTGGCACAATATTCTTGGGCTATGATTGGCACAATATTACTGGGTTCTGAGTGGCACAATATTCTTGGGCTATGATTGGCACAATATTACTGGGTTCTGAGTGGCACAATATTACTAGGCTATGATTGGCACAATATTACTGGGTTCTGAGTGGCACAATATTCTTGGGCTATGATTGGCACAATATTACTGGGTTCTGATTGGCACGATATTACTGGGCTATGATTGGCACAATATTACTGGGTTCTGAGTGGCAAGATATTCTTGGGCTATGATTGGCACAATATTACTGGGTTCTGAGTGGCACAATATTCTTGGGCTATGATTGGCACAATATTACTGGGTTCTGAGTGGCACAATATTCTTGGGCTATGATTGGCACAATATTACTTGGTTCTGAGTGGCACAATATTCTTGGGCTATGATTGGCACAATATTACTGGGTTCTGAGTGGCACAATATTCTTGGGCTATGATTGACACAATATTACTGGGTTCTGAGTGGCACAATATTCATGGGCTATGATTGACACAATATTACTGGGTTCTGAGTGGCACAATATTCTTGGGCTATGATTGGCACAATATTACTGGGTTCTGAGTGGCACAATATTACTGGGTTCTGAGTGGCACAATATTACTGGGTTCTGAGTGGCACAATATTCTTGGGCTATGATTGGCACAATATTACTGGGTTCTGAGTGGCACAATATTCTTGGGCTAAGATTGGCACAATATTACTGGGTTCTGAGTGGCACAATATTCTTGGGCTATGATTGGCACAATATTACTGGGTTCTGAGTGGCACAATATTCTTGGGTTATGATTGGCACAATATTACTGGGTTCTGAGTGGCACAATATTCTTGGGCTATGATTGGCACAATATTACTGGGTTCTGAGTGGCACAATATTCTTGGGCTATGATTGGCACAATATTACTGGGTTCTGAGTGGCACAATATTCTTGGGCTATGATTGGCACAATATTACTGGGTTCTGAGTGGCACAATATTCTTGGGCTATGATTGGCACAATATTACTGGGTTCTGAGTGGCACAATATTCTTGGGCTATGATTGGCACAATATTACTGGGTTCTGAGTGGCACAATATTCTTGGGCTATGATTGGCACAATATTACTGGGTTCTGAGTGGCACAATATTCTTGGGCTATGATTGGCACAATATTACTGGGTTCTGAGTGGCACAATATTACTGGGCTATGATTGGCACAATATTACTGGGTTCTGAGTGGCACAATATTTTTGGGCTATGATTGGCACAATATTACTGGGTTCTGATTGGCACGATATTACTGGGCTATGATTGGCACAATATTACTGGGTTCTGAGTGGCAAGATATTCTTGGGCTATGATTGGCACAATATTACTGGGTTCTGAGTGGCACAATATTCTTGGGCTATGATTGGCACAATATTACTGGGTTCTGAGTGGCACAATATTCTTGGGCTATGATTGGCACAATATTACTGGGTTCTGATTGGCACGATATCACTGGGCTATGATTGGCACAATATTACTGGGTTCTGAGTGGCACAATATTCTTGGGCTATGATTGGCACAATATTACTGGGTTCTGAGTGGCACAATATTCTTGGGCTATGATTGGCACAATATTACTGGGTTCTGAGTGGCACAATATTCTTGGGCTATGATTGGCACAATATTACTGGGTTCTGAGTGGCACAATATTCATGGGCTATGATTGGCACAATATTACTGGGTTCTGAGTGGCACAATATTCTTGGGCTATGATTGGCACAATATTACTGGGTTCTGAGTGGCACAATATTCATGGGCTATGATTGGCACAATATTACTGGGTTCTGAGTGGCACAATATTCTTGGGCTATGATTGGCACAATATTACTGGGTTCTGAGTGGCACAATATTCTTGGGCTATGATTGGCACAATATTACTGGGTTCTGAGTGGCACAATATTCTTGGGCTATGATTGGCACAATATTACTGGGTTCTGAGTGGCACAATATTCTTGGGCTATGATTGGCACAATATTACTGGGTTCTGAGTGGCACAATATTACTGGGCTATGATTGGCACAATATTACTGGGTTCTGAGTGGCACAATATTCTTGGGCTATGATTGGCACAATATTACTGGGTTCTGAGTGGCAAGATATTCTTGGGCTATGATTGGCACAATATTACTGGGTTCTGAGTGGCACAATATTCTTGGGCTATGATTGGCACAATATTACTGGGTTCTGAGTGGCACAATATTCTTGGGCTATGATTGGCACAATATTACTTGGTTCTGAGTGGCACAATATTCTTGGGCTATAATTGGCACAATATTACTGGGTTCTGAGTGGCACAATATTCTTGGGCTATGATTGACACAATATTACTGGGTTCTGAGTGGCACAATATTCATGGGCTATGATTGGCACAATATTACTGGGTTCTGAGTGGCACAATATTCTTGGGCTATGATTGGCACAATATTACTGGGTTCTGAGTGGCACAATATTACTGGGTTCTGAGTGGCACAATATTACTGGGTTCTGAGTGGCACAATATTCTTGGGCTATGATTGGCACAATATTACTGGGTTCTGAGTGGCACAATATTCTTGGGCTAAGATTGGCACAATATTACTGGGTTCTGAGTGGCACAATATTCTTGGGCTATGATTGGCACAATATTACTGGGTTCTGAGTGGCACAATATTTTTGGGCTATGATTGGCACAATATTACTGGGTTCTGAGTGGCACAATATTCTTGGGCTATAATTGGCACAATATTACTGGGTTCTGAGTGGCACAATATTCTTGGGCTATGATTGGCACAATATTACTGGGTTCTGAGTGGCACAATATTCTTGGGCTATGATTGGCACAATATTACTGGGTTCTGAGTGGCACAATATTCTTGGGTTATGATTGGCACAATATTACTGGGTTCTGAGTGGCACAATATTACTGGGCTATGATTGGCACAATATTACTGTGTTCTGAGTGGCACAATATTCTTGGGCTATGATTGGCACAATATTACTGGGTTCTGAGTGGCACAATATTACTGGGCTATGATTGGCACAATATTACTGGGTTCTGAGTGGCACAATATTCTTGGGCTATGATTGGCACAATATTACTGGGTTCTGAGTGGCTCAATATTCTTGGGCTATGATTGGCACAATATTACTGGGTTCTGAGTGGCACAATATTCTTGGGTTATGATTGGCACAATATTACTGGGTTCTGAGTGGCACAATATTCTTGGGCTATGATTGGCACAATATTACTGGGTTCTGAGTGGCACAATATTCTTGGGCTATGATTGGCACAATATTACTGGGTTCTGAGTGGCACAATATTCTTGGGCTATGATTGGCACAATATTACTGGGTTCTGAGTGGCACAATATTCTTGGGCTATGATTGGCACAATATTACTGGGTTCTGAGTGGCACAATATTCTTGGGCTATGATTGGCACAATATTACTGGGTTCTGAGTGGCACAATATTACTGGGCTATGATTGGCACAATATTACTGGGTTCTGAGTGGCACAATATTCTTGGGCTATGATTGGCACAATATTACTGGGTTCTGAGTGGCAAGATATTCTTGGGCTATGATTGGCACAATATTACTGGGTTCTGAGTGGCACAATATTCTTGGGCTATGATTGGCACAATATTACTGGGTTCTGAGTGGCACAATATTCTTGGGCTATGATTGGCACAATATTACTGGGTTCTGAGTGGCACAATATTACTGGGCTATGATTGGCACAATATTACTGGGTTCTGAGTGGCACAATATTCCTGGGCTATGATTGGCACAATATTACTGGGTTCTGAGTGGCAAGATATTCTTGGGCTATGATTGGCACAATATTACTGGGTTCTGAGTGGCACAATATTCTTGGGCTATGATTGGCACAATATTACTGGGTTCTGAGTGGCACAATATTCTTGGGCTATGATTGGCACAATATTACTGGGTTCTGATTGGCACGATATCACTGGGTATGATTGGCACAATATTACTTTGTTCTGAGTGGCACAATATTCTTGGGCTATGATTGGCACAATATTACTGGGTTCTGAGTGGCACAATATTCTTGGGCTATGATTGGCACAATATTACTGGGTTCTGAGTGGCACAATATTCTTGGGCTATGATTGGCACAATATTACTGGGTTCTGAGTGGCACAATATTCATGGGCTATGATTGGCACAATATTACTGGGTTCTGAGTGGCACAATATTCTTGGGCTATGATTGGCACAATATTACTGGGTTCTGAGTGGCACAATATTACTGGGTTCTGAGTGGCACAATATTACTGGGTTCTGAGTGGCACAATATTCTTGGGCTATGATTGGCACAATATTACTGGGTTCTGAGTGGCACAATATTCTTGGGCTATGATTGGCACAATATTACTGGGTTCTGAGTGGCACAATATTCTTGGGCTATGATTGGCACAATATTACTGGGTTCTGAGTGGCACGATATTCTTGGGCTATAATTGGCACAATATTACTGGGTTCTGAGTGGCACAATATTCTTGGGCTATGATTGGCACAATATTACTGGGTTCTGAGTTGCACAATATTCATGGGCTATGATTGGCACAATATTACTGGGTTCTGAGTGGCACAATATTCTTGGGCTATGATTGGCACAATATTACTGGGTTCTGAGTGGCACAATATTCTTGGGCTATGATTGGCACAATATTACTGGGTTCTGAGTGGCACAATATTCTTGGGCTATGATTGGCACAATATTACTGGGTTCTGAGTGGCACAATATTCTTGGGTTGTGATTGGCACAATATTAGTGGGTTCTGAGTGGCACAATATTACTGGGCTATGATTGGCACAATATTACTGTGTTCTGAGTGGCACAATATTCTTGGGCTATGATTGGCACAATATTACTGGGTTCTGAGTGGCACAATATTATTGGGCTATGATTGGCACAATATTACTGGGTTCTGAGTGGCACAATATTCTTGGGCTATGATTGGCACAATATTACTGGGTTCTGAGTGGCACAATATTTTTGGGCTATGATTGGCACAATATTACTGGGTTCTGAGTGGCACAATATTCTTGGGTTATGATTGGCACAATATTACTGGGTTCTGAGTGGCACAATATTCTTGGGCTATGATTGGCACAATATTACTGGGTTCTGAGTGGCACAATATTCTTGGGCTATGATTGGCACAATATTACTGGGTTCTGAGTGGCACAATATTCTTGGGCTATGATTGGCACAATATTACTGGGTTCTGAGTGGCACAATATTCTTGGGCTATGATTGGCACAATATTACTGGGTTCTGAGTGGCACAATATTCTTGGGCTATGATTGGCACAATATTACTGGGTTCTGAGTGGCACAATATTACTGGGCTATGATTGGCACAATATTACTGGGTTCTGAGTGGCACAATATTCTTGGGCTATGATTGGCACAATATTACTGGGTTCTGATTGGCACAATATTACTGGGCTATGATTGGCACAATATAACTGGGTTCTGAGTGGCAAGATGTTCTTGGGCTATGATTGGCACAATATTACTGGGTTCTGAGTGGCACAATATTCTTGGGCTATAATTGCCACAATATTACTGGGTTCTGAGTGGCACAATATTCTTGGGTTCTGAGTGGCACAATATTACTGGGCTATGATTGGCACAATATTACTGGGTTCTGAGTGGCACAATATTCTTGGGCTATGATTGGCACAATATTACTGGGTTCTGAGTGGCACAATATTTTTGGGCTATGATTGGCACAATATTACTGGGTTCTGAGTGGCACAATATTCTTGGGCTATGATTGGCACAATATTACTGGGCTATGATTGGCACAATATTACTGGGCTCTGAATGGTACAATATTCCTGGGCTCTGAGTGGCACAATATTACTGGGTTCTGAGTGGCACAATATTACTGGGCTATGATTGGCACAATATTCCTGGGTTCTGAGTGGCACAATATTACTGGGTTCTGAGTGGCACAATATTACTGGGCTATGATTGTCACAATATTACTGGGCATCTGATTGGCACAATATTACTGGGCTCTGAGTGGCACAATATTCCTGGGCTCTGAGTGGCACAATATTCCTGGGCTCTGAGTGGCACAATATTACTGGGTTCTGAGTGGCACAATATTACTGGGTTCTGACTGGCACACTATTACTGGGCTCTGACTGGCAAAATATTACAGGCATCTGACTGGCACACTATTACTGGGCTCTGAATGACACAATATTCCTGGTATCTTACTGGCACAATATTACTGGGCTCTGAATGGCACACTATTCCTGGTATCTGACTGGCACAATATTACTGGTATCTGAAAGGCACAATATTACTGGTATCTGACTGGCACAATATTACTGGGTTCTGAGTGGCACAATATTCCTGGTATCTATAATTGTACAATTTTCAAACACTGAAAAATTTGTGGGTGTTTTCTTACATTTTTATTATGGGGGGGGGGGGTGCAACACTCAGGGTCTGCCCCGGGTGCCAAATGCTCTAATTACGCCCCTGTGTGTGACCGAACTCTAGCCCCAGATCATCCGAAGACCTTGCAACGCCCCTGTTAACATGTATATCACAGTACCACGCTTGAATTCACTGGGCTCTTCGAACTACCAATTTCCCTGCCCACAAATGCTTGTAAATGCAGACTACATGGCAAGGAGCTTCATTTTATACACTTGTTGCAATGGGTATGAATTCAACAATTAAGTGTTGTGTCCCAATATTTTTGTCCATTTAGTGTACATAGATCAGTAGTGAGGAAATGAATGAAAACCATGTTAAAGGACAGTATTCTTGAACATATAAAATCATATGGATTAGTAGATCAGAAGCAATGAAGAAGAATGTGTCTATGAACTAATCTTATTGATTTTTTTGATTGGGTGACACTGTCCCATGTAGAAGACATAACAATAAACTGCAATCTTGGGATTCAAATATTGGGGAATATTACCAAGAAAATGTAAAGGACCTTAACATGTATAGTTTGGAAAAAAAGAAAAGGAGGGGAGTATATTTAAAATAAAAAACACTGACACAACAAGAGGACATAGTGTTTATTTAAAGGGACAAAATATTACCACTAATATCAGGAAGTTTTACTTTTCTGAGAGGGTAGTGGGTGCATTGTATAGCTACGCAACAGAAGTGGTAGAGGGTAATATGTTGAAGGAGTTTAAGCATTGTAAGGTAGAAAAACAGACGTACCGTGATTCAGATGGAGGTGGGGGGGGACCCCAATTTCAGATATAGACAATCCTTGCCTGCCACCACCAATACTGACGGCCACAGGAGAGGCAGACGTCAATAGCTAGTAGCAGGCACGAATGTCGGAATGGATGTTGGACAGGTGCTGGTGCCAGTCTTAGAATGGTAGAGGTACAGTCCGAGTCGGGAGCCAGAAATGGTGCGAGGTCAAAAGAGCTAGCCAGGTTCAGGAATCCAGAAATCAAGAAGGTCCAAAAATACTAGCCAGGTCTGGGAAATTGAAGGTCTGTAGAGTCCAGGAAATTGAGGTACAAAATGGGGCAAAAACGAGAGGGATGGTCGAGAGACAAGCTGGGTCAGGAGTCCAGTAGAACGAGTATACAAGGTTATAACCAGGAAGCTGGAAGCAATAAACGTAGAGCTAGCTTGAAAATTCATCAAGCAAGTTTGAATTGTGCGAGCTGTAGTTTTAAAGGGCATTGCTCCGCCCCCATGATGTACGCGACAAATAGTTCTTAACTCTTTGTTTATTTACAGAAATAGAGCTCATGCAGTTTTAGGAATTTTTTCTTCTCTCCTAAAACAGTATATAAAATTTGAGTTATTGGTGTTGCTACAGGCCTTTTTTTCAAAGCTCTCCCTCGTGTTTCACATAGCAGCACGGAAAGCTTGCGTAGAAGGAGTTGACATGTATCCTATGTAAGATCTTGTTGACAGCATTATAAATTTGAGGGATAAGATCTTGGGCTTGCGGAACCCTGTTTCTATTGATACTCCTCTTGAATGTTTGGAGCTCGATATAGGAAACATCAAGTTAAGTAACTTCAAACAGGAAAATATTGAGATTGTGAGAGACATGGTGGAGCAAGGCTCGTTGCTCCCATTTGACATTATTCAGAGCAGACATAGACTTCCACCAGGGGAAATATTTAACTACCTCAGAATTAATAATTTCCTATTAAAAAATAGTATAGTTGATGGAGGACCTTTAGATGAGTTGGGAAAACATAACAGAACTAATCTTACATCTAGAATCTCAAAATGTATGAGCCTTTTGAAACATCAGGAGAAGGAAATGTCTTGCATTAAGTGGGAAAGAGAATTGGATATCTCCCTCTCCAGAGAAGATATGGTCAATGGTATAACCCTGGTGAGGAAAACTATACACTGCATAAACATAATTGAGACACACTGCAAGATAATTCTTTTTTTTTTTTTTTGAAATATCGCTTTGGGAACATTTTGTTACCTCCAGATTCATCCTTTATCAATAAAAAAAAGTATGAAAATCTACAGACATCCTATCATACACTCATATTCATACAATCTCATTCACTCGCCCTTGGTGTCTCAACACTCCCAGTGATCAAATCAGGTCAGCTTCCTTGCCGTTAAAACAGATCCACGAGAATAAGAGCACCTGGTGAGGTCCCCAAACCAGAGACCCGACCACCCCCCCCTCCCCCACCATCCGTCTCACAGTGAGTGCGGGAGGAGATAGTCCAGCCCCCAGTCCCGAGACCCCCACAAGCGCTCCTCTGGTGGGAGCCGTACCCTTCTCTCTACCTAGAATCTATTCTATTAATCCTTATTCTAGGCCTGGGCTCCTCCTGCAGTTAAGCCTCCCCTTCTGGGCACCCTTGGTGTCTCATCATCCAAGGGGACCAGATCTTATAGTAATCCTCCAGAGTATTTCTATTGTTCCAAAAATAACCCTTCTCCATTCTTGCTTGGAATTCTATTTGTTCCAATACACTTTCTAAATTGATTTTACCTTTAGTTTTCCAAGTCCTTGCTATGATGATTTTAACCGCTGTATATATATGGATTACTAACATTCTATTATAATACTTAATCTTACTTAGATCTATGTGGAAAAGCATCATAGCTGGATCTTGCTCAAACCTTACTTTTAAGAGATCAGATACCAACTTTCCTGCCTGGGACCATAGAGAGTTAACAGACCGACACTCCCACCAAAGATGTAGGAGTGAGCCTCCGCTGTCCCCACATCTCCAACAACGGCCATCCATATTTTGATAACATTTTTTAAATAATTTAGGTTACATGTGCCATCTATATAGTACCTTGTAAAAGAGATCCACTAAATTTAGTGAATGTACAGTGGTTTTAGTTATTCCAATAGCTTGGGCCCACTCCTTATCTTCAAAGATGGAGAGAGGTCTCCAAATGTTGAATCCAAGGATATTGCGCTAAAGGCTCTCTTCCCCCATTTTTCCCCCATCTCGCTTTGAAGAAATCTTCCATATCAGAGTTATCTTCATGTGATCCTAAAGTTAGTCCCTTCTCTACAAAGTTTTTAAGCCTAAGATATGTATAGCGCTCTTTCACTTGGAGACCATATCTGGACACCAACTCCACAAATGGTACCACCTTATATCTACAATAATTTGATCGATTGAAAGTATGCCACTATTCCTCCAGGTTTTCAAATTTATCTCTTGGATCTGGGTTTCTATAATATTCAACGGCAAGTATCTTTCAGTTCTAAACCCAGGAAAATATTTCTTTCTTACTTTTTTCCAATAGGAGCAGAGATCTTCCGCTACTGGGCTATTTATCTGTTTTTTACTTCCTGCATTCCGGAACAGGTTTTCAGTTATACTAAGACCTCTTTGCTCCATTAGGATCCACTTGTCTTTTACCGGGTCCAAATGCGTCCATTTGGCCATATGTGCTAACATTGCAGCGTCGTGTATCCTAACTAAGTCTGGTGCGCTCAATCCCCCCTGTTCATGTTTTCTAGGTATTACTGCTAGCGATACTCTTGCCCTCCTATTTTGACAAATAAATTTGCTAAACTTTGATTGAAATTGTTTAAGAATTTTAAGATCTACACTAAGTGGAATCGATCTTAACAAAAAATAGAGGCGAGGAAGGATATAATAATTTAATACATTAATTCTCCTCATCCAAGAGACATATAATGGTCTCCACTCATTCAATTTATTAGCGAAGTCAGAGAGCAGTGGTTGGTAATTAAGGGCTATGAGTTTTTTTGGGTCGCTTGAGATCTGGATTCCCAGATAATTTATCGACTCTGCTTTTCATGTAAATCCGTATGTCTTTTTTAAATATTCCAGTTCTTTCTGGTCAATACAGCTTTCCAAGGCCTGACACTTCCCCAGATTTAATTTGCAGTATGAGATTTTGGAAAAGGAATCAATCTCCCTCGTCAGGGACTTCACAGATACAATAGGATTCTTCAATGTGAGTATAATGTTGTCCGCGAAGAGGGAGATTTTAAATTCCTCCTTACCTTTTTCTACACCCTGGATACTTCTGTTATCCCTAATTCTTTGGGCTAGAGGTTCGAGAGATAGGACATACAACAAGGGAGCCAACGGTTGTGATGCCCGAACCATTTATTCTGGCGCTTGGTTTTGTGTATAGTGCCCAGATTGCTTTAAGATATGAGCCTTCGAATCCAAAGGCTGTAAGGGTTTCATACAGGTAGGTCCAGCTGACACTGTCAAACGCCTTCTCAGCATCAAGTGACAGGGTCAGCATGGACCCCCCCCCCTTTTTTTTTTCTTCAAGAAATAAGATGTCCAGGTTCTTTCTGACATTATCTGTTGCACTCCTTTTAGGGATGAAACCTGACTGGTCCGGGTGAATCAGGCATGATACTATTTTCTTCAACCTGCCTGCCAGTACTGCCGAGAAAATCTTAATGTCTGTGTCAATTAAAGAGATCGGCCTGTAGTTTTTAATCTGTTCTTTTTTTACCCTCTTTTAAAATTGGACTTATATTAGCCTTCAATAATTCCTTTGGCATCTCTCCATTACTTTTGATTTCCTCGTACAGTGCTTGCAGGCAGGGAACAATCTCGCTTTTAAAAACCATATAAAAAAAGTTTGAGAACCCATCCGGGCCCGGAGATTTTTTTTTTTTTTTAATTATTTATACTGGCTCCTATTTCTTTAGTTGTAAATGGGGCGTTTAGGATCTCCTGTTCCTCCGTTGTTAGTGTGGGTAGATTTATATTACTTAGATATTCTTGAATTTTTTATTTTTCCTTATCTCTTGTTAAAAGGTGATCTCTTTTTAAATGATAGAGTTCACGATAGTAATCTACAAAGGCCTCTCCTATTTTCCCCGGGTCCAGCAGGGTCCTTCCCCTATAATTTATTTTACTTATATTATGCCTAACTCTCTGTTTTTTTAGCATATTTGAAAGCAGTTTGTCGGCTCTATTGCCCCTTGCATACCATTTTTGCTTTAGATATAGAAGGTTTGTATTGGTATTTTCCATATTTCTATCTCTAATTAGTTGTTTTACCTCTTTTATCTTTATTAATAGATCATTTTGTAGTGTCTGTTTATGTCGTTCTTCCAGTTTGTATAATTCTAAATGTAGTTGTTGGTAGGTCAACCCTTTTTTTTTTTCTCCTGCACCAATTTTAATCAGGTTGCACTGAGTTACTGCTTTTAAAGTACACCACAAACTAGCTCTGGAAATTTGTTCTTTGTCATTCTCTTTGAGGAAATTCTGAATATCTAATGCTAGTTGTTTTTTAATGTTATCTTTCATCAATAAGGATTCATTTAATTTCCAATTAAATTGTTTTTTTATTATACCCTCCTCCATTATTAGGGTCACTGGTGCGTGATCCGACCATGATTTAGATCCTATTTTGCATCTAAGATTACCATCAAAACTGTCTCTGGTAACAAAAAACGAATCTATACATGAATATGTGTCGTGAGGAATTGAATAAAATGTGTAGTCCCTATTTATTGGATTCAACACTCTCCAAATGTCAATTAAGTGATTTTTAATCAAGAATTCCAATTTTTTTAGCATTATGTGTTAATCTACTATTTATTATTTTCCCCTTTTGAAGTTTTTTATCTAACTCAGTGTCTATTACCAAATTAAAATCGCCACCTATCAGTAGTTTACCTTGTTTTACTTTTTTAACCCGTGACATTAATTTCTCCATAAATTTTATAACATTTTCATTCGTTGCATATACATTAACTAGTGTGTACAGTATATTATTTATTCTACATATAAGCAACACATATCTTCCATTATTATCTACCATTTTGTGAACTATATCAAGTGCTAGATTGTTTTTGAATATAATAGATACCCCTCTACTTTTTTTATGTGTATGATAGGAGGCTGAATATATGTGTGGATATTTATTACTAAAAAGCAGTTTTTGTGAGTTTTTTGTCCAGTGCGTTTCTTGAATCATCGCAATGTCTATATTGTCATTTACTAACATTTCAATCAGGGCTTTCCTCTTATAGGGTGAATTCAGGCCTTGTGCATTAATGGAACATATTTTGATCACCATTCCGGTGGACCCATTTTCTCGTTTGGCACCAAGGGCTACTTTCATCCTTCACATTCACTCTCATGCATTCCTCTCTCACATTCATACCAGATCACGTACCTGCTGTCCCAGTCCTTTGACTGAGGCAGAGTACCTTCTCTGCTCTCTTGTCGTCTTTTCTATTGACGACCATTGGGAGTTCACAAGAGCTCCCCTTCGTCCTTCAGGAGTTCTGTGGAGGAGTGGGCATCGCTGACCCTCCATTTATTACCTGGAGGATGGTGAGTCCTCTTCTCTTTTTCTCAGAAGCAGAGATGTATCTACCGACATCTGCCACAATCATAACGCCAACACACCCCAAAGCCTCCCCCGAAGCCCGAAACCTCCCCCCGCCCCCCCCCCCGCACCACAAAGTGGGGCCGGCAGCCGGAAGGAGGGACGGAGGAAGAAAATCACGGGGAACACAAAAGCACAGAAAACACCAAAAACCACACTTGTTATCCCCCAGCCACCACTAGGAGCTCGAATTTCGCCCATTTCAACCATTTGGGGTTCTTCTCCTCTTTTTTTTTTTTTTTTATCCTATATCCCCAACTCCATTCCTTAAAGAATCATAGACGCCCATATCAATTTGACAAGTTCCATTTTTTCAGGAGGTCAATTCCCTGTTCTCTTGATTCTATTATATGTCTTTCATCTTTGTAGAATATGTAGATTTTAAGGGGGAAACTTGATTTGTTCTCTAAAGAGGATGTCCGTGACTTCTCTCAGTTTGGCTCTCTGTTGTCTTGTGAAGAATGAAATGTCCTGCATCATTCTCAATCCCCTATATTTCTCTGGGATCTTTTCTCTGTTGTTCCTTGCTCTCCAAATTTTGTCCTTATATATGAAGTTGTGGAAGTGTATCAAGACATCCCTTGGGGCTAGCTGATCTTTAATAGTTGGGATCTTATAGGTTCTATGAATTCTTTCTATAAGTATTTCCTTTGGGCCGATATCTCCAGCGATTTCCTGGAATAGTTCAAATACATAAACTGCCAGCTTATCCTGTGTGATATTTTCTGGAACTACTACTGTTTAATCTTTTGTTATCCTCTTGCTGCATAGTTAATTCAAATTTGATACCTTCAACTTTTTCCATCGTATCTTGCAGTTTTACATTGATGTTCCAAATTTCTTTTGTCAAATCGTTAATATTCTGCTGGAGGTCCTCGCTAATTTTGTCTCTGTGTTCTTCCAAAAGTTTTGTTAGGGAGTTTCGTGAAAAGTAGTCCTGCATCTCCTCACCCTGGTCGGTCTGTTGTTGTGTGCTGTCGATATAGCTGGTCCTTTCCGCGGACTCAGCCGTGCGGGTTTCTTCTTTGTCCTCATTTGACTGTGAGGTTACAAATTCCTTTGTCTTTTTTTTCCCCTCCATTTTTCCTAAGTCCTGGGGGAGTGAATCTCTTTTGCTGCTCTTCCTCTTATGTGGTTCTGGGGTGGCAAAAAATTCGGTTAGGGGCTTATTTTGTTTTAGATCTTTCGTCTCCCTTGTTTCTCTCATTTTCTTGGCCTCCTTTATTTCCATATTTCTTCTAGTAGCCATTTTTGCACTAAGAGCCTCCGTAATTTATAGGAGTCGTTCGGGAGAAGTTGGATGATTTTTCTTTTCGTATAGCTATGTTGAGATTAGTACAGTGGGTTTATTAGATTTTTTGGGTCATGAGATCTTACAATTAGTCGCCGGCAGGGATTGTCTGGGGAGTTCTTTTAGGAATTCTCTTCTGCTGGGAGAGTTCAGTGTGCCTTTAGATTCAGTCTGGTCTTTAGTTGCTTTGTATGGTTGGTTGCAGACTTTAGTTTATTTCCCCCGGCTCTCTTCCAACTAAGCCATATCAAGAGTCAGTCATGAGCCTAGTTTATTCCCAGAGTCCTGTTTCCTACTCCAAGTACAGCTAATTAGCTTCACCGGGTTTATATATCTTCAATCACTAAATTTAGATTACTTCACCAGTATGTCTTTAAACCGTGCCGTAACCATGTTCATTCACAAACTTTATTTACTACACAGTATTACATATCCCTCTCCAAGTATGGTTAGCAGGCTTCACCGGTTTTAAATGGCTTTACCGGCTTCACCTAGAGTTCATTAGGGGTGCGTGTATACGTATATATGCGTATTTATCGGCACAAAGTTCGCTTTCCACTATACCATACCAAGCTTCATTAACGTTTATTTGTAGTGCTTCGCCAATTTTGGTTTATTACATACGACTACCCTTCAGCTGTCCTATGTCAGAAATCATTCAGGTTCAACCTTGATATTTCCCAAACTCTAAGTTATCATGGTTCAGCTGTGTCCTATCAGGATTTAATCAAGATTCAGTCCCAAGGCTTCACAGGTTTTAATTTACTTCACAGACTTAGCTTTTCCACCAAGTTATCTCTCAGCTCAATTCAAATTTCAGTTGAGGGGGGCTCACGCTTCCACAGGCTAATTTAACACTTAGTCTGCAGATTATTTACAAGTCATTTTAAACCTTCTCACTCTTCCATTTTACTCACTGAGCAGTTTTAATCCATAGAATGCCAAGCAACAATGGAGTACTTTCACTGTGCAATTTCTTTCCACTTTTCACTGTATACATTCACAGTTTAGAACATATGGTCTGCTTAACATGGATGTACTCCAGGTAGCCCTTTAATTGTACTGTGTCAGAAATCTGGTTCTGGTTTGCTTCATAGATTAACAGATTTTAACTTTTCAATAAGGTACTTTCACTATGCAATTTCTTTCCACTTTTCACTTCACAGTTTAGGGTGCATGGCCCGCTTAACATAAATGTACACAGGGTTCAGAAATCTTTATTTTTTGGCCATAGATTTTACCATACCCTGAGTTACTTCACAGTGTTTCAGCTGTGTCCTGTTATGGTTTAATCAAGATTTAGACCACAAACTTCACAAGACTTTCACTTTTGGCCCTACTAATTCACAGTTCAGTTTAAACTTCAGCTCAGAGTTCCTAGGGTTAATTTATCAGGCTGCCAGCAGGTTAAATGGTAAATTATTTTTTTTTATATTGCTCATTGGACAGTTTTAACCCATAGAGCACTGGTTGCGAACGTTTTTGGTCCCGAGTGCCCAATTTTTGACCGACACAAATTTGCAGACCACAAAGTGCCAACACCGCATACTCACACATGCACACTCATACACACGCACACTCATACACATACACACTTATACCTATACTCATGTGAGCACACACTTATACTCAAACTCACACACACATTTATACTCACACACACTCATACTTATACTCACACATACACACACACACACACACACACACACACACATATACTCATACACACACACTTATACACACACACACTTATACCCACACACACACACACACACACTTATACCCAAACACACACACACACTTATACTCATACAGTCACTTATACTCATACAGTCACTTATACTCATACAGACACTCATACTCATACAGACACTCATACTCATACAGACACTCATACTCATATACACACTTATACTCATCCACACACTTATACTCCCACACACACTTATACTCATACTCACACACTTATACACAAACACACACACTTATACCCACACACACACACTTATACTCATACAGACACTCATACACACACACACACTTATACTCATACTCGCACACACTTATACTCATACTCACACACACACACTTATACTCATATCCACACACACAAACACACTTATCATACTCACACACACACACACTTATCCAACTCATACACACACTTGTACTCATACTCACACACACACACACTTATAACACACACACTTCTACTCACAAACGCACACACACATACAGGTTCAGCTCTCACCGCTTATCTGCTCCGTTGTCCTGGAGGTGCAGGCATCAGTGTAATAGATGGGCGCTGACGGTCACCTGCTTCTTCTCCAGATGATAGGTGCCCCCACTTAAGAAATCAAAGGGATTTTTAATTACCCATTGCTTCATAGCAATGAAAATTACCATAGCCCGCAGTTGGAAACAGGCTCATTATTTGTCTTGGCCACTGGGAACAAAATTGGAAATGGAAAGATAAATGAGCTGGGCCATTAAAAACTCTCCCAAAAATCTGCCAATATGCCAGTTTTGGCTGGACTCAATAAAGGACCATGGGTTTGACCCAAGGTAATCCGATCTTAATAAGACCCTGTGCTATAACCATTAGTATGAATACATGTTAGAGAATATTATAATTCTATTATATGAATAGGTGGAGGCCTTCATAAAGCTCCGGGGCTATACGTTTTTTATGTTATATGTGGTACTAGGTACCTCTAGTACAATTCCAGATATATTGGGTACAGCAATGTGCTTTATCACATACTAAGGAAGGAGGTATATAGACGTTTGTAAAAATGTGTGTAATTTCTTTATGTGGAAAAATAAAAGTAAATAATAATAAATAATAATAAGGAAAAACAATACATGTGTAATTTGTATGGGTGCATTAAACATGAAAAAAAGGCAATCTTCATCGACTAGCCATATGGCAAATTTGTTTGAAAGATTAACTATTTCTAGTTCTTATAGTGTATCAGATGTATCATATGGCTTTGTCATGAATTGGTTAAATAAACACTTGTGTTATTTATTTTTTTCTCTTCAGAAAACAAAAACAGAACCTTCTCCCATATTTGGTGGGAATGTTCGGTATTGAAAACAATAATTTCCATTACACAAAGCCAAATACACAAACATATATCTCCCTAATCGAAGAAGGATTGTCAGAAAAATTATTTGTATTGGTTATATGTCCCCCGGGTAATAAGGCCCCAAAAAGTTTAATTGTACATATTGTTATGGCAGTAAAAGTATGTATACAAGAAATTGGAAACATAAGAAGTGCTCATGTCATTGTACAGAGCAGTGGTGAGACCTCGCTTGGAGTATTGTACGCAATACTAGAGACTGTATCTCCAGAAGGATTTTGATACTTTGGAGAGAGTTCAGAGAAGGTCTACTAAACTGGTTCATGGGTTGAAGGATAAAACCTACCAGAAAAGGTTAAAGCATCTTAACATGTATAGCTTGGAGGAAAGTAGTGACAGGGGGGATATGATAGAAAACTTTAAATACATAAAGGGAATCAACACAGTAAAGGAAGAGAGTATATTTAGAAGAAGAAAAACTACCACAACAAGAGCACATAGTCTAAAATTAGAGGTGCAACAATTTAAAAGTAATATCAGGAAGTATTACTTTACTGAGAGGGTAGTGGATGTATGGAATAGCATTCCAGCGGAAGTGGTAGAGGTAAACACAGTCAAGGATTTTAAGCATGCATGGGATAGGCACAAGGCTATCCTAGGTATAAGATAGGGAACTGAGGACTAATAAAAGTATTTAGAAAATTGGGCAGACTAGATGGACCGAATGGTTCTTATTTGCTGACACATTCTATGTTTCTGTGTTTCCATGGTCATAAGAAATACAACAAATAGATCACTAATTTATAATGGAAGTCGATTTCGGCCCAAGGAAAGATCTGTTAAATAACCAGTACTCCTCTTTGAGATTTGCGATCTCCCTCCCTCCCTCGCTGGTGTGGTTTGAATGGAGAATGACAGGATAGGTGATTTAGAAGTTTATTGATTAAAGTGAAAGTTTATTTATCTGTTTAAATAGTTTGACCCCTTAGTGCCAAGACATTTTTACCTTGACTTTCCCTTGGTGACAATGGCTGTTTTGACATTTCTGGGGTGTTTGTGTTTAGCTGTAATTTTCTTCTCTCTCTCACATACTGTACCCACACAAATTATATGTTGTTTTTATAATCATAAGAAGGGCTTTCATTAGATACCATTATGTTCATCATATCTTATAATTTACTACAAAACAAATCATAAAATATGATGAAAAAGTTTTAAAAAAACACTTTTTCTAACTTTAACCTAAAATATAATTTACACAAATACAATCATTAAAAAAGACCTAAATAGTTTCTAAATGTTGTCCCGAGTTCAGAAATATGCATGTTTCCATATTTGTCAGTATTTTTTTGCTAGTTATGGGGCAAAACCCAAATTTTTAGTTTTTTTCCTACATTGACCTTTTGACCCCAACCCGAACCCTAATTTTAACCCTAACACTAAATTTAACCCCAACTCTAACCCTTATGCTATCCCTTAATATATTTTTATTTTAACCCTATCCCTTATGCTAAAAATTATTTAATTTTAACGATATAGGCTAATCTAACATAATAATAGTTTTCAGGTAATGAAATCTTTTTTTTTTTTTTTACATTGAAATGTTGCTTGGCTTCATCTAGGGGCAGTCAAGCAGCATATTCAGAGGGACGGAAGTGAATTTACTTTCACTTCCGAAACTCAGACCACCAGAGGGCATAACTATATTGACAGAGCATACTGACAGAGCATATGAAATTGACAGATAGGACATTTCGGTGCTGGCTATTACCTCGACCCTGAGGCAATAGACCAGCACCGTTAAATGGTTTTTCATGATCGCTGATCGTGAAAACCGCTTGATTCACCGCAGGACGTGCCAGGCACGTCCATTGTCGGGAACAGAGTTCCCGGCAGGACGTGCATGACATGTCCATTGTCGCGAAGGGGTTAAATAAAAACATTAATTAATCAAAATACATAGCACTTGTTATGTATTAGAATCCAAACATTTCATTTATAAAGACATGGAGGCTCATATTATGCTTATTTCTTTCTTTATTTTCCCTCAGCAGCAAAGAGAATGCATTAGAAAATTTCACCAATATGAACATTCTAAACATATTAATCCTCCCCTCCACTATAAAGTACAGTGTATTAGAAAATACATCCTCTTTCTTTGCTGCTCCCTTAGCTAAGTAACAATTTACTGTGATTTACTTTTTCACTAGTCTTGTTATTATGTGTTTAAGTAATATTGTGGTATATGTGTATTGATTATAGTTAATTCTATAACCTGTTATCTTTAATACCTTAGTGTTATTTATCTTTAACGTTTATTTATATGTGCATATACATTTTTCCCTTACCTATTCCTTGGGGTTCGGTTGTGTCCCCCTCCTCTCCCTCTATTATGTTTTGATAACGTTTTTTCTGACAACGTTTTTTCTGCCCCCCTTCCCCCCCGTTCGCCGTTTATTCTGTAGAATCCCCCTATATTTAAACTTTGTTTCTGGGCTTCTAAAAACCGCACATGCGCATAAGGCATCACTGTGGCCATTTTATTGAAGCCCGATTACACTGAATGCCTCACTCATTATGCTTCGCGACGGCCATCTTGGGGGTGGTGGTACTACTAGTTTTTCGCGAAATATATTGCATTAAGGGTCTGCAAGCCAAAGTCACTCGCAACAAAATGCGAGCTGAGTGTCCGAGGCCTACAGTGGCAGATATGGCATGTGACACACCAGAGATATACACTAAGATTAACCAGTTCATGGGAAAAACTGGCTGGAAAGCTGGAAAAGGGATTGGATTGTTCCCTAAGGATATGTCAATATGAAGTCTTAGACATCATGGGGCCCTGTGTCAAGATTTTTGAGTTGGTCGAAACCGGCCTCTCTACCAATACTCCCGTGGATTTACCTACCATCAAAGGCTGGATCCAACATGTTGTATGTTTAATCGGCAATGCCAATACAGCTTTAGAAACTGAAAGGAGAAAGGCAAGTCTCTCAAAAATCGAGCCAAAATTTGTCAATATGGCCATCACTTAACCAGGTCCCCAAGCAAAAGGCATGCTTTTTGGGACAACTTTGTTAAGGAACTAGGTTTATTTGTTCAGACATTCACTGCACTAGATAAGGCTCAATATAACATGAAGCGAGTCTTCTAAAATAAGATTTTTCGTGGGGCGGCAGATTCAGGGGCCATCTGCCCGGGCGTGGCTCCAGGGGACAATTTTGAGGATCCCGAGGCCCTGTGACTTCAAGAGTGTGCTTCTCTCGCCATAGACCTGCGCCCACTGCATTCTTCCCACAGAGAAGCAGACAATGGCCGAACCGTGGCGTCAGAGGTTCTTATCAGTCTCGACTACCTTACGGTAAGAACCCACCTAACTCACCATTCTTCCCTGGTTCAAATAGGTGTCAGACTCTGTCTCTTCCATCAGACGTGGACCCATATCACGCCCGACCCCTGGGTCTTACAGACGGTGTCGGGTTATCACATTGATTTCCTGTCCACACCTTATCAGGTTTCTTCCCCTCACATGATTCACTTCTCAGCTGGAGACAGGGAGTTGGTTTCAAGGGAGGCCGCCAACCTCCTCTCAAAAGGAGCAACTTGTTCCCCGTCCCAAAAAATGGCAGCGGCATACGCCCAGTGATCAACCTTTTGGTCTCTGAATGTCTTTGTAGTGTACCAACACTTCAAGATGGAAGGCATTCACTGTTTAAGAGATCTGCTGCTGTTAGGGGATTGGATGGGGATTTACTGCTGGGCAGTAAAGTGGCAAATGAGGTCCAATATAGACAAATGTAAAGTTATGCATTATTGGAAAAATAATAACAAAGCAACATATACTTTAAATGGTTTTTCCCTGGGAAAAACTACTAATGAAAAGGATTTAGAAATAATTGTAGATAACAAACTTGGCAATAGTGCCCAATGCCAGTCAGCAGCTGCAAGGGCCAATAAGATATTGGCATGTATAAAACGAGGTATAGATTCACGGGAGGAGGATATCATCTTGCCTCTTTACAAATCAATGGTAAGACCTCACCTTGAATATGCAGTACAGTTCTGGGCACCAGTCCTTAAAAAGGATATTAAGGAACTAGAAAAAGTGCAAAGGAGAGCTACAAAATTAATAAGGGGATTGGAGGATCTTAGTTATGAAGAGAGACTTAAAAAATTGCATTTATATAGGTTAGAAAAAAGGCATCTCAGAGGGGATATGATAACATTATATAAATTTGTGCAGGGCCAATATAAAGAGCTCTCCAGTGACCTGTTCATTAACAGAAAGGTACAAAGAACAAGAGGTCACCCCCTGAGACTAGAAGAGCAAAGATTTCATAGACAGCAAAGGAAGGGATTCTTTACGGTTAGGACAATAAAGTTATGGAACTCCCTGCCAAGAGAAGTAGTGCTATCAACCACAATAGATGCATTTAAAAATGGGTTCGATGTTTTTTTAGGAAAGCAGAACATACAGGGCTATTAATAATAGAATAAGCATTAATAAAAGAGCGTATTGATCCAAGGAGAAATCTGATTGCCGCTTGGAGTCAAGAAGGAATTTTTCCCCCAGGAGGAAAAATTCGAAATAGCTTCCTTAGGGGTTTTTGCCTTCTTTTGAATCAAAAGCTGTAATGATAGGTAGAAGTGTTGAACTTGATGGACTTGTGTCTTTTTTCAACCTAAATTACTATGTTACTATGGTGAAACTAGACCTCCAAGATGCATACATGACAGTCCCAGTCACCATGGCTCACTAGCCTTACACGCAATTAACATGGGATCTAGAGTATGGCAATTCACTTGTCTTCCCTACAGACTTTCATCAGCCCCTTGGTTCTTCACCAAGCTGATGAAACCTGTCATGGGGTTCCTCCGAAGAACAGGGGTTTGTCTTATCGTGTACTTAGATGATTTCTTGATTATGTCTCAAGATGTCGCTACACTGTACACCCACCCAAACAGGACCATAGACATTCTCCACAACTTGGGTTTCTTGATCAACCACAAAAAAATCAATGCTCATGTAAGAAATTATTACACCCTCCTACAGGGGTTATTCTTTTAGGGAATGTGTGACTAATGAAGCACAGAGACAAGTGTATATAAAAAGGTATATTGTTATTAAATTGAGATACGGTTACAGGTTATACAGGAAATACACGGTGTACACATTACACATAACTGGTTCATAATCAACAGGTAACGGAAATGGGTATACTTATAATTAATTGCATATCTTCTTGTGCCTTCATCTTGGGTCTTCTGGTGGCTGTCTTCTCCTCACACAGGAACAGAAAAGACTCACTAGAACTCCCTCCTCACACAGGAACAGCAAGACTAACTCTCAAAATGGTTCACTCAACTAAGTATCCCAAAATCCCTTAGTTACCTCCCAGAGAGTTAAATAACCAGTTCAACCCACTTTGGAGATATATGGTCTCTGTAATAAATGCAACCCCCTTTGTCACACCTATCTGTTAGTAAGTAAAAGCTGGAAAGAACTGAAAAGGCTTGTTTTTACAATCTAAAGAAGTCATCTCAGTAACCTTGTTTACAACCTCTTCTGATGTGCAAATGACCTTCCATTGTGAAACCAGATTACACGCCCACCCCACCAAAAGCAGATAGATATGTATTAGATATAAAACAACATTGTTTATAAAGGCACCCTATATTTCTTACACTCAAACCGATCCTCTGCATCCATTCAGGCTATTTTTCCAGGTCCTCTCCATTATCGTGTGCTGCAACAGCTGGACATTCGATCCTTACGCCACGGGGTGTCTCCATCCCATTGGACTGCGAGGCAAAGGAGGAACTTTCATGGTGGTTTCATGGTGGTTGAACACGTGGAATCCGACACAAATTTACTCAGATGGGGTGCACAGTGCGGTCCCTCATTTACAGGTGGATGTTGGTCTCTTCACAAAAGGAAACTGCATATCAATTGCCTGGAACTTCTGGCTGGAGAATATGCAGGGTTTCGCACAGACATCTCGGAACTGTTGCATACTGCTACGCCTGGACAACACTTCGGCGGTTCGTTACATCAACCACCTGGGTGGCACGAGATCCCTGGCCCTCTCCCGTCAAGCAATGAATTTTTGGCATTGCCTGGGTCACATGGGCTGGTTGGTGCATTAAATCAGTGTTTTATCCTGCGTTTCCACGCAACCCTAAGTTGTGTCCAGTCCTTTGCTTGAAGGAATATGAGCTTCGGACTCTACCTATAAGCGATAACTCTCGTCTAGAACTGTTTTTGGCACTTCATTGTCACCATCTCTACCACCTCCATCCCTAGATGGGTCAAATGGGTGTTGGCAGAGGCTGGAGTTGATACTGCTGTGTTTTCTCCGCATTGCACACGTGGAACGATGGCATTGAAGGCATTTTAGATTGGTTGTCGCCTGGAGTACCTGATGAACACTGCAGATTGGTCACGTGAATCCACATTTTGAGAAAAAAAATTCAGAACGCCGACTCATTTTGCTTCTTCTGTGATTGTTCAACTTTGAACTAGCATAGTATGAGCCTCTGTGTCTTTATAAATAACCAGATTTTACTAATAAATTATGACGTAGTCATGATTTATAAAAACATGGAGGTGAGTATTATTCCCAACCAAATTGAATGTTATATTACACCTTCAACTTTTCCCTCCCTTGTGTTGGGTTTGAATACTGTTTGATGTGCTTTTCTCTGTACATATGGTTATGTTCCGTGTTTACTACATGATATATACTATCATTAAGTGGTTTCACCTACGGTTGCCTATTGAAGTTATACCTCCAGACAATTACTTTACCATATATTCTCCGTTTCCTTCTAACCTGAAGTTATCCGGTTTCCAGGTTTCTCAGTTACTACAAGGCCTTCACCTGTGCTTGTTGCCTGAGTTGATCATCTTTATTTGATATTCACAGGATTTGTCTGGTTGGCATAGTTGGAGAAGGACGAGTATTTTCTCTTCACTGGTGCAGCAGCCTCAACACATTTTCTTCCATTAATAGATTTGGGACTTCTAACAGTATGTGCACTACCTATGATTGCTTCTGCAGAAGCAACTAGGTTTCATTTGGCACAAAGAGCATCATCACTGTTTGTTTCACTCAGTATTGTATTGGTATATTTTTTATGTCTTTATTTAATTAATATCCTACAACACTTATAAGCCACTTGTAGATCCACTTTCCTATTTTTTGTCTACAACACACTATTAGATGCATTATTAATTTCCCCTTTAGGGTTTATCTAGTGATTGAGCGCCTCCCTAGCACATTACTCTTTGTGTGCTCCCCTATTCTGTTCTATCAGTCATATTTTATTATTCTGACTCATGTTTGAAGTACATTTTTATGATCTCTATTCCCCGGGTCCTTTTAAAAAATCCCAAAGGATAGAATATGTGACTGGACTCAAACCCCATATTGTAATGTACCACATGCTATGCACTGCTGTGAGGAGAAGATAAAGGAAACAGCATATTCCAGGGCAATAATAAATAGAGATCCTAGAGTATCCTCAAAGTGGAGGCAGATATGATGTTACAGGTGTAGTGCCTTTAAAACGTTGGTATGAGGGACAATCTGAGAGTGATGACAAAGGATAAAAACAATAGATAAATGGAATAAGCCATTGTGTACAGAAATCAAAAGAAGATAGCTGAACCAGACGAAATCTAGATAAAGTAGAATGCAACACATTAACCCCTTGATGTGGCACTAAAATTTATTTTTAACTTTTGCTGCATTCACAGAAGTGACTGTTAAATACCAGGAGCCACCTGCCATGTACCTTTGCAGATACACATGGGAGTATTCTGGGCTCTGCCTCTCAGCTGACATTGTAAGTGTGCATTCAGACAATTAAAGCAGGGGTCCTGGCTATTGCGAGAGACCTTCGTTTTCACATGCCACCATCATTATTGGGGCCAACTGTTTTTTTCATTTGTGCTTCTTTATTAGTTTAGTGGCACTTTAAAGGGACTGTATCTCATAAACATTGTTTTTACCTGGTTTTCAATGGGAAATGTGTAATTTGCACATGGGGCCACAGGTAATGTCATAAGCAGGAGACTACACGGAAACCTCTTTCTCTTAATGTTGGCATTTGCTTGCAGTTTTGCTAACACGATGTATAGATCAGTTTCAATTACTTTTTTTCTCTCTACAGGCACAGTAAAAACAATGGTCAGGTGATACAGTCCCTTTAGGGCAGGGGTCCTCAAACTTTTTAAACAGGGGGCCAGTTCACTGTCCCTCAGACCGTTGGAGGGCCGGACTATAGTAAAAACAAAAACTATGAACAAATTCCTATGCACACTGCATATATCTTATTTTGAAGTGAAGAAACAAAACGGGAACAAATACAATATTTAAAATGAAGTAAAGTTAAATCAACAAACTTACCAGTATTTCAATGGGAATAGTGTGCCAGTCAGATGCCCAGGGATATTATGCCAGTCAGAGTCCAGTAATATTATGCCAGTCAGAGCCCAGTAATATTATGCCAGTTAGATTCCCAGGAATATTATGCCAGTCAGATGCCCAGGAATATTATGCCTGTCAGATGCCCAGGAATATTATGCCAGTCAGAGCCCAGGAATAGTGTGCCTGTCAGATGCCCAGGAATATTATGTCATTCAGATGCCCAGGAATATTATGCCAGTCAGAGCCCAGGAATAGTGTGCCTGTCAGATGCCCAGGAATATTATGCCATTCAGATGCCCAGGAATATTATGCCATTCAGATGCCCAGGAATAGTGTGCCAGTCAGATGCCCAGGAATATTATGCCATTCAGATGCCCAGGAATAGAGTGCCAGTAAGAGCCCAGGAATATTATGCCAGTCAGATGCCCAGGAATAGTGTGCCAGTCAGATGCCCAGGAATTGTGTGCCAGTCAGATGCCCAGGAATATTATGCCAGTCAGATGCCCAGGAATAGTGTGCCTGTCAGATGCCCAGGAATATTATGCCATTCAGATGCCCAGGAATATTATGCCATTCAGATGCCCAGGAATAGTGTGCCAGTCAGATGGCCAGGAATATTATGCCAGTCAGATGCCCAGGAATAGTGTGCCAGTCAGATGCCCAGGAATATTATGCCATTCAGATGCCCAGGAATATTATGCCATTCAGATGCCCAGGAATAGTGTGCCAGTCAGATGCCCAGGAATATTATGCCATTCAGATGCCCAGGAATAGAGTGCCAGTAAGAGCCCAGGAATATTATGCCAGTCAGATGCCCAGGAATAGTGTGCCAGTCAGATGCCCAGGAATAGTGTGCCTGTCAGATGCCCAGGAATATTATGCCATTCATATGTCCAGGAATATTATGCCATTCAGATGCCCAGGAATAGTGTGCCAGTCAGATGCCCAGTAATATTATGCCAGTCAGAGCCCAGTAATATTGTGCCAGTCAGATGCCCAGGAATAGAGTGCCAGTAAGAACCCAGGAATATTATGCCAGTCAGATGCCCAGGAATATTATGCCAGTCAGAGCCCAAGAAAATTATGCCATTCAGATGCCCAGGAATATTATGCCATTCAGATGCCCAGGAATATTATGCCATTCAGATGCCCAGGAATAGTACAGTGCTCGTTATACCTCCCTCCTCCCCCCCCTTCCCCATCACTTACCTCCAGCTGCTGTGTCCCTGGCCGGACGTCTCGCGCAGTGTTCCCTCCTCCCTGCACGGAGGAGGGAAACAGTTACCGGGTCAGGATGTGACGAAACGTCACATCCGGTCGCGGTGTTTTTTTTGTTTTTGTCCCGTTTTCCTGCAGCCGCATCCTCTGCGGCTGCAAGAAAAAAAAAAAAAGGTAAACAGCGGGGAGCGCCGGCAGCACCCCCCGCGGGCCGGATAAATGTGCTCGGCGGGCCGCATGTGGCCCGCGGGCCGTAGTTTGAGGACCCCTGCTTTAGGGACTTTGGGCTGTTTTTGTAACTAAAGATAAAAATACCATACACACGATCGTGTGGGGTCTGCCGGAATTTTCTATTTTGGGTTCTCTGAAAAAGGCAAACACCCAAGTTGATTAGAAAACAATGCATTTTCAGATGGATATATCAATAATATGTATGCTAGGATAAAAAATATAAATAAGTGTAGTGTCTTTCAATGCACCTGATTAGTGTATAAATTACCTTTGTAGATTGACTTAAATAAAAAAACAAAACACCTCCAGTCGCCTCCATTTAACTAGACTATCAATAATATGTATGCTAGGATGCAAATATAAATAAGTGTAATGTATTTCAAAGAAAAGAAATATACTTAGAAAAGTAATACAATGTGTGTAAATCAGATTTTTTTATTTTGGGGGGAAAATAAAAATAAATCTCTTTTTTATTTGAAACACTAACACCTGATTAGTGTACCTTTGTAGATCGACAAATAAAAAAACAAAACAAACAAAAAAACAAAACACCTCCAATCTCCTCCATTTAACTAAGCTACATTTAACACAGAGATAGGTTTCTACCATATGATGCACTGCCATCTGGTGGCAAAAGTGTACTTGCTATATAGATTCATAGGCGTATGTAGCAAGACAATATATCACACTTTAAAATATCTCTTTAAATATTTTTATTTTAACAACACAATATAATGAGTAATGATTAGTAAGCAATAAAAAGCCATAGCATAGAACACTTTAATGATGTAACATAAATACATTTAAAACATAGAACATTAAACAGTTTTGAAATGCACACATATTACCAGAACCTGTATGACAATATGGGCATTTATTTAACATAATAAAATTTAAATGAAACTTGGATCTCCCTGCTTTATAATACATGATGATCAGTACAGAAAACATCCGGTTACATTCAAAAGACACTTTCCATAGATCTTCATAAGAATCAATAATATTGACGAACTCTAGTACAACGGTATGGTTTCACTTATCTGGTGCATTAGAAACTGTGATCTTAGGAAATCGGCTGGATCTGTTATTCCAATTCCTCTCACAGTGAGTTTGTGAACTTGACATAGTTGGTTCAAAGGATCTAGCCATACAGTATATTTTAAGTTGTGATATTGACCAATCGTTAATTGCTTCTCTCTTACCTCTTCTTGACCCCGGTTATTTAACCAGAGAGTTTATTGTTCCTGAGTCCGAGAAACAGATGGTTAAAGCTTATGGCAGGAATTTTGCAGAACAATCTTCTTGTACAATGCTTCAATACTCTTAATACGATCCTTGTATACTGGGAACTGTAGAAAATGAGAGTGTCTACGTTTAAGAGTACTTAATTTCTTGGGGCTCCTTAACCAGTCTATGTGGGTATGGACAACACTCAACTTTTGGTGTCACCTCATTTTTTTTTCACTTGTTTTTTCATTTTCCGGAATTTCTGAGATAACTTTTGCGGATGCATGAGATTTAGCTGAAGTTTTCGTCCTCCTTAATTTTGGGCTTGTGGTCATGTTGCTCTCATTTATTGTGAAAGTCTTATCAGAGCTAAGATTAACGTATGTGACAAACTGCTAGCCTTTGAAGATGATTTTGAAACTTCCAGAGTGGTAGACATGTCTGGACACGCAGTGAAAGTCTTTCTTTTCCTAGATCTGGTGACAACGGCCTTATTGAAATCTGACATCTGCTGGGTCAGATGGAATAGGCTCTTCACTGCATTTAAATTCAATGATTGTTTCACAGTCTGTCTTATGCCTGCTTTAGTAACACTGTGCAATCAGAAAGATAGTAGTATTGTGTCTTCCAATTATTTTTTTTTAACTTGTATGTAGACAGAGCTTTTTGAAGGTGAACTGCTAGTGGACCCATTGTTTTCACGATCTTGTTGAGTAATGTCTTTTCTACTATCTAAATATGAGAACGTAAGAAGAATCTTATTTATACATCTCTGCCATATTTTAATAAATATTGTTTTCTGAAATTAAACTTATTGTGTTATTTACGTACATCTGTTACTTAAAGGGACTATCACCAAAATATTGCTTATAATGTCAATATAGAAAATAAAAATTGATTAAAAAATATCTATACATTGTGTTAGCATAATTGGAAGGAAATGCCTAAATTAGACCAATGCTTATGACATCACTTAAATAAAGAAAATGTAGTGCACATCTATACATAAGAGAAAGTCATATACTTCACAAACAGACTTGTATATCCTCATGGCAACAGAAGCAATGAACGATTTATAAAAAAAAAGACAAACAGAAATAAATCATGGTGCAGTATATCAACCTTCAATATCAGATTATATGGAGAAAAAACATGTCAGGAGAGACTTTACAGAGCAATAAGTGCTCTAGTATGTTCAGCGTAGTTAGGTCACAATCCAAGCAAAATTGGTCACTTGGTGGAACAACAGTGGAATCCGTATGTGTCTGATGACTCACAAGGGAAGCATGAAACGGGAGATAGACAAGATTCACGGCAAATGGAGCTTTAATACAAAAGATTTTAAACACATCCACTCTTACAGTTAAGATCGCGGAGACCAGTATTCCGCTTGTAGGCGTCTGGAGGTGGAGAAAGTTCACCATTGCTGGGTGCCTGTGGGTAGTTCCGCAATCTCAAAGTTGTGTGATGACGCATAGCGCATTTCGCTGTCCAATAACCTTATTCAAGGTGCACAAGCCGAATACTGGTCTCCACGATATTAACTTTAAGAATGGATATTGTTATAAAGCTCTGTTAGCACTGAATCTTGTCTATCTCCCATTTCCCTTGTGAGTCATCAGACACGTATGGATTCCACTGTTGTTCCACCAAGTGACCAATTTTGCTTGGGTTGTGACCCAACTATGCTGAACATACTGGGTAGTGTAAGTCTCTCCTGACATTTTTGTTATTAAAGGTCTGATATTGAAGGTTGACATACTGCACCAGGATTTATTTCTGTTTTTCTTTTTATAAAATAGCTCATCGCTTCTGTTGCCATGAGGATATAAGTCTGTTTGGGAAGTAAATGACTTTCTCTTATATATATAGATGCGCTTCTTTTCTTTATTTAACTTGACTATTTGTGAGCAGTTGTGGAGTCTGCTCTATATTGTATGCATCATTCACTTAAATTATTTATGGTGATTTTATAAGTGTATACACATTCACCCATCATACTTTTTTGCGCTTATTAACTCCATCTGTTCTATAGGCTACACCAAGGTAAACTTGCTACTGCTTTAGATATCTAAAATAACAAATTTTGAAAATCTAAGTATGAAACTGCAATACCTTGTTTACTCATGATCATTCCAACCTTCAGTGGAGAATATGAAAATGAAAATTGGTTCTTTTTCTTACATTCAATCTAGGATGATAACAAACAAAAAAATATATGAAGACATATTTGTACCCCAATCCCCCAGCCATTCCTGAGTGAATTGCTAGATTAAATGATACTCTCTAGATGGAGGAACTTAGAGGCCATGGTCATTTCATCAGGTTCCAAGACACTTGGCAATCATGGCAAGATTTTATGACTTTCCCCGCGTACCTCTTCTCTCACTATATGATGCAGCTCCTTACAAGTTACCTTTACTGTTTCCCAATTTTATCTTCCTTTTATGTCTGGTTTGGGTTTGTACTGATATCATATATCTTCATGTTATGTGTTTTTTAAATATTTATACTTATATATGTTATTATACTGTCAATAATAAAAAAATAATAAAAAAAAAGAATAAAGTGAAAAAAAAAAAATTTATTTGTACATCAACATTCCAATATACAACAACGCACTAGAAATTGTTTTTAAGTAGGAAATCGTTGTACAGTTATTCAAAAAATGTGGCATTAGCAATGCTTTGGATGAAAGCGAAGATGGTATCTTATAAGAAGATAGCCAAGAAAGTGATATCAGTAATTGTGAGAAACTGAGCTTCATAAATTCTGACTCTACAAATGATGAGTTCTTGATTTCCTCCTCTAAAAATTAGGTGCGTCTTATGGTCAGACGAATCTTATGGAGCAAAAAATACGTTATTATCAGCTTTTTTTAAGGGTTAGAAAAAGTGTTTTTTTTTTTTCAATGTTTTCATAATATTTTATTTTCTACATCACAGTTAATGATATATAATATGATGAAAATAATGGTATCTAAACAAAACCCTTTATATAATATGTGGGGTGCATCAAATAAGAAAGAGGGAAATTACAGCTAAAAACAAACAAAGACGATTAGAACAGCCATTGTCACAAAAGGGTAGAACATTTCCAAAAAAGCCCTGTCACTACAGCACTTGGAGTGATTTGGAGTAAAAAAAATGTTTGCCAATTATAAATAGATGTTCTGGGGCAGATTTGCACAATGCCCTTCTTGTGCAACTCGCATACACCCTTTGAAATATCAGTCAAATATTATTGGTTCAGTATATACTGAAGAAGAAATCTTTAGGCAAATATACAGATGATTTGCAGGGGAGATTTGGGAATAAATAAAACAAACATAAATATACTCACAAAAATCGAACCACTTTGATCAATCAGCATATCAGTTTCTGCAATATATGTTTTTCCACATTGCATATCTAAAAAATTCACGAATGGCGTAATGCTCTGTGGAGACAAAAGGTAAATATAAATTTTGAAAAAAGAAATCAAATAAATAAATGAAGCTATAAAAACCTTGAACTCAACTTCCTGATACTATAGTCAATGTGGTAAGTAAACAATTACATTTAAGTTGAATGAACATCTCTGCATTTACTGTTTGCAACAACATGGGATAGAGTGAAGCAGCCATTAGACAAGCCTTTTATATCATGGAATAATATCTATAACTGTTATTTAAAAGGATACTACCTCTTAATGACCTCAGACTACTTTATCTTACTGTAGCCTCAGTACCCATATTGTAACTATGTAGGCCAGGGCGTAACAAATTTAAATTAGTTTTAGGAGCCAGACAACGGCACATTACAAAATCATAAACACACAGAGACAGTCGCATGCACCCACCTCACATACACAGCCAGTTACATTCACACATACGTACACACACACCACATACACAGCCAGTTACATTCACACACACCACATACACAGCCAGTTACATTCACACACACCACATACACAGCTAGTCACATTCACACACACCACAATCACAGCCAGTTACATTCACACACGCCACATACATAGCCAGTTACATTCTCACACAGCCAGTTACATTCACACACACCACATACACAGCCATTTACATTCACACACACACACCACATACACAGCCAGTTACATTGACACACACCACATACACAACCAGTTACATTCACACACGCCACATACACAGCCAGTTACATTCACACACGCCACATACACAGCCAGTTACATTCACACAGACCACATACACAGCCAGTTACATTCACACACGCCACATACACTGCCACTTACATTGACATACGCCACATAGACAACTAGTTACATTCACACATACATCCACACCACATACACAGCCAGTTACATTGACACACACCACATACACAACCAGTTACATTCACACATACATCCACAGCCAGCTACATTCACACACACACACACACCACATACACAGCCAGTTACATTCCCACACACCACATACACAGCCAGTTACATTCACACACACCACCTACACAGCTAGTCACATTCACACACACCACATACACAGCCAGTTACATTCACACACGCCACATACACAACCAGTTACATTCACACATACATACACACCACATACACATCCAGCTACATTCACACACACCACATACACAACCAGTTACATTTACACATACATACACACACCACATACACAGCCAGTTACATTCACACACACCACATTCACAGCCAGTTACATTGACACACACCACATACACAGCCAGTTACATTCACACACACCACATACACAGCTAGTCACATTCACACACACCCCATACACAGCCAGTTACATTCAGACACACCACAGTCACAGCCAGCTACATTCACACACACACCACATACACAGCCAGTTACATTCACACACGCCACATACAGAGCCAGCTACATTCACACACACACACCACATACACAGCCAGTTACATTCACACACACCACATACACAGCCAGTTACATTCACACACACCACATACACAGCCAGTTACATTTACACACACCACATACACAGCCAGTTACATTCACACACACCACATACACAGCCAGTTACATTCACACACGCCACATACACAACCAGTTACATTCACACACACATACACACCACACACACCACATACACAACCAGTTACATTCACACATACATACACAGCCAGTTACATTCACACACACACACACACACACACACACACACCACATACACAGCCAGCTACATTCACACACACACCACATACACAGCCAGTTCCATTCACACACACCCCATACACAGCCAGTTACATTCACACACGCCACATACACAGCCAGTTACATTCACACAATCAGCATATCAGTTTCTGCAATATATGTTTTTCCACATTGCATATCTAAAAAATTCACGAATGGCGTAATGCTCTGTGGAGACAAAAGGTAAATATAAATTTTGAAAAAAGAAATCAAATAAATAAATGAAGCTATAAAAACACTAAGCAAAAGAGTTAAAACTGACATTATACCTTGAACTCAACTTCCCGATACTATAGTCAATGTGGTAAGTAAACAATTACATTTAAGTTGAATGAACATCTCTGCATTTACTGTTTGCAACAACATGGGATAGAGTGAAGCAGCCATTAGACAAGCCTTTTATATCATGGAATAATATCTATAACTGTTATTTAAAAGGATACTACCTCTTAATGACCTCAGACTACTTTATCTTACTGTAGCCTCAGTACCCATATTGTAACTATGTAGGCCAGGGCTTAACATATTTAAATTAGTTTTAGGAGCCAGACAATGGCACATTACAAAATCATAAACACACAGAGACAGTCGCATGCACCCACCTCACATACACAGCCAGTTACATTCACACATACGTACACACACACACACCACATACACAGCCAGTTACATTCACACACACCACATACACAGCCAGTTACATTCACACACACCACATACACAGCTAGTCACATTCACACACGCCACATACATAGCCAGTTACATTCTCACACAGCCAGTTACATTCACACACACCACATACACAGCCATTTACATTCACACACACACACCACATACACAGCCAGTTACATTGACACACACCACATACACAACCAGTTACATTCACACACGCCACATACACAGCCAGTTACATTCACACACGCCACATACACAGCCAGTTACAGTCACACAGACCACATACACAGCCAGTTACATTCACACACGCCACATACACTGCCACTTACATTGACATACGCCACATAGACAACTAGTTACATTCACACATACATCCACACCACATACACAGCCAGTTACATTGACACACACCACATACACAACCAGTTACATTCACACATACATCCACAGCCAGCTACATTCACACACACACACACACCACATACACAGCCAGTTACATTCACACACACCACATACACAGCCAGTTACATTCACACACACCACCTACACAGCTAGTCACATTCACACACACCACATACACAGCCAGTTACATTCACACACGCCACATACACAACCAGTTACATTCACACATACATACACACCACATACACATCCAGCTACATTCACACACACCACATACACAACCAGTTACATTTACACATACATACACACACCACATACACAGCCAGTTACATTCACACACACCACATTCACAGCCAGTTACATTGACACACACCACATACACAGCCAGTTACATTCACACACACCACATACACAGCTAGTCACATTCACACACACCCCATACACAGCCAGTTACATTCAGACACACCACAGTCACAGCCAGCTACATTCACACACACACCACATACACAGCCAGTTACATTCACACACGCCACATACAGAGCCAGTTACATTCACACACACACACCACATACCAGTGGCGTAGCGTGGGTTGTCAGCACCCGGGGCAAGGCAAGTAATTTGCGCCCCCTAACCCGTGGATTTTAGCACTCGAGTCTCTTCTACTAGATTAGTTAAAGAAACCCTTACCCCCCAAGCACATGTATTGTTTGTTATGAAAATACTTATGTAATTAAAGTAAAATGCATCTAAATACAAGTTTATTTTCCAACACTTTATTGAGTGCGAACATGCATTACACACATTCTCCACATTTTCAGCAGGTCTATGAATACAAATATACACATGTAGTAACCTAGCATGGGCCATGCTATTATATGTCGTCTCACAACCATCGTAAACGACAAACAATATCAAGAACAAAAACTAAACATCAAAATGGAACCATACCCTGGAGATGATCCAAGACTGGGCTAGATGGAGCCAACTTCCTCAATCCTGTACCTCTAATGTTACCCCCCCCCCCCCCCCCCCCCACACACACACACATATGCCATAATTGTTGTGCCATTCAGATGCCAGTAATATTGTAACTTTCGGATGCCAGTAATATTGTGCCAGTCAGAGCCCAGTAATATTGTGCCAGTCAGAGCCTAGTAATATTGTGCCAGTCAGATGCCTGCAATATTGTGCCAGTCAGATGCCTGCAATATTGTGCCAGTCAGAGCCCAGTAATAATGTGCCAGTCAGATACCAGTAATATTGTGCCAGTCAGGTACCAATAATATTGTGCCAGTCAGATACCAGGAATATTGTGCCTGTCAGAGCCCAGGAATATTGTGCCTGTCAGAGCCCAGGAATATGGTGCCTGTCAGATGCCTGTAATATTATGCCAGTCAGATGCCTGTAATAGTGTGCAGTCAGAGGCCAGGAATATTGTGCCAGTCAGATGCCTGTAATATTGTGCCAGTCAGATGCCTGTAATATTATGCCAGTCAGATGCCTGTAATATTATGCCAGTCAGATGCTTGTAATAGTGTGCCAGTCAGAGGCCAGGAATATTGTGCCAGTCAGAGGCCTGTAATATTGTGCCAGTCAGATGCCTGTAATATTATGCCAGTCAGATGCCTGTAATATTGTGCCAGTCAGAGCCCAGTAATATAGTGCCAGCCAGATGCCTGTAATATTATGACAGCCAGATGCCCAGTATTATTGTGCCAGCCAGATGCCCAGTAATATAGTGCCAGTCAGATGCCCAGTATTATTGTGCCAGTCAGATGCCCAGTATTATTGTGCCAGCCAGATGCCCAGTAATATAGTGCCAGTCAGATGCCCAGTATTATTGTGCCAGTCAGATGCCCAGTATTATTGTGCCAGCCAGATGCCCAGTAATATAGTGCCAGTCAGGTGCCCAGTAATATAGTGCCAATCAGATGCCAAGTAATATAGTGCCAATCAGATACCCAGTAATATAGTGCCAATCAGATGCCCAGTAATATAGTGCCAATCAGATGCCAAGTAATATAGTGCCAATCAGATGCCCAGTAATATTGTGCCAATCAGATACCCAGTAATATAGTGCCATTCAGATACCCAGTAATATAGTGCCAATCAGATACCCAGTAATATAGTGCCAATCAGATACCCAGTAATATTGTGCCAATCAGATGCCCAGTAATATAGTGCCATTCAGATACCCAGTAATATTGTGCCAATCAGATACCCAGTAATATAGTGCCAGTCAGATACCCAGTAATATTGTGCCAATCAGATGCCCAGTAATATTGTGCCAATCAGATACCCAGTAATATTGTGCCAATCAGATACCCAGTAATATAGTGCCAATCAGATACCCAGTAATATTGTGCCAATCAGATACCCAGTAATATAGTGCCAGTCAGATACCCAGTAATATTGTGCCAATCAGATGCCCAGTAATATAGTGCCATTCAGATACCCAGTAATATAGTGCCAATCAGATACCCAGTAATATTGTGCCAATCAGATACCCAGTAATATAGTGCCAATCAGATACCCAGTAATATTGTGCCAATCAGATGCCCAGTAATATAGTGCCAGTCAGATACCAGGAATATTGTGCCAGCCAGCCCCCCCCCCCCGTACTTACATGAAGCGGCTCCGTGTCCCCCGCCGGATGTCTCCTCCGTGCAGTCTTCCCTCTTGCACGGAGGAGGGAAACAGAAACCGGATGTGACGCGACGTCACATCCGGCGTCAGTTTTATTTTTATTTTTTCTTCCGGCAGTCGCATCCATCGGATGCGGCTTGCCGGAAAAAAGCGTTCACAAGCGCAATGCGCTGTGAACGCGGCAGCAGGGGCTGGGGGCCCACGGGACAGCTGCCTTGGGCCCCCCCAGGAGTAAATGGGCCCAGGGCAGCTGCCCCGTTTGCCCCGCGTTAAAGACGGCCCTGGCGGCCACGCGGCCGCATAGGGCTAGTGCGCCCCCCCAGATATTGCGCCCGGTGCGGCCGGCCCCCCCTGCACCCCCCACGCTACGCCACTGCTACATACACAGCCAGTTACATTCACACACACCACATACACAGCCAGTTACATTCACACACACCACATACACAGCCAGTTACATTCACACACACACCACATACACAGGCAGTTACATTAACACACACCACATACACAGCCAGTTACATTCACACACACCACATACACAGCCAGTTACATTCACACACGCCACATACACAACCAGTTACATTCACACACACATACACACCACACACACCACATACACAACCAGTTACATTCACACATACATACACAGCCAGTTACATTCACACACACACACACACCACATACACAGCCAGCTACATTCACACACACACCACATACACAGCCAGTTACATTCACACACACCCCATACACAGCCAGTTACATTCACACACGCCACATACACAGCCAGTTACATTCACACACGCCACATACACAGCCAGTTACATTCACACACACCACATACACAGCCAGTTACATTCACACACACAACATACACATCCAGTTACATTCACACACACCACATACACAGCCAGCTACATTCACACACAGACACACACCACATACACAGCCGGCTACATTCACACACACCACATACACAGCCAGTTACATTCACACACGCCACATACACAGCCAGTTACATTCACACACACACCACATACACAGCAAGTTACATTCACACACACCACATACACAGCCAGTTACATTCACACACACCACATACACAGCCAGTTACATTCACACACACCACATACACAGCCAGTTACATTCACACACACCACATACACAGCCAGTTACATTCACACACGCCACATACACAACCAGTTACATTCACACACACATACACACCACACATACAGCCAGTTACATTCACACACACCACATACACAACCAGTTACATTCACACATACATACACAGCCAGTTACATTCACACACACACACACACACACACACACACACACCACATTACCAGCCAGCTACATTCACACACACACCACATACACAGCCAGTTACATTCACACACACCACATACACAGCCAGTTACATTCACACACACCACATACACAGCCAGTTACATTCACACACGCCACATATAGTTCAGATAGTGAAACTGGAAAAAACACATGTCCTTTGAAATCTGTTTAAAGGTGGACAAAATGATTTTTTTTAAAAATCATGTGGGGTATTTTAAGAAGATTCTCTAAAAAATCTCTCTGTCCCTCCCAAACGTTTGATGCTTTGAGAGAAAGCAGACATTTTTTCCAAAGCTGTTTAGTCAGCACACATATATGGCCTGCAATTCAGTCTTATATGCATGCGCAGTAAATATTATTGAAGATGGCTCACATCACACTGAATGTAAGAATATTAACCACGCATCAAAATGACACAGTGTTCTTGGGAGTACCTATTCCAGTTTATATGGGTAAGACGGATATGACAAGACAAGCACATTGTACTTAACACCTTAGTGCAGTTATATGAAACACTATAGACTTAGAAGGCAGTCTGGCAATCTGAAACTGTACACCCAACTATCTGGAATAAAATGTTTGACAGAAGAAGTGGCAGCCACATCTCACCGAAAACAGACAGCACTGAAGGAGCTTGTCCTGTAGGATGGTACCTACTCTTAAGGGGTCTTACCATAAACATATAAGACCAATCCCACCTATAAGGGCAGATCAGATCTGAAACGCATGGCAAGTCTCCTCCGCATGTGAAACACAGCAACCGCAGATGTACATTTCGGCCTATCATATGTCTTGTCAGTGCTGGTGTTCCTCTAGGTGCAGTGAGTGAGGGATCCACAAGTGGGCCTATCATGATAACTCTTGGAGACAAAAGAAGTGAGAGCTGTGTTCCTCATGCAGGGGAGGCTTGCCATGCATTTTGGGTCTGGATTGCCCATAAGGGTAAGTTCCCCGGGAAACAGGCAAAGCCTAGGTGGGAGGGGGCATGTATGAGTGAAGGGTGTGAGTGGCACCTATGACAGTGCTAAGGGGGGAGTGGCTTTGGGGTGGGGGTACTTAAGGACCCCTCCATTTTGGAATCAGCAGCCATTTTGGTTTCTGACGGAAACAGCAGGGAAATTTTCCCGCCCGCCCACCCTCCCTATTTGTAATGATGTTGTTTTCTGTGGTACTAACAATTTTCTCTGTCACAGCAGGCGGGGTGGTCCTTGCCAATACAGTAGTTAAGGACGGAGGTGATCGAGTCAAAAAGGATGGACAGGGTGGCCCCTCTCCTAACCTCTCAGATATTGGAAGAAAGGATAATGGCCGTGCCCACCGAGCTAACTGTCGGCTGGTGGTTAGCATCAGGTTTGAAACAAATGCGGAATTAGTACGGACGAGGGGAGAGGGGTTTCACTCCAGGGACTCTAGTTTAAAGGTTATGGTAATTTAATGTTTACAGATTGGCAAGGACTAGTTTGAGCTGTATGTTAACAGTATGTTTAAATAAAGTATTTATATTTATATTTACAGAGTTTTATTATGTTATAAGAAATATAAGAATAAATGGAGAAAGTTTTGGCATATAGTTCTTCTTGGTTTGTTAAATAAAAGCTGTGGCCTATTTAACTCCATACATGTCTTGTGTCGTTATTGGGAAGGGCATGGGGGGTTTTGTAGGTAATTAAGGAGCATTCCCCCTTTACATCATACAAGACCAGTAGGAATATGTTAATGTATAGCTCTCCTCTGTAAATGGTGATGCCCCTCCCAAGTAGGGATTATCCCATAGTGCAAGCTAATTCATTGCTGTGCGTTTTCAGCGAGATGTGGCTTCCATTTCTTTGTTTTGTCTTCTTGGTTATTCAGGATATGGCCAGACAGGGGTTCTTGGCTCACTGCACCTAGAGACACCAGCAATACTACACTCACAAGGGTTATGAGAGAACGAAATGTATGTCTGTGGTTGCAGTGTTCCTCATGCAGGTGAGACTTTTAGCACTATCTGTACCCTGGGAGATGTGGCTCCCATTTCTTTGTTTCTTTAATAAAATGTTTCAATATGTTACAATGAGTTTTATCACTTATACAGATGTCTTTTTTTTATAGAATGTAAGATTGCTAGTATAGGGAAAGTTAAACAGCAACCACTTCCAATATTGGAAAAATTCTGATATCTAATTGTCTAGGGTTAATAAATACAAGCAGATGTATCTGGTATGTAATGAAGCACGTCATCTTATTCGGATAGCAATTACAAGCTAGCCTTTCATTGTTTTATACTTTTCATATGTGAGCTGAAGGCCCTTATAACATTAAAATCAATCTCATCCAAGTTTACATGTACCTTAGAAGTTTCCAGAAGGACATACGCTGAATTATTCCTTTGGGAATGGCAGTCATCTTGTGGAATGTGACAAAAAGAAACATAATAAGAAAATAAATGCCAGACACTTTTGCTGAAAATTGTATGTATTAAACAACCCTTTACATTGCAGACATAAGAATTAAGAAAGTACATGTTTGGTTAGTGTTGGATTGCTTCCTGGTACTCTGCACTAGTCAGTAGAAAAGCGTTAATCTAACTAAACTATATCACAAAGTGTGCTGGACAGGTAAACAAACAAAGGAATATAGATTAACTCCTTAACGCTAATGGACGTATATATACGTCTTGCAAAGCGTGGTTCTTGAGGTCGTATATATAAGTCCTAAGGGGCGCAACGCTACATACCTGCAATTACTCACAGAGGCTGCTTCAGATCCAAAGCAACCTCTGAGAGTGTTTTAGGCCCCTAATCTCCCCCCCCCCCCTCTGTGCGCGCATTCGATCACCGAGAATGTGATCATATGCGAGTTAGATTAAGGGGTGGGGTAGATTTAGGGTTAGGGTTGTGGTCAAAATGTCACTGTAGAGGAAAATGGTTAGCAAACAAAAAAACACTAATATTGATTATTGCCCTATTACTTGAAATAAAATACAGACAAACATGGAAACATTGGTATTTCTAAACTCAGGACGAATATTAGAAATATATAGACGGGGTCTTTTTTTACCATTTGTAATTGGGGTTTTTTTTTTAAATCAAGTCTAAGTTAGAAAGGGTGTTTTTTAGGGCATATTTTCATAATATTTTTTTTTATAGTACATTATATCATATGATGAAAATAATAGTATGAAATGAAAGCCCTATCAGCTGTTCATTCTCTAGATTGAAACAAATGAGAGGTTAAGGTTTACATACAATTAGAGTTGAGCAGACACCTGGATGTTCGGGTTCGGACGGTTCGGCCGAACTTCGAAAAAATGTCCGGGTCCGTGCTGGAACTTGGCCCCGAACCCGAACGCCATTGAAGTCAATAGGGACATGAACTTTTGGCCACTAAAATGCCTCTAAAAAAGTCCTGGAAAGGGCTAGAGGGCTGCAAAATGAAGTAAAATGTGGGTAAGAGTAGGACAAGTGCCCAGCAAGCAAATGTGGATAGGGAACTAACTTAAAATAATATAAAATACATATAAATTACAAATACAGCTGAGCCATAAAATAGCACTAGATGGAATCTTTGATTTTAGCTTTGGAAGAACATAAATCTAAAGCATGGCTGCCAGGAGGATCAACAGAATTATCCATTTGAGAGAGGGTTGTAGTGCAGGGTTTTCTCTTTCAGTTTATACTAAGTGACCCTTAGGTTGAGGAGGCGGTGACCGTGGCGGTGTAGGTGGAAGCGGCGCTGGAGGAGGTGGAGGTAGACAGAATTTTTCAAAGTGCGCTGTAAGCACAGTATTGGACTGTTCTATTTGACTCTCAGATATGAAGTGCACCGCAAGACGCAAATGTTCTATTTAGCACCCAAAAGAATTAGAATTTTTCAAAGTGCGCTGTAAGCACAGTATTGGACTGTTCTATTTGACTCTCAGATATGAAGTGCACCGCAAGACGCAAATGTTCTATTTAGCACCCAAAACAATTAGAATTTTTCAAAGTGCGCTGTAAACACAGTATTTGATGGTGGTATTTGACTCTCAGATATGAAGTGCAAGACGCAAATGTAATATTTAACACCAACAAATTGCAGTATTTAAAAATGCCTAGATGTTGCCCACTGAGCTAACAGAACAGGATTAAAGTCATGTGCCTGGCACACATGTAGTTGCAAGTGCACTGCACTCTCTGTGGCACTGGGCTCAGGGCAGGGTACAAATATGTAGTATAGCACCCACTAAAATAATCACTGCAATTTAAATAATCTTAAATAATCTTTAAATGACTCCAGCTTATATATAGAAGACATGTGCATTCGTTTTCGGACTAATGCATTTTCGTCCGAAAATAGCATTTTCGTCCAAAAAACGAATAACGAAAATGGTAAATTAACGAAAGCCGAATGAACGAATGGTTAATAAACGAAAATCATTCGTCCATTCGTGCTATTGGCATTCTATAAACCGAAATAGAGTCGGTTTATAGAATACCAATAGCATTACATACATTCCATAAACCGACATAATGAACGACTTTCGGTTTATGGAATGCATGTAATGCTATTGGTATTCTATAAACCGACTCTATTTCGGTTTATAGAAAGCCAATAGCACGAATGGACGAATGATTTTCGTTTATTAACCAATTCGTTCATAGCATTACATGCATTCCATAAACCGAAAGTCTATAAACCGAAATAGAGTCCCCATTCATACGAATAGGTCAATTGACCTATTCGTATGAATGGGGACTCTATTTCGGTTTATAGAAAGCCAATAGCATTACATGTATTCCATAAACCGAAAGTCTATAAACCGAAAGACATTCGGTTTATAGACTTTCGGTTTATGGAATACATGTAATGCTATTGGCTTTCTATAAACCGAAAGAGATTCGGTTTATAGACTTTCGGTTAATAGAATACCATTAGCATTACATGTATTCCATAAACCGAAAGTCTATAAACCGAAAAAGATTCGGTTTATAGACTTTCGTCTATAATAAAGTAACTTTGAAAGATACATTTAAACCTTCAGGTTACAAGAATGTAACCATTCGTATTACAACAGTGCCATCTACTGGCCAAACGTAACATTAACTGCCATTGAACATACTTTCGTTTTATAGAATGCATGTAATGCTATGGGCTTTCTATAATCCAAAAGTCTATAAACTTTATTGACTTTCGGTTTATAGAAAGCCCATAGCATTACATACAATGTATATGCAGGTAATGCTGTGGGCTTTCTGATTGGTTGCCCTGCAGCCTTTCAAAATGCGCCATTAAATCGCAGAAACCAGAACTCCAACCCGAACATACAGTGAAATGTCCGTGTTTGGGTCCGGGGTCAAAAAAACGCAATGTTCGTTACGAACCCGAACAGTGCGGTTCGGGTTCGCTCAACACTACATACAATTTAATATTTTTACAGGTATACAACTGAATGACCATTTATCTCACCAGGAATGACATAGGTTTCATTACAGATTCCATCGGATTCCTACAATAAAGAATGAAAGTTTATGTAAATTTTTTGAAAGCAAAGTATGTATGAAAAAAACCAAAACAAAGGTATTCAAATCAGTGTTTCAAAACATTGTAAACAATATATATATATATATATATATATATATATATATATATATATATATATATATATTACAGCTAAGTCAATCTTTTCAATCTGTTTCTTCAGATAGTGAAACTGGAAAAAAACACCTGCCCTTTGAAATCTGTTTAAAGGTGGACAAAATGATTTTAAAATCATGTGGGGTATTTTAAGAAGATTCTCTAAAAAAAAAATCTCTCTGTTCCTCCCAAATGTTTGATGCTTTGACAGAAAGCAGACATTTTTTCCAAAGCTGTTTAGTTGGCAAACATATATGGCCTGCAATTCAGTCTTATATACATGCGCAGTAAATATAATTGAAGATGGCTCACATCACACTGAATGTAAGAATATTAACCACGCATGCACATGACACAATGTTCTTGGAAGTCCCTCTTCCAGTTTATATAGGTAAGACGGATATGACAAGACAAGCACATTGTACTAAACACCTTAGTCCGGTTATATGAAACACTATAGACTTCGAAGGCAGTCTGGCAATCTGCAACTGTCCACCCAACTATCTGGAATAAAGTGTTTGACAAAAGAAGTGGCAGCCACATCTCACCGACAACAGACAGCACTGAATTAGCTTGTCCTGTACCTACTCTTAAGGGGCCTTACCATTAACATATAAGACTAATACCAACTATAAGGGCAGATCAGATCAGAAATGCATGGCAAGTCTCCTCTGCATGAGGAACACAGCAACCACAGACGTACATTTCAGCCTATCATATGTCTTGTCAGTGCTGGTGTTCCTCTAGGTGCAGTGAGTGAGGGATCCACGCGTGGGCCTATCATGATAACTCTTGGAGACAAAAGAAGTGAGAGCTGTGTTCCTCATGCAGGGGAGGCTTGCCATGCATTTTGGGTCTGGACTGCCCATATGGGTGAGACCAGTCTGAATATGTTAATGTATAGCTCTCCACTGTAAATGGTGATGCCCCTCCCAAGTAGGGATTATCCCATAGTGCAGGCTATTTCATTGCTGTCCATTATCAGCGAGATGTGGCTTCCATTTCTTTGTTTTGTCTTCTTGGTTATTCAGGATATGCCCAGACAGGGGTCCTTGGTTCAATGCACCTAGAGACACCAGCCATACCACACTTACAAGGGTTATGAGAGACCGAAATGTATGTCTGTGGTGGCAGTGTTCCTCATGCAGGTGAGACTTTTAGCACTATCTGAACTCTGGGAGATGTGGCTCCCATTACTTGGTTTATTTAATAAAATGTTTCAACATGTTACAATGAGTTTTATCACTTATACAGATGTCTTTTTTTTTATAGAATGTAAGATTGCTAATATAGGGAAAGTTATAAAATAAAACATTTTAAAAAACCAGCAACCACTTCCAATATTGGAAAAAGTCTGATATCTAATTGTCTAGGGTTAATAAATACAAGCAGATGTATCTGGTATGCAACAAAGCATGTCATCATATTCGGATAGCAATTATAAGCTAGTCTTTCATTGTTTTATACTTTTCATATGTGAGCTGAAGGCCCTTATAATATTAAAATCAATCTTATTCAAGTATACATGTACCTTAGAAGGTTCCAGAAGGACATACGCTGAATTATTCCTTTGGGAATGGTAGTCATCTTGTGGAATGTGACAAAAAGAAACATAATAAGAAAAAAAATGCCAGACACTTTTGCTGAAAATTGTATGTATCAAACAACCCTTTACATTGCAGACATAAGAATTAAGAAAGTACATGTTTGGTTAGTGTTGGATTGTTTCGTGGCACTCTGCATTAGTCCATAGACAAGCGTTAATCTAACTAAACTATGTAAGAAAGTGTGCTGGACAGGTAAACAAAGGAACATAGATTAACCCCTTAATGCTAATGGACGTATATATACATCTTGCAAAGCATGGTTCTTGAGGTCGTATATATACGTCCTAAGAAGCGCAACGCTAAATGCCTGCAGTTACTCTCAGAGGCTGTTTCAGATCCGAAGCAGCCCCTGAGAGTGCATTCGGGCCCTGATTCCCACCCCACTGCGCGCGCATACAATCACCGCGAATGTGATCGTATGCGGGTTAGATTAAGGGGTGGGGGTAGATTTAGGGTAAATTTAGGGTTAGGGTTGTGGTCAAAATGTCACTGTAGAAGAAAATGATTAGGGAACAAAAAAAAAACTAATATTGATTATTGCCTCATTAATTGAAATAAAACATAGACAAACATGGAAACATTGTTATTTATAAAATCAGGACGAATATTAGAAATATATAGACGGGGTCTTCTTTTACTATTTGTAATTGTTTAAAAAAAAAATAAGGTCAAAGTTACAAAAGGTGTTTTTTAGGGCATATTTTCATAATATTTTTTTTAATAGTAAATTATATCATATGATGAAAATGATAGTATCAAATGAAAGCCCTATCAGCCGTTCATTCTCTAGATTGAAACAAATGAGAGGTTAAGGTTTACATACAATTTAATATTTTTACAGGTATACAACTGAATGACCATTTATCTCACCAGGAATTACATAGGTTTCATTACAGATTCTATCTGATTCCTACAAAAAAGAATGAAAGTTTATGTATTTTTTTTTAAAGCAAAGTATGTATGAAAAACAAAAAACAAAACAAGGGTATTCAAATCACTGTTTCAAAACATTGTAAACAATATTTTTATATATATATACGGTATTTTATTTTTTTTACAGATAAGTCAATCTTTTCAAAATGCTTCTTCAGATAGTGAAACTGGAAAAAACACATGTCCTTTGAAATCTGTTTAAAGGTCGACAAAATGATTTTTTTAAAAATCATGTGGGGTATTTTAAGAGGGCTCTCTAAAAAATCTCTGTCCCTCCCAAACGTTTGATGCTTTGAGAGAAAGCAGACATTTTTTCCAAAGCTGTTTAGTCAGCACACATTTATGGCCTGCAATTCAGTCTTATATGCATGCGCAGTAAATATAATTGAAGATGGCTCACATCACACTGAATGTAAGAATATTAACCACGCATGCACATGACACAATGTTCTTGGAAGTCCCTCTTCCAGTTTATATAGGTAAGACGGATATGACAAGACAAGCACATTGTACTAAACACCTTAGTCCGGTTATATGAAACACTATAGACTTAGAAGGCAGTCTGGCAATCTGCAACTGTCCACCCAACTATCTGGAATAAAGTGTTTGACAAAAGAAGTGGCAGCCACATCTCACCGACAACAGACAGCACTGAATTAGCTTGTCCTGTACCTACTCTTAAGGGGCCTTACCATTAACATATAAGACTAATCCCACCTATAAGGGCAGATCAGATCAGAAATGCATGGCAAGTCTCCTCTGCATGAGGAACACAGCAACCACAGACGTACATTTCAGCCTATCATATGTCTTGTCAGTGCTGGTGTTCCTCTAGGTGCAGTGAGTGAGGGATCCACGCGTGGGCCTATCATGATAACTCTTGGAGACAAAAGAAGTGAGAGCTGTGTTCCTCATGCAGGGGAGGCTTGCCATGCATTTTGGGTCTGGACTGCCCATATGGGTGAGACCAGTCTGAATATGTTAATGTATAGCTCTCCACTGTAAATGGTGATGCCCCTCCCAAGTAGGGATTATCCCATAGTGCAGGCTATTTCATTGCTGTCCGTTATCAGCGAGATGTGGCTTCCATTTCTTTGTTTTGTCTTCTTGGTTATTCAGGATATGCCCAGACAGGGGTCCTTGGTTCAATGCACCTAGAGACATCAGCCATACCACACTTACAAGGGTTATGAGAGACCGAAATGTATGTCTGTGGTTGCAGTGTTCCTCATGCAGGTGAGACTTTTAGCACTATCTGAACTCTAGGAGATGTGGCTCCCATTACTTGGTTTCTTTAATAAAATGTTTCAACATGTTACAATGAGTTTTATCACTTATACAGATGTCTTTTTTTTTATAGAATGTAAGATTGCTAATATAGGGAAAGTTATAAAATAAAACATTTTAAAAAACCAGCAACCACTTCCAATATTGGAAAAAGTCTGATATCTAATTGTCTAGGGTTAATAAATACAAGCAGATGTATCTGGTATGCAACAAAGCATGTCATCATATTCGGATAGCAATTATAAGCTAGTCTTTCATTGTTTTATACTTTTCATATGTGAGCTGAAGGCCCTTATAATATTAAAATCAATCTTATTCAAGTATACATGTACCTTAGAAGGTTCCAGAAGGACATACGCTGAATTATTCCTTTGGGAATGGTAGTCATCTTGTGGAATGTGACAAAAAGAAACATAATAAGAAAATAAATGCCAGACACTTTTGCTGAAAATTGTATGTATCAAACAACCCTTTACATTGCAGACATAAGAATTAAGAAAGTACATGTTTGGTTAGTGTTGGATTGTTTCGTGGCACTCTGCATTAGTCCATAGACAAGCGTTAATCTAACTAAACTATGTAAGAAAGTGTGCTGGACAGGTAAACAAAGGAACATAGATTAACCCCTTAATGCTAATGGACGTATATATACATCTTGCAAAGCATGGTTCTTGAGGTCGTATATATACGTCCTAAGAAGCGCAACGCTAAATGCCTGCAGTTACTCTCAGAGGCTGTTTCAGATCCGAAGCAGCCCCTGAGAGTGCATTCGGGCCCTGATTCCCACCCCACTGCGCGCGCATACAATCACCGCGAATGTGATCGTATGCGGGTTAGATTAAGGGGTGGGGGTAGATTTAGGGTAAATTTAGGGTTAGGGTTGTGGTCAAAATGTCACTGTAGAAGAAAATGGTTAGGGAACAAAAAAAAACTAATATTGATTATTGCCTCATTAATTGAAATAAAACATAGACAAACATGGAAACATTGTTATTTATAAAATCAGGACGAATATTAGAAATATATAGACGGGGTCTTCTTTTACTATTTGTAATTGTTTAAAAAAAAAAAATAAGGTCAAAGTTACAAAAGGTGTTTTTTAGGGCATATTTTCATAATATTTTATATTTCTTTTAATAGTAAATTATATCATATGATGAAAATGATAGTATCAAATGAAAGCCCTATCAGCCGTTCATTCTCTAGATTGAAACAAATGAGAGGTTAAGGTTTACATACAATTTAATATTTTTACAGGTATACAACTGAATGACCATTTATCTCACCAGGAATTACATAGGTTTCATTACAGATTCCATCTGATTCCTACAAAAAAGAATGAAAGTTTATGTATTTTTTTTTAAAGCAAAGTATGTATGAAAAACAAAAAACAAAACAAGGGTATTCAAATCACTGTTTCAAAACATTGTAAACAATATTTTTATATATATATACGGTATTTTATTTTTTTTACAGATAAGTCAATCTTTTCAAAATGCTTCTTCAGATAGTGAAACTGGAAAAAACACATGTCTTTTGAAATCTGTTTAAAGGTGGACAAAATTATTTTTTTTAAAATCATGTGGGGTATTTTAAGAGGACTCTCTAAAAAATCTCTCTGTCCCTCCCAAACGTTTGATGCTTTGAGAGAAAGCAGACATTTTTTCCAAAGCTGTTTAGTCAGCACACATTTATGGCCTGCAATTCAGTCTTATATGCATGCGCAGTAAATATTATTGAAGATGGCTCACATCACACTGAATGTAAGAATATTAACCACGCATCCACATGACAGTTTTCTTGGGAGTACCTATTCCAGTTTATATGGGTAAGACGGATATGACAAGACAAGCACATTGTACTAAACACCTTAGTGCGGTTATATGAAACACTATAGACTTAGAAGGCAGTCTGGCAATCTGCAACTGTCCACCCAACTATCTGGAATAAAGTGTTTGACAAAAGAAGTGGCAGCCACATCTCACCGACAACAGACAGCACTGAATTAGCTTGTCCTGTACCTACTCTTAAGGGGCCTTACCATTAACATATAAGACTAATCCCACCTATAAGGGCAGATCAGATCAGAAATGCATGGCAAGTCTCCTCTGCATGAGGAACACAGCAACCACAGACGTACATTTCAGCCTATCATATGTCTTGTCAGTGCTGGTGTTCCTCTAGGTGCAGTGAGTGAGGGATCCACGCGTGGGCCTATCATGATAACTCTTGGAGACAAAAGAAGTGAGAGCTGTGTTCCTCATGCAGGGGAGGCTTGCCATGCATTTTGGGTCTGGATGCCCATATGGGTGAGACCAGTCTGAATATGTTAATGTATAGCTCTCCACTGTAAATGGTGATGCCCCTCCCAAGTAGGGATTATCCCATAGTGCAGGCTATTTCATTGCTGTCCGTTATCAGCGAGATGTGGCTTCCATTTCTTTGTTTTGTCTTCTTGGTTATTCAGGATATGCCCAGACAGGGGTCCTTGGTTCAATGCACCTAGAGACATCAGCCATACCACACTTACAAGGGTTATGAGAGACCGAAATGTATGTCTGTGGTTGCAGTGTTCCTCATGCAGGTGAGACTTTTAGCACTATCTGAACTCTGGGAGATGTGGCTCCCATTACTTGGTTTCTTTAATAAAATGTTTCAACATGTTACAATGAGTTTTATCACTTATACAGATGTCTTTTTTTTTATAGAATGTAAGATTGCTAATATAGGGAAAGTTATAAAATAAAACATTTTAAAAAACCAGCAACCACTTCCAATATTGGAAAAAGTCTGATATCTAATTGTCTAGGGTTAATAAATACAAGCAGATGTATCTGGTATGCAACAAAGCATGTCATCATATTCGGATAGCAATTATAAGCTAGTCTTTCATTGTTTTATACTTTTCATATGTGAGCTGAAGGCCCTTATAATATTAAAATCAATCTTATTCAAGTATACATGTACCTTAGAAGGTTCCAGAAGGACATACGCTGAATTATTCCTTTGGGAATGGTAGTCATCTTGTGGAATGTGACAAAAAGAAACATAATAAGAAAATAAATGCCAGACACTTTTGCTGAAAATTGTATGTATCAAACAACCCTTTACATTGCAGACATAAGAATTAAGAAAGTACATGTTTGGTTAGTGTTGGATTGTTTCGTGGCACTCTGCATTAGTCCATAGACAAGCGTTAATCTAACTAAACTATGTAAGAAAGTGTGCTGGACAGGTAAACAAAGGAACATAGATTAACCCCTTAATGCTAATGGACGTATATATACATCTTGCAAAGCATGGTTCTTGAGGTCGTATATATACGTCCTAAGAAGCGCAACGCTAAATGCCTGCAGTTACTCTCAGAGGCTGTTTCAGATCCGAAGCAGCCCCTGAGAGTGCATTCGGGCCCTGATTCCCACCCCACTGCGCGCGCATACAATCACCGCGAATGTGATCGTATGCGGGTTAGATTAAGGGGTGGGGGTAGATTTAGGGTAAATTTAGGGTTAGGGTTGTGGTCAAAATGTCACTGTAGAAGAAAATGGTTAGGGAACAAAAAAAAACTAATATTGATTATTGCCTCATTAATTGAAATAAAACATAGACAAACATGGAAACATTGTTATTTATAAAATCAGGACGAATATTAGAAATATATAGACGGGGTCTTCTTTTACTATTTGTAATTGTTTAAAAAAAAAAAATAAGGTCAAAGTTACAAAAGGTGTTTTTTAGGGCATATTTTCATAATATTTTATATTTCTTTTAATAGTAAATTATATCATATGATGAAAATGATAGTATCAAATGAAAGCCCTATCAGCCGTTCATTCTCTAGATTGAAACAAATGAGAGGTTAAGGTTTACATACAATTTAATATTTTTACAGGTATACAACTGAATGACCATTTATCTCACCAGGAATTACATAGGTTTCATTACAGATTCCATCTGATTCCTACAAAAAAGAATGAAAGTTTATGTATTTTTTTTTAAAGCAAAGTATGTATGAAAAACAAAAAACAAAACAAGGGTATTCAAATCACTGTTTCAAAACATTGTAAACAATATTTTTATATATATATGGTATTTTATTTTTTTTACAGATAAGTCAATCTTTTCAAAATGCTTCTTCAGATAGTGAAACTGGAAAAAACACATGTCTTTTGAAATCTGTTTAAAGGTGGACAAAATTATTTTTTTAAAAATCATGTGGGGTATTTTAAGAGGACTCTCTAAAAAATCTCTCTGTCCCTCCCAAACGTTTGATGCTTTGAGAGAAAGCAGACATTTTTTCCAAAGCTGTTTAGTCAGCACACATTTATGGCCTGCAATTCAGTCTTATATGCATGCGCAGTAAATATTATTGAAGATGGCTCACATCACACTGAATGTAAGAATATTAACCACGCATCCACATGACAGTTTTCTTGGGAGTACCTATTCCAGTTTATATGGGTAAGACGGATATGACAAGACAAGCACATTGTACTAAACACCTTAGTGCGGTTATATGAAACACTATAGACTTAGAAGGCAGTCTGGCAATCTGAAACTGTCCACTCAACTATCTGGAATAAAATGTTTGACAAAAGAAGTGGCAGCCACATCTCACCGACAACAGACAGCACTGAATTAGCTTGTCCTGTACCTACTCTTAAGGGGCCTTACCATTAACATATAAGACTAATCCCACCTATAAGGGCAGATCAGATCTGAAATGCATGGCAAGTCTCCTCTGCACGAGGAAGACAGCAACCACAGACGTACATTTCGGCCTATCATATGTCTTGTCAGTGCTGGTGTTCTAGGTGCAGTGAGTGAGGGATCCGCACGTGGGCCTATCATAATAACTCTCGGAGACAAAAGAAGTGAGAGCTGTTTTCCTCATGCAGGGGAGGGTTGCCATGCATTTTGGGTCTGGACTGCCCATATGGGTGAGACCAGTCTGAATATGTTAATGTATAGCTCTCCTCTGTAAATGGTGATGCCCCTCCCAAGTAGGGATTATCCCACAGTGCAGGCTATTTCATTGCTGTCCGTTTTCAGCGAGACGTGGCTTCCATTTCTTTGTTTTGTCTTCTTGGTTATTCAGGATATGCCCAGACAGGGGTCCTTGGCTCGCTGCACCTAGAGACACCAGCCATACCACACTCACAAGAGTTATGAGAGACCGAAATGTATGTCTGTGGTTGCTGTGTTCCTCGTGCAGGTGAGACTTTTAGCGCTATCTGTACTCTTGGAGATGTGGCTCCCATTTCTTTGTTTCTTCAATAAAACGTTTCAACATGTTACAATGAGTTTTATCACTTATATAGATGTCTTTTTTTATAGAATGTATGATTGCTAGTATAGGAAAAGTTATAAAATAAAACATTTAAAAAAAACAGCAACCACTTCCAATATTGGAAAAAATCTGATAACTAATTGTCTAGGGTTAATAAATACAAGCAGATGTATCTGGTATGTAATGAAGCATGTCATCATTTTCAGATAGCAATTACAAGCTAGCCTTTCATTGTTTTATACTTTTCATATGTGAGCTGAAGGCCCTTATAACATTAAAATCAATCTCATTCAAGTAAAACATGTACCTTAGAAGGTTCCAGAAGAACATACGCTGAATTATTCCCTTGGGAATGGCAGTCATCTTGTGGAATGTGACAAAAAGAAACATAATAAGAAAATAAATGCCAGACACTTTTGCTGAAAATTGTATGTATCAAACAACCATTTACATTGCAGACATAAGAATTAAGAAAGTACATGTTTGGTTAGTGTTGGATTGTTTCCTGGCACTCTGCACTAGTCAGAGTTATATATGTACTAACTAAACTATGTAACAAAGTGTGCTGGACAGGTAAACAAACAAAGGAAAAAGATTTACCCCTTAACGCTAATGGACGTATATATACATCTTGCAAAGCATGGTTCTTGAGGTCGTATATATACGTCAGATCCGAAGCAGCCTCTGAGAGTGCCTTCAGCCCCTGCGCGCGCATACGATCACCGCAAATGTGATTGTATGTGGGTTAGATTAAGGGGTGGGGGTAGATTTAGGGATAGGGTAAATTTAGAGTTAGGGTTGTGGTCAAAATGTCACTGTAGAAAAGGGTTAGTAAACAAAAACTAATATTGATTATTGCCCTATTACTTGGAATAAAACATACTTGGAATAAAACATAGACAAACATGGAAACAATGGTATTTCTAAACTCAGGACAAATATTAAAAATATATAGACGGGGTCTTTTTTTTACCATTTGTAATAAAAAAAATAGTAAATTATATCATATGATGAAAATAATAGTATCAAAAGAAAGCAAACATATGACAAAAATAATGGAATTCTGGTCTTCAAGGTACATCAAATGCAGCATAGCACTCTGTCACTAATGGGTTAAGAACTGGAATTTTTGAAAATATTTTGTTTTGCTTTTCTGTGATGTTTGTGGGCATACCGTGATTGGTACTGAAAGTGTATCTGGCATGTCTAGTGAAGCCTACAGGTTAAAATACTTTGATTTATTTGCTCTTTAGGATAGGCTTATGCACATACCAGGCATACTTAACTTACTTTACTATTCCCACTGTAAATTATTCAGTAATCTATTTTTGTGAAATAAGGGATTATATTGTTGGGAAATGTCTGCTAGTTTTATATTAAATTAATATGTACTGACGGAAATACACGTATACAAGATAACCTGTGAAATTATGTACGCAACTTAAAAGTGTTGAAGAGAGAGCTCTGCTTTCAAACAATTAATCAAAAATATATCTGCAGCTTTTTTCAAAATGTGGGATCTCCATTAATTTCTGGGTAACTGACTGAATTCATTAATCCTTATTAGCATTACACAATTTAAAACAACTTGAAGATGCACTTGAGAGAGAGCTTTGACATCAAATGCTCAATAAAATCTAAATACAAATACAGGCTTAAAACATGCAAGATTACACAATCCCATCTTACCATGCACAATGTTGCCATCATCCCTCACATGTTTGTTCTTGTTGAGTTCCTGGACCTATGCAAATACAAAAACAATTTCACGTCCCATGTGTAATTTTATTTGAAGACTGTAAAACATTCCTCCACAAAAAGTTTTCATTTATTGTCAGTATTTCATAAGAAATAGATAGCATTATTTGCATATTGTACTTAGAAACTTCCCCTTCTGTGATGTTAACACCTTAGCCTAAAAAGCCTCCTTTGTTCTAGGCATGGATAGCATACCAAGGGGTTCAGTGTGAAATTCTGCTCTCATAAAGAATGAAATGGGAGTATGGTCACGGGTAAAATAGTAATTGGGGTTGAAAGTCCAATGAAGTTAACCTTCCATGCATCCCGGAGGCTGCCATTGAGTCAATGTACACTGAAGCAGCTTTATTGAATGGACAGGTTTATTCAGTAAATCCATGACATCATAAAACTCATTAAAAATGTAAATGTTCAGGCAGAGGGTTTGTGCAAAATACAGAAGCAGACAATATTAGCCTAAACTAAGTAATGGGATAGTGAATGTCTGATTTGTGTTGCAATCAGAGTTTTGGTGACTTTGAGAGTGGCGGTGTTAAAAATGAACCTGTCACACAGATTGTGGACGGCAAGTTCTTCTTTTTAATCGTATATGTCGTGGAATAATCTACAGCAAAGTATATTTATCTGTAGCTTGCTTCTGTCTGCTTGAAGACATTGTTTTTACTTGTATGACATAAGCAATTAATTGTAAGTTTAAATATATTTGCTGGCAATGAAGCAACATTTTATATAAAAGAAAATGTTATCTTTAAAGGGATGTCATACAACTTTTACATGAGTGATAACCTACACACACCATTACATATCAGACTCAGGCTTTGCTCCTTTTTCTGCAAATTAAATATATTTTTGTAGGAAATAGACAAGGTATATAATACAGTCGTGAGGGGAAAAAAGTATAAGAAGATGGTGAGAGGCGGGGAAGGGAGTCAAAATTCCCCTTATCTGAAAAGATGCCACACAGGAAAAATGTCTCTCTCATAGATTTGTTATACACATAACACAATGTAAGATATTAAAAAGGAACAAACAAGAACTTGGTTAACACACCTTAGTCAGGGAATGTCTTCGTGGTATTTTGCTCTTTTTTTCATAGTTATTTTTGTCTTTGTATCTTTTGCGTCTTTTAATCTCTAAATAAAAGATAATCAAATAAAATGAAATACCAAATTTGGGAAAATATGTCAACATACCAAAACAAGCAGTTTTCAAACAGAACCTCACTTGCCGTTAAATATTTGCTTACCTTTCATAGTAATATCGTCCAAATTCACAAGAACATCATTTTCAAATGGATGGTCATACTGTATTAATAGAGGAGCTATGATTACATTTTTTTATAATTATATATATATATATATATATTAAACAGAACAATAAATTTAAAATTATATTCTTACAGGGAATGAATAAATCCTCTGTGGAGGAAGTGTCAGGACCGAAAACACGTGATGCATGTTCACGCCCTGCCACAGACAGAGTAGGGAGCTCGGGCTATACCATGATTCAGGGCGTGTAATGGTCAGCTTTTTACTCACTCTTGCCCCTGGCAAGGTCGACACTTGGGTGTGTTCTGGATGGATTTATTTCTAGGGCATTTCTATTTGTATAGGTCATCGCTAATAACCAGTATCATCTTATATGATATCTTATCATTTGTAGCATTGCGTGGCTAATTTCAAATATCCATGAAGATTAAACTAGCTAGGATCAATAATCAGGGGCTGATGGGTATACAATATTTTTGATATATATTATTTCAGGAGAGAAGATCCGCAAAATCCAGAATTTGCGCTTCTCTGTCTCAGGATGAGATCGAGTCCCAAACGCTGGCTATTCACTGACTAGTGTCCGCAAAGATTGTAATTGCTCGCAACTGAAGATCCACATCCTTTCTTAAAGCCCATCTAATTAATCAAATAAGACATCAATTATATAAGGAGAGAGAATTAAGTTGGTCGAATGAATTGTCTAATGAGAAATACGCATCTGACAAGTGGATAAACAGCCTAGACTCTCAATAATAAATAATAATAAAGATCCCAAAGACCTAATGGGGAGACGTTGCCCAAAAGACCCCTGCATGTTCTGTGTCCTCCAGTCTGACTGTCTTCACTGTGTTCATTATGTTTTAATCACGATAAGTGTTTAAAATTTGTTGTGTACTCCTCTTCTACGTTTAGAGAAGTGTGAGAAATGTATATACTACTGTTATAAACACGATATACTCAGATTTTTTTCTTTTTTATGTCTTTATGTATAAGAAATAAAACTGTGAATACCTGAAGAGAGAATAGGAGAGAGAGTAGGGGGGGGGGGGGGGGATAAAAGGTAAAACAGAAGGAAAAACAGCTAACCTTGGGAAAGCCTGGGGCATTATGAATGCTAAATATTACTTTAAAAGAATCCTGTCTTTATCTTTTCTTCTCTGATGAATCCCTCATGCTGTTCCCTTGTGAATTGATATGCTTTGTAACTCTATGTATTTTAATGTTTGTACGTATTATGTTGTTATATGTACTAAAATAAAATAAAATAAAAATAATCAGGGGCTGAACTCTCCATAACAAGCGCTCACTTATATATGTTATGCGATAAGACAGGAGACTCATTGAGATGATGGAGGACCACTCTATTGGTAATACTGAAAATATTCAGTGATATTTAGTTCAATATTAAAGGAGAGAAAGGAAAGGGGTGGGGCCATCATTATTACCCAAAGATTAAAATTTGATTATACTCACCAGGAAGCTGAGAACACCTAAAGGGTGTTTGTTTTAAAGATAGCTCATTTGCCTTATACACAGTGGTGTACCGTATTTGCTCGATTATAAGACGACCCTGATTATAAGACGACCCCCCAAACTTTGGATATTCCTTTAGGAAAAAAAACTAAAAGCCTAAATATAAGACTACCCTATAGGAAATAAGTTTAATTTGTATATATTCACATGTAAATTGCTTTTTTAATAAAAAATTATATCAAAAAATGCATTTCTTGTTTTTATTTCCTTTTATGTGCCAATGCTGCCTCTCTCTTTCCCTTGCCCCCAGCTTTGTCTCCCCCCCCCCCTCCCCTTAGTGTTGTCTCTCTCTCCCCCTCCCTTTGACTCCCGCCTCGACCCTGTCTCTTCCCCCCTCCCCTTGTTTCTATTTGCCCCCCCTCCCCTTGTTACTCAGTGCCCCCCCTCCCTCCCCTTGTCTCTGTCTCTTTCCCTCTCCCCTTGTTGCTCTGTCCCCCCCCCTCCCCCTGTCTCTCTGCCCCCTTCCTCCCCCTGTCTCCCTGGTGGCTAGCGGGGCAGCGGAGGATGTCTGCGCGATGAGCGCAGATCTCCCCTGCTGCCGCCCGGCACGACTGCCGGGACTTTTATGACGAAACCGGAAGTACCCGGCTTCATCATAGAATTCCCGGTGGTCGTGCCGGGCGGCAGCAGGGGAGGTCTGCGCTCATCGCGCAGTCATCCCCTGCTGTTAGAGAGGGGGATAGTGGTAGGCAGCATGTTAGGCTCCCTGAGGTGATTGTAGATAGGTCACGTGACCCGGCGAGTGTCTGACGTCAGAGCGCTGGGTCACGTGACCTGTCATCACTCCGCCCCTAACTAAAAAAACGCACACGCAGCCCGGTCCCGGCACCGGAGGCGTCGCGATAGGGATAATATTGCTGGGGTTGGTGGAGGGGCGCTGGTCAGTGTTGGGGGTGCTTTTTTCGCCGCACATAGAAATTTGCTGCCCTAGGCATCATTCAAGTTTCTTAATTGAATCTTTATCTGTAAACTGGACAATATTGTTCTTACCTATATGCTCCCAATAATCCTCCTGTGAAATTCTTAAAGTCAGTGTTTGAATGCTTATTTTTTGGGAGGGGAGCTGAATTCTGTTGCTGATTCTGGCTTGGATACATGCCTACCAAAGGCCTTATGTTTCTCAAAAATAAGCTTTAACCCCTTTAACCGAGTGACTGATGCCAGTGGCTGATGCTTTGCATTAGCCTCCTGCAGTAGAGAGGGACCAAAAGCAGCTGGATATATCATCCATGCAGCCGCAGGGTAGCAACAATCTGTGCTTTCTACGATAGACTACATTTCCTATGATGTTAAGGTTGCTTTTGGCTGACTGAGCATGATAGAAAATGTAGTCCACAAGCATTAAATTAAAAAAAAGCTGAAATGACCGCATCCTACATTTGGCCTTATACCTGCCACATAACCCTAGCAAACCTATACATGTGAGGTATTGCTATAGTCAGGGGAGGTTGCGGAACATATTTTGGTATTTTTCCTTGCAATTAAATGGTATAACATGGTCGTATGAGAGACCGCAGTCTCTGTAGGACTCGGTAATGTAGAGGGCCGGGAAAGATTGCCTGGATGGAGGCTGAGGGGAGGCCAATGATCCGTACCAGGTGGCGAATCGTGATACCGGTCCAAGTCAAGACCCAACGTATCTCCTTCTTGATAGATTTCACTTTCCCCACTGGAAGATGAAGTGAACCATGAATGGAGTTTATGGTAAAGCCTAGGAATTCCATAGTTTGAGATGGGGTAGGTATAGATTTTTCCCAATTTATAAGGAACCCTAGGTCGTGAAGGAGTGATGGGCACCAAGAGATGTGCAATTTGAGGGTATGTATGTTCTGCGACATGATCAGTAGATCGTCCAGATAAATAATCAACCGTACACCCAGCATCCGTAGATAGCTGATTAACGGTTTAAGCAGCTTGGTGAAACACCAAGGAGCTGATGAGAGACCGAAGGGAAGGCATGTGAACTGCCAACTTTGATGTTCTCAAGTAAATTGAAGGTAACATTGGTGTTCTTCTGCTATGGGAACGATAAGATAAGCATCCTGGAGGTCTAACTTGACCATCCAGTTCCCCACCAGGAGCAGGTCTCAGGGACCGTGAATACGGTAGGCTACAAATGCATTTTGGGGTCTTAAATGTATTACTGGCCATACACCACCGCCCTTCTTGGGCACAAGGAAGAGGTTGCTTAGGAAACCTGAGTACTGGGCATGAGCCGGTTGTATGGCCCCTTTTGCTAGGAGATTTTGAATCTCTTGTGATATAAGTGTGCTGTCTGCCCCTGAGAAATGCATTAGGGGCAGGACAGTCGATGGGATTGGTAGGATCCATGGGCCCCACGATTCTGCCACAGTCGCCCTCGCTGTAGGAAGAACGTTGGTGGTTCAGGTCTGTTGTCCTGAAAGGAGCTTCTTATAGCTGCGGCCGGCCAGGCGGCTCCTGGGAAAAAAAAAATCTTGGGGTTGAAAATTCTTTGTATACTGGATCGGGTTTCATCCAGTGCCGTAAAGGTAGATCCGAAGTACCCCAAATCCTTCACAAATGAATCTCTGAATAAGAGGCCCTTGGCTTGAGTGCAGGGTTCTGAAATTGCCATGTTAATGAACTTGGGCTCAACTTTCAACAATACGGCTTTGCGCCTTTTGGTGGCTATGGCAGTGTTAGCATTTTCAATAAGACATATGACCCTTTGGATCCTGCCCTTCACAGTGGGCAAGTCAAGCTGAGATTCATCAGCTGAGGCTACTTCGGCTGGGGCGGGCTGGGCCGCCCTAATGCATGCTAAAATGTCCGGTGGGCAGTCTTCAACGCTGGGCGCCCCAGGAAGTACAGGGCCGGCCTGGGGTAGCTGCCTCTTGAGCCCCACTGGCCAGGCCCGCCATCAGGGGGTGACGGCCGATACTGGCGTCCCGGGCCGGTGGGTCCAGGGGGCCCAGGTCACGCCAGGAAAAAAAAAAATCCTCCCCACTTTTCTAGTACTTACCTCCTTGCTGCTGTCCCCCGGTGCTGCAGGTCCTTGGCTGTGAGGGAAGCGTTCTGCGCTCCCCTCCAGCCAATGCGCATTCAATAAAGTTTGTTGAAAAAAAAAGTTTAAACAAACTTTATTGAAGACGCTTGGCTGGAGCGGAGCGTACAACGCTTCCCTCACAGCCACAGACGGGCTGATGAGAGCACCGGGAGACAGAGCAGCAGCAAGGAGGCAAGTACTCAATATGGTGGCAAAATCCTGGAATATTGTGGGGGAAAATCCTGGCATATTGAGGGGCAAAATCCTGGTATATTGAGGGGCAAAATCCTGGTATATTGTGGGGCAAAATCACAACATATTGGGTGGCTAAATCCTGGCATATTGTGGGGTATAATCCTGGCATATTGAGGGGAAAATCCTGGCATATTGAGGGGGCATAATTCTGGCATATTGAGGGGCATAATCCTGGCATATTGAGGGGAAAATCCTGGCATATTGTGGGGGGAAATCCTGGCATATTGAGGGGGCATAATCCTGGCATATTGAGGGGGCATAATCTTGGCATATTGAGGGGAAAATCCTGGCATATTGGGTGGCTAAATCCTGGCATATTGAGGGGCATATTCCTGGCATATTGAGGGGAAAATCCTGGCATATTGAGGGGGCATAATTCTGGCATATTGAGGGGCATAATCCTGGCATATTGAGGGGAAAATCCTGGCATATTGTGGGGGGAAATCCTGGCATATTGAGGGGGCATAATCCTGGCATATTGAGGGGGCATAATCTTGACATATTGAGGGGAAAATCCTGGCATATTGGGTGGCTAAATCCTGGCATATTGAGGGGCATGATCCTGGCATATTGAGGGGGCATAATCCTGGCATATTATGGGGAAAATACTGGCATATTGGGTGGCAAAATCCTGGCATATTGAGGGGACAATCCTGGCATATTGAGTGGAAAATCCTGCCATATTGAGGGGCATAATCCTGGCATATTGAGGGGAAAATCCTGGCATATTGAGGGGAAAATCCTGGCATATTGTGGGGGGAAATCCTGGCAATATTCGTTATAAAACAAGGAAAAGAAGGCCGTGGATGGGGAGGCGATTCGGTGGTGCAATGGGACACTTGACTGGATTTGCCCCCCAGGCCTAAGGCTGCCAGCCCTCCCCTGTGCTTCGGTAATCTCAAAGAGCTTGGTACATGGCCCTAGGGTTTCCATAATCTTATTCTGGCAATTCTTAAATCAGAAATCCAGGCTTTTTAGCCTTCCACCCCAACTTCCCCAGGAACTGGGCAATTTTAGGGTCCACCTCTGGTGTGAAACAGACCGTATCTGGTACAGTGGGCCTAGGGTATTCTGCCCTTAACTTACTACGAGGGATATTGTCCAGAGGTGTGCAAACCCATGCAGCAAGGTATTTGCCGATGTGCTCGGATGGGAACCACTTGGAAGACTAAGGGTTCTGCAGGGTGACCACATCAAATAGTGGGTCCAGTAATACGGAGATATTAGTTTGTAGGGGAGTGGGGTTAGAGGCGGAGGGTTCAAATCCAACAGTATAAGAATCATCAGTTCAGATGCCTCCTCTTGGTCAGAATCTGACATATCTGGTAAGGCTTTTGCCCTTTTCCAATTCCGAGCCAATTTTGCCCGACTCTGGGCTCTTTTAAATGGGAATATCACTTGCTCTGTGGCAGGATGAACCAAGCCTGTTCTAGGGTTTTTTGAGGCGCCTTGCAGTGTGTACTAGCAGGGGCAACCACAGAATGCTGGGGGCAACAACAGAATGCTGAGGGAGCAACCCAATACTGTGGAGCAGGTGTCTGGGATGCTAGGAGCGCAGATGAGATAGACTGCGCTATAGTGCTGGGTCCTCAACATTAGCAGAGATCTCAGGAGATAGATCTCCAATATTATGGGGCTGTAAGTTAGGCATAGTTATACAATACCTGTGAACGCCAGACAGCAATGAAGCGTGCAGTAGTGAGTATAACTGCAAAATGGGAGTGTCCACCACGGCTTTTTCATTCAAAAACGAGCTCTAAAACATCCAAAAAGGGGTGAAAACGGGCGAGGGCTACACCAAAATGGCCGCCGCATATACTTACCATGTACAAGTGCTTGTGGCTGCACTAAAATGACTGCCGCGAGCGTGAAAATGCAGAGGACTACAAGAAAATGGCAGCAATGAGAGATCTGTAGGCCCAAAAAATGGGGTGAATAAAATGGGGGGGGGGGGGGAGGGGTAAAGAAGGGAGAGGCGACACCACAAACCTCAGAAGTGAGAATAGATAGTGACAGTGGATAATAGATACAATCCAACAAAAACCCTATATCAATTATAACAGTTACATGAAAAATATAGACAGGCAAATAATTTTGGTATTTAGCTGTGAGGAAGCAGCAAAGAAAGAGAAAGTGTTGATAAGACAATGTTGATATAAGAGGAGGGGGTTCATGATGTATTGTGATTGGTTAATGTTTTATTTATTTATTTTTCTCTTCTTTGCTGTTGAGGAAATAAAAAAAAGAGATATGCATAATGTGAGCCTCCGTGTCTTTATACATTACATTTGATCTAGATATAGTACTCATTCTTGATCTCTGAGAATTCATACGCAGGGATTTGGAAGCATTCTGGTTTGGTAGAACCTATGTGGTCAAAGCTTTTCTTATTCCTAGATTCCTCTACCTTATAACTATTCCATTATGAGTTGCTCCTTTACAAGTTCCCACTAAGATATTGAATGAATTGAGCAGAGTTCTATTTACATATTTTTGGAGCTTAACAATGAGCAGGCGTTTACTGAAAGAGATATTAAAATGGTGGTTTGGTTTTTCCTGATCTCTGTGAGTTACATGATGTTAATATGTTCTCATACTTTCTGGTAAGTAATCAAACTGTACAACTCAACTTAATTTGGGGGTGAACCTTCATATATTAAACTTCTTATGCTTTCCAGCCCGATTCTGAATAATGTTCTTAAGTCCCTCCAAAAACAGACAATGCAAACAATCAAGTGCACACACAGACAGTGTCACATACACACAAGCCAGCAGTTGTTTTTGTTTGTTTTTAAAATATGTCCCTGCTGATTTACCTCATTGCAGGGAAGGGGCATTTCAGCTGCAGCATGGTCTGTGCCTCTCACACAGGCACAGACCATCTCCATAATCTCATAATCCTGTTGAGCATTGGGATGTGGTCACCCTATATAGCATATGATCCTATGGATTCTGATATAGTGGCATTTTAGCGGAGTACACATTTTTGTGGAAATTGTCGGTAAGTTGAAACAAAAAGCTAAGTCATTGGTAAAAAAAAACGTTCACAAAGATTTGCTTCCGTCTTGATAGCAGAATTAGCACCAATAACCGTCACTCAGGTTCTGCACTGTTTGAAACTGAACTTATTCACATTTTCACATGCAAGATAAGAAAAATTATGACATTAACCCCATTTTAAAAATGTAAGTGTACAACGCTTCAGTATGTAACAATAATATGGAAAAAAAATGTATCCCTTGAACACACACTGAATGCATGTGTACAATTTCAAGACATGATTTATAAAAGACACAGAGCCTCATATTTATGCATAACTCTTTCCATTTATTCCCTCAGCAGCAAAATAGAATGAAGTGAAAAACATAGAGAAAAATTTTAACCAATCATAATACATATGCAAATATTGCTCCTCCCCCTTATAAAACCCTTGACTTGCACCAACTCTTCCTCTTTCTTTGCTGCTCCCTCAGTAGATAAGTATTTCCAACGTTATATAATTATATTTATTGATTATAGTTGTATGTTATTTGGTTCTTATGGGACAATTTTGTCCCTATAGGTCCTAAATCCTGATTTGTGTATTTGTGTAACAGGTAGGTAAATGTAATACTTTATTATTACATGTTAATACTGTATTTAATTTTGTCTGTTGCTTGAGGCTTGTGTTCAGCCTCCAGCTGTACTGCCGTTTGTGAGATTTACTACTATTGGAGGATGGAATGTCCAAGCTAGATATCAAAGACGCGTACTTGACTGTGCCTATAACCCCAGAACACCAAAAATTTCTATGTTTCCTATGGCAAGATGTGATGTGGAGCTTCTCATGTCTTCCTTTTGGCCTATCATCCGCATCATGGTGTTTCACCAAGCTCATGAAACCAGTGGTGGCTCACTTACGAAAAAGGGGTGTGAGATTTATCATTTATTTATACGACATTTTAATTATGTCTCAAGACGTAAATACATTGCGACTACATACCTGGACGATAGAAGATTCTTCACTGTTTGGGTTTTCTCATCAACCAAGAGAAATCCCTTCTTCAACCTACACAAACAATAGAATTTTGAGGTTTCACCATAGACTCGGTTCACGGATCATTACACTTACCCAAGGTCAAAGAGGGAAATCAAGAAGACATTGACACGATCCAAAATCACGATTCGTCATTTGCCGAGAATTATCGGCCTTCTGTCAGCCTCAATACAGGCTATCTTTCCAAGGCCCTTACATTACCAGGCCTTACAGCGCCTGAAAACACGTGCCCTCCAGCAAGGTTGGACATACGATCACGTAATTCCGTTAGACCTCTAAGCAGCAGAAGAACTAGACTGGTGGTTACACCATATGGAAGCATGGAACGGAAGAGCAATCTTCAATTCATTACCAGACCTCACGATCTCCTCCGATGCAAGCTTACAGGAACAAGGATTACATATCAACGGATTAGAACTGCTAGCAGGAACATTCGCAGTCAAAAGCTTCGCAAGGAATTTGTTCCATCCTCCTCTGTATGGACAATGTATCGGCGGTCCGTTACATAAACCACCTAGGAGGCACAAGGTCACTGATGCTCTCACAACTAGCGACAGAATTTTGGCTATTCTGCTTTGCTCACAACGTTTCAATCCAAGCTACCCACATCTCAGGCTTGGCCAATTATGGCGCATATTGGAGTTCACGATATCTGAAGGACTCAAGCGATTGGCGCCTTCACAAATTAACGTTCCAATGCCTACAGAAACTATGGGGTCCTATGGACACGGATTTGTTTGCGTCCGGGTTGAACACTTAACTGCCCAGATTTTTCAGTTGGCGTCCAGATCCAGAAGCAGAGGCAACGCATGCCTTCCTTCAAGAATGGCCTCCTCACAGGTCCTATGCTTTCCCACCGTTTTGCCTAATAGCACGCACGTTGGTTCACTTACGACAACGTCAAGGGTCTCTAGTGCTAATCACCCCGTGGTGGGAAGCACAACCTTGGTTCCCCACGATATTAGAGATGACAACGGACATTCCTCGTCTCCTTCCGCCAATACCGGACCTTCTAACGGATCCAGAAGGGAACACTCATCCTCTTGTAATTTCCGTACAGTTGAGACTGTTAGCATGGCTACTTTCAGGGGACCCTGGTGTATCTCAGATGTTTCACAAGCAACTAGAGATCTCTTGGCAGGAGCTTGGGCCCCAGGAACTAGACAGCTGTACACCTCTGCATAGAAATCATGGTCTAACTGGTGCGTGGAACAACACCTGGATCCCGTATCAACACCTGTAACTAAAATCTTGGAATTCCTAACCTCAAAATTTCAGACCAGTTTGGCTTATAGATCCATAAACGTGCTACGTTCGGCTATTTCAACTGGTCATTCAGGTTTTGAGGGGTATCCAGCTGGAAAACATGCCTTAGTATGTCGGTTCCTAAAAGGCATGAGGTTAGCTAGACCTCCGTTGACCCAAATACTCTTTGGGACGTAAGATTGATTTTTAATCTTTTGAATAACTGGCAACCAAACAAGGATTTATCCCAGGGCTTGACAAATTTAATTTAGTTTTAGGAGCCAGCTAAAAAATTTAGGAGCCAGACAATGGCACATCACAATATCATAAACGCACGGAGACAGTCGCATACACCCACCTCACATACACAGCCAGTTCCATTCACACACGCCACATACACAGCCAGTTCCATTCACACACGCCACATACACAGCCAGTTCCATTCACACACGCCACATACACAGCCAGTTCCATTCACACATACATCCACAGCCAGTTCCATTCACTCATACATCCACAGCCAGTTCCATTCACTCATACATCCACAGCCAGTTCCATTCACTAATACATCCACAGCCAGTTCCATTCACTCATACATCCACAGCCAGTTCCATTCACTCATACATCCACAGCCAGTTCCATTCACTCATACATCCACAGCCAGTTCCATTCACTCATACAGCCACAGCCAGTTCCATTCACTCATACATCCACAGCCAGTTCCATTCACTCATACATCCACAGCCAGTTCCATTCACACATACATCCACAGCCAGTTACATTCACTCATATATACACAGCCAGTTACATTCACTCATATATACACAGCCAGTTACATTCACTCATATATACACAGCCAGTTACATTCACTCATATATACACAGCCAGTTACATTCACTCATATATACACAGCCAGTTACATTCACTCATATATACACAGCCAGTTACATTCACTCATATATACACAGCCAGTTACATTCACACATACATACACACAGACCAAAGAACAAAAATGTATTTCTTAGGGTGTCCTCCCTCCCTGCTGCTTACCTCATTGCAGGGGAGGGGGACATTTATGCTGGAGCCCGATCCTCTTTTGGTTCATGCTAAGTGCCGTGTTGTCACGTGACAATCGGCACTACAGCGTGTTGCGCGAGGGGGCAGAGCTTACAGTCTGTGTGATCCGCACAGACTTTCTCCCCTCGCGCTGAAAGTAAAACGGATGGCAGCCGGCAAGGGCTCCCTGTGACAAACAGCACCCGGGCGCCAGGTCTGATTTCCTGGTCGCCATGGCGACCTGGCGCCCCCGGGGTTTGTCGAGCCCTGGCATGAGGGATAGACTTACAATTAAATTGAAGTTAAAATAAATAATGTTTAGCATAAGGGTTAGAGTTGGGGTTAAATTTAGGGTTCAGGGTTGGGGTCAAAAGGTCAATATAGGGGAAAAAAACAAAAACACTATTTTGGGGTTTTCCCCCATAAATCGCAAAAAAATGCAGAAAAACATGGAAACAAGCATATTTCTGAACTCGGGACAACATTTAGAAACTATTTAGATGAGGTCTTTTTTAATGATTGTATTTGTGTAAATAATTTTTTTCAAAGTTAGTAAAAGTGTTTGTTATTTTTTTTCATTAAATTTTATGATTTTTTTTCGTAGTAAATTATAAGATATGAAGAATATAATGGTATTTAATGAAAGCCATTCTTAAGACGATAAAAAAAACAACATATAATTTGTGTGGGTAAAGTATGTGAGAAAGAAGAAAATTACAGCTAAACACAAACACCCCAGAAATATAAAAAACAGCCCTTGTCACCAAGGGAAAGTCAAGGTCTAAAGGTCTTGTCACTAAGGGGTTAAAAGCACTTTATTTGGAATTTTGCACAATTTTTTTTTTAAACAAAATCACTCTTACTACTTTTGGTGCTCTGGTTTTTCTTTATACTACTCTGCTATTGAGAAGTGGAAATAGGTTGACCTTTCTACTTTTGAGCAGTTTTTTACCTTCATAACAGGAAAATTAATTTAACTAGTACAGTCACCAACAACTTTTCCCTATATGAATGCAGTCTGTGCTCCTAAGCTTATTCAAGCTTGCCTTGTGAGTGGTTTCACACCGGCCCCAATGTTCACAAGGTGCTACTCCTTTAACCACTTGTATATAGTGCCTATACACTGTCCGCCGGTGAGCAACCAGTCTGGTTTCATTGGTTGTATCGCAGCGAGTTGTTAGCAGCTTCACTTAATAGCTGCCAGTGTAGACTGGACACAAACTTAAATTTTTCTACTTTTGAAACATAAATGATTGGCTCACTTCACAACAGACTCTTTTTTTTTTTTTTTACATAAGTTAATAGTCTGGACCCTTAACCTAAACATCTGCATGACAGACTTGGATAACAATGAACTCACGAGTTCACCAGGGCGAGTTTTGCTCATGTGCTGTTTCCATACTCTACCAGTCGTTAAAGGACAACAGTAGGAAAAAATTAAGTTGTGTTTAATAATAGATAGCATCAAGTGTAGGCAGTTTACCGTATTTTTCGCCTCATAAGACGCACTTTTTTCCTCCTCAAAAGTGAGGGGAGATGTCTGTGCGTCTTATGAGGTAAATGTAATACTTACCTCCATGCTGCTCCCCGTTGTGTTCTCTCCGTTCCTTCCTCCGTGCAGGAGGTTAGACTGCACGGAGAGAGAACACAACGGGGAGCAGCATGGAGGTAAGTGCTAAGGAAGGGGGGAGGAGGGTGGGAAAAAACGAGCAAATCCTGGCATAGTGAGGGGCAAAAGACTGGCATAGTGAGGGGCAAAAGACTGGCATAATGAGTGGCTAAAGCCTGGCACAGTGAGGGGCAAAATCCTGGCATAGTGAGGGGCAAAACCCTGGCATAGTGAGTGGCTAAAGCCTAACATAGTGAGTGGCTAAAGCCTAACATAGTGAGGGGCACAATCCTGGCATAGTGGGGGGCATAATCCTGGCATATTGAATGGCTAAATCCTGGCATATTGAATGGCTAAATCCTGGCATAGTGAGGGGAAAAATCCTGGCATATTGAATGGCTAAATCCTGGCATATTGAGTTTTTTTTTTTCTTGTTTTCCTCCTCTAAAAACTGGGTGCGTCTTATGGTCAGGTGCGTCTTATGAGGCGAAAAATACGGTATATAGCAATGCTTTAATGAAAGAATAGAAATAAAAGGACTTTATTGAGCACTCCATACAGCTCTACCAGGAGGCAGACTTTGCGTTTAGAATCTTTGGTCAGATGGGTCAGATATTTGTTAATTTGAACCAAGGTGAGTGAAGATCTGACCCAAGATTCTAAACAACATGTCTGCCCTCTGAAGGAACTAGATTAAGTACAGAAGGTTCAATAAAGCACTTAAATTTGTATTCTTTCATTAAGGAATTTCTATATAAATCATCTACACTTGGTACAATCTTTTAATTAAACATAAGGTATTTTTTTGCTACAGGTGTCCTTTAAATGTGCATTAATCCTGATTTTTTTTTTAAATATTAAAAATTAGGATCCTGGAAGCTAGTTCTTCCAAAAGGTTCTATGTAAAATAATCCAAAAAAAGTTTAGGAGCCAGCTGCAGGGATTTTAGAAGCCATGGCGCCCTGGCTTCAGGGAATTGAAAAACCCTGACCCTATACAGTAATATTGGCTCACACAAAGTTTGAAATGTGCATGTTAAAATGATTAGACATGTATTGACATTTACTGCAGTTCTCAGTTTTAGATAAAATAGGTAAGGATAATTTCTCCCAAAAGGAAATTATCTTCGGAAGCATCATGAGTAAGGCCATTTTTTTTTTTTATTTTTTTTTACGATTTATATGATGTAATAAAACAGAAAAAAACAAGGATCATTGTTTATCTTCCCTGACTCGCTGTAGAATGAGACAATTTACTTAGATCAATGAAACCAGTGTGCCTCCATCACTCTAAACTAATTTAGCCAACTAATTATGTGACATTCCCTCACTGTGGCCAGAGAATCATGGGATGCTCAGTGAATGAACCTTTACAGGATCCAAAAGATACTACATAGCAGTAGCAGAAGAGGTGGCACACTACTACACAGATCCATAACTGAACCTGCTAATTAGTCTGGGTAACCAGCTTGAAATGTGCTGTTCCACATAGATGGCGTTTTGGTTTTCTATTTTTTTTTTTTTACACAATTTTAAGTGCTCATGTCCGTGTGTAGTACTCTCATGTGTGTCAAATGACTTTTGTGTCTTTTTTTTTTTTTATCAGCGTGTCACTTTATTTCAGACAAAAAGTGATTATTTTTGTTCCTGGCAAAGTGATCGAAATACACAATGGCAGAGACCTGATCAGGGTGTTTACAGATCCCGTCGGTCCCTGCCGACACAACATTACTTAGGAAGCCGCAGAGGCGTGCCCCGCCTGCAACAGACGCTCACTTGAGCGTCAAATGCAATTACCCTGTCTGATAGAAGGGATCCCGCTGAAGTGATCTGCAGTGGGATCCGCACCTCAGCTCATAATGGGTAGCAACGACAAAGTGCTGTTCAGAGGATGTTATAAACAGTCTTCATAGTGGTTTAGCATGGTATATAATGTCCATATGTATTAAGTCACTAATAATACAAAAAAAAAAAGTATTGCACACCATATTTAATGGTCTATTCCATTGAGAGAAAATTGCAGGATAATGAGGTAAGAATTTCAAAATTTAGGCAAATATAGCAAAATCTGAAATATTCTTTAATGCAGCTGAATGGGAGAATTGTTCAGCTACTTTGACATTGAGTTTGACATTCCCGTCTCAGTTCCCTGAAATTCTCTCTTTATTGAGTAGACCCTTAAAACTTACTTTTCACATTTCTCAATTCCCTTGTCTTTATTCCAAAAACATGATTCCGACAGACTCTCTGGAAAATAAAGGGCCAACTCGAAGATTTACTAAAGGAGTGAATGTTAAATTAAGTTTTTGACCGTCCTTTATACGATATTCTATAAAGTCTTTCTAATCGCATCAAGATCTCTATTAGACTTACCAAAGATCAGCACTGAGCATCATAGAGTATGCATAAGAAGCATACACATGCACATCTGTCAACTACATCACGTGCAAATGACACATTGCATGTGCAAACTTCCTTACATCAGGAGACACCGATCGTCAATAAGCATGTGCAATATGTAGTCTGCATGTGATGCACTTGATGGGGATGTGCTTGCCCTAGTGTCTGTTCACAATCATTGGGTTTGGGTCCTCAACTGAACAGGTTCTCTTACATAGTCAACAAAAAAATTCTGTATCATTTGCATGTTAAATACTACCAGATGCATCACAGTCATAGTTCCCTACAATGTAGGTTTATTCTTCTTGTGGTTTTGATGCTAACTCTAGGCAAATATTAAAAAAAATCATGGGTCATGGGCTATGTAATGTATGAATTTGCATTTTTCTTCTCATTCAGTTAGTAAATACCTTATTTTGGAGCAACTGCAAATCAAAGTGTTTCCATCTAAGTTATTACGTTTTTAGCACACATCTCGGCAATTGGCTAACTGTAACTGCAATTTGGTCATTTTGGTACAAGAATAAAGTAATTCATTAGACTGAACTTAATGAATGTTCACCCAAAGTCTTTCAGATTATCTAAAGCAGGGCTTGACAAATCTAATTAGATTTTAGGAGCCAGCCAAAAAATTTAGGAGCCAGACAATCACGCAAGCATACACGCAATTCATAAACACACACGGCTTCTTCACATATATACACACACACACCTACTTTACATATACACAAACACATCACACACCTACTTTACATATACACATATATCCAAACACCTCACACACCTACTTTACATATACACATATACACAAACACATCACACACCTACTTTACATATACACATATATCCAAACACCTCACACACACCTACTTTACATATACCCATTTATACAAACACCTCACACACACCTACTTTACATATACCCATTTATACAAACACCTCACACACCTACTTTACATATACACATATACACAAACACCTCACACACACCTACTTTACATATATACACATATATCCAAACACCTCACACACACCTACTTTACATATACACATATACACAAACACATCACACACCTACTTTACATATACACATATATACAAACACATCACACACCTACTTTACATATACACATATACACAAACACATCACACAGCTACTTTACATATACACATATATCCAAACACCTCACACACACCTACTTTACATATACACATATATACAAACACCTCACACACACCTACTTTACATATACCCATATATACAAACCCCTCACACACACCTACTTTACATATACACATATATACAAACACCACACACACAGCTACTTTACATATACACATATATACAAACACCTCACACACACCTACTTTACATATACACATATATACAAACACCTCACGCACACCTACTTTACATATACACATATATACAAACACCTCACACACACCTACTTTACATATACCCATATATACAAACCCCTCACACACACCTACTTTACATATACACATATATACAAACACCACACACACAGCTACTTTACATATACACATATATACAAACACCTCACACACACCTACTTTACATATACACATATATACAAACACCTCACGCACACCTACTTTACATATACACATATATACAAACACCTCACACACACCTACTTTACATATACACATATATACAAACACCTCACACACACACCTACTTTACATACACATATATACAAACACCTCACACACACCTACTTTACATATACACATATATACAAACACCTCACACACACCTACTTTACATATACACATATATACAAACACACACCCACCTCACACAGTCTTTTCTTGATGTGTCCCCCCTCCCTGCTGCTTTACCTCATTGCAGGGGAGGGGGACATCCGTGCTGCAGCATGTCCTCATTGATCGGCCTGCTGAGTGCCAGGATGTCACGTGACGACACCCGGCACTCAGACACGCGTTGCGCGAGGGGGCGGAGCTTGCAGTCTGTGCTATACGCACAGACTTTACCCCCTCGCGCTACGAAAAAAGAAAAAAAACATCGGATGGCAGCGGCAAGGGGCCAGGGAGGGTAACTTCACCCAGGCGCCAGGTCTCATTTCCTGGTCGCCATGGCGACCTGGCGCCTGGGGTTTGTCGAGCCCTGATTTATCCTTAAAACAACTTTTAGCAAAGCTTGTGGTTCTTTTTTGTATGGTGTCTTGTAAACGTGTGTCCGATGTAAGGGCTTTGGACTCGTCAGCACGTTGTTTTACTCCAGACGAAGTGTTATTTGACATTACAAGGCGTACAAAAACTGATATAAAATCAGTCTTTTATTCTTCTTTCCCGGATCACCCACAACTGTGTCTAGTGGCATGTTTACGGGAATATGAGCAGAGGACAGAAGCTTTCCGTCATTCCTCTCCTTCTAATTTATTTCTAGCTGTCACTCACCTGATCCCCTCACACCGCTTGTCACCTCCTTCCTCACGCCGTCATAGCTCTCATGTTGTTACGGCAGCCATATCTTTGGAGTCTGTTTGCTCTCTATACAGACTTCAAATAGATGCCTTCATTTTTGTTTTATTTTCGGTTTTACTTTATTTCTATCACTTGGGAACCTCTTCTATTGTAATATATATGCATATATATTTTAGTGTTCTGTATTCTTTTTGTTTTTTCCTGTTCCTCCCTCCTGACACATCCATCTCCTTCTCCATTGGTCTATGCTAATTACTTCCTATATTTATTCACCTGTTCAATCGTTTTCTAGTTGCCTGTGCAAAGAGTTCTCTCTATTTTTGGGCTATTGTAATATTTTGTCTGACTTCTGATATTGACCCTTGGCTTGTTTTTTGACTCTGTTTTTGATCTCCGCCTGCATCGACCCTGGATAGTACCTTGACTTCGTTTGACTGCCTCGAATCCTCAGTCTGTTTTTGACCTTGCTTGACTTCTGCCTGCCTCGACCCCCTGGCTTGTTCCTCGACTCTGCATGTTCTCAGCCTATTTATATCATCAACCTGTTCCAGTCTGTCTTGTCTCCTGTGCTGCTTAGAGTACTCCAGCAACCCATTCCTGGTTACCTCTAGGATGTCACAGTATAAAAGTGAGACAGCGCTAATAGTAAATACAAACACAGTTTGGCAAAATGAACTGCAAGGACAATAGGATATATAAAAAAATGTATACAAAATGTATTGCAACAGAATATATATATATATAAATAAACATAAAAAGACACAATATGACAATCCAGAGTCACAAAATGGATGGGTGATCACATGGATAGAAAAAACACTGGGAATAAGTAACAATAGACAGAATAAAAAGCGCTCTATGGCTACAAAAATAGTACACAAATGGTATAATACATAAAAACTAATAATGACAAAAAATCCCTTACCCACTGGGTCTGTTCGCCTGGCCAGGTCTATTGAACAGTTTAGGATATGCACTAAGAAAAACAGCTACACCCTACCTCTAGGATGTACTTGTGCCGCACAAGCCCCTGGCAAAACATTACCCTGGGCACAACCTTCTGGTACATATTTGTCAGGGTGAACACCACAAAGTACTTCCCAAGAGGTGATCTTGCAACAAGGGTTCCTCCTCCTGGGTGTCACTGGTACACCGTAACACTAGCCATTCGTAAGCCTCATCATGCGGTGTCTACTGGGACTTTGGCTAGATGGGTCAAATGGATTATTGGAGAAGCCGGCGTGGATACAACTATTTTTGGTCCTCATTCTGTCTGAGGGGCCATGGCGTCAAATGCTTTTTCAGCAGGGAGCAGATCGGAAGATATCATGAAAGCTGCCGACTGGTCGAGGGAATCGTTTAAAGAGTTTTACTTCAAACCAGTCAAACATTTTACAACGGTCTTATTGGAACAGCTTTGAACTTGCATAAATATGAGGCTCCGTGTCTTTATAAATTGTAGAATTTATAAAGACATAAAGTCATGATTTATAAAGACACGGAGAAGAATATTTACCCTCCCTATTTATCACATATAATGATTTTTCTTTTCCCTATCCCTGTTTATAATTTATTTGATTATTTACTGTTATATATATCTGCTCTCTTTCATATCATATGCATCGATTTAACGACATGTCAACTGATTTTTGAATATTTTAACCCATTCTATTATCTCTCCTTTTTTTGTTTTAGTATGAAGATCGTATTTACCCTATTTGGTTTCTGGAATATTTCTTCTGCTCCAGTGCTCAGGCTTTACTCCAAAACTCTGGGGACCATAACTCTTCTGCTCTTGTGAAGAACTACCTTTCTAAAGATCTCTGTCATACAATTTTGATAGGGGCATGTAGGAGAGGAAACTCATGCTGCAGAAGGGCATCCCAGTGGGAGGGAGAGATGCTGCACTGGATCACTTACACACACTCTGAACACACAAATAAACTCACTCACTGACCGGCACACTCAGCAAACACTCCTCACAGATCGGCACACTCAGCCAGCACCCACTCACTGACTTGCACACACACTCAGCCAGCACCCACTCACTGTCATGCACGGACACTCAGCCAGCACCCACTCACTGACATGCACGGACACTCAGCAAGCACCCACTCACTGTCATGCACGGACACTCAGCCAGCACCCACTCACTGACATGCACGGACACTCCGCCAGCACCCCCTCATTGACATGCACGGACACTCAGCCAGCACCCACTCACTGACATGCACAGACACTCAGCAAGCACCCACTCATTGACATGCACACTCAGTCAGCACCCACACTGACATGCATGGACACTCAGACAGCACCCCCTCACTGACATGCACGGACACTCAGCCAGCACCCCCTCAGTGACATGCACGTACACTCAGCCAGCACCCACTCACTGACATGCACGGACACTCCGCCAGCACCCCCTCATTGACATGCACGGACACTCAGCCAGCACCCACTCACTGACATGCACAGACACTCAGCAAGCACCCACTCACTGACATGCACACTCAGTCAGCACCCACACTGACATGCATGGACACTCAGACAGCACCCCCTCACTGACATGCACGGACACTCAGCCAGCACTCCCTCAGTGACATGCACGTACACTCAGCCAGCACCCACTCACTGACATGCAGACACTCAGCAAGCACTCACTCACTGAGATGCACGGACACTCAACCAGCACCCACTCACTGTAATGCACGGACACTCAGCCAGCACCCACTCACTGACATGCACGGACACTCAGCAAGCACCCACTCACTGTTATGCACGGACACTCAGCCAGCACCCACTCACTGACATGCACGGACACTCCGCCAGCACCCCCTCATTGACATGCACGGACACTCAGCCAGCACCCACTCACTGACATGCACAGACACTCAGCAAGCACCCACTCATTGACATGCACACTCAGTCAGCACCCACACTGACATGCATGGACACTCAGACAGCACCCCCTCACTGACATGCACGGACACTCAGCCAGCACCCACTCACTGACATGCACGGACACTCCGCCAGCACCCACTCACTGACATGCACGGACACTCGGCCAGCACTCCCTCACTGACATGCACGGACACTCAGCCAGCACCCAATCACTGACATGCACGGACACTCAACCAGCACCCACTCACTGACATGCACGGAACCTCAGCCAGCACCCACTTACTGACATGCACGCACACTGAGCCAGCACCCACTCACTGACATGCACGGACACTGAGCCAGCACCCACTCACTGACATGCACTGTTGTAGACAAAATGTCTCTTTTACTATTATATATTTGTGTTTATGTCTTATTTGGCACACTTCCCTAAAAGGTCATAATTTCTTACAGATGCTTACGTATAAGCATTGCATTCCTTTGTCTGTTTAATACTTTACACATGTGTTCAAATAAGCTACTTCCTATGGAAACTCCTCCCATCCAAGCTACCCCTTCCCCCCTGCTAAGGAGCAAGTCTCATGTAACACATTCTTATAAAGACCAGCTTCCGGTACTAACTCCTCCCACTTTCTCTTGTACAAGTTATTACATGCCACGTGAATCACTGTTAAAGTAACAGTAACTGTTCCCCTGGAGCCCCTCTTTGTTCAGTAAACTACTCACTCCCCCTCCCATCGTGTAACCAAGATGGAGCTGGAATGTGGGTGGGAGAGCTCTATAAAGATGACATCACATTCTGTAGGGTGGGCTTAAAGAAGACTCTCCAACTGTTAGCCAATTGTTGAACGTATATTGTATCTTTAAACTATGACTGTACTGTGACGTATTCCTGCTTTAAAAGGAATCCCCCACTCTGGGAAATAAAGGTTTGCCTCAGGTTTTTCACTGATCAGAAACTTTGTCTCCGGTGTGAATTACTTCTAGGGGAGAGCGCATTAGTTGATCAATTTTAAGGAGTAGATAAACAATAAAGCAAAGTTTGCTTTGATCCAAATCAGTTGGCGCCCGAACAGGGACATTTGGGTTCTGTTGCTACGGAAGCAGCATTGAGGACCGGAGAGGAGACCCCCAGAGACTGGAAAAAAAGGAGCCTGATCACCTCTGCATATGGTAAATTACCTATATATTTTCCTGTCTTTGGTCTTGGCCTGCACTCCGTGTCTGCGCCGGCTTCTCGTGGATAACTACTGAACAGGTATATAGTTTGCCCAAATGTCCCCTTTATTTGAATAGAACCTGTCAATTGTCTATCTACTTCCTTAGTCATTCCTGAGTGTGAGTTTTATGTGTGGAAGAGTCTGCTTGCCTGAGAATCTGTTATACTTCTGTTGCATGCTTGCCTAACATTAAATTTCATGTTTTATTTGTTGTTTTTGCTGAGATGCTTGAGATAGAGATCTAGCTAGTTTTAGTATTATTTTGTTTTATTTCATGTTTTATTTGTTGTTTTAAGCTGAGAATCTTAATAAGAAAGATCTAGCTAAGTGTTATTCCTTTGTTTTTTTGATTTGCCTTGTTTGGATTAAACTTGGACTTTTATTTGTTATTTTTGCTGAGATGCTTGAGATAGAGATCTAGCTAGTTTTAGTATTATTTTGTTTTATTTCATGTTTTATTTGTTGTTTTAAGCTGAGAATCTTAATAAGAAAGATCTAGCTAAGTGTTATTCCTTTGTTTTTGTTTTTTTATTTGCCTTGTTTGGATTAAACTTGGACTTTTATTTGTTATTTTTGCTGAGATGCTTGAGATACAGATCTAGCTAGTTTTAGTATTACTTTTATGATTTGCCTTGTTTGGATTAAACTTGGACTTTTATTTGTTATTTTTGCTGAGATACTTGAGATAAAGATCTAGCTAGTTTTAGTATTACTTTTATTGTTTACCTTGTTTACTGTTTTATTTGTTGTTTTGGCTGAGAGCTAGTGTTACTGTTTTCTTTTTATGATTTGCCTAGTTTTAAAGGTGTTATTTTTTTTTTTTTTTGTAAATTTAGTTAAGCTAGTTTGGTGACCAGAAATACAAACAGGCGTCTGTTTTAGTATGCAGATATTGTATGTGACATTGAGTGTGTGTGTGACCTGAGTTTTTTACTATTAGCCGGCATTTAGTTTAAGGTGTTTGTAATTTAATTACAGCTGTGTATTGTGTATTTGTCTGTATATGTCTTTTTGGGTACCATATATGTTAATTGTGAACTATAAGTCTATTGTCTTGTTGCTCTCCTATTCTATCTTTTGTCTATAGGTGAGCTGTGCTACAGCAGTCACATGGTTAAAAATCATTTTGTGTTGGCTGAAAACTGTCCTTCTCCCCCCCCCCTCACTGCTGTTCACCCCTCCTTCTTTCTTGGTGTGTAAGCAGCAGAAACTTTTTGTGTGTGCACATCTGCTTTCCTCCCCCTTTTTTATTGTCACCCCTCCCTTTCTTTTTTTTTGTGTGCTTAGGCACTCACATAGTTAATACTTTGTGATTGCAGAAACTGCAAAACACATGTGTTGTTACTGCAGTCCCATAAAAAACTCTTCAAAAGTTATTAACAGAAGAGAGATTGGTTACATTTGATGTTTCACTAGCAAAAACATAAATTAAAAGAAAATAAATAAATCATTTCAATTATTGCTGAAGTAACAGAAAGAAATGCAGAGCAATATTGATAAGGATGATACACATCTTAAAAGTAATAAAAATACATGTACCAACTTAAGTTTGCTAGAAACATTTTGTCATAGATAAATTAGATGTGTTATAAATTGTATAAAAAGTGCAGATACAGGTAAATCTGGGAGGTGAGACTGATTTCTATTGTGGAAATTACAGAAACAGAAGTTGATAATGGGATGGTTCAAAAGTTATATAGTTAGTGAATGGGTTAAGAGTCAGTAGATAGCTGTACTGGAAGATAAAGGAAAAATATATGGGAAAGTACAGTCTATAGAAGGTGGAGAATGGTTTATTGTTAAATTTGATGGTTTATGCAATGTGGTGAAGAATGTTTATTGTCACTTTTTACTCTTTTTGTTTTTTAGAGAAGGAAACATGTTATGCTAAGCAGTGGACAAAGCATGTAATCTGACCACTGAAACGTCAGCTAAGTCCAAGGGATAACACAAAGTGTTACTGTGTATCGCAAATAGATATTCTAAATTAGAGAATATGACGTCATTATAATGTTGAAAAAATATAAGAATTTTGCTTTTACTGATATATTGTTTGACAGAGATTTCTACAGGCCTGATTCCTATCAAATATGTATTTAGTGAGGTGATTTGATAAATTAGCTGATCAGGTTACTTCTATTAATGATGTTGTTCAAGAAAAATCAGAAACAGTTGAAAGATTTAATTCTAGGCTAACTCAAACCTTCTCTGATCTGGGTTTCAATACATGTAATAAGGCCCACACCCAGATGCTATCAGCTGCTTTTGTTGCAGGCCTTAAAGAACCCATAAGGAAAGGCCTAGTGTCGATCCAATTGCCCCATCACAAGAAATCTAATCCTTTAATGTTTTCTTTATATAACCCTGCAATTCAGCCTCAACATCTCTCTACACAGAGACTTCGTCTTCAAAACTTTATTGTTACCCGATAATTTCTCCTTACTACTCAGATACACTTTGAATCCTGCCACTCTTCTGCCTCTTCCCAAGGGGGGAGTACCACACTATTGGTACAGCTATCGAGGACCTGAAGAAGTGGCCATGTTGAAAGTAAAAACTCATGGAAGACGGAATTCGGAAGAAACGTGTGGCAATCATAAGCTGACCAAGCCATCAAAGATGCTGCATGTCAATCAAGTGAAGTGGACAGAAGAGTGTCCGATCCAAAGTCTGATACAGGCACATACAGGTTGCTTCCTGGTGATTGGGTCCTGGTTAAAAAGTTCCAGCTCCAGAGGAAGCAGATCCTGTTATAACATGAATTATTAACGTGTATTTTTTTTCTTGCTGCTAGGTCTGATAAAAGCCCAACAAGTGGCTATAACCAAAGACAATCATGTTTTTGGTAAAATTCCTCTAGTACACGGGTAGACCAGGGCTTGACAAATCTAATTTGATTTTAGGAGCCAGACAATCACGCAAGCATACACGCAATTCATAAACACACACGCCTACTTCACATATATACACACACACACACCTACTTTATATATACACATATATACAAACCCCTCACACACACACCTACCGGTACTTTACATATACCCATATATACAATCACCTCACACACACCTACTTTACATATACACATATATACAAACACCTCACACACACCTACTTTACATATACACATATATACAAACACCTCACACACACCTACTTTACATATACACATATATACAAACACCTCACACACACCTACTTTACATATACACATGTATACAAACACCCCACACACACCTACTTTACATATACAGATATATACAAACACCTCACACACACCTACTTTACATATACAGATATATACAAACACCTCACACACACCTACTTTATATATACCCATATATACAAACACCTCACACACACCTGCTTTACATATACAAACACCTCACACACACCTACTTTACATATACACATATATACAAACACCTCACACACACCTACTTTACATATACACACATATACAGACTCCTCACACACACACCTACTTTACATATACACATATATCCAAACACCTCACACACCTGCTTTACATATACACATATATACAAACACCTCACACACACTTACTTTACATATCCCCATATATACAAACACCTCACACACACCTACTTTATATATACCCATATATACAAACACCTCACACACACCTGCTTTACATATACACAAATATACAAACACCTCACACACACCTACTTTACATATACACATATATACAAACACCTCACACACACACCTACTTTACATATACACATATATACAAACACCTCACACACACACCTACTTTACATATACACATATATACAAACACCTCACACACACACCTACTTTACATATACACAAATATACAAACTCCTCACACACACACCTACTTTACATATACACATATATCCAAACACCTCACACACCTGCTTTACATATACACATATATACAAACACCTCACACACACTTACTTTACATATCCCCATATATACAAACACCTCACACACACCTAGTACTTTACATACTTACATATATACAAACACCTCACACACACCTACTTTACATATACCCATATATCCAAACACAACACCTCACACACACCTACTTTACATATACCCATATATCCAAACACAACACCTCACACACACCTACTTTACATACTTACATATATACAAACACACACCCACCTCACACAGTGTTTTCTTGGTTTCTTCTTAACGCTGCAGCATGTCTTCATTCATTGGCCTGCTGAGTGCCAGGATGTCATGTGACGACACCCGGCACTCAGACACGCGTTGCGCGAGGGGGCGGAGCTTGCAGTCTGTGCAATCAGCACAGACTTTACCCCCTCGCGCTGCGAAATAATAAAAACAAATCGGATGGCAGCGGCAAGGGGACAGGGAGAGTAACTTCACCCAGGCGCCAGGTCTCATTTCCTGGTCGCCATGGCGACCTGGCGCCTGGGGTTTGTCGAGCCCTGGGGTAGACACATTTGCATTTGATTATTGTGATGTCGTAAATTGTGCATTTCCATCGTCATTGTTGTCAACAGTGTACAAAGATATACCTAACATCAAGGACCTATACATGTGTATGACTCACCTGACTGGATAGATGCCGCGCACATGACTATTAATCCTCTGAAGCCACACATCAAAACTCTAAGAGACATGATAGCTATAGCTAACCCCACATATGAGGACACTATGGCTGTAGAGACAGGTTTCTTTGATACTAACTTATGGCTTGAGTGGATGAGATATAATGCTAACAAACACAACAGATCTAACTGCTATGTCTGTGGAGGAGCGAGGCCTCACTTAGGTACTGTCCCTTTGAACATACCTCCGGAGATAGAGATGTGTTTCCTAAGTCTCTATACTGCAATTAAAACTGACCGGACGGAATGTGAATCATGGACAAAGGAATACCCAATTATCCTTAAAGATGTTAAGCCAGATAGAGGTATCACCATATATCCAGGGAACTACACTTGTTACGGTATATATGATGGGCTAGGCCAATTCTTTGGTAATTTCACTGGTAAGTACTGTGCCACATATAGCCCAATTCCAGCCGCCTTAATCCAGCAACACGTAAGATCCCTTGGAGACATATATTGGATTTGTGGGGATATGCAGATTAGAACTAGATTGGAAGGTGTATGGTGGGGAGAATGTGCTCTAGCTAAGGTGATTATGCCTATACACATAATCTCTGATGGACACCAAGATACCCCAGGTACGTTACACCCATACTCTAGAATAAAGAGAGATACTCCTGTAAAAGGCAGTTTTGATCCCCATATCTATATAGATGCCATAGGAGTGCCAAGGGGGGTGCCGAATGAATTCAAAGCAAGGGATGAAGTGTCCGCAGGGTTTGAATCTATTTTCCCAATCATTACGGCCAATAAAAATGTAAATTGGATTAATTATATATATTATAATCAACAACGGTTTGTAAATTATACCAGAGATGCCCTCCAGGGTTTGGCGGAACAATTACAAGCAACTTCCCAGATGACCTTCCAGAATAGAATGGCCTTAGATATGATTCTGGCAGAGAAAGGGGGAGTATGTAAAATACTCCCAGACACCATGACATGCTGTACCTATATCCCAGATAATACAGGCCCTAATGTTAAGGTAACATTGGCAATAGAAAAGTTAAAGAGTTTGTCCAATGAACTGAAACGGAATTCTGGGGCCACGGATCCATGGGAAAAATGGTTTGGATGGATGTCTGGATGGCAAGGTGCTCTAGCCCAAATAGGTGTTGCCATTTTAATAATGATAATCATCCTTGCTCTTCTTGTTTGTTGTGTGTTACCCTGTCTTAGGAAATGCCTACAAAAGACAGTTGATCAGACAATCGATCAAACCACCCCGACCTTCCTTCACCAAGAGATTGACGACATAGACTATGAAACACCACATACACCCTTACAGTCCCACCGCACCAAGTCAACAGCTACTTCCTCTTAAGGGCATTCAGGGATAGCGTCTGTCTCTACGGGCAAAAGTCTGTCGCGGGAGAAGTAGTGGACAAGCTGCTATGGGCCACCCGCGCAGTGAAGCGTTTGAGGCCTGTTCAGACAGATGAGCAAGATAGCCTTTTGTTATTTTTCTATAGCGACAGTATTAGGGTTAGAGAGAGTAGCTGTTAGTAAAAAGAGCCATTTTATAGGGGGGACTGTTGTAGACAAAATGTCTCTTTTACTATTATATATTTGTGTTTATGTCTTATTTGGCACACTTCCCTAAAAGGTCATAATTTCTTACAGATGCTTACGTATAAGCATTGCATTCCTTTGTCTGTTTAATACTTTACACATGTGTTCAAATAAGCTACTTCCTATGGAAACTCCTCCCATCCAAGCTACCCCTTCCCCCCTGCTAAGGAGCAAGTCTCATGTAACACATTCTTATAAAGACCAGCTTCCGGTACTAACTCCTCCCACTTTCTCTTGTACAAGTTATTACATGCCACGTGAATCACTGTTAAAGTAACAGTAACTGTTCCCCTGGAGCCCCTCTTTGTTCAGTAAACTACTCACTCCCCCTCCCATCGTGTAACCAAGATGGAGCTGGAATGTGGGTGGGAGAGCTCTATAAAGATGACATCACATTCTGTAGGGTGGGCTTAAAGAAGACTCTCCAACTGTTAGCCAATTGTTGAACGTATATTGTATCTTTAAACTATGACTGTACTGTGACGTATTCCTGCTTTAAAAGGAATCCCCCACTCTGGGAAATAAAGGTTTGCCTCAGGTTTTTCACCGATCAGAAACTTTGTCTCCGGTGTGAATTACTTCTAGGGGAGAGCGCATTAGTTGATCAATTTTAAGGAGTAGATAGACAATAAAGCAAAGTTTGCTTTGATCCAAATCAGCACGGACACTCAGCCAGCACCCCCTTACTGACATGCACGGACACTCAGCCTGCACCCACTCACTGACATGCACAGACACTCAGCACCCACACTGACACTCAGCCAGCAAGGGGGGAGCGTGATCGTGGGGGGAGGGGCGCGTGACAGAGCACTGTAGAGGGCACACTCAGCCCTGTGAGACACAGCAGATAGTAAACCCACGTGTATCTATTAAGATACATTATCTACTTATACATACTTAAATGTCCGGGGACATGTATTGTTTAAATAATGTTTAATGTTCCTTTAAAAACCAAGGTTCAATAAACAATTTTTAGTGACTGAACATGTTAATGGAAAAAACACTGGTGTATATTGGATATGGAATCTATTTCACAACCCAAAACTAGATGTAAACTTATGCATATATTACATTTCTTCTCCTTGTATAGATCAATTTTGATTATGATATTGATTTCTATTAAAACTTAAATATTTCACTCAGAGGCACAAAAGTGAAATATTTGGACTTCGGAGTTTCTCTGCGGTGTTATCCGTTCGTGAATTTAAACCTCATTATTTTGGGATGTCCTCTTTGGTACAGAACCAGATCCAGACTTTGAAGTTGGGGCACAGTTCCATTTAGAAAAATGTAGGCGCTGTTCGTATGAGCATCGTTTACATTTTCGCTGTCAGACTGAGGCCGCTCAAAATGGCCTCATCTGACAGGTGAGATTTCGCTGCAAGTCCCTGCTGCAGGAGTAGCAACAAGCTGTAAATGCAGGACGTTCTATGCCATCCTAGCATCTTGAAGGGGTTAAATCTGGTATACCTGTCAGAAGGTGAACTTGCCATCCTGCTAATTCTGAAATAAAGCAGGGACTGCAGAATGCTATCATCCAATCAGATGATCCTATCACCTGAACATTGTTTTCTACTGTGGATGTAGAGAATAAAAAATAAAATAAAAAAGCAAATGCCTTGAGAAGGTGAACTTGCCATCCTGCTAATTCTGAAATAAAGCAGGGACTGCAGAATACCATCATCCAATCAGATGATCCTATCACCTGAACATTGTTTTCTACTGTGGATGTAGAGAATAAAAAATAAAATAAAGGTGATCTAAAATTATCTATATCACAGGTGATGTCATTAACTGGAGACTCCACTGTATGTATGTATGTATGTATCTATATGTATATACATATATATTATTTTTATTTCTTTAATTCTCTACATGCCCAGTAAAAACTATGGTTAGGTGATACCCTCAATTCCGGTGGGCGCATTACCTTTTTTTGAATCTTCTATGGTGGTTGCGCGCCGCGCAACCACCATAGAAGATTCAAAAAAAGGTAATCATGTAATTTAAATTAAAAAAAATGAAGGTCCCATGGTATGTGAAACGAGTAGCATACAAAGGACAGTGATAGGTACCTTGTTGTTTTTTAAAGCTTTCTCTTCTAGTTCCTTCGCCATCGTTGCAGTTAACAGTAGTGCCAGGATGGGTAATTCAAAAACAGCGCCTCGTTTTTTCCGTGTGCTCCTATTGGACAAAGAACAGAGTCACGTGGTGTAGCAGACGAACTGTAGCCGACGAACAGTGACGATGAGATCCCTATATTTTGCCTCTTCCTGGATATTATTTTCCCATTTATAGTGCTCCTCAACTGCCCAACGCCAGTCTTCACTGAGCATCAAGAAAAAGAAAGGATAAAGAACGGGCTAAAAGAAGCACAAATGTATTTTAGGATTGTGCTGCAGATATTACGCACGAAATAAATAGCTGCACTGTTCCAGTGAGAGAGAATTTATGTTTTGTGCAGCGTGTAATGTATATTACTTCGAGTTAGGTTCCCTGTCTGTGTGCAACTCTTAAGGCGATGCTGGTAATGCAATTGTAAATTAAGGTCTTTGGCATCATCACTGCGTCTGCAGGTGACAGCAGTGTTTGGATTGTGGGTCCCATAACTGCAGCATGGCTGGAAGCAGGTTAGAGAAACTGGGAACGGTGTTTACCAGATAATTGACAGGAATGAGTTATGACAGTTATGGCGCTGCTGACATGAATCTTATCAGGCTTAATCAAAGTCTCCGTCCAAGGGCACTAGGGTCGGTGACAGTCCGTAGAGCATCATTGTATTGTCCACCACAAAGTCCCACATTAACTATATTGTTGGCCACTTCTGTTTCCCGCAGTAGAATTAGTTAACTGACTAATTTGGCCAAAATATTTTTATTTAATGGTATACTTTGCCCTTCAAATACAAAACCAGCGATATATGCATGTAGAGGTACTCTAAAGCTTGTAAAAGTGGAGCAGTTGGCACCAATATAATTATCAAAACAGTGGTAATGCTTATCAGACAGGTTTTTTCACATAAGCAACACAGAAAATCTACACATAATAAATTAAATAATGATTAGATTTGCCAGATATGTCACATATACACCACCCTCTTCAATTGTCAATATTATATGATTTTACTATCAAAATGTTATGGTATAGAGCTTCAAATTTAAGCCCATTACCAGCAACTGACATTTGCAAATATATCTACATAGGCTAAAAACATCCCGTTGGACCAATATGTTAATAATACAGATGTGTAATATGCACACCCCTCTATGATATATTAGACTCTGGTATGATTTTACTGTGGAAATGTATAGATATAGACCACCAAATACCAACACACTGATTTAAACAGACACATTTTAATAATTCTAAATATTTTTAAAATAAAATCTCCCATTGGACAAATATATTGACAATGCAGACGTGTCATATGCATCCCTATCTATGATACATTACAATATGGTATGAAGTGTCACTAGGGTTGGTGTCACCCAGTGTGGTAACTCATGGTGTCACCCCCCTGGATTTCCCCGTAATTACCATGCCAAACAGATTCCTTAGTAATGCCAGTCAGATAGCCCATTAAATATGCCACATACAGGAGCCCCACAAATTATGTCACACACAGGAGCCCATTAACTGTGCCACACACAGGAGCCCCATAACTATGACACACACAAGAGCCCCATAAATGAGCCTGCCAGAACCCCATTATTCATGCCTCACCTCGGAGCCCAATTAATTATGCCACACACACAGACGCCCCTTAATCAGGGCTGGCCTTAAGTGTTCTGGCGCCCTGTGCGGGCCTCCCCCGTGGCACCCCCCCTGTCTCTTTCCTCCCCACCCTTTCGTCTTCCTTGCTATGTCTGTCTCTCTCCAACACCCCATATCTGTTCTATATCCCCCTCCTTCCCAATATCTGTTCTCTCCCCTCTCTCTATTCTCTCCCCCTCCCCTCTCTCTGTTGTCCCTCTCCCCTCCTTCCTCTTTTCTGTCTCTCTCCCCCCTCCTCTCCCTCTGTTCTGTCTCTCTCCCCCCTCCTCTCCCTCTGTTCTGTCTCTCCCCTCCCCTTCCTCTGTCCTGTCTCTCTTCCCCCTCCCTTCATCTGTTCTGTCTCTCTCCCCCCTCCCTTCCTCTGTTCTGTCTCTCTCCCCCTCCCTTCCTCTGTTCTGTGTCTCTCCCCCCTCCCTTCCTCTGTTCTGTGTCTTTCCCCCCTCCCTTCCTCTGTTCTGTGTCTCTCCCCCCTCCCCTCCTCTGTTCTGTGTCTCTCCCCCTCCCTTCCTCTGTTCTGTCTCCCCCCACCCACCCCCTTCCTCTGTTCTGTCTCTCTCCCCCCCCCCCTCCCCTTGTTCTGACCCCCCTTCCAATGTTAGGTCTCTCTCCCCCTCCCTTCCTCTGTTCTGTCTCTCTCCCCCCTCCCTTCCTCTGTTATGTCTCTCCCCCCCCCCCTTCCTCTGTTCTGTCTCTCTCTCCCCTTTCCCCCTTCTTCTGTTCTGGCTCTCCCTCCCCTTTCTCTGTTCTGTCTCTCTCTACCCCCTCCCCTTCCTCTGTTCTCTCTCTCTCCCCCCTTCCTTCCTCTGTTGTGTCTCCCCCCCCCCTTCCTCAGTTCTGTCTCTCTCTCCCCTTTCCCCCTTCTTCTGTTCTGGCTCTCCCTCCCCTTTCTCTGTTCTGTCTCTCTCTACCCCCTCCCCTTCCTCTGTTCTGTCTCTCTCCCCCCTCCCTTCCTCTGTTCTGTCTCTACCTCCTCCCCTTCCTCTGTTCTGTCTCTCCCCCTTCCTCTATTCTGTCTCTCCCCCTCCCTCCTCTGTTCTGTCCCCCCCCCTTCCTCTGTTCTGTCTCTCTCTCCCCTTTCCCCCTTCTTCTGTTCTGTCTCTCTTCCCCCTCCCCTTCATCTGTTCTGTCTCTCCTCTGCCTGCAAAAGTGGATCCATCCCTTGTTCTGTCCCCCCTTCTAATGTTAGGTCTCTCTCACCCTCCCTTCCTCTGTTCTGTCTCTCTCCCCCCTCCCTTCCTCTGTTATGTCTCCCCCCCCCCCTTCCTCTGTTCTGTCTCTCTCTACCTCCTCCCCTTCCTCTGTTCTGTCTCTCTCCCCCCCCTCCCTTCCTCTGTTCTGTCTCTCTCCCCTTTCCCCCTTCTTCTGTTCTGTCTCTCTTCCCCCTCCCCTTACTCTGTTCTGTCTCTCCTCTCCCCCTGCCTGCAAAAGTGGATCCATGGAGGGAGCGGAGCTCACCAGATGAGAGGTGTAGCTCCACCCCCACCCTGTGAAGCAGAGCAGCACTTTCTGACACATCTGCATTGACAAAATATTGTTCCAATGGGAGCTGTTTAAAATATAATTAATTAGAATAATTAAAGAGTATCCATTTGTAATCAATGTGTTGGTATTTGGAGCTCTGTATCTTAAATTTCCACAGTAAACGCATACCATATTGTAATATATTGATAGAGGGGTGTGTGTATGCCATTCTATTGCCATACAATATGGCAGTATTTTGCCCCTCAATATGCCAGTATTTTGTCATTTAATATGCCAGTATTCTGTCACTTAAAATGCCAGTAGTTTGCCCCTCAATATGCCAGTATTCTGTCACTCAATATGTCAGTATTTTGCCACTCAATATGACATTTCTTTGGCCCTCAATTTTGCCAGTATTCTGTCACTCAATATTCCAGTATTTTGTCACTCAGTATGCCAGTATTTTGTCACACAGTATGCCAGAATTTTGCCACTCAATATGCCAGTACTTACCTTCTTGCTGTGCTGTCTCCCGGTCGTCTCCTCCGTGCAGTCTTCCCTCCTGCACGGAGGAGGGAAACACAGCCACCGGATGTGACGTAACATTACATCTGGTTGCAGTGATTTATATTTTCCGCCGGCCGAATCTAGAAGATGCTGCCAGAAAAAATAAAGTTCAGCAGCGCAATGCGCTGCGTGGGGGATGGCGGCAGCACAGGTGTCACCCCCAGCTGGGGGAGTCACCCAGTGTGGTCAGCACCCCCCTCGGGACGCCACTGTGGTATGATTTTACTGTGGAAATATAAAGATATAGAGCTCCACATTCCAGCCCACTGACGACAAACGGACACTATTTAATCATTTGAAATAATGTTGTTTTATAATCTCCCACTGGACCAATATTTTGTCAGTGCAGATGTGTCACGCATGCCCATCTATCTTAAAATATGATATGATTTTATTGTGGGAATTTAAAGAAATAGAGCTCCAAACAGGGGCGTTGCTAGGTCTCCAAAATATCCGGGGCTGGAGCCCATGATAGATTTGAGAGAAGTGGAGTAAATAAGCTCACATTCTTAGGCAGCATTCAGACTGATATAATTCATGCCAATGAACAATAGGTATATATGGGTATATATCAGGGCTCAACAAATCCTGGGCACCAGGAAATTATACCTGGCGCCCAGTTTATTGTTGTCCCTGCATGGTGCCCTCGCCGCTGGGATCATTTTATTTATCCAGCGGAGCGCGGGGGAGCAGTGTGTGCACCGGCTGCACAGTCGTCCTGCTCCATCCCCACATGCACTGTAGTATAGTGTCAGAGCGCTGAGTGTGCTCAGCAGGGCTAGAAACAACAGCAGGGCACAGACCAGGCTAGAATGAGGTATAGCAGCCAGGAGGGGGACAAATTGATAGATGCACTTTTTTTATCATAAACAACAACAAAATTGCTGACTTGTGCGTAAGTGTATGTGACTGACAGAGTGTGTGTGTGTGTGTATATGACTGACTGCATGTGTGTGTGTGACTGTGTGTTTATGTGACCCACTGTATGTGTGTGTGTGACTGACTGTGACCAAATGTATGTGTGTCTGTCTGTGACTGACTGTGTGTCTGTCTGTGACTGACTGTATGTGTGTGTCTGTCTGTTATTGACTATATGTGTGTGTGTCTGTCTGTGACTGTGTGTGTGACTGACTGTATGTCTGCCTGTGACCGACTGTATGTGTGTATCTGTCTGTATGTGTGTGTGGATGTGTATCTCAACAGAAATAAAAGTCACAGTAATGTGCAATGTGTGTATATAACAAAGACTCCACAACAATAAAACTCACAGTAATGTTCAGTGTGTGAGCGTATCACACACTCATGCTGCACATTACTGTACCACAATACACAATAAGACTAGCAGCACACAAAAAAACTCACATTACTCAAAGTTACACTTATACACAAAAATACACAGCCACAGATACACACACATTCACACTTGCACAGTCACACATACATACACACACCTTTACACACAGAGACACACGATCCCACTTACACACACCAACTTACATCACACACACACACACACTTGTATGTGAGCAAATTCCCATGATTTTAAAATAACTGAGCATACAAAAATTTGTGTACGTTGCATACAACATTTACCAGTCTCATAATATGGCAAAATATAGGGGATATCACACTCACAGACAACCACCCTGACACCCCCCACATAGATACCCTTACATAGACAACCTTACACTCACACACACACATCCAGACAACCTTACACACAGACACCCTTATACACACAGATGGCCTATCCCACACAGATATTCTGCCACGCAGACACTTGTGTAAACCGTGTGCAACTTTCACACGCACATCACAAATATATATATATATATTTTTTTTTTAATAAAAAGGGGTCAAAACCTGGGGAGACTAGGCTGAGGTATGAAGGTATGCTCCTTCTACCAACCTCATAAAAGAGAGAAGTGCAGGGAACTGAGAGGGGAATTCAACTGAATGGGAGAATTTCTCCAACTCTGCTACTTTAGCTTTACATTTGAAATCTCCCTCTCACTTCCCTGCAATTCTCTCTTTCATGAATAAAGCCCATAATATAATGAGCAGCTCATTCATTCATAATGTACGGGTTTAATACTATAACGAGGTACATGGGTTGTGTAATGCCATGTGTATGGACTCATTGCCATCAATATAAAGACTATATAGAAAGATGAATTACTGTTATTCATATTGAATGTGATAATCGAGAGTGAAAATAAAAATGGTATGAGCACTGTGTCACACTTGATTATCACATTCAATATGAATAATAGTAATTAATCACATTTTCTCCTAGTAATCTCACTGCCACTCACGCTTTCACTCTCGCACACTTACACTCTGCCACTCACACACACTCATAACTCTGCTGCTCACGCTTACACTCTTGCACACTTACACTCTGCCACTCACACACACTTATAACTCTGCTGCTCACGCTTACGCTCACACACTCTGCAACTCACACACATACACTCAAGCTTACACTCACATCTCTGCTGCTCACACATATACTCTCCAATACTCTGCCACTCACACACACTTACACTCTGCCACACACATGCACGCACACTCATAACTCACGCTTACACTCTTCCAAACACTCACTCTGCCACACTCACTCATACACTCACACTCTGCTACTTACACACACTTACATTCTGCCACTCACACACATTCATAACTTTTCCACTCATGCTTACACTCACTCACACACACTCTCTTCCAAACACACTCACACACATACACTTACTTACACTCTGCCACTCACACCCACTTACATTCTGCCACTCACATACATACACATGCACATTAATTACTCTGCCACTCACACCCACTTACACTCTGCCACTCACATACACATGCACACTAATAACTCTGCCACTCACATACATACACATGCACACTAATAACTCTGCCACTCACACCCACTTACACTCTGCCACTCACATACATATGCACACTAATAACTCTGCCACTCACACCCACTTACACTCTGCCACTCACATACATACACATGCACACTAATAACTCTGCCACTCACACTCTACCACTCACATACATACACATGCACACTAATAACTCTGCCACTCACACTCTGCTACTTACATACATACACATGCAGACTCATAACTCTGCCACTCACACTCTGACAAACACTCACGTGCAAAGCTTGAGGGGGCGGAGTTAAGCACGAGGGGCGGAGCCAATCGTGAGGGGGCAGAGTCTGGAGCTGTTCAGCATACAGACTGCAGCATGCAGGAGGCGGGGTCGAGCGCGAGGGGCGTGGTCAGAGTCTCCATTCGGGGCTATGGAGGGGAGATCCGGGGCTTCAGCCCCAGTAGCCACCCCCTAGCGACGCCTCTGGCTCCAAATAACAACACACTGATTACAAATGGATACTCTTCAATCATTCTAAATAATTATATTTTAAACAGCTCCCACTGTTGTTGTCAATGCAGATGTGTCATACGCACCGCCCTCTATAATATATTACAATATGGTATGATTTTATTGTGGGAATTTAAATATAGAGAGCTCCAAATACCAACAAATGGACACTATTTAATCATTCTAAATAATTATATTTTCTCCCATTGGACCAATATTTTGTCAATGCAGATGTGTCATAAGCATGCCCATCTAGGATATCTTAAAACATGGTTTGATTTTATTGTGGGAATTTAAAGCTATAGAGCTCCAAATACCAACACACTTATTACAAATGGACACTATTTAATCACTCTAAATAATTATATTTTAAACATCTCCCATTGGACCAATATTTTGGCAATGCAGATGTGTTATACACATGCCGCTCTATGATAATTTTCAATATCGTATAATTTTATAGTGGGAATTTAAAGATATAGCGCTCAAAATACCTACATACTGATTACAAATGGACACTATTTCATCATTCAAAATAGTTCTATTTTAGAAATCTCCCATTGGACCAATATTTTCTCAATGCAGATGTGTCATACACATGCCCCTCTACGATATATTACAATATGGTATGATTTTAATGTGGAAATGTAAAGATATAGAGCTCAAAAAACAACACACTGATTACAAATGGATACTCTTCAATCATTCTAAATAATTATATTTTAAACAGCTCCCACTGGACCAATATGTTGTCAATGCAGAAGTGTCATACACACCGCCCTCTATAATATATTACAATATGGTATAATTTCATTGTGGGAATTTAAATATAGAGAGCTCCAAATAACAACACACTGATTACAAATGGATACTCTTCAATCATTCTAAATAATTATATTTTAAACAGCTCCCACTGGACCAATATGTTGTCAATGCAGAAGTGTCATACACACCGCCCTCTATAATATATTACAATATGGTATAATTTCATTGTGGGAATTTAAATATAGAGAGCTCCAAATACCAACACACTGATTACAAATGGACACTATTTAATCATTCTAAATAATTATATTTTATAAATCTCCCATTGGACCAATATTTTGTCAATGCAGATGTGTCATAAGCATGCCCATCTAGGATATCTTAAAACATGGTTCGGATCCGAAGCAGCCTCTGAGAGTGCCTTCAGCCCCACCCTTGACACCCCTGCACACATATGATCACGGCGAATGTGATCGTATGTGCGTTAACACACATAGGCAGTGAAAGCTGATCACTGCCTATGTGTGTAAAGTGTTGCAATGATGCCTCGATGGAGGCATCATGCAACACCTTCTGGGCACCGCTATCACCCGGTGATCGCGGGTGTGTGCTGTATCGGAGGAGCATGCTCCTCCAATACAGCGTGCCCAGAGGAGAGCGACGGAAGAGAGAAAAAAAAATCTCTTCCTTCGCTCTGAAACCGCTACTTGACTGCCCCTACAGGCAGTTAGAAAGTATTACAGTTATAAATAGAATATTAAATAAATAAATGGAAAAAGCTAACCCTTGATCTACTAAGCCTAGATCTAGGGTTAGGGTCATAAATAGGGTTATAATTAAGGTTACAGGGGGGGTTCGGGTGAGTACAAGGGTTAGATTTAGGGGTGGGGGTAGATTTAGGGTTAGAGTGAATTTAGAGTTGGGGTAGATTTAGAGTTGGGGTTAAAAGGTTACTGTAGAAGAAAATGGTTAGGGGAAAAAAAAAAACAACTAATATTGTAACCAGCCCTGGAAAAAATTTGTATACCGGCCCCATCGCATAACATTTTTAAACCAGCCCCATAGCATAATATAATTTTTTTGTTCATAGAAGGGAAAATCATGCATTTTAAAAAGCACATTTGAACAGTGTATTATTTATAGATAAGACTGATATATAAGCCTGCCTAGGGCAATATATATACCTCCAGTATGTAAACAGAGTTATATGAATTTCCCTGTGCAGAGGTATATATCAGGGCAGTGTGTGAGACATATCCTGTAGCCTGTCTCTCGCAAATCTGTCCTTTCTGTGGTGTCTCTCTCTCTCTCTGTCCTTTCTCTGCCATCTCGCTCTCTGTCCTTTCTGTGGCCTCTCTCTCGCTCTCTGTCCTTTCTGTGGTGTGTCTCTCTCTCTCTCTGTGGCGTCTCTCTCTGTCCTTTCTGTGGTGTCTCTCTTCCCCCCCTTCTCCCTTAGTGTCTTTCTTCCCCCTTAGTGTCTTTCACCCCTCCCCTTCCCCCTCTAGTGTCTTTCACCCCCTTCCCCCTGTAGTCTTTCACCCCCTTCCCCTGTAGTGTCTTTCACCCCTCCCCTTCCCCCTGTAGTGTCTTTCACCCCCTCCCTTTCCCCCTGTAGTTTCTTTCACCCCCCTTCCCCCTGTAGTGTCTTTCACCCCCCTTCCCCCTGTAGTGTCTTTCACCCCCTCCCCTTCCCCCTGTAGTGTCTTTCACCACCTCCCCTTCCCCTTGTAGTGTCTTTCACCCCCTCCCCTTCCCCCTGTAGTGTCTATGTCTCACTCACCTTGCTTCCTCTGCTCCCCATCCCGCCACCGGAACTGCTGCTGGAACATCCGGCGGCAGCAGGTGAATTCTTAAAGAGGCAGGGGCCGTCGAATTGCTTAAAGTGGCCCACCGCCACTTTAAGTAATTTGGCGGCCGTCGCCGCTTTTAGAAATTCGCCTGCTGCCGCCGGATGTTGCAGCAGCCGAACTCTTAAAATGGCGGCCGCCACCGATTCACTTTAACTGGCCAAGGCGGCCCCGGGGCAGGCGGCCCACCGGGATTTATCCTGGTGGGCTAGTCCGGCCCTGCATGGAGCTCTCCATGAGAAATGCATGGAGATACCCAACATGCATGTGCACAAAATTGAAGACATGCACATTGGTTGTCTCTATCAGTGAGGTATTTACTGCGAGGAATCCTAGGCGGATGCCTACGGCAGGAAATGTTGGGGGGCGCCAGCACTGGGAAAAAAAACAAAGAAAAAACGCACGGGCAGCAGATCGGGCTGCCCGTGTGTTTTTTTATTAGGGGGAGGAGTGATGACAGGTGACGTGACCCGACGCTCGCTGTGTGACCTATCCACTCTCACCGCGGGGAGCTGAACAGGCAGCATGGTAGGACACCATGCTGCCTGCCACTAGTCACCGGAAATCTGGGTAAGTCCTGGGGTGAGGGAGCATGTGATGGGGGTGTTGCAGGAATGTAATGGGGTGATAGGGTTAATGGAGGCATGTAATGGGGGTGATGGGGTTAATGGAGGTATATAATGGGGGTGATGGGGCATGTAATGGGGGTGATGGGATTAATGGAGGCATATGATAGGGTTAATGGAGGAATATAATGGGGGTGATAGGGCATGTGATGGGGCAATGGAGGTGATGGAGGCATTTAATTGGGGTGATGTGGGTTATGGGGCATGTCGTGCGTGGGTAGTGGGTGCCTGAATTTTGTCTGCGTAGGGCAGCACAAAACCAAGATACACCACTGGTCTCTATGGAAAGGCATAATGGTGCAATTTGCATGTGCATACAAATGGAGCAAACAAATATACTTGTGAAACAAACAAATAAGCTTGCACATGATGCCACATATGTGTGCCTATTGATTTCTCCCTGCTGTTTTTAATGGAGATGAACCAAATGAAAACGGCTCAACTGGACAATGAGGCAATACACTCTCCCCTAGTCTCAACGAGTGCATAGAACCGATTAGTGTATTCCCTAGCTCACACAATGTCAATATCACAAACCATTAACAGGCCCCAATAAAGCACATACACAGATTATATTTATATATATATATATATAATTGTAACGTTTTTTTGCACAGGCCCACCTATACCCCTGTGGTCCTTTTCCCCAGTTACCTTCTTTTTCTCTGCAGGGCGATCCTGAGTCTCTGCTACCTGGGAGTTGGGGTACATGACGGTGGCAGAGCCTCCACCCAGTAGGGCATCCAGGGTATGGATGGGGGGGTCCCACTGGGAACATATCAACACAAGTAATAAAACTGACACAGAGCTAACTTAAATATAACTTTGTATTGCACGGTAAAAGCACTATGCAGAGAAATAAACATAACACAGTAAAATATTTAGAAGTGCAATGACTCATTTAAAGCAACCCGCAATAAATACTGCAGCCCACTCCAGGCTCCACCCCACAAGCAGTCTGGTGCACATAGTTGGGGCCCATAAATATTGTAATCCGCAATATGGCTCAAGTTCAAATGCTACTGGCAGGAAAATGGAAGACCTTTTAGCTGTGTGCTGACTTTCAGGGTGCCCTGTGTGAGACAAGGGGAGAGGGTTTCAGCTTACCACTGCACCACAGGCTGCAATCACATCACTTCACCTGCTACCTCCTCACTGTGAAGCAGGCTTTGCCACACACAGCTCTGTATGCAGGTCTGCTGACATCTACATGCAGGAATATTCGACTGGGGTCTTGCTGTAATCCTTCTGGGCATTAGTTCGTAGATCCTAACAACTGCTTAACAGTGTCTTTCTCCTTCTCTCTCCAGCTCTGAACTAAGTTGTTTCTTAAAATGGAGTCAGGGTCTTTGTTTTTAGTCTTGTTCTCTAAAGATCAGCATCTGCTGGGCACCACACAAAACTGCAGGCTAGTCAGTGACACAGCAGAAATTATTGTAATCCCTGAGGGGTTACATTCTCCCTCTTGAAAATTACTTGTCTTCCACTGGCAAGTCCTGGTCAGGAGGCCATCAAAAATAGAATAACATAAAACATATATAATATCCTAAAATAACAGTTCTTGCTAATACAATAACATCCTAGCTAGCCAACTGCGCTAACACAGAGAATGATTAGCATTTACTACTCCAGCTAATGCATGTAGGAAGATGGTCATTTTAGATGCTGTCTGTGTCAAGGGAGCGTAACTGGGATCTCCCATATTATCATAAACCAAAGATCTAGGTGGTTTACGTACCTTGGTGCTGTGTCTCAGTTCTCGCTGAGGAAGGGAATCTTCTGGCCGTGCCTGGGATGCTTCGGCTCATGCCCTGTAGTTGGGGAGGTCACCAGGAGCTTGAGGCCCTGGTTCTCCCATAGAACTAGAGTCTAAAGGTGGTCCCAGGCACAAAGCACAGGCTTTCTGGATTCAGATTTGGGGAACTGTGAGACTCAGGAGGGATTCTAACACTATGAGGAACCACAGGGGTAGAAGGTGGCAATTGCTGGTTTTAAGACAGGGCTGGGAAAGGGACATGACGTAGGACGCTAGGGTGGGGCGATTGGAGAGAGGTGGGGAGAGATCTGCAGATGCTGACCTGATGTGGAGCCCGTTCCTAGCCTGACCCGACTCCCTGCTGCCTTACCAGTGAAAGCCTCCTCTTCACCACCGCAATACAGATCTTTACACCCACAGAACTGCGAGCAGCTGTCATTTTGACCAAAGGAAAATCCTGGGCTGCTGCTGCTGAGAGGTCGCGGCGCCTGCACTGTAAATCAACATATGCTGATCTCGAGCACTGCTGACACGAGACGGAGCTGTTCTATTCAAAACAGAACCCTGATGAAGTGCATAGGGAGACCACGTGGACGCTGCTACACATAGTAAAACAAATCACAGTCAACCTGACTCCCCCACCATGACCAGAAATAACAGATAAGCCTCCTGTTTTCCTTAATCTTGTGGTTTGGCTTCCCTCCCCTTTTTTTCGTTTTTCCCACGCAGACTGTTTATAGTTTATGTATATATGGACTTTATCCTTTTTGCCTGGTGTTGAGGAGGGAGAAGTGGAGAAAAAAGCCCAGCTACTGCTGATATTTTGATTTATCACTGTATATGTGGGCTGAGGTCTAGTACAACGGCCATAAAGGATAGAAACAGTTTGGAGCTGTTTCTGATACTCTAATATATCATTGCATAGGAGGGATGAAATAATGTACTTGCCATAAAAGATAGAAAAAGATAATAGAAGCAGTTTGCATTTTTTCCTAATACTCTGATTAACATTGCATATGTGGGCTGATATCTAATGCACTTGTCATAAAGGATAGAAAAAGAAAAATAGAAGTAGTCTGTACCTGCTGCTGATTTTTTGACTTACCATTTAATATATGGGCTGAAATCGAACGTACTTGCCTTAAAAGATAGAAAAAGAAATTGGAAACAACTTAAATCTGTTGATGATACTCTGTCTTATCGTGGCTTATTTGGGCTGAAATCTAACACAACCGATACAGAGGAACCCAAAGACAAACATGGCAACTAACAAAAGAGGAGAATCAAAAAACCGGCAGAAAAAAAAGGACTTGAATGCCATAGAAGATAAAGACCAAAGAAAGGACAAATCTAAAAAAATTCCTTCAATATTTTCCCCTATGGCTAGGAATAAATCGCTGGAGCAATCCCGCGAGGAGCTGGAAGAGTCAGTACTCCATGCTGGCATAGATCCAGCTGAGTCACAATTGGACACTTCGGGAGACTCAGACTCACAAATCCTTACTGTGGAGTTGCTGAAAAAGTGTCTTGACTCACAATTTATCTTATTTAAAGAGGACATTAAGTCATCTATACAAGAAATTAAGGAAGATCTAGAAACTAGACATGTACATTCGTTTTCGGACAAATGCATTTTCGGCCGAAAATAGCATTTTCGTCCATTCGTCCGAAAAACGAATAACGAATATGCTAAGCTAATGAAAGCCGAATGAACGAATGGTTAATAAACGAAAATCATTCGTTCATTCGTCCATTCATAGTACTATTGCATTCTATAAGCCGAAATAGAGTCGGTTTATAGAATACAATAGCATAGTACACTTACATTCCATAAACCGACAAATGAACGACTTTCGGTTTATGGAATGCATGTAAGTCTATTAGCATTCTATAAACCGAAAGTTCGGTTTATAGAATAGCAATAGGATTACATGTATTACATAAGCCGACAGCCTATAAACCGAACGTTCGGTTTATAGGCTGTCGGCATTTCACTACACGGAGACAATGGAGACTTCGTCTCCGTGTAGTGAAATGCCGACAGCCTATAAACCGAACGTTCGGTTTATAGGCTGTCGGCTTATGTAATACATGTATTCCTATTGCAATTCTATAAACCGAACGTTCGGTTTATAGGCTGTCGGCATTTCACTACACGGAGACAGAGTCTCCATTCATAAATTTATGAATGGAGACTTTGTCTCCGTGTAGTGAAATGCCGACAGCCTATAAACCGAACGTTCGGTTTATAGAATTGCAATAGGATTACATGTATTACATAAGCCGACAGCCTATAAACCGAACGTTCGGTTTATAGGCTGTTGGCATTTCACTACACGGAGACAAAGTCTCCATTCATAATGAATGGAGACTCTGTCTCCATGTAGTGAAATGCCGACAGCCTATAAACCGAACGTTTGGTTTATAGGCTGTCGGCTTATGTAATACATGTAATCCTATTGCTATTCTATAAACCGAACGTTCGGTTTATAGAATAGCAGTAGGATTACATGTAATCCATAAGCCGAAAGTCTATAAACCGAATGTTCGGTTTATAGACTTTCGGCTTATTTAAAACATGTAGTACTATTGCCTTTCTATGAACCGAACGAGAGCCCCATTCATAAGAATTTCTTATGAACGGGGCTCTCGTTCGGTTTATAGAAAGCCAATAGTATTACACGTATTCTATAAAACGAACGAATAAAACTAAACAAAACGAAAATAATGAACGAATTTCGTCTGAAACTAATGCAGTAATGAACGAAATTCGTTTTAGACTAAATAAATAACATTTTCGTCCGAATGGACGAAAACGAAACGAAAATTTTAGTTTTGCACATGTCTACTAGAAACCTATGGAAAAATAATCCAGCAGAACGAACTCAGCATTGCTAGTGTTGAAGTAAAAACTAGAGATGCAACAGTTCAAATCGCTGGATTAACATAAAAAATTGAAGAACTTCAACTCCAAATATCATCAGCTGAAGATCGTGACAGAAGGGTCAACATAAGGATTAGATGAATTAAGGAGGATATCCTACAGGATGGTTTGGAAGAATATCTCACTGATTTATGTGATTCTCTGAAAATCCGACAACACAAAACTGAAATATTGTTCGAGAGAGTGCATAGAATTGCTAAACCCCGAGGCATCCCACCAGATACACCAAGGGACGTAATAATCCATTTTCATGCCTATAAATATCGCATGTCTTTTGTGGACAGATTCAGGGACTTGCAAAAATACCGACATCTATCATGTTACCCTGACTTATCTAAACAAACAAGAGTATTCAGAAGAACTTTCGTAGAGGTCACATCTATCCTGAGAAAGGAGAACATAAAATATATCTGGGGTTTCCCTGCTAAAATACTTATTACCTATGAACTTTCTAAAATTGCTTTTACCTCAGCAGAAAGAGCTTTGGAATGGCTGGGTAAAAAAGGGTTGACTGGTGGGCAGCAGGGGACGGTCTGTGGGGTGGCACGGTACCCAGTTAACTTTTAAGAGGTTTATAGGGGGGCTCTTCCCCAACGATTATTTTTTTTCTGCTTTATTACCTTTGGGCTTTTTCTTTTTTTTTTTTCTCTCCCATTCCCTAGGACAGAGGTGTCCTACGTGCGGCCCGCGGGCCAAATGCGGCCCACCGGGCATCGAGGTGCGGCCCGCCTGAGCTCTGCTCCGGTTGCCGCACCTCGAACTGCACACCACACTCGAAGCTGTGTCGGGGAACGAAGTTCCCTACACGCTCTGTGTAGGGAACTTCGTTCCCCGATACAGCTTCTCGTGCGGTTTGCAGTGCACAAATCCCCTCCTCTACCCTGCGCATGAGGTCATGCACAAGGGTCAGAGGGAGGGAAGAAGCACACCGGGAGTCCACAGCCACGTGTGTGGGGTAAGTGTATGTGAGTGTGTGTATCAATGTGTGTGTGGGTTAAGTGTATCTATGTATGTGAGTGTGTGTGTGGGTTAAGTGTTTGTATGTATGTGAGTGTGTGTGTATAAATGTGTATTAGTGTGTGGGGTAAGTGTATGTATGTATGTGAGTGTGTGTATCAATGTGTGTGTGGGTTAACTGTATGTATGTATGTGAGTGTGTGTGTGTATAAATGTGTATTAGTGTGTGGGGTAAGTGTATGTGAGTGTGTGTGTGGGGTAAGTGTATGTGTGTGTGTGGGGTAACTATGTATGTGAGTGTGTGTGTATAAATGTGTATGTGTGTGAGTGGGGTAAGTGTATGTATGTGAGTGTGTGTATAAATGTGGATGTGTGTGGGGGTTAAGTGTATGTATGTTTGTGAGTGTCTGTATAAATGTGTATGTGTGTGGGGGTAAGTGTATGTATGTTTGTGAGTGTCTGTATAAATGTGTATGTGTGTGGGGGTAAGTGTATGTATGTATTGAGTGTGTGTATCAATGTGTGTGTGGGTTAAGTGTATGTATGTATGTATGTATCTATGTATGTGAATGTGTGTATGTGTATTAGTGTGTGGGGTAAGTGTATGTGAGTGTGTGTGTGGGATAAGTGTATGTATGTGAGTGTGTGGGGTAACTGTATGTATGTATGTGAGTGTGTGTGTGTGTATAAATGTGTATGTGTGTGAGTGGGGTAAGTGTATGTATGCGAGTATGTGTATAAATGTGTATCTATGTGAGTGCATGTTAAGTGGGTGTGGGGTAAGTGTATGTATGTATGTGAGTGTGTGTGTATAAATGTGTGTGGGGTAAGTGTATGTGTGTATAAATGTGTATGTGTGTATGGGGTAATTGTGACTTTGTGTGTGGGAAGGGGGGGGGGGGGGTAAGTGTGACTGTGTATGCATGTGTGTGTTTTTATAGTTAATGTGACCACTACACATTAGTGTAAAATATATATATATATATATTTACATATACACACACATGTATATAATTATATATATTATTCTCTGAATGAATGAAAAATGAATGCGGCCCACGCACGCATACATTTCTAGCGAAGTGGCCCTTTGCAGAATAAACTTGGACACCCCTGCCCTAGGAGAATGTCTCTTGAGAGTGATGGCCTTATTATTATGAATGACCCGGGGGCGTTGACAGAATGAGAGAGATCTAGAATGAGAGCTTTATATATGCACGAGAAAAACCACTAAAGCATTGGTTAAGCTCAAATGCAAATTAATGTGCTGATCCCTATGTGATAATTAGCTACAATAACGGGATAACCGCAATTTCACTCTATGCTGATATGGGGGATGGATGGAGAAGGGTGGGAAGGACTGAGTTTGCGTCTTTCAGGAGTTATCACCCCTGGGGCAAAATCTAGATAATTTGAGCTACATAGTTACAATTGGAACGCAACCTTTAATTAGTGGAAAGGATGATTTATTGTCTTTTTTTTCCCCCCCTCCTTCCCTTCGCCTTTTATTCTGTTTTTCTTGATAGAATTATGTACCTTTTTGGGTTTGCCAAGAATTATAAAGTAAGATGATGACATGTGGAGATTTGGTATATAATTGTTGCACATGAATCTTATAGTAGAGCACATTCACCTGATATGATACGATTTGTTAAAGACTTTTCTTGGATGATTTAACCACAGTTTTTTTTTTCCCCCATTATAAATTTAAGATGAGCACACTTGGAGATTTCTTAAATGATTCGCACAAATGGAATTCCGCACTCATTAATGCTGGTACTTTTTTAGCATTTTTTTTTCTCTCTTTCTCTCCTCCTGCCTATTTTATCTACCGAAGACGTTACTTTTTGCATATTTATACACACAACGGTAAAAAAGCCTTTGTTTACTATCTGTATAATTAAGTAATCAAGGATTACTGTGAAAGCACAAGATAGAAACATGATAAATTAGAGATTTAAATAAATAAGTATCTCACTTGCACTCTACTATAAATAATATTCACTTAAATTGTTATGACTCACTATGGACATACTTAGTCTAATTAATCACTCTTCATTATAACACAAACATTTAATTATAAAAGCGCACATGTTAAATTTAGTACTTTTCAAAATGGCTATCTTTTTTTTCTTTCTTTCGCTTTGTTTTTTTTCTCTTCTCCTCTCTCTCTTTTCTCCTCTCTCCTTCCCTTAATTACATAAGTCACCTAAAGCAGGAAGGCTCTGTGTCACATAGAGGGATATGAATGTTTTTGCTTTACCACACTGTATACAGTGTGTACAGAGGGGGGAGAAGGGAGGGTTTTTTTCCCTTCCTTTTCTTTCTTCTCTTCTCTCTGCTCTCTCCCCCTTTCTTTCTTTTTTTTTTCTTTTTTTCTTCTCTCTCTCCACCTCTTACCCTAATTTTAGCTCTTAGAATAGAGAACTACATCTTGTGTTCACGGATTGGAGGGATGAACACACCAAGGGATATGACACACCCCATTTGGGATGGGGACTGCCATTGGGTTGCCCTTAAAGGGCGAACGTTACCTGTTTTCTGTTTGTTTTTTCATGTATATTTTATGTTGTCTTTGTTAATGTATGTGGGGAGGTGCCTTGTTGCGATGCAGGAATCTCTTAAAAGCCTGAATGACTAGGTTCCTATCATTAAATGTCCAGGGGTTGAATACACCGCAAAAAAGGCAAATCTTATTGCAATATCTAAGAGACCAACGTATTGATGTGGGTTTCATTCAAGAATCCCACTGGAAAGAGGAAAAACCTGTATTAAAAAATAAGCTGTACCCTACTATTATTTATTCCCATAATAGAACCAATAAAAAAAGAGGGGTGGTAATAGTGATCTCAAATAATGTAATATATGCAGAAATCTATACTGAGATCGATAAGAATAGCAGATACATAATTGTAGTGTGTAAACTCAATGACCAACTTTATACAATGCTGAATGTGTACGCTCCAAACAGGGAACCGACCATATTTTTAAATAAAGATTTTGAAAGAATGGAACGAGTTGCTCAAGGTACGATAATAATGGGTGGAGACTTTAACTGTGTACTAGATATAAACAATGACAAAAGAATCCCCCAGGGGCAAAAAATTGATAAATCTATTGTCCGCAATGCTAATAAATTACAAATGTTCCTCTTTAAAAATGGTTTGTATGACGTATGGCGTACTTTAAATCCAGATGAAAAGGAAAATACCTACTTTTTTCCTACTCCAGATTGTAGGAAAATTACCATAAATGAAGTAGTATGGACTGATCACTCAGCCGTAATTTTGGAAATGCAGGATTCCACCGAGACAAAAACTAGAAGCAACTGGAGGTTAAATAACAACCTTTTAAAAAATAAGACCAACATAGAATACTTAGAGAAGCAGACCAACGCCTTCTTTAGGGAAAATACTAAGGAAATTTTTTTTTTTGTTTAAGATATTTTTATTGGAGACAAGTATAATAGAAAGAGAAACAGTATCATAATAATCAGTCAGATACAAAAAGACTCATAAGCCTGGGAAGGCAACAGATAAATCTTCTCTTTGAAACATAAAGCTCCATACAGTATATATTTTCATAAATAAACAAACAAAGAAAAAGAAATTTAGAAGTATGAAAGAGGAAAGAAGAAGAGAAAAAATATAATAAAGAGAAGAGGGAAGATCAGGAGGAAGCCAGCCCGGAAAAACAAAACCAAGGTAATTCTCAAACACCATCTAGTTTAAGTGGGGTCTCTGCCAAACCAATATCATCCCGGCACCCAGCACTCTCTGCATACAAGGACCAGTGTAACCAAACTTTAGAGTGGCGCTCCCCCCTTCCCAAGGCGGTTTGCATCGCATCCTCCATGACCCGTATGGATTCCACTTCATCCACCCAGTCTCGGAATGAAGGGGCTCGTGCTTGTTTCCAGTATCTTGGGATCAGGAGCTTAGCTGCATTAAGCAAATGAATAGTCAAAGACCGTTTGTATGCCCCTGTGGGGTGTGCTGTAGTAGAACTGTAAGGCGGTCATCTCGCAGGGTTTCATCACCGACCCGTTTGATGACCGCCAAAACTTGACGCCAGAAAGGGACTATCACCGGGCAATACCACCACGTGTGGACAACCACGCCAGCAAAGACTTGAGACAGATGGGAAAATAGCATGTAGCGAGTGAGGGGTCAGATACCACCTTGAAAGCAGCTTAAATGCATTCTCTTGGATATGGGTAGAGGCTGAACACTTATGTGCCAATAAAGACATTTTGTGCCATTGTTGTTGAGTGAGTATAGTATTACAATCACGTTCCCATTGGAGAATATAGGAGGGTTTTGGTTGATACGCCAGGTCTGTAATAATACGGTATATATTTGATACTACTCGGTGTGGGGGGTCTTTGGTCGCAATGCACGATTCAAATAAAGAAAGCTCATTTAATATAGGACCTGTGCGACCCAGCATCCTGACAAAATTGGCAAGTTGGTTATGCTTGTAGCGTATCCCAGGGGTAGGTGGGGATATAGATGATAAAACGTGGGACGGGCGGAGCACACCTTCCTCTACAATATGACCCAGTCTCGGGTACCGGATATTGACCTGAAATACATCCCTAAAATACCGAAAATCATGGCCGGGGGGGAACGTATCATTACCTATCAGTGACATTAATAATGATGGAGTGTTAATTAGTGGTGTCGACTTAATATAATGTTTCCAAATACGGAGGGTCGGGGCAATGGTAGGGTGGGAGGTCGAATCAGGGACCATCTGATCTATGGTAGTCCATGCCACTACAGGTATGGGTACAGGGAGGCCCTGTTGTTCCAGGGAAACCCCTAATTTAGGCGCAGGTCTGGACCATTCCACTACTCTGGCCAGATGTATAGCATGGTAGTAGCGTTCAATATCTGGGAGACCCAAACCTCCCAGACCATTGGGCCTGGTGAGGAGGCGATGCGCCAGACGAGGCTTTTTATTGTGCCAAATAAATTTACCTATCACGGAGCGCAATAAATTAAAAAAGGATTTGGGAATAAACATCGGTAATGTCTGAATTACGTAAAGAAAACGGGGGAAGGATATTCATTTTAATGACTGACGCCCTACCAAACCATGAAATACGCTTAGAGGACCAGCGTGCCAAATCCCGTACACATGTGGTGAGGAGAGACTGTAAATTGAGATGGAAAAGTTGCGATAGATCTGAAGAAAGGAAAACACCCAAGTATTTAATAGTGGTAGCACTCCATTTAAATGGGAAGGAGCCTTGGAGACCGGCCAGCGTGTCAGGAGGGAGGGAAATATTGAGAGCTTCCGATTTGGAAAAATTTATCTTAAAATTCGACAGGCAACCAAAGGTCTTAAATTCCTCCAGGATATTAGGGAGTGAAACAATGGGGGTGGTCACAAAAAATAATAGATCATCTGCATATGCGGCCAGCTTGTGGTGATGAGGGCCTAACCGGAACCCCGAGATATTCTGGTTCGACCGTATAGCTGACGCCAAAGGTTCCAAGACCAAAATAAACAACAAAGGGGAAAGGGGGCACCCTTGTCGAGTGCCATTAGACAGTGAGAGCTGGCCCGACAAAGTTCCGTTTACTCGCACTCGCGCCATGGGAGCATGATAAAGGGACCGAATCCATGTACACATTATAGGGCCCAAACCTATATGATTCAGAACAGCATGCATGAAGGGCCAACTCACCCTGTCAAAGGCTTTCTCCGCATCAGTGGACAACAGCATAGCCGGGGTGTCACCCATATGAGCATAGTGAATGAGATTCAAAATCCTAGTCGTGTTGTCCCGAGCCTCTCGACCCGGGACAAAACCAGCTTGATCACGATGTATAAGATAAGGGACATGGATTTTGAGTCTGTTGCTGAGTATCTTAGCAAACAACTTGAGGTCAACATTAATCATTGAAATAGGTCTGTAGCTTGCGCAATCCTCTGGACTCTTACCCGGTTTAGGGATCACAGTAATGTGAGCCTCCTGTGCCTGTGGAGGGAATGTGTGCGATAAAGACAACGAGTTGAGGGCCTCTGCAAGAGGGGGGACTAATAGTTCTTGGAACATCTTATAGTACGATATGGTAAATCCATCAGGGCCTGGGCTCTTACCGGTAGGTGAGTCTTTGATCGCCTCCACTAGCTCCTCAGGCGTGATTGGAGAGTCCAGTAAGAGAGCGTCAGAAACAGACAATTTCTTGTCCAGATGGACATCTAGATAACTCTGAATCCTATGAGATAGATCTAAAGATCGTGGTTCGTCCAGCGGTTCAGACAAATTATAAAGGTCGTGGTAATATGTTCGAAAAATCTCCGCTTTCTCTGGGGTTGAGTGAAGCATTAGACCCTGCTTAGTCCTCATTCGCGGTATAAAGGTTGTCTGATGTCTGTCGCGCAACAACCAAGCCAGAGGTGCTCCTGCCTTATCTTTATAACAATACAGACGGCTCTTGAGTTGCATGTGGGCTCGTCTGTCCCGGCTATTACAGAGATCCGCTAATTTGGCTTTGAGGACTAACAGGGATTGATAAACCGTGGGGCTAAGAGACAGTTTATGGGAAGTTTCAATTAGCGTGATTTCGTTAATAAGGGCAATCATAGCGGCGGAATGCAATTTCTTTTTATGAGCCCCTAAACTAATTAACGAGCCTCGAAGAACCGCCTTGTGGGCTTCCCAAACCACCGTGGGGGCGATATCTGGTAATGCGTTGTCTTTGAAATAATTGGTAATATGCGACGGTCTCAGGGTCGTGCAGTAGCGATTCATTCAATCTCCAAGAGAATTGACGTTTGGCCATGGACGGTAAGGAGAGTCGCAGGACCACAGGCGCGTGATCGCTCCAAGTAATATGTCCAACATCTGCTTTGTTCACAAGTGGGAGATGTCTGTGAGAAATGCAAAGATAGTCTATCCGAGAATAACGATTATGGGGAGGGGAATAAAAAGTGTAGTCCCTAGTACTGGGGTGCTTAATGCGCCACACATCAGCCAATTGGGCAGTCGTCATGGCTTTCTTCACCAACTTAATTGCGGAGAAACGTGAAGAAGACGAGCCCGTAGAGGTGTCTAGAATAGGGTCCAGAGGCAAATTAAAATCACCCCCTAGGAGAATAATACCTGAGGCAAAATCACGGAGCCTATGAAGCATTGTGCGTAGAAACAAATGTTGAGAGGTATAAGGGTCATACAAGACGGCTATAGTAACAGTTTCTGTACCAATCTGACCTTTGAGAAAAAGCGCTCGCCCCTCGCTGTCCGACCATTGATCTTGCACAGTAAAAGGGGAGCGTCTCCCAAAAAATATGGCTACCCCTTTATTTTTTTGAAAAGGAGAATGCGAGTAAAACACCTGAGGGAAGTCCCAATTGCGGAAATTAGGCACCTTAGAACGTAGAAAATGGGTTTCTTGCACCATGGCAATGTCAGCGCGGAGACCCTTAAGTTCCCTGAACATACGGGAACGTTTCATAGGGGAGTTAAGACCCTTGGCATTAATAGAGACAGCAGTGATATCACTCATACCGAAAGAGCACCGGACGCACGGAACGCATATGGCAAGGCAGAGAGTAATTCCAGAGATTCCTCCTGATAGAAAAAAAGAGAATAGAGCAGAGAGAAAAGGGAAGAGAGAATAAAACAGAAACAGAGACGAAAATAACAGCAACAAGAACAAGAACAAGAGGGTCCGAAGGCCGTAGCCAGGACCGAGCGTCCAAAGGACGACAGTAGTAAGAGTGCCAGTCAGGGGCTATTCCCCGGTCACAAACGTGGCGGGGACCCCCGAATATGTACAGAAGCACCATATTGCTTGTGGGGAACGGGACCTAGCAAAATGTGGTCACCAAACACAGATATAAAGAAAACCAAAACACATAAAAGGAGGCAGACTCAGTGTCCTAAGATGCAAAAAAACACGGGAGGGCTGCTCCCAGTCGCGGATAGAGGAGTCCCAGACGCTAGCAAAGAACTTCAGAACCAGGTGAGTATCCAGTTAAAATGTTAGTTTATTAAGACAATTTATTGAAGCCCCTGACGAAGCGCCAAGCTAGGCGCGAAACACGTAGGCTATCAGTATTTTTCCCCTCACCGGGTGACCCTCTCACCCAGTTCCTCAACACTGCTTTTTAACTTTTGTCTTAATAAACTAACATTTTAACTGGATACTCACCTGGTTCTGAAGTTCTTTGCTAGCGTCTGGGACTCCTCTATCCGCGACTGGGAGCAGCCCTCCCGTGTTTTTTTGCATCCTGTATTCGGCTGGAGCGCCGAGAGGAGTAACCCACGCCGGCATCCGATAGCAGTTTTTAGCTACCTGCCCTTGACCTTCTTTCAGTGTCCTAAGAGCCAACCTGTATCTCTTGGGCGGCACAAGCCTTGCCGTGAATTTGTAACAGCACGTCACGGGGATGTGAGGGGACTAGAAGAACATGGAGGGGATAGGTGAAGGGAGGAGGAAGGACAGGGAAGAAGGGAGGCAAAGATTGATAGGGAGAAAAGAGAAGGAGGTAGGGAGGAAGGGCAGGGCAGGGAGGAGGAATGGGGGGGAATAATTGGAAGGGGAGAAGGAAGGAGGGGAGGAGAAAGGGGGGCAAGGAAATAGGGATGCAAGGGGAAAAGAGGGGTTGGAGGGTGGGGAGGGGAAGGGGGAGGGTGTAGGGGGGTGTAGGAGGGGGGGGGACTGATGAGGAGAGTTGCAGGGAGGTGGATGAACCAAGATGGGTGGGAAAGTAAAGAAAGAGGCAGAAACCATTGTCACAGAGAAATCACATATTTATATTGATTAACGTGGGTTAGACACCACAGCATTAAACATAATACACATAAAATAATATATAAAAATAATCGTGTAGCGAAGAGCGTTAAGTTTAGATCCCACAGTTATAACAATCGACAGGCTGTATATTGTAATAAGCCTTATGTATATGTAAACAATAACCAACTGCACTGGTATACAATACACATCCATCAAACCAACAGAACTGAGAGCTTCACTCAGAATATCGGGAAACCTAATGTGCATTAGGAGTTACCAGTAAAGAACTTTGCCATAGCTCCATCCTCGGGTGGAAATGGAGAGGGGAATACAGGGGCAGCGTGGCTCAGCAACCTCAGGGAAATGTCACACTAGGGGAGAATAATGACTTGGGACGGGAAAGAATTAGGGGCTCACAATCGGAAATCTATATTGATTGGTGGGGGAGGGGGAAAAAGGCGGGGGTGTGTGGGAAGGGTGTAAAGGAGGGAATGATTTAGTCAGTGGGCAAATATGTATATCGGGAAGGACCATATCAGGCAGAGAAACAAACATTGAAATGAAGACATGTGGGTACCACTGAATACATAAAATACAAAACGAAACCTATATGTAAACGTATCATCTGCTTTCCTCAAAAGGAGCAACAAATAACCAATTTGATATGGCACTATCTGCTAGTTTGAACAACCGTACCATATTCCCAATCTCCCTACATAGACCCCGGTGGGGGGGGAGGGGGGGGGAACAAAGGAGGAAAACAGGACCGGAGGTAAACGGGGGCACACAATCAGATGTATATATTGATTAGCGGGAGGGGGGTAGGACAGAGGGGAAGGGGGCACAAATTGGGAAACCTATATGTATACATAACATCTGTTATCCTTGAAGGGAGCAAACAAATAACCAATAAGGTGAGGCACTAGTCGCTGATCTGTAAAACCGTACTGTATTCCCAATCTCCCGACCGAGACCCAGGTGAGTGAGGGGGAGGTGGGGATCAAGGGTGGAAAGCAGGGCCGGGAATAAATAGGGGTACACAATCTGACATATATATATATTGATTAGCGGGAGGGGGGGGAAGGCAGGGGAGAAAGGAACACAAATTGGGCAAACACATAAACCTTGCGGGTCAGCGGAATGTTCAGCTGGTCAGTCGTAGAACGGTGTCCCGGAGGAGGCACAGGTAGATAAGGTGCCAGTTCGCAATGCAAGGGTTCCAACGGGTGAGACAGAAAAAAGAGGTTCAGTGCGGGTCATGAAGGTGGGTCCTACGATAGTACCAGGGAAGAGGTGAGGAGTCCCACAGAGGCCTTCATAGACCCCATGGTGTCCGTAAGAGGCAATAACACTCTCTTCAGACAGGACGCAGTTTCGGCTCTTAGATTAAGGACCCTCAGATGTAATCTGGGTCCGCAGCGTCCCCGGGCGACGAGGCCTGTCGGCGTGTGGTGTTGATGGAATCTTGGGACGTCTCTTTCTTTGCGGTCAGGCAATCCAAGGTTGATTCAATAGTCCAGGAACGACCGATCCCTCCGTAGCCTCCAAGGCCCATCCAGGTAAGTCCGGGGCTTGTATACCCAAAAAAAAATACTGTACAAAACGGTTCTATATCCGTCGGGGAGCTTAGGATCATTCGGATCGAACCGCGGTGGACAGTAATATTCAGCGGAAAGCCCCAGGAGAATGGTCCTTGGCCCTCAGTAGATCCGCCATGGGTTTCAAAAGTTTTCAGGCCTAGAGCGTGGCCCAGGCAATGTCCGGCAGGACAATGATTTTGTCCCCCTTAAACATAATAGATCGTTTCTTCCGAGCAGCCCGGAGCACCACCTCCTTCAACCGGAAAGAATGGACACAGCAAATTATGTCCTTAGGGTAGGACCCGTCCATGTTTTTGGCTCGGAGGGCTCTATGGACACGGTCCAGACAGATATCATGTGTAGGTTGGGCATCCAATATAATCCGGAAAAGGTCCGCAATAATCTGGTGCAGATCCTCCGGCCCGTCCGACTCAGGAAGGCCCCGGATTCGCAGGTTGCACCTGAGGCCTCGATTGTCCAAGTCTACTAGGTTTTGCGCCAGCTGACCCGTGAGGCAGCGTTGCTCCTTAATCTGCTACTCCAGACCAGTAATTGCCTTTTGAAGCGCCCTTTGATCGGCCTCGACTTTTTCCAATCGTTGGCCCTGATCCGCCAGGTCCGACCGGAGAGTGTGAAGTTCCTCCTTAATGGTGGATCGGATCAGAGCGACCGCAGTCGCTAGCTCAATTTTAACCTGAGCCATCAGCTCAGTGAAGTCAGATTGAGGCGGACCATCGTGTGCTGGTGGTCGACTGGAAGGAGGTAAGTATGGTTCTTCGTCAGAATCATCGCTCGTGGACGCCATAGGGTTTTCGCGCCCAGACGGCGCCATCTTGGAAGACTCACTCAACGGCATCGGGACTAAAAAGTTCTTTAAAGTCGGTATCGCCGATTTTTTCCCCGGTTTTCCACCATCAGGTAGTTGGGGGAGTTTCTTAGATGACTTTCCCATCTGGAAATTGAGTATAGGGGGGTAGATCCACCGCAACATGCGTTATTACTGCTCAGTGAACGGGAGCTCAGCTCAGATGCTTCCTACCACATCAGCGCCAGGACACGCCTCTTACTAAGGACAATTTATCAGCCACAACAGTTTGGCTAACATATAAGTGCGTTATACGTGGATACCTGATTAAGTTGGGATCAGAAAAGAAGAAAGAACAGGGCCAATCATTGGCACAACCGTATGTTGACTTGAGTAAGAACCAACGTATGAATAAAACTTCTCCAAATATGGCCACATCTAACATGATTAAAGAATTATCAGAAAATATAAAAAAACACTTATTAGCTAAAACCAATTATGCCTTATTAAATCTTAATCAAACCTGGTATTCTAAAGGCAATAGGGCTGAAAAACTATTAACAAATAAATGAAAGAACAATAAACTAAGATCAAGAATTAAGAAAATTATTGTACATAATAAAACTAACATCTCCCCTAAAGAGATAGGCGCTGCTTTTAATGCATATTATGCTGGTCTATATAATTTACCTGTAGAGAAGAACACTGAGGATCAAATAAAGAATTATCTAAATAGTATACCACTCCCGACGATTTCAGAAGATCAAAAAAGATATTTAAAATCCCCATTCGAGAAAGCAGAAATAATAAATGTTAAATCACGGCAGAAAAAAGATAAAGCACCAGGACCGGATGGTTACAGTTGTAACTTTTATAAAATCTTAAGTGCCTCCCTAGCAAATTATCTTACAATATTATTTAACGTGATTAAAGAAGGAGCAGCAGTTCCAAAAGAACTGCTCCAAGCCACGATAACACCTATCCCGAAGCCCAATAAGGATTTGGCTTATACATCAAATTATAGACCAATCTCAATGATCAATTGTGATATAAAAATATTCTCAGCAGTAATAGCTTGCAGACTGGAATAAGTAATTCCCAATCTAATACACAAAGATCAGATAGGTTTTGTAAAGGGATGCCACTCTGAAGATAATGTACGCAGACTGTTGGATATTTTTGATTATGTTTCGGGAGAGGGAGTCCCCCAGCTGACCCTGTCGCTGGATGCCGAGAAGGCTTTCGACAGGGTCAGCTGGGGCTTTATGACCCAGGAGCTGAATAGAGCTGGTATTGTTGGTTCGATCCAGACAGCAATTATGGCAATGTACTCAGTGCCATCAGCCAGAACTGTTGGTCCAGGCATAACGGCTGACTGGTTTGAGGTGCACAACGGTACTCGTCAGGGATGTCCACTTGCTCCAATGCTGTACATCCTGACGCTAGAACCTCTTGCGGAAAAAGTTAGACAAAATGGAAATATCAGAGGTATATACGCAGATGGTCAAGATTTGAAACTATGCATGTATGCCGATGATATAGTTGTTACCCTTGTAGATCCAGAGACATCATTGCCACATTTTATACAGGAGATCAATTTATACTCCCAACTCTCAAACTATAAACTTAATCTTACAAAATCTCAGGCACTACTACTTTTTTTTTTTTTTTTTTAATTATAAAGATATCAAAACATACATACATAACATAAATAAAGTGCATCATAATTATTAATAACAGTGGTTATACAGTGATTTATCCAAACTCCTAACCTCTGTACCTTTTTCTCTTACAAATATTATTCTCCCATCTTTCTCCCTTTATAGGTTTCTGTGTACCATTTCGATTTTGGGAGATTTCTTTCCTACTCACATAAATTCTAAAATCATAATTATAATGATGTACTTTGTATACTAACATTTGTGGTTTGGGCCAAGGAGAGAGGAGGGACATTTATGTTCAATTACTGTTTCTATCTTATTTTGTTTTCTACACACATTCTAAGGTCGTAATGTATTTATTGATGTTTCCAGGGTTCCAATCCATTTTCCCCAATCTACTTCTTTATATTTCTTTACTTTTTCCAATTTCAGTCTTCCCCTTTCCATTTTCATTTGGTATATTATTTGTGTTGTCAAATTGTTCCAGCTAATTTTTTCTGTTGACTTCCAGTTTCTTGCAATCGATATCAATGTTGCGACTATAATGTGTGTTATTATTTGGGCTATTTCTTTTGTCATTTTTGGCCAATACAAACACAAGAGCCAGGTTTCAGGTGAATGACTTAATGTTATGCCAGTGATGTCTCTGATTTTTCCTCCTATCATTTTCCACATTGGTTGTATGGCCTCACAACTCCACCATATGTGTACGTAAGAGCCCTCCTCCTTACTACACCTCCAGCATTGATTTGAAGTCCCCGGATACATTCTTGCCACTTTTTTTGGTACATTGTACCAACCATTTATTAGTTTATAGAATGTCTCCAGGAGATTCAAGCAGTGGATAGTTTTCCTTATTTTATTTATAGATTGTAACCAGTCTTTTTCTCTTATATTAATTTTCAATTCTCTATTCCATGTTGAAATTGCTGGGATGTTTACTCCTGTCTCTATCAGTTCTTTGTATTGTCTAATTTTAAATTTTCCATTTTTGGCAAATATTAATTCATAAGCCTTCCTTCCTTGCCTATCTTTTTCTTTTAATAAGTGTGCCGTTAAATAAACTTTGACTCTTATATAGTTAAATATTTCCTTACTCTACAACCAATATTCTTCTTGAAGTTCTGAAAAGGATTTAATTTGATTTCCTCTCATCAGATCTGCAAGCTTGTATATTCCTCCCTTTTGCCATTTCCGCAGGTCTAGATTCTCTAGTTCTATTGAGATTAGATCTATATTATTACCATTTATATGTTTTTCGTGAAGACCTATCTTTTTTTTTGTTTTATGCCAAAACTCCAACAGGTGTGATAGAACCAGGCCGCCGTCCTCTCTTGTATTGTTATAATTCCTAAGCCAGATAATGTCTGTTAATCCCAAATTTTTTTTAAGTTGACATTTTTCCAGCATTGCCCAGCCTTCACTTTGCTTTCTTGGGTTTTGTGTATTTACAACGTGATTTATCATACTGACGGAATAATATTCTCTAATGTCAGGAACCCCCAGACCCCCTCTATCTATCTTTTTTGATAGTAGCTTAATCCCCAATCTTGGTCTTTTCCCCTGCCAAATGAATTTTGAGAAAGAAGTCTGAATAAGGTCTAGCCATTGTGGGGGGATTCCTAGGGGAATCATTCTAAAGACATACAGCCATTTTGGTAGGATGTATGCCTTTATCAGATTTATTCTACCCCACCATGATATCTCTCGGTTTTTTAAATTTTTCAGCATTTGGTTCATTTCTCTAAGCAATGGTAGTGTGTTTGACTCCATTATATTTCTGGCGTCTGCTGTTATTTTTATACCCAAGTATTTTAAGGAGTCGGGTGTCCACTTAAAAGGATAATTCTCATGCATTGCTTTTAATTCCTTCTCCTTCACAGCTATTGACATTGCAACTGTTTTGTTTAAGTTTAATCTATAATTTGAAATTTTACTGAATTCTTCTAGACTACTCATCAGAACTTCTAAGGATTCTACAGGATTTCCTAAGGTGACCAGTATATCATCCGCGAACATGTTTAGTTTTAATTCCACTTTTCCGTGGGTGTACTCCTTTATACGTCCTTCTTCTCTAATCAGTATTGCCAGTGGTTCTATAGATAGTACGTATAGTAACGGGGAGAGGGGACAGCCCTGTCTCGTGCCGTTGCTGATCCTGAACCAATCTGACACTATCCCATTTCCCACCGTTCTTGCCATAGGGTTTGAGTATAGTAACATTATTGAGTCCAGGATCCGGCCCGAAAGACCAAAGGCCATCAAACAACTCTTCAAGTATTTCCACCCCACCCTGTCAAATGCTTTCTCAGCATCAAGGGATAGAATCAGGGTGGGGGAATTTTCCCTCCTGGCCAGATCGAGGACATCTATCACCTTCCTGGCATTATTAGCGGCCATTCTATCCGGGAGAAAACCTGTTTGATCGCAGTGGATTAGGGGAGAAATTACTTTTTTTAATCGGTCAGCTAAAATACTTGAGTAAATTTTGATATCGACATTGAGGAGAGAGATTGGTCGGTAATTCTGGACCACTTCATAATCCTTCCCTGGTTTTGGGATAGGAATTATATTAGCCTTCAAAATTTCTTCTGGAATATGTTTTTGTGCTATGAAATCATTAAACATTTTTGTCAGGGGGTCGGACAATTTCTCTTCTAGTACCCTATAAAATGAGTTTCTGAAACCGTCAGGGCCTGGGGCTTTGTTTTGTTTTAATTTAGATATAGCTTTTTTTGTTTCAATTTCGGAGAGTGGTTGATTTAATTCCTGTAGATGCAGGGGACTTAGTTTGGGAATTGGAATAGCCTTTAAATATTGTTCTATCTTGCTTTCGGAAATATTTGTAGGAAGATTATACAACTCTTCATAGTAGTTATTGAAGGCTTTTCCTATTTTTTCCGGAGTTAAACATACCTCATTTTTATCCACTATTTTCCCTATTCGTCTTTCCATCTTTTTACCCTTTACTTTATTAGTTAGTATCTTATCTGCTCTATTTCCTTTATAGTAAAAGATGGTTTTAAGGTATTCCATATTTCCATTGGTCTGTTCTATTAGTAACTCATTGATTTTGTGTTTAACTTCTAGGAGTTGTTCAGTGTTATTATTAGTCGCTGATAGTTTATTGGATCTTGAAAGTGTATAGAATTCCATATATAGCTCGTTTAATTTTTTTCCTTTCTCTTTTGCCTGTTCCGCTCCTAATTTTATCATGCACCCCCTTATATAGGCTTTATATGTGCACCATACCGTTGTGTTATTTACCTCTCTGTTTAAATTTTCTCTAAAGAATTCATCTGTGCAGTTTCTGATATATGTTATATTCTTTTTATTATTTAATAAAAAATCCTTTTGTCTCCAACTAGTTCTTCCGCTATATTTATTTTTCCCTTTTAACTCTAATATAAGAGAATTATGGTCTGACCATGGAATTTCTTTAATAAATATTTTTTTAACCTTTTGTATAGCAATTCGTTCCGTTAACATAAGATCTATTCTAGAATAGGATCGATGTGGGTTTGAGAAGAATGTGTAGTCTTTTTCTTCCGGATGTAATAGTCTCCATATATCTACTATGTCTGCTTTTGCACAGGTATTTCTCAAATCATTTGCTGCGTTTTTTAATCTCTTATCTTTGGATATTCCTGTTGCTAGTTTTTTTTTATCTAAGCTAACATCCATTACGCAATTGAAGTCTCCTGCACAAACGAGAGTTCCCTGTTTGATCTTTTCAATTTTCTTCCATAGTTGTTTAAAGAAACGCACTGGCATAACATTGGGGGCATACAAATTGATTAAGGTGTATATCTCTTCTTCAATTTTACATATTAAAATTATATATCTCGCCTCTGGATCCTCTTCATTATAACTAATCTCGACTTTTAGTTGCTTATATATTTTTTTGCCAACAAAAGCCGTTATAGCACGACATTGGAAGCAACAAATCTGCCCACCTTGGGAACAGGTACAGAGTCAAATAAATTATCAATTTAATATGAAGAGGGGTATTGCAAGAAATGTAGGTCCTTGGGAATTCCAAAAATTTGAATTAAGACGGGCCCCATGGACAAATAGGGATCACAATTCAGGATAGAACTATTGATGACAGCAGGAAGCAGACTGGGTCGTGACATAGGCCCCTCCCCCATACAGTATTGTTTATGACTGTCTTCTGTTTTTTTTTTTGTTTTTTTTTCTGTTTTGTGGTTGTTGTTTTTTTTTGTTTTTTTGTTCCTTGTGTTGTTTTTTCTTCTTTTTCTTTTCTCCTTAACATTGCCTATATATGAATGTATTGGTTTTTTTTTTATAACTGAGTAATGTATTTAAAAATTCTGGCCTATTGACACAATTTTATGACCAAAAGCTAACTGGAGAAAGAAGAATATGTTATGTTTTACATATGAGTGTTGGCTTTTGGAACAAAGCTTGAAATTTTATATTACACTTCTACCTTTTTGTACATTGTTCTGTATTCGTTGTATATCTAAAAAGAGAAAATAGAGGGACTACCCTCTAAATAAAGATTATACATTTTAAAAAAAGGAGGCAATTGCTGTGCTTCCTCATCAAGAGAGGACCACCACTGATCATCTGCATTGAGAGCTCTTTTAGTCTCTTCTGTCCCACCTTCAGGACTCTCGGTTATGCTTCTCTCCAATTCCTCATTACTTCTATCCTCATCATTGGTATAAGCTACTGGCAGTAGATGGTTCCGATGCCAAGCTTTTATCCGGCCTTCTGGCCCTTTGATGTTGTAGACTGGTAGCCCCTTCAGCTTAGACACAACTTCAAATAGGGTATCTGTCAGCCAGTTTGTGTTTTCCAGGTACCCCCAGATTCCTGAGAAGAACCCTATCTCCTGCTTTGATTTCACGGTACTTCACCTTGGTATCATATCTTCTTTTGTTTCGTTCCTCCAATTTGCCCGTAGCTTGACTGGCCAGCTCATAGGCCGTGTAAAGGTTTTGTTTGAGCGTCCTCACATACTGGAAGTGGGAGTCTGAATTTGTCCCATCCGGCGACACTCCCAGCCGGACATCTATCGGTAGTCGGACTTCCGTCCCAAACATTAGGAAGTAGGGTGAAAATCATGTAGACTCATACCTTGTACAGTTGTATGCATGGACCATGGCTTCCACGTGCTTGCTCCAGGACTGCTTCTCCGTGTGTTTCAGAGTTCCAAGCATGGCTAGGAGAATCCTGTTGAAACGTTCAGGTTCTGCATCACCCTCTGGGTGGTAGGGTGTTGTTCTGGACTTATGAACTTGCAACACATCCAAGAGCTCTTTGATCAACTTGCTCTCAAAGTCTCTTCCTTGTCAGAATGTATTCGATTGGGTAGACCAGTGTATGAAATACTTCTGCCAGAGAACCTTGGCTACAGTCACAGCCTTCTGGTCTCTAGTGGGAAAGGCCTGAGCATATCTGGTAAAATGGTCCGTTACTACCAGAACATTTCCGATCCCTGCGGTATCATTCTCAATACATAGATAGTCCATGCACACAAGATCCAGAGGTCCTATACTTATCAGGTGGCCCATGGGGGCAGCTCTCACAGGCAGGGTCTTCCTCTGAATACACCTCCTGCAGGTCTTCACATATTGTTCAACGTGCTCCCTCATGCGAGGCCAATAGAAACGGTCTTGTAGTGGACCATAGGTCTTGTCAACCCCAAGATGCCCATGTTGATCGTTGAGTGCTCTCATGACCATCCCCCGATATCTATATGGTAGTACCAGCTGTTTTCGATCAGGGTGGTCGTGGTATTCTAAAATTCTATACAGGATCCCATCCTCCAGGCGTAACTTACTCCACTCTCGGTACAAGTCTCTCTGACCGATGGGGAGAGACGCCAGCAATTTGGGGTTCTTAGCTCTCATTGCCTTGAGGACTGTCCCTATATACCAGTCCTGCGATTGGGCTTTCTTTTTGTCTTCAGTGGTTATGCTGGACCACTGTTGGAGCATAACTGGAGCACAGAATATCTCTGGAACCGCTTCTGGGGAATGACTGATGGAATCTATCCCTCTAAGGTCAGAGAATTCATCTTGCTTCTGTGCCACTACATATGTTTGACAAAGGGCCCCCACCCCAGATCCAGGGATTTCTTCCCAATCCTCATTTTCTTGGTGGGGAGGGAGTCCAGGTCTGCGGGACAGGGCATCTGCACTGACATTCTTAGGACCTGGCTTGTGTTTCAGGCTGAAACTGTAGCTTGACAATGCAGCCAGCCACATATGTCCTGTGGCATCCAGCTTAGCTGTGGTCTGGATATAAGTAAGTGGATTGTTATCCGTCCTTTCTTCGAAAGTTGCTCCATATAAATAGTCATGTAATTTGTCCACAATGGCCCACTTAAGTGCCAGAAATTCTAGTTTGTGAACTGGATAATTTTTCTCTGCACCAGTTAGACTTCTACTTATGTAGGCCACTGGTCTTAACCTCTCTGGATAGCTTTGATGAAGTACGTCCCCGAGGCCTTCCATACTGGCATCAACCACAACTAGAGGACATAGTCTTAAATTAGAGGGGAAACGATTTAAAAGTAATATCAGGAAGTATTACTTTACTGAGAGGGTAGTGGATGTATGGAATAGCCTCCCAGCAGAAGTGGTAGAGGTAAACACAGTCAAGGATTTTAACCATGCGTGGGATAGACACAAGGCTATCCTAGCTATAAGACCGGGAACGGGGGACTAATAAAATTATTCAAAAAAAATTGGCCAGACTAAATGGACCGAATGGTTCTTATCTGCCGACACATTCTATGTTTCTATCAACATGGAGAACATATGGCTTTTCAGAGTCTGCATATGCCAATACAGGACCTTCTGTGAGTCTTCTCTTCAAGGTAAAGAAGGCAAAGAAATCTTTAGGACGTGGTGCCTTGGCACCCTCCATGTCTGGGGTAGTTTTTAACAGATCATGTAGCTCTCGAGCTCTTCGAGTAGTCTTTCACAAACCTTCGGTAGGAACCACAAAATCCAAGCAATGACCACAACTCACGGATGTTATTCGGTCTAGGCCAATTTAACACCGATTCAATCTTGGCCGGGTCAGTGGCTATTCCTTCTGTAGATACAATGTGCCCTACATATGTGACAGAGTTCAGGGCAAACCGACATGTATCTATTGATAGTTACAGCCCCTCTGCTTGGATTCAATCCTATACCTTTATCAGTCGCTGTTCATGTTCTTCTGGTGTCCTCCCAAACACTATGAGGTCATCTAGGTACACCAGGCACTCTTTGGGATTCATATCCCCCACAGTCTTGTCCATCAGTCTTTGAAAGGTTGCAGGAGCTCCTGTGACCCTTTGGGGCATCCTAGTAAATTGGTAGAAACTCATGGGACAGATGAAGGCTGTTCTTTCCTGGTCCTCCTTCTTCATGGGTACCTGATAATACCCAGACCTCAGATCAAGGACGCTAAACCACTGGCTTCCAGAGAGGGCATTTAGTAGATCTTCTATCCGTGGCAGCGTGTATTGATCTGGCACAGTCCTCTTGTTCAGAGTGCGGTAATCTATGCATAGCCGGATTGTACCATTATTTTTCCTTACCACTAATATGGGAGAGGCATAGGCACTTCGGGACCCTGTAATAATGCCAGCCTTTAACATCTGTTGGAGTATATCCTGGACATCTTCCACGTCTTGTGGGGGTATCCTCCTTGATCTTTCTCTGAAAGGAGCAGAGTCAGAAAGCCTTATAGCATGGGTGGCACTCTTTGCACATCCCACGTCCATTTCTTTTCTGGTGAAGACTTTTTCTCGAATAGTTAATTTGGATCGGAGGCTATCTTTCCACTTTTGCGGTAGTGGAGAATCTTCCAAGTCAAACACTCCAAGTGCTTCATCGTCACACACCTGTTCTGCCTTCACAGACATGACGGAAGAGACTTGGTCTAACAAGTGAATCACACAAATCTTCTGGTGACGATCGATTCTGACCTCCGTGGGTGTTAGATTCCGTATTATTACAGGAAAACTTTTACACCGGTGGTTCCGCCAGTCTTTCACCTCAGGTATGAGGGTCCACCCCTTCTTTTCATCCTCTTCAGGCAAATACAAAAGTATTTTCTGTTTCCTCCCAATATTTCATTATGCATTGAAGCTATGGCTCGTAGTGTCTTGGTTTCACCACGTTTCACAAATACAGACTCATTCCTTAGTGGCATGACCCTAGTTTAGTTTCTAGGGCTAGTCGATGGCACACTTTCCCTAGAGTGGGACTGACCTCCATCAGTAGAGCTATAGGGACATCCCCCATTTCTGTAAGGTAGGCGCTGAATATGTCCTGCACCATTCTTGCATTGGTACCCAAGATTATCAGGGCGCATACTTTTTTTAGCCGCGGGGCATATGAGAGCTTCCAATTCCATAGGGCAGATCATTCCTGTATTTAATTGGGGAATGGTCATTGTCACTCTTATGCATCCTTCCACAGGCTGGGCCTGAGATCCCACTCCATAACTGGAAATCTCCTGCAGGCTCCATAGGAATATGTTTTAAGTGATGGTCATAGAAGTCTCTATAGATAATGGTGACCTGGGAGCCGTTAACTAACAAGGCTGTAGCGTCAATTTCATCCACTTTCAAGTGTATCAAGGATTTAGGCCCGATCTTGGCCTCCACAGAAAAACTGTGCATGTGTCTTTTCTTCCTTTTCTTGGGGGAACTGATAACTTGAGCTTCCCGCTCAATAGCTAGCACTTTCACATCTATCTCTGAGGAGTTGGTGGGGCACTCCCTCTTAAAATGCCCTAATTTTCCACACTTAAAGCAATTTCCTCGTAGGGATCGATTCCTCATGGAACACCCTTCCTGGAGTCTCCAGACGGTGTTCCCTCCTGGTAGGAGAAGATCCAGTCCTTCTCAGTGACAGTTTGTACACTAGCTCCAATTCAGCTACCTTCTTTTTAAGGGCTGCGAGTTCCATATCCTCTTTCTTCATTACTTTGTGTGAAGGAGGTGGGCACATTTGATCTTCCAGCCTTTTTGCTTTGTTGATCAGTGTGGAATAGGACAAGACTGGATCATCCAACTTAACTCTTAATACGATCATGACTGGGTCATTGCTAAGGCCTCCCCTCTGAATTTGCTTAGATAGCCGAGCATCCAATTCAGATTTGGTGACTGCTCCTTTATGAAACAATTTCCCTAGTGACAATTGTAATCGATTGATATAGTCAGAAGCTTTCTCATGTTCCTTCTGCTTAGTGGCTAGGAATTTGACTAATAGATCATCAGACAGGCCTCAGTTCCTAGATCCCAACAACTGCTTAACAGTGTCTTTCTCCTTCTCTCTCCAGATCTGAACTAAGTTGTTTCTTAAAATGTAGTCAGGGTCTTTGTTTTTAGTCTTGTTCTCTAAAGATCGCCATCTGCTGGGCACCACACAAAACTGCAGGCTAGTCAGTGACACAGCAGAAATGATTTTAATCCCAGAGTGGTTACATAATAGTTGACCACCTCGACCTGAACATCGCTGATCAAGCTGTGACTTAAACGAAAACCAAAAGGGGAGGGAGAACAAGGAGAAGTGCACTTCACCTGTGGAATGCTGCAAACGCCCACTAGCATTTTTATATGTAAGTAAATGGAACATTCACTGCAACAAGTAAAAAACATCTGACATACACACCCAATAACATTTCTGGACTAATAGTCATGACTTCTCCTTCATTAATTGTCCAGGAAGGTTTGCTTTCATTCCTGCAGGCTGGCAAGGAGTCCAAACAAAAACAAAATGCTGCTGTGAATGCAAAAAATCGAACCAAAATATATAGAGACAGGGAGAATTTACCACCCAGTAAGTGACACCTGCAGGCAAATTGGCACAAGGTAATGGCTAATATGATCTGTCTAATGACAGCATAAAACAAAGAAAAAAAACGCATGCACTCCAAGTAGATATGGTGAAAAATAGAAAAATTTATTAAATATAACATACATGCAGACACTTAAGACAGAGGACCCGGTGAGAGCGATCCGCCTAACGCATTTCGCGTGATAACACGCTTATTCAAGCCTATGAATAAGCGTGTTATCACGCGAAACGCGTTAGGCGGATCGCTCTCACCGGGTCCTCTGTCTTAAGTGTCTACGTGTATGTTATATTTAATACATTTTTCTATTTTTCACCATATCTACTTGGAGTGCATGCGTTTTTTTTTTGTTGTTTTCTGCTTACATTATACAGTGCTGTGGTCACGAAGCACCCAGTATTTTGTGACTACATGATGATTTGAACGAGAGGAGTTCACCTACACAGCGGTGGAGCCGGCTCCATTTGTGCTCTTTTTCTATTTAATGACAGCATAGGCAGTGCGATATTTAGGGTGACAAATTTTGGGTGGGCACCCAACAGTGAAAAAAACATCCAAGAAAAAAATGCACGGGAAGCGTGATGGAGGCATATGATGGGGGTGATGGGGGCATGTAATGGGGGTGATGGAGGTATGTAATGGAGGTGATGGGCATGTAATGGAGGCATGCAATGGGGATGATGAGGCATATAATGGGGCTGATAGGGGCATGCAATGGGGGGTGAGGGAGGCATGTAATGGGGTTGATGGAATCATGTAATTGGGGTGATGGGATCATGTAATAGGGTGATGTGGGTTATGGGGCATGTCGTGCGTGGGTAGGGGGGTGCCCAAATTTTGTCTGCCTAGGGCAGAACAAAACCAAGATACACCATTGAATATAGGTGTGAAAGATTTTACTACATTCCTTTTATCAGAACAGGTGAGGTAGGTTAAATGGGAGACTAAATGAACCCTCAGCCCAGATTAGCATAACGTTAGTAAAAAGAGAAGAATTAAAATAAAAGATAAAAAAGGTAGAGGGAAGCATTATGAATTACACATGCTCGTAAAGGGACCAAACCAATTGGGAGGAGGTGGGGCATGCAGCCATACACACCGGGCTTTCTATCTCTGTGTGATCAGGCTTAGAAACTGGAATAAAGGGTAACTGAGGAGCTGGGCTTAATAATAGGGAAAGAAAATGTGGAATAAGAAGGGAAAAGAGGAGGTGGAATGAAAAGGGGAAAGAGGAGGTGGAAAAAAGAGGGGAAAATTATTCAGTGGAAAAAAGAGGGGGCAGAAAGGCAGCATTCATACGTTAACACAAATAGTAATATCATGGTATATGTAAGTCAGAAGCGTAACTAGAAACCACCCGGCCCCGATGCAAAAATTGCCCTGGGGCCCCCGACCCCACCATGCAACTCCACCCCAGAAATGCCACTTACATGCTTCCCAACTGTTCCGCTTTGTGTCTGGCCTTATCATATCTAGGGTAGCTTTATACCTATCCCATGCATGCTTAAACTCATTTATTAACCTCTACCACTTCTGCTGGAACTGCCCCTGCAGAACATGCCACGGTGTCACTTTCCACCATAGTACATTCTATTTTGCCCCACAAAACATGCCACAGTATCACTTTGGCCACAGCCAAATTTGCACATTAATATGCCACAACCAATTTGCCCATTATGCCATGATTAGCCTGCCCATTAATATGCCACAACCAGACATTCAGATTGCCTATTAATATGCCACCATTAGCCTGCCTATTAATATGCTACAGCCAGATTGCCAGTATGCCACAGCCAATTTTCCCATTAATATGCCACTATTAACCTACCCATAAATATGCCACAGCCAGATTGTCAATATGCCACAGCCATTTTCCCATTAATATGCCACTATTATTCTGCCCATAAATATGCCACAGCCAATTTTACATTGATATGCCACTATTAGCTTGCCCATTAATATGTCACAGAGAATGTGTCCATTAATACACCACCACCCTTCTCCCCTCTTCCCCTGTGTTTTATTTTGCCATTAATTTGCCAGTATTATTTTACCATTCATTTGCCAGTGTTATTTAGCCCATCACTTGGCAGGTTTATTTTGCCCATTATTTGCCAGTATTATTTTTCCATTCATTAATTTGCCCATTATTTGCCAGTATTATTCTGCCCATTATTTGCCAGTATTATTTTGCCATTCATTCATTTGCCAATTATTTGCCAGTGTTATTTTGCCCATTAAAAGCCAGTATTATTTTGCCATTCATTAATTTGCCAGTGTTATTTTGCCCATTATTAGCCAGTATTATTTTTCCATGCATTCATTTGAATGGCAAAATAATACTGGCAAATAATGGGCAAATGAATGAATGGAAAAATAATACTGGCAAATAATGGACATTCATTTCCACCATTATTTTCCAGTATTACTCTGCCATTCATTCATTTGTCCGTTATTTGCCAGTATTATTTTGCCATTCAATAATTTGCCCATTATTTGCTAGTATTACTTTGCCCATTATTTGCCAGTATTATTTTGCCATTAATGTATGTAAACACTTAATAAAGAAATTAGCTATTATTTAAAAGCAATCTTTGGTTTTATGGTATCTAGCGTACAATTACAGTAAAACAAGATGTGGGCTTAGTGCACAATAAGTGTTGAGTCTGCCCACCCTGTGGGCATATGAAGATCATGACCTAAGAGTCAGTGGTTAAGAGGATTGTACCTGATGGGGAACAACAAACTAAACGACTGAGGAAAATTTTATAAACAGGGTTACCCTAAGTCTCTGTTGGCGGAAACCTTTAATGATGTTGCACAATTAGATAGAAAAGAGCTTTTATAGAGAAGGGTTCAGAAGCCAGCCGAAAGGCTGGTGTTTGTATGTGACTTTGGTACCCATAGTCAGAAGATTTCTGGAATCTTTAATAAATACTGGTATATTCTAAGAGACGAAAGCCCCAAATGATGGCATACAGGAAGGGAGACTCCCTCAAGAATAGATTGATACAGGATCGATACACCTCAAAGGAGATTCAGACTCAGACCCATTTTTTGAGCACCCATAGGAGAGGGAATTTTCCATGCATGGAATGTATAGTCTGTTCATCAATCATTAAAGGTGAAAGATTCAAAAACCCACATAGGGATCATTGATATGATATAAGATCTTATTTCACTTGCAATCATGTATATGTTGGGGAGACAATTCAAAAAGTGAGAGCTACATTCTCAAAACATAAATCTACCATACATCTTAAGAAAATTGAATTACCAGTGCCACAGCATTTTCAGGATGTAGGTCACCAACTTTCTGATTTACATTTTCAAGTTCTTGATTTAATTCCTAAATTAAAGAGAGTGGGTGACTGGGTGCAACTTTTGAAGAGGGGAGAAGGCTGGTGGATACATGAGCTTGAATGTCTATAGCCTAAGGGTCTCAATAGGGAGCTTCATTTCATTCCCTTTTTGTAATTATTAATTATTTTTTCATATGTTTTATGTTTATTAAACAGAAAGAAATGTCCATCATTAGGTTACTGTGTGTATAACCTGTTCATTTGATTATATAATAACAATTTCTCCTTCTTTCTTTCTTTTTTTTTTTAAATTCTGACTCCCTGGTCCATGGCACAGCTGCTCCTATATACATACAAATAAAAGTATCATATAATTTTTTCATGTATTAATAAGTTATACAAATAATAATTGTAGGTTTAATATATTTGTATGTACATTTGTATGGGAACAGCTGCGTCTGGTATACATATACAGTTGCAAGAAAAAGTATGTGAACCCTTTGGAATGATATGGATTTCTGCACAAATTGGTCATAAAATGTGATCTGATCTTCATCTAAGTCACAACAATAGACAATCACAGTCTGCTTAAACTAATAACACACAAAGAATGAAATGTTACCATGTTTTTATTGAACACACCATGTAAACATTCACAGTGCAGGTGGAAAAAGTATGTGAACCCTTGGATTTAATAACTAGTTGAACCTCCTTTGGCAGCAATAACTTCAACCAAACGTTTCCTGTAGTTGCAGATCAGACGTGCACAACGGTCAGGTAATTCCTGACCATTCCTCTTTACAGAACTGTTTCAGTTCAGCAATATTCTTGGGATGTCTGGTGTGAATCGCTTTCTTGAGGTCATGCCACAGCATCTCAATCCGGTTGAGGTCAGGACTCTGACTGGGCCACTTCAGAAGGCGCATTTTCTTCTGTTTAAGCCATTCTGTTGTTGGTTTACTTCTATGCTTTGGGTCGTTGTCCTGTTGCAACACCCATCTTCTGTTGCGCTTCAGCTGGTGGACAGATGGCCTTAAGTTCTCCTGCAAAATGTCTTGATAAACTTGGGAATTCATTTTTCCTTCGATGATAGCAATCCGTCCAGGCCCTGACGCAGCAAAGCTGCCATAAACTGTAAACGTGCAGCAATGTTTTGTTTGGACAGCAGTGGCTTCCTCTGTGGTATCCTCCCATGAAATCCATTCTTGTTTAGTGTTTTACATATCGTAGATTCGCTAACAGGGATGTTAGCATATGCCAGTGACTTTTGTAAGTCTTTAGCTGACACTCTTGGATTCTTCTTCACCTCATTGAGCAGTCTGCGCTGTGCTCTTGCAGTCATCTTTGAAGGACAGCCACTCCTAGGGAGAGTAGCAGCAGTGCTGAACTTTCTCCATTTATAGACAATTTGTCTTACCGTGGACTGATGAACAGCAAGGCTTTTGAAGATACTTTTATAACCCTTTCCAGCTTTATGCAAGTCAACAATTCTTAATCGTAGGTCTTCTGAGAGCTCTTTTGTGCGAGGCATCATTCACACCAGGCAATTCTTCTTATGAAAAGCAAACCCAGAACTGGTGTGTGTTTTTTATAGGGCAGGGCAGCTGTAACCATCACCTCAAATCTCATCTCACTGATTGGACTCCAGTTGGCTGACACCTCACTCCAATTAGCTCTTGGAGATGTCATTAGTCTAGGGCAGGGGTCCTCAAACTACGGCCCGCGGGCCACATGCGGCCCACCGAGCACATTTATCCGGGCCGCGGCCCGCTCCCCGCTGTTTACCTTTTTTTTTTTTTTTTTTGCAGCCGCAGAAGATGCGGCTGCAGGAAAACGAAAAACATTTTTTTTTAAAATCACTGCGACCGGATGTGACGTTTCGTCACATCCGGATCCGGTAACTGTTTCCCTCCTCCGTGCAGGGAGGAGGGAACACTGCACGAGACGTCCGGCCAGGGACACAGCAGCTGGAGGTAAGTGATGGGGAAGGGGGGGGAGGAGGGAGGTATAACGAGCACTGTACTATTCCTGGGCATCTGAATGGCATAATATTCCTGGGCATCTGAATGGCTCACTATTCCTGGGCATCTGACTGGCACACTATTCCTGGGCATCTGACTGGCACACTATTCCTGGGCTCTGACTGGCACACTATTCCTGGGCATCTGAATGGCATAATATTCCTGGGCATCTGACTGGCACACTATTTCTGGGCATCTGAATGGCATAATATTCCTGGGCATCTGAATGGCACACTATTCCTGGGCATCTGACTGGCACACTATTCCTGGGCATCTGAATGGCATAATATTCCTGGGCATCTGAATGGCACACTATTTCTGGGCATCTGAATGGCATAATATTCCTGGGCATCTGAATGGCACACTATTCCTGGGCATCTGACTGGCATAATATTCCTGGGCATCTGACTGGCATAATATTCCTGGGCTCTTACTGGCACTCTATTCATGGGCATCTTAATGGCATAATATTCCTGGGCATCTAACTGGCACACTATTCCTGGGCATCTGAATGGCATAATATTCCTGGGCATCTGAATGGCATAATATTCCTGGGCCTCTGACAGGCACACTATTCCTGGGCTCTGACTGGCATAATATTCCTGGGCATCTGACTGGCACAATATTACTGGGCTCTGACTGGCATAATATTACTGGGCTCTGACTGGCATAATATTACTGGACTCTGACTGGCATAATATCCCTGGGCATCTGAATGGCACACTATTCCCATTGAAATACTGGTAAGTTTGTTGATTTAACTTTACTTCATTTTAAATATTGTATTTGTTCCCGTTTTGTTTCTTCACTTCAAAATAAGATATATGCAGTGTGCATAGGAATTTGTTCATAGTTTTTGTTTTTACTATAGTCCGGCCCTCCAACAGTCTAAGGGACAGTGAACTGGCCCCCTGTTTAAAAAGTTTGAGGACCCCTGGTCTATGGGTTCACATACTTTTTCCACCTGCTCTGTGAATGTTTAAATGGTGTGTTCAATAAAAACATGGTAACATTTCATTCTTTGTGTGAAATCCATATCATTCAAAAGGGTTCACATACTTTTTCTTGCAACTGTATATATATATGTTTTTAGATTTTTTGATATCTGCTATATCAGTTTTCTTATTCAAAATCCATTCTGAGGCTTGATATTAATGGGCAAATTGGCTGTGGCATATTAATCGGAATAATAAAACTGTCATAGTAATGTTCATACTAACACTGGCATATTAATGGGCAAATTGGCTGTGGCAAATTAACTGGCCAGCTGGCTGTAGCATATTTATGGGAAAACTAACACTGACACTTAACACTTAATGGGAAAACTGTGGCATTAATAGGAACACTGGCATGCATGTTCTGTGGGACAAAATAACATGTACTATAGGGAAAATTGACACGGTGGCATGTCAAATCGTGTGGGTGCAATATGAGTGTAAGCCAAATGCTGTGGGTGCAATATAGGTGCATGACCTTTAGGTACAATGTGGGTGCAGAGGAAGGGAATAAAAACAAGAAATGCAATTTTTCAATAACATTATATATGAAAAATAGTTGAATATAATATTAAAAAGTTCATATAAGTATAAATGCAACTAGTTATATACCTAGAGAGAGATGTCTATGTGTATAACATAGAAACATAGAATATGTCAGCAGATAAGAACCATTCAGCCCATCTAGTCTGCCCAATTTTCTAAATACTTTTATTAGTCCCCAGTTCCCTATCTTATAGCTAGGATAGCCTTGTGCCTATCCCACGCATGCTTAAAATCCTTGACTGTGTTTACATCTACCACTTCCGCTAGAAGGCTATTCCATACATCCACTACCCTCTTAGTAAAGTAATACTTCCTGATATTACTTTTAAATCATTGCCCCTCTATTTTTAGACTATGTCCTCTAGTTGTATTATTTTTTCTTTTAAATATACTCCTATAGTATACGTTTACTATATAGATAGGCTTGTGATATGTGTGTGTCTAAATATATATATTTATTGTTTTATAATTTTACAATAGATGAATGTGGGCCACCGTAACCTCGCGAGGCTCTTGTGTGTGGTATATTTATTGGTGCTCCTGTGTGTGGTATAACAAATGGGGCACTTGTGTGTGGCATAATTAATGGAGCTCCTGTGTGGCATAGGTAATGAGCTCCTATATGTGGCATTTGTGGGGCTCCTGTAGGGAATATTTAATGGGCCATCTAACTGGCAAGTGAGCGTGATGTGCTGTGGAGAAGAAAAGCCATCCCGCTGCCTGAAGCTGCTCCCACCTTCTAAGGCGCTCCCCCTTTGAAACTCTTACAACGGACTGGTCCATGCTGTCCTCAGTAAAATCACCACCTAGACAGCAGTGCTCAGAGAGCTCTTGGGAACCTGAAAGCCCCATCTCCCCTCAGTCTATTTCTTGACAGAAATCAACACGCTTCAACAAGTAATTCTCTGCAGAATCGAGATGTTGAGAACCCAAAGTAAATTGGAACTTGCTCACTCTTGGGAAGCTTTACCAGTTGGAAGCAGTTGGGAACCTCTCCCTGAAGTTTGGGTGCACACAGGTGTTGCTTATCAAAGAACACCAGGAAGGTACCCTTGATATTCAATAATCAGAGGTTGAGGTCTGTTGATTTATACACAGGTGACTGTGAGTCTGTTTATAGAGTCTCTTGATATATGCACACTCAGACATTTATTTTATCTGCTTAATTTCTCCGATGAAAAACTATTGGACTAGGACTCGTTGAACCCCGGATCCACAGGTGAATATCTGTAACAGACATTAAAACAATAAACTAAAAATTATTATCGCCCAGTAACTACATTTTCTTGCATTAGTATAATATAACTGACTGGAAGGTGGTATACTCACTCAAAAGAAACCCTGCTCCAGAATAAGTAGCACTTAAGTGAACACAAGGAGGGTAGAGGGAAAGGGGAGGACAGAGAAAAACACTAAAAAGCAGAGAATGGGGTCTAAGAAAGTCAGAAAGGGATAAGGAGAAAAGAAAGCCTGCAAACTCCATAAACCTGTATTATTCACCTAGGACAAGCCTCTCGGCCAAACATCCAGATCAGATGTCCTCCCCAGAAAAATCAAGAATCCCCTGTGGGCTTAACACACGAAAATTTAAATCAGGCCCTGGATAATTTTTTCCAAAAGTTAAACGTTGACATTAGAGCTAACACTCAAGAATTAAAATTGGAAATTGCCTCAATACAAACATCTATGTTGGTACAAAATAAGCAGCTTGAAACATTAAAAGAGGATGTCTAGACCTTAAAACAACAAAACACTAGTCTAAAAGTAGAAATACATTGAGGTGAAAATGACTGATTTTGAGGATTGCTACAGAACGAGAAACCTTAAAAATTAGAAGTATCTATCTGTTGTGCAATACATAGATGGGAACATAGTGGGTTGCCATCCATTTGAGAGGATACACAGAATCGCTAAGTCCAGGATAAACCCAGGAATGTTATACTGTGTTTCCAGAATGCATGCATTATGGATTTATTAATACAACAGATTTGGGACAAACCCACTCCTAGGAAAGGCCTCTCCCCTTTTTGCTGACCTTTCAGCTTCAACACAAAGCAACAGAAGGCGCTTTCATGAAGTCTCTCCTTAACTAGTCCACCCCCCCCTGCTGATTTCATGCAAAAAAGAGGGTCTATCGCTGCGCTACCTGTCAGAGCTGCTGTGTCTCGCATGTGAGACACAGCAGTTAGGAAACCCACGTGGATCTATTAAGATACACGTCTGGTTTACTCAATTGTATCGGGACATGTTTTGTTTAACCCTTCAAGGAAGCAAGGGTTAAACAATGTTTAATGTTCCTTTAAGCCACCTTTGAATGCTTCTGACTACGGATTTTTTTATTTTTTTAGGTGGTCCTCTAGATCCCATTATTAAACTGTATCTCTTTGTATTCGATGATGCAATACCAAATTCACTAAATGTAAAAACTACACAAACGTAAACTAAAGGACTTCACTGAAGTAAGAATACAGCACTTTATAAAATTCAGATTCACCTGATACGTATTATTGAAATGTTTTATACTAAATGGAGATAGTTAAATATGATACCAAATATATTACTTTATTAATTGCACTACACTTCTAAATATTAAAAGAAACACTCATTTTATGGAGATATATCACAAAACATTTGAAATTAATAGAGACACTTAGAAACACTAATTATCTTCCTTTTTTCCCCACTGCTTTAAAATATTTAGTCTCACTTAAAGAAGCTTAAAGATCTAGTCTCATTAAATATATTTGTATGTGATTTGCCTTTAGGATTATATAGGACTAGTACTGGTACAGTCTTTTACATAAGACGATTGTTTACATAGATATACTAAAGAGTGGTGCTGATTGACCTTACTTTAATATAGGATACTTGGGAAGCAAGTGGGCAGTGCAGACGGGAAAATGTTGAGGTCTATAAAAGTTCTAACTAATGATTTATTTACTTTTAATTTCTCTACTTTTCTTTTTTCCGGGTCCCCCTTCCCCCCTCTTCTCCCTAGTTACTTTGTCCCTTCTGGGAGTAGCTTATAATGTAATGAAAAGATGGAGACCACTTAATCAGAATTAGTAAAAGCCTTTTCTCTGTAGCACCAACATTTGTATTGCTCTGCACAGTGGCGTCCCGAGGAGGGGGGGGGGGGGTCACCAGGTGACAGCCCCAGTGGGGGTGACACCCGTGCTGCTGGCATCCCCCCGTAGTGCATCGTGCTGCTAAACTTTTTTTTTTTTTCTGGCAGCCAAATATGCTAAGTTTGGCTGCCAGAAAAAAAAATCAATGTGACAGGATGTGACGTTATGTTAGGGGGGAGGAGAGTGGAAGGGGCATTGCTAGGTCAACAAATGATCGGAGGCTAGAGCCCAGATGAGCTCAGTCGCACACAGTCTCTCTCTCTCTTTCTCACACACACACACCGTCTCTCTCTCTCTCACACACCGTCTCTATCTCTTTCACACACTCCGTCTCTCGCTCTCTCTCACGCACTCCATCTCTCGCTCTCTCTCACACACTCCGTCTCTCTCTCTTACACACTCCATCTCTCACTCTCTCTCACACACTCCGTCTCTTGCACACACTCCATCTCTCGCTCTCTCTCACACACTACGTCTCTCTCTCTCTCTCTCTCACACACTCCTTCATTTTCTCTCTCTCTCACACATTCCTTCTCTCTCTTTCTCTCTCTCTCACACATTCCTTCTCTCTCTTTCTCTCACACATTCCTTCTCTCTCTTTCTCTCACACATTCCTTCTCTCTCTCTTTCACACATTCCTTCTCTCTCTCTCTCTCTCTCTCTCTCTCTCTCTCTCACACATTCCTTCTCTTTCTCTCACACACTCCTTCTCTCTCTTTCTCTCACACACTCCTCTTTCTCTCACACACTCCTTCTCTCTCTTTCTCTCACACACTCCTTCTCTATCTTTCTCTCTCTTTCTCTCACACACTCCTTCTCTCTCTTTCTCTCACACACTCCTTATCCTGTATCTAGTTGGCTCAATCGGTGTCTGACTGGGATTGCTTTTTTTTTGTAGTTTATGTCAACTGGACAGTGGCGTCTCCAGTAATATATTGTGGGGCAAGAGGTGGGCTGACCACGTGTCCCGGAATGCCTGGGACAGTGCCAGGTCCAGGGCAGCCTCAATCAGAGGCAATGCAAAGTCCTGATTGAGAGCTCTGACAGAGGGAGGTCTCAGCCAATCAGATGAGACCTCTCAACTCTGCTGATTGGCTGAGAGTACACAAGCCTCTCCTGATTGGCTCAGTCCCTCCTTCACACAGAGCTCAAAGCTGCAGCATCCTGCCTGCAGTGGGTAATTAAGGTAGGAACTGTGACATGGGTGTGTGTATGTGTGAGTGACAGCCGGTATGTATGTGACAGACTGCCTATGTGTGTATGTGTGAGTGGCAGACTGCCTATATCTGTCTGGCATTGCAGGGGTTAAGTACATGATCTTCTGCTAAACAAACTAAGTTGTTCCAGTATAAATGAGAGGTCGCTCTGCTGGTTTCGTTCATACTTGTCTGATAGATCTCAATATGTGTCCATTGCTGATACTGCCTCCCTTCCCTTGACAATCAAGTGTGGAGTGCCTCAAGGATCCGTTCTTGATCTACCCTCGGTGTGTGACCTGGCTCATGTGCATATGTATGCTGATGATTCAGTCATTTATAGGTGCGGTACTCAACTATCGCAAGTGGAATCTGTGCTACAGAATCAGTTTTCTAAAGTTGAAAATTGGATATCTGTAAACAAATTATTCCTCAACGCTGAAAAAACTGTGTTTTGTTTGGGACAAATGCCAAACTACTTAAATTAAGCAATCCTCAAATAAACATCAAGACCAAATCCAGTTATAACCTGACCCAGGTAAATTCATATAAGTATCTTGGCATGTGGCTAGATCCAAACTTATCTTTTGGTCTCCATATTGATAAGCTTGTGTCAAAGCTATATCCTAGGATTGGCTTTCCATATAGAAACAAATCTAACATAGATTCCACAGTAAAGAAACGTATTGTGCAGCAAATGTTAATGCCGATCTTAGATTATGGAGATGTTGTGTATGATTCTGCCCCGCAGACCCATCTCGGTAAACCCGACACTATGTACAATACATTGTGTCGTTTTGCACTACAGTGCGATTATAACACGCACGACTGTAAAATGTTAAGAGTTAAACTGGCTGACGCTTGCCTCCAGGCGCACTCTCCACCTAGCTTGCTTAGTGCATAACCACTTCTCTGGAACGCTTCCCCCCTACCTGAGCGGCATACTCGCTCTTACTCCCTGCACTTCCTACTATCTCAGATCCTGCACCAACCCTTCACTAGCGATCCCTCACTTCAAACAGGAAGCGGGCCGAGGTGCGTTCTCTTTCAGAGCTCCTCATATGTGGAATAGCTTTCCTGCTTCTGCCAAATCATCATGTAGTCTAAAATCCCTGAAAATAAGTGTCTCCCAAATCCTCAAAACAGATTGTACCTGTTATTAGTTTACAAACTCCTTCGTATACTGTACATGTTGTTCCTTTTTTGTATCAATAATGATTTACCCTGTATGTTCTCCTTTCAACTTGTTTAATATATGTATGTATGTATCTATTTTTAATCTACTGTTAAATGTGTAACTGTGTAATTCCATTATGGACTGGGTCCCCAGGACATACTTGAAAACGAGACAAATCTCAATGTATTCTTCCTGGTAAAACACTTTATAAATAAAATAAAATAAAATAAATCTCTCTAGCATTGTGGGGGTTAAGTCCACTGACACTGCCTAGCATTGATGGTGTTAAGTAGAGTTGAGCGGACACCTGGATGTTCGGGTTCGGCAGGTTCGACCGAACTTCGAAAAAATGTCCCGGTCCATGCTCGAACTTGACCCCGAACCCCATTGAAGTCAATGGGGACACAAACTTTTGTCCACTAAAATGCCTCTAAAAAAGTAATGGAAAGCGCTAGAGGGCTGCAAAAGGAAGTAAAATGTGAGTAAGAGAAGGACAAGTGCCCTGCAAGCAAATGTGGATAGGGAAATAACTTAAAATAACATAAAATACATGCAAATTACAAATACAGCTGAGCCATAAAATAGCACTATATGGAATCTTTGATTTTAGCTTTGGAAGAACATAAATCTAAATCTAAAGCATGGCTGCCAGGAGGATCAACAGAATTTGAGAGAGGGTTGGAGTGCAGGGTATTCTCTTTCAGTTTATACTAAGTGACCCATGGGTTGAGGAGGCGGTGACCGTTGCGGTGTAGGTGGAAGCGGCGCTGGAGGAGGATGTAGCCAACACTGTTTTTTATTTGTATTTTTCTTGTTTATTGGACTGCAAAAAATGCACCGCAAGACGTAAATGTACTATTTAGCACAACAATTAAAATTTTTCAAAGTGTGCTGTAAGCAAAGTATTGGACTGTTCTATTTGACTATCAGATATGAAGTGCAGGCCGTATATCATATCTGATCTGTCAAATTTACCACCAAAACTATTAGAATTTTTCTTTTTTTTTTTTTTTTTTCAATTTCAAGATTTTTTTTTTTTTTTTTTTTTTTATTTCATTCTTTATTAATATACATTAATATGCCAAAACAACAAACAATAAAAACAAGAAAAAACATCATTCCCAAAGCATGGTCCTTACATTAATATACATAAATAAATAAATATACGACCAAGCTATTCTAGCACGGCATGATTACATCGTTCCTATTTTTATAATAGCAACCGCAATTCATAATACATTTATGCCGTTTGACATCATTTGTTCATCCATACAAAATCCACACAAACACCATTCGCTACTACACTCATCTCGTGGCCGCTTGTGATCTCCCACCACTTCTGGACTGGGGAGGGGGGAAGGGGTATCGAAATACTGTTTCCTATAGTCTATGGGAACCGATGGTCGCTTATATAGAGTAGTCCTATCTGCTCCAGGAAGAGTCGATTTGTACTCACGAGGGCTAGTTTTGCAGATTCTGCGTACCGAATCCCTCTGGAGGAGATCAGACAGATAGCTCTGGCCATTTTGCCCATATTTCCTCGTAAATCTCTTTACTTTGTCTATTTTTAGACTTTGTCAAGAAATATTTTTCTGCAGCAGCTTGCAGACTTATCTGTGACTTAATTTCTGGCCAGGATGGAATATCCTCTCTCCTCCAATATCTCGCCAAGCAAATCTTAAAGGCTGTTAAAATGTTAATACAAAGGATTTTTCGATTCTTATTAGTTTCCATTAAATCTAAATGAAATAGGAAGGCTTGTGGAGTCAAAAGCCCTTGGCCAGGTGTCACTCTTTCTATGAGGTAGGATGCCTTCTGCCTGATCGGAGCCAGTTCCTCACACTCCCACCATATGTGGCACTGGGACCCAATTGCTAGTTGGCAACGCCAACATAAATCATTGGCGTTTACATCAAATTTTGCCAGTCTCTTGGGCACCAAGTACCATCTATGGAGTAACTTAAAGAACTGTTCCTGTATGTTAATACAATGGATTGCACCCCTAAGTTCCTGCCAGGTCACGAACCATTCCCGTAGTGGGAAAGATTTACCCAAGTCCATTTCCCATTGACTGATTGCCGACGATTTCCCGACCGTCACCCCCGAGTCGAGAAACCGTCGGGATCTTGATATAACGCCCTTATTACCTACAGTGGTTATAAATCTATCCCAATCTGTACCATCCGTAGGAGGGTTTTCCCCCAGGAAAGATCTAAGTCTCAAATAATTATACAACTCCCTACTTGGGAGATTATAATTCTTCATTAATGTTTCAAAGGGAACCAGGTTATTGTTTATATAGAGATCACCTACTGTATTGATCCCAGCCTCCCTCCACCTCTGTAAATTGATATTTTCTATACATACGGTGACCACCTGTAAGGGAGCTGCTTTTGATATCCTATCTATTATTTTTAGTGATCTCTTAACTTTATACCACGAGGTCATCACATCGGTAACTATTTTAAGGGAAAGGTCCAGCTTTTGAAAGAACTCCCTAGGGAGCCAGACCAATAGGGCAGGATCTAAATTGTCACAAGCCGCCTTCTCCAGTGTATACCAGCAAGGATTGTTCCTTTGATTTTTCCACGCTAGTACATGTGCAAGTTGACATGCCTCGTATAATTTACGTAGATCTGGGTATCCCAGACCATCATATTGCATTCCCCGTTTCAGAGTTTGGCTAGGAATGCGGGGATTCTTAGCTGACCACACGAATTTTGCGAATAATAGATCGTACTCCCTAAGAGTCTTTGCTGGAACTTTATAAGGAATCGTGCGCATTAGGTAAAGAAGCTTCGGTATAATATAGGCTTTCAGAATATTAATACGGCCCAGCCATGATATCTCCAGTTTGGCCCATTGTGAGGTCTGTTTTTGCAAGTCAGTTAATAACAATCCATAATTCCCTGGAACCGTTTTATCAATTTGTCTAAAGATTTTTATCCCTAAATAATCGATTTTCTCAGCTGTCCAGCCCTTTTCGCCAAAAGTCTGCCGCATCTGGCGGTCAGAAACTGGCATATAGAAAGAAATTATCTGTGTCTTATGGAGGTTGACTTTGTAATTAGAGTAGGAGCCATACAGATCTAAAGCCTCCAAAAGTGCTGGTACTGAGGATCTGGGGTGCGTCAGAGTCAGAAGGACATCATCTGCATATAATGAGATTACATGTTCATCCGGTCCGATCTGCACCCCCTTCACCTCCTGTGATTTTCTCAAGTACTGGGCCAGGGGTTCAATGGTGAGTGCATAGAGCAGCGGGGCTAGAAGGCACCCCTGCCTCGTACCATTGCGAATTTCCAAAAACTCCGAAGCCAGAGAAGGACCCTTAATCCTGGCCCGTGGATTTGCGTACAATGCCAATATTGCATCATAGAACCCCCCCATGAAGCCAAAAACCCGGAGGGATTCCGACAAAAATCTCCAATCCACTCTGTCAAAGGCCTTCTCTGCATCGAGAGCGACCAAGACAGAGGGGATTTTCCTTTGATGTATAGTATCGATTATGTCAAAAACCCTCCTGGTGTTTTCTGCACCCTCCCTCCCTGGCATAAATCCAGCTTGGTCGGGGTGGATCAGATCGTGTATGACTGACTTCAGGCGATTTGCCAAAATCTTAGAGAATATCTTCACATCCACATTAATCAAGGAGATGGGTCTATAGTTACTTACCACCTCCGGATCCTTCCCTGGCTTCGGAATAGGGGAAATAGCAGCCTCCAGCATCTCCTGCGGAAATCCCTCGCCTGTCATCAAGGAGTTATACAGTCTAACCAGTATGGGAGCTATGACCGTATCCAACACCTGATAAAAGGATGCTGAAAACCCATCCGGGCCAGGGGATTTACCTTTCTTCATGTCTCTAATCGTGCTGGAAACCTCAACCAACATTATCGGGGTATTGATGGATTCAGCCCGTTCCTCCGACAAACGGGGCAGGCAGAGAGATCCAAGAAATGTGATCAAGTCTGCAGCGGGTGTCTCCGGTTTTGGCAGATTGTACAGTGTCTCATAATACGATTTAAAAGCTGCCGCAATTTGTTCGGGCGCGGTGCAGGTCTTCCCATCTTGTATTATCTTTTTTATTCTTGAGCGTGCCTGCTGCGCCTTAAGATTTTTTGTTAATTCTTTCCCCGCTCTATTACTGCTGCAGTACCAGTTACTTTTTAAACGGGTCATTGCACTCTCTGCCTCAATCCGGAGACCATTCTTAATCTGCTCTTGTATTACCCGGATCTCTCTGCCCGCCCGCTCGGTCGGGTCCACTTTATTCCCTGCCTCCAGAACTGCCAGCTCTGCGTACAGCTCCGCCAAATCTCTACCCCTTCTTTTTTTTAACCATGCCCCCTTTTTGATCAAATATCCTCTTGATACACACTTCAGGGTACACCATAGATTCTGCACCGATGTATCGCCATTGTCGTTGATATTTACAAAGGTTTTAACATGTTCGGTCAATTCGCGGGCGTTTTTTTCTGACTCTATCAGCTGTTCGTTTAATCTCCAGTTGTTACGAATTTTATACTCCGGATTATCTTTAATTTCCAGAAATATTGGGGCATGGTCTGACCAGGTAATATTTCCCATACTAGATCTAAGACATCGACGTAGCATCGGGCCCCTAACCAAAAAATAGTCAATCCTGGAGTAAGTCGAGTGCGGTCTCGAGAAAAAGGAATAGTCCCTCTCACACGGATGGTGCGCCCTCCATACGTCATAAAGATTTTGTCTAAACAGGCAAGACGAGAAGGCCACCGCTCTTGCCTTCATACGTGTTTCCTGTTTCCTCTGTCCCTCTGCTCTCCTATCCAAGTTAAAGTCAGCTATCGCATTGAGATCTCCCCCAACAATCAGGAAGCCCCTAGCCACCCTTTCAATATGATCTGATGATACATTTACAAACCTTATGGTACCTTCTGAGGGGGCATACAGATTAACCAAAGTATAGAGTATATCGTTGATTTTACAAATCAAGAGTAATCTGCGTGCGTCAGAATCAGATTCTTGATGAATAAACTCAAATTTATTTTTTGCCGAGATTATGATTGCTACCCCCCTCTTTTTCTTTGTCGCCATGGCAGCAAAATAAACATGTGGATACTTAGAATATTTCCACTGTAATTTCTCTTCCTGCCTCCAGTGGGTTTCCTGAATAAAGGCGATATCAATATTCTCCCTTACCAGTGAGTCATATAAATATGATCTCTTGTGCGGGGAATTTAAACCCTGTGAGTTTATTGACATTAATTTAATTGTCATCCTGGAGCAGATAGCCATCGTTTTCCCCCTGACACGTCCCTCCACCCCCGTGCCCAACCCACCTATCCACATCGGCCACCCATTCACCCACACACACACCACATATCTTCATACTTATCAGAGAAATCTTCCCCAATTTGTATGAATCAAAATTCCCTGACACCACCAGGGAGCATAGGGGGGTGGGGGTCCGACGGGGGAAGTTCACTTCTTATCACCCAAGCCCGCCTTATCAAGTTACATGACCCAGAAGCCCAGCTGGACACCGGGTTGCCACAATGCGATCCAGGCGGTAGGGGGAGGGGAGAGGGAAAGAGAGGAGGAGAGAGGAGAGGAGAAAGAGGAGAGAAAAGAAAAAAATGTCCTTCCTTCCCTTCCCCCTCTCCTAATACACATATATTTATAAATAAATGGAAAGGGGAGAGTAAAGTGCCCTCCTCCCCCCTCTCACCCCCCCATCTGACCCATCGCCCCGAATCTCAGCTCTAGTGACGTCCCCCAGGCTTCCATTAAATAACTAACCTTTCATTTAACCAATATCACTATATATATTACAGTTCTTATCAAAGGAATATTTGAGATATGCCGGGGTCCCTGGGGGGGCCAACACTGTCTTTGTCCTAAATATGGATCCAGAGTCTACATAGTTAACACATCCTTTAGTACCAGTCCATATTATAAATAGATTACAACACAACAGATGAGCAGAGAGAGAAAAAAAAAATAAAAAAGGGAAGGTGAACAAATACTTATATTACTTCAAATTATAACCAAATAGCCCCTTTATAGACACCATTTCCAGATTTAACCTACCCCAAAAAAAAAAATAAAAAAAAAAGGAAAAAAGAGAAAGGAGAACCTCTTCCCCCCTCTCACTCTCCCCCATTAAACAGCTATATAACTTAACTTCTACATCCCCACTATATGCAAAAAATCAGTTTCTGAGAAGTCAAATGTTTATCTTACTTTCTATGACCCAAACATTGCAAACAATATTAATCATATCACCGTGATTAACCCCCCCCCCCCCCCAAAAAAAACCCAGAAAAACCCAAAAAAAAGGGGGGGAGAAAAAGAGAGAGAAAGATAAGTTCCCTCCCCCCTCTCCATCTCCCCCCCCAGTCAGCTATATATCTTACACTCCAAATTTGCATTGTATACAAAAAAACATAATTCTGTGCCATAAAGTGTTTATCTTGCTATCTGTGACTCCGGAAATACAAACAGTAATAGTCAAACCGCCGTGTTTTAACCGCCGTGTTTTAAAAAAAAAAAAAAAAATACAAAACCCAAAGAGGGGGAGAGAAAGAGATGGAAAGAAAAATTCCCTCCCCCCTCTCCATTTCCCCCCCCAGGCAGTTATATATCTTACACTCTAGATTTGCGCTATATACAAAAAACATAATTCTGTGCAATAAAGTGTTTGACTTGCTATCTGTGATTCAGGAAATACAAACATTAATAATCAAACCGCCGTGAGAAAAAAAAAATAAAAAAAAATAAAAAAAAAAACCCAAAGAGGGGGAGAGAAGGAGATGGAAAGAAAAATTCCCTCCCCCCTCTCCATCTCCCCCCCTGGCAGTTATATATCTTACACTCTAGATTTGCGCTATATACAAAAAACATAATTCTGTGCAATAAAGTGTTTAACTTGCTATCTGTGATTCAGGAAATACAAACATTAATAATCAAACCGCTGTGTAAAAAAAAAAAAAAAAACCCCAAGAAGGTAAGTTCCCTCCCCCCTCTCCATCTCCCCTCCCAGGCAGCTATACATCCAACACTCTCGAATTGCGCTATATACAAAAAACATAATTCTATGCAGTGAAATGATTATCTTGCTATCTGTGACTCAGGAAACACAAACAATATGTTTGTATTTTCCTCTATCTCCTCCTCCCCCCCCAAGTAATCGTATATCTTCATTCTAATTTCTCGCTCCTTACAGAAAACAAAGGGGAACCCCCCTCCCTCCCACCCCCCAAACCCCTCCAACAGCATTTATGCATTCAAGAGACCCCACAAGGTCAATTTGTCCTTGGCCTGCTGGACATCCAGACAAATATGAATTTTATCCTTGAACGAAATACGCAGCTTGGTCGGGAATCCCCAGGAATACGGAATATTATGGTCTCTTAAGCATCTGGTTATGTCACCAAATTTTCTTCTAGTGAGTCTTGTGGCAAAGGAGAGGTCTGCATATAAAGCCAGTTGTGAAAACTTTGTAGATTTGGACGGGTTCTTCCTAAATTCTTTGACCAGATCATCTTTTATTTTGCAACTGCTAAAACATGCAATTACGTCTCGCGACGTAATATGTGGCCCGGTAGCTGGTTTCGGAAGGCGATGTACCCTATCCAGGGGATTTACCCCTATTTTCTTCTGGTCTATATAAATAGACAATAATTCCAATAGAAAGGTCTCCAAGTCATTGATATCCTCCGGGATCCCTCTTATCTTCAGGTTTGCTCTTCTCGAGCGATCTTCCAAATCAGTAACCTTCAGGTCAAGCCTGTTTATAGTTAGGTTGGCGACTGCGTTCTGTGTTTGTAGTTCTTGAATTTTTGACTGTAAAATCTCAATTTCTGCAGACTGGGTTTTTATTGAAGCCTTTAATTGAGCAAATTCTTCTCTATTGTCGCTTAGCATTTTGTCTAAGTCGGTCTTAATCTTTATGTACAGCACATCTAGGGCCGCGATGAGATTCGGCTGAGTAACATAAGTAGGAACATCTGGAGAAGGGAGATCCGAAGTCCGATCTGGGGAACCTTTATCCACAGCCGCTGACATATTTAGTTGACTCTTCGGAGAATAGTATGACTCCATAGGCAGCGGTTTGCCGGATTTGTTGGAGTTCTTCTGTTTGTCGATTTTGTCGTGTTTGTCGATCTTAGGCGGCATGTTGGCCACTCAGTGAGCCAAGTTTTCTCGTTAATATCAAAGGTCTCAGCCTAGAGGAGAACAGTATCTCAAATAGCAGCCCTGTAGGTTCAATGTCACTCAGCAACAACTATGTTCCCCGTAGAAATATTTAAACTAGTTCACTTCCCTCAGCAACCCCGCATGGGGCGGATTATAGTATCCAAAACAAAGGGTGGCAGGAACCATGCAACCAGTCTTAGTACAGAATCTCGCCCAAACAAAAAAGTTGCGCCTTTACCCAGGTGCTCGAGTAGTACATAGTTTCTTGAGAAGTCTTACTAATATTTAAATAGCTTGTCTACCTAATTAGCTTCGAGTCCAGAGCCAATTACCGGTCTTCGTCCAGTGGCAATTGCCTATTACGTGGTATAACTAGGTGCCATCAAAGCTTCACACTACACAGACAGATTTATTTATGGGCATACTTTTTAAGAGGCTGTCTTAGGCATCAATATTAAGAGTCCAGTGGAAATAGCGTTATAATTAGCTTTGTATTTCCAGCCCAGATCGATAGAACTTTCAGCCTGGGAGTATCCCCGCAGTCTCACTTCATAAAAAGATCTGCCAATCCCTGTTCCCGCCAGACCACGTAGGATAAGGCGGTAAACCCCACAGTGTGTCTATATAGTGTCAATCGTGAAGCCATACAAGACAGACCTTATTATGCTCATTCACTTTAAACAAGAAATAGCGGGTCGGCACAGTGCATTCCTAGAAATGTCTATCCTACAATCTTCACCGACCTTATTTTCCTTTCCTCTCCAATCTCCTTGCAACCTTCTTAAACGTTTCCACGTGTATCCTAACACAGACCCGCGAGTCTGGTAAGCCAGTACCTCGCTCTTGTTCTGCCGTAGCGTTGCAGTCGATGGCCAATTATCTGGTAGAGGGGCCCGACATCAGCAGGACATGTCTCCTTTTCCTCTCTCTCCTCCGCCGCCGGACACACCCCCCGTACGCCACACGCTACGTAGAGCGTCCTACGTCATCACTCTCCCACTATTAGAATTTTTCAAAGTGCGCTGTAAGCACAGTATTTGACGGTTCTATTTGACTCTCAGATATGAAGTGCAGGACGCAAATGTATTATTTAACACCAACAAATTGCAGTATTTAAAAATGCCTAGATGTTGCCCACTGAGCTAACAGAACAGGATTAAAGTCATGTGCCTGGCACACATGCAGTTGCAAGTGCACTGCACTCTCTGTGGCACTGTTTTTTTTTATTTTTATTTCAGACCAGCACCTATTTTCCCATGCTTTCTTTTCATAATTCAGTTCAGTTTCTCGGTGCGTTTAGTCATCATTAATTTCATATATATATATATATATATATATATATATATATATATATAGGGGTTTTTTCCCTATCCCCCCTTCCCTCATGCTTTATTTAATTTTCTTGTTTAGGCTGTTTCCCTTTTTTTTTTTAATTTGTTTACTTATTTTTTGTTTATTTTTTGAGAGAGTTAATCGTTGACTTTCCTTATTTCCTTACTGTGCATTTAAATGCCCTTCCGGGGGGGGGGGGGGGGGGGGGGGTGTTTCCCCTTCTGAATCTCGAGTAGTGAGTTGTGGTTATGGTTTATTTATTGAGTAGCCTTTCCATTTTGCCAATCCATGTTTCCCAAACTTCTATTTGGGTGTATCTGTTGCCTAGGTTTGCAAGTATGCCCCTTTCCATTTTGGCTTGCCAGATCACTCTCTGTGGCACTGGGCTCAGGGCAGGGTACAAATATGTAGTATAGCACCCACTAAAATAATCACTGTAATTTGAATAATCGCTGTAGTTTGCAGATTCAACACCAGAATTGTTTTAAATCTGTCACTCACAGCTCCAGCATCCTCTCCCTACACTAAGAAGAGCTCATGTGATGTGCGTGTACGTGACTCCAGCTTATACCGTATTTGCTCGATTATAAGACGACCCCCCAAACTTTGTATATTCCTTTAGGAAAAAAACTAAAAGCCTGAATATAAGACTACCCTACTTGTATATATGTAAATTGCTTTTTAATATTTAATAAAAAAAATTATATTATACAAATGCATTTCTTGTTTTTATTTCCTTTTATGTGCCAATGCGGCCTCTATCCCCCTCCCCCAGCTGTCTCTCTCTCCCCCCCAGCGTTGTCTCTTTCTCGCTCCCCCCCAAACTTCTCTCTCTCCACCACCCTCTTCTCTTCCCCCTCCCCTTGTCTCTCTCTATCCCCCTCCCCTTTTCTCTCTTCCCCCTCCCTCCCCTTGTCTGTGTCTCCCGTCTCCCCTTGTCTGTGTGTCTCCCCCGTCCCTCCCCTTGTCTATGTGTGTCTTACCCCTCCCTCCCCTTGTCTGTGTGTGTCTCCCCCCTCCCTCCCCTTGTCTGTGTGTGTCTCCCCCCTCCCTCCCCTTGTCTGTGTGTGTCTCCCCCTCCCTCCCTCCCCTTGTCTGTGTGTGTCTCCCCCTCCCTCCCTCCCCTTGTCTGTGTGTGTCTCCCCCCTCCCTCCCTCCCTCCCCTTGTCTGTGTGTGTATCCCCCTCCCTCCCCTTGTCTGTGTGTGTCTCCCCCCTCCCCTTATCTGTGTGTGTCTCCACACTCCCTCCCTCCCCTTGTCTGTGTGTGTCTCCCCCTCCCTCCCCCTGTTTCTTTCCCTGGTGGCTAGTGGGGGCAGCCGGGAGATGTCTGCACGATACGTGCAGACATCCTCCATGCTGCCTGACACCTCCGTCTATTATGACAGACAGCCGGTCAGTCATAATAGACGGAAGTGTCGTGCAGACATCCCCCAGCTGCCCGATTCTCCTGGTGGCAAGCGGGGCAGCGGAAGGACCCGGCTTCATCATAGAAGTCCCGGCGGTCGTGCCGGGCGGCAGCAGGGGAGGTCTGCGCTCATCGCGCAGACATCTTCCGCTGCCCCACTTGCCACCAGGAGAATCGGGCAGCTGGCTGTCATAATAGACGGAGGTGTCAGGCAGCATGGAGGATGTCTGCACGTCTTCTGTGAGAAAGGGGGATCCAGGTCCCCTCCAGCTCTGAGGTTGATTTGAGGTCAGATTATAAGACTACCTCGAATGTAAGACGAGGGGTATTTTTCAGAGCATTTGCTATGAAAAAAACCTTGTCTTATGCTGCACTGGCCAATCACAGCCATGCCATTAGTAGGCATGGCTGTGATGGCTTCTAAGGGCAAACAAGTCAAACGCTTGTTTATTGGCTGCCCTGCAGCCTTTTAGAAACGCGTAATTAATTCGCCGAACTCCAACCCGAACATACAGTGAAATGTCCGTGTTCGGGTCCGGGGTCCAAAAACCGTAATGTTCGGTACGAACCCGAACAGTGCGGTTCGGGTTCGCTCAACACTAGTGTTGTTAAGTCCTCTGACACTGCCTATATATATATAGAAATCCAGTTTAAAGTCCTCTGACACTGCCTATCGGCTAATTTAGGAAAAGGCATGGACAAACGTAGGGGAGCATTAAAACGCTAATAATATGTACACACATATTATATTATATATACACACACATACTTAAAAATACAGAAATACACAGATGTGTATATAGAAATCACTGGGTCCCGGTTCAAAGGTTTCCACGGCAAAATGTGAAACCACCAGATGCCATACATACAAGCACAAGTAGTGACCCGTGACCATGATAACAACGTCACAGTATGTGAGTGTGTATTAAGTGTTTTAGTGTACGCTATCTGAGTGTGAGTTTGTGTGTGTGTGTGTATTAGTGAGCATGTATTAGTGTGTATGTGTTAGTGTATGTTATGTGAGTATTCACGAGCGTTATGCGAGTGTGTATTACTGTGATTGTGTATTAGTGTTATGTAGGTGTTCTAGTGAGCTTTATGTGAGTGTATACATACAGACTCACAGATACACACACACTCTTATACATAGACACTCACATTTACACAGTCATTCCCAGACACACACTCCCATATACACAGTCACTCCCAGATACACAGTCACTCACACACATTCTCTCTCTGATGAATAGTCACTCACAGGTACACACATATAAATAGGGAATATCAAAATGCAGATCCTTATACATACCAGTATTTTTCCTGTAGAGCAGACACCCTTAAACAAACACACACTTACCCACACAGACACAGATTTATGTTATTTATTTTTACTAACAAAAATGTTATAATGTTTGATCCCCTCCCTGCTCATGTATCTTTTAGTTGCTGGGAGGGGGTGGTTTAGACTGTGTGTGCTTCCAAAGTTCCAATCCCTTGAGCATGAGTGCCGTTGGCATGTCAGCTGACTTCCGGGCGCTCTGACAGTATCAGTGGGGGGTGGGTGGGGGGTGGAGCAAGCACGCTGGGCTCAGTCCATGGAGATGCGGTTACCACAGCCAATCACATCCAGGCCGCACCTCCATGTTTTTCCGCATGTTTGGCCCCCATGGCTTATGTGAAGCATGAGGAGGATTGCAATGAACAATCAAGGTGGCCAGCATGAGCAAGTGCGTGCGGTTATCAATCTTTTTGATACCAGCGCCTGCTCTGAATGCCTATGCCAGTTTAGACGCCCCCATCTTTAGCAGCCATACAGCGCCTGAGCGCCTCGTGCACCCACCCAGGATCGGCCCTGACAGTGATAGCCCTGGAGTCTCGTGGATAAAGTATACTTTAGCCCCCGAGTCTCCATTCACGGCTATGCACTGGGGATTCGGGGCTATAGTCCCAGTAGCCCCCTCCCCCAGCGACGCCTCTGCAGAGTGGTATAAACCAAGCAAAATCCTGGCATATTGAGGGGAAACATGCTGGCATATTGAGTGGCAAAATTCTGGCATATTGAGTAACAAAATAATACTGGCATATTGAGAGGTTAAATCCTGGCATATTGAATGGCAAAATCCTGGCATATCAAATGGCTAGATACTGGCATTTTGAGTGGCACAATTCTGGCATATTGAGGGGTTAAATGCTGGAATATTGAGTGACAAAATACTGGCATATTTAATGGCAAAAGATTGGCATATTTGATGGCAAAATATTGGCATATTGAGGGGTTAAATGCTGGCATATTGAGTGGCAAAATAATATTGGCATATTGAGTGACAAAATACTGGCATATCGAGTGTCAAAATTCTGGCATCTTGAGGGGTTAAATGCTGGAATATTGAATGGCAAAATTCTGGCATACTGAGGGGTTAAATGGCAAAAGAATGGCATATTAAATGGCAGAATAATACTGGCATATTATTGGGCAAATTGGCTGGGGCATATTAATTGTCAAAATAATACTAGCATATTATTAGGCAAATTTGCTGGCTTATTAACGGCAAAATAATACTGGCATATTATTAGGAAAATTGGCTTATTAAAGGCAAAATAATACTGGCATTTTATTGGGCAAATTGTGGTTTATGAATGACAAAATAATACTGGCATATTTTTGGGCAAATTGGCTGTGCCATATTAAAGGACAAACACTGGCATATTAATGGGAAAACTAGTTTATTTTAATTGGCAAAGTGATTCTGTGGCATGGTCTGTGGGGCAAAATATCATGTACTATGAGGAAAGTGACACTGGCTAGTTCTGTGGGGCAAAGTGACACTGTGGCATGCCAAATCATGTAGGCAGGGCCGGTGCAAGGATTTTTGCCGCCCTAGGCAAAATAAAAATTGCCGTCCCCACCCCCCCCACATTATCATATTATTATTCCCCTCAATATCCCAGGATTATGCCCCACAATATGCCAGGATTATTCCCCTCAATATCACAGGATTATGCCCCTCAATGTCCCAGGATTATGCCCCTCATTATCCCAGGATTATGCCCCTCAATATCCCAGGATTTTGCCCCACAATATGCCAGGACTTAGCCACCCAATATGCCAGGACTTTCCCCCACAATATGCCAGGACTTAGCCACCCAATATGCCAGGGCTTTCCCCCAACATATGCCAGGATTATGCCCCTCAATATGCCAGGATTATGCCCCTCAATATGCCAGGATCATGCCCCTCAATATCCCAGGATTATGCCTCTCAATATCCCAGGATTATGTCCCTCAATATGCCAGGATTATGCCCCACAATATCCCAGGATTTTGCCACTCAATATCCCAGGATTATGCCCCTTAATATGCCAGTATCATGCCCCTCAATATCCCAGGATTTTGCCCCTCAATATCCCAGGATTATGCCTCTCAATATCCCAGGATTATGTCCCTCAATATGCCAGGATTATGCCCCACAATATGCCAGGATCATGCCCCTCAATATGCCAGGATTATGCCCCTCAATATCCCAGGATTATGCCTCTCAATATCCCAGGATTATGTCCCTCAATATCACAGGATTATGCCATAATTTTCCCCCACAATATGCCAGGGCTTAGCCACCCAATATGCCAACCAGGACTTAGCCACCCAATTTGCCAGGATTTTTCCCCACAGTATGCCAGCCAGGACTTTCCCCCACAATATGCCAGGACTTAGCCACCCAATATGCCAGGGCTTTCCCCCAACATATGCCAGGATTATGCCCCTCAATATGCCAGGATTATGCCCCTCAATATGCCAGGATCATGCCCCTCAATATCCCAGGATTATGCCTCTCAATATCCCAGGATTATGTCCCTCAATATGCCAGGATTATGCCCCACAATATCCCAGGATTTTGCCACTCAATATCCCAGGATTATGCCCCTTAATATGCCAGTATCATGCCCCTCAATATCCCAGGATTTTGCCCCTCAATATCCCAGGATTATGCCTCTCAATATCCCAGGATTATGTCCCTCAATATGCCAGGATTATGCCCCACAATATGCCAGGATCATGCCCCTCAATATGCCAGGATTATGCCCCTCAATATCCCAGGATTATGCCTCTCAATATCCCAGGATTATGTCCCTCAATATCACAGGATTATGCCATAATTTTCCCCCACAATATGCCAGGGCTTAGCCACCCAATATGCCAACCAGGACTTAGCCACCCAATTTGCCAGGATTTTTCCCCACAGTATGCCAGCCAGGACTTAGCCACCCAATATGCCAGGATTTCCCCCGCCCCCAGAGTATGCCAGCCAGGATTTAGGCACCCACTTTGCCAGGATTTTTCCTCACAGTATGCCAGCCAGGACTTAGCCAACCAATATGCCAGGATTCCCCCCCCCCCTCCCAGTATGCCAGCCAGGACTTAGGCACCCAATTTGCCAGGATTTTTCCTCACAGTATGCCAGCCAGGACTTAGCCACCCAATATCCCAGGATTATGCCTCTCAATATCCCAGGATTATGTCCCTCAATATGCCAGGATTATGCCTCTCAATATCCCAGGATTATGTCCCTCAATATGCCAGGATTATGCCCCACAATATGTCAGGATCATGCCCCTCAATATGCCAGGATTATGCCCCTCAATATCCCAGGATTATGCCTCTCAATATCCCAGGATTATGTCCCTCAATATCACAGGATTATACCACTCAATATCCCATAATTTACCCCCACAATATGCCAGGGCTTAGCCACCCAATATGCCAACCAGGACTTAGCCACCCAATTTGCCAGGATTTTTCCCCACAGTATGCCAGCCAGGACTTAGCCACCCAATATGCCAGTATTTCCCCCCCCCCCCCCCCCCCAGTATGCCAGCCAGGACTTAGCCACCCAATATGCCAGGATTTCCTCCCCCTCCCCCAGTATGCCAGTCAGGACTTAGGCACCCAATATGCCAGGATTCCCCCCCCCCCCCACCCAGTATGCCAGCCAGGACTTAGGCACCCAATTTGCCAGGATTTTTCCTCACAGTATGCCAGCCAGGACTTAGCCAACCAATATGCCAGGATCCCCCCCCCTCCCAGTATGCCAGCCAGGACTTAGGCACCCAATTTGGCAGGATTTTTCCTCACAGTATGCCAGCCAGGACTTAGCCACCCAATATCCCAGGATTATGCCTCTCAATATCCCAGGATTATGTCCCTCAATATGCCAGGATTATGCCTCTCAATATCCCAGGATTATTTCCCTCAATATGCCAGGATTATGCCCCACAATATCCCAGGATTTTGCCACTCAATATCCCAGGATTATGCCCCTCAATATGCCAGTATCATGCCCCTCAATATCCCAGGATTATGCCCCTCAATATCCCAGGATTATGCCTCTCAATATCCCAGGATTATGTCCCTCAATATGCCAGGATTATTCCCCACAATATGCCAGGATCATGCCCCTCAATATGCCAGGATTATGCCCCTCAATATCCCAGGATTATGCCTCTCAATATCCCAGGATTATGTCCCTCAATATCACAGGATTATGCCATAATTTTCCCCCACAATATGCCAGGGCTTAGACACCCAATATGCCAACCAGGACTTAGCCACCCAATTTGCCAGGATTTTTCCCCACAGTATGCCAGCCAGGACTTAGCCACCCAATATGCCAGGATTCCCCCCCCCCCCCCAGTATGCCAGCCAGGACTTAGCCACCCAATATGCCAGGATTCCCCCCCCCCCCCCCCCCCAGTATGCCAGCCAGGACTTAGGCACCCAATTTGCCAGGATTTTTCCTCACAGTATGCCAGCCAGGACTTAGCCACCCAATATGCCAGGATTTCCCCCCCCCCAGTATGCCAGCCAGGACTTAGGCACCCAATTTGCCAGGATTTTTCCTCACAGTATGCCAGCCAGGACTTAGCCAACCAATATGCCAGGATCCCCCCCCCCCCCCTCCCAGTATGCCAGCCAGGATTTAGGCACCCAATTTGCCAGGATTTTTCCTCACAGTATGCCAGCCAGGATTTAGGCACCCAATTTGCCAGGATTTTTCCTCACAGTATGCCAGCCAGGACTTAGCCACCCAATATCCCAGGATTATGCCTCTCAATATCCCAGGATTATGTCCCTCAATATGCCAGGATTATGCCTCTCAATATCCCAGGATTATGTCCCTCAATATGCCAGGATTATGCCCCTCAATATGTCAGGATCATGCCCCTCAATATGCCAGGATTATGCCCCTCAATATCCCAGGATTATGCCTCTCAATATCCCAGGATTATGTCCCTCAATATCACAGGATTATGCCACTCAATATCCCATAATTTACCCCCACAATATGCCAGGGCTTAGCCACCCAATATGCCAACCAGGACTTAGCCACCCAATTTGCCAGGATTTTTCCCCACAGTATGCCAGCCAGGACTTAGCCACCCAATATGCCAGTATTTCCCCCCCCCCCCCCCCAGTATGCCAGCCAGGACTTAGCCACCCAATATGCCAGGATTTCCGAACCCCCCCCCCCCCCCCAGGTTGCCAGTCAGGACTTAGGCACCCAATTTGCCAGGATTTTTCCTCACAGTATGCCAGCCAGGACTTAGCCACCCAATATGCCAGGATTTTCCCCCCCAGTATGCCAGCCAGGACTTAGGCACCCAATTTGCCAGGATTTTTCCTCACAGTATGCCAGCCAGGACTTAGCCACCCAATATGCCAGGATTTCCCCCCCCCCTCCCCCCCCAGTATGCCAGCCAGGACTTAGGCACCCAATTTGCCAGGATTTTTCCTCACAGTATGCCAGCCAGGACTTAGCCAACCAATATGCCAGGATCCCCCCCCCCCCTCCCAGTATGCCAGCCAGGATTTAGGCACCCAATTTGCCAGGATTTTTCCTCACAGTATGCCAGCCAGGATTTAGGCACCCAATTTGCCAGGATTTTTCCTCACAGTATGCCAGCCAGGACTTAGCCACCCAATATCCCAGGATTATGCCTCTCAATATCCCAGGATTATGTCCCTCAATATGCCAGGATTATGCCTCTCAATATCCCAGGATTATGTCCCTCAATATGCCAGGATTATGCCCCTCAATATGTCAGGATCATGCCCCTCAATATGCCAGGATTATGCCCCTCAATATCCCAGGATTATGCCTCTCAATATCCCAGGATTATGTCCCTCAATATCACAGGATTATGCCACTCAATATCCCATAATTTACCCCCACAATATGCCAGGGCTTAGCCACCCAATATGCCAACCAGGACTTAGCCACCCAATTTGCCAGGATTTTTCCCCACAGTATGCCAGCCAGGACTTAGCCACCCAATATGCCAGTATTTCCCCCCCCCCCCCCAGTATGCCAGCCAGGACTTAGCCACCCAATATGCCAGGATTTCCGAACCCCCCCCCCCCCCCCCCAGGTTGCCAGTCAGGACTTAGGCACCCAATTTGCCAGGATTTTTCCTCACAGTATGCCAGCCAGGACTTAGCCACCCAATATGCCAGGATTTTCCCCCCCAGTATGCCAGCCAGGACTTAGGCACCCAATTTGCCAGGATTTTTCCTCACAGTATGCCAGCCAGGACTTAGCCACCCAATATACCAGGATTTTCCCCCATAGTATGCCAGGATCCCCCCCCTTACTTACCTCGTCGCTGCTGCTCTCCCGGTGCTCTCATCTGCCCGTCTGTGGCTGTGAGGGAAGCGTTGTGCGCTCCCCTCCAGCCAATGCGCATTCAGTAAAGTTTTTTTTTTTTAAACAAACTTTATTGAATGCGCATTGGCTGGAGGGGAGCGCACAACGCTTCCCTCACAGCCACGGACGGGCAGATGAGAGCACCGGGAGAGCAGCAGCGACGAGGTAAGTAAAGGGGGGGATTTTTTTTTTTTGAAGCAGGGTTCCGGTGCCCCCAGCTAAGATGCGCCCTAGGCAGCTGCCTAAGTCGCCTTACTGGTGGCGCCGGCCCTGCATGTAGGTTCAATATGAGTGCAAGCCAAGTGCTGTGGGTACAATATAGGTGCATGGCAAGTTCTGTGGGTACTGTATGGTGCTGTGTTAAGTCCTTTAGGTGCAATGTAGGTGCAGAGGAAGGGAATGAAAACAAGGAATGCAATTTTTCAATAACCTTTTTATTACATATAAAAATAGTTGAATATAATATTAAAAAAACCAAATAAGTATAAATGCAACTAGTTATAGAGAGAGATGTCTGTGTGTATAGATATGTATTGTTTTAAAATTGTACAATTGTCACCTCGTGTGGCTCCTGTGTGACGCATAATTAATGGTGGCACCATGTGTGGCATATTTATTGGGCCCAATGTGTGGCATAATTAAGGGGCTCTTTTGTGTGGCATAATTATGGGGCGATTGTGTGTTGCATAATTAAGGGGTGCCCGTGTGTATGGCATAATTAATTGGGCTCCGGTGTGGCATAATTTATGGGGCTCTTATGTGTGTCATAGTTATGGGGCACTTGTGTGTGGCATAGTTAATGGACTCCTGTGTGTGACATAATTTGTGGGGCTCCTGTATGTGCCATATTTAATGGGCCATCTGACTTTCATTAGTAAGGAACCTGTTTGGCATGGTATTGGAGGAAATCCAGGGGGGTGACACCATGAGTTACCACACCTGGTGACACCGACCCTAGTGACGCCTTTAGCTCCGCACCTACTATTGTCCGAGTTTCTTTTTTGTGACTAGTTCACTGGAGTGAAGAAATCTATGTGTGTGTGCATGAGCTCATTAGGATCCATGCAGGTTCAGTCCATGATATGCCCAATTTAGGGTTCAGGGGGCAGAGGTTGAGGGGATCTTATACTTCCATGAAAATCACTCTGGTCTCAAATAATGCCAAGGAGCTAAACTCTCCCCAAAAACGGGCTTATTTGTATGATTTGTTGAATAGAGAAAAAATACATATCGGGTTTGTACAGGAAACCCACTTGGACCAAAAAGGACATCAGATGTGGAGGTATCAGAAATGTTCTGACATATACGTTTCTAGTGTAACCCATAGTAAGAAGAGAGGGGTTGCCCTATTGATCTCCAGCACAGTTAATTTTGAATATATCAACCATGAGGCAAACCATAGAGGTAGATTGCTCATTTTGATCTGTAAGTTAAATAACTCGTTGTACACACTGGTGAATATTTACACCCCTAATGAGTCCAGTTCCTTTCTTATCCACCTTTGTGGAAAGATTGTGTTGTGGCCATAACAGAGAAATGAGAAATAGACACTTGCTTTTTAGACATTCCCTTACATTTCCTCTCTTATCTGCAAGCCCCCCTTCTTTCCCCTCTCCAGTTTCTCTCTCACACACTGCAGGAGGCTGAGACCTGTTGCTGCTGCAGCCTTCTGATCTACGTGTATATTTGCATAAGCACGCCTATTGTTCTACACATGACCAATCCAATAGTAACCCAATAGAAACCCCCCTATATCCTGAGTAATATATCATGTTGTATCACATCCAATAAATTAGAGATTTGCTTTGACCCCACCGCGTGTCAGTGTCTTTTCTCTCCGTGCACGTATCTTAAGTTTCTTACCTTTTGAACCAATTTGGACCAACACATCAACATAACTGACCCTTGATCAGATCCAAAACAGTTGGCGCCCAACGTGGGGCACACGAGAGACCTCCTGGCAGTACACCCCCCGACCCATCGGACGGAGGAAGAACGCACCAACGGACACCGGGACTGCAGCCCGTGATTAAGGTGAGGAATTTTATTATCTCACCTACATGTGTCATTTGGTGCAGTCTTCATCTGTCCGAGGGAGGATGTAACGTCAGACAGGCATCGTGTGGGCATGACAGTAAGAACCCCCCCCCCCATATGTTGAAAATATCTTGATGTGTTGTATATTGTGAGGAGAACTTTGAGTGACTAACCTATATCTACGTATAATAATAAGTCTACCTCAAAATTCCTGTACCGCGGGTCAGCCCAGTTGTCTACCCGTGGGGACAGACGGGGAGGAGGCGGTCAGAGTAAGCCCAGGTGTGCTGTGTATGGTCACGGAGAACTATACGTATCAGACTCTGACTCAACAAAATATACGTAATATTGGTAAATCACAAGACTAAGTTACGGAAAATCCCAGGAAGTGACTAAGTGAAATGGGTAATAATGCAAGTGTCCCGAAGGGTTACTGCTTGCCTGAGCAGTACGTGGCGGACAAAAGAGGGATGCGGTTTGGCAAATGTATACAGAAGTTAGAAACAAAATATGGCATATGCAAGGGTGGCTCGCTGTGTAGTACCACATGGCGACAATTGTTAAGTGATAAAAGAGGCAAACTGCTAGATGACAATTTGCTACAAGCAGTCGAGGTGTGGCTTGACTGTAGTAAAGAATTTGAAAGGACAGGAGGGAAGCAAAAATATGATGAGAATTCAGGAAGGCATTATTGCAAACCTGGTAAAATCACTGGGCTGAGGCAGCCACCGCCCTATAATGGCGCTGACAAGAAGGTAGGTGGTTCCGTATGTGGTCAGCAAAACCCCTCCTCCAGAGAGACGTGTTTTACGTGTGCTCCACATAGCCACACCTTTGTAGTTCCCCAGCACGTCACCCAAGACCCAGCAGCTGCGCCATCTTATCCTCAGCTGACGCCCACGGCTGGACCTTTAATTCCCCTTAACCCCTACCCTCCTGTCCAGCCCACTCCAATGGTACAGCACCTGTATCCTATGATTAATCCAGATGGTACTTTCTGTACACCCCCCACACGGCCCGCACCACCAACACCTCCCATAACCCAGCTGATGGTGGCTGAGGATGATGAGGGGGGGGAGGATGATGAGGGGGGGGGAGAGGATGATGAGGGAACCATTCCCTATACTAGTAGACACGCAGACCTTACTCCCTACACTAGTACCCCAGGAACATCCTACAACCCCATAACACCACAACCCATTAGATCACAGCCAGATCAACACCTTGAACATGAAATACAGGAGTTGAGAACACAAATACGCACCATAACTGGGGAGCAAGCTGAATTCCTTAGACAGGCCAATGAATCTATGACAGCAGTTAGGGGAATTCCCAAATATGTATCTTTCACCCCTAATCAGTTGTACACTATAGTCAACCAACTCCCTGACCCCGAGACCCATCCTATGCCTTTCTTTAGAAAACTAGAGCAGATATACAAAACATATGGCTGTACCTGGTTGGACCTGCAAAGTCTAGTAGAGAATAAGACCGGAGAATATTCCGCCCTTATTCTCGACAAAATTATGAGACCCAGAACTTTCCCACTACCTTATGATGACCGGTCCCAGGGATCTGGAGCGGACTTCATGATCCAGCTACAGCAATGGGCAAAAGCTAAATTAGCTGATCAATCATCCACCCTGCAAGACATGACCCAAGATAAAGGGGAGTCAGTTGAGAAATTTATACAGAGAGTGAGGATGCATTATAGAGACATGGGGTTCAGCACATATGAACCTGTACATCTGCGACTTCTCTCGCGGTCCTTTGTAGAAGGGTTGCGCCCCGACATCAACAAGGCTCTGACCACTTGCCGCCCGGAATGGAAATCTTTAAATATAGAGGTGCTGGAACAAGTAGCTAAAGGGCTTGAAAACAATAACAAAAAGACCCGAGCGGCCGTGATAGCAGTCATGTCCGGAGACGGAACCAGGGATCGTCCACCGACCTGTTATGGGTGCGGCAAGCTGGGACACTTCAAACGAAACTGTCGCAGCCACCATCTTTGGTCTCCCAACCAGCAGCGCCAAAAACAACAGTCATTTCGGCAGCATAGGGAAAACACCACGCCTTCACCTCCGCCCCCACCAACCGACCTATAGGAGCTCGGCAAACCAGTGCAAGGAGGGGGCACCATTTCCTATATGACAGTCTCCACCCCTCCTGCCGGTCCCGCCCCTCGTCTCACACTCGAGGTAGCGGGCAAAGAACTTTCATTCCTTGTTGACACTGGTGCAGCCCGTAGTGTACTTTGCGAGACTGCCGCACACCCTTCTTGGCTTACAAATATTCAATTACCCTGCTCGGGTCTAGAAGGACTTATTCAGCGCAACCCAATAACAAAACCCCTGCCGATTGCCAGCCCGGCCCACCTACCACAACTACATCTTCCCACACATGTCATGTCGCAGTTTGTTGTAAGCAGGACCTGCCCCTTCAATCTGTTGGGAGCCGACATACTGCAGAAAATACAAGCCAATATACAGTTCAAAGAAGACGGGACAGTCACCCTCGGCACTTCTCTTCAGCCGGAAGAAGCCTGTCTGCTAATGGCAGTAAATGCCCTCCCTTCAGGCGACTGGATCTTCTCAACAGACACGCCAGTTACTTGGACACTGCAGGATATCCTACCTCACATACCCGATACTCTTTGGGCCAAAGGACCCCAAGATATTGGTCGCCTCAAGGTACCACCAGTCACTGTAACCCTGAAGGATCCCAAGATCCTGCCATACAAAGCACAATACCCGCTCTCTGTACCACAGCAGGACGCGATTACCCTCCAAGTGCAGGCCCTCCTACTAAACGGGGCTATCAAGCCCACTACTTCTCCTTGTAATACACCACTTTATCCAGTCAAGAAGAAGAGGGAGAAAGGACAACCTATTGTTTACCGCATGGTAAAGATCTCCGAGCTGTGAATGAGGCCACCATCCTTGAAGCACCTATTGTCCCAAATCCACATACTCTTCTGGCCGGCATCCCACCCACGGCTACTACATTCACGGTCATCGACCTGGCAAATGCATTTTTCTCTGTTCCCCTGCATGAAGACTGTCAGTTCCTTTTTGCTTTCACCCATGCTGGGAAACAATACACCTGGACAGTCCTGCCACAAGGAGCCCAAAACAGTCCCTCCTGCTTCAGTAAAGCCATGTCCTCAGTACTACAGCCCTGGCAAGCCGACCACCCGGAAATGGAACTCCTTCAATACGTGGATGATTTACTCCTATGTGCAGATACTCTCTTTGCCTGCATGACGGCTTCAGTTTCTCTTCTCCAATTCCTGGACGCTGCCGGATGTCGAGTGTCCAAATCAAAGCTACAGTTGTGTCTCCCTAAAGTGATCTTTTTAGGTCACTGTATCGCACAAGGAAGCAAACATCTCACGGATGCCAGGAAGAAGGCCATCTCAGACATACAACTCCCGGATACACCGCATCAGCTTCAGACATTTTTGGGGCTTATCTCCTACTGCAGACCCTGGATCCCTGATGCTTCAGTCCAAATGCAGCCCCTGTATGACTGCATACCCCGCAATGCTACTATGCCTTTTCAGTTGACACTGGAAGCTGCAGAAGCCTTTCAGACATTGAAAACAGCCATTGCATCTGCTCCTGCTCTCGGCATCCCCAACTACAATCTTTCCTTCAGACTGTATGTCATGGAACGCCAGGGACATGCCACGGGAGTCCTCACCCAAACCCACGGTTGTCGCAACAGGCCCCTGGGTTACTACTCAAGACGACTTGACCCAGTGGCCAGAGCGGCTCCCTCATGTGTTAGGGCCATCCACGCCGCCAGTTCCCTTTTGGACGTCACATCTGATGTTGTCCTGGGTCACCCTCTCACGATTCTGGCCCCTCACGATATTTCTGCAATTCTCCAGCAAACGCAGCCTAAACATCTCACTGCTCAACGCCATCTTCGACTCCAGTGCAGCCTACTCCTGCCTGACAATGTTACTATTCAGAGATGCCAAATACTGAACCCTGCAGCACTCCTTCCTCTTCCAAGGGGGGAAGGTACTGGCAATACTGAAGCTGAAGATTTTGCAGATTTTATTGATTTACATACAGAAGAAGATCTTCAAGAGACAGAACTCTGGACCCAATCCGGATCCCCACCTGAGGAACCCGAACATGATTGCATCACAATGATGGAAGCTGAAGTAGGAGCTCCCCCATCGGTACAAGATACTCCTCTAACAAACCCTCATTGGACTCTTTTTGTGGACGGCTCACGATACGCCGATGACAAAGGGAAATTCCACACAGGCATGGCAGTCACTAGCGAGCATGAGGTATTGTGTGCAAGACAATTACGCCCGGATCAATCAGCACAGGAAGCTGAACTCATTGCTCTCACTGAAGCCTGCCTCATATCGAAGGAGTCCACGGCCAATATTTACACGGATTCCAGATATGCCTTTGGAGTAGTGCATGATTTCGGAGTCATATGGAAAGCCAGAGATTACATCACAGCTGCAGGAACTCCTATCAAGAACGCCTCAGCAGTAGCGGCTCTAATGGCAGCAGTACTCCTGCCCACCCAAGTGGCAGTGATCAAGGTAAAGGCCCACACGCAAGCCGACACCCCTGAAGCCAAAGGAAATGTCCTAGCTGATCAGGCTGCCAAGAAAGCAGCAGTGGAAGAGGAAGGAGCCCAACCAGATCGTATTCTGACAGCACAAGAAGACCTGGAACAGAAAGAAGTTACATGGGACCTACTGAAGCAAATGCAGAAACAGGCCACTCATGCAGAAAAGGAAACCTGGCGGAAAGAATCAGCCCAAGAAGAAGAATCTGGAATCTGGACACAAGGAAAGAGAGTGTGTTTGCCCAGGGCCCTCTATCCTCTAATAGCATCAGTGGCCCACGGACCTACCCATCAGTCCAAGACAGTTATGAAGGAACTTATTGACAGAATATGGGTGGCACCAGGGATCACCCCAGTCCTGGTAAGACACTCCCAGTCTTGCCTCATCTGTGCAGAATGCAATCCAGGCAGAAATGAACCCACACCCACAAAGTGTCTTCCTAAAGCTTTGTACCCGTTCCAGAGGATTCAGATCGACCACATCCAGATGCCAATGTGCCAAGGATTTCAATATGTACTAGTGGTAGTAGACTTGTTCTCTGGGTGGCCAGAGGCCTACCCTGTCCGAAACCAGACAGCACCCACCACTGCCAAGAAAATCATACAAGAAATAGTTTGCAGGTTCGGGGTACCTGAGGTTATTGAGAGTGATCAGGGCCCAGCATTCACTGCCAACCTAACCCAAGAAGTTTGGAAAATGATAGGGTCACACTTAGCCTTCCACACTCCCTACCGACCTCAAAGTAGTGGGAAAGTTGAGAGACTAAACGGGGTGTTAAAATCAAAAATGTTAAAGATGACCAGGGAGACAGGACTAAATTGGGTACATTGCCTGCCAATAGCACTCTTCTCAGTTAGGCACACTCCAAGGCCCCCACACAAATTAACCCCTTATGAAATTCTATTTGGGACAGGGCCAAGAATGGGACAATATTTCCCTCAGCAATTACAAATGCATTACGAATCTGTAGCAAAATATGTTATTGCTCTCTGTAAACAATTGTCTAACATACATGCACAAGTTCTCTCTTCCATTCCAGATCCTAATTCCTTGGAAGGAAGTCACACTCTGAGTCCAGGAGAGTGGGTAGTGGTCAAGAAACACGTCCGAGGCACTCTTGACCCCAGATACGAAGGACCCTACCAGGTGTTACTGACCACACCAACCTCTTTAAAACTAGAAGGAAGACCCACCTGGATCCACGCCTCCCATTGCAAGAGGATAAAGTGTCCTCCACCTCCTGACTAATAAAATGCACCTAACACTTTTGCTGATGCTCTGTAACCATGTTGGCCTTCTAGGGGCTGCAGGGTACCGGCAGACAGCCATTACACAAGTTAAACGAGAGGATGGCAATCACATCACCACTTTCTGGTATAACTCATCTAACACACATGTGGTCACGTTCAAATTTGATTTCTGCCATCTGGTACTTTGCCCATCACCCGGTTGGCAATGTACCATGTACCAGTACGACTTTTACGGATCCATATACATTTGTGTATCTGACAGTTATTGGGGAGACAACTGTGGGTATTGGGGGGCTGTGGGATGGAACACAGGAAAAAGTTGGGAATACAAACCACAGTCAGCCATAGATAAAAAAGACTCCCAAGGGAAATCTCTCCTGGACAGAATGACCCTACTCAAGAGCGGGACCTGTAACCCCAACGGGGAAACCGGTAAGAACATGCCTCTCACCCTCACCATAGAGAACCCCAGCCCCGGAGATGCAGGGACATACATAATGAGTAACTGGATTAAGGGGAGAATGGGGGGACCCACAGGAAAATTTCATATCAAAGACATGTATAAATCTCATGAATGGCCAGAACCACAGAAACAGGTAAACCCCGTAAAGAAAATGACAGCAATGGCTGACCCCACCTTTGAGGATACTATGGCTGCAGAAACAGGTTTCAGTGATACTAACCTCTGGCTTGAATGGATGAAGTATAATGCAGATAAACATAATAAGAGTGGCTGCTATGTCTGTGGAAGCGCACGTCCCCATTTAGGTACTGTTCCCATACATCTGCCAGTAAGTTTAGAGTCCTGTTTTCTCAGTCTGTACACTAACACTTCCACTAACCAATCTGTATGCAAGGCTTGGAAAGATGAGTTTCCCTTACTTACAAAAGCACCCAAATCCAGAGAGGGAATAACCATTTACCCTGGTAATTACACTTGCTATCAGAACACAAAGGGTAACGGTAGGTTCATAGGTAACTTCACCGAAGGTTATTGCTCAGAAATCAGTTCTCTGGAAGAATCTTACACACAAAATCAAGTATATGCTTTAGGAGATGTGTATTGGATATGTGGTGATCAAAAATACGACCCAGGTTAGAAGGTAATTGGACAGGACAGTGCGCTCTAGCAAAAGCCATCATGCCCCTCCACATATTTAGTGAAGGAGACACAACGCCCACCGTAGAGGAGGCGATAAACCCAACCAGGAGAAAGAGGAGTGCACCCCAAGCCAGCTTTGATCCCCATGTGTATATAGATGCTATTGGAGTTCCCAGGGGGGTCCCAGATGAGTTTAAAGCCAGAGACCAGGTAGCAGCAGGATTCGAAAGTCTTTTTTCCCCGATAATCTCAGTAAACAAGAATGTTGACTGGATCAATTACATATACTATAACCAACAACGGTTTGTGAACTATACAAGGGATGCCCTAAAAGGTATAGCAGAACAGTTAGAAGCCACTTCCCAAATGACCTTTCAAAACCGAATGGCTTTAGATATGATCTTAGCAGAAAAAGGAGGAGTGTGTAAAATGATTAAAGACACTTGCTGCACATACATTCCAGATAATACTGGACCAAACGGTAAGGTCACGCTTGCAATTAAAAAACTGACTGAATTGTCTAAAGAACTGAAGCGCAACTCAGGAATTCCAGATCCCTGGGACCAATACTTTGGGTGGCTCAAAGGATGGAAATCCGCCCTAGTGCAGTTGGGCATTATAATCCTTATAGTATTAATAATATTATGCATTGTCACGTGTTGCATGATACCCTGCTTCAAAATGATGTGGGCAAGAATCATGTCCCCGGTCACAGATGTCCCGATCATGTTAATGTACGGAGATGAGGAAGAAGAGTTCCACGCTGTTCCCCCTTGTTCGCCATGACGCGTTCCTGTGATAGGGACAGATGGACCCTGTGAGGTTATGCCAAAGCCCTTGTTACCGGGTGCTCGTCCACAAGGGATGAGTGGCCGCCACTGCAGGTGAAGAGGAGCAACGAAAGGTACGCCTCACGGGCCCGATAGGTGATAGGGACAGTCTACAATCAAGTGTCCCAAGGGGGGACTGTTGTGGCCATAACAGTGAAATGAGAAATAGACACTTGCTTTTTAGACATTCCCTTACATTTCCTCTCTTATCTGCAAGCCCCCCTTCTTTCCCCTCTCCAGTTTCTCTCTCACACACTGCAGGAGGCTGAGACCTGTTGCTGCTGCAGCCTTCTGATCTACGTGTATATTTGCATAAGCACGCCTATTGTTCTACACATGACCAATCCAATAGTAACCCAATAGAAACCCCCCTATATCCTGAGTAATATATCATGTTGTATCACATCCAATAAATTAGAGATTTGCTTTGACCCCACCGCGTGTCAGTGTCTTTTCTCTCCGTGCACGTATCTTAAGTTTCTTACCTTTTGAACCAATTTGGACCAACACATCAACATAACTGACCCTTGATCAGATCCAAAACAATTGGATCAGATATCAAAAGGTACAGTCATTAGAGCAGGAGATATGAATTATGTACCTGACACACAGATGGATACAACTCTTGCTAAAGGTGAAACGCTAGATCCAAAAGTAAAGGCACTTGCAATAAAATTAACAAAATGGCTTTATAGCAAATGATCTGTATGACCCTTGGCATCTGCACCATACAAATGAAAGATTTTTCTTTCTACTCAGCACCACCTTTGTCGTACTCTAGAATCAATGTTTTCTGCATACAGCTTTCATACTTGGGAGATGTAAATCCTCTAGGATGGGTGATATCGGATGGTCGGTGTGACAGACCCCCAGGTACCCCAACTGGATACCTCCATCAGAACTCTGCTTCTTTGTATCGGCCACCCCAAGCCACCAGGCAGAACCAGTGTTGTATATAGAGCTTCCAAATCACCAGACAGGACCAGTAACTTTGAATGCACATTTATTGAACCATAACAGAGTCTATATTCAGACATAATTCAGTTAACATAAAACTCAACCCACATATTAAAATATAATAGAAACCAAACAGAAATTAACCAGCATTGCAACAGATATAGAAAACAACATCATAATTAGTTTAAATCACACTTAAGCAGCAGACGGGCTGTCTGCACTACATGCGGAAAACTATGGTCCTTTACTCCCCTGTGACGTATTGTACTCACAGTGGTCTCCTCACAGAATTATACATTACACATAAACCAATATACAAAACAATCTGACTTAATAACCATAATAAACATAGCACATTGAAAGGGACCAATTTGTCTTAGGTCTCTATCAGCAAGTCTCTGGTATAAGGCAATGTATCACTCTGATTTGGATTCACGTGGTGGGAGTTGGAAACACATCAGCGAACGCGTTCTGAGAGTAACTCAAGTCTGACACAAGGTTGTTCGTTAAGTAACTCTAAAGTTTATTGTAAAGACAAGCACTTATATAGAAACAACAAGACATTCGCTGGCATCATATCATTGGCTAAGACTTCATACACAACATAGGGGCGTGGACATAGAATACATACGTGTTACATATATATAGTTATATAATTAACTAAACACTTTGTTTCTATGTGTCTATGTAGAATTACAAAACTCCTGAGATGCTGACACAGGATGTGACCCTTAGGTCATTTTCTACCATTTTCCTTTATCTCTACCTTATTGATTTAGTCTGGGTTAAAGTCTGGTATCATTAGATTTATTACTTCTTACTCTATGTATGTAGAATAGATGATAGGCACAGACAAAAAATGTGCTCCCTCCAAGAGGGGAGGGGGGTTTAACCCTTCCCTGACATTAACTCTTCCAATGCTGAATTGACTCTTGTTATGTTAACACAATAAATATAAGTTTACCCTAACAGTTCCACTCTTTTATCCATTACAACATAATGGATAACCATGAAGACAAGATCACTGTTTCTACAGGTTTTCTCTTTACAGATTGCAGGGCCTTAGCATTGATGCATTTAGCACACTTTACAATTATATAAATGGCACCTATAGCTACTATTAATAAAACAACATATTCAATCCAAAAATCCCACATCCATAATAACGCTTTAATAACCAACTATGACTGTCCTGTTTTACCGGACTGCCTCATGACAATACTGACATCTAACATTAACTCTTAAATAACCTGCAAGATTAGGTTTAGACCTTTGGCGCCTGAGCAGACCTCAGCTTCGCTCAGCAGAGATATTGGACTTATAATCTAAAAAAATTCACAGTATCTCTATCTTAAATATGGAAGGCCTGCCATAACTATCTAACTATGTTACATAATGTTACATAATGGCATGACCTGATGACCCAAAAACACATGTGGTCACAAGACTAAAATACATATCTATGTATCATTGCTCCTCTTACCCTGCCTAATAAAAACCCCTAAGGTTATTAATGAGCAATTCTCTAAAACCAATAGATGCATGTAAAAATAAAACATATTATTCCAGAGTTTGCGTAATACTTTAAATGACTTTGAGCAAAGCTGAACATGCATTCAGAACACACAAAATGGCATGCATTCAGAACATAAAGCGTCAGTCAGATGAAATGGCAGCGGACAAAACAATATGGTCCCCCATCCACGACGTGACTCCAGAGGCCCCTACAGTCCATATAATATTCATACTGTTCCCCCCTTTTATTCTTAGAAATTGACATTGTCTGTTTTTAAGGATAACCATCAGGAGTTGCCTGGTCAACATAATCATTGTATCCAAGGTGATAAGGCACACTTCCTCGATTTCACACATTGGTAGGTCATCTAGCTTAATTGCACTGTAAGCTTCCATAATGGGGAATATTTGAGCAGCATCTTCCAGTCTTCTCGTAGGGGCATGATGTCAGTGGTCAGGATGCACTTGAGGATGAGACCCTTGAAACAAACAACATAAACACAGACAATTAGCACCACTGATCTCACACATGCCAAACCACTTACAAGTTTCGCTCCAAGTGATCCTAGCCAATTTCCCAGTCCCCGGGGATCTCACGGATTACTTGTGGACACTTTTTAACCTATTCCTTAAATTCATAATCCTTCTTGATTAAACTCTCTTACAAAAACAAACTTATCTTAAAGTATCTGAGAAGTTTCCTAACATTCTCTATACAAAATTCCGCAAAAATATTACCAAAATACAATTTCTTTATGGATCGACTAAATCGTGTTTGGTAAATTTCAAAAGTTCACTATACTCCAAACATTTAAACAGAATTAAACAAATCTTTACCACAAATATTACAAACCATCAATAACAATTTTATACATATGTAATCAATGAAAATATACTTCGCAACAATGATGATCTATCATAGACTGTTGTATCTGTTGCAGACTCCTGGCAGGGGCGGATCCAGAGTCTGATCTCGGGAGGGGCACATGTCCGCCTGTCTTTTCCTCTCTCCCATGTCCGTCTGTCTTATCCTCTCTCCCATGTCCGTCTGTCTTATCCTCTCTCTCATGTCCGTCTGTCTTTTCCTCTCTCCCATGTCCGTCTGTCTTTTCCTCTCTCTCATGTCCTTCTGTCACGCTCCTCTCCCTTCCCATGTCTGTCGCACTCCTCTCACTCCCCGTGTCCCTCTGTCTCTCTTCCTTCCCATGTCCGTTTCTCTCCTCTTCCTTCCCATGTCCATCTGTCTCTCTCATTTCCCATCTCTCTGTCTCTCCTCTCCCATCCCATGTCTGTCTGTCTCTCCTCTACCATCCCATTTATGTCTCTCTCTTCTCCCTTCCTATTTATGTCTCTCTCCTCTCCCTTCCCATGTCTGTTTGTCTCCTCTCCCCTTCCCATATCTGTCTGTCTCTCCACTGCCATCCCATATCTGTCTGTCTCTCCTCTGCCATCCCATATTTGTCTGTCTCTCCTCTGCGAACCCATGTCTGTCTGTCTCTCCTCTACCATCCCATTTATGTCTCTCTCTTCTCCCTTCCCATGTATGGCTCTCTCAGCCAATTTGCCCAATAATATGCCAGTGTTAGTTGCCATTTAATATGCCCCAGCCAATTTGCCCAATAATATTCCAGTGTTATTTGCCATTTAATATGCCCCAGCCAATTTGCCCAATAATATTCCAGTGTTATTTTCCATTTAATATGCTCTTGCCAATTTGCCCAGTAATATGCCAGTGTTATTTGCCATTTTATATGCCCCAGCCAATTTGCCCAGTAATATGCCAGTTATTTGCCATTTTATATGCCCCAGCCAATTTGCCCAGTAATATGCCAGTTATTTGCCATTTAATATCCCCAGCCAATTTGCCCAGTAATATGCCAGTTATTTGCCATTTAATATCCCCTGCCAATTTGCCCAGTAATATGCCAGTTATTTGCCATTTAATATCCCCAGCCAATTTGCCCAGTAATATGCCAGTTATTTGCCATTTAATATCCCCTGCCAATTTGCCCAGTAATATGCCAGTTATTTGCCATTTAATATCCCCTGCCAATTTGCCCAGTAATATGCCAGTTATTTGCCATTTAATATCCCCTGCCAATCTGCCCAGTAATATGCCAGTTATTTGCCATTTAATATCCCCTGCCAATCTGCCCAGTAATATGCCAGTTATTTGCCATTTAATATCCCCAGCCAATTTGCCCAGTAATATGCCAGTGTTAGTTGCCATTAATATTCCCCAGCTAATTTGCCCAATAATATGTCAGTGTTTCCTATCATTAATAAGCCCCTGCCTCTTTCCCCAGTACATTCCCCCCGTATCCCCAGCACTTACCTTTCCCTGGTGGCTAGTGACAGGCAGCATGGTCTTCTCCATGCTGGCTGTTCGTCTCACAGATGGTTGTGCCGACAGGTCACGTGACCCGGCGCGCGTATGACGTCAGCGCGCCGGTCACGTGACCTGTCGGCACTTCCGTGTCGGCACACTGCACGGGGAGCCGAACAGGCAGCACGGAGGTTACTCTGTGCTGCCTGTTCGGCTCCCTGTGCAGCCTGCCGGCAGGCAGAGGGGGTGAGGGGGATCTTCCGATCCCTTCTCACCTCAGTCTCTGCCTGCAAGCGCGTTTTTTTTTTTTTTTTAAAGTGTTTTTTTTTTTTCCTCTCTTCTCGGGGGGGGGGGGGGGGGCAATTGCCCCGTTGCCCCTCCCCCCCCTGGATCCGCCACTGACTCCTGGGTGATTTGTTTGCAAGTTACCCTTAGAATGAAGACTCGGCTTATGTTGGCTAGTGGTCAGGGAGAATTTATGCCCATCAAAACACTAACTTGCTGCTCCTTTGTTGCCCTATTTGTCAATACAGGAATGTGAATGTGGATCCAGGAGTTGAGGAATAATTTTCACAACAATATTCCAGTAGACTTTGTTAGGATCCTTTCTTTACTTGTATTGTAAAACTGTTTCTTCTTAAAATAAACTTTTTCTTTCTTTAGAAATAATATTTTATCAGCAATAGATTTGTTGGTGCACTTTGAACTTGTCTTTTGTTGACTGTACAGCTTCATTCTATATGGAAATAAAACTTAAAAATATTCCAGTTAGTAACATGCTATATTTAATTAAACATTTTGGCTTATTTGCTTTACATTAAAATATTATTATTAATATTATGACTCATAGCTCGTGTCCCAAAATAATTAGACCACTCTTATGTTCTTTAACAATATTTTTATCCTTTTATAATTCTCCTGACTGAGTATGATGAGTGTAATATAGAACTGATAATAATAATTACTCACTGTCAATAATCACTAGCACTTCATTAGTGATTAAGACCTCTTACTGGAACTGCATCTGTAATAATCTAGATTTGCTGGCTTAATCAGTAAACTCTGAAACAACATCATTATAGGCTGGAGCTACTTCAATAAAACTAACAGGCGTGACGTGTCAAAATAAATATTTTATAAAGAATTCACAATTGATACACATACATAGTCAAAATTATTGACAACAGAAATGTATCTCTTGACCATTATCACCTATCGTGACCATAGCCCAGAACACAACTCCATTCCCCTCCCTTCACAAAAAAATCCTTTTGCAACCACTACTACAACTCTCTTATCTGCAATTAGACTAGCAGATAGAAGGGGAAACAAAGGGGGGTTTTCTGGGTGAACTTTGTCTCTCTTTCACACACAACAAAAACTGTCTGAATTCATTAACTCTTAGAACTCCACAGAATATGACACTTGCTAATTCTTCCCACTAATCACTGACGTACGTACATTCTCATATATTAAAACTTGTCTTATATCTAAAATGTTAAACAACATCTCAATATTCTCTCCCAATGTATCACATGGGGGTACTTTGCCTTATTTATGACAAAAATTAGAATGCAACAAATACCATGTATATATTTACTGTGTATAAACATGTTAGAGGTGTTAGCGCTGTATTTATTTAAATATGTATTGCTCTCCAGCTGGCAATATGACTTCCCCTATAGTTTGAACATTATATTTATGTATCACCAACAATGTAAGTAGCGCTGTAAAAATAATTCTGGTCACACTAAAAAGATAAAAACAATGACAGTATATGCACGTTACCGCAGACTATATTTGATGGGCAGGGAGTTTCTTTAAAATACTGATCAATACTTTTCAGTATAAACTAAAAATGCTCCCTCTTATTGCTATATACCATTTATTTCCTTCTCAAATTAATATTGACTTGTAAATCCTAACTGCCATATTCTTAGCCCATAACGTCTTCTCTTTTTACTTATGTGCAACATGACCTCTGACCTTTTACAAAATACAAAAACCATCTAACTCCAGCAATCTGCCAATTCCATGGCCCACAAAGCCTTTAACGGTTTATTTTTACACATAAAATTCACTCCTTAACATATTACGAATAAATGTTACTCAAGTCTTTCTCTGATACCAACTCTGAAATTCTACTTAAATCTAAAGCAAATCTGTAGCTATAAATAACTTAAAATTTAGACATCTTTTCTTATCTATTTTATCTAAAGTGTTGGAAAATGTGATATCTTATGTTGGGGAAAATCAAAACCCATCTTCAACATACACTAAAAATTCAAATTCAAAAGCCCTTCCAAACTACATAAAAATGATATACTTGTCAAGACACCTAAATACAAAAAGGAGGAAAGTACCCTAAACAAATAAACATTTCTAATAGGTAACATGTAAAACCTGTTAAATGTTTAGTCTTTAAAAAAAGTATTAGAGTGCATTGCTAGACCATAAAGCTGTAACCTGAGCCAGTATTTTAAAATATCCCAAAAGATATACAGCTGGGAAGATTCACACTAAAATAACACTGATACAGTAATAGAGAATATGTATTTTTACCCTCATTATGCCTCTGAATATTTAGATTGAATAAAAATAAACCTAATAATAATGGCATTTATCAAATTTTACAGCTGTTCTACTATCCACTGGATCGATCACGTATATTTAACATGATGTTCAAGAGAGACCTGGAGTAATATATGACTCTTGCTGTTTTACACACAAATATTTTTATTTTTCTTACTTAATGATACAGTTACACAAATGCAGTAGCAAATTAATTCCAAAACTATGCATACCACAAGTAAAATTACTGACTATGCCAAAGTAAAACTACTCTGCTTACCAAAAATAACACAAACAGTAACTATTGTTACTTTTCAGCTAGAACTCATTTACTATAAAACTTCTCATCACACTGATGAATATAGCCCAGAAGACAGTCACTCAAAAATCACTCAAAAATTATACTAGCGGCATAACGTGCCTATTTTTATTGAGCGCTCGTTTGAGTGATCCAGGAGATATGTCCTCTCTACTCCACTAAATATAAAACACTTCCTTTTGTTACATCTCTATAAAACACGACTGCTGCTTTGGGGCTATTGACACAAAACTAGGACATGTCTCTACTCTTGTGGTAAAATATTAGAGACTTTTACTGTAACACTATTGCCCATTTGCGCAGACATCACTTATAAAGATACAATTATATCTTAAAGAATAGCAGTTGCAAAAATTACTTATGCAAATATTTAAACAATAATGACAATTCTCCTAATGACAACATTAAACATAATATGCCACAGCTTCTATGGTCTTATCAACTTGCACAGCTAACATATCCAAAACACCAAGATACAGTGTACTTGGGAGTTACAGACATGAGACTCTAATCTTCAATATGTTTTACAGAAGGATCTGTGTCCTCTGTTACACAGCTTCAGTTCAGAACTATTGTCTTCTTACTTATAAATGTGTCCCAGACACACTAGACTGAACACTCTTATATTTCAGATTAACAATGCAATGTTATAATACTCATATACTTTATACTTTCAATTTCTACTATAACCTTAAAACACTGTTTTAAGGTTATAAACCTTGGCTGTGAGACAATTCAAACATACCTTATGGCCACAGACACAGCAGTTAACTCCTTTTCTGACAATTTGCATGCCATGCTGCACTGTGTGGGCTCTGAGCAAACAGGGAATGCTGGACACAGCGACTCTGGCTTAGCTTTCTGTGGGACAGGTCTCTTAGAGTATTTAGATTTACCCTTGTTAATACGAGTTCTACCTTGCACTTCAAAATACTCCAAAACATGAAAACGCATACACTTTACATATTCTGCATTCAACCACTCATAACCACGCACATTATTTGCTCTACCATTAATAGTGTGCAGTTCATGAGACTGACCTGCACCAACTAACAGATATTGAGGCGATGACGTAGCACGCACGCTGTGAACGCACGGCGTTAGGGGAGCCCGAGAGAGAGAAGCAAGAAGGTGATGATAGAGAGACCACTGAAGCGCTAAAGTAGACGGCGGAGAAAACGGCGAAGAATTGATACAAGCTTCGACGGAGAGAGGTGATAAAAGCCTTAGACACTGTGAAGGTAAGCGCCCCTGGATTTAAACCCGCAGCTGCAGGGGCCGCCACAGAAGCAGGCAGGAAGTCGGAAAGAACTATCCATGCGGTGACTGCTGAATGGAGATCGAGGCAGACAGGCATTAGATAAGTTTTATGACCCTTTTTTCCTTCTGGGGGAACATATGTCTGCGGAGATAGGTAGAAGGGGACTTATTGCTTGCTAGTAAATCGAGTCCATCAGTGGGGGTGAAGTTGCAGCACCTAGTGAGCCCAAATAAGACAAGGACTGTACGTAGCAAGCTGACAGGCCTAATATCCTCCATGTGACCTGATTAAATCAAACTACGGTCTGGCTCAGAAATACATAAAGTGAGACCTACTGCTTACTTACAGGCCTGTTTACCCACAGAGTGAAGGTATAACCCTTGACTTACCTAAAGTGTTAAAAACCCTCATACCAAGAAGAAGGTATCCTCACTGGTGATTTATTCATCACTGTATCTCTTCCCAACACAGCCAAGAGTGGAAGCAAATTGACCTGAATTAACTACCATTTAGAGTCTTCCCAGTAAAGGAAGCAATAGTGCAAGACACTATAACTGGTATAGGGGATTCTATCACCACTAAAAAAAAAAAAAATTTGAATTGAGGAGAAAAAGAAAAAAAGGAGAGAAAAGAGAAAAGGGAGGGAAAGGAGGAGGAAAGAGAGAAATAGGAGAAATAAACTCCTAATCACAGCTGGAATAAAAGTGTATTGACCATCACCTCTCTACAAATTAAAGATATAACTGGAAAAGGCTATTAACACTTAAAGTAATAGCTGTGGTCACAGAAATAAATCAATCCCCACAGAGAAGAATAAAAACAGAGGAAGAGGAGAGGGGAAGATAAGGAGAATAGAAATGGCGGGGAAAAAAACACTAGACAAAATCTCAAGAAGAGATAAGAAAGAAGAAAAAAAAAGAGCTAAGAACAGAAAAGAGGCTATCTTTTTTCTCACCGCAAACACAAAAACCAGATATAGAGAACCCTCTTGAAAGGTCAAGTCCAAGTGAGGATGAACAAAATCAAGGTAGCCCACAAACAATGGATCTTAAACAGATGATACAGGAACAATTGAGGGAAGCCCTTGACTCCCAATTTGAAAAAATAAAGGGTCAGATTCAGATACAAGTAAAAGATTTAAAAACAGATCTTATGTCAATTGCAAACAGAGTCAGAGCTAGCGAAGAAAAAATTCAAACATTGGAATTCAATGATAACAAAAGAGAAGAAGATTCCAAAAAAAAAAAATCAAGCAAAAATAGATCTTCTAGAAGAAATAATCTGAGAATACGTGGTATCGCAGAGTCCATAACAGATGAGAAACTAGAAAACTTCCTCAAAGAGCTATTTAAGACCATGGGGGTGAGACAAGAGAATGATACCCATCTATGGGACCGGTGTCATAGAACAGTGAAACCTGCAAACTTAAGGGAAGAACTACCAAGAGATATACTGATATGTTTCTCATCTTTCAGGATAAAAGAGCAGATTTTAAGATCAATCAGAGATAATCCCCTGAAAGAACCATATCAAAATATAAAAATTTTCCCAGACATCTCCTTTTACACAAGATTTAAAAGAGCCCAGTTTGCACATTTAACGGCGACGTTAAGACAAAAAGGCATTGGGTACAGATGGGCCTGGCCGGTCAAGGTAGTTCTAACATATAATTTTGAGACTCTAAGCTTTGACTCTCCAGAGAGACTTACAAAATGGATTGAAGAAGCTAAATTAAACTAAACTACGAGTATAAAATTGAGGTAGGAGGGAGAGATAAAAAGGATTGAAAAGGGTTTTTTTTTTTTTTTTTTAGAAAGAAAGGGTCCCTATGAGGAAGGGTATCATAGATATGCATTCTTCGCCACGAAGTAATTACAACTATTATAGAAGTAATTTCTTAATCAAGATACATTAGGTAGACATTCAGATACACATATTAATTACACTTCTTCCACTAGGTAAACTGATTGGGGACTGCACGGAACCTAGGGCACTATATAATAAAGAAATAACAGGAAATGAGGGTGGATAAATAAAGCGAGGAAGGGTTGAGGGGGTAAATAAATGTATAAGAAATAAGAGGGAGGGAACTAAAAGGGGGAACCAATTTGTAAATGAGTAGATCAATGATCCACGGAAAAGAAAGGGACCATATTAGGAAGGAAATGATAAAGGTGTGTTATCCCTCCAAACACATACACAGTTAATACAAAGACACTACTTAATTTAGATACACTAGCTGGACAATCAGACACTCACAGTTTTTACACTTTGTTGTTTGTTTTTTTTGTGTTTTTTTTACAAGGAATAAGAGGGATACGCGCCTATTCACATATTGACCACATCATAGGAGATGCAAATTTAGCAGCAATGATACACCGAATCCATATTCAAGATATAACATGGTCAGATCATAATATGATAATCATGGATATTACAGACCAAAACAAAAGATTAAAAACTGAGTGGAGATTGAATAACAACTTATTAAAGAAAGATCAAGATATAGATTATATTAAAAATACAACACGATTATTTTTTGAGGAAAATGATGTGGAAGATACGGAGATAGCGACCCTATGGTGTACTTATAAGGCCGTAATTAGGGGTCATTTTATTCGACTGGGAGCATATGCTAAGAAACAGATAGAGGCAGGGTTATCTGATCTATATATTACTCTATTTCAATTAAACAAAGAAAATAAGAACAACCCAAATAGAGAAAAATCTAAGAAAATTGCAGAAATTAGGGAGAAAATTAATTTACAATTAATAAACGTAGCAAATAGGTCATTGAGAGCCCTAAAAACTACAAGATATTATAAAGGTAATAAAGCTGACAAATTAATGACTAACCAACTGAAGAAAAAAAGGACCAAACATAATATCTCCAAAATTGTACATGAGGGGAAGACATATATGGCCCCCATGGACATAGGCCATGCTTTCAATACCTTTTATAGTTCCTTGTATAATCTCCCACAAAAGACTAAAATAGAGGAAATACATAATTATTTTGAAAACAAAGAATTCACCAAATTGCCGCAACAGGTTCTGAAAGATCTAAATAAGGAGATCACATTAAAAGAACTATGTGAGATAATTAGGAAACTAAAAATAAAAAAATCCCCGGGACCAGATGGGTTCGATGCCCTTTTTTATAAGATCCTAAAAAATGAAGTAACGCCATATTTAGTAAAGCTATTCAATACAGCCATGAGGAATGGAGCACTCCCACAAGAAATATTGAAGGGTAATATCATCCCAATTCTGAAACCAGAGAAAAATCCAGAGTTACTGACAAGTTACAGACCAATATCTCTTTTAAACATTGACGCAAAGATCTATGCGGGGGTATTGGCAGAGAGACTGAAGCAGGTACTGCCAAGCCTGATACACTGTAACCAAGTGGGATTTTTAGTAGGACGCTCGGCTACTAATCATATAAGAACATTGGCAGACCTCCTAGGAGATATGAAGGAGAAGGGTGTCCCCCGGCTGAATCTGTCACTGGACGCAGAAAAGGCGTTTGACAGGATCAGCTGGGGTTACATGTCAAGGGCTCTGTTGGCCTTTGGGATTGAGGGAGAAATACATCAGGCAATTATGGCATTATATGGGGCGCCAGAAGGCAGAGTAATTGGTTCAGGTATACAATCAAACTGGTTCCCAGGGCTGCCCCCTCTCGCCTATCTTATATGTCCTGGTGCTAGAACCACTTGCCAAGGAAATAAGAGAATGCCCAGGGATAGTAGGCTGGGGAAAGGAAGGAGCCCAGAAAATAATGCTGTACGCAGATGATGTACTGCTTACAATACAAGACCCTATACGATCCTTGAAACAAATAATGTCGCTGATAGATCAATATAGTTATTTATCAAATTACAAATTAAACATTAACAAATCGGTTGCACATTTAATATCGATGAATTACACTCAAAAGACCGAAGTAGAAAGATACGGTTTTACTATAGCAGAAGATTCTCTCCCATATCTAGGTATTAAAATTTCAAAAGACCCAGAAGAATGGACCCAGATAAATCTCCTACCTTTGATAAAAGAGACAAATACTCTATTTAAAAAGTGGCGAGGACTATTTATATCCTGGATAGGCAGAATCAATGCGGTAAAATCATATGTCTTGCCAAGGTTCCTATATGTTTTTAGAATGTTGCCTTTCTCCTTTCCAAAATGTTGGTTGGAACTTATTCAAAGATCCTTCAACAGATACGTATGGGCTCAAAAACGACCCAGAGTGAATTTACAGATCTTAACAAAAAGCAAGGGACAAGGGGGGGTAGGGATGCCGCTAATACAAGATTATGCACAAGCAACATTATTGGCACAAGCCTTCCTAACACTAAATAAAAGATCAAGTAAAGAACCCTGGTTCAACTTAGAATTAGAAAAAAATTCACTTCCGGGAGATTTTTTAGCATACTTTTGGACCCCAGAAAAATTTATAGGAAGGAAGAGAGATATAGAGTTAAATCATCCCCTCTCACACATTTATAAAAACTGGAGAACAACAAAAAAAAAATGGGAATGGGAGACAGGTTGCTCCCCTCCTTACCCCTCACTGTCGTCCAGAATCTGAATGAAGGTCTGGACCTTAGGAAATGGGATAGGAGGGAATCAAGAATATCTCAGATCTGATGGAAGGGAACAGGATAAAATCATTTGGGGAATTACAGAGAACCTTCTCTCTTACTGGAGAAGATAGTTTTAAATATTTGAGAGTAAGGAGTTTCCTTGGGGATTTGGTGAGTAATGTCCCTCTTACTAAACCTCAAAGGATATTACAAGATTTATTAGAGAAAACTGATTTAAAAAAATAACTACAAAAGCAATTGACTTAATTAGAGCAATAAAACAATATAGGCTACCGGTAGCTTTAACTAAATGGGAAAAAGATCTTAATTTGACAATTGAGGAAAGGGAATGGAACCGGGCATCATACTATAACTATGAAGCGATGCACTGCCTAAACCTTAACCAACTCCAGTTCAAAGTGATGCACAGGAGCCATTTAGTACCCACAACTTTAGCAAAAATATCAGAGATAAATATACCTAATTGTTGGAGATGCGGGAATAAGAAAGGCGATGTTATACATATATGGTGGAGTTGTCCAATAATTAAATCTTTCTGGCAAAACATCTCTGATAAACTAGTACGAAACATAGGCATAGAATGGAACCTAACCCCAGACAGAGCTTTACTCCATTTAAACTTCCCAAATAAAACTGGGAAAGAAGTATCATTTGTCATTCACTTAATGGCCGTAATAAAATTAGAAATTGCTAGGAGCTGGAAGTCTATAGTACAACCAAACTGGGCAAAAATTAAGATGCAGCTGATAGATCACTGCCTAATGGAGAGAGGAATTGTCTCGCAATACAATTGGAACGCCAAAATGTATAAACAATGGGACGACTGGGTAAATTTCCTTAAAGAAGGCCACTTAGATTGAGTAATGGGAGAAGAACAAGGGTAGTTTGTGCAATCCCTTACCAATCCCCTCACGATTAAACCTGAGCCGAGAACTGCGAAGTGTGGAGTGCGAGGACGGGGAGCGTGAACCACAGATGCATGAATGCGTTGTATGTGATATATGTTGGTACGATATGTGCAATTGATTCAATGGGCATCCCATGCCTCCTCAATGAAGTAGGGGAGCTGTGGGGGTGGGGGGGGAGAGGAGGGAGGGGGTAGGGGTAGATAGGCACAGATTGGAAACATAAAGATTAAACTAGATTAAGGGAGAAAGAGGAAGGAAAAGTAAAAAGGAAAGAAAAGAGTGGAGTAGGGAAGGTAGGTAAGAAGGGGGGGGTGGAGGGTGGGGGGGGTGGAGGGTGGGAGGGGAGGGGAGGGAGAGAAATAGATACAAAGTAACAACACAAGCAAAATACTCTCACGTTATACAATCACGCCAAACTGGGGAATAATAAGGAAAAAATTTTACAATTTTGATACAAGACACAATGATGTGAATTAAGGCAAGTTACAATTTAATTAGCCAACGCTGAGTGTTAAAAAAAAAAAAAAAAAATTTAAAAATTGTGTGCAGTTCGGGTATTTCCTTTTCCCAATCAACATCCTAAACAATATAACAATTTATCAATACACAGTTTATGTAACAATTTTGTGCACTTAATTGATGCTCACCTCTCACCACGGAATATTTAAAAATTCTATGTACAATTTAGAAAATAAATGCCGTAATTCTATATTATCAAAACACCCTGGTTTCTTTAACACCTTGGAATTGCATCAAGGGTTTCACTGACAAACTATCAGTGACTAAGTGCCTTTTGATATTATTGTAAAATCTTCAATAATGACTCTCTATTAGCCGGTACAATCTCAGCTTATACTGGAAACTACCTCAGAATTATAATAACTATTGCTAGCACAATCTTAGCAGATTTTTAGACAGTTGCGACCTGTCTCCAAATCCACTACACAGGGTTTTTTTTTTATTTTAAACAGAGACTTTCACAAATTATTAAGAATTCAGAGAAACACGGGTAAGTCAGAGATGTATAATAATACACATGTACTCACACGGCCTTTCTGAATCCCACTTCTCACACCAAATTGAAAGGGACCAATCCATCTTAGGTCTCTATCAGCAAGTCTCTGGTATACGGCAATGTATCACTCTGATTTGGATTCACATGGTGGGAGTTGGAAACACATCGGCGAACGTGTTCGGAGAGTAACTCAAGTCTGACACAAGGTTGTTCATTATGTAACTCTAAAGTTTATTGTAAAGACAAGCACTTATATAGAAAAAACAAGACATTCGCTGGTATCATATCATTGGCTAAGACTTCATACACAACATAGGGTCGTGGACATAGAATACACTAACGTGTTACAAATATACAGTTATATAATTAACTAAACACTTTGTTTCTATGTGTCTATGTAGAATTACAAAACTCCTGAGATGCTGACACATGATGTGACCCTTAGGTCAATTTCTACCAGTTTCCTTTATCTCTACCTGATTGATTTAGTCTGGGTTAAAGTCTGGTATCATTAGATTTATTACTTCTTACTCTATGTATGTAGAATAGATGATAGGCACAGACAAAAAATGTGCTCCCTCCAAGAGGGGAGGGGGGTTTAACACTCTTCCAATGCTGAATTGACTCTTGTTATGTTAACACAATAAATGTAAGTTTACCCTAACACACATAAGCTAGGGTGTGTCAGAATTACAGATGGCACAATCTGGGTGCATGAGTAAAGTCAATGAAAAGTGCACCCTTACCCACTGTACCCAAATTCCAATGCCAGTGCCCATAATCTCTAGGGAAAAGGCAAGTCATTATTTCTCTTCAAAAACCCCAGTGCTGGAGGATACGGTCACAGACAGTACATGCCCCAGTGCTTTTAGAAATTGAAGATTCCGCTGGGCGGTTTTTCGGATCTAACTGTAGAATAAATGAGTTTAATTTGAGATCAGAAGAATGGAAAAAAGAAATCCAATCTCAAGTCAAACAATTAAAGGAATCTAATGATAATAATACGGTGCCCTACTTATCTTGTGGTGTACACTGAAACGTTTTATAAGAGGTTATTTGATCAGTTCAGATTCTTGATCTCTGGGGGATCTACACATAGAATTAGCACAAAAGACAATCTTAAATAAGATTTTGCCAACTGAGGTCTTAGCTAAACAAGAGATATCCAGCTGGAAATTAAAGAAAAGCTGGACTTGAAATATAGCAGGGCTACCTTCCATTATAAACAAAAATGGTACTATTCAAATAATAGGGTAAATAAAATTGTCACTACGAGACTAAAAATTAGAACAGAAAGGAAGAGAATAGCTAAAATTCAAGTAAATAATAAGACCCTTATAGACCCCACCCAGATAAGTGAGGCCTTTAAAGAGTATTATAGCACATTATATAATATAGGCAACAGTTCTAGGACACCTACTCAGATTTGGGGGTTCCTTGGAACTCTGGACCTCCCAAAGATCACAGAGGAGAAGTGGTCTTATTTGAATCAACCTTTTAGCTTGACGGAGGTTCGGGATTCAGTCCATGATCTTAAATCAGGGGAAATCCCCGGGCCCAGATGGACACACAGCTCTGCTCTATCAGCTGCTGGACCCGTGGATCTCCCAGATACTTCTCAGGGTGTTTAATTTTGTCAGGGAAGGAAACTTCTTTCTACCAGCGAATTTTACAAGCATCAATCTCCCCTATCCCCAAGGAAGGGAAGGATCCTAAATTTGTTGAACACTATAGACCAATTTCATTAATTAATAACGATATGAAAATGTATTCAAAAACTCTCCCTCTGCGTTTAGGGCAGAACAACTGAAGATAATACAAACACAATAGTTAACCTGATCTCTGAGTTTAATAGGTATAAGAATTCCATCAGCTTTTTTGGCAATAGTTGCCGAGAAAGCCTTTGATCAGGTTAGCGCGAGACTAACACGAGAGACCTCCTGGCGGGATACCCCCCAAACCATCGGACAGAGGCGAGACACATCAACCGACACCGGGACTGCAGCCCGTGATTGAGGTGAGGAAGTTTATCATCTTACCTACATGTGTCACTTGGTGTAGTCTTCGTATATCTGTCCGAGGGAGGATGTGACGCCAGCCAGAGGCATCGTGTGGGCATGACAGTAAGAATCCCCATATGTTGAAAATATCTTGATGTGTTGTATATTGTGACGAGAACTTTGAGTGACTAACCTATATCTACGTATAATAATAAGTCTACCTCAAAATTCCTGTACCGTGGGTCAGCTCAGTTGTCTACCCGTGGGGACAGATGGGGAGGAGGCGGTCAGAGTAAGCCCAGGTGTGCTGTGTATGGTCACGGAAAACTATACATATCAGACTCTGACTCAACAAAATATACGTAATTTATGGTAAATCACAAGATTTAGTTAAGGAAAGTCCCAGGAAGTGACTAAGTGAAATGGGTAATAATGCAAGTGTCCCGAAGGGTTACTGCTTGCCTGAGCAGTACGTGGCAGACAAAAGAGGGTGGCTCGCTGTGTAGTACCACATGGCGACAATTGTTAAGTGATAAAAGAGGCAAACTGCTAGATTACAATTTGCTACAAGCAGTCAAGGTGTGGCTTGACTGTAGTAAAGAATTTGAAAGGACAGGAGGGAAGAAAAAATATGATGAGAATTCAGGAAGCCATTATTGCAAACCTGTTAAAATCACTGGGCTGAGGAAGCCACCGCCCTATAATGGCGCCGACAAGAAAGAAGGTGGTTCAGTATGTGGTCAGCAAAACCCCTCTTCCAGAGAGACGTGTTTTACATGTGCTCCACATAGCCACACTTTTGTAGTTTCCCAGCACGTCCCCCAAGCCCCAGCAGCGGCGCCATCTTATCCTCAGCTGACGCCCATGGCTGGACCTTTAATTCCCCTTAACCCCTACCCTCCTGTCCAGCCCGCTCCAATGGTACAGCACCTGTATCCCATGATTAATCCAGATGGTATTTTCCGTACACCCCCCACATGGCCCGCACCGCCACCTCCCATAACCCAGCTGATGGTGGCTGAGGATGATGAGGGGGAGGAGGAGAATGTTGAGGGAACCATTCCCTATACTAGTAGACACGCAGATTTTACTCCCTACACTAGTACCCAAGGAAGTGCCGGCACATCCTACAACCCCATAACACCACAGCCCATTACATCACAGTCAGATCAACACCTTGAACAAGAAATACAGGAGTTGAGAACACAAATACGCACCATAACTGGGGAGCAAGCTCAATTCAATTGATAGGCCAATGAATCTATGACCGAAGTTAGAGAAACCCAGCAAGCATCATTTAGCATGTGATATAATGAAATAGAAAGTGAAGAGGCAGTAAGGAAGGCAAAGAAAGTAGCTAAGATATGTGGTATCAATATGAATACCTGCGGAAGGCTGCATCCAGAGGACTAGCGCAGAATGTTGAAAGGAAAGAAGGAATGTTACAAGCAGAGGCGTCGCTAGGGGGGGGCTACTGGGGCTATAGCCCCAAATCTCCAGTGCATAGCCCCGAATGGAGACTCTGGGGCTAAAGTATACTTTAGCCCCGAGACTCCAGGGCTATCACTGTTAAAAAAAATATATACATCTCCCCCGCAGAGCTTTCCCCCGTCTGGGACATAGTCCCAGAATCGGAGGTTTATGCTCGTGCGGGGGGTGAGGAGGTGAGGCGCTGCTGCTGGCCCCTCCTCCTGGAGGTGCGGCCCACAAGCAAGTGCCTGCGGTGACCGCACCTCCTGGCCATACTGACAGCGCGACGGGTGCAAGCTCCGCCCCCGTCGCACTGTGAGTCTGGCTGCGCGCCGGATCTGACATCCGGCTGAAAAAAGTTTATCATCGGAGACGTCCTCCTCCCTGCAAACAAAGGTAATTTAGCAGGGAGGGGGACCAACGCTGTAAGGTTTTTGGTTTTTAAAAAAAATATTTTAAAATGTGTGTTAGTGTCTGCGTGTAAGTGTGACTGTGTGGGTGAAGCAATGTGTATAAGTGTGTGTGTGCCAGGGTGTTTCCATAAGTGTATGAGGGTGTGTGTGTCAGGATGTGTGTGTGTCAGGGTGTTTGCATAAGTGTATGAGGGTGTGTGTGTCAGGGTATTTGCATAAGTGTATGAGGGTGTGTGTGTCAGGATGTGTGTGTAAGGGTATTTGCATAAGTGTATGAGGGTGTGTGTGTCAGGATGTGTGTGTCAGGGTATTTGCATAAGTGTATGAGGGTGTGTGTGTCAGGATGTGTGTGTCAGGGTATTTGCATAAGTGTATGAGGGTGTGTGTGTGTCAGGGTGTTTGCATAAGTGTATGAGGGTGTGTGTGTGTGTCAGGGTGTTTGCATAAGTGTATGAGTGTGTGTGTGTGTGTGTCAGGGTGTTTGCATAAGTGTATGAGTGTGTGTGTGTGTGTCAGGGTGTTTGCATAAGTGTATGAGGGTGTGTGTGTCAGGGTGTTTGCATAAGTGTATGAGGGTGTGTGTGTCAGGGTGTTTGCATAAGTGTATGAGGGTGTGTGTGTGTCAGGGTGTTTGCATAAGTGTATGAGGGTGTGTGTGTGTGTCAGGGTGTTTGCATAAGTGTATGAGGGTGTGTGTGTCCGGTTATGTAAGTGTGTGTGAGAAAGATATAGACGCTGTGTGAGATATAGACGCTGTGTGAGAGAGAGACGGAGAGTGTGAGAGAGAGACGGAGAGAGAGAGAGAGACGCAGAGAGAGAGAGAGAGACGCAAAGAGAGAGAGAGAGACTAAGAGTGTGAGTGAGAGAGAGAGACTAGAGTGTGAGAGAGAGAGACTGAGAGAGAGACGCTGTGTGAGATAGAGAGAGGGAGAGTGTGAGAGAGAGAGAGACGCTGTGTGAGATAGAGAGAGGGAGAGTGTGAGAGAGAGAGAGACGCTGTGTGAGATAGAGAGATGGAGAGTGTGAGAGAGAGAGAGACGCTGTGTGAGATAGAGAGACGGAGAGTGTGAGAGAGAGAGGCGGAGAGTGTGAGAGAGAGGCGGAGAGTGTGAGAGAGAGAGGCGGAGAGTGTGAGAGAGAAAGGCGGAGAGTGTGAGAGAGAGAGAGAGAGACGGAGAGTGAGAGAGAGAGAGAGACGGAGAGTGTGAGAAAGAGAGAGACGGAGAGTGTGAGAGAGAGAGAGACGGAGAGTGTGAGAGAGAGAGACGGAGACTGTGAGAGAGACGGAGAGTGTGAGAGAGAGAGAGACGGAGAGTGTGAGAGAGAGAGACGGAGAGTGTGAGAGAGAGAGAGACGGAGAGTGTGAGAGAGAGAGAGACGGGGAGTGTGTGAGAGAGACGAAGAGTGTGTGAGAGAGACGAAGAGTGTGTGAGAGAGACGAAGAGTGTGTGAGAGAGACGAAGAGTGTGTGAGAGAGACGAAGAGTGTGTGAGAGAGACGAAGAGTGTGTGAGAGAGACGAAGAGTGTGTGAGAGAGAGAGGGACGGAGAGTGTGTGAGAGAGAGAGGGACGGAGAGTGTGTGAGAGAGAGAGGGACGGAGAGTGTGTGAGAGAGAGAGGGACGGAGAGTGTGTGAGAGAGAGAGGGACGGAGAGTGTGTGAGAGAGAGAGAGACGGAGAGTGTGTGAGAGAGAGAGAGAGACGGAGAGTGTGAGAGACGGAGAGTGTGAGAGACGGAGAGTGTGAGAGAGAGAGACGGAGAGTGTGAGAGAGAGAGAGACGGGAAGTGTGAGATAGAGAGACGGAGTGTGTGAGAGAGAGAGAGAGAGGCGGTGTGTGTTAGAAAGAGAGGGAGAGAGACAGGGTGCGTGAGACAGAGAGAAAGAGACGGGGTGAGATTGTGTGCGACTGTGCTCATCTGGGCTCAAGCCCCTGATCATTTGTTGACCTAGCAACGCCCCTGGTTACAAGACAATAACCTAGTACAGACAGCAGAAGTCATAAGTAATAATGTGAACTAACGGTATTTATAACCATAAGATGCAGAACTGTTAGTTTATGCTGAAAATAATTAATTAGTGTTTTAAAGCAACTTTTTGCCCATCTGATATAATCTGTGGTAACTTGCATACACTGTAATAGTTTTATCTTCTTAGTGTGACTAGAATTTGTGTACAGCGCTACTTACACTGTCGGTGTTATATGAATATAACATTCACACTAGGGATGTTAGATTGCTAGGTAAAGAGCACTACGTATTTAAATAGACACAGAGATAGCATTTGCATTCTACCACATTTACCGTATTTGCTCGATTATAAGACAAGGTTTTTTTCAGAATTTTTTTTCTGAAAACTACCCCTCGTCTTATAATCGAGGTCTTCTTATAATCTGACCTCAAATTGACCGCCGGGGCTTCTATGAAGAAGCCAGGTACTTCCGCTTTCGTCACAGAAGTCCCGGCGATCGTGCCGGGGGCGGCAGCAGGGGAGGTCTGCGCTCATTGGACAGACATCCTCTGCTGCCCCACTAGGCACCAGGGAGAATCGGGCAGCTGGGGGATGTCTGCACGATACGTGCAGACATCCTCCATGCTGCCCGACACGGCAGACTATTATGACGGACCAGCTGTCCGTCATAATAGACTGCCGTGTCGGGCAGCATGGAGGATGTCTGCATGTATCGTGCAGACATCCTCCGGCTGCCCCCACTAGCCACCAGGGATCGACTTCCAGGTGAGGGGGAGGGAGGGGGCAGAGAGAAAGGGGGAGGGTGGGCAGATAGACGGGGAGGGAGGGGGGCAGAGAGACAGGGGGAGGGAGGGGGAAGAGACATGGGGAGGGAGGGGGGCAGAGAGGGAGGGACAGAGCAACAAGGGAAGGGGGGGGGGAAGAGACAGAGCTACAAGGGGTGGAAGAGGGGAAGAGACAGAGGGGGGGGGACAGAGCAACAAGGGGAGGGAGGGAGGCAGAGAGAAACAAGGGGGGGGGGAGAAAGAGGAGAGGGGGGAGTCAAAGGGAGGGGGAGAGAGACAAAGCTGGGGGCAAGGGAAAGAGAGGCAGAATTAGCACATAAAAGGAAATAAAAACAAGAAATGCATTTTTTTTAATATAATTTTTTATTAAAAAAACTATTCACATGTGAATATATACAAGTTTAACTTTTTTTCCTATAGGGTAGTCTTATATTCAGGCTTTTAGTTTTTTTCCTAAAGGAATTTTCAAAGTTTGGGGGGGTCGTCTTATAATCAGGGTCGTCTTATAATCGAGCAAATACGGTATATACAGTAAATGCACACATGTGCAAAGATAAAATGTTAATTTGTTGCATTCTAATTTTTGTTACTATTAAGGCAAAGTAACATAGTAACATAGTAACATAGTAATTTAGGTTGAAAAAAGACACAAGTCCATCAAGTTCAACCCTTCTACCTATCATTACAGCTTTTGATCCAAAAGAAGGCAAAAAACCCCTAAGGAAGCTATTTCGAATTTTGCCTCCTGGGGGAAAAAATTGCTTCTTGACTCCAAGAGGCAATCAGATTTCTCCTTGGATCAATAAGCTCTTTTATTAATGCTTATTCTATTATTAATAGCCCTGTATGTTCTGCTTTCCTAAAAAAACATCCAAACCATTTTTAAATGCATCTATTGTGTTTGCTAGCACTACCTCTCTTGGCAGTGAGTTCCATAACTTTATTGTCCTAACCGTAAAGAATCCCTTCCTTTGTTGTCTATGAAATCTTTGCTCTTCCAGTCTGAGGGGGTGACCTCTTGTTCTTTGTACCTTTCTGTTAATGAACAGGTCACTGGAGAGCTCTTTATATTGGCCCTGCAAATATTTATATAATGTTATCATATCCCCTCTGAGACGCCTTTTTTCTAACGTATATAAATTAAATTTTTTAAGTCTCTCTTCATAACTAAGATCCTCCAAACCCCTTATTAATTTTGTAGCTCTCCTTTGCACTTTTTCTAGTTCCTTAATATCCTTTTTAAGGACTGGTGCCCAGAACTGTACTGCATATTCAAGGTGAGGTCTTACCATTGATTTGTAAAGAGGCAAGATGATATCCTCCTCCCGTGAATCTATACCTCGTTTTATACATGCCAATATCTTATTGGCCCTTGCAGCTGCTGACTGGCATTGGTCACTGTTGCCAAGTTTGTTGTCTATAATTATTCCTAAATCCTTTTCATTAGTAGTTTTTCCCAGGGAAAAACCATTTAACGTATATGTTGCTTTGTTATTATTTTTCCCATAATGCATAACTTTACATTTGTCTATATTGAACTTCATTTGCCACTTTACTGCCCAGTCCCCCACTCTGTCCAAATCTTCCTGTAATACATGGTGAGAGAATATTGAGAAGTTGTTTAAAGTTTTAGATGCAAGACAAGTTTTTAATGTCATGTTTTTAGTGTCGTGTTATAAACAGAATAGTTTGTAGGAGTTAATAGTGAAGTTGAGAGAAAGCTTCCCCAGAAGCCCCCCTTCTCTCTGTCTATTTGCAGATAAGAGAATTGTAGCAGCAGCTGCAAAATTATTATTATTTTTTCTTTTTGTGAAGGGAGGGGGAGAACGGGCCAGAATTCCAGATACTGTTAGTTGTTGAGAAGTTCTGTGTGTTATGTGCTATGGTTATTAGACATGTGCAAAACTAAAATTTTCGTTTAGTTTTCGTCCATTCGGACGAAAATGTTATTTATTTCGTCTAAAACGAATTTCGTTCATTACTGCATTCGTTTCAGACGAAATTCGTTCATTATTTTCGTTTCGTTAATTTTTATTCGTTCGTTTTATAGAATACAATGTAATACTATTGGCTTTCTATAAACCGAACGAGAGCCCCAGTACTACATGTTTTCTATAAGCCGAAAGTCTATAAACCGAACGTTCGGTTTATAGACTTTCGGCTTATGGAATACATGTAATCCTATTGCTATTCTATAAACCGAACGTTCGGTTTATAGAATAGCCATAGGATTACATGTATTACATAAGCCGAAAGTCTATAAACCGAACGTTCGGTTTATAGGCTGTGGGCATTTTTACTATACGGAGACAGAGTCTGCAACAGATACAACAGTCTACGACAGATCATCATTGTTGGGAAGTATGTTTTCATTGCGTATATATGTATAAAATTGTTATTGATGATTTGTAATTTTTATGTTAAAGATTTGTTTAATTGTGTTATTATGGGTATGTTTAGAGTATAGTGAAATTTAGAAATTTAACAATTAGACCGGCTCTAACAAACAGGATTGAGCCGACCTATAAAGAAATTGTATTTTGATAGTATTTTTGCGGAATTTTATATAGAGAATGTTAGGAAGTTTTTCAGATATTTTAAAATAAGTTTGTTTTTGTAAAAAAATTTAATCGAAAAGGATTATAGAATTAAGGAGCCGGTTAAAAAGTGTTCACAGGTAGTCCGTGAGATTCTCTGGGACTGGGAAATTGACTAGGATCACTTGGAGCGAAACTTGTAAGTGGTTTGGCATCTGTGAGATCAGTGTTGCTAATTGTCTATGTTTATGTTGTTTGTTTCAAGGGTCTCATTGTCAAGTGCATCCTGACCACTGACATCATGCCCCTACGTGAAGAATGGAAGACACTGCTCAAATATTCCCCATTATGGAAGCTTAAAGTGCAACTAAGCTGGATGACCTACCAATGTGTGCAATCGAGGAAGTGTGCCTTATCACCTTGGATACAATGATTATGTTGACCAGGCAACTCCTGATGGTTATCCTTAAAAATAGACAATGTCAATTTCTAAGAATAAGAGGGGGGAACAGTATGAATATTATATGGACTGTAGGGGCCTCTGGAGTCATGTCGTGGATGGGAGACCCTATTGTTTTGTCCGCTGCCATTTCGTCTGACTGACGCTTTATGTTCTGAATCTATGCCATTTTGTGTGTTCTGAATGCATGTTCAGCTTTGCTCCAAGTCATGTTAAAGTATTTAGTCAACAACAGTCCTGGGGAATAGCAAACTCCAGAATAATATGTTTTATTATTTTACATGTATCTATTGGTTTTAGACAATTGCTAATGAATAAAGGGGTTTTATTAGGCAGGGTAAGAGAAGCAATGAACAACAGATTGTTCCAGCAAGAGCAATGATAGGTGCATCAAGAGGCGTCGCTAGGGGTGGGCTACTGGGGCTATAGCCCCGAGTCCCCCCTTCATAGCCCCGAATGGAGACTCTGGGGCTAAAGTATTCTTTAGCCCCGAGACTCCAGGGCTATAAATATAAAAAAAAAAAAAAAAAAATCCCCCGGTGAGCTTTCCTCCGTCTGGGACATAGTCCCAGAATCGGAGGATTAACCTCACGCGGGGGTGAGGGCCGATCGGGAGGAGAGGCTGCTATAGGGAGCTCGCTCCCTAGCCTCTCCTCCTGGCCATAGAAATCACAGCGCGACGGGGGCAAGCTCCGCCCCCGTCGCGCTGTGTCAGCTGCTTGCCGGATGTCAGGTGGACGGACAACCGGCAGAAGGTCCTGGATGACGGACCAAGTGTAAGGTAAGTAAAAAAAAAAAAAGTGTGACTGTGTATGGGTGTCTAGGTGTGTGTGTGTGTGTGTCAGGATGTCTAGGTGTGTGTGGGTATTACTGGGTTCCGAGTGGCACAATATTCTTGGGCTATGATTGGCACAATATTACTGGGTTCCGAGTGGCACAATATTCTTGGGCTATGATTGGCACAATATTACTGGGTTCCGAGTGGCACAATATTCTTGGGCTATGATTGGCACAATATTACTGGGTTCCGAGTGGCACAATATTCTTGGGCTATGATTGGCACAATATTACTGGTTTCCGAGTGGCACAATATTCTTGGGCTATGATTGGCACAATATTACTGGGTTCCGAGTGGCACAATATTCTTGGGCTATGATTGGCACAATATTACTGGGTTCCGAGTGGCACAATATTCTTGGGCTATGATTGGCACAATATTACTGGGTTCCGAGTGGCACGATATTACTGGGCTATGATTGGCACAATATTACTGGGTTCTGAGTGGCACGATATTACTGGGCTATGATTGGCATAATATTACTGGGTTCTGAGTGGCAAGATATTCTTGGGCTATGATTGGCACAATATTACTGGGTTCTGAGTGGCACGATATTCTTGGGCTATGATTGGCACAATATTACTGGGTTCTGAGTGGCACAATATTCTTGGGCTATGATTGGCACAATATTACTGGGTTCTGAGTGGCACAATATTCTTGGGCTATGATTGGCACAATATTACTGGGTTCTGAGTGGCACAATATTCTTGGGCTATGATTGGCACAATATTACTGGGTTCTGAGTGGCACAATATTCTTGGGCTATGATTGGCACAATATTACTGGGTTCTGAGTGGCACAATATTCTTGGGCTATGATTGGCACAATATTCTTGGGCTATGATTGGCACAATATTACTGGGTTCTGAGTGGCACAATATTCTTGGGCTATGATTGGCACAATATTACTGGGTTCTGATTGGCACAATATTACTGGGCTATGATTGGCACAATATTACTGGGTTCTGAGTGGCACAATATTCTTGGGCTATGATTGGCACAATATTACTGGGTTCTGAGTGGCACAATATTCTTGGGCTATGATTGGCACAATATTACTGGGTTCTGAGTGGCACAATATTCTTGGGCTATGATTGGCACAATATTACTGGGTTCTGAGTGGCACAATATTACTGGGCTATGATTGGCACAATATTACTGGGTTCTGAGTGGCACAATATTCTTGGGCTATGATTGGCACAATATTACTGGGCTCTGACTGGCAAAATATTACAGGCATCTGACTGGCACACTATTACTGGGCTCTGAATGACACAATATTCCTGGTATCTGACTGGCACAATATTACTGGGCTCTGAGTGGCACAATATTACTGGTATCTTACTGTAAGGACGGGTTCTCCTACCGTGGGTGCTGGAGTCCAGATGCAGGAGGTATAGCCACACACACGTGCAAACAGAGACACTGCCCCCAAAGCAGTTGGAGATGGTAACAACTGCAGAGACAGTGAATGGGTGCACGAGGGCAAACAAAGTCCGAAGGCAAGGTACACAAGGGTGAGGCAAAATCGTAGTCAAATCCAGAAGCAGAGGTCAGGGCTAGCAGCAAAGGTTCAGACACGAGGAATCAGGCTAAAGGTCAAAACACAGGTTAAGGTATAAACAGGAAGCTCAGGAGCACTGGTCACAATGAGGAAGCTTAATAACCAAGCAAGGAGTGAGAGGAGGAGTGGTCATTTATAGTGCAGCACAGTAATGCATCTCACCTGGAGAGGATCATGCTGGTGGCTGGTGTTGTTGTGTTGCTATGGAGACACCATGGTAACACTATGCAGCTCTGTTTAAAGGAGAGGACAGGACCACACCCTCTCTGTAGCTGAAAGGAAAGCTACCTAGGAGTGGGGATGTGACACTTACTGGCACACTATTCCTGGTATCTGACTGGCACAATATTACTGGTATCTGAAAGGCACAATATTACTGGTATCTGACTGGCACAATATTACTGGGTTCTGAGTGGCACAATATTCATGGTATCTATAATTGTACAATTTTCAAACACTGAAAAATTTGTGGGTGTTTTCTTACATTTTTATTATGGGGGGGGGGTGCAACACTCAGGGTCCGCCCCGGGTGCCAAATGCTCTAGGTACGCCCCTGTGTGTGACCGAGCTCATCTGGGCTCTAGCCCCAGATCATACGAAGACCTAGCAACGCCCCTGGGTGCATCTTATCTCAAGGCAAGGACATGGGCAGCAGATGTTCTCTATTATCAGTATATTCTCCAGAACATTCCTGTACCAGCCTAAATAACGGAACCAAGTATGTAATGTTTGCTTTGCACATATATTTCTTAATACATCTTTGGTGCCTCAATGTGCAAAATTATACAGTTTTGTGACCACATGTGTTTTTGGGTCATCAGGATATGCCATTATGTAACATTATGTAACATAGGTAGATAGTTATGGCAGGCCTTCCATATTTAAGAGAGAGAGATACTTTGAGTTTTTTTAGATTGTAAGTCCAATATCTCTGCTGAGCGAAGCCAAGGTCTGCTCAGTCGCCAAAGGTCTAAACCTAATCAGTATTGTCCTGAAGCAGTAAAACAGGACAGCCATAGTCGGTTATTATAAGCTTAATTATGGATGTGGTATTTTTGATTGAATGTGTTGTTTTAATTTATCAGACCACTTTTATTCTTCAGTAGTTAAATAATATAAGAAAAGTGGTCACGGATCTCAAGTAGGCCACAGGTTTTTATTGAACATTTGGAATATGTTCATGGTTAAAAGATAGTTAATTGTTTTGTTTTAATAATAGTAGTTATAGGTGCTTTTTATATAATCATACAATGCGCTAAATGCACCATTGCTAAAGCTATGCAATCAAGCAAGAGAAAGCCTTCAGAAACACTGGCCTTCTCTATGATATTTCATTAGCATATGGATAAAAGAGTGGAATTGGAGGGTTAACCTGGGATAGCAAGGGTTAACTAAAAAAATTTAAAAAAAGAGCCGATTTCGCTTTTATACTGTTTAGCTTCATTTTATTAGAGACATGTATTCATCTCTTATCCGAAGAGTTCTCAGCCTTGAAATGGTACTAGGAGGACCAGGAGAAGAAAAGTTGGCTAAGGGCCTGGAACTCTAAGTCCATAGTATCACTATTTTCTATTATCACCCGAGCTCATTAAAACAGTGTTTATTTTTCACCTCACTGTTCAAGGCCAAGATATAAGAAACAAATCCTTTTTCACTGTCAGCAGAGTTCTTTCCAAATTCTGGAAAGAAAGCTTTTAGATATATGTGTAACAGTTATTTGTAACAGTAACAGTTATTTACCATAGCACCTTAGGGACAGCATCTGACTTCCCTATGTGCAAAGTCTGTAACAAGGGGGGTGATGGACAAGCCATCACTCGTCTAACGTGCAGCAAGAAAAGAGTTCCGAGGCACATTGGGACAGATGAGCTAGTGCCCAATAGGTGTTAGGGACAGTCTACAATCAAGTGATCCAAGGGGGGACTGTTATGGCAATATGAGATAAAATGGACACTTGCTTGTTTTAACAGTTAAAACAGTGCTTAGAAGATAGAGACATTTCCTTACAGATACCACCCCCTTCTTTCCCCCTGTTGCTTGTGCAGCTTCACTAAGATACGGGTATATTTGCATAAGCACGCCTATTGTTCTACATATAACCAATCAACTAGTGGTACAATAGACGCCCCCTTTCTATCTCCTGAAGTGTATATCAAGCTGTATCACACCTAATAAAGTAGAGATTTGCTTTGACTCCACAGAGTGTGTCAGTGTCTTTTCTCTCCGTGCACGTATCATATCTAACTAATTTGGACCAACACATCAACATAACTGACCCTTGATCAGATCCAAAACACAGCCAACAATGTCACCCTGGAGACCCGACAGGCTGTCCGGAGCCAGCGCCGCCCAGTCAGCAGCAGAACCCGGCCGTCAGGACCTTATCGTTCATTCACAAATGTTATAAAAGCAAGCTGAAAGGATACTAGATGTCGTATAAGGAGGCAGATGGGCCTGCCATCTCTCTCCCATACCCTCCCCCCCCCCCAAAAAAAAAAAAAAAACGCTCATACCCTAATGGCCCATCTGCTACCTTACTAAGCTCATAGCTGTTTAATTTTCCTACTGTGGGAGAGGAGACAATGGAATTCTCCCTTCGCCATTGTAATAACATTCCCTTACGTCCCGTGGCATGAAATTATCCTATATGGTATTAGTGAGAGTGTGTCTACAGTACCCATTCCTGTGAACGAACCCACATTTTTGTGTTCGAAAATGAATCGATCGTTCTCTATGTGAGAAAAAAAAAGAAAGAAAGAAATTAAATAGGGCTTTGGGGTTCTAAGTGTATCAAATTCGTTCTATGATATTAGTGTTTCTAGTGCTTATTGGGGGGGGGGGGGGGGGAAAGTGTGTGTTATACATCATAAATTCCACTGCCCTTCCCTCCCAAGTGTGTCTATAATTCTACCTTTATTCACACTCGCCTTGTTCCTCCCTCAGCTCAGACGTGACATTACCATGTCCATTTAATCTTATAGAGTGCATACATCGTCCCCTCTCTCTAGTAGCGGCCAGTTGACCTAACTGGTAAATAAATCTCTTTGACAGTACGGCCTATCAGGATTTAGTCGCAAAGTAATCATGTTGGCAGTATTAGATGGAGAGCTCAGGGGAATTAAGTATTATCAGGCTATGTCCCACAGTACAAGCTCCTCCTTCAGGTCAGCTGGTTCTTTAACCAGGTATGAGGTCTCTTTATATCTGACCACCAGTCCCGTGGGAAAAGTCCATCTATATTTTATGTCTTTATTACGCAGTATTTGAGTAAATTCTGCAAAAGATCTCCTTGCTCAATGTGTAGCTATTGATAGGTCGGGAAAGAGTTTAATGTTCTTATATTCATCCTCGTTCGGGATTGTCCCTCTTGCTGCGTGCATATTCTGGTCCTTGAGGTAAAAATGTGTAAATCAGACTATCACATCCCTGTGTAGAGAGGGGTCTATTCCTTTTGCTTTAGGTATTCTATGAAACCTCTCAAAGGGATGATCTTCCAGTTCCCTGGGCATGATATAAGAAGAGAACATTTTTTCCAGAAAGTCCATTAATTGATCTTGTTGAAAAGATTCTGAGATTCCTCGAATACGTATATTTTCCCGTCTAGAGCTGTCTTCCATGTCTGTAATTTTGTTTTCGAGATTCTTGATTTTCCCTTCGAATTTAGCGTTCGTGGCATGGAGATTTTTATTATCTTCCTGTATTAGTATGAGCGTATCAGACTGTTGATTAAATTTCTTGGAGAGTACTGCTCTCGGTTTTCCTATGTTGGTTGACATATCTTTTTAAAGTTTCCCATAGAGCTCATCCAGCATTAAAGACAAAGTCGATTGCGTTATCAGTTGTGATCAAACATCTAGGTGAGGGAAGTCCTCTTCTGATAGGTTGGGACTTTGTGGTACCCCCTGAGTAACTGAAACCCTATCTTCTATGGGTAGTGACTTCCTCTGTTTTACTTGTGCAATGTCTTGAGCTTTGGGGGAGTAGTAGGTGTTGATTTGGCGGCTCCTGTCTTTTTCTAAGGCTGTTAGTTTTTCTTTGTCTGCAGTCCTATCTTTGTCTTTTTTGGGACCATGTTAATCAGTAGAAAGAACCGGTGTTGGAAGATTTCTGACAAAATTGTTTGCCCCAGGGACATGTGTGCAATCTGCCAAAGTATTCGCCCTTTGGGGAGAGATGCTGGAGAGCAGTCAATGATTCAGTATCCTCAGGGATCCGAGTTAAGTGTCAGACGTGTTTCTGCTGGTTTGTTGGCAGCTCTTTAGTGGGCAGAAAGTACCAGCAGTATGTTTGTCTGTCTTTCCAAAAGTAGGCTGGTCTATATAATGTTCGGTTTACAATTTTAGATTTGTTTCCTTTTTATTTTCCTTCTCCCTCCCTTTTCTCTTCTTTCTGCTCGTCTACCCTTTTTATGGGAATTTGGTAGTAGCCCCAGTAGTTAGTATGGGTTCATAGCCCCTGGTACCAACACAAACAACTTAATGAAGGGACCTCAGAGAAGTTTTGATCTTTAATCTCTGTGTTAGGGATAACTCGTGACAGATTCCAGGGGTTCTACTAGGGACTGTCCCTTGTGTATTAATGCACAGTATTGGAATTCAGCGGTTTTGTGAGATAAGTAGTGTCCTGACCTGTTAACCCTTTTAGGATCAACAGCTGAAAAGTCTCTGACGTCAGGAGTTAGTTTAAATACTACCGAGATTCCCTATTAACTTACTGACAGCCGCTTCCCTGGATAAATAGTGCGGAGAGTATGTTTGGCTGGATTGGCAGCTTTGCAGTAAGCTTTTCTTTTCAAAGTGCTGTTTGCAGGTTTAAATATTTTCCACTTAATTTACTGATGACCCCAGTATATTTACCCCGGGTACTAGACCCCAGACACAGGTAATAGGGAGGAGAAACCTGGAGAGACCACACTTTGGAAGAGAGACCACACTTTGGAAAATATAGAGGCAAGAAGTCAAGTAAAAAGTCACGTTTCAGCTGCTCTGTGTATTTTAGTTCTGTGTGTTGTACTCACATTTCTTCAGGTGGGTTGTTCCCAGCAGACGAATTCCATGACCAAGCGCAGGGGGGAATAGTGAGTGTGGGGCTCCATCCGTCGGCAGGGTCCCCCCCCCCCCCCGACTCCACTGTTTAGGGTAGGTCAGCTTATAATCACCGTCTGTATCGCTGCTGGAGGTGTCCCCCCTGCCTCAGAGAATCTGCTGGGAGTCTTATGACCTGTACAGTAATTAGCATAGAAAGCCAGCCATTTTTGCAGAGTATCTGTGCAGGCTCTCTTTAGTGACAGTCGGCAGCCGTGAGATCAAAGCGGGATCACGGCAAGCATGCACGGCAGGGAACTCGGATGTCATTGGATCACGGCATCTGTAAACATTAGGGCACTCAGACTCTTGGCATGCAGGAGCGTGCACGCTTATGTTGCAAGCTCCTCACCCATGCTCCGATGAATGAGCAGTTGGGATTGGGAATCTAGATCCTTCTTGATCTATAATGGCACAAGACAAACTTGTCCCCTTGCTTCGATGCTTTATGCTCTTTCAATGGAATCATTAGCTGCAGCCATAAGGAAATCGCAATTGGTAAAGGGTATTAAAGTAAAATTGCAAAAGCATTAATTGGCTCTTTACGTTAATTACATTTTATTGACACTCGCCTCTATTCCAGCAATTTTGGATATTGTAACCCGTACTCCGACCGAGTACCTTCCGTTGATGGACGCTTCCTAGCTTGCGAAGAGGACCACAAGCACCGCACCGGACACCACAACCACCGCAGACTCCACAACCACCATAACTTAACTGTAGTCTCGCCGTCTTCTGTCCACCCTGTATCAGCTTCTGTCCTCCAGGACCGTGTGGGGAAGACCTCTCCTCCAGGAGAGCGTATCAGGAACAAGCTCTTAAAAGAGCTAAGTGATTAAAGCTCAAGGGAGTATGCAGAACATAGCAATCCCCAGTGTGAGTATAGCTGTCCCCTCCAATCACGAGATAGGACTACATGTTGAGGGTCAAGAAGATCTCAGGATTTTAATCAAACACTCTGCTTTTATTCCCATTTTCCACACATAGGACCACCCACAGGGTTTTGAAGAACAACCAATCAATACGTACAATACACTCAGACACTCCCAGCAAAATCCCCCCCTCTGCCTGTGATACAATTATCTCCACACAATAGACTAACTTAATTATCACAGGCAGAAAATATACAGTTTTTACACAATATTAATAACTTTCAAAGTATTCATCACATTCACATAAAACATACATTTTCAGAATCAGCATACTTTAAATATGAACATAACTAAAAATCAGACAATTCCACCCAGTAGTTCAAAAGTTAGCTGGAAGTCCGTTATGACCGACCGCAAGCACATTTTCATAGTCTGGGGACTCTGGGGACACCGTCTTAAAGGGGCATTGTTCTGATTTTCACCATGCCCCAAAAATGTGCTTAAAGGGCCAGCACCAGTCCCATAAAAGTCCATAAGCCCCAATACAGCTTCTTAAAGGGCCATATACCCCAGGGCCATAGTCACAGGGGAGGAGGCTGGCAAGCAGGCCTCTCCAGGACCAAGTGGCGAAGGGCACTTCGTCACAGATATCATTAAGGAATATGACGAATGTTCAAATTATAAATTAATTTTTCCAATCCCCAGGTGATATCCACCTTTCTTTTACCAGAACAAATAGCAGGTTTGGATACCCTTTACCAATTTAACTGGTCAAATGTTGTCATAGACTACCTAGGAGTTAAGTTGACCTTCAATCTGGACTTCGATTTGGTGAACTTGAATTTTAACATTTGATAGTTGAATAGAAAATTCAGCTGGAGAAAGGGAGAGGAGTGGAAATGTTTTGGATTGTATGAGTAAATTTTGGTTCCTCTTCGGGTCCCCAGATGAAAAATGGAAGCAATCACTAAAATGTTCTCAGTGTACATGTGGTGGTAGGGTTAAAGTTAGAGTTAAATGTAAATAAAAATGTTAAAAAAGTAAATAAATAAAAATTAAATAAAAAAACACTAATAAATTATATAAAAATAAGAAGTTATTCCATAGAGAAATTATCCTCTAGGGATATTAAATTAAAAAAAAAAAAAAGACTGCTAGTGGGGCCAGTGCTTTGCATTGGCCCCAAGAAGTAGATAGGGACCCACAGCAGCTGATACATCATCCATGCAGCTGCAGGATAGCAAGGGTAGCAACAATCTGAGTACATTCCCTATAATGCTAAGGTCACTTTTGGCTGGCTGAGCAAGCATTACATACATGTTTTAAAGCTGCAATGAACGTATCCTAAATTTGGCCCTGTACCTGCCACATAACCCTAGCAAACCTATACATGTGGGATACCGCTATACTCAGGAGAAGTTGCTGAAAATATATTGGGGTGTTTGGCAAAATAAAACATAACATCCGCTTTAACTTCATACCTAAATACAAAGTGTGTGGGGAAAAAACACCGAAAAAATTACAAAGCCAAAACTTGTCAAAGATCGGTGGTAAAATTACTGCATGAAAAGTGTCAAAATACCCCAAGATAAATACCCTGGGTTGTCTACTTTATAAAAATGTGTAACAGCGGGGGTGATTCAGCGATTCAAGACAGATATCGGTGTTACAATGTCACGAACGCTAATCGGGGGGGGGGATGGTTTTGAAACAGCTATGTGCTACTTTTATTTATTATACTATAACGTTAAACAAACACCAAAAAAAAAAAAAATTATAAAACATTGGGTATTTCTAAACTCAGGACCAATATTAGAATCTATTTAGCAGGTTGTTTTCATTTGCTTTTGTAGCTTGGTAAAAGATTTTTAAAATAAAAGTCAGGGAATCTCTGTGTGTGTGTGTGTGTGTGGGGGGGGTTCTTTTCACCATATTTTTTAATAAACACAAACAGCCATTGTCCAGAATGACCAAATTTTTTTCAAAGGGTCTGTCCTTAACCCCTTGGCGACACAGGACGGACTAGGTCCGTCCTGTGTGCCGAGGCGTTAGTGACACAGGACGAACCTAGTCCGTCCTGTGTCAAAACGAGCACTGAAAGCGGAGTTTTTCCGCTTTCAGTGCTCAAGCCGCCTTGTAACGATGCTTCCGTGTGGAAGCATCGTACAATGCTAAAAAAAATGCCCGTCGGCATTTCGATCGCTCCGGAGAGCGATCGAAATGCCAGTTTTAAAGGCACAGTGCCTTTAAAACGCGGGCATTTAAAAAATGAGCATAGGAAGCGAATCTTTCACTTCCTATGCTCAGAAAGTGTTTCTGATTACCTCGCAAGTCGAGGCAATCAGAAACACAAAAAAAAATGCACGATCTTGGTCACTGAGTGACCAAGATGGCGCTGCCCTTCTAAGGGCAAGAGCACAGGAGGCAGGAAGTACCTGCTTCCTGTGCTCTCTGGCTGTCACACGATTGCCTCTTCACAGAGGCAATCAGTGACTGCCAGGCACACTGACAAGCAGTGGGGATGCTCTCCTGAACATCCCCACTGACTGGTCAGATCAATATTAACTCTATATTGATCTGACCAGTTATGATCTGCCTCCCTCTCTTCACATTTTTTTTTAGTGAGGGAGAGAGACAGATCAAAGTTCTAAAAGTAAGTAAAAGTAAAAAAAAAACAATAAATACACAACACACAAATAATAAAACAATAAAAAAATTTTTATTAAAGCAATTCCCTGCGTTTAACCCCTTCCCTGCCACTGATCTTGCATAAGCAGTGATCGTGCACATCAGCGCATTTATTTTTGCTGTTTGTGCATTTTTTAGGGGTTAATGTTTTTGTACTGTAATTTATTACAGTACTAAAAAGGCTCTTCTAAGAGTTATTAACCCCTTATTTGCCGTCGATCACTGCTTACGTAATGATATTGACGCCAAAGCAATTTTTATCTGTCTGCATATTTTTATTTTATTTATTTTTTTTACACATACCCGCTAGGGGATTACATGTAAAGTAAAAATATTTGAAATTTTTTTTTTAAGCTGCCTGAGTGCATAGCGATCAGTAACAGCGAATTAGTGGCAAAGGCGGTTTGGTGATTTCTCAATTAAGCTCACCATTCGCCCTGGTCAGATCAAAATTAATCGGATCAATATTCACAAATATTGATCTGCCTCCCTCTCCTCACTTACATTTTTGTGATGGAAAGAGACAGATCAGTATTAGTGATATAAAATAACATTTTATAAAATTGGCAGGTTTTATGAAAGTCTTTCACTGTGTATTAACCCCTTCCCTGCCATTCATCACTGTGTAAGCAGTAATCTTGCACAGCAACAGTATGTTTTGCTGTCTGCACTGTTTTATGGATTCATTTCTTTGTACTGTAATGTATTACAGTACTAGATAGGCTCTTCTAAGAGCTATTAACCCCTTCTTTGCTCGAGATCACTGCTTACGCACTGATTCTGAGGCCGCGGACTCAGGGTTCGATTTTGACCCTATTCAGCTTTCTGATACATCATCTAGCGATGTATCGGTGGCTGCTGAGCCCTTGCCACAAGGAGTGATGGGGGTCTACCGATAAAAAAATATATGGTTTGGTGGGGGTAAATTACATTGGCTGGCTTCAAAGATATATCCCATAAAGGACACGGACGCAGGTTGACTACATGTCAAAATTCCAAGTTGGAATTTTGAGATGCGCATCTCACAAATGTTGCCTTCTAGCCAAAAACAAACCAACAAACCTATGAATGGGTGCTATCCCTGTACTCGGGAGATGTTGTTGAACACATATTGGGTTGTTGTTTGGCAGTGACATATACCAGAATCTGTGAATTCATGTCTGAAGTACAATGCATGTGGAAAAAAAACTCCCAAAAAAGTACTACCACAAACTTTTACAAAGGCTGGTGGTAGAATTAGTACCTATACAGTATTAAAATACCACCATTTGAAATACCTTAGTAAAATTCATTGGACGGCTTCAAAAATGTTCCAAATGGAACATGGGCGCAGGCTGACTACATGTCAAAATTCCAGGTTGGAATTGCGCACCCCCTAAATGTGGAATTTTAGACCCAATACAAACCAACAAACCTATGCATGGGGGGTATCCCTGTACTCAGGAGATGTTGCTGAACACATATTGAGGTGTTGGTTGGCAGTGGCAAATACCAGAATCTGAAAATTCCTGCCTGAACTACAATGTGTGTGGGGAAAAATTGACATCCCAACCCTTTGACATAGGTTGGTGGTAGAATTAGCACTTGGAAAGTGTTAAAATACCACAATTTTAAATACCCTAGGATGTCTAGTTTTCCAAAATATATGGTTTGATGGGGTAAAATACTTTGACAAGCTTCAAGTGTCCCAAATGGAACATGGGCGCAGGCTGACTACATGTCAAAATTCCAAGTTGGAAATGCACCCCCCCTAAACGTGGCCTTTTAGCCCCCAAATAATCTAACTAACCTACACATGGGTGGTATCCCTGTACTCAGGAGATGTTGCTGAACACATATTAAGGTGTTGTTTGGCACTGACACATAATAGGATCTGTGAATTCATGCCCGATGTACAATGAATGGGAAAAACAAATTACTATTCATAACATTGACATAGGCTGGTGGTAGAATTAGTGCATGAAAAGTGTTAAAATACTACCATTTGAAATACCCTAGGGTGTCTAGTTTTCAAAAATATATGGTTTTGTGGGGTAGAATACACTTTTTGGCTTCAAAAATGTCCCAAATGGGACATGGGCGCAGGTTTTCTGCACGTCAGAATTCCAAGTTGGAAAACCAAAAAGCGCACCTCTCAAATGTGGCCTTCTCAAATGTGGCCTTTTAACCCCCAAATAACCTAACCAACCTATACATGGGGGGTATCCCTGTACTCAGGAGATGTTGCTGAACACATATTTAGGTGTTGTTTGGCACTGACATATAACAGGATCTGTGAATTCATGCCCAAAGTACAATGTATGTGAAAAAAAATTACTACCCAAAACATTGACATAGGCTGGTAGTATAATTAGTGCATGGAAAGTGTTAAAATACTACCATTTGAAATACCCTAGGGTGTCTAGTTTAAAAAAAATATATGGTTTTGTGGGGCAGAATATACTTTCTGGCTTCAAAAATGTCCCAAATGGGACATGGGCACAAGTTTTCTGCATGTCAGAATTCCAAGTTGGAAAACCAAAATGCGCACCCCCTAAATGTGGCCTTTTAGCCCCAAAACAAACCAACAAACCTATGCATGGGTGGTATCCCTGTACTCAGGAGATGTTGCTGAACACATATTGAGGTGTTATTTGGAAATACCCCTTCACATTTTAAGGTAATGTTTACCTAAATTGCAATATATGTGAAAAAAAAAAAGATTTTTTGCTGCAAACTTTGGCATAGATTGGTGGTAAAATGGCTACATGAAATGTGTCAAAATACCCCAAGTTAAATGCCCTGAGTTGTCTAGTTTTCAAAAATATGTACATGTTGGGAGTCATTCATGGATTTAGTACAGAAATCAGTGTTGCAATGTCACTATCGCTAATTTTGAAAGAAAGGATTTTAAAATAGCTTTGCACCACTTATAGTTCTGGCCCTGTAACATGAATAAAAAAGCACAAAACAATAAAACATGGGCTATTTCTGAACTCAGGACATATATTAGAAACTTTTTAGCAGTGTTTTTTTGTTGTCTCTTGTACATGAGTATACGATTTTTCAAATAAAAGTCATAAAAAAATAATTTTTTCAATTTTTTTGCCATATTTTATTATCTTTTTTTACATCAAATTATATGGTATTATCAAAATAATGGTATCAAAAGAAAGCCCTTCTTATAACGATAAAAACGATATATAGTTTGTGTGGGTACACTAAATGAGACACAAATAAATTACAGCAAAACACAAACACCTCAGAAATGTTAAAACAGCCCATGTCACCAAGTGTCGGACAAGCCAAAAAAATCATGTCACTAAGGGGTTAAGGGGTTAATGGTGGTACTATTTATCTACCCGGATTTTGTATTTGTACATTCGTTTGAGGACAATTTTTCAGCACAAAATCTATATTTGGACTTCTCTGAATATCAGCTGTGACATTGGGAGCATCACTTTCATCCCAAGTGTAAGATACTGTTTTTATTAAATTCTATATTTGGACACTCTCTCATAGAATGTTTCTTCCACTTCATTTCTAGTAGGAGTGCCCTTTTCTAATCCTTGTGGGCCTAGTTTACAAGGAAGGAGCCCTTTTAACTAGAGCAAGTGTGTGCTTGTATACTCTTTTACAAGTGAATGCATCATTCTTAGCCTTTGGATTTTCTTCTTACATCTTTCTTACAATATACTACACTGTATTATGCACCTTGTTTTGTGTTCTTTCTTTTCCATGAGTTTCATGAAAGACATTCGAGTTTTGAAGACACATATAATTATAGTACTTTATTGTTTGAACATGTGTGATATCACATAATGTACTATGAAAAGTGTGAACACGGCGCACCCTACTGAGTTTTGTACTTTGTGTGTCTACGCATTATCCATACACTATGTAATGATAATACAGTTAATTCATGCGTTGTGTTTGAGTTAACTATTCCATCTGCAGTAACATTTTATTACGTAGAGTGGATCAGTTTAGTCATGTTTTATATAGTGTTAATTTAAAGAACGGAACTTCTCATTACCATACCTATGGTTAATGGTTACCAGTCCTCATAGAATCCTTACTATTGTTGAAATCTATAGTTTTCTTAACGGGTGGGATAACATTCATTGTAAGCATAAAGCATTTTTTAATGTAAATTTTAACAGGTGATGTAATGGTGCATTATAGGTATAGGTTTTGTTTTTTAAGGGTGAGGTAAATTTTAATGAGTACCATATTTAAATGGTTGCAGTAATATTTTCCATTAATATACATGTTAACTCGTTAGAGGCAGACATTAAATCCAAAATGCCTGTTGATATCCAGAAAACCGCACTTTGTTAATTTGTTAATAAAAAGGAGGATTGTATGTACCCCATTGATTTTTAAAACTCATCAAAAACAAAACCAGTTTCGTGACCAGTCACATATACCAGAGTATTAATGACTTGAGTGCACTCACCTCATTCCATTGTCACTCTGGATATCATTACTTACTTTTAAGAAGCCAGAAATTGCAGAGTTTTCAAGGCTTTCACACCATCCCTAAATACCAGGCAATTTGTAGAAATAGTCAGTTGCACTTGCAGCAAAAACTACAGGCCTAACCATCTTAAAGTTAGGATTGCAATCTTTGTCATTTTTACTGGCCACATATATCTTTTACATTCTGCCTTACAATACATATTAGTCATTGGTGCCTAGAAGAAATTAGAGACAGGAAAAAATTTATTTTTCTGTGTATAAGACGACACCTTTTTTTAACCCAAAAACCTCTCCCTTCCCGGTCCCTTTTCCTCTTCCTTCCCATGTCTCTCTCTCTCCCCATCTGTTAAACACACACAGAGCTCAGTAAGTGCTGCTTGCGATCCCTGCACGTAGTGATGATTTATGAATGCTATTGCCTAGCCTACAACTTTATCTTTTGCGGTGTGTGTAGAACTGATACAGTATATCCTGTGCCTTAAGCACATACCTATAGGAACCAATTGAGCATTTTTAAAAAATCTTGCATCAGACGCAAAAAGAGTTACGATGGCAGTCTTAAGCAACTTAAGAGAAACTTTCTTTTTCAAATGACAGATACTGATATGTTGAAGTACCTGAATGATACAGAATCCTGTTTGCTACTCTTAAAGCGTCACTCAATGCCAAAAATGTTTTCCACTGTTTTGTTAAGTAGCAATCCTTCTCTATCACACTTTCAAAATTACTACAGTATTCTTGCCAAAACCTGAACAGATCTTACATTAGCTTCACCGAACAATGTACAATTCGTTGCTCCTCTGCCAAGCATATAATCTCTGTGTTAACCATTTACAGTGATTGTATGCTTTACATGACAAAGCCAGTTGGCCTTATCTTCAATGTTTAAGTTGATTTTTTTTTAATTACCGTATTTATCGGCGTATAACACGCGCCGGCGTATAACACGCACCTCATTTTAAGAAGGAAATTTCAGGAAAAAAAAACTTAAATTTCAAATAAAGAACTTTGAAGCCCAATATGCCATTTAATATGCCAGGATATTGCCCCCAATATGCCATGATATTGCCCCCAATATGCCATTTAATATGCCATGATATTGCCCCCAATATGCCAGGATATTGCCCCCAATATGCCATTTTAATATGCCATGATATTGCCCCCAATATGCCAGGATATTGCCCCCAATATGCCATTTTAATATGCCAGGATATTGCCCCCGATATGAAATTTTAATATGCCAGGATATTGCCCCCAATATGCCATGATATTGCCCCCAATATGCCAGGATATTGCCCCCAATATTCCATTTAATATGCCATGATATTGCCCCCAATATGCCAGGATATTGCCCACAATATGCCATTTTAATATGCCATGATATTGCCCCCAATATGCCATTTTAATATGCCATGATATTTCCCCCAATATGCCACGATATTGCCCCCAATATGCCATGTAATATGCCAGGATATTGCCCCTTAGTATGCCACCCTCCTCCCCCCCCTTCCCCAGACCCCAGTACTTACCTCGTTCCTGCTCTGTCCCCCGGTGCTCTGAAGCTGCGTGGCTGTGAGGGAAGCGTTGTGAGCTTCCCTCCAGCCGCGCGGAACAATAAAGTTTGTTTAACATTATATCGGCGTATAACACGCAGACATCATTTTACCCCTATTTTCAGGGAGAAAAAGTGCGTGTTATACGCCGATAAATACGGTAATATCTTTTTATTGGTTTTATAATTTTAGAATAGGGGGTACAGAAAAAAGAAATAGAGAAGCAGTGGTGGGGATAGGAAAGGGGACATGTTGCACAATATAGCAGCTTCAGTATTTCGAAATTGAAAACACATTATATTGGACCCATGAGTATTAAATACTAGGAGTTAATTGGCATATACCTAAAAAAAAAAATAGAATGGCTGGATTACTTAGCATAGACGGTAATCTGGTGGTGCCCTCAGGAGATAGCTCCAGACACTCCCGAGGTACATCACTCATCAGGTTTATATCATGTGGACACCTTATTGCTAAGTACCAGAGCACATCCTCCTTGAGTCTTGTATTGCGTACATACCAACACCTCTCCAGTTAAACATTAAGACATTATTGGAAGTTTTTCACCATACATATTTGGATAATACTTCCTACATTTATCATTCATTAAAAATTCAGACCAGTAAAAACATTGTTGCATATGTTTGCCTCCTCGTCCCTGTGATGATAGTAATAGGTCTTCTGCTGCTCTGATCTCCTCAACCCAGACTATCCACTCCCTCAGCCCAGGGGCGCGTGTCTTCTTCCATAATTTTGGAATCAGAAGTTTGGCAGCATTTAGAAGATGTATCGTCAGATAATTTTTGTGATAAAATAGTTGTTGTGATGCAGTAAAAATGTGGGGGGATCAAATGGTAAAATGTCGTCAGTTATCATTGTGATCACAGCAAATAGTAAATTAAATAGATCCGAATCCGCACTCGTAAATGAAATGGTGCCGAGGTCCTGGGGCACCACCCAAGCCAGCAGTGTAGAAGAATCAAAGAAAGGATCCAGCACTCGACAATCTTTAGGTGAAGAAATGTATTCAAACACAGGCAACGTTTCAACCCTGGCGGGTTTTTTTCAAGGCTTGAAAAAAAAAAACCCGCCAGGGTTGAAACGTCATCTGTTTTTGAATACATTTCTTCACCTAAAGATTGTCGAGTGCTGGATCCTTTCTTTGATTCTTCATCATTGTGATCATGTCAGCTATGGCTTTCCAATATGGTGCGATGGCTGTGCATGACCACCATATGTGGAGGAAATCACCCTTGGCCTTTTTACATCTCCAGCATACGTCGGCGGCCGTAAGGGCAAAACGACGTATGGCTGTTGGGACTTTATACCATCTAGTAAGTATCTTATAAGCATTTTCCTGGATTATAGTAGATGCTGAACACTTAAGCTTGCAATCCTGAATAAAGTGACCCAGTCTGGGGTATGTGACCCTTTCCGAAAACATTGTTTGGATTTCCTGATATTCATTGCTCGGAGGGGAGTCAGCAATGGCTATCATTGATAATAATGGGGAGGGTTTGTTTAAGAGGCCAGGTGTAGAGTGGGCATGTTTCCACGTATGCATCGTGGCTGGGACCGTTGGGTGGGAGGGATCCACAGACACTGTTTGCGTGTTTGGGACCCAGGCTGCCATAGGCATAGGGATCTGTAGGTAACGCTGTTCTATGGATATCCAGGCCTTAGGAGCCGGTCTAGACCATTCTATTATTCTTGCTAGCATAGTAGATATATATGTAATATGTTTCAATGTCCGGAAGCCCCAAGCCCCCTTGTTCCTTAATCCTGATTAAACACTGGTTGCCCAGTCTAGGGGGTTTCGGACAAACCTTGTGACCAGCCGCTTAATCTCTTTGAAAAATATTTTGGGGATAAAAATCGGTAGGGCCTGGAGGACGTACAGAAGTCTGGGTAATATAGTCATCTTGGCCGCTGAGACCCTCCTGAACCACGATATATGGAGATTCATCGATCTGGTGATATCCCCTTTTATATCTTGAAGTATTTTGGTGCAGTTATTTGGAAACCGGTCCTTAGTGTCTGACGTGAGATAGATCCCTAAATACTTAATTGAAGTTTTGGACCATTTAAATGGGAATACCTTTTGGAGCGGTATCAATACTTCAGGAGGAAGTGTAAGATTTAGTGCCTCTGATTTATCCATATTTATCTTGAAATTGGATAAATTGCTATATACATTCAGTTGGTGTAGTAGGTTGGGTACGGATATGTCTGGTTGTGTGAGGATAAAAAGAAGGCCATCAGCGAACGCCGCTGTTTTGTGATGATGTGTATGGATAAGGATACAGTGGATTCCTGTATCTGACCTGATTGCGTTTATGAGTGGTTCCAGCGTAAGTACGAAGAGAAGTGGCGAGAGGGGGCAGCCTTGTTGAGTACCATTCGACAGGGTGACCGGCTCTGACAGCACCCCATTGACTCGAATACGAGCCATGGGGCTGTGACACAAGGAGTCTATCCAATTAAACATTGCCTGGCCTATGCCAATGTGTGTCAATACATTTTTCAGGAAGAGCCAGTTCACCCTGTCGAATGCCTTCTGGGCGTCTCTGGACAACATAAAGGCTTGTATCCCGTGTGTGGAAGCATGATGTATAAGGTTTATTACCTTAGTGGTGTTGTACCGGGCCTCCCTCCCCATAACAAACCCTGCCTGGTCCCTGTGTATTAGCTCAGGCATCGCATCCTTGAGTCTTAGACTTAAAGGGACCGTCTAGTGCCCAAAATGCCTCCTCAACATTTTAATGCATATTAAAGTACTTTCAAATGCATATTTTACATGTTGCATAACTTAAAAAATGAAGATATTACACTTAGATGAAAATGCACATTTGAAGGTTCAGGACAGCCCACTCAATGGGCGTCTCATTTACGCTTCTAAGGGAGTTTATTTTCCCAGCAGCAGCCAATAAGAATTGTAATATGATTTCCTGTTTAGTGATGTAATCAGGTAATGTGTTGTATTAGAGATCCTAGTGTATACAAGAGCATTATAAGCGCCCTGTCACTGTATAATGTCAGTCATATCATCCAGCACTGCCTATCATGTCAGCTTGGCTGAGCATGATAGGCAGTGCAGTCCCCCTTAAATGCCAGCTTGGCTGAGCATGATAGGTAGTGCAGCCCCCTCATAAATGCCAGCTTGGCTGTTAGGCAGTGTGGTCCCCCCATAAATGATGCCAGCTTGGCTGAGCATGATAGGCACTGAAGTCCCCCATACGGTCCAGCATGGCTGAGCATGATAGGCAGTGTGCCCCCCCCCCCAATAAATGATGCCAGCTTGTCTGAGCATGATAGGCACTACAGTCCTCATCATAAATGCCAGCTGGCTGAGCATGATAGGCACTGCAGTCCCCCATATTAGTACCACCACTCACATCACACTCTTTTTTATTTATATTAATATTATACTACATGTCCCCTTCAAGAGTGAGCAGGACACCCAGGGGAGTAAACAGAAAGGAACTTTTATTATCAGAAAAAGGACTCATTCTCCATGACAAGCACAATAAATCAGCTGCAGCAAGGCAGTAAATACAATATAATACTTACTGCCTTGCTGACAAACCATGATTTATATTGCAATCCACGGAGTAGTTCTTTGTGTGATAATGAAAGTTCTTGTGTGATCCCTTTCCCCGTCCAGCTCACGCTGCAGGAAGCACACTGAGTATACAGAGCAGCTGACCTGCCTGTTTCCATGGAGATGCTCGCGTCTGAGAACAGGAGATTAGAGGAGGCCTGGGAGAAGGAGCAACCGATGTAGTACCCGAAAACAATGCTAAGTATAATCTCTTTTTTACAGAGAACTAAAAAAAAAAAAAAAAAAAAAAAGGAAAATGACTTCTAAAGTGAGCTGCCTACAAATTTCACCAAGGTTAAAAGGGTGACTAGACTGTCCCTTTAACACTTTTGCAAAGAGTTTTACATCTACATTGAGTAACGAGATAGGCCTGCAGCTGGAGCATAGAACAGGATTTTTGCCCTGTTTATGGAGTACGGTTATGTGGGCCTCTTGGGCTTGATGGTGTAGTTTCTCACCCATCTCGAGATTGTTTAGTGATAGGAGCAAATGTGGTAACAGTATGGTTTGGAATGTCTTATAATATGAAATTGTATAGCGGCTGGGCCAGGGCTTTTCCCAGTGGGAGAGGTTTTGATTACGGTGGCAAGTTCCTCTGCCGTTATCGGGGAGTCTAGCATGTCCACAAACTCAGGAGCGAGTTTGGATTTCATATGTTCTGTGAGGTAGGCCTGAATCTGCGATCCGGGTGTGTGTGTGATGGGATATTGTAATTTTAATCTGTGCTATAAACGCTTGTGCCCTTTTCGCCCTCAAGGCCCTAGCTAACATCTTGCCCGGTTTGTTTTGCTGTGCGTAATATGTGCCCTTAAGTTTTTGGAGTGTAGCCTGCATTTTCTGGTTACATATGGACGCTAATTCAGCTTTCAGTTTGGTGAGTTCAATAAACAGGGTCTGCTTATGGGCTGATTCTATATTCAAAATTTTCTGTAGCGTGTTGACAATAGTTTGTGCTCTCTGTTTTTTAAGGTAAGAGCCCATGTTTATGAGCTGTCCTCTGATCACTGTCTTGTGTGCCTCCAAAATGATTTGTGGAGATACATCAGGTGTTGCATTTGTTTGAAAATAAGTGGTGAGGGTGTCCGAGATTTTGAGACATTGAGTGGGTCCTTAAGCATATATTCATTAAGGCGCCAGTTATATTGTCTTTGTGACACTGAGGGTATTGTTAGTGATACGGCTACCGGCGCGTGGTCACTCCACACGGCAGAGCCTATATCAGGGTCACTCGTCAGGTGTAAATGTCGGTGGGAGATTAAAATCATGTCAATACGTGAGTGCCTGTTGTGTGGGATGGAGAAGAATGTATAATCTCTGCGTGCAGCGTTGCATATCCTAAAAAATCTGCCAATTGCGTTTGCATCAGTACCTGCTTAATTTTCTTAGTTTTGCAGCGGGAGAGAGTGGACGTCCCGGTGGAGGAGTCCAGCGCAGGGTCCATCACCACGTTGAGGTCACCACCAAAAACCGTGATGCCCTCAGCAAATAGTTTGAGTTCCTCAAGTATAGATACAAGAAATAGAGACTGATTAGAGTTAGGAGCATATACATTTGCAATTGTTATACACTCTGTGCCTAAGTTGCCCTTCATGAAAATCGTCCTGTCATCATTGTCAGACCAGGTGGTGACATTAGTTAGTGGGAGAGATTTAGCCACATATATCGCAGTCCCTTTGGTTTTTTGGATGGGTGAATTGGAGAAATAGATGGGAGTTTAGATCTGCAAAAATTAATGGTTTCTTGAACCATAAAAATGTCGGCTTTTTTAACCTGCATCTCTTTAAACATTCTGTTCCGCTTGTTTGGTGAGTTGAGACCCTTGGCATTAATCGATATGATTTTTACTTCTAGTATCTAGTGTAGACATATGCGGGGGCGTAGTGGAGATATATTTTGAATCTCTGGCCTGTACAGGTGAGTATGAGGGCCATCCCACAGGAACTGTATTGTGCCATATAGTGCGGGAAAGGGAAAATAATAAAAAAGGGAGGGGAACCTTTGAGCTGGGTAGGGTAGTATGTAGGATACTCTCAGGTAGAATCAAAAAATAAAGAAAGGTCAGAGTAAAGTAAAGACCATGAATACATATACAAAGGAATGACCTGACTGATGACTGTGGGGGCTCAACATGAGTATCCCCCCGTTCTTCAGCCAAATACACAGATATATGAAGGTCGCTGTTCCACCCACCCATTACAGCTGAGGTGGAGGCAGCCTGATATACAAAAATATATATCTGCAGCAGGGTGCGAGAAGTGGCTTTGAGCACCACCGAAAAAACGTGCAGATAAAAAGCCATTGCTCCGTCCCGCTCCCAGAGACCCACCTAAAACTTAACATGCAAAAATTTAAGAGACAATTTAGAACCAGTTGAGTGAACCAGTTTAGAACTAATCAAACACCCTCAAGGAAGTAAAAACTCAATAACAGGCAACAGGCCCTCCGCACAATTGACTTAGATAGTGGAGGCTCCAAGTTGTGACGAGTCCCCCTCCTCTCCATATGTCCATGTAAGCGATTTCTCTTATATAAGGTGCTGTGCAATCTGATGGGTCTGATGGGATCAAGTCATATGTAGTCTTGCTTAACATTTACCGTGTGAACCATAAAAGTCTCTCGTTCACTGAGGGCACTGATGTTCGAACAACATAGCAAATTTTCATGGCCGCGGTTGGAGTGAGACCCAAAATGGCGTCTGAGTCTTCGGTTGTCGTATTACCCTCCACTGGGGCTATCATGGCGAGGCCTGTGCCTGTTGTCTAACAGGACCTGGTGCGTGATCATTGGCGGCATTCTGACCCTGGCGTTGGCGCCTCTGCGGCCTAGCCTGCCAAGGTTGATTGCGATATATTGGCTGTTGCAACGGCATGGCACTCTCCTGAAAGGCCTTCCACTCCCTAAGATCGGGTTGGGGTATCTGCAGTGCTGCACAGAACCCGGGTAGGTCGTCTGGCAACCGCAACGTGTGGGATTTCGTGTCCCTGCGCACCAGGACTGCCAATGGAAAACCCCATGTGAACGGATAGAAGCTTCTTTTAGAGCATCTGTGAGAGGTTTCAGCATTTTGTGCGGATATAATGTAGCCCCCAAGATGTCCGGTAGGATTTGTATCTGGGCCTCCATAAAATGAATCGGCCTGGCCCGCTGCACCGCCCTGAGTATCTCTTCCTTTAAGGTGTAAGAGTGTATGCAGCAGGTACCGTATTGTTTGGGTTTTTGGGGCGGAGGGCCCTGTTCAGAGGAGTGGAAAGATCTCTCTGTAGGAGCATATTAAACAGATTACTCATGATTTGTTTGGTGTCATCTGGGCCAGCAGCTTCTGGTATGACCCGCAGACGCAAGTTGTTTCTACGTCCCCTGTTGTCTATGTCCACTATGTGTTGAGACAATTGCAGGGTAGCTTGTTGTTGGTTTTTCAACTGCCTGGTGAGTGATCCAATCGCTTCTCGGAGTGTGAACTGATCTGTTTCAACCTCTGGCCCTGCTGGCGCAGGTCTTCTTTCACCTCCATTAGCTTGTCACGTATTGTGAACCTGATCTGGTCTACAGCATGGTTATGTTTTTCTTAACTTCATCCATGAAGGTGGTTAAGTTATTTTTAGTAGTGATATCTTTACGTTGCATCCGCAGGACCTGGTCTTCATCTTCTTCTCATTCAGATCGCAGGCTGTTTCCTGCCATTGGGCTCGACGGCAGATTGGAGGCCTCGTCGTGGAGAGCTTCCATGGGGAAAAGGTATGTTGACAGAAGATTAACCTGAGTTTTCTTTTTCGACTGTGAAGCGTGTGTGTTTGGAGTCTTTTTCTTAGGCTTGCCCATGACCGTTTCGCGGTCCATATATCTGTGTGTCTCGTTTAGCGGCCCTGGGAGCGGGAGCAGTGCTAAGATGAGACCGTCTACATCGGTGGTTGGCCACGCCCCCCATTTAAGTCGATTTTAATCATCAACTACTCCTCTACCAAGTGTATATATTCAGTAAAAATGCTTCATCTACCATATTGAAAGTCACTACTTTCCCAAACTTCCTAGGAGAATTATACTTCCACCCTTCTTTAGTTTAACTAGCTTTACCTCTCTAGAAGTTAGTGGAGGCAAATTGTGAATTAGACTTGGGCCTGGGTTAAATAGCAGAAGGACATGGAATGCCGAAACGGAGCACCACATGGTAGAATGGGTTCAGACATTTTACCAGAGAAGGAGATTGAAAAGGAGATGATGCATAAGCCAGAACTGCTATGCCACTTATACCCATCAAGGATTATGTGATTAAAATCAGGGCTCGAGTCCTGCAGGAACACGTGAGAACGGCGTTCCTGCACTTTTTTCATGGCAGGAACGCCGTTCCCTTTGCTCCTGCAGGAGTTCCTGTCACTGCCACCGGATTTGACAACAAGTCATATCCGGTGGCATTTTCCCTCCTCCGTGCAGGGGGAAGATGCAGGGAGGAGCTGGACGGAGACAGGGAGCACCAAGGAGATGGTGAGTACTTACCTCCTTGTTGCTCTCTGTCTCCGGTCTTCTCCTCCGTGCATCTTCCCCCCTGCACGAAGGAAGCTCCGGTTGTCGCGCGACCTCAATAAGGTTAAAAAAAAAAAAAGTGACAACCGGAGCTTCCTTCCTCCGTGCAGGGGGGAAGATGCACGGAGGAGAAGACCGGAGGTAAGTACTGTCTGGGGAAGGGGGAGGAGGGTGGATTAAACGAGCAAATCCTGGAATGTTGAGGGGCAGAATCCTGGCATATAGAGGCAAAATCCTGGCATATAGAGGCAAAATCCTGGCATAGAGGGGAAAAATCCTGACATAGAGGGGCAAAATCCTGGCATAGAGGTGCAAAATCCTGGAATAGAGAGGCAAAATCCTGACATAGAGGGACAAAATCCTGGCATAGAGGGGCAAAATTCTGGCATATAGAGGGGCAGAATCCTGGCATATAGAGGGGCAGAATCCTGGCATATAGAGGGGCAGAATCCTGGCATATAGAGGGGCAAAATCCTGGCATATAGAGGGGCAGAATCCTGGAATAGAGGGGCAAAATCCTGGCACATAGAGGGGCAAAATCCTGGAATAGAGGGGCAAAATCCTGACAGAGGGGCAAAATCCTGGCATATAGAGGGGCAGAATCCTGGCATAGAGGGGCAAAATTCACTGAATTTTTGGTGAAATATATATTTGGGGGGGGGACCCCTGATTAAAATGAATACACACACACATTAATTTAACTCTGTATGTATGTATTGAATATAGTCAATTACATTTCAGCAACAAATCACAGGCTGTGTCAAGAATGAAGTTTATTTTCTTCCTGTATGGGAATACATTATTAAAATATTTCCAGTTTAAGTTATTTTTTTCTTTATTTGACAAACAAAAAATAAAAGACATCTCTATGATCTATATTTACAGAGTTATAAAAATATACATTTATGTATGTGTAACTGCTTGTCTCATGCAATTTCAGCATTAAGGAGGAGGGTCCAATTCCTTCAGTTCATACAATAAGGCACTTGGGTGGTGTAATGAAAAGGAGAGCACACCTCACAAAACAACTGTTAGACAAGTGAGCCCTCGGATAGTATTTGCATTTCCGTTTCTAGATGTACCTACAAACACCAGTTTACCACCCCATGTTTTGTAAGACATGCAGAGGCTATTTCCCTGATTGTGTATGCAGTACATTTTTTTTTATTTACTGGAAAAATGGTCTCCAGTGCATCTAGTAATACCACTAGATAACAAGAGTAGTTGCTTTAATATGTGGGACAATAAAAAAAAAAGAATAGATATGACTAAGCAACAGGGATGGCTTGTGAACTGTTGTTCCTCTGATATTGAAAAGGTGCCAGAAATATAGGACCTTACTCAATCTGTGATCACCACCAATTCCCCATCACTCTTCCCAGAATCCTCGGAGTCACTATAAAGGTCACAAGGCTTCGGCATCATACTCCTTGGCTCTCGAGATTGCAAGCTCTGCGTGTTGACGATGATTGGCATATTTGTATCATCAGATTGGTAGCGATCAGAGGAGGCATGCTGGGGCATGTTCCCTGCTGTGGAATGTGGCTGAAATCCACATGGTGATGGAGGACTCTGCAATGATCCTTGAGACCTATGAGAGAAGAATTTTTTTTTAATTGATGGTTCACTTCAAGGTGCATGTGCAAATTTATGTCTTTTACATTGCGCCACTGGTCACGCAACCTGCTACTGCACATCACCTAAACATTGTTTACAATAAAACATGATCAACAATTTTTTTTATACATGGGTTAGCAGAACTAAAAGCCAATGCATAAATAAAAAATATAGAATATTTTTTAGAATCACGCTAATTGGACAAATTTGCAAGGGGGGTATATCAGCCAACAACATTTATGGGGGTCTGCCTTCTTCAAAGACACAAAGGATAAATGTGAAAATATTGTGCTTTTGCGGTTAGGACTGTGGATTCTACATTAAGGTGGGACAGTGATTCATGAGTGAGTAACTAGGGAGGCTACATCTCATGATTTCTGTGTTTTTGTGTTGACTGTATCTGGAGAGCTTTACATCTTAAACGTCTCTTTGTACTATATAAACCCGAGTCCTGTATTGTCTCCATTGGCTGTTATTGTTTTAAAAGTGAAAACACTTCTCAAAATCATACTTGCCTCTGTATAAAGTTTCCCATAATACAATAGTTGGTGTCTAAAGTGGGATACCAACATACAAAGAAGAGGTCAGGTTTTTCTGTTGCAATTGGCCAGGTAACGCAGACAAGGTGCAAAACAAGGTAAAACACCATCTGAAATAGGTATAGTCTCTGGGTTACCTGGTGAAACTGCAATGGATGGGTAAGATGACTCTTTTGACAGGATATTAGTGGTACATTTGAGAACGGGTATATTATGTTGTATTGTATTTGTTTTTAAGGAAATGCTATAAAATGGTTGTAAAATCCCCTAATGCCACATACATACTTAAGGCACTAAAAGTGTGTTACATATAGGAGGTTACAGCACTCCCTGCAGTATAGAGACTGTAGGCGCCAGATAGATAAATGGTTATGGACATGAGGTGTGATTTGTCAGGAATTAAGTTGGTTGAAATATGTTGAAGCTGCACCTAGGCATATACACATTTCCTGCGTAATAACCTGTAAGCCCAGACTCTACAGGTAGATAACCGCATTGTTAGAATAATTTTTGGTTGTTATAAATGGCAGACGTTATAAAAATATTTCAGTAACCCATAAGGGTATGTCGACATGTATTCATTTTTTTGTGCGTGCATGCATGCATGTCCATGTATGAGCTCTAAATTTGTAAGATTATTGGTTTTCCTTAGAAGGGACATGTTAACCTCTTGGTGACACAGGCCATATATATACGTCCATTGTCTTCCTGCAGCTGGCGACACAGGACGTCCATATATGTCCTCTGCAAAAACATTGTTGCTATAATGCCCCGTTGTCAACGTGAAGCTTTCAAAATGGCGTTGCCTTGTTGCTGGAAAGAGAAATGGAAGTGATCAGAGTTCAGTTCCGCTGCTAGACTGCCTCTAGAGGGAGTAAGCAACATTGCAGGCAAAAAAAGCCCAAACTAATCTTAGATAACAACAAACCCTACTTTTAGGGTTACAGATGGGTTAGGGTTAGTGCTAGGGTTGGGGTCTATAGGTCACTATAGGAGAAAATGGTTAGGAAAAAAACACCCCTTTGGTTTATTGCCTTGTAACTTGCAAAAAAAACAACAGAAAAACATGTAAGCATTTCTTAACTCAGGAAAAATATTAGAAATTATTTACATGGGTTCTATTTTACCATTTGTAATTCTACAAAAGATTGTTCAGGTCAAATTTAGAAAAGATTTTAAATTTTTGGGTAGCCCTTAAGCAACCCAACAAGACTATACATGGGTGGTATCCTTGTACAGAGGCGTCACTAGGGTTGGTGTCACCCGGTGCGGTAACTCAGGGTCTCACCCCCCTGGATTTCCTCCAATAAAATTCCAAAAAGATTCTTTAGTAATGCGAGTCAGATGGCCCATTAAATATGCCATACAGAATCCCCATAAATGATGCTACATACAGGAGCCCATAACTATGCCCACACACAGGGGCCCTATTAATAATACCACACACAGGAGCCCCATAGTAATGCCACACACAAGAACCCCATAGTTATGCCACACACAAGAGCTCCATAATTATGCCACACAATTGTACAATTCTAAAACAATACATATCTATACACATCTATCTCACTAGTTGCATTTATACTTGTATGCACCTATATTCAACTATTTTCATATGTAATAAAAAGTTATTGAAAAATGTAATTTCTTGTTTTTATTTCCTTCCGCTGCACCTAAAGGACTTAACACAGCACCATACAGTAACCACAGAACTTACCATGCACCTATATTGTACCCACAGCACTTGGCTTGCACTCACATTGCACCAACACAATTTGGAATGCCACAGTGCCTATTTGCCCTATAGAACATGCCACAGCATCACTTTGCCAATTAAAATAAGCCACTGTCAGGTACCAAATAACATGCCACAGTCACTCAGCCATTAACATATTCAATAGCCAGTTTGCCTTTTAAATCATGACACCGTTTGTCCGTTAAATATGCCACAGTCAATTTGCCCATTAATATTCCACAGCCAATTTGCCTATTAATATGCCACAGCCAATTGGTCCATTAAAATGCCAGTATTATTTTGCCATTACTATGCCAGTGTTAGTTTGTCCATTATTATGCCAGTATTATTTTGCCATTAATAAGCGTGAGTTTTCTCTCAATCGAACCTCTGGCAGAACAGATACGACAGTCACAGCAAATAAAATGTATACAGATAGGGGATCAAGAACACACGATAACCTTGTACGCAGATGTCTTGTTAACTCTATCGTCCCCAGAAACATCAACCCCAGCTATGCTAGAGGCTCTGGAACTATACAGCTCAATGTCTAATTACAAACTTAATTTAACCAAAACACAGACAATTTTACTGTATTCAAACCATAACCATAAAATGGCTCTTCAGAGACTGGAAATAAAAAGCGGGGAGGGAGAACCAATTGACTATCTTGGAATAAAAATAACACCTCAAATTGAAGGACTGGTCCCAATAAATTACTCCTTTCTGCTAATAGAGCTACAAAGAGAAACCCAAAAATGGGCAAGAGGAGAAGTCTCCTGGATGGGTCGAGTGAATATTTTAAAAGCTTACATCCTCCCAAAATTGATCTATTTATTTAGAACAATACCATATAGAGTCTCAACTAAGCTTATTAGAGAGTTTGAAATGTTATTCTCCAAATTCACCTGGGGAGCCAAAAAACCCAGAATTTCAAACCAAACTTTAAAACAACCCTTACAGAAGGGGGGTCTGGGTTACCCCAGACCCCCCCTGGAAGGACATCGAGAGGTATCAAACTCAAGTAACTGATCCCTTATTAATACGCTGGCTACCAAACAAATTTTTAAAAAAATTGAGAAACACATCGAAAATAATAAAAGACACAATGCTGACGCTACACAGAATTAAAAAACTAGACACCACTGCGGATAAAATCTCTAAATTAGCCCCAATTCAAACCATCTCTCTCTGCACTCCAGACCTAAATCTGAGCAGTTGGCAGACTGTAGGCATAGAGACAGTAGGAGACCTATATAACGAGGAAACAATAATACCTTTCCCAGAACTACAACAGAAATACGAACTTAATACAAATCAACTATTCAACTATCTCAGAGTCAAAAACTTTCTGGGAGTGAACCCGCCAGACAATCAATCGCAGTGCGACGCTTTCCTCTTTCAGCCACCACAGAGTAACGCGATCTCTGAAACTCTAAAAATTTTCTGGAGGCTAACACCAGGGGCTAAACACGGGGCACTGAATAAATGGGAGACCGATACAGGATTCCAAGCTCCTTTTAAGGACTGGTGTACAGCGTGGAATGATACCAGGAAGGCATCCCACTGCATTGATATTCAGGAACAATACTTCAAGCTAATAAATAGATGGTACTTGGTCCCCTCCCGATTGGCTAGATACTCCCACGAGGGATGTGACATATGCTGGAGATGCCTAAAGAGCAGAGGCTCCCAGGCCCACATATGGTGGGAATGCGACATCCTCAAAGTTCTGAAGGAAAGGGTGACATCTGTAATAGGACTGCTGTTTGAGAACAGAATTGATTTAACACCACAGATGTTTCTCTTCCACCTGGATATACCAATTAGGGATCATAACCAGAGGTTGCTCTGTATTAACGTGCTCTCTGCAGTTAAAGTTTCTATTGCCAGATATTGGAGGAGAATTGAAGTTCCCTCATGGAGCGAAGTCAGAAGCCAAATAGAATTCCAAGCCTCCTCTGAGAGATATTTCCACAGGAATGTCACAAAGACGCTGGCTAAATATGAGGAAACATGGGAAAGATGGCCCCTGTTAAGGGAATAAAGCATTATATTAGATCCCGACTCTATCTGATAGGCCAGGAGAGTTGAAGGTTGAGAAGGATATAACCCCAGAAGAAAGTCCCCGCAAGTGACCTCTGCCCCCCACCCTCCCCGGGGCCCACACCCCTGACGGCAGATCGGATGCGTGAGTGATGTATGAAAGGTAAGAAGATTGGAATACTGTTATTAAGAGAGAGGAGATAATTGAGTGAATCTGAGTGACTGTTGATTGGAAGTGATACGGTTGAAGTCATCAGATACGTTAACATTTGAATAGAGAGCCAAGGCACACCTATGGAATAGTTCAGTACAGACGGGGAGAGTGTATAGGGGTGGGGAGATAGGACACAAAACCATTAAGAGACAGGGGAATCCTCTCAAAAAACCTGTTAGGTTAAGAGCGAGAATAACCGGCTAACGAGAGCATTTATTAGTACAACTGATCACCTATGACAACTTCCCTCTCCCGCCCCATACACCTTGGCACGGTATATGCAATGTATATGGATGAATGTACATGTATGATTAATCCTATATGAAATGTCTTATATATGAAAATAAAGATGATATATTTAAAAAAAAAAAATAATAATAAGCGTGAGTTTTAATGCTGTGGAATCTGTGATCCACTCACGCTGCATACTACTTTGAGTATTATTGTCGAGTCTGGATACACGCACATGATGCACATTGTTAGTTGTATTGCTGTGGGGTCATACTTTCACACACTGCACATTACTGTGATTTTTTTTTATTGTTTGTGGAGTCTGTGATACACTCACATGCTGCGCATTACTGTTAAAAAAATATATATATACACAAAGATGTGCCTTAGGCTGGCCACAATAAAAGGCCAAATTCTCTATTTAAAAGGGACAGTCTAGTAGCCAAACTCAGTTTGCAAGATGAAGATTCCTGCGTGTACAGTGCACAGACATTTTTCCAGTGTGATTAAATACAGGCATTCTGCATAAATCACATTTTTAAAAGTTGACTCAAGCCCTCCACAGTTTCATGTTTCCTGCACGTGTTCTTTCAGTTGAATACATTATTTGGACTCTGAGTGAACTTGTTTTTACACAGTAGGATCTCTTAACAGTGCAACACATTGTCTGATGACATCCCTAGAGAGACAGGAAATTCCATTCATTTGGGGGGGGGGGGGGGGGGGAATTACTTTTACTTAACTAGTGTGGGCAGTCCTGGTTTCTTGCAAACTGCTGTAATTTCAGAAATTCATCTAACTATACATTTTTCATACTTTGAAAGCACATTAATATGCATTAACATTTAGAAGATGTATTTTTGGGTACTAGACAGTCCCTTTAAGCCTGCAGTTATTTTCATTTGAAAAAGCACTTAGCTCAATAAATCAAAATACCTGTTGTCTGAGGAGAGCCTGAAACCTATCCCTACCTTTAGGTGGCGCTGAGACAGCTTCGGTTCCAAAAAAATCACAGAGAGGCTGGAGAACCATGTTTAGATTTGATCATTTTCTGAACTTCAGATAGCCGATTTATGTTCTGCAATTCTTTTATGTAAAGGTCTAAATGTACACCCAATATACAGTTTTCAACAGGGCGATATACAAAAATATACAACAAAAGGGGAAGAACAATTAATAAACTGGTTTACATATAATTGTTTCACAGTATAGGGGTCATTGAACCATTTAACATAGTTAGTATTTTTATAGTAGGCAGAATGTCCACTTTTATAATTTCCCCTGAGCGGTTGAGGCAGCCACGTGCAGAGGTAGGCAGTTTTTTAAGGTCACTATGGACCAATTAAATTCTCAAATTCTGCATTTTTTTTATACACATAATGGGCGCAAGGGCAAAAATCCTTCCCCTGGATTCTTGTTTGAGAATATGCCATGTTTTTACAATACCGTATTTGCTCGATTATAAGACGAGGATTTTTCAGAATTTCTTTTCTGAAAAATACCCCTCGTCTTATAATCGAGGTCGTCTTATAATCTGACCTCAAATTGAGGTCAGACTATAAGACTTGGATCCAGGTCCCCGCAGAGCTGCAGGGGACCTGGACCCCCCTCTCTAACAGCAGGAGAATGTCTGCGCGATGACCGCCGGGACTTCTATGATAAAGCCAGGTACTTCCGGCTTCGTCATAAAAGTCCCGGCGGTCATGCCGGGCGGCAGCAGGGGAGGTCTGCACTCATCGCGCAGACATCCTCCGCTGCCCCGCTAGCCACCAGGGAGAATCGGGCAGCCGGGGGATGTCTGCACGATCCGTGCAGACATCCTCCATGCTGCCCGACACTACCAGCTGTCCGTCATAATAGACGGAGGTGTCGGGCAGCATGGAGGATGTCTGCACATATCGTGCAAACATCCCCCGGCTGCCCCCACTAGCCACCAGAGATCAAGAAACAGGTGAGGTGGAGGGGCAGAGAAATGAGGGAGGGGGGGGGTAGAAAGACGGGGGGGGGGGGCAGAGAAACGAGGGAGGGGGGGTAGAAAGACAATGGTGGGGACACAGAGAAATGAGGGGAGGGGGGCAGAGCAACAAGGGGGGGAGGGAGGGGGGAAGAGACAGAGACAAGGGGAGCGTGGGGGGAGACAAAGGGAGGGTGAGAGAGAGACAACACTAAGGGGGGGGGGGGAGAGACAAAGCTGGGGGCAAGGGAAAGAGGCAGCATTGGCAATTTGGCACATAAAAGGAAATAAAAACAAGAAATCCATTTTTTTATATCATAATTTTTTATTAAAAAAGCAATTTACATGTGAATATATACAAGTTGAACTTTTTTCCTATAGGGTAGTATTATATTCAGGCTTTTAGTTTTTTTCCTAAAGGAATATCCAAAGTTTGGGGGGGTCATCTTATAATCAAGCAAATACGGTATATTGCAAATCTGCCCAACAATACAAGACAAACATGTAGTATACCGGATAATAGAAGTGACATAGTTAGACTTTACTAAGGCATTTAATATGGTTCCACAGAAAAGGTTATTGTTCAAATTGATCGAACTAGGGTTAGGGCCAAATGTTTGTGTGGATTGGCAATTACCTGAAAGATATAATGCAAAGAATGGTGGTAAATGGGAACTTCTCAAACTGGACAAATATGATAAGTCCTTGGTCCTCTTCTTTGCAATTTGTTTATTAATGATCTCCCAGTGGGCACAGAGAGTCATGTATCCTAGAGAAGTGGGTAAAGTCTTTCTCTATAGGATGATGGACTCTGCATATATCAAATAGTTTATGTTTAGAAAGAAGAGTTTGTAACAGTTTAGATCTATTTTTTATATTCTTTGACGCTTTTTGTAGATATTTCTCCGCTTCTATCTAGCCTATCATCCAACAGAGTGTTCAAATCTCCCCCAACTATTAACACGCCTTTCTTGATTTGAGTTATCCTTTTAAAGATTTTTTTTTAAAAAGGTCTGTGAATATTCGTTGGGGGCATATATATTGGCCAGGGTATATGTTATATCATTTAGTCATATAATCAAAGTAAATGTGCCGAATACATTGTTTTCCTCTAATATTGGTTCGTATTTAATTTTTGTTGAGCAGATGATCGCCACTCCTCTAGCCTTCTTGTTGGTCAAGTTTGAACAGTAATGTTTGGATGTAGCAAAGACGCACCATTATCTATTCTTGAATTACAGGTTCTGTTTACGGATGATGTAGTTTCGATCTTAAGATAATTTAATGGAAAACAATAGTTCATCGTAACTGTCTTCCCATCACGGGAGATCAACAGCTTTGCAGTGAAAGCCGATCGGTAAGGAATATTCTTTAATCTAAGTTGTTTAATGATCTCTCTGAAACGATTTCGACTTGCTCTAGTAGCTAAAGATAAATCGGGAAACAACAGGATTCCTTTACATTTTTCGTCTTTAGGTCCGGGGTTTAATCTCATTTGTTTCAGTAGAGAGTCTTTCACTGAACAATTTAGAAATCTAACTAGGACACCTCTTGGAAGAGTACCCTCCGAGCCTTGAGTTCTATAAATTCTATGGTGTGTTTCAAATGGAGAGTTAATTAAGTTTTTAGGATCAAGATATTGGGAGAGAAACTCTATCAAGTATTCCTCCATATTTTTTCGAGTAACTTTTTTAGATATTCCCTTAAATATTAGGTTGTTCCGGCGGCATCTGTCTTCTAAGATTGTAAGTTTATTGCCGATTTCCTTAACTTGGTTTTTAAAACCTCGTTATGTGTTTGTAACAAGGAAATCTCCACTCAGATCTTTTCCAACTCTTTACTTTGATCTAGCACTCTTGTGCTAAGACAGCAGATCTCCTTAGTCAGTTCTGATATATTCTGTTTGAAATCTTTTATTTTTTTCATAGAGTTCATCAATTTGGTCAATGTATAATTTGTAAACCCTTCTATTGGAGGAGTATTTGATTCCCTCTCTGGGTTTCTTAATGGCAAAGACTCTAGGGGCAGGGGTGACAAGGATCTTCTCTTAGTGTGGAGTCTTCCCAAGTCTGACTTTGGAGAGTAGTAAGTGTTTATAGATTTATTTTTATCTGCTTTATCTACAGAGTGGATTTTCTTTGGGGGGAATTTTTATACAGAGACATTTGTTTAGTATACCTACCCTACTATACTATACAGTTGAATTCTAGATTGTAAGCAGTAATCACAGGTGTGTATACAGACACAAGGGAGTCTAGTCACACTGGAAGAAGTTCTCTATAATATGAGTTCAGTCTAAAGCTTATAGGGTTCAGAGAAGGACTATGGGCAATTTAATTAAATACAGATCTGTCGTCCCCTCTAAGATGTTCGATATGATAAAATGTTTTGCTTAGCTAGGGATCATTACAAAACTAAACAATTAGGTTGTAAGTAGTATGCTGAGACTCCCAAGTCTGGCCCACCTCTGTAACAATACAAATGTATCCTTTGTGGTTTTTGGCAACAGGACAGATACAGTCTACAATAGAAGCAAAAAACCTGAATGGGTTTGCACCAAAAATTTTTGTAGTACTTTAAGTACTCAAAAAGTTCAGGAATGTAGACAGTTCTGTTAAAGTACAGTCACCCTCTAGCTCTCTAATAGGGGACTCTGCCATGTTAAATTATATATTGGTCTTGAGATTGAGTCCTGGACTGATCGATGGCAGATTTATATTGTCCGTGAATTCAATGTTCTAGACCAGTTTACCTTAGATTTATGCAAGTAGATGTCCAACAAGAGTCGTTAGATAGCAAATGCGGAGGAGTTATTTTAAAGTAACTTATGTTGAGGTAGACTAATCAACAGTTATATTAGATATATTACAGCATTCTATCATTTGATAGACAAAATAGTATGCTACTTGCGTGCAGAACCATTGTAGATCTTTTGAGATGAGATATTGGTCAGAAACAATATTCTTTCCAAGTTATAGCTGCCATACTTCCAACTGGGATATACTGCTGTGGCTTGTTCGTCGCCTGCTCCGTAGGTGATGTATCTTCTTTAGTAACTAGAACGTAATATCCACAGATGTCTCGAATGATGCTCCCACAGGGATATGCCAAATACTCGACAAATCAATTTCCCAATAGGTTCTTATGCTCTTCGATGAGGGTTTTGTATATTATTTACACATGGCTCGGCAATATCTCCTGCCAAAGCTGGTTTGTAGGTGTTGACCACAGGTGCCGTGGACACTGCTCCCACCAGAGTAGGCCACACCAACTCCACAGATCAATGTCTCCATGAGTAGACCTTATTATATGCTGTTCGTAGATGTCTCGGCAGAATAGCCCTCCCGAGCGAACTGTCGAGTCTTCCCGCAGCATCACTCCCGATAAACTGCGGTTACTCTTTCTTTGAGATCTTATGTAGAGGTTTTTCCAATATGATTATGCCTTTAAATCTTCGCCCAAATGGCACAAACAAACAATAGCGGTCAGCAGATGGAGGTTTAATGTGGTTTCTTTTCGGAATATATAGTATAGAGTTTTCTTATCTGGATCTCTTGGTTTGACAACCGGTGATCATATCCATTATAGAGTCATCTCCGAAAGGGGAGAAAAAAAAACACCTCAGAAGCTAGGGTTGGAAAATCTTCCCCAGCTGAATCAATACATTGCTCCCCGCGTGGCCACACCTGCAACACGCCCAACTTATGTCCCACGTCATCACTCATCCTCAGACAGACCCCCCCCCCCCCATGTATACATTTCTAAAGCTCCTATTTCAAAGACAAAAGGAGCTGACATATTCTTTTCTAAAAACTAGGCCTTTCAAGTCCAGAATAGCTGGTGTGACCAAAATGGCAGAATTCTATTTCTAGAAAGAGAGAGGTGGTGTCCAACAAGGTGACCTGGACCATTATTTATGCCCCAAATATATCAAGCCCACACAAAGACTTGCTCTTGCACCATCACCTTGACCTATTTAGGAAGAATAATTCGCAGCGATTGTGTGTTCTGTACATTTTAACTCTTCAACCCCTCTCCAACTTCTTGTTCATGGAGAATGAAAGCCTTCTTGTAGATCATATGCGTGTCTCTGAAATAGAGTCCCACTAAACCAACGATTTCAAATAAAATGGTATGCCAGATATGCCTGAGTCTATGTTATGGAAGGCCAACAAAGCAGTAAATCAATGGGTCCTTTATGCACACTGGCACCTGCCTAAAGAAAGCAGAGATTACATAATTACTAAAGCAAATAGCTACCCTACAGACTTTGCACAAAGTAACAATATTAAATATAACTCCAAGATATTAACACGCTCTGAGCACAGTCATTCCAAAATCAGAGACCAACATAAAAAATTACATCACCTCGCAAACACTACTAAAAAATCACTTCATATTTCATGTGGTGCTTCCCAAGTCGAGACCTAGAGTTTTGCAGGTTTTGTTGTCCTCACAACTCAGTGTCAACGTACAGTTTCCAAGACACTACCTACCACACTCAAAACTGATCTCCCTATCATCACAGAGACCAGCAAGGATCTGTCAGGTCTTGATGTGGGAACCCATCAGCACAAACTGACAGCATTAGACAGCTATAGGAAACTAACTTTACAATTTCAAAATTATTTTAGCATAAAATGAAATGCTCTAGATTAACATTTTTCCAGAAACAGTGTCCTGGGTAAACAGATGTATCCCTTAAATTGCTATAATCATACTCTTCCATATCTAGGTATCCACCTCTCTGGATCTAAACAATATTTTTATCTTAACTTCATTCCCTTGCTGACAATTTTGACAAAATCCTCCAACGTAATTTGCAAAAATGCAGTCCCAAACTTGCAAGGAACATCCACCATGTTTTACTGTTGCCTGCAGACACGCCTTGAACCCCTCTGCAGCCGTCCGGCAAACAAAATGCCTTCTACTACAGCCAAATATTTCAAATTTTGACTCATCAATCAAAAATGCTGCCATTTTTCTGCACCCCAGTTCCGGTTCTCATGCATAGTTGAGTTGCTCAGCCTTGTTTCCTCATCAGAGGTATGGTTTTTTTGGCCTCAAGTATTCCATGAAGACCATTTCTGACCATGTTTCTCTGGACAGGGTTTACTAGACTTTCATTGTTTTCTGCTAATTCTGAGCTGATGCACTCCCAGACATCTGATTGCGAAGGAATGTAAGCATGGGGTGTCTATCATCTGTTGCAGTTTCCTTGGCCGAACACTGCCGAATGTTGCCTGTTTGTACTTCTTCAAAAGAGCGTGGACAGCACATCTAGAATCCCATCTGCCTTGAAATGTCTGCCTGTGAGAGACTTTTCTGATGCAGTAATGTGTCTTGTTGGTGTGCTCAGCCTTGCCATGGTGTATGAGTTTGACATTAAATTGATTTCTACAATCTCACTTTGTTAGCGGAGTTTGGCTGTTCCTCACTCACTTTTATTTCTCCTACAAAGCTGTTTCTGTTAATGATTGTGTTTCAACCTACATAATAAATTAATCATTAGCACCAGCTTGGTCTAACTGTTTAATCATACTCCTAACTATTTATCTACAAAATCCCGCACTTTGCGCATATGTATCTAGAAGACTGATGCTGGTCACATACTTTGCAGTTTGATAATTAATAACAAATTAATGGTAAACTTGTCTATTTTTGAAAGAATTCTTACTTTACAGCATTGTTCACACATGTAAATAACTTTTGCATAGTACTACATATAATCTGGACAGCAACACACTCATATATTGACAGCTATTTACTGAGCTAGAGATGGGACAGCTCACTGCTGCTGCTTGAACACAGCTGCTTCACTGTGACCTATCACGTGAGAGGTCATCGCCAGACCCTTCTTTGCGGAACAATTCATTGCGGGATCACATTAGATGAGTATTATTAGGGGTTAGGTATTACTATTAGGGTCCGGGGTAGGGGCGCATCAGGTAGTAGTATAGGGATTTGGGGGTTAGTATTAGTGGGTGTTAATGTTAGTGGGGTAAGTGTTTTTATTAGGGTTCAGGGGTTAGTGTTAGTATTCAGGCTCGTGAGGGGTTAGTGTTAGTATTAGGGTTCGAGGGTAGTGTTAGGGTTGGCAACTTTTAGGGGGCATTTAATTTATTGGGGGGGGGGGTGTTGGTTGGTAATCGCTGACAGTTCAAACCTAATTGTTTAATAAAAGTATTATTTCAGATTGATCATATCTCTCTCTTCTTATCTGTATTTCCTCTTTCTATACACTTTTTGGTACATTCTTATTTATAAATTCAATATTCTTTCATATATATATATATATATATATATATATATATATATATATATATATATACACACACAAACATACACACATAAAATTATAGAAAAGCTTATTAGCCCTTTAATGGCACTCAAAGCATATTTTTGGAAATTTTTGTAACACAATGCACATTTACAGCCCCTTTTCATCTCTACGGGCTCAGCGGCATGACAAAGAAGACACTTACTCATTTAATATTACGTAAATACTGGTCTCTGCAACATAGAAAACCACTTCTTAAAGAATGCTTATTTGTATCACAGGGACTTGGTAATTACCTTCCATGTGGAACTTCAAAGCAGACTCTGCTTTGCTCGGACACTAAAGGGTCTAATACTGATTCCAGTAAGTTTTGTGTGAAGACAGGAGAAAATAATGGTTGATTTTATGACACATAAGATTGTTTAATATTGTCATATAATATAAATGGCTATTGTACATGGTAGTTTGGTAAGAACATTTTTTGAAATGCATCACGGTCACATTAAACAGTCAAATATTCTTAGAATAGTCACACACACTCACGTAAGAACATAACTGTGCCTTGTGTCTTGCCTGCGATTTTTCATTAGGGCCTTATACTCGCCAACACGTAATCTCTTTCCCTCCACTATACAAGTGCGCTTGGGTCGTGGCTTGTACTTATAATCTGGATATTTCTCTAGGTGCTGTCGGCTGAGTCGTGCCTGCTCTGCATAGTAAGGCTGCTTTTCAGAACCAGTCATAGACTTCCAACGGGATCCTGTGTGGGGGAAGTGGAACAATATATAGCTCCTGCAATATTTCTTGTATAAAAAAAATTAAAAACACAACAAAAAAGAAAAGTACACTGTAACATCTACTATAAAACCAAAACGTTAAACATAATGTCCTCAGAATAAAATCATGATTCAAATACCAAGGTTTGTCTGTAACAACAGTATGAAAATACCATAGACTACCATATTTAACGTAGAACTTTTATATTATACAATTATGCCTTTTGTAGTTGATATACTGCACATCACAAACGCCTTGGCTACCCATGGCACTGAAAACAAATCTGCTGAGGTACAACAGCAACTAATTTTAAACCAATTATTTCAATATCAAATACACTAATGAAGAAGAAAAAAAACTTATAGATTATTTTCAAAATGAGATAATGCGAAAAAATATTTAGATGAACTATATTCTCACCTAATATTTTGCTTATACTAGAGTTGTGCATATCAGGAAACGCCTGCAGGATTCTCCTCCTTTCATCCTTTGCCCATACCATGAAAGCATTCATTGGGCGCTTTATGTGATTTCCACGCCCCTCTGGGGATTGACGAGACCCTAGAAAAAACAGTAGAATCAGTATTAACACTTTTTGAGACCAAAGGGTGAGTAAGGGCATATTTTGAACGTGTAGTGGGTAAGAGACATTGGTTGATTTTAATACAACACATATCATTAATCCAGATGTTTACTTTACAAAGTGTGCAGAACACTAACAAAGTGTCCTACTATACATGTATGTTAATATTAATAAAATGATACCAAAGACTAATATACTGCTCATCTCCTACTGGAAAGTGCTGCAATTCCCAAAATGCATGATCACAATTGCTCACTCATGGATGCTGCACTCCTGTATGTCGCAATTGCTGGCATAATTTGCAATGTACATACTTTTATTTCCTCTTCAGTGAAGCTATCCTTTGCTCCCATTGCTTAGCAAGGTTATGCTAGATCTGTGGCTCTTTCACTGGTGCATATCCCTGTTCTGCTACTCCCTGTGTGGGGCTTTTAAGAGAGGCTAAACTGTATTTTGTCAGGACAAATGGACTGTTGAACGTTAGGTGACAGAAACTAGGATAGTAATTGGTAAGTTCTGGTAATACAACTATTGTGAAATACAGTTTACTTGAGGATCAGCTAGAGAGAGGTAGAAGGGAATACAAAGAGTGACTGTTTTGCAGGTAGTGTCAGGCAGGGGCGTTGCTAGGTCAACAAATGATCAGGGGCTTGAGCCCAGATGAGCACAGTCGCACACAATCTCACCCCGTCTCTCTCTCTCACACTTCCCGTCTCGCTCTCTCTCACACTTCCCGTCTCGCTCTCTCTCACACTTCCCGTCTCGCTCTCTCTCACACTTCCCGTCTCGCTCTCTCTCACACTTCCCGTCTCGCTCTCTCTCACACTCAGTCTCGCTCTCTCACACAGTCTCGCTCTCTTTCACACTCAGTCTCGCTCTCTCTCACACTCAGTCTCGCTCTCTCTCACACTCAGTCTCGCTCTCTCTCACACTCAGTCTCGCTCTCTCTCACACTCAGTCTCGCTCTCTCTCACACTCAGTCTCGCTCTCTCTCACACTCAGTCTCGCTCTCTCACACTCAGTCTCTCTCTCACTCACACTCTTAGTCTCTCTCTCTCTCACTCACACTCTTAGTCTCTCTCTCTCTGACTCACACTCTTAGTCTCTCTCTCTCTCACTCACACTCTTAGTCTTTCTATCTCACACAGCGTCTCTCTCTCTCTCCGTCTCTCTCTCTCTCTCTCTCTCTCTCCCCGTCTCTCTCTCTCTCACACTCTCCGTCTCTCTCTCTCACACTCTCCGTCTCTCTCTCTCACACTCTCCGTCTCTCTCTCTCACACTCTCCGTCTCTCTCTCTCACACTCTCCGTCTCTCTCTCTCACACTCTCCGTCTCTCTCTCTCACACTCTCCGTCTCTCTCTCTCACACTCTCCGTCTCTCTCTCTCACACCGTCTATATCTTTCTCACACACACTTACATAACCTGACACACACACCCTCATACACTTATGCAAACACCCTGACACACACACACCCTCATACACTTATGCAAACACCCTGACACACACACATCCTGACACACACACCCTCATCCACTTATGCAAACACCCTGACACACACACCCTCATACACTTATGCAAACACCCTGACACACACACTCATACACTTATGCAAACACCCTGACACACACACACCCTCATACACTTATGCAAACACCTTATGCAAACACCCAGACACACACACACCCTCATACACTTATGCAAATACCCTGACACAAACATCCTGACACACACACCCTCATACACTTATGCAAATACCCTGACACACACATCCTGACACACACACCCTCATACACTTATGCAAATACCCTGACACACACATCCTGACACACACACCCTCATACACTTATGCAAACACCCTGACACACACACCCTTATACACTTATGCAAACACCCTGGCACACACACCCTTATACACTTATGCAAACACCCTGGCACACACACACTTATACACATTGCTTCACTCACACAGTCACACTTACACGCAGACACTAACACACATTTTTAAATATTTAAAAAAAAAAAAAAAACCTTACAGCGTTGGTCCCCCTCCCTGCTAAATTACCTTTGTTTGCAGGGAGGAGGACGTCTCCGATGAGAAACTTTCTTCAGCCGGATGTCAGATCCGGCGCGCAGCCAGACTCACAGTGCGACGGGGGCGGAGCTTGCACCCGTCGCGCTGTCAGTATGGCCAGGAGGTGCGGTCACCGCAGGCACTTGCTTGTGGGCCGCACCTCCAGGAGGAGGGGCCAGCAGCAGCGCCTCTCCTCCTCACCCCTCGCACGAGCATAAACCTCCGATTCTGGGACTATGTCCCAGACGGGGGAAAGCTCTGCGGGGGAGATATATATTATTTTTTTTTTAACAATGATAGCCCTGGAGTCTCGGGGCTAAAGTATACTTTAGCCCCAGAGTCTCCATTCGGGGCTATGCACTGGAGATTCGGGGCTATAGCCCCAGTAGCCCCACCCTAGCGACGCCTCTGGTGTCAGGTACTAAAGGGATGAAAAAGTCTGGTGGATAGAAATTAGTGGGGCTAGAGGAAGAGAGAGGAGAAAAGATTAAAAAAAAAAAAAAAAAAGGTCCACCACAGTCTTATTCCACTACCGCTTCTTTTAGTTGAGAAGCCATATTCCTATGATCATGATTCCATTGACATGGTTACCAAATGGCAAACATTATCTTGTATAATGTGGGGTAGAAGTAGGCACACATACCCATGTTCACTGATATTGCACCAAACTTCTTCCATTAAAGAAGATACTTAAAAATGTTATTGTCCAATTATTGGGAATACCTCCCTTTGCTCTCTCCACACATACGTTTCATTCACAATTCCCGTCAGTCATATAAACCTGTAAGGCTTCTTCTGGTTCAAATACTAATGGCTGCTTTACTTTCTATAGCAAGACAATGGAAATACCCACAATGCCCAACTTGGGTTGATAAAAAAAAGCTGTTCTACTGTTCAATGGCAGCCAGTAGAAATTTAAAGGCAAAAAATCTTTAATTTTTGCCCGTTAATTAAAAGCTAAAGAAAAACAAAAAAACATGTTTAATGTGCAGCTGCTATTTGCACATTTTGACTCTTCCAGCTGTAGAGAACACAAACACAGAATACAGCACTAAGAGGGCTAACTATGCCAGGTGATAAGAAGTCTCGAGGTGGCTATGACAATCAGTTTTTTAGCGCTAGGTGGATTATTTTTTTTTATTTTAGGGAGGCCCCTTTCCATGGGCACGAAGATGAGGATCCGGGGCATTGCAAATCACTGCTGGAACCTGGATACAGGGCGTACTTTATCTTACAGGGCACCCTTTGTGTGCCGGGGGGGATCAATAATTTCACTAAAAGGATAGGGTTTTTTTTTTATATATATATGGGAGAATCCCTCTACCTGGTCTAGGTAGAGGTAGAAAGGATTGTTATTTAATTTAATTAATGTTATTTATTGTACCAGGGGCATATGGACAGCCACTGGCACAAGTGGGAGGAACATGGGCCAGTATAATCTAAACAGTACTTGTGGGCATTACACCCCCCAAAACCCTGTGAGGATTAACAGGGCCGCAGGCATTCACTGGCCTTTGCTTTTATTTAATATATAGGCATTCTATCCTGCAATGCCTGGGGGCCTTTGTTTAACTAAAGGGGCCACAGGCATTAGTCGCCCCTTAATTTAATGCAGGCCCCTGGGGCCCCTAATGTTAATTAACTGGGCCACGGGTATAGCATTGGCCTGTGGCCCCAGGGGGCCTTTTTTTGGAAAAAAAATGGAGTGACTACCTGACCAGCAGTCAGCCAAGGGGGCTAAGGCATTTTTAAAAAATTTTTTTTTTAGGGGGGGATTAATATGCATGAGGACATTACTTCCCCCAGTCTATTAGCATTTTAATAATGAGGAATCTGGAATAATGGTGTTTTATACAAAAGATGCTATTGCCTTACCGCAGTACCAGCGCTTTAAAGCAAGGTATTTTTGTGGTCCTGTTTAGGATGAATCTCATTGTGCAGTATTTAAATTTTTGCCGTCCTTAATGTCCAGCATTAAAACTACCCCAATAAGTACAAGTAGTGCATTGTGATTTCCAACCCTTTGTTTTTCTTCTTCAAAATTAATAGTGGCATTGTAACACTGATATCTTCCCTGGATTACAGAATTAGTCCATATTTTTCCTTGTATAAGATGACCCTTTTTTCACAGATTGAAAAACCAAAAATTGGGGTTCGTATACAAGGGGGCCGCTGGACGTGGCCTTTAACAAGTTTGCCCACCGAGAGAAGCGGTTGAGGCCTGTCACGCTCATGCGACCAATGTGATGTTGCCTTCTTTTCCCAGCAGGCTTCTATCCTAGGTGCTGGCAAGTCCCATGTGTGCAATCTACCATTAATAGCTGGGGTAAGACCTGCGGGCAATTCCTGGGTGAAAAGTGTGTTTGAGGGTAATTCCTGAGTGCAAATTGGGCTTTGGGGTAATGAATGAATAACTTTAATAAAAAGAGATGAGGTATACATATTTTTCAAATTGTATGTAATAACGTTAATGCAGTGTCACTCCCCCGCCCCCAAATAGTTTTGTACTTCAGGTACGAATTTATATGGATTGTGTATGACTGCCAAACACCACCACAGTATATGCTCAACACTTTTCAGTACTTCACTCCAAATGCATAGGTTTGCTAGGTTTATGTCTCTGGTACAGAACAAAATTTGGGATACTGTCATTGCAGCTTTGAATTTTTGCTATTGCTTTCCAGACTATATTTCCTATCATGCATGGCAGGCCAAAAGCTAACTTGGCATCATAGGAAATCTAGTCTATAGTAGGCAGCACAACATTTTGCTACCCTGCAACAGTTAAAGTCAGATCATGGTATACCAGCATCGGATCTGCATGACATGCCAGGCATGTCCATTGTTGTTAACAAGACATTTTCCCGTGACGTGCCTGACATGTCCATTGTCACAAAGGGGCTACTCTAATAGACATTTATACCTACTAATGTTGTAACTAGAGAGCAGAAGCTTACCGTTTTGTATGGTAAAGCACGCACATGATCTGTTTGTTCATCTCATAAGAATGTCCCTACCTCCCCACCATTTTGCTTATGGCTGCATCTTTTCTTGGAGTTGGTGAAGCACTCATAAACAAGACTCTTCTTGTGTATTTTACCATGCAAATAAAAAGTCTTGCATAGGAGCTCTGCTGGTAATCCAAAAGGAAGGTCGCGCCTTGCGTATGAGTAAGATGACACCCCGCATGAAGGTCGCAGGTTGTGCTGCGAAATACAGCGCCTCCTGTCGCTGCTGCACATCCAACAGCAGATTCTTAGAAGATGAACGCTCCCAGACGGAGCATAATAGAACAAATAACCAATATATAAGTATAGTTACACAAAAATGCTTTAATCTATAGTACTCTTTTATTTCCTTACCGTCCATATCCATGCTACATCTTAGCAATGATTCGTCTGTGTGTTGCAGAGAAGATTCATCTTTTAGTTCCTTCTCAGGCAATGAATCCAGGATTTCCTACAGAATATAGCACATTTTGGTATTACTAAAGATTGGTGAGTGCCCATTAGTCTATACTTCCCCGAGGCCTTAAAAAACTTTAACATTGACTTCCATTGTAACAAGACATTTGAGTAATAGTAATCTCAATATGGTTTGTTTTGAAATGCATTTGGTTAAACAGGGTAGTTTGTTAAGAACTTTGTTCTTTTTAGATCTTCACTGAAATGTGTTATCTAGGATCAGGCTTTTACAGTTAATTTAAATGTAAAATTAGTAAATTTTTCAAACACTCTTGGGAAAGGCTACAGGTGATCAGATGAAAGCAGAGGTGCTCAGTTTATTCCTATAAGGAATCAACACCAGGGACTACATAAATAAATTGGACATAATGGTGTAGATTCAAAGCCGGCCGTTATGTTTGTTCAAAAACATTTTTTTATCACAAGTTATTCCAAATGGAATAATACGTGATTCAATGAAAATGGAACAATTGAAAGTACATGAGCGTTTATCCTGATACTAGGGGCACTAAGATTTTCTCTTGTGCTTCTATATTAAAAGCATACTGGATTATAAAATGAACACTGCATCATATAATTCCTTCAAACCCAATATAATTCACTTAATCCACTAAAAGGCAAAGAAAACCTCTTTGCATATGAATTCAGCTTAACTGCTAATATTGGATTTAAGTCTCTTGGTGGATTGAGAGCCCCCACAGAAAATATCAGCAGCAGTGATATTTTTTTTAAACAATAGGCTATTATAAGGAAACATCTTTATTAGATTGTATATCATTGTATATCCTTTTGTTTGCAGCCGCATTATACTGCATAGTGCTGCCAAAACTTTAGGCCCATTCAATAGAATAATAAATACATTCAAGCTATAGCCCACTCACTGTCTGGAGGTTCTTATAGATAACATACAGGTCAGCTTCCTGCGATTTCACAGAGCATTAACTAGGGCTAGACATATCAGGCACCTAGCTTGGGAGTACAAGGTAAGTGAGAAACATATCTCTGTGTATTCTGTACTACCTTTTGGGTATTATATACCATATAAATACAGCATGTAAAAATGTTGGAAGCTCTTAAAAGAAGGGACAGATAACATTCCTTCTTGAACTTAACAGGTTTCAATCCTAAGGGCAAACAAATGCATCCTGTAAATTCAAAAACTAGTAAATAAAAAATGTCAGAAACCTAAAAATATTACATAAAAAATATATACCATAAAAAAGTTCATAATGATCCGAATGAATATTCCATATACAGTACAATGTGTATATTATTTATTTAGATGGTAAATACTTTGCGCCAGATAACAAATAGTCCAATCAATGAGAATGTGGCAGATAAATATTCCACCAATAATTTTCCTGACGCGCTTCACCACACTAGGTGGCTTCCTCAAAGGCATAGAAGGATGTTGAGAATGAATATAGTTCCCAATTCACAGTGGGGAAAAAACATAACTTAAATATAACATAGAATGTGTCAGCAGGTAAGAACCATTCAGCCCAGCTAACTGTCCAATTTCTGCCTAATATTTTTTTTTTTTATATCTGAATACTTTCATTAGTTCTGGCCTTATTTATATCTAGGATATGCTTTTCCCACGCATGCTTACAGTGTTTCGCTGCCTGCAAAAGGGCAATTTAAATGGCTAAATTGGAAAACGAGAAAAGGAGAGTAAAACAAACCCCAAAATTGTTTATAAGAATATAAATGGAAAAAAGCTAAAAAAGTAAAATGTTGGCCCTTGTTATACCAAATGGGAAATTTGGTTAGTGAGGACAGAAAAAAAGCAGACATTTTAAATACTTATTTTTCTTATATTTATACTAAGGAAGAACCACTGGATGAGCCCATGCTACTAGAAGTTACGGCACAGTCACCGCAAACATGGGATTGGCTGACAGAGCAAAAAGTGCTTAAGTAATTAAACTCTGTTAAGATAGACAAGACCCTGGGGCCAGATGGTATACACACAAGGGTCCTTAGAGAGTTAAGCTTAATTCTAGCCAGACCACTATTTATGATCTTTAGGGATTATTTCAGTTCAGGTATGGTGCCAATAGACTGGCGAAAGGCGGATGTCATTCCAATATTTAAAAAGGGATCATGGTTTCTGCATGCTAATTATAGGCCTGTGAGCTTGACATCTGTAGTGGGGAAATTATTTGAAGGATTGCTAAAGGTATACACTCAAGAATACATCTTGAATCAGAATATAATTAGTAAAAGTCAACATAGTTTCGTGAAAGACAGGTCTTGTCAAACAAACTTAATAACATTGTATGAAGAAGTAAGTAAACATAGAGCTCTAGGTGTGGCAGTTGATGTGATCTATTTGGACTTTGCTAAAGCATTTGATACAGTTCCACACAAAAGGTTAATACAAATTCAGAGAATTAGGTTTCGGGGCAAATGTTTGTATTTGGATTGAAAATTGGCTAAAAGATAGAATGCTGAGGACTGTTGTAAATGGGAAAATCCTCAAATTGGACAAGGGTATTAAGCGGAGTACCTCAGGGGTCTGTTTTAGGCCCTCTTCTTTTTAATTTGTTTATTAATGATCTCCCACGTTGTGCTGAGAGCCAAGACTCAGTATTTGCTGATGACACTAAATAAGGTAAGGTAATACAGACTAATCTTTATGTTTGTTCTATACAGGTAGATTTGGACAGAGTGGGGGACTGGGCAATAAAGTGGCAAATGAGGTTCGATATAGACAAATGGAAAGTTATGCATTATGGGAAAAATAACTACAAAGCAACATATACTTTAAATGGTATTTCCCTGGGAAAAACTACTAATGAAAAGTATTTAGGAATAATTGTAGATAACAGACTTGACAACAGTGCTCAATGCCAGTCAACATCTGCACAGGCTAATAAGATATTGGCATGCATAAAACTAGGTATATATTCACGGGGAGGAGGATATCATCTTGCCTCTTTACAAATCAGTGGTAAGACCTCAACTTGAATATGCAGTACAATTCTGGGCACCAGTCCTTAAAAAGGATATTATGGAACTAGAAAAAGTGCAAAGGAGGGTGTGACAAAAGTACTCTTGTCCTTTGGTACCTTGTCCTGGGATTTGGGGGTTACACACAGTCTTTCAGGCTTCAGAGACACTTCACACGCTGGATGAGGTAAAAAGACTTGCTTTCTTTTATTGTGGTTTAAAGATGCACAGCAAGGTAATATAAAATAAAATCCTTGCTCTTCTGAGCACTAACTAAACAAAAATGTTAAGCTAACTGGGTTGGATGGCTTGTCCATTTCCCAACATAATGTTAAATCAAAACCTTACTTCAGTGTTTTCAGCTCCCTGCTTCCATTCACCGAAATCAAAACACAGTCTCTCCCTCCTCTGGCAGGGGAGTATTTAACAGCACCTGTAATCAGCAAGCCTGTTCAGGTGAGGTAAATTAGGATTGGAACACTGGGCTTCTCACCTGTAGGTTCCAATCAACAAATGAAATGTGAAGTGGAGCACTGGCCCACCCTACTCTCCAAGTGCTCCACCCCAGGGCCCACACATACACATACATAAAGTGCTATATTAAAGTGTAACATAACACATTTCCCTGGGGCTAATTACATAAAGTAGGAGCTGTGCAAAATCTGGGGAGATATATAGACTCCTTCCAGCACAATTCCTTGCTGTCGGTCACAAGGGCTACAAAATTAATAAGGGGATTGGTGGATCTTGGTTAGAAAAAAGGCATCTTAGAGGGGATATGATAACATTATATAAATATGTACAGGGCCAATATACAGAGCTCTCCAGTGACCTGTCCATTAACAGAAATGTACAAAGAACAAGAGGTCACCCCCTGAGACTGGAAGCAAAGATTAGATCACACATAGCAAAGATTTCATAGACAACAAAGAAAGGGATTCTTTACGGTAAGGACAATGAAGTTATGGAACTCACTGCCAAGAGAGTAGTGCTATCAACTGCAATCGATGCATTTAAAAATTGTCTTTTTGTTTTTAAAGAAAAGTAGAACATACAGGGCTAGTACCGTATTTGCTCGATTATAAGACGACCCTGATTATGAGACGACCCCACAAACTTTGGATATTTCTTTAGGAAAAATACTAAAAGCCTGAATATAAGACTACCCTATAGGAAAAAAGTTAAACTTGTATATATTCACATGTAAATTGCTTTTTTAATAAAATATTATATTAAAAAAAATGCATTTCTTGTGTTTATTTCTTTTTATGTGCCAATGCTGCCTCTCTCTTTCCCTTGCCCCCAGCTTTGTCTCACTCCCCACTCACCTGTCTCTTCCCCCCACATGTTTCTCTCTGCCCCCCTTCCTCTGTCTCTCCCCCCCTTCCTGCTCTGTCCCCCCTGTCTCTCTGCACCCCTCCCTCCCTCCCCCTGTCTCTCTGTTGCCCCACTCCCTCCCTCTGTCTCTCTGTCCCCCCCCCTTACCTGTACTTCAATCCCTGGTGGCTAGTGGGGGCAGCCGGGGGATGTCTGCACGATACTTGCAGACATCCTCCATGCTGCCCGACACGGCAGTCTATTATGACGGACAGCTGTCCGTCATAATAGTCTGCCGTGTCGGGCAGCATGGAGGATATCTGCACGTATAGTGCAGACATCCCCCAGCTGCCCGATTGTCCCTGGTGCCTAGTGGGGCAGCAGAGGAAGTCTGCGCAATGAGCGCAGACCTCCCCTGCTGCCGCCCGGCACGCTCGCCGGGACTTCTGTGACGAAAGCGGAAGTACCCGGCTTCTTCACAGAAGCCCCGGCGGTCGTGCCGGGCGGAAGCAGGGGAGTCTGCGCTCGTTGCGCAGACACCCCCTGCTGCTAGAGAGGGGGATCCAGGTCCTCTGCAGCTCTGCTGGGGACCTGGATCCATGTCTTATAATCTGACCTCAATTTGAAAAAAACCTCGTCTTATAATCAAGCAAAACGGTAATAATAGAATATGCATTAATAATAGAGCTTATTGATCCAAGGAGAAATCTGATTGCCCTTTGGAGTCAAGAAAGCTACCTTAGGGGGTTTTGCCTTCTTTTGGATCAAAAGCTGGAATGTTAGGCTAACTAAGCTAAGAAGTGGTTCTTCTACAATATTATTGTTTATATTTTTTAAACACAATGAAAAAAGTGAAAAGTGGCGCTAATGGTAAATGTGACTAAAATAGATCACTACATAATTTGTGACCAAACTGATCAAAGTAATAGATAAACCGCTGTGTGAAATGTGACAAAATATATCAATAGATACAAAGAAAAATAAATAAATTGATATTGCTGACACTCCACACACAGTCCCCTGTGTGCACAATATAATACAAAGAAGAAGAAAAAAGTGCAGCGCATATATATTTAAAACACCAAAATTGGGGATATATTTGGCTAGAGCATTTAATATGATGGTGGACCAAAAAACACTACCAGAAGAGATGTTATGCGCAAATATTATCCCCATACTTAAATCAGGAAAAGATCCAGAACTAGTAGCCAATTATGGGCCTATATCTTTATTAAATGTGGACACAAAAATGTATGCAAAAATATTGGCAGAAAGAATACAAAAAACTTTGCCAGATATTATAAACCCAGACCAGGTGGGATTTCCTAAGGTCCGCACTAGAGGCCAACGGATTTGGAGGGTGGATTTTAGAGGCCATTATGGCCCTATACACCTCACCAAAAGCAAGAACTATCGGAATGGGGATAACTTCAGATTGGTTAAAAATAACCAATGGAACAAGACAGGGCTGACCCCTGTCTCCCTTATTATTTCTTATCTCCATTGAACCCCTTGGAAATGATATAAGAGAACACGCTGACATCAAAGGGTTTACCTCAAAAGGGAAACAACACATGATAGGCCTTTTTGCGGATGATGTGTTAATAACGATCGAAAACCCCCTAACTTCTATAAAGCACTTAATGCAGACTAATAAAAATTACAGCTCTTACTTAAATTATAAATTAAACACAGCCAAGACAGTGGCAATGGCTTGTAATATGACAAGTAATCAAAAGGAAGAAATTAAACGGCAATACGAATTTATATGGGCAAAAAAGCAGGTTACTTATCTGGGAATTAAGATTGCCAAGAATATAAAAACAATGACCCAAATAAATATACTTCCCATTATTAAACAAATAAATAGTCAGCTAAAAAATGTAGCTAACTCAGAGATCTCATGGACAGGCAGGATAAATGTGCTTAACTCCTATGTTCTACCTAAACTATTATATTTTATCCGCCTAGTCCCCTTAAATATACCGTCAGCTTGGCTTACAATGATACAGGTAGCTTTTACAAAATATATCTGGAAAGGGAAGAAATCTAGTATGAAAACAGCAATATTGACACAGAAAGTCAGAGATGGGGGATTAGGCGCGCCAAATATTATCCAAACGTATGAAGCCTCCAGGCTGGCTCACCTTATGACCACATTAAGAGATGACTCGAAATACGAATCTTGGTATCAGATAGAGACAGCAAGACTAGCCCTTGACGACCTAAATAATCTTTTCTGGAAACTGGAGACCAAAAATAAGAACAAAGCACCTTTACCTTTGTATGTCCTTACAGATATTTTGTCCACATGGAATAAATAAATAAAAAACTATAACCTGAATAACAAAGTATTGGATGACTTGCCTCTAGAAGTCTTGACATACAACATAGAGGATCTGGATCTAGATATCTGGATGAGAAACGGAATTAGGAGAATAGAAAACATCATAAATAACAAGACAATCAAAACGTTTCAACAGATTCAACTAGAATTCAAGCTTCCAAAAGAGGAATTATTCTCCTATATAAGAGTTAGCCATTTCCTCTCCAAATCTAGATTAAGAGATACCCCAAAGGAAATATAACTTTTTGTTAAGATAAATAACTCAGTATCAGCAAACAAATTAATCTCTAAGTGCAAACAACTCTCAAGAATGAAGAAGAAACTACAATCTCCGACAGCTCTAAAAGTTTGTCAAGATGACCTCGCTATAAAGTTAGATCAAGAAGAATGGAACAGAGCCTGTAAAGACACCAGTGCGGTAATCCACTGTTTGAACTTAAGAGAAGCCTACTATAAAGTATTAAACAGATGGCACTATGATCCCTTAAAACTATCTAAAATGTACAGCTCCATCTTACCAGACTGTTGGAGATGTGGTTCCGCTTCTGCAGATTATATCCACATTTGGTGGTCATGTACCCAGATCCAAAAATTCTGGCTTGAACTAACCGGAAAAATTAAAACCCTGACGGGATGCAAGATAAATACGGAACCAAAACTGCTACACATGTATTGGCCACAAATGAACAAGCAAACATATGCTATCATAATACATATCTTAGTGGCAGCTAAATCCATGATTGCAGCAGCTTGGAAAACCAATAACATTCTCACTTGGGAAGACATCAAATATCAATTGTTATACCACATTAAAATGGAAATGGGGATTTTGAAACAAACCAGTCACCATAGATCAAAGATAGACTCCTGGAACACATGGAGATTTATTTTGGAAAACAATCATTGATCTCTTGATGAACACGCACCGCCCCAATTGGCCAAATAGAGATCAAATGGGTGTACACACTTAAAACCTTATACACCATGGGACTGAACCAAGACTTTGATCTCTTTAATTTTTTAGACTGATTGTATTTCATTGTCAGTAGAAACTGTCATTAATATATTTTTTTCCTTTTCTCCCTTTTTTCTATTCATAATTTGTGTTTATATGTATCTAAATGTATGTTTTTCATATCGGACATACCACTGTTATTTACAACTATTTATTGGTTGTTTATATATTCATGTATTTACATGTGATAATGATGAGCTATACACAAAACTATTAAGAGTGCAATATAAAATTGATCACTTAACGCTTTTACCATTTTTCAGGTTTTCCTAAATCATTTGACATTTGGCTTCTTCCTCTAGGAACATCAAATCTTTGTTTTATCAGCACAAATTCATACCTTACCATCTGCAATATCACTAATAAAAATATGAGTCATGGGTCCAAATACAAATCTCGGAGGTATGCCATTGGTAATAAGACATAATCTCTGAATATACTCCATTGATTATGCTTGTAATGAACGCTGATGACCTCCTTAATCCTTTTCATGTTGGCTTTAGACCATTACATTCTACTGTACCGGCCATAATTTGCGTGTCAAATGACTTACTCGGTGCCAAATTTAAAGGCCACTTCTCCGTACTGACCTTTTTTTTTTCCGATAAAAAAAGTGGTTTAATGTGATTCCAAACAAATGGGTACAGCACAGCAAAACAAATGGAGTGGAAAAGTGGCAGACCAATAGTCTAATTCGCTTGACGCGTTTCACGCTTAAAGCGCTTATTCATAAGCTAACTCTGTGTTTGATAGTGATCTTTTAAATATGGTGCCAAAAAATATCACTAGTATTGGAACGGCCAATCGGATTTAAGCTACACCCCTTTATTAGCATTTAGTCCATATATACGGATCTAAGTGGGTGTGTAGTGGGGCGGGATCGATTTGGCAACAGTATCTAGTTATTATACAAAATGCATATATGTGAAATGGATAAAAGAGTGTGTTATACTTTTTGTAGTGACTTTATAAATTATACAGAAAAAAGATTATCAATGAGTACAGTGAAAGTTAAAAAAAAGAGAGACCATATACATCATCCGAAGGTGGCCAAAACCCGGGCCGGCAGGGAACCAAGTGAGCCAACCAATGACAAACCAATCAAGATGCCTCCAATACCCCCAAAAAGAACCTAACAGCTAGGGGACAAAGCTGGAGAACAATGATGGCAACCCAACCAATGAAAGTGATTTGATCACCAATGGGAACACTTCCCCAGAACAAGTGGCATACCTCTCCCTGCCCTGAGGCCATGCACACAATGTCCAACAACACCCACAACAATGTCCACATGTAAACAACAGCCACCTCCATTGAAGACATAGATACACACAAAAGTCAGACAAAGTGAACGCAGGGGAGACAACACCCAAAACACAGCCCCAAAACATACAAGACCGAAGAACCATCCCCCAACAAGCACACCTCAATCTCTCACTTCTCCGTACTGATCTTTTAAGATCATTTTGCTGCCTTTGACACTGTAGCACTGCCTCCTTCTAGACTAACAGACTATCCTCAATTGGCATAGGTAATCTGTCACACTATTGTATCTATCTGAGTGCACTGTCTCTGTGCTGCTTGCTGGAGAGACATCTTCGCCCATTCTGCCCTCTGCTGTTTGCCCGGTACATCTCCTATCTATGAAAACTCATCAGCTTTTTTGCCTTCCAATATCACCTGTATGCAGATGACACCCAGATCTAACTCTCCTCCCCTAACCTCGCTCCCTTTGTTGTGCCATGGACTGTCTGTCAGCCAACTTGATGTCTGGTTGCTGTCTAAAACATAAACTCTAAAAAACAGAGCTGATTATCTTCCCTCCATGAAGCTCAGTCCCTGTACCTCAATGCCATCACAGTCGAAAATGCCACGATTATAACTGCTGACCATGTTCAATGTCCTCCTAGGAATGGCAGGTGGGTTACTGTTGGATCTGGTAGGCTTAGAGTTGTGGATAAAAGGCATGTCCCGCAGTCTGTGGCTCTCCAGAATTCATTTTCAGTACTTGCAGAGTGCAGTGGTGTTGTGGAGGCAGGCTCAGACATGGAATTTGAGGAACCACCCTCATTTATGGCTGAGGTGTGTTAGGAGAAGGTGAGGCCTGGTAGAAAGCAGTTGTTGTTGGGCGATTCTATCATGAGGTGCGGAGTTGGACAGTATTGGCTTAGTGAGATGTCTTCCTTGAGCTACTGCTCGCAGAGACGGGAGGCGTATTTCTAATAATGTTAAGCAAGCAAATCAGGAAGGAGAATTTAATGTACTGGTTCATCTAGGGACAAATGATTTGGCTTGCGATGAGGTTTCAGAGGTGAAGGAAGCTTTTTGTGTTCTTGCCAATGATATACGGCAGGTTGTGTCCACACTGTCTTTTTCTGAAGTTATGCCTGTGCATAACATTCTGAATGATAGACAGATGCGTATTAGGGACTTTAACTTGTGGAATGGTGTCGGGAACAAGGATTTGGCTTTGTTTCTCATGGAAGTTCTCTATGGGATAGAAAGGAACTGTACAAAAAAGATGGTTTGCATCTTTCTCAAAAGGCAATAAAACATCAATCCAATTGCCCCCCAAAACAGGGACAGAAGGTGCCTGTAGTCAGTGTGCTGAAAAATGATACGCTTAGGTCTACAAATGCTCGCAGTTTAGGGAATAAGATCCATGAACTTGTGGCGATATTGGCAACTGAAAATGTAGATTTAGTGGCTGTTACTGAGACATGGTATAATGAAAAACATGACTGGGACATATCAATACCAGGGTACTCTTTATATAGAAAAAACAGAGAAGGTAAAAAAGGGGGAGGGGTGGCCCTGTATGTGAGGGATAGCTTAAAATGTAACGTAATACAAGTTAGTAAGGCGAACATAGAGTCAGTTTGGGTTACATTAGAATTTGGTAATCATATGGTAACTCGGGTAGGTGTGAGTTATAGGCCCCCTGGACAAATAGAGGAGTTAGATAATCTACTAGTTGAGGAAATAGGTAAAATGACAATGAAGGGGGAAGTAATCATCATGGATGACTTTAATCTTCCTGATGTGAACTGGAAATACAAAATAGCTACTTGCGCCAGGAGTACGCATATCCTAAACTCCCTACTGGGAGTTACAAGAAGGATGCTATGTAAAAGAGGATAAAGGCTTAGCAGACTGCCTTAATGAATATTTTTGTTCAGTTTTTACAAATGAAAATGAGGGTAATGGACCTCATTTAGGGAAAAAGACTAATGAGTCTTTTGATGCATGTAAGTTTACAGAGGAAGAGGTTTTACTTCAGCTGTCTAAAGTAAAGACAAATAAGTCGATGGGACCTGATGGGATACATCCAAAGTTATTCAAAGAACTTAGTGGTGTACTAGCAAAACCGTTAACAGATTTATTTAACCAATCATTGTTAACGGGAGTAGTTCCAGAAGATTAGAAATTAGCAAATGTTGTGCCCATTCACAAGAAAGGTAGTAGGGAGGAGGCGGGCAACTATAGACCAGTAGGTCTTACTTCAGTAGTGGGGAAAATAATGGAAACCTTGTTAAAGAATAGGATTGTTGAACATCTATAGTTGCTTAGATTTCAAGATCAGAGACAACATGGGTTTACTTCAGGGAGATCATGCCAAACCAATCTTATTGATTTTTTTTATTGGGTGACTAAAATAATAAATCAGGGTGGTGCAGTAGACATTGCTTACCTAGATTTCAGTAAGGCTTTTGACACTGTCGCACATAGAAGGCTTATCAATAAACTGAGTTTGGATTTCAATATTGTTGAATGGATTAGACAATGGCTGAGTGACAGGCAACAGAGGGTTGTAGTCAATGGAGTATATTCGATGCAAGGTCTTGTTACTAGTGGGGTACCTCAGGGATCTGTACTTGGACCCATTCTCTTTAATATTTTTATTAGTGATATTGCAGAAGGTCTTGTTGGCAAAGTATGTATTTTTTGCTGATGATACATAGATTTGCAGCAGGGCTGGTATTCATGGAGGGATAAGCCAAATGGCAAATGATTTAGCTAAACTAGAAAAATGGTCAGAGCTGTGGCAACTGACATTTAATGTGGACAAGTGTACGATTATGCACCTTGGGCGTAAAAACCCAAAAGCAGAATATAGACTATTTGGTACAGTCCTAACCTCAACATCTGAGGAAAGGGATTTAGGAGTAATAATTTCAGAGGACTTAAAGGTAGGTAGGCAATGCAATAGAGCAGAAGGAAATGCTAGCAGAATGCTTGGTTGCATAGGGAGAGGTATTAGCAGTAGAAAGAGGGAAGTGCTCATGCCATTGTACAGAGCACTGGTGAGACCTCACTTGGAGTATTGTACGCAGTACTGGACACAGTATCTCCAGAAGGATATTGATACTTTGGAGAGAGTTCAGAGAAGGGCTAGGGTTAGACGTAACAGGGGGGATATGATACAAACATTTAAATACATAAAGGGAATCAACACAGTAAAGGAAGAGAGTATATTTAAAAGAAGAAAAACTACCAGAACTAGAGTCTTACATTAGAGGGGCAACGATTTAAAAGTAATATCAGGAAGTATTACTTTACTGAGAGGGTAGTGGATGTATGGAATAGCCTTCCAGCAGAAGTGGTAGAGGTAAACACAGTCAAGGATTTTAAGCATGCGTGGGATAGGCACAAGGCTATCCTAGCTATAAGACCGGGAACGGGGGACTAATAAAAGTATTTAGAAAAATTGGGCAGACTAGATGGACCGAATGGTTCTTATCTGCCGACACATTCTATGTTTCTAATGTCTTGGAGTTGCTTTTGACTGTGTTCTCTCCTTGTGTTCTCCCCCATGTTCAGGTTCTAGCCAAATTCAGTCACCTACACCTAAGGAACATTGCGCGTTTCTCAACAAAGATGCTGCCAAAATCCTAGTGTAATCACCTGCCAGCTCTCCTCTTGACTACTGTAATACCCTCTTGACTGGCCTACCACTGGATTATCTTTCTCCCTTTCAATCTATAAAAAAGGCAGCTGCCAGACTGCTCTTTCTCGCTTCATTGTCCTGATTCAGCTGCTCCTCCACTGGCTTATATTGTATCTTTAACATCCACTCCTTGGCCCCTCCCTTATTACCCAATACTACCCTGCATGACTGCAGTGCTCCTCAATAGGACCTTTCATCTCTTCCCACTAGTGTCTGCAAGACTTTGCCCGAGGTACCATTATCTAGAACTCACTTCTGCAGAGCATCCAGCTCTCTCTCATTGTCAACCTTCAAAAAGTAGCACAAAACTCACGAGTAACGAAGCTTACTACTCATCCTGCAAGAATACCTATTAATTAACCTTTAGCCAGTCTTACCTAGCTCTTAACTGTTTTCAAATGCTGATACAGCGCTTTCAACTCATCCAACTGGAAGACTCATAATTACTACCACCACCTTCACTTTGTCCTCTTCACTCCTTTATGTGTCTCATGTCCATTCTAAATTGTAAGCTTGCGAACTCATGTGTCAGTCGTTCCCTGTTTGTCTAACTTAGGATCTAGTTCCCTTCTATGCATTGTACCAAGTGCTACATACATAGTTGGTGCTGTATAGATAAACGTTACTGTAATATAATCTATTACCAATTCAAACCAGTTACAGAAGTGGAATTAAAATCAACAAAATTCCAACTACTATGGAGTCTAGTCACTAAAAGGCGAGTTGCAGGTGAGTTGAACATTTAATCTCCCAATTTAGCTATATATTATGCAGGGACAACCCTGATAAATTTGCTTAGCTGGAGAAACTCACCAGGATTGGCCCTGTATGTTTAAAATGGTGAGATTAAATTTTTATCTCACTTCAACTCACCTTTTAATTAAGACTCCTATATCTATGTGGATTTATGGATCAGCAGAATAAGACCAAAAACACCTTTTAACTCCTGTATATGTCCAGGAGCATGTGGATTCTGATATAACAGTGGCCATGAACCGGTCACTATGTGTGATCTAAATTATGCTCTCTATATGGTTCTCCAAGATAAATTCTCTGGAGCTTTTTGCTTTGTCTTAGGCAAAAGCCTGCCATCAGCAAGAAAAGACTCAAGTATACTTATAACCTTCTATCCGTCTGAGGAAGAAACCTTGTGTGGCATAACCAGCAGTTTGTACAAGAACACCAATGACATGACAAGGTATGTGAAGGTCCATAGAACATCATTAAATTGTCTACCACAGACCTCAGTAAATGTCCATCACAAGCAATGTTGGTGCTCACCTGTGTCATCTGCATCAAGCTAATTTTTATTGATTTGACTGACACAAAGCATTTGCCATCTAAAGAAATAATATACACTTTGTTCAGCATATGAATGTATTGTGATAATTTGTATATACTTTTTACATAATATACATATTAAAGTTACATATTTTGCACAAGTCATATTTTTAGGTTCCTGACAGATTTTATTTACTATTTTTATTTAATATACATATACATGAATTTATGTTTAAAGATGTTTTTATTTATTTATATATAGTACTCACCGTGTACTAGTGGTGAAATAAGCCACACCTAGTACTGGTCCCCCCATGTACTAGTTTTAAAATTTCTTACATACTGTTTTCTTTCCCCTGGAGAGGAATCAGGGTATGTGTTCGGATAGCAGCTGACACATTATTGTGGTTAATTTGTGGCACTGGGATGTGTCCAGTTATGCTAACTCTTACCAAATACTAAAGGCACATAAAGGTGATCTACCTCACGCTGCCCCAGTAAAAAAGGAAACATAAGTGCAAATGAGAGATAACTTAAACTGGCAGTTCCACCTAGTCCAAAAAATCTTTTTACAAAAGTGGAACTTATTTTCCATTGTGGCAGGCTCCACCCAGTTACAACTAAAAAAACAGATACTGTAAATCCCAAATCTCACTATAATCCAAGCATCCATTAGAACGGGGGAAAAAAGTTTATAAGGTTACCACACCGACCTCTAAAATACAAAAAATATTGCACTTTTGATTGTCCTAATTTGCTAAAATGCCAGCCTTGTTTAACCATTAAGGCACTTTCCTTTTCAGAAACCTTTTTGGCAGAACAATCTGTCATAATTCTTCTTTACCTTCCTGTAACTTTGCTCACAATGATCTGGAGCTAGATTCTGCCCATGGAGAAGTTGGCGTGCTTCCTGGATTGCTTTAGTGATGGCATCCCCTTCACCTAGAAATCCTACGCAGATAGAAGGAAAGTTTAAGAAAACAACAATTATAGGAATGTGGATAGACAAATAATCAATACATCTGGAATACAAATGGTCAACTGCCACATAATGTACACAGAAAAAAGTGCCTCTGGAAGTAAAAATAAAATAATGCCTGGAAGCTAAGAGTGAGATCATGAGAAAAAGTGATAGAAACAAAAAGAACAAATAAATCTTACACACATACCAAGGGGCATGTTTGCTCTTTGTGGACTGGGTGCAGTATCCCTACTGCCACCAGCTCCCTGATTGTTGATTGGACATGCATGTGAAGTGGGTGATGGGGCAGTGCCTTTAAGCTTGGCTGTTAAGTTCAGTGGCTGGGACGGTTCCTAAAGTAAGATAAACAATATTGACGGACCGTTTCTACTTAGCGAGGTAATCTCACCCCAGTCCACAGACTCTTATAACATACCTGGGATTTCCCAGAAGTAGGACCTCTTACGGGGGGAGAGTTGTGAACGATCTGCATGGGATATTCCACTGCAATAAAAGAAGATTAATATGGCTCTATAACACACACCACACAACAATGCTAGAATTGAATGCCATTCAACCTAACATAAAGGGCAAGCTATGAGCTAATGTATTATAGTCATTACAGCAGGACATGTTTGTATGTAAATGATATATTTAAGGCACCCCATAACAAACGAAAGTGTACTCCACCTGGCTTGCAAGGAATAGGTTGGATAGGCAGGGCCATCTGTGATTCAGGGGGTACAGACTGTGTAGTTGAAAATGCTGGAATCATAACATATGGCATGTTGACCTGCTGCAGAGAGTAGAGTAAAACATTTACTAAACATGAAGAAAAAAAGGAAAAGAAAGGGAAAAGAAAGGAAAAAGAAAAGAAAAAGAAAGGGAAAAGAAAGGAAAGGAAAGGGAAAAGAAAGGAAAGGAAAAAGGAAAGGGAAGGAAAAAGGAAAGGGAAGAGGAAAGGGAAAGGAAAGGGAGAGGGAGAGAGAGAGAGGGAAAGAGAGAAATCTGTCTCTACCTGAATTTGCTGCTGTAACACATTGATCTTGTGTTGCTGCTGGATCAGTTGCTGCTGCTGCTTAGCAATCTGTAAATAATTTTTTTTTTTTTTTTTTAAAGGCTACAGGCTAAAGGAAACAACAAAATCTGGGTTTATTTTGGCAGTGGATTTTACACAATTTCAATTTTGGGGTGTCTACCACAGAACAAGATGACCACTTAAACAGTGTTCTCATCAGTAGTGTGTCATAAAATGTGCTCCTAACCTAAGTTTCCCCCACAATGGGGAGAAATAAAACATGCCTCCCAGGACCCTGGTACTTCAGGAAACAAAGCAGTATTTATCGGCCCTTACAGACGAACTCCCACCCCTCTGCTTGGAGGGCACGTCTGACTGTGGCAACTCCCGTGACAAAGGCTCACCACTGTTTCCACGCCAGTCAACACAACAAAACCTTGCATCGATTCTGTGCTCACTGAATCTCAAACAGAACTTTAGTAATCTTGTGGCAGAGTTAAAAATAAACCGTCCAAGACAGTGGGGGATGCCTAAGCTAACTATGAAAAGCAGGGACGTCAGACTGAGCAATATCTCTAACAAGTAAGCAAATCTGTCCGTGACTTGGAAGCTACAGCCTCACGTTAAACAGCCCATTCAAATCTAACTCCACAGGAAGCTGGAGGACCTCTGTAATAGAGGCCGTGTGTGTGGATTAGAAGTCAACTCATGGAACTCTTTAACCACATCCGGGATAGACCTCCACACACAATGAAACTGAAAGGGCACACCAGGTGTTGAAAACAAGAGGACCCCCATAAGCCTGCCCAGAGACGATCTGTTGCCTAGCCAGCCATCAGTTAAAATAAGAAATTGTGCATATAGCAAGGACTCTAAACAGTTTTACACCCCTCCAAATTGTCACATAAAGTCATAATCACCTAATCTCTGGCATGCCCTCCCCATACTTCCTACCAATCTGCCATTGCTGTATTTCCCCCATAAAACAATAACTGAGGATTTTAAATGCTCAGGTTATCCTTCCTCTTATACATTATCTCATTTTTTAAAAAGTGAACTATATGGGACTGTTGATGAGAGTTATATTGAAATTTACACTACTGTTACTTGTTTACGGTTATTTTACTGGTCATTTTAGTAATATATAAATAATGGTTATTTTTGTTTCCTGGAACCCCACATTGGGCTAGCGTGTCCAACTCTATTTCACTGTTGGATTCTGACCTAACGTATTTGCTTGCAAATATGACAAGGTTTTTTTGAGAGCAAATGCTCTGAAAAATACCCCTTACATTCTTACATTCGAGCTCCATCTTATAATCAGACCTCAAATAGAGGTCTGACTAGAAGACTGGGATCCAGATTCCCTGCAGAGGACCTGGATCCTACTCACATGCAGCCGGTTAATGACTGCACGAAATGCGCAGACGTCATAGTGTCGGGCAGCATTGGAGGATGTCTGCGCGTATCATGCAGACATCTACTTGCTGCCCGCACTAGCCACCAGGTATAGTGGAAGCAAGTGGAGGGAGGGGGCAACATCATTTTGGCAGAGAGGGGGCAGCAGCATTGGTGAGGGAGGGGGCAGCAGCACTGGTGGAGGTGGGAGGGGGCAACAGCAGCGTTGGCTGGGGTAGGGGTGGGGGCAGTATTGGCAAAGTCTGGGGTCAGATGGCTGTGGGGGGATGCATTGGCTAAGTCTAGGGGGCAATCTTGGGTGTGGGGGGCAGATGGTTCTGTGGGGGATGCATAAGCTAAATGTAAGGGACAGATGGGTGTGGGGGATGCATTGGCTAAGGGGCAGATTGGCAAATAAAAAACAAGAAATGCATTTTTTCTATCATAATTTTATTAAATATGAAAAAACTGTTTACATGTGTATATATACACAAGTGAATTTTTCTTATATTCAGACTTTTTTCTTTGTTTTCCTAAATTAATTTCCAAAGTTTGGGGAGTCGCCTTTTATTCAGGGTCGTCTTATATTCGAGCAAATACGGTACTTACCAAAAAGTGCTCGGAGCTTTTAAAAAGTCAATGTGAAAAAAGAATTAGAAGCTGCTCACTATGTGATACCTTTTTCCACATTTTACCCAAGAGAATTTGTACAAATGAAACCCAAAAATGAATAAACGCAATAAAAATAAAGTATAATGAATATGTCATAAATATTGTTGCTTGTAGAGCTTATGATCAAGCCCAGAAATAAAAATACAAACATATTGCTTTCTGTATTATAAACAGCAAATGAACTATATCTAGGGCAGATTTTCACGCAACACACAAGAATAGAGCAACGCACTGCTCTAATATTTGCAGAATGTGTAAGTAAGAGCAAATCTCACGGGTCACCAGAATAACTCCCAAAACACTGATTGTAGATCCCAAGATGTATAGGGTTCAATAGAATTCCTTCCATATATAAGGATAAAACAAAGAAATGCCACCCAATAGTGCAGATAAATAATACTTTGTTTAATACTTTACAGAGACTAAGGCTAACTTTATGAAAAGTGAGATAAAACTCACAAACAGTGCATATCTGGTAACACATACAGGAACCAGCAACCATACGCCAAGGCATCTTCTCCATATCTCAGTTCAGCTTTGCCGATTCAAGCTTCTTCAAAGTGCACAACTCACTCACTTTGGCCGGATCTGTATGAGGTCATTATGTGTTGCCACCCCTATCTTCCATTATTACCATATCTTTATGAATAGCAGAAGGTGTCTATTAAAAATGCCAGCAGGCATTACAGTGCCATATACAATGCATAACATGAAAGTGTTTAAAATATGCATTAAAGATTATGTGCTTAAAAAAAAAAACAGTAGAATAATGTTTAATCAAAAAATATCATTAAAATGTATCAGAGGAAATAACTTTACATTTTGCACGGACAGCTGCAGACAGAGTTCCATTGTAAATAAAAATGATATATTAATATGTAACATACATAAATGTTTAATGTGCATAAATAAATTATACAAATGATAGAACATAAAAATATCTATAAACAAGAGACAAAAGCTTATATATAATAAATGAGTAATGAAAATCAGAAAAATCAAAAATTAAAATATAGAAACAAAAGTAAAAAGAAATAAAAAAAAAAATAAAAGACAACTCTTACAACTTTTGCGACATGGCATAGTAAATTATTTTTAGGATGATCTAGTACTGAATCAGCTAACATACAAAGATACTTCAAGCATTCCATATGGTGTGTACTTATTTTTATTATTATTAATTTTTCTGATTTTCACTTGTCCTCATGACTCATTCTTCATCATATTTTATTTCTCCTGTATTTTTAATTTTATCATAGATTTTTCATTTTGTATTTTTTAAATTATTTATTTTTTCTGTTTTCCTCCCATTATTGGAATATTTTGTCTGTTTATTGATTTATTTTATATTTTTATCACTTTTATTATTATTATATTCACATTAAGTATTTATGTATGTAACATATTTATATACATATTGTTATATTATTCACCACACTTTTTAAACTCAGTATACGTAATGCACAGGTAACTGTAAACACTTTAATAATATGCACTGTATATGGTACTGTAATTCCTTTTTGCACTTTGAGTAGAGTCTTCTGCTATTCAAAGAGATACGCCATTAGTAAAATATGGGGGCATCAACACATGATGACATATAGATTGGGATATATAATGAGCAAATCGCCAAAGAGGGGGGTGTGCACTTTTTAGAATCCAGAACCAGCTAAACAAGTCTGCCACAACCCACCTGTTTTGCGGAAGTCCTCTGGTGCCTTTTCTTCCACGTTGTGCTTTTAGATTTGGAACATTCAGCTGGTGTTCTCTTCGCAGCACAGTGTTTCTTCTAAACTGAGAGACTGTCCTGCGGAGAAGCTTCCCTGAAGTACTATACGGTGGCATATGGTTGCTGGTTACTGTGTGTATTATCTGATATGTACTGCATCACACTTTTTATAAAGTAAGCATTCGTGTCTGCAGGGTATTAGACGCAGTATAATTTATCTGCATTATTGGGTTATATTTCTTTATTTTATCCTTACATATGGAATGAACCCTGCTGAACCCTATATATCTTGGGAGCTACAATCAGTGTTTTGGGAGTTATTCTGGAGACCTGTGGTGAGAACTGCAGTGCATTGCTCTATTCTTGTGAGTTTTGTGAAAATCTGCACTAGACATATTCAATTTGCTGTTTAATATATAAAAAGCACTATGTTTGTTTATATTGTTTCCTTTTTGGGTTGATCATGATATCTACAAGCAACAGTATTTATTGATTATTTTATTATCCATTACATAAACTCTTACGTTCTTGCATTCTGACAGGCGCATGTGAAATATGCAACTTGTGTCAAAATCCCAAAAAAGGTTTGAATGACGGATTTCTGGATAAGGGATACAGGACCTGTATGCACGTGGATTATGTTCATCCCATTGCTTTTGTTGCATGCTGAAGTCTTGCTTTTATGATATTAATATACATAAGGGCAATTTCTGTTGTAACACAGATATTAAGCCTTTTGCTAAATTGATTGTACTCTGTCTTCCTACCTACCACACCTGGTATATACCAACCTAAGACAATGGCACCAAAACCCTCAATCTTATCCACACTTATCACATCAGCTTTGGAGCAAATTCTCCTGTCAGCCAATGCTAAGTGGTTAGGTACGGAGAACTGGTCCACCCTGATGTGCACTCTCTAACACATAGGTTTTTGGTGCTAACAAAGATACCTACAAGACAGCGTTACAGCAGGGAATTCTCACCTACCAGCAGTCTGGCTGCACCCCCAAAATGCAATCCTGAAAACGCACTCTCTGATTTCAGCGACCCTCAGAGTCTGGGATTATACATCCCAAAAATACCTCCTATCCACCTTCCCTTGTCTCTGATTTTCCTCAAAGTAACGTCTACACTGTGGTTGCCACTTTCTTTAATGTAGTTCAATATCACAAAAGCTTGTTTAATAAAATTGTATGGTCAATAACAAAAGCATAAAATGTCACAATAATGCATAACTGCACATACAAAGGGCTACAGTCTCACTTTTCTACACGTACCTGCTCTTGCTGTTGCCTTGCTAACTCCATTTGCTGCTGCTGCTTCTCAAATAACATGGCTGCCATGTTCCTATGCTCAGAATGTGCGCTCAGCAGTTGGTCCCTTAATCCAGCAAGTTGGCGCATCATGAGCAACAACTGGAGTTCTTTCTCTGCCAGACTCTCCTGTGTACCTGGTGAAATAGCCTATGTTACCTTGCAAGTAAGCACAGTCTCTTAGAAGCATTGTAGCACCAGTATGGTATTAAATGCTTAAAATATTAAAAATATAAGTAGGTCAAGAAAAAGAATAGGCTATAAATTTAAATTCTGAAACATATAAAACACTGTACATTTCACTCCAATCACAGACAAATCAGTTTTATGCATATACCGCTCTGAAGTTTGAGCATGAGCAATTTGGTAAACATCAATACATATCTCCCAAGCATTAATTAGGAGGGATTGTCCCTATTTTGCACCCAAAATCCTCCATCCCTCTTTTATCCTTTTTTTTCCTCTTTTCTTGGATATTCCTCTTTTCTTGGAGTTCAGAATTTTTGGTTTGTGTAACTATCACAGAGCTTCAGAGAAAAGAAAAACAAATACAGGACAGACAATAACTATAACAGCAATTATATTATATTATGTCATTTTGACCCCTACCAAACATTAACATAAGTTTATTCACTCATTTTGAGGATAGTTACTGAATTCATAGGATTTCACTTTAATTTAAAAAAATAAAATCCTTGTGTAGGTATCCTTACCTTTTACATCTTTTGTATCCATAGCAGAACTTCCCAAAAGTCTGTCCTTCCAATCACTAGATAACAACTTCTCTAGGGAAGGTATTGCTGTAAACACAGGTAAGCATTTATAATAAATTATAATAAATAGTCTATATAAAATTGCATATTCTTTGTAACATACACACACATTTATTTATATATACATACATACACACACACACACACGGTAATATTCTCTGAAACTTTACCAGTACCACACGCTACATCAGACAGACCACGTGAGCTTCAGGAGATAAATGAGTGGCTGAGAAGGTGGTAAAAGAAAGAGAAATTTGGGTTCTTGGAGAACTGGGCAGACTTTGCAGTCGGCTACAAACTTTACAGCCGGAATGGACTGCACCTCAATGATGAGGGGGTTGCAGTACAAGGGGACAAGATGGCTAGAAGGATGTACGAAAGGGGGGGGGGGGGGGGGTCTAGACAACAGAGAGGTACATACAATTAAACCTGCAGTCATGAAGGGTTTGTCAACTAATGAACCAAAAATGGGTAGTAAATTTTAAAATGAAAGAAGCTTGACAAACAATATGGGTGAGCTAGAGATATTAGTAAGTGGTGAACACTATGATTTGATCAGTATCACAGAAACGTGGTGGGATGAAACTCATGACTGGTCAGTTAATTTACAAGGTTACTATTTTAGAAGGGATAGAACAAATAGAAAAGGGGGAGGAATTTTGTTTATATTTGAATCCTAAATTAAAGCCCAGTATTAAAGAAGATGTGAAAGGTTGACACTGGTACTAATGTTGAGATACTTTGGGTCCACAGACAAATGTGGAAACACAGGAAATACAAAACAAGAAAATGGCATTCGAACATACTATTTGGGCCAATGGACTTGTATTGGACTGTGTATGGCCCTTTAAGAAGCTGTATTGGGGCTTATGGACTTTTATGGGACTGGTGCTGGCTTTTTAAGCACATTTTTTGGGCATGGTGAAAATCAGAACAATGCCCCTTTAAGACGGTGTCTCCAGAGTCCCCAGACTAGGAAAATGTGCTTGCGGTCGGTCATAAAGGACTTCCAGCTAACTTTTGAACTACTTGGTGGAATTGTCTGATTTTTAGTTATGTTCATATTTAACCCCTTGGCGACACAGGACGGACTAGGTCCGTCCTGTGTGCCGAGGCGTTAGTGACACAGGACGGACCTAGTCCGTCCTGTGTCAAAACGAGCACTGAAAGCGGAGTTTTTCCGCTTTCAGTGCTCAAGCGGCATTGTAACGATGCTTCCGTATGGAAGCATCGTACAATGCTAAAAAAAATGCCCGTCGGCATTTCGATCGCTCCAGAGAGCGATCGAAATGCCGGTTTTAAAGGCACAGAGCCTTTAAAACGCGGGCATTTCAAAAATGAGCATAGGAAGCGAATCTTTCGCTTCCTATGCTCAGAAAGTGTTTCTGATTGCCTCGCAAGTCGAGGCAATCAGAAACACAAAAAAAAAATGCACGATCTTGGTCACTGGGTGACCAAGATGGCGCTGCCCTTCTAAGGGCAAGAGCACAGGAGGCAGGAAGTACCTGCTTCCTGTGCTCTCTGGCTGTCACACGATTGCCTCTTCACAGAGGCAATCAGTGACTGCCAGGCACACTGACAGGCAGTGGGGATGCTCTCCTGAACATCCCCACTGACTGGTCAGATCAATATTAACTCTATATTGATCTGACCAGTTATGATCTGCCTCCCTCTCCTCACATTTTTTTTAGTGAGGGAGAGAGACAGATCAAAGTAAGTAAAAGTAAAAAAAAACAATAAACACACAAATAATAAAACAATAAAAAAAATGTTATTAAAGCAATTCCCTGCGTTTAACCCCTTCCCTGCCACTGATCTTGCATAAGCAGTGATCGTGCACATCAGCCCATTTATTTTTGCTGTTTGTGCATTTTTTAGGGGTTAATTTTTTTTGTACTGTAATTTATTACAGTACTAAAAAGGCTTTTCTAAGAGTTATTAACCCCTTATTTGCCGTCGATCACTGCTTACGCATTGATATTGACGCCAAAGCAATTTTTATCTGTCTGCATATTTTTATTTTATTTTATTTTTTTACTCATACCCACTAGGGGATTACATGTAAAGTAAAAATATTTGAGATTTATTTTTTTTAAGCTGCCTGAGCGCATAGCGATCAGTAACAGCGAATTAGTGGCAAAGGCGGTTTGGTGATTTCTCAATTAAGCTCACCATTCGCCCTGGTCAGATCAAAATTAATCGGATCAATATTCACAAATATTGATCTGCCTCCCTCTCCTCACTTACATTTTTGTGACGGAAAGAGACAGATCAGTATTAGTGATATAAAATAACATTTTATAAAATTGGCAGGTTTTATGAAAGTCTTTCACTGTGTATTAACCCCTTCCCTGCCATTCATCACTGTGTAAGCAGTAATCTTGCACAGCAACAGTATGTTTTGCTGTCTGCACTGTTTTATGGATTAATTTCTTTGTACTGTAATGTATTACAGTACTAGATAGGCTCTTCTAAGAGCTATTAACCCCTTCTTTGCTCAAGATCACTGCTTACGCACTGATTCTGAGGCCGCGGACTCAGAGTTCGATTTTGACCCTATTCAGCTTTCTGATACATCATCTAGCGATGTATCTGTGGCTGCTGAGCCCTTGCCACAAGTAGTGATGGGGGTCTACCGATTAAAAAATATATGGTTTGGTGGGGGTAAATTACATTGGCTGGCTTCAAAGATATATCCCATAAAGGACACGGACGCAGGTTGACTACATGTCAAAATTCCAAGTTGGAATTTTGAGATGCGCATCTCACAAATGTTGCCTTCTAGCCAAAAACAAACCAACAAACCTATGCATGGGTGCTATCCCTGTACTCGGGAGATGTTGCTGAACACATATTGGGTTGTTGTTTGGCAGTGACATATACCAGAATCTGTGAATTCATGCCTGAAGTACAATGCATGTGGAAAAAAAACTCCCAAAAAAGTACTACCACAAAGTTTTACAAAGGCTGGTGGTAGAATTAGTACCTATACAGTATTAAAATACCACCATTTGAAATACCTTAGGATGTCTATTTTCCAAAAATATATGGTTTGATGGGGTAAAATTCATTGGACGGCTTCAAAAATGTTCCAAATGGAACATGGGCGCAGGCTGACTACATGTCAAAATTCCAGGTTGGAATTGCGCACCCCCTAAATGTGGAATTTTAGACCCAATACAAACCAACAAACCTATGCATGGGGGGTATCCCTGTACTCAGGAGATGTTGCTGAACACATATTAAGGTGTTGTTTGGCACTGACACATAAAATATATGGTTTTGTGGGGTAGAATACACTTTTTGGCTTCAAAAATGTCCCAAATGGGACATGGGCGCAGGTTTTCTACACCTCAGAATTCCAAGTTGGAAAACCAAAAAGCGCACCTCTCAAATGTGGCCTTTTAACCCCCAAATAACCTAACCAACCTATACATGGGGGGTATCCCTGTACTCAGGAGATGTTGCTGAACACATATTGAGGTGTTGTTTGGCACTGACATATAACAGGATCTGTGGATTCATGCCCAAAGTACAATGTATGTGAAAAAAAATTACTATCCATAACATTGACATAGGCTGGTAGTATAATTAGTGCATGGAAAGTGTTAAAATACTACCATTTGAAATACCCTAGGGTGTCTAGTTTTCAAAAATATATGGTTTTGTGGGATAGAATACACTTTTTGGCTTCAAAAATGTCCCAAATGGGACATGAGCGCAGGTTTTCTGCACGTCAGAATTCCAAGTTGGAAAACCAAAAAGCGCACCTCTCAAATGTGGCCTTTTAACCCCCAAATAACCTAACCAACCTATACATGGGGGGTATCCCTGTAGTCAGGAGATGTTGCTGAACACATATTGAGGTGTTGTTTGGCACTCACATATAACAGGATCTGTGAATTCATGCCCAAAGTACAATGTATGTGAAAAAAAATTACTACCCAAAACATTGACATAGGCTGGTAGTATAATTAGTGCATGGAAAGTGTTAAAATACTACCATTTGAAATACCCTAGGGTGTCTAGTTTAAGAAAATATATGGTTTTGTGGGGTAGAATACACTTTCTGGCTTCAAAAATGTCCCAAATGGGACATGGGCACAAGTTTTCTGCATGTCAGAATTCCAAGTTGGAAAACCAAAATGCGCACCCCCTAAATGTGGCCTTTTAGCCCCAAAACAAACCAACAAACCTATGCATGGGTGGTATCCCTGTACTCAGAAGATGTTGCTGAACACATATTGAGGTGTTATTTGGAAATACCCCTTCACATTTTAAGGTAATGTTTACCTAAATTGAAATATATGTGAAAAATAAAAAAAAAAGATTTTTTGCTGAAAACTTTGGCATAGATTGGTGGTAAAATGGCTACATGAAATGTGTCAAAATACCCCAAGTTAAATGCCCTGAGTTGTCTAGTTTTCAAAAATATGTACATGTTGGGGGTCATTCATGGATTTAGTACAGAAATCAGTGTTAAAATGTCACTATCGCTAATTTTGAAAGAAAGGATTTTAAAATAGCTTTGCACCACTTATAGTTCTGGCCCTGTAACATGAATAAAAAAGCACAAAAACATAAAAACATGGGCTATTTCTGAACTCAGGACATATATTAGAAACTTTTTAGCAGTGTTTTTTTGTTGTCTCTTGTACATGAGTATACGATTTTTCAAATAAAAGTCATAAAAAATTATTTTTTCAATTTTTTTGCCATATTTTATTATTTTTTTTACATCAAATTATATGCTATTATCAAAATAATGGTATCAAAAGAAAGCCCTTCTTATAACGATAAAAACGATATATAGTTTGTGCGGGTACACTAAATGAGACAGAAATAAATTACAGCAAAACACAAACACCTCAGAAATGTTAAAACAGCCCATGTCACCAAGCGTCGGACAAGCCAAAAAAGTCATGTCACTAAGGGGTTAAAGTATGCTGATTCTGAAAATGTATGTTTTATGTGAATGTGATGCATACTTTGAAAGTTATTAATATTGTGTAAAAACTGTTTATTTTCTGCCTAAGATAATTAAGTTAGATAATTGTATCACAGGCAGAGGGGGGGATTTTGCTGTAATTGCTGGGAGTGTCTGAGTGTATTGTACGTATTGATTGGTTGTTCTTCAAAACCCTGTGGGTGGTCCTATGTGTGGAAAATGGGCATAAAAGCAGAGTGTTTGATTAAAATCCTGAGATCTTCTTGACCCTCAACATGTAGTCCTATCTCGTGATTGGAGAGGAAAGCTATAATCACACTGGGGATTGCTATGTTCTGCATACTCCCTTGAGCTTTAATCACTTAGCTCTTTTAAGAGCTTGTTCCTGATACGCTCTCCTGGAGGAGAGGTCTTCCCCACATGGTCCTGGAGGACAGAAGCTGATCCAGGGTGGACAGAAGCTACGGCGGTTGTGGAGTCTGCTGTGCTTGTGGTCCTCGGCGCAAGCTAGGAAGTGTCCATCAACGGAAGGTACTCGGTCGGAGTACGGGGAGTTCCGTTACAGCATGCAAAAAGGCATTTAAAAAGGCTAAATTGGAGAATGAGCAACAAATTGCAAAGGATAGTAAAACTAACCCCCCCCCCCCCCCCCCCCCCCCCCCCAGTATGTAAATGGAAAAAAGCTAAAGGCAAAAAATGTAGGTCCTGTTATATTTGAAACAAAACACCTCCATACTTCCCCACTTACATATAATAAGGACTTTAAACCTGGACTCGAAAAAATATTTTTTGAGGGTTACTTCCCCATACAGACTCCATATCCAAGAATTGGCCACTTCTTGTTTGACACAAAGGGAGTAAGGGTGACTGATACAAGAAATGTACCCTCGAAGGGCAAGAGATTCCAACTGACTCATTTACAGATCCTTCATTACATAAACACCCTTAGACAAAAGGGAGGAGAGCTCGAAAAAATGACAGAGATAGAAGAAATTGCTCACGGATGCTCATTCTCAACCCGAACCCAGAAGAATGCTTTTAAAATATTAATGAGATGGTATAGGGATCAAGTAAGTCTCCATAAAATATCAAATAAAAATACAGATAAATGTTGGAGATGTCTAAACCAGAAGGGAACATTTTTCCACCTATGGTGGACATGCCCAATAATTAAGAACTATTGTGATAAAATAACTGAAACCATTAGAATAACTTCTGATTCAAACTTTGATGATAACCCTATGAGGGTCCTAATTCCTCATCTAAAAGACCCACTGAAGAAATAAAAGGAGTCATTGACTATAAGACTAAAATGCAGCAAAACTTACAAGACCAAAATTCTGGAAACAGAAACAGCCCCTGGGATATAGGGACTGGGTAGTAGAATTGGAGGATATGTGCAGAATGGAGGATCTGATATAGTCTCGGAGGGGGGGAGATAGAGATTCATAAGAGGAGATGGGCCACTTGGGTCCTATTTAGGGAAAGCCAGGAGTTTCTGAAATTTATCTGAGAGTCTGGTCATGGGGGGAGGGGGGGGGGGGTTAGAGGAGTGAGGAGGAGAAGGAGGATTATACTTAGTTCTTTTTTTGGGGGGGGGGGGGTATAGGAGAATGTCCCTTTTTGATGTTTAAGAAATGGTAGATATTATGATATATTTTAGAAATTTGAAAAATAAAAATATAAATAAAAATATAAAGAAATATTAAACAAAAATAGATTCTAATATTTCTCCTATAGGGATTACAGGGATACCTCCCATGCATAGGTTTGTTGGGTTGTTTGGGGGCTAAAAGGCCATATTTCGGAGGTGCCGTTTTTGGTTTTCCAACTTGGAATTTTGACATGCAGACAACCTGCGCCTATGTCCCATTTGGGACATTTCTGAAGCCAGCCAGAATATCTCAACTAAGTGACACGGATTGGGATAATTACCTTGATTCATTTTTAACATTTAACATGAACAGAAAACACTCTCAGAGCTCCATATATGGCCACATTAGATGTATCATAGACCACACCTCAGAGACTGCTGGATTGGGAAGGTGGCATTCATGATTACCAGACCTAGACACACAAATGCTGGCTGCCCATTTTCTTAAATCATTCCAACTTGTCCCGTATCCGACATACCAGGAAATGCACCTGAAAATTGTGCATTATGTCTACTACTCCCCTCAACCACTGTTCCTTATGGGTGCCAGGGAAACAGACTCCTGTCCCAAATGTGGGGCAGAGGGGGCGGATTTGTTCCACTGCTTCTGGGCATGCAAACACCTCCAGGACTTCTGGAAGCAGGTGATTGCCTTTGACAAAAACACACGGCTAGCTAAAAACCCATTTACATTTGCCTGATCCACCCCCATTATCACTATTCAAAAAAAAGCTACATCATGTATTAGGAATACGTTTATTTACAACTCTTGGTATTCTGAACAACTATTGATGGGCCATGACCCTCTAACCCTCACATCATGACGGACTGGGATGACAGGGGCGACAATGGACGATAAATCAAGGGACTCAATAAGGGGTCAATATTTTCCTTATTATTGTTACCTAATGTTTATGTTATGGTGATTTGGTCTGTAACGGACCCAAACTTTCTGTACTTTGTTTTATCATGCCTATTTACCTTGTTTTACCACGCTGCATTTAGTATGTTTATTTAAGATTTCTGCTCTAATGGAACATCCTATTATCGGTTTGGGAACACCCATCGATTTACTTTGAAAAATAATTTAAAAAATCGTTGTAAAAAAAAAAAAAAGTAGACACCCTGGACTATTTCAAATGGTGGTATTTTAACACTTTCCATGCACTAATTCTACCATCAGCCTTTGTCAAACTTTGTAGTACTACTTTTTTGTGTCTTTTTTTCCACATACATTTTACTTCAGCTGTGAATTCACAGATTTTGGTATGTGTCACAGCTACAGTACACCGCAATATGTGTTCACAACATCTCCTACGTGCAGGGATACCACCCATGCATAGGTTTGTTTGCTTGTTTGGGGGTTAAAAGGCCACATTTGAGAGGTGTGCTTTTTAGTTTTTCAACTTGGAATTTTGACATGCAGAAAACCTGCGCTTCGATTTGGCACATTTTTAAAGCAAGCCAGTGTATTTTACCCCATCAAACCATATTTTTTTTTATTAAAGTAGACACCCTAGGCTATTTCAAATGGTGGTATTTTAACACTTTCGATGCACTAATTTTACCACTTTGTCAAATTTTAGGGTAGTATTTTTTTGTTTTTGTTTCCACATACATTGTACTTCCGACATGCATTCACAGATTTTGTTTTGTTTCACTGCCAAACAACAGCCCACAACAATATGTGTCCAGCAAGATCTCCTGAGTACAGGGATACCACCCATGCATATGTTTTTTGGGTTGTTTGGAGACTAAAAGGCCACATTTGAGAGGAGCACATTTTGATTTTCCAACTTGGAATTTTGACATGTAGAGCAAAGAAGGGGTTAATGGCTCGTATAAGAGCCTTTGTAGTACTGTACAAAAAATTAACCCCTAAAAATGCACAGATAAGACAAAATGTGCTGCTGTGCAGTGATCAGTGGCAGGGAAGGGCAGGGTATACTATACAAAGGGTATGGTTTTTATAAAAGCCCTTGGGTCTCACAATTTTTTAAAATTTTATTTAATTTATTACAATTAAAAAATTACATTATACATATCTGTATCTTTCCCTCACTAAAAAAGCAAGTGAGGAGAGGGTGGCAGATATTTACCAATATTGATGTGACCAGGTGAATGGTGATGCTCATCTGAGCAATCACCAAACCGCCTTTGCCACTGATCACAATACATGCGCTCAGATAGCTTAAAAAAATGTTTACGGTAAACGTAATCCGCTAGCAGGTATAATTAACGCCTAGTGGGTGTAACAAAACAAAAAAATGCGTCTGCGGCAGATCCCTGCTTAGGCAGTGATTTACGGCAAGCAAGGTGCTAATAGCTCTTAAAAAAGCCTTTGTTCTACAGTAATAAATGACAGGAAAAAAAAATTAACCCCGCAAAAAATGCGCTGCTGTGCAAGATCACTGCGTACACAGCGATCACTGGCAGGGTTTTTTTTTACGTTAAACATAATCCTCTAACGGGTATAATTAACCCCTAGCGGGTGTAACAAAAAAATTGAAATAAAATACATCTGCAGCCAGATCACTGCATATGCGCCTGATAGCTGCTTAGGCAGTGAGCTACAGCAAGCAAGGGGTTAATAGCTCTTAAAAGAACCTTTTTTTTTTTCTGTAATAAATTACAGTAAAAAGAATTAACCCCTAAAAAAAGCACAGACAGCAAAAAAATGTGCTGCTGTGTAAGATCACTGCGTACACAGCATTCACTGACAGGGAAGGGGTTAAACACTGTAAATGGCTTTTATAAAAGCCCTTGGTTAATATTTTATTAAATATTTAATTTATTACTATTACATTTCACTTTATCTGATCTGTCAGATCAACACCTGTCAAAGGCAATATTTGTAAATATTGCCTTAGACTACTGTATGGTAAGAGCTCATCTGAGTTCTATATATTGAGCCCACCCCATTGACCTATTCCTCCGTTAATTATCAACACCTAATGACTGTATCCATAATTATTGAGCAGCCTCTGTTAGGGGAACTTTTTTCCCTTTTAGTAGACAGGTCTCCATTTTCAGTTGGTGAAAGATTTGTATTCTTAAATGGAAACACGTGGGGAACCTTTTGTCCTTCTAAGCCAGGGGTCCTCAAACTTTTTAAACAGGGGGCCAGTTCACTGTCCCTCAGACCGTTGGAGGGCCGGACTATAGTAAAAACAAAAACTATGAACAAATTCCTATGCACACTGCATACATCTTATTTTGAAACAAATCGGGAACTAATACAATATTTAAAATGAAGTAAAGTTAAATCAACAAACTTACTTATTTCAATGGGAATAGTGTGCCAGTCAGATGCCCAGGAATATTATGCCAGTCAGAGCCCAAGAATATTATGCCAGTCAGATGCCCAGGGATATTATGCCAGTCAGATGCCCAGTGATATTATGCCAGTCAGATGCCCAGGAATATGCCATTCAGATGCCCAGGAATATTATGCCATTCAGATGCCCAGGAATATTATGCCATTCAGATTCCCAGTAATATTGTACCAGTCAGATGCCCAGTAATATTATGCCAGTCAGATGCCCAGTAATATTATGCCAGTCAGATGCCCAGTAATATTGTACCAGTCAGTGCCCAGTAATATTGTACCAGTCAGATGCCCAGTAATAGTGTGCCAGTCAAATGCCCAGGAATATTATGCCAGTCAGATGCCCAGTAATATTATACCAGTCAGATGCCCAGTAATATTGTGCCAGTCAGGTGCCCAGTAATATTATACCAGTCAGATTCCCAGCAATATTTTGCCAGTCAGTGCCCAGTAATATTTTGCCATTCAGATGCCCAGTAATATTTTGCCATTCAGATGCCCAGTAATATTATGCCAGTCAGATGCCAAGGAATATTGTGCCAGTCAGAGCCCAGGAATAATGTACCAGTCAAATGCCCAGAAATATTATGCCAGTCAGATGCCCAGTAATATTATACCAGTCAGATGCCCAGTAATATTGTGCCAGTCAGGTGCCCAGTAATATTATACCAGTCAGATGCCCAGTAATATTTTGCCAGTCAGTGCCCAGTAATATTTTGCCATTCAGATGCCCAGTAATATTTTGGCATTCAGATGCCCAGTAATATTTTGCCATTCAGATGCCCAGTAATATTTTGCCATTCAGATGCCCAGTAATATTATGCCAGTCAGTGCCCAGTAATATTATGCCATTCAGATGCCCAGAAATATTTTGCCATTCAGATGCCCAGTAATATTTTGCCAGATGCCCAGTAATATTTTGCCAGATGCCCAGTAATATTATGCCAGTCAGATGCCCAGTAATATTATACCAGTCAGATGCCCAGTAATATTGTGCCAGTCAGGTGCCCAGTAATATTTTGCCATTCAGATGCCCAGTAATATTTTGCCATTCAGATGCCCAGTAATATTATGCCAGTCAGTGCCCAGTAATATTATGCCAGTCAGTGCCCAGTAATATTATGCCATTCAGATGCCCAGAAATATTTTGCCATTCAGATGCCCAGTAATATTTTGGCATTCAGATGCCCAGTAATATTTTGCCATTCAGATGCCCAGTAATATTATGCCAGTCAGTGCCCAGTAATATTATGCCATTCAGATGCCCAGAAATATTTTGCCATTCAGATGCCCAGTAATATTATGCCAGTCAGATGCCCAGTAATATTATGCCAGTCAGATGCCCAGTAATATTATGCCAGTCAGATGCACAGTAATATTATGCCAGTCAGATGCACAGTAATATTATGCCAGTTAGAGCCCAGGAATATTATGCCAGTCAGATGCCCAGTAATATTTTGCCAGTCAGATGCCCAGTAATATTTTGCCATTCAGATGCCCAGCAATATTATGCCAGTCAGATGCCCAGTAATATTTTGCCATTCAGATGCCCAGGAATATTATGCCAGTCAGTGCCCAGGAATAAAGTGCCAGCCAGATGCTCGTTATACCTCCCTCCTCCCCCGCATCCCCATCACTTACCTCCAGCTGCTGTGTCCCCGGCCGGACGCCTTTCGCAGAGTTTCCCTCCTGCACAGGGGAGGGAAACAGTCACTGGATCCGGATGTGACGTAACGTCACATCCGGTCGCGGTGTTTTTTTTTTTCTTCTTCTTTCTGCAGCCGCATCCCCTGCGGCTGCCCAAAAAAAAAAGAAGAAAAAAAAAGGTAAACAGTGGGGAGCGGGGGGTGCCGGCACCCCCCGCGGGCCGTATTAATGTCGGCGGCGGGCCGCATGTGGCCCGCGGGCCGTACTTTGAGGACCCCTGTTCTAAGCACTAGCTAACAGCATTTTTGCCAATATCAAAATATGTTTTCAAAGAGGGGGGTGGGTGCTACAATGCCCGAGAACAAACAGTACTGCAATAGTCTGTCCTGTAGGATAATACCTAAAAACATCAAAATATGTTTTGTTAGGTATTCTTGCTCATCGTTTATAGTGGGCCAATTTAGGACTAATATATACTTCTCTACATCCCTATCACCTAGATCTATGCTAAGCTGGTTCAATAGTTTGTGAACCATATTCCAAAAAATATATCTCTGGAGGTAGTATACATTTTACTAAGTTTGGATGGTACAAAGTACCATCTGTTAATAAGTTTGTACTGCAAATCCAGGAGATTTAAATAATGACAGGCTTCACTTAGTCTCATCAGGATAGATTGGTTGTTATTCTTTGTCCTAATTCTTCATCCCAGTGAGTTTTAGCCAGTATTTGGATATCTGTTAGTTTTTTGTTCATTAATTCCTAATCTTGTCGAGGTCTTCTATCACCAAATCAACCAGGATATTATTATGTTATTTTAGCTCATTTTGAAGAAAACCCTTCATCCTGAGATATACATCTAACAAAGTATTGATGTATCTTTCTCATCCAGTCCCTCTGCATTGGTTCAGTCTGCTCGAGATATTTAAATACCCTGTGGTGTTTTTAAATACCTAGGTAATCTGCCTTTTTCTTTGACCATATAAAGTAAAAGTTAGATCTAAGCTTAAGAATCTGGGTTGGGATATTCTTAGTCATGGCTCTACTTTTATTTATGTTAAATTTATAATTTGAGGGAGGGAGTGAGTCACATGGTTTACTTAGGGTTAAGGCACTATTGTCTGCATATAGGCTTATTTTCCCTCTTACTTCTTCCTGGAGCACACCGGAGATCCCCAAACACTAAAATGTATAGTAGAGGCGAAAGGGGACATGCCTGCTTTATACCATTTTTTACGTGGAACCAGGGGGAATAGAGTGCCATTATATAATCCATGATGCTATCCTGAAGATCGAATACTCCAATACTGATCACCAGAGGCGTCGCTAGGGGTGGGCTACTGGGGCTATAGCCCCGAGTCCCCCCTTCATAGCCCCGAATGGAGACTCTGGGGCAAAAGTATTCTTTAGCCCCGATACTCCAGGGCTATAAATATAAAAAAAAAAAAAAAAAAATCCCCCGGTGAGCTTTCCTCCGTCTGGGACATAGTCCCAGAATCGGAGGATTAACCTCACGCGGGGGTGAGGGCCGATCGGGAGGAGAGGCTGCTATAGGGAGCTCGCTCCCTAGCCTCTCCTCCTGGCCATAGAGATCACAGCGCGACGGGTGCAAGCTCCGCCCCCGTCGCGCTGTGTCAGCTGCTTGCCGGATGTCAGGTGGACGGACATCCGGCAGAAGGTCCTGGATGACGGACCAAGTGTAAGGTAAGTAAAAAAAAAAAAAGTGTGACTGTGTATGGGTGTCTAGGTGTGTGTGTGTGTGTGTGTCAGGGTGTCTAGGTGTGTGTGGGTATTACTGGGTTCTGAGTGGCACAATATTCTTGGGCTATGATTGGCACAATATTACTGGGTTCTGAGTGGCACAATATTCATGGGTTCTGAGTGGCACAATATTCTTGGGCTATGATTGGCACAATATTACTGGGTTCTGAGTGGCACAATATTACTGGGCTATGATTGGCACAATATTACAGGGTTCTGAGTGGCACAATATTACTGGGCTATGATTGGCACAATATTACTGGGTTCTGATTGGCACAATATTACTGGGCTATGATTGGCACAATATTACTGGGTTCTGAGTGGCAAGATGTTCTTGGGCTATGATTGGCACAATATTACTGGGTTCTGAGTGGCACAATATTCTTGGGCTATAATTGCCACAATATTACTGGGTTCTGAGTGGCACAATATTCTTGGGTTCTGAGTGGCACAATATTACTGGGCTATGATTGGCACAATATTACTGGGTTCTGAGTGGCACAATATTCTTGGGCTATGATTGGCACAATATTACTGGGTTCTGAGTGGCACAATATTCTTGGGCTATGATTGGCACAATATTACTGGGTTCTGAGTGGCACAATATACTTGGGCTATGATTGGCACAATATTACTGGGTTCTGAGTGGCACAATATTCTTGGGCTATGATTGGCACAATATTACTGGGTTCTGAGTGGCACAATATTCTTGGGTTATGATTGGCACAATATTACTGGGTTCTGAGTGGCACAATATTACTGGGCTATGATTGGCACAATATTACTGGGTTCTGAGTGGCACAATATTCTTGGGCTATGATTGGCACAATATTACTGGGTTCTGAGTGGCACAATATTATTGGGCTATGATTGGCACAATATTACTGGGTTCTGAGTGGCACAATATTCTTGGGCTATGATTGGCACAATATTACTGGGTTCTGAGTGGCACAATATTCTTGGGCTATGATTGGCACAATATTACTGGGTTCTGAGTGGCACAATATTCTTGGGCTATGATTGGCACAATATTACTGGGTTCTGAGTGGCACAATATTCTTGGGCTATGATTGGCACAATATTACTGGGTTCTGAGTGGCACAATATTCTTGGGCTATGATTGGCACAATATTACTGGGTTCTGAGTGGCACAATATTCTTGGGCTATGATTGGCACAATATTACTGGGCTATGATTGGCACAATATTACTGGGCTCTGAATAGTACAATATTCCTGGGCTCTGAGTGGCACAATATTCCTGGGCTCTGAGTGGCACAATATTACTGGGTTCTGAGTGGCACAATATTACTGGGCTATGATTGGCACAATATTACTGGGCATCTGATTGGCACAATATTACTGGGCTCTGAGTGGCACAATATTCCTGGGCTCTTAGTGGCACAATATTACTGGGTTCTGAGTGGCACAATATTACTGGGTTCTGACTGGCACACTATTACTGGGCTCTGACTGGCAAAATATTACTGGGCTCTGAATGACACAATATTCCTGGTATCTGACTGGCACAATATTACTGGGCTCTGAGTGGCACAATATTACTGGTATCTTACTGGCACAATATTACTGGGTTCTGACTGGCACACTATTACTGGGCTCTGACTGGCAAAATATTACTGGGCTCTGAATGACACAATATTCCTGGTATCTGACTGGCACAATATTACTGGGTTCTGAGTGGCACAATATTCTTGGGCTATGATTGGCACAATATTACTGGGTTCTGATTGGCACAATATTACTGGGCTATGATTGGCACAATATTACTGGGTTCTGAGTGGCACAATATTCTTGGGCTATGATTGGCACAATATTACTGGGTTCTGAGTGGCACAATATTATTGGGCTATGATTGGCACAATATTACTGGGTTCTGAGTGGCACAATATTCTTGGGCTATGATTGGCACAATATTACTGGGTTCTGAGTGGCACAATATTCTTGGGCTATGATTGGCACAATATTACTGGGTTCTGAGTGGCACAATATTCTTGGGCTATGATTGGCACAATATTACTGGGTTCTGAGTGGCACAATATTCTTGGGCTATGATTGGCACAATATTACTGGGTTCTGAGTGGCACAATATTCTTGGGCTATGATTGGCACAATATTACTGGGTTCTGAGTGGCACAATATTCTTGGGCTATGATTGGCACAATATTACTGGGCTATGATTGGCACAATATTCCTGGGCTCTGAATAGTACAATATTCCTGGGCTCTGAGTGGCACAATATTCCTGGGCTCTGAGTGGCACAATATTACTGGGTTCTGAGTGGCACAATATTACTGGGCTATGATTGGCACAATATTACTGGGCATCTGATTGGCACAATATTACTGGGCTCTGAGTGGCACAATATTCTTGGGCTATGATTGGCACAATATTACTGGGTTCTGATTGGCACAATATTACTGGGCTATGATTGGCACAATATTACTGGGTTCTGAGTGGCACAATATTCTTGGGCTATGATTGGCACAATATTACTGGGTTCTGAGTGGCACAATATTCTTGGGCTATGATTGGCACAATATTACTGGGTTCTGAGTGGCACAATATTCTTGGGCTATGATTGGCACAATATTACTGGGTTCTGAGTGGCACAATATTCTTGGGCTATGATTGGCACAATATTACTGGGTTCTGAGTGGCACAATATTCTTGGGCTATGATTGGCACAATATTACTGGGTTCTGAGTGGCACAATATTCTTGGGCTATGATTGGCACAATATTACTGGGCTATGATTGGCACAATATTCCTGGGCTCTGAATAGTACAATATTCCTGGGCTCTGAGTGGCACAATATTCCTGGGCTCTGAGTGGCACAATATTACTGGGTTCTGAGTGGCACAATATTACTGGGCTATGATTGGCACAATATTACTGGGCATCTGATTGGCACAATATTACTGGGCTCTGAGTGGCACAATATTCCTGGGCTCTTAGTGGCACAATATTACTGGGTTCTGACTGGCACACTATTACTGGGCTCTGACTGGCAAAATATTACTGGGCTCTGAATGACACAATATTCCTGGTATCTGACTGGCACAATATTACTGGGCTCTGAGTGGCACAATATTACTGGTATCTTACTGGCACAATATTACTGGGCTCTGAATGGCACACTATTCCTGGTATCTGACTGGCACAATATTACTGGTATCTGAAAGGTACAATATTACTGGTATCTGACTGGCACAATATTACTGGGTTCTGAGTGGCACAATATTCCTGGTATCTATAATTGTACAATTTTCAAACACTGAAAAATTTGTGGGTGTTTTCTTACATTTTTATTATGGGGGGGGGGGGGGGGGTGCAACACTCAGGGTCCGCCCCGGGTGCCAAATGCTCTAGGTACGCCCCTGTGTGTGACCGAGCTCATCTGGGCTCTAGCCCCAGATCATCCGAAGACCTAGCAACGCCCCTGCTGATCACATAAAATCCCAGTTGACCCTGTCAAACGCCTTTTCAGCATCTAAAAACAGTCAGCATAGGCAGCTTCCTTTGTCCTATCAGGTCCATTGCAACAAACAATCTTCTCATACGATTAGATGAATATCTACCTGAAACAAAGACCTCTTTATCATACGTTTATCAATACTGGTATCACCTCTTTAAGTCTCTGTGTCAATACAGAGGCATACATTTTAGACTCACGTTTATCAGTGAGATAGGGTGATAGTTATTAATGCTGGATCTTTATTGGTTTTCAAGATGGTAATGATATTTGCCCAAAGCATTTCTTCTGGAAAGGCCCTGTGTGTCCTTACCTCATTGAATACCTTCACCAATCTTTGGGCCAGTCTGTCTTTAAAGGTTTTGTAATAAAATAAAAAAAAAGTTCATAAAACCATCTGGGCCAGGGCCTTTTTGTGTTTCATTTTACCGATTGCTTGCGATTCCTCCTTTAGCGACGGAAGATTCAAACCTTCATTTTGTTCCTTTTTGACTTATAGTAAAGCCATAGTGCTTAGATTATTTTTTTTTATCAGTACCGATAATTTATAATTTCTTGTAGAAGGCCCAAAATGTTTTCCCTATATCTTCTAGCTTGTAAAAGGTCTTATCTTCCTCTCCAGTTTGGAGTATTCTTTGTACTGTCCTTTTCTTAAAAAAAAATTGGCCCTCAATAGTTTGTCTGCTTTATTACTTTTGTAGTACCAAGTCTGATGGAGCCTAGCAAGGTTATCTTTAACTGTTTCAATAAGTGTCCATTGATATTTTTTCTGGACTCAATTTATTCGGGTTGCTCTTTCTGGGGAGGGATTCTCTTTATTTGACGATGACAGCAGATTCATTTCTAGATACACCTCACAAGACTTTTTTGCTCCTGCTTCTAATTTAATTAGGTGACCCCTTATGACACACTTTTAGGAACACCATAAATTGGTTTGCTAAATATCATTAGTATAATTTTCTTAAAAAAAGTAATTAATTAGTCATATCTCGTATTTGTAATGCACGGGGTCCCAGATGTAAAGAGACCCTGAGCGCCCGAGATCAGGAGCTACGTTGCAGGGTGGAGACACAGGACCTGGTGCCGGGTAAAAGCAATCCCTTGGAGGTTTTTGGACCGCAAGTTTATGCAGCCATGTCCCAGGTCCTGTGAAGCAGCTGTTGCATCCAGATTACATGTCGAGGATGAAATGAAGTAAGTAACAGCCAAGCAGAGCTAAAACAGAAAAGAAACTAGATAGAACAGAAATACAGAGTGCAGGGCTACAGGACAGACATAAGCATGATAAAGCAAACAACACACTAAAGATAAGCAATGCAAGAAACAGGGCTGCAGACAAAGGACACATACAAAACTTAAAGGGACAGGCACAAATATAATAGACTATATACAGAGGAGATAGCAAATGAACACAAGAGAAACACACAAAGGAACAAATATAAATACAGGAACTAGTCTAACACTAAACATGGTATAATGGTGGGGGGTTTGGTTCACCTATCGGCCAATTAGATGTTAGATTGCCAAACACATCAAGGTACCCCACAATAGGCAAGACCCTAACTAATATTAGAAAATAATAACATCCTTTAAACATAAACATTACACATACATACAAACAGAGAATACCTGTAGACAGCTGCACAGGACTAAGGACTGAAAGACTGACTGGTCTATGGCTAGGCTTGGGCAGGTGGCAGTCGAGGTTTAGACTTGGCAGGTACGGACTATTGCAACCACAAAGGACAGGGACTGGGATATGCCACCATGTGGTTGGGAAAAGAACTAAGAAATGTAGAACACACAAGGATAACAGAATAATAAAGAACACAGGAACAAGAATAACAAAGAAGCAGAACAAAATCGCTGAACAAGGAAGCTGAAAAGCCTGGATACAGCTTGGATAAGCCTGGATGCGGGTTGACTCATGACAGTATATAGCCTCTTTAGAGTTTAGAAGACTAACGCTACACAATTCCTTCTTTTTAATATGTTTTTTTTTTACCTCCCCATGGTTATATTTTACAGGGTAGAGTTAGAGATAGAACAAACAAAAAAAGTTTTTTTTGTTTTTTTTTAAACCCATTAACCCTAATGCTTATTCTAAACCTAGCTCATACACTAACAGCTAAAATTAACAATATACTTAATATAAATTAACTTTTAGTACAATCCCCTGTAAATACATCTCTACTCTTTCTCTGACCAGCTATTAAGCTCTCTACTTTAATGTATAACTTTAACCATGTGATCACTTCCTAAACTCCTACGATTACCAACAAAAAAACACAACCCCTAAGTGTATTATGTTACTATAAGACCCTTTTCTCTAGCTAATTCCCTATCCTTCTAAGTTTCTTTAGCTGTACTATGTGATCCTTATTTCCTTCACCCTGTTGTATAGCATTATATAACTTGAATGTATTACTAGTTCTACTCACTGTCAACCTAGTGCCTTCATTATACACCTTGTGTTAATCTATTTCTATTCTTTCATCAAGTTATCTAAAATTACAACTCTTTTTCCATCGTCTTGTGGAACATTAAATTAATTTTTAACATTCATCTCGATAACCCCCCCAATAAATAAATAAATAAAAACATCTTTAAATTTATCTCCCTCTGAATATTAAATACATTTTCTCGTCTCTTCTCATCCCTCTGTTTTCCTTTCCTCTATCTTCTTAAGTCTGTCCTCTGCATGTATCATATTTATGCCTATAGTTTGCAGTTTTTGAGGCATTCTTGGGACCGCCTTTGGTGTTTTTAATACAACTCTGGCTCCATTTAACCATAATGCTAACTGGAAAACCCCATTTATATAACACATTTATATCTCTTAGCAATGTCGTTACTGTTGAGAACTCTTTCCGGAGCGGTCTTGTGCAGTATAATAAATCCCAGTAAAGTTTGATGTCCACAAATTTTCCCATTTGCTTTGGATGATTTCTAGCTGCTTGTGCTATTCTTTCTTTAATTCTATATGACTGGAAGAATATCACCATGTCTCTTAGTACTGAAGCAGGTAGATAAATAGGTTTGTATGTTCTGTGAAAGTGCTCCATTATAGTTGTATTGCTCTCTGATTTCACTTGCAGCCATTCAAAATATTCCAGTAGAGAGAGTTTTCCAGCATGTCTTGTTTTATTTCCATTGGAATATTTCTTATGTGTAGATTGTGTCTTCTCGTCCTGTCTTATATACAGCTAAATTTTTGTTCCTAGGCTGATATTTTATTTTCGAGCTTGCTTTTATCTTATATAACATATTGTCCATACCTCTTTGGAACTCATATATAGAGATCCCAACTTGTTTCCCTATATCCATATAGCGTTTGATGCTCCTCTGGACTGGAACATTCTGTATTATTAGAAGTATCTATTTTTTTCATTGGTGTTTAGAGAGATTTCTGCTTGTCTGTGCTGGTTCACTGGAGAGAAAAGGGCAGATATGTTTTTTATCCTTTCTTTGTTCCTGGTCTTTCTTTGCCTTTCTCTCTCTCTTTGAGAGAATTTTAGAATCTGTTGTCTTCCTTTTAGTCATGTTTCTTAATCCCCAATTAGTGACTAGTTGTCAATAGTATTACTTTTTCCTTCTCTGTATAATTCCGGTCAGATAACCGGTATTAAAATTTAAAAAAGTACTTATCTCTTCACTGGTAATGTGTACGCAGTTTGCCATTTCCCTTTTTGTTCCAGGGCAAAAAGAGCTCTGTTCAGTCTGCCTTCTGGACGGTCTGTCTTGGGAGGCCCTCGTACAATGTCGTCACACTACGTGGGTCCCAACCGCAGCAGTCCCCTCGCTTGAATTTCGGCAGCCTCTTTTAGATGTTTGCAGTGTCGTGTTCCCCTGGTCCCCAAACTTCCGGCTTAGCGGTAAAGCTGACAACGTGTAGCCGAGTGGGGGGAAAGCACTGTCCGCTTCACTTCTGTATCACTCTGTCCACTAACAAAAGAGGGTAGTTTCCTACAGGGGAGACTTCACCAATCGAGCCCTGACACCTGGAGCGCTGCTATGTGCGTCGTCATGTTGTCGCTCCTCCCAAATATCCCTTAGTTTCTTTTTTTTTAACCCCTTCATGACCAGACTGTTTTTGGAATGTTGTGCGTTAGTGACTGAGGCTGTTTTAACACTTCTGAGGTGTTTGTGTTTAGCTTTAATTTTCTTCTTTGTCAGTTGCTGTACCCACACATATTATATATTGTTTTTTTCAGGACAAGAAGGGCTTTCTTTTCATGACATTATTTTGTTCATATCATTTATTGTATTGTGTAAAAAATAGTAAAATATGGTTAAAATTAAAAAAAATAAACACTTTTCCTGACTTTTCTTTGTAAATTCTTTTACTAAGCTTCAAAAGCTAATGAAAAAACGTGCTAAATAGATTCGACTATAGGTCCTGAGTTCTGAAATACCCAATGTTTATATGTTTTTTTGCTTTTTTTTTGCATGTTTTAGGTTAATAAATACAAGTAGCATTTAGCTGTTTCAAAACCATTTTTTTTTTTAATTAGCGTTAGTGACACTGTAACACCGATATCTGATATGAATCACTGAATAACCCCCTACATGTACACATTTTTATAAAGTAGACATCCCAGGGCATTCAACTTGGGGTAATTTGACATTTTTCACTTTGTCATTTTACCACCAATCTTTGACAAGTTTTGGCGTAGTAATTTTGTGTGTGTTTTATTTCCACACACTTTGAAACTTAGGTATGAATTTAAAGGGACTGTTCTATTTTATTGCCAAACAAAACCCCAATATATGTTCAGCAACTTCCCCTGAGTATAGCGGTACCCCACATGTATAGGTCTGCTAGGTTTATGTGGCAGGTACAGGGCAAAATTTAGGATATGGTTATTGCAGCTTTAAAACGTGTATTTATTATGTAATACTTGTGACTACATTTCCTATCATGCTCAGCCAGCCAAAAGCTACCGTAGCAGAATAGGAAATGTAGTCTATAGTAGGAAGCCCCGATTTTTGCTATCCTGCGGCTGCATGGATCAAATATCCAGCTGCTGCGGGCCCCTATCTACTGCTGGGGGCCAATGCAAAGCACTGGCCCCACTAGCAGTCTTTTTTTTTTTTAAATAAAATATCCCTAGAGGACCACAGACAGACATAACATGTCATTGGTCCTCTACAGAATAACTTCTTATTTGTATACAATTTATTATCATTATTTTTAATTTTTTTATTTATTTAATTTTTTTACATTTTTTTTTATTTTTATTTAACTCTAACCTTAACCCTTTGGTTAGGGTTAGTACAAACCCTAATTCTAACTCTAGGATTAGGGTTTTGATGAACTCTAACCCTAACCCAAGAGTTAGGATTAGCACAATAGGGAAAAAAAAAATCCTTTGGGGGGCTGGTTATTACTGGGGGGGGGACCAGGGGGAGACTTCACACATTATATTTAGTCTCTCTCTGCCCCACGATCACTGTGGAGCAGGGAGAGACTATAGCTGTCAAAGCAGGCACCTGCTTTGACAGCTATTAACATCCGGGCGCTGTGATTGGCTGTCACAGTGCCCGGATGTTTCCAGGGGGTCCTCAACCGGCATGGCTGAAGTGTCTCGGTACCGAGACACTTAGCCATGCCGTTGGTAGCACGATCGCGGTATGCCAGCGTGCATACCGCGATCAGACCTGCATGACGGTCCTGGACCGTCATCGGTCACTAAGGGAGTTTTTCCCCATGACGGTCCAGGACCGTCATCGGTCGCAAAGGGGTTAACTAAAACTGACAGCTCATTTAACATTTCCTCACTTCTCAAAACCAGCAAATCCACTAAATAAGAGAGCTCAAGGCAGAAAATTGTGTTAGTTATTTTTCTGTGAGAACATGGGTAACAACAACAAATATAAATGCACACTCTCCTGTTCTCAAACGCATGTGCAGGGTGTGCTATCATTTGACAGCCATTTTGCAAGCTTCAGGTATTTCTTTAAACCTCGAAATTTGCTTGTGCCACCATGATTTAAGATTTTAATTTTTTATTTCTGTTTTTTATAGTACATGTGCTCTTCACACACACACACACACACACACTTTGTGAATTACATGAATTACAGATTTACTTTAGTACTTGATGAGAACACACTTAAAAAGCATTGCTTGGATTAACATATTTTGAAAGGTCAACATTTGCACTTTGGTAAATAAAACAAGAATTATGTACTTATTTGTGGTTGAGACAATCTTACACTCTTTCATTGTTCTGCTTAGTTCCGGAGTATCAGCTTGGTATTCAAACCCAGGACGGCCAGCCTTGCATTCTGCCTGATAAGAACAATTCTACAAAAAGAATAAAAATAATGTTTCATTAAAGCCATTAAACCAGGGATATTTAAATATATGAATCTTGCACTGCCTTAGTTCTTGCATTTGCAATTTGAGAGTGAATTATAAATAAGAACAAATTGAAGTAAAAAAAAAAGGCGCAAAAAAAAAAGATTTTATAAGATACCGTACTTTTCTGTGTCCTATTGTTGTGTGTTTTATATTCATTTCTAAGCTGTTAAAGAAATGAAGAATTATCTACGTTGACATTTGCACTCTCCTGTACTCTTCAATAAGAGTTAACCTCTTCGCGACAATGGACGTGTCAGGCACGTCCTGCTGGGAACTCCGTTCCCGACAATGGACGTGACTGGCACGTCCTGCGGTGAATTAAGCGGTTTTCGCGATTAACGATAGCCAGCACCGAACTTTCCAATCTGGTGCACCCACGATCACCCCACGGAGCGATCGTGGGAGCCATATTGAAGGAGCAGCATGCTCCATCAATATGGCTATGCCCTCTGGTGGTCTGAGCATCGGAAGTGAAAGTAAATTCCTTTCCGTCGCTCTGAATATGCTGCTTGACTGCCCCTAGAGGGGAAAAAAAAAAAAGATTTAATTAGCTTAAAACTAGTATTATGTTAGATTAGCCTATAGGGTTAAAATTAAATATTTTTTAGCATAAGGGATATCGTTAAAATTAAATAAAAATGAAAATATATTAAGGGATAGCATAAGGGTTAGAGTTGGGGTTAAATTTAGTGTTAGGGTTAAATTAAGGGTTGGGGTCAAAAGTTCAATATAGGGAAAAAAACACTTTTTGGTTTTTGCCCCATAACTCGCAAAAAAATACCGAAAAATATGGAAACATGCATATTTCTGAACTCGGGACAACATTTAGAAACTATTTAGATGGTGTCTTTTTTAATGATTATATTTGTGTAAATTATATTTTAGGTCAAATTAGAAAAAGTGTTTTTTAAAAAAATGTCATCATATTTTATGATTTTTTTTGTAGTAAATTATAAGATATGATGAACATAATGGTATCTAATGAAAGCCCTTCTTATGACGATAAAACAACATAATTTGTGTGGGTACAGTATGTGAGAGAAAAAAATTACAGCTAAACACAAACACCCCAGAAATGTCAAAACATTGTCACCAAGGGAAAGTCAAGGTAAAAATGTCTTGTCACTAAGGGGTTAAAGGAGCTGTACAGAATGCTGTAATCCCTCAACAATACTTAAGAGAACGTAAAGATAAAATAATAAGCTAATAGGACAAAAACTATGACTAAACTACATTGCCATTTTCGTGAACAAAAAGGTTAGGGAGGAACAATTTTTTATTTAGACTTCCAGTTCTGGTTCCCTCGGATCTCTGCCAAAGCCCAGTCCACTGACCATCTGAAACTGAATTGGCTGGGACGCAGGCTCCCTGTGCGTGTTTGCCCCCTGGAACAATGCCCTGCAAACTGCAGTGGAGGAGGATCCTCCTCCATTGTTATGGCACTCTCAGACCTGTTCCCTCACTCACTTAGTAGACTAAAATCTACTGGTGATTTAGGGCCGTATTTATCAAGACAAAATAAATGGTAATACAGGAAAAACTGCTAAACTAGTAGTAACTATGGAAACCAATGGAAAGTTATGTCAGTTTGCTCCAAATTTTGCACTTTAAAAAAAGCACCTGTTTTGCCTTGATAAATGTGTCCCTTAGTCGACTAAAACAAGACTAAAATAATTAAGATGACTAAAATATGAGTAAAGAAAAACGACATTTTAGTAAAAAGACTGACTAAAAGTAAATCAAAATTTGCTGTCAAAATTAACACAACTGTAGTGAGTATAATGATCTCTGTTAGAAGAATTACTAGCAAATGCAGTTTAAAAAAATGTGTTTTATATTTTCCTGTGTTGACCCTTGTTTATGACATCACCTACAGACCTGCTTCCAATTCTGCTAGCACAATGTTCAAAGCTTTTCTACTTCTCTACATTCAGTATAAAAATATTTCTGGCCAGTCACAGGGTCTCTATAAACATCTGCACTGAATGTTAAAACTATAAACAGTTGAACCAAACACTACCCAAAGACAAAGAAAGATGAATATAGCAACAACTCTAAACCTTATCCATGTATGTGCAAAACTACTGTGGGGAAGAGCATCAGAAATTGTAAATCACTGCTTCGGTCACTCTAATGTAGTTGCTAAACTGCCTGTAGCGGCAGTTAGCAACATTACCCCCTCGAACAAAATAAATAATAATAATAATAAAAGTTTGGGTTAAGATCTAGGGTTAGGCTTATGTAAACATTAGGGTTAAGTTGATCTCAGAATTTTGGGGTCAAAAGGTTGCTGTAGAGAAAAATTGTTGGGGGGATGCTACTTTCAGTTATAGCTCTATAACTTGCAAAAATCAATAGAAAAAAATGCCAGGACAAATATTAGTGTGTTTATCCGAGGTCTTTTTTTTACTGTTTGTAGATGCTTAAAATATTTTTAAGGTCAAAGATACAAAAAAGTGTTTTTTTTTTTGTTTTTTTTAAATTTTGCATTATATTTTAGGATTTTTATAAAGTAAATTATATATGATATGGTGAAAATAATGTTATCAAAACAAATTCCAAAGCATTGCAGACTGTTCCTGTTATTTTAACAGGCTATTTTAAAAGTAAAAGCTATTACTTTTCCAAATGCTATTTTCCACTTTTCACAATATATGTGGAAAGCTATTCTTGCAGTAAAGTGGTGGATTGTCAAAGTATTATTGCATTGATAGTTAAATAGCTTTGGTAGAGGTCATGCTCTTCCAGCCACATAAGAGCTTAACTTATCCATTAATGGAGCATAATAAAAGTAGAACACCGAAATATTTATTAAATATATCAAAATCAAACAGAAATATCCAGCCAATGTAAAAGTACTTCAGGTCTGCCATTCTTGTGGGGTGGGGCTATTACACAATGTTAAATAACATAGGGAAATACCAGACATGCCTTAAAATACATAAAGTCAGTGCTTTCCTAGTTTTTCTGATAAAAAACAGTATATCCACTACATTGTTAATACAAATGCATCCTAATGATTCCAGACATTACTTTTACCATCTCTTTCTAAATGGGAACAATATCCATGATAAACAACAATTACAAGAAGTGCCCACTAATTATGAAAGCAATGTATGCAATACAATTGAATCAATGAAAATAGGAAAATTTTAATTTCAAGGCCCAGGTGAAAGTATTTACAACATGGGTCAGCAACTCATGGCACATGCTGTGCATTCCTGTGGCCACATGAGGCTGCTGCCCGGGGCCCCTGAAATAAAAAAAGATCTCCCCTCACCAGCCCCCTGCTGGCAAGGAGATAGCATGGCCGTCATGGTGTGCATTGCCCAGACATCCTCCCATGCAGCCACTCGTGCTCAACGCGCTTCTGAAGTCAGAGTGTGACCTGCTGGAGCTCAGACTTCAGACCACGCAGGGAGTGTGAGAAGCAGCATGGGAGGCTGATAGGGCAGTGCTCATGTTGCCTGCTCACCGGTAGGGGGCTGGTGAGGGGAGATCTATTGACCTCCCCAGAAAGCTCTTCTGCTGGTCACCTATTTTTTTCTCCACAGACACCATGTGGCCTGCCACTAGACACCAAGGAGCTGTGGGTGCTGGCTTGGGTAAGTCTTAGCTCTTCAATGTAGGTGATGGCCTGGGTGTTCTATGTTGTGGCCCGGGCGTGCAATGCAGGTTCTAGGTGTTCTGAAATGTGGGTGGAGGTGGGGCACCCAAACCACTGAACAGCAGACAGAAAATAAGCTACATGGAATTACCCATTTTAAGAAGTACTATCCTAAAATGAAATGCTAACTGAGGGCAGGTTTTTGTGCCCACCAATTGGTTTTGGTCATTCTGTAATATCTAATCTATCTACCACATTGCATCTCGGAATAATAAACGTATATTTATTTTATTGCTCTTATAATCCTAAACAGTATGGTCACAAATAAGAACTATATATATTTACAATATTACACACACATTTCAATAACAGCAAAATAATTTGAGTCATAAGAGAATACACCACCGTAATGTTTTTGGTATTCTGAATGCAATAATATTTTAAAATCACCTGGGATGGGGAGTCAACATCTTTTTTAATTTGGATTTGGCCAACCATATGTTTTGAGATGTCATCTTCAAAATCTTCCTCAATTTTGGTGCAGGACCCTCCTGTTCCTTCCATTTGAGCAACTGGTACTGCTACTTTCACAAATATTCTGTAGGATACGAGGAAAATCGGGTTAGAATGCATGTGTCCTTTAGAGTGGCTCTATAAAACACTGGATGTTTTCACTAATAAACAGTTTTGGACGGATACAAAAGAACTTTAAATATATTTTAAAGTATATTTCAGAATATTTCATTATTGAAGTTTTTGCCTTTCTGCAGATACTGTATTTATAAAATGCAAGAGTTTTTTAAACACTGCCTCCAAGTTTTTTAGATTTGCTGGGAAAAGGATTAAAAAGAAAAGAAAGAAAAAGAAAACACACTATAGAATCCCTTCCCCAAACAAATAAAATGCATACAAAAATATAAAAACATAACTCCCTACCCCCACAGGAAAAAAAAAGGTTCCTTATGATAGCCTGTAATTAGCTGTAATTTTTCTAGCAAAATAGCCAACCTAAGAATTTTCTCCACCTAGGCTTACTTTCAATATCCCGCACGTGACCAAAATTTATTTACAATAGATAGATCAGGACACAACCAAAAAAGTGGCAGATTTTCATTAAAACTACTTTAACCCCTTAGTGACATGACCCTTTGACCTTGTCTTCCCCTTAGTGACAAGGACTGTTTTTGTTTGTTTTTAGCTGTAATTTTGTAATGAGCAATCACATGACCGGCGAGTGCAAATCCAATTAAAAGTAAAAACCAACTATTACACTGAGTGACTAGTATTTTTTTTTATTTTATTTTTTTAATTTCTCTCCTATCACTAAAGATCGGAGTAATATCTTACTTGTGCACCCTTCTTGGTAGTATAAATCCATACATCTAATCTGGACTTTTCTCCCTGCAACCTAGTGAGGGCAGTCATCTTCTTTTCCAGCAACAGGTCTACCGTCCTCTACACTCCGCTCCTATTTGAGCAGCATAGGAATGCCTATATTACAGGGCATGTCTTCCATCATGCTGACCAAGCAAATATTGCTTCCTCTAACTACTGCACCAGCAACTGAGAGAACACAGGTGATTTTGGAAAATATAGCATTTAAACACATGGGTATAGACATATACATAACTCTATTAATAATATGCATACTTAATATTAATATTTTATGCATAAAATGTATAAAAAGTTTTTTCTCTTTCTATCTAACGCACACAGTAATGTAGGTTTTATTATGTGGCACAATTTGTGATACACAAACTCTTTGTTGTTGTGGACTATCTTTTCAATTACATTCTGCCAGAAGTGTGGGACTATGCAGTGCAATTCTCAATGTTTTTTCGAATAAGTGAAAGTACAGAGGAGGGCTGCAAAACTAATAAGGGGGAAGTTTTAGTTTTGAAGACTGGGTAAAAAGGTAAATTTTTGGACACGCTAGAGAAACTGTGTCTTAGAGGGGAAAGGATAATGTTATACAATTATGTTGAGGGTCCATACAAAGCACTCTGTTCATTAGCACAAGAAGGACAAGAGGTCACTTGCTAATACTTGAAGAAAGAACATGTAGTCTAGAACAGAAAAAGGGATTTTTTTTTTATTTTTTTAAAGGTAAGGACAATAAAATGTACAAAATTCACTGCCACAGTGGTTTTAGAAAATACATTAAATGCCTTTATTTTTCTAATGATCCAGAACATAGAGGGCATTTATTTTCTTTTGGATCAACAGGGGTAAACAAGTAATAGAAAAAAAGGGTTGAACTTGATGGACTCATGTCTTTTTTCAGCTTAAATTACTATGTAATCATTAGCACTGTATGAGGTAATATCAGTCAATTTATTTACTGTTAAATACAGTAACTCACTACTTTCCATGATGCTCATCCTTGTTTGTTAGGCATAGTCAACATAAAAATAAGTATCAGAGATTAGTTGTGGTCTACAGTTCCCATAAGGCTCAGCATCATGTGAAATGTAGTCTTTAACAGAATAAAATAAAATTAAAAATGTTCAAGATTTCTTAGGGACCCAGTATCCTCTAGCATCACCACATTCCTCATGCCATAACTTTTGTAATTCTATCACAGGGTAGCAACATGCACTCTTCTTACCATTTCCATACTGCTGTCTATGTATGAGGGGGTGATAGAATACAGGCAGCACAGACCTGTAGTTAGCAGAGGGGGAAAATTGGTACGCGCTCTGGCACCAATATGTGACCAAACCTGGAAAATATCAGATAGCAGCAGAAGGAGATTGGAGAGAATGCAGTACAGGTGGGAACATTTGCAGTTCGTTTCGATTGAAAGCAAGCGACACACCCAGCCCAGGGCAGTGTTCTACAGCTAGCAGCATGCCAAACAGATTCTTACATCTGGCCTGCGGGGAGAAGGTCTCTATATTCTCTCACATGTACAACTTCATACATTTACTAGCAATTCTTTAATTCTGCTACCATAATGTATAGATACCATTTAATCTAACCCTCTTTTATTTGAAGATTTTTTTTGATGACTGGTACACTACAGTGTCTCCTCAATAACGAGAGAATTGAGATTTCAAGAAGTAGAGTTCCACTGCATTAAATATTTTTTTCAAACTCTGCAACATTGGCCTAAAGTTTGAAATTCCCATCTCAATTCCCTGTAATTCTCTCTATATCAAGTAAACCCTTAAAGTATCAACTAAGTAACTGAAGGAGAGCAGCAATTGGCTTGTCCGACGCTTGGTGACATTGGCTGTTTTAACATTTCTGAGGTGTTTGTGTTTTGCTGTAATTTATTTCTGTCTCATTTAGTGTACCCACACAAACTATATATCGTTTTTATCGGTTTAAGAAGGGCTTTCTTTTGATACCATTATTTTGATAACAGCATATAATTTGATGTAAAAAAAAAAAAAAAAATATGGCCAAAAAAAATGTAAAAATAATTTTTTTAGGACTTTTATTTGAAAAATCGTATACTCATGTACAAGATACAACAAAAAAACACTGCTAAATAGTTTCTGATATATGTCCTGAGTTCAGAAATAGGCCATGTTTTATGTTTTTGTGCTTTTTTTTATTCATGTTACAGGGCCAGAACTATAGTAGTAGTAGTAGTGCAAAGCTATTTTAAAATCCTTTTTTTCAAAATTAGCGATAGTGACATTGTAACACTGATTTCTGTACTAAATCCATGAATGACCCCCAACATGTACATATTTTGGAAAACTAGACCACTCAGGGCATTTAACTTGGGGTATTTTGACACATTTCATGTAGCCATTTTACTAATCTTTGCCAAAGTTTGCAGCAAAATATCTTTTTTTTTTTAATTTTTCCCAGGGATTGCAATTTAGGTAAACATTACATGTGAAGGGGTATTTCCAAATAACACCTCAATATGTGTTCAGCAACATCTCCTGAGTACAGGGATACCACACATGCATAGGTTTGTTGGTTTGTTTTGGGGATAAAAGGCCACATTTAGGGGGTGCGCATTTTGGTTTTCCAACTTGGAATTCTGACATGCAGAAAACCTGCGCCCATGTCCCATTTGGGACATTTTTTAAGCCAAAAAGTGTATTCTACCTCACAAAGCCATATATTTTTGAAAACTAGACACCCTAGGGTATTTCAAATGGTAGTATTTTAACACTTTCCATGCACTAATTCTACCACCAGCCTATGTCAATGTTATGGATAGTATTTATTTTTCACATACATTGTACTTCGGGCATGAATTCACAGATCCTATTATGTGTCAGTGCCAAACAACACCTCAATATGTGTTCAGCAACATCTCCTGAGTACAGGGATACCACCCATGTGTAGGTTAGTTCGATTATTTGGGGGTTAAAAGGCCACATTTGAGAGGTGCACTTTTTGGTTTTTCAACTTGGAATTCTGACATGCAGAAAACCTGTGCACATGTCCCAATTGGGACATTTGTGAAGCCAGAATGTGTATTTTACCCCACAAAACCATACATTTTAGCAAACTAGACACCCTAGGGTATTTCAAATGATAGTATTTTAACACTTTCCATGCACTAATTCTACCACCAGCCTTTGTCAAATTTTAGGTTAGTAATTTTTTAATGTTTTGTTTCCACATACATTGTACTTCGAGCATGAATTCACAGATCCTGTTATGTGTCAGTGCAAAACAACACCCCAATATGTGTTCAGCAACATCTCCTGAGTACAGGGATACCACCCATGCATAGGTTTGTTGGGTTGTTTGGGGGCTAAAAAGCCACGTTTAGGGGGGGGGGGTGCATTTCCAACTTGGAATTTTGACATGTAGTCAGCCTGCGCCCATGTTCCATTTGGGACACTTTTGAAGCCTGTCAAAGTATTTTACCCCATCAAACCATATATTTTGGAAAACTAGACATCCTAGGGTATTTAAAATGTTGGTATTTTAACACTTTCCAAGTGCTAATTCTACCACCAACCTATGTCAAAAGGGTTGGGATGTCATTTTTTCCCCACACACATTGTAGTTCAGGCAGGAATTTTCAGATTCTGGTATTTGCCACTGCCAACCAACACCTCAATATGTGTTCAGCAACATCTCCTGAGTACAGGGATACCCCCCATGCAAAGGTTTGTTGGTTTGTTTTGGGGCTAAAAGGCCACATTTAGGGGGTGCGCAATTCCAACCTGGAATTTTGACATGTAGTCAGCCTGTGCCCATGTTCAATTTGGAACATTTTTGAAGCCGTCCAATGAATTTTACCCCATTAAACCATATATTTTTGGAAAATAGACATCCTAAGGTATTTCAAATGGTGGTATTTTAATACTATATATGTACTAATTCTACCACTAGCCTTTGTAAAAGTTTGTGGTAGTACTTTTTTAGGAGTTTTTTTTCCACATGCATTGTACTTCAGGCATGAATTCACAGATTCTGGTATATGTCACTGCCAAACAACAACCCAATATGTGTTCAGAAACATCTCCCGAGTACAGGGATAGCACCCATGCATAGGTTTGTTGGTGTGTTTTTTGGTTAGAAGGCAACATTTGTGAGATGCGCATCTCAAAATTCCAACCTGGAATTTTGACATGTAGTCAACCTGCGTCCGTGTCCTATATGGGATATATCTTTGAAGCCAGGCAATGTAATTTACCCCCACCAAACCATATATTTTTTAACGATAGACACCCATCACTCCTTGTGGCAAGGGCTCAGCAGCCACCGATACATCACTAGATGATGTGTCAGAAAGCTGACCAGGGTCAAAATCGAACCCTGAGTCCGCGGCCTCAGAATCAGTGCGTAAGCAGTGATCTTGAGCAAAGAAGGGGTTAATAGCTCTTAGAAGAGCCTATCTAGTACTGTAATACATTACAGTACAAAGAAATTAATCCATAAAACAGTGCAGACAGCAAAACATACTGTTGCTGTGCAAGATTACTGCTTATACAGTGATGAATGGCAGGGAAGGAGTTAATACACAGTGAAAGACTTTCATAAAACCTGACAATTTTATAAAATGTTATTTTATATCACTAATACTGATCTGTCTCTTTCCGTCACAAAAATGTAAGTGAGGAGAGGGAGGCAGATCAATATTTGTGAATATTGATCCGACCAATTTTGATCTGACCAGGGCGAATGGTGAGCTTAATTGAGAAATCACCAAACCGCCTTTGCCACTAATTCGCTGTTACTGATCGCTATGCGCTCAGACAGCTTAAAAAAAAAACTCAAATATTTCTACTTTACATGTAATCCCCTAGCGGGTATGTGTAAAAAAAAAAAAAAAAAATATGCAGACACATAAAAATTGCTTTGGCGTCAATATCATTGCGTAAGCAGTGATCGACGGCAAAGAAGGGGTTAATAACTCTTAGAAGAGACTTTGTAGTACTGTAATAAATGACAGTACAAAAAAAATTAACCCCTAAAAAATGCACAAACAGCAAAAATAAATGCGCTGATGTGCATGATCACTGCTTACGCAAGATCAGTGGCAGGGAAGGGGTTAAAAGAAAGGGAATTGCTTTAATACATTTTTTTTATTGTTTTATCATTCGTGTGTTGTGTATTTATTATTTTTTTTGTACTTTTACTTACTTTTATAACTTTGATCTGTCTCTCTCCCTCACTAAAAAAAAATGTGAGGAGAGGGAGGCAGATCATAACTGGTCAGATCAATAAAGGGTTAATATTGATCTGACCAGTCAGTGGGGATGCTCATCCCCACTGCTTGTCAGTGTGCCTGGCAGTCACTGATTGCCTCTGTGAAGAGGCAATCGTGTGGCAGCCAGAGAGCACAGGAAGCAGGTACTTCCTGCCTCCTGTGCTCTTGCCCTTAGAAGGGCAGCGCCATCTTGGTCAGACAGTGACCAAGATCGTGCATTTTTTTTGTGTGTTCCTGATTGTCTCGACTTGCAAGGCAATCAGAAACACTTACTGAGCATAGGAAGCGAAAAATTTGCTTCCTATGCTCGTTTTTTAATGCCCGTCGTTTTAAAGGCGCTGTGCCTTTAAAACCGGCATTTCAATCGCTCTCCGGAGCGATCGAAATGCCGACGGGCATTTTTTTCAGTATTGAACGATGCTAACAATACTGCTTGAGCACTGAATGCGGAAAAACTCCGCTTTCAGTGCTCGTTTTGACACAGGACGGACTAGGTCCTTCCTGTGTCACTAACGCCTCGGCACACAGGACGGACCTAGTCCTGTGTCACCAAGGGGTTAAGATGAAATGTTCACAGAAAAAAAAAATAACAAGCAGCACATAAATACATTTGATTAATTGGGCTTTTTTTTTATTTTTTTCCTAAAATCCTAACTGTATGTCTGTTTACTTCACTGATGGGGGAAAAGTTAAGTTTACACCAGGGAGACTAACCCTTCTGCGACGCTACCTAAACTCCTACACAGGAGAAAACATTGGATTTGTAAAAGTGTGAATGCATGGAGTGATCGGACATATGGTAGGTGGAGAAAAATAAGTATTTATGGAGCTTGTTCAAAAGTGACATAACTTAATACAATAAAAATACATTCCAATCTATAGGTTAAATATCCCTTATCCAGAAATATGTTATCCAAAACTTTTTTTCAGATTTTGCCACAAGTTGCAAATTCCACACACGCCTGTCAAGACTGCAAGCACACACCAGTTTATTCAGTGTTCAGCCCTCTTAACCTGCAATATAGCCTTTCCATGTATACTCAGATTCCCCCATGCCCACAAAGGGTAATACAATGGCACGTGTGCAGGCCTGATGCACCAACGGCAGGATCTCAATGATGACTCACATCACAGTAGGCGATTTATTTGCTCTTTACCGTATTTGCATTGATACTACTGTGTTTCATGGGTTCTGAAAATGATCCGTTATCCAAAATGATCCATTATCGACAATACTTCTAAAGCATTTTGGATAAAGGATACTCAACCGGTATAGAAACATAGAATGTGTCGGCAGATAAGAACCATTCGGTCCATCTAGTCTGCCCAATTTTTTTTGAGTACTTTTATTAGTCCCCCGTTCCCGGTCTTATAGCTAGGATAGCCTTGTGTCTATCCCACGCATGCTTAAAATCCTTGACTGTGTTTACCTCTACCACTTCTGCTGGCAGGCTATTCCATACATCCACTACCCTCTCAGTAAAGTAATACTTCCTAATATTACTTTTAAATCGTTGACCCTCTAATTTAAGACTATGTCCTCTAGTTGTGGTAGTTTTTTTCTTTTAAATATACTCTCTTCCTTTACTGTGTTGATTCCCTTTATGTATTTAAATGTTTCTATCATATAATTTATTAGAAAACCTTTGGAGCCATACAGCTAAACTTGGGTTCCGCCACAGAGGGGAGGCCCCAGTTCACAACGGGGGTCTGTTCAAAGGGGCACTCCCGACCAATAACTGATAAACTCCAAAGTAAATTACTTACTAGTGAAAAATTATATAATTTAAGGTCCTCAAATATAGGGTACCACAGAATAAGAGCATATCTTAAAAATAGCACACATAATAATGGAAATCACAAAAACAGACAATAAATACAATAACAATGCTAATATAGATATAAAAGAAATATATAAAAGTAAAAACTAATCCTGCAGGATAGGAGTGGCACGCAGTCTGGTAAGGCTGTATCAAAGTACCAGAATGCCTACTCACCAACACTTCACAAATGCTGTGCATCCACAGCAATACAAATTTGCTTACCCTGAAAGAAAATGTAAGCATGAAGGGAAAGGATGAATTGTTCCAAATCCACAGGGTTCTGTAGCAAGCAGAGGTTAAGTGATCAGTTTGTTAACCCATGTATAATCAGTAGTAAAGTGTTGGGCTGGTATGCTTGTCCAACACTTTACTATTGAGATCAAACATCGATATATAAGTCTCAACTCAAAAAGTGCTGTGTACACTTCCAGTGTGTGCTTTGTTACCCAGAAGAAGCTTTCAGTGCAAAACGATCGTCGGTGAACAGGGACGTTCCTGTGGGAGGAGTCTAGCACGCAGCCAGGCAGTGCGTCCAGACAGCTCGTGCACATGTAGTCTGTTTGGCAGCTCTAAGCATCTTTTGAATTTGGCTCCATATTAACAAGTACTTGAGGACTGTGGAGTTTATCATGTGACTGCCTTTAGTTATTTGACAGAACCAGATGGAGCTACAGTGACGGGGGTATCGTCTACCCAGAGCAACCAGATGTTGCAGCGGGAGGCTTGAGGTACCCTGTATGCTATCTGTCGACAGTCTCCCTGGCCACTGGCAGCCAACTATAGTGAGCAAACATTAGTCCCAGCACTCCTCCATATGACCAAAACAGGGCTTATATATTAGCCTGTCTGACTCAGGCACACAGCACTTTTGGAGTTGAGACTTATATACACAGACACACGCACACTGTCAGAGTACTTACTTTATAGCTGCACAGCCTACCTGCAACTGGTAAACTCCGCGTGAAGGAGGGACTGAGACAGTCAGAAGAGGCTTCTGAACTCGCAGCCAATCAGGAGAGTTGAGACTTCCTTCTCTCAGAGCTTTCAATCCAGGACCTTGCATTGTCCCAGGACCCAGGATATAAAGTCCCATGGTAGTGAGTGTTCTGGGTCTTTCAGTGACCCATTGCCTAGGTTTTGACCCACCTCCTATGCAGGGTTTATTATAATATTTGAATATTTTATTGGTGGCATACCAGATTCCGTGTAGGAATTCTTTTATACCCCTTTCGGCGTGGCGGTGGGGATGCCCCAGCTGGAGAAGTCAGGACTGAGGGTAAGCTGGCTATAACTACTTGGATGTTTTATGCAGCAGGACATGTTTATAGATTTATAATGAATCAGAAGTTTGATTAGTGTGGAACAAACAACATTTGGTGGAGGCTCCATTCCCATACACAGAACTCTGTCAGTATGGATTAACCCCTTAGTGACAAGACATTTTCACCTTCACTTTCCCTTGGTGACAATGGCTGTTTTTACATTTCTGGGGTGTTTGTGTTTAGCTGCAATTTTCTTTTTTCTCAGATACTGTACCCACACACATTATATGTTGTTTTTATCGTCATAAGAAGGGCTTTCAATAGATACCATTATGTTCATCATATCTTATAATTTACTACAAAACAAAATCATAAAATATGATGAAAATTTAAAAAAACAAAAACACTTTTTCTAACTTTGACCTAAAATATAATTTAGACAAATACAATCATTAAAAAAGACCCCGTCTAAATAGTTTCTAAATGTTGTTCCGAGTTCAGAAATATGCATGTTTCCATATTTTTCGGTATGGCTCCCATGATCGCTCCGTGGGGCGATCGTGGGGGCCCCAGAATAGAAATTTTGGTGCTGGCTATTGCCTCGACATCGAGGCAATAGACCAGCACCGTTAAAGCTGTTTTCACGATCGTTGTTCGCAAAAAACGCTTGATTCTGCGCAGGACGTGCCAGGCACGTACTGTGTCGTTAAGGGAGTTTATCCCAGGACGTGCCTGACACGTCCTTTGTCGGCAAGGGTTTAAAAAAAAAAAATAAAAGAATTTAAATACACCTATCAAATGTGGATTGCACATTTTTTCTTCCCAACGCTATTTATATATGTGCTATCAAGTTCAACCCTTTTCCCATTCCTGTATACTGCTGTTGATCCAAAAGATGGCAAAAAAAAAAACTTTCTGGTTTCAATGGAAAGAAATTCATTCTCGACTCCAAATCAGATTTCTTGTTGGATCAACAAGCATTAAATAAATATTAATCCCATTACTAATATACATAACCACTATGTTATTTTAAAGATCTAGGGCCTTTATAAAGACATCTAATATATTTGATAGCATCACCTAACGAGGAAAGGTCCACATATGCAAAATTATTATCTAAAACAAAATACACAGATTTTGCCATTTGGTGGAGCTATGAGATCATGAAAAGAGCGGTCCTCGGAAACCTTAGGATAGCATCTCTGGCATTTAAAGCCAAGGGGTTAATACACAGGGTACACTATACAAAGGGTGTGGCTTTTATAAAAGCACTTGGGTCTCACAATTTTATAACATTTTATATAAATTATTACAATTAAAAATTTAAATTATACATATCTGTCTTTCGCCATCACTAAAAATCAAGTGAGGAGAGAGAGGCAGATGCAAATAGGTCAGATCAATATTTACTAATATTTGCTCATCTGAGCAATCACCAAACCACCTTTGCCACTAATCGGATGTTACGGATCGCTAATCATGCGCTCAGACAGCTTTAAAAACATTTTTTACATTAAACATAATGCCTTAGCGGGTATAATTAACCCCTAGCGTCTGTAACATTTTTTTTTTTTTTTTTAAACTGCAGATAGCAAAAAATGCTTTTTCGGCCAGATTGCTGCATTGGCGATCTACAGCAAGCAATGGGTTAATAGCTCTTAAAAGAGCCTTTGTTATACTGTAATAAATTACAGAAAAAACATTACAGTACTGTAATAAATTACAGTAAAAAAAATTAACCCCTAAAAGCCCTTTGTTATTAAAATGTATTAAATATTATTTATTTTTTTCATTTTAAAAATTACATTATCTGATCTGTCTCTCTCCCTCACTTAAACTATACTGAGGAGAGGGAGGCAGATCAATTCTTAGTCAGTATTGCCTTTGACTGTATGATAAGTGCTCATTAGAGCACTTATCCATGCCTGCACACAGATCACACTGCGCCCTAGAGCAACGGAAGTGAAAAAAATCACTTCCGATGCTCTTGCCAGTAGAAGGAAATTCGCTGCCTATACCGGCAGCGCTCCCTTCTGCTGAGCTGATATGGTCGTTCAGGAGAGCGACCACCAAGGGATCAGTGGGGGCATTTTGGTGCTAGCAAGGCACTTTAGCAAAACCTAAGACGCTTAGGAAGCAAACTTTTTTCCGCTTCCTAAGCACATGTGTGCAGCTGGCGCTGCCATTTATAAATGGCAGCTACGGTCACTCCGGGGAGTGATTGTAGTGCGCCCCTGCACTTTTTTTTTTACATTGAGGTATTGTTGCAACACCAAAGTAAAGAAAGTGATCTTTGTGTCACTAAAGACATGTTTATGCATGCCTTGCAAGTCATGTGTCACAAAGGGGTTAATTTTTAGATTGAGTAGCTCATTCCAAGGTGTTAAAGTCACTGGGATGGATATGATCACATTAATGATGTTATTCAATTTGGTCCATATTCTTTTTATTTTGGGGCATTTCCATCATATATGTATGTTATCTCCTCTTTGTACACATCAGCATTCATCTGGTTTAATAATGTTAGAACTAGATATGCCCTGTGTAACAGTTTATATGCTTGTTCGTTGAAGGTGACTGGCACAGAACAGTTTGCGGTCTCTTCTAATATTTCATACCACTTTCATCATCTATCAGTTCACCTACAGCTTCCTGCCATCTATAGCTGCACAAAAGATCCTTATTGTTTATATTGAACATTTTAGTGTGAAATCACATGTTCGTGTGTTTCAGCATATATGTGTGCCAACATTTAAATGTTTGTGTTTGTATTTGAGCAAGTGTGAGTACGTGCGCATGAGTGTCAGCACGTGTGGGTAGATACACATGTCTGGGTAGGCACGCATGTGTGTCAGCGCATGCGTGGGTAGGTACACGTGTGTCAGCGCATGTGTGGTTAGGTAGGCATGTGTAGGTAGGTATGCATGTGTGGATAGGTACGCATGTGTGGGTATGTACGTATGTATGTATGTGTGTCAGTGCATGTGTGGGTATATACGTATGTGTGTCAGCGCATGTGTGTATAGGTACGCAGGTGCGGATAGGTACGCACGTGTGTCAGCGTATCTGTGGGTAGGTACGTATGTGTGTCAGCGCATGTGTTGGTAGGTACGTTTGTGTGTCAACGCATGTGTGGATAGGTACGCATGTGTGTCAGCGCATGTGTGGATAGGTACGCATGTGTGGATAGGTACGCATGTGTGTCAGCGCATGTGTGGATAGGTACGCATGTGTGTCAGCGCATGTGTGGATAGGTACGCATGTGTGTCAGCGCATGTGTGGATAGGTACGCATGTGTGTCAGCGCATGTGTGGATAGGTACGCATGTGTGGATAGGTACAAATGTGTGTCAGCGCATGTGTGGATTGGTTAGCATGTGTGTGAGCGCATGTGTGGGTATGTACGCATGTGTGTTAGCGCATGTGTTGGTAGGTATGTTTGTGTGTCAGTGCATGTGTGGGTATGTACGCATGTGTGTTAGCGCATGTGTTGGTAGGTATGTTTGTGTGTCAGTGCATGTGTTGGTATGTACGCATGTGTGTCAGCGCATGTGTGGGTATGTACGCATGTGTGGGTATGTACGCATGTGTGTCAGCGCATGTGTGGGTATGTACGCATGTGTGTCAGCGCATGTGTGGGTATGTACGCATGTGTGTCAGCGCATGTGTGGGTATGTACGCATGTGTGTCAGCGCATTTGTGTGGGTATGTACGTATGTGTGTCAGCGCGTGCGTGGGTGTGTACGTATGTGTGTCAGCGCGTGCGTGGGTGTGTACGTATGTGTGTCAGCGCGTGTGTGGGTATGTACGTATGTGTGTCAGCGCATGTGTGGGTATGTACGTATGTGTTTCAGCACATGTGTGGGTATGTACGTATGTGTGTCAGCGCATGTGTGGGGGTGTACGTTTATGTGTGGGTATGTGTGTGTGTCAGAATATGGGTGTGTGTATATGGGTCAGCATATGTGTGTGTCAACGTATGGGTGTGTACGAATGTGTCATATGGGTATGTACGAATGTGTCATATGGGTGTGTAAGTAGTTAAAAAAAAAATGTACTTCAGTTTATGTAGAGTGGTTGAGTTGTAACAATTTGGAGTTGGGTGCTAACCGGTTGACATGGAATTTGCTTTAGCAATATCATGAGTTTAGTTTATTGGTTATCATATAAAAACACAGTTCTGAAGAGCATTGTACATAGAATTCTAACATGGATATTTGATCCAACCAATGAGGTAATAAAATGTCCAGATAAAGTGCTGCTCCAGAATGTATGATTTCCATTAGTGCTGGTTGTACAAAGTAAAGTTATCCAGAAAAACTCACACAATCTGCAAGAACTTCATGGAATCCACTTGATATGTATGAAACCACTTAATTCAGAAGTGTAACGAATTAATTTAGCCGCCATCATGTAGTGTCCTACCAAGAAGAAAATCATCATGAACCACAAAAATACTGACGGGTTCTGCATAAAAAAAAAAAGCCATTCTCGAATCACCACTCCTATAGACGTGACATTTAAAGTGTTAAAATCACAAGACTAATATATACCCAACCGACTAAAAAAAGCTTACATCCAGCAAAGTCTATTTTTCATGGCATATCCACGACACCAAATATCGTATTTGCTCGAATATAAGACGACCCTGATTATAAGACGACCCCCCAAACTTTGGATATTCCTTTATTCCTATAGGAAAAAAGTTTCACTTGTATATATATTGCTTTTTAATATTTAATAAAAATTATGATATTAAACAAATGCATTTCTTGTTTTTATTTCCTTTTATGTGCCAATGCTGCCTCTCTTTCCCCCAGTGTTATCTCTCTCCCCCTCCCACGTTGTCTCACCCTCCCCCCAAACTTTTCTCTCTCTCCCTCTCTTTCTCTCCCCCCTCCCCTTGTCTTTCTCTTCCCACTCCCTCCCCTTGTCTTTCTGCCACCCTCCCTCCCCCTCACCTTGTTTCTTGATCCCTGGTGGCTAGTGGGGGCAGCCGGGGGAAGTCTGCACGATACGTGCAGACATCCTCCATGCTGCCCGACGCTTCAGTTTACCGTATTTGCTCGATTATAAGACGACCCTGATTATAAGACGACCCCCCAAACTTTGGATATTCCTTTACGAAAAATACTAAAAGCCTGAATATAAGACTACCCTATAGGAAAAAAGTTAAACTTGTATATATTCACATGTAAATTGCTTTTTAATCAAATATTATATTAAAAAAAATGCATTTCTTGTGTTTATTTTTTATGTGCCAATGCTGCCTCTCTCTTTCCCTTGCCCCCAGCTTTGTCTCACTCCCCACTCACCTGTCTCTTCCCCCCCACATGTTTCTCTCTCCCCCCCTTCCTGCTCTGTCCCCCCTGTCTCTCTGCCCCCCTCCCCCTGTCTCTCTGCCCCCCTCCCTCCCCGTCTCTCTGTTGCCCCCCTCCCTCCCCCTGTCTCTCTGTCCCCCCCCTTACCTGTACTTCAATCCCTGGTGGCTAGTGGGGGCAGCCGGGGGATGTCTGCACGATACTTGCAGACATCCTCCATGCTGCCCGACACGGCAGTCTATTATAACGGACAGCTGTCCGTCATAATAGTCTGCCGTGTCGGGCAGCATGGAGGATATCTGCACGTATAGTGCAGACATCCCCCAGCTGCCCGATTGTCCCTGGTGCCTAGTGGGGCAGCAGAGGAAGTCTGCGCGATGAGCGCAGACCTCCCCTGCTGCCGCCCGGCACGCTCGCCGGGACTTCTGTGACGAAAGTTGAAGTACCCGGCTTCTTCACAGAAGCCCCGGCAGTCGTGCCGGGCGGAAGCAGGGGAGTCTGCGCTCGTTGCGCAGACATCCCCTGCTGCTAGAGAGGGGGATCCAGGTCCACTGCAGCTCTGCTGGGGACCTGGATCCATGTCTTATAATCTGACCTCAATTTGAGGTCAGATTATAAGAGACCTCGATTATAAGACGAGGGGGATTTTTCAGAGCATTTGCTCTGAAAAAAAACCTCGTCTTATAAATCGAGCAAATACGGTATTATGATGGACAGCTGGTCCGTCATTATAAATAAAGATAGATCCGTATCTGCACTCAAGGTGTGTGAGGTGCCACTTCATTGGGAAAAATCATAAACTATCTGATTTAAAATTTAAAATGATCGAATGGATTCCTAAACTTCCACGGGGGGGAGACAGAGAGAAAAAAATGAAACAACGTGAAACCTGGTGGATACATGAACTTGAAAGCATGTCTCCTAAAGGTTTAAATAGAGAATGGAACTTGGTACCTTTTTTATAGGATCTAACAATCTCTCTCCATTTTATCTACCCCCCTCTAGATTTAGACTCAAATCCCATCCTCCAGACGCAGCTGCTCCAGCAACAAGCATAATAAATACACTGTGATACTTCAATATATTCTTTGAATAAATGATTTCTCTTCTTTTTTAAAATAATATATACCTTTTTTGATGTATGCTTGAACAGCTGCGTTATTTAGTTATTTAATTATTATCCCTGAGTTTTGTATTTGTGCATCAGCGGTGTTTTTAACTTGGGAACATTATTCTCATTTAAAATTTTAAAAAAATCAGACTTAAGAGACACAGTTTGATACATTGTAATCTAATATTTGCACTGTAATTCAGTTTACTAAATTTATTGAAATTTCCTACTATACACATTTTTTTCACTAATGATAATATTGTGTGTATAACACTTTGAAGTATTTTGTAAGTTAATGACATGCACTGGCTATATCAGACAAATAGCCAGAATTGTTTTGTATGGAATTACCGTATTTGCTCGATTATAAGACGACCCTGATTATAAGACGACCCCCCAAACTTTGGATATTCCTTTAGGAAAAAAACTAAAAGCCTGAATATAAGACTACCCTATAGGAAAAAAGTTAAACTTGTATATATTCACATGTAAATTGCTTTTTAAATAAAAAATTATGATATCAAAAAATGTATTTATAGTTTTTATTTCTTTTTATGTGCCAATGCTGCCTTTCTCTTTCCCTTGCCCCCATTTTTCTCTCTCTCCCCCCTCCCCTTGCCTGTCTCTTAACCCCCTCACTCCCCTTGTCTCTGTCTCTTAACCCCTTCCCTCCCCTTGTCTGTCTCTTAACCCCTTCCCTCCCCTTGTCTGTCTCTTAACCCCTTCCCTCCCCTTGTCTGTCTCTTAACCCCTTCCCTCCCCTTGTCTCTGTCTCTTAACCCCTTCCCTCCCCTTGTCTCTGTCTCTTAACCCCTTCCCTCCCCTTGTCTCTGTCTCTTAACCCCTTCCCTCCCCTTGTCTCTGTCTCTTAACCCCTTCCCTCCCCTTGTCTGTCTCTTAACCCCTTCCCTCCCCTTGTCTGTCTCTTAACCCCTTCCCTCCCCTTGTCTGTCTCTTAACCCCCTCACTCCCCTTGTCTCTGTCTCTTAACCCCTTCCCTCCCCTTGTCTGTCTCTTAACCCCTTCCCTCCCCTTGTCTCTGTCTCTTAACCCCCTCCCTCCCCTTGACTGTCTCTGCCCCCCTCCCTCCCCCCTGTCTCTCTGTCCCCCTCCCTCCCCCTGTCTCTCTGTCCCCCCTGTCTCTCTGTCCCCCCTGTCTCTCTGTCCCCCTCCCTCCCTCCCCCTGTCTCTCTGCCCCCCTCCCTCCCTCCCCCTGTCTCTCTGCCCCCCTCCCTCCCTTCCCCTTACCTTGATCCCTGGTGGCTAGTGGGGGCAGCCGGGGATGTCTGCACGATACATGCAGACATCCTCCATGCTGCCCGACACGGCAGTCTATTATGACTGACAGCTGGTCCGTCATAATAGTCTGCCGTGTCGGGCAGCATGGAGGATATCTGCACGTATCGTGCAGACATGCCCCAGCTGCCCGATTTACCCTGGTGGCTAGTGGGGCAGCAGAGGAAGTCTGCGCGATGAGCGCAGACCTCCCCTGCTGCCGCCCGGCACGCTCGCCGGGACCTCTGTGACGAAAGCGGAAGTACCCGGCTTCCTCACAGAAGCGCCGGCGGTCGTGCCGGGCGGAAGCAGGGGAGTCTGCGCTCGTTGCGCAGACATCCCCTGCTGCTAGAGAGGGGGATCCAGGTCCCCTGCAGCTCTGCTGGGGACCTGGATCCATGTCTTATAATCTGACCTCAATTTGAGGTCAGATTATAAGAGACCTCGATTATAAGACGAGGGGGATTTTTCAGAGCATTTGCTCTGAAAAAAACCTCGTCTTATAATCGAGCAAATACGGTATATATTTTTTTGTATGGAATCACTGCATGGAATTATGCACATTTTAATTGCTTTAATTGCCTCACATGATTTTACTTGTATCACTAATGAATTTACACGCCCTCTTTTTCTTGTGTGCACACTATATAAGCGTGTTATCTACACCTGACGTTAGGCTTGAAAAAAACCCACCAGGGTTGAAACGTTGCCTATGTTTTGAATAAAACTCTCCACTGCAATTGACTGAGTGCTGGGTCCGTCATAATAGACAGAAGTGTTGGGCAGCATGGAGGATGTCTGCACTATCGTGCAGACATCCCCCCGGCTGCCCAGATATCCCTGGTGGCCAGCGTGGGGCAGCCGGAGGATGTCTGCACGATACACGCAGACATCCTCCGCTGCTGCCCGGCACTTCCGCCGGGACGTTTATGATGAAGCCGGAAGGACCCAGCTTCATCATAGAAGTCCCGGCAGTCGTGCCGGGTGACAGCAGAGGATGTCTGTGCGCATTGCGCAGACATCCACCTGCTGTTAGCGAGGGGGATCCAGGTCCCCTGCAGCTCTGCGGGGGACCTGGATCCCAGTCTTATAGTCTGACCTCGATTTGAGGTCAGATTATAAGACGACCTCGAATATAAGACGAGGGGACTTTTTCCAGAGCATTTGCTCCGAAAAAAACCTTGTCTTATATTCGAGCAAATACGGTATTACACAAATTATTTGTAGAATTACAGAATGACTGACTGTCATTCATGGAATTAAACCAGTTTATGGAAATCACACGTGAGTGCACTATTTTGGATGGGTAGAAAGATACACATTCATGCACACACACACATTTACACCTAATAAAAACCCCAATAAATACAGTATATGGTAAAAATACAAAGCTCAAAGAGTTGCTGTATAACAAAATAGAATGCTGGAAAAGGAATTGAACCCAAATATGACTACTAGAACAGAAATAAACTACCCCAGTGTGAAATAAAGTGACTAAAAGATAATAAGTTATCATATTCATTAAAAATATGCTCAGAAGTAACAAAATAGGTTAAAAACTGTCTGGCCAGTGATACTTTAACAAATATGTGATAATTTGTAGAGTTTTGAGCATTTAAACTTATGATAAATTGAATAAAAATTCAATGTGTTCTAGTAGATGTAATACCATATTAAAAATACAAATGTTTTGTCAGACTGGGCACTTATATACTACTTTTATAGTTTACAATTGGCTCAACATCAACGCAATGTAATTATTACCTTATAAAAAATGGAGGGGGAGAGCGAATCACATTAGAAATGTTCATTAGTCAAAACCAAAAAATGTGATAATCAAAATGTAAACATGACATGCAATCCAACTTCCAAATAAACGGCGATGACTATCCTCTAGATTGTAAGCTTGAAAGCAGGCTTCTCTGCCTTATGTATTAGTCTGTGCTTGTTTGTCTAACTTAGTATGTAGTCATCACCTATGATCTGTACTGAGCGCTACATAAATTGGTGGCGAATAAATTAACAGTTATTAGTATGTGTCAAGCAAAAAGAGAAAAGAGGTGAAAACTGTGTATAAATTCCTACCTATACGAGGACCCTGCAGTTCATTATAAGTTTGTGTTAAATCATAGAGCATCACTCCTGCTGCCAAAGTTCTGCAGTATATTTTCCATTATTAACCACTTTTCATACTGCACAGTTTGACAGTTCACAGTCCCTTCTAGCACACAGTGGTGACAGTACAGTTCCCTCCCAGAAGAGGCATGGTAGGGAGAGGCCACTCTCTCAGCAGGGGTAGGAGGAAATAGAACAATGAGGGACAAAACAACAAAGGAAGTTTGACAAGGACACAATGGGGCCTTATGAAAATGTTCCACCATCAGAAACATACATGCTCTCAAACACACAAGGATATGAGTACTTCAGTTTACACATACCTTTAGAATGCATGTAGGTCTTCACACAAGTGAAAACACATAATAATTGTGCATGCATTTCTCAGGATTCTTCCATAAGGTACCATTGCTAGCTCATTATATGAATGTGCATGCTAAGCTTTTTCTCTTCCATTTTCTCTCCCTCCCCCTACCAATCAGGCCTGTTTTCCTGCCCTGCAGGTTGCTGTGGGGACTCTGTCTTTGTAGAGCCTGGCATTGTTAGAATACAATGACTGTCCCCACCCTCAGTCAGTGCGCTCAGCCTCTCCCACATTCCTCACACTCAGCTGCCAGTCACCAGGGAATGGAGGGGAGGGTGCAGGGGACACTACAGATCAGCCTTCATAATAGCATTTTAAAAGGAGCAAAAGCATAATAAATCTATTTCCACAAAAGTTTACTGCTACGAAAAGATACAAAACAAATGTACTCCTTTTCTCACATTGTATATCTGCTTGGTAAATAACAACCCAATTCTGCTTTTTGCAGAATACATATAATGTACATCTGTCTAGTGTTTGTGCAAAGACTTAAATACATGCACTGATTATATATTTCAATACATGTTTCATCTCATACTTTATTCATGCATACAATTAGATGTAGTAATGTTCAAACCACCTGTGCAAAGAGCATATCAAAAGTGAACAATTGTGCACAAAACATACACACACAATCTAACTCTCATATGGTGGCTTTTCACTCAAAATATTTCACACATGGTATTATAATCTAGCTGTGGAAGACCATGAGCAAACGGCTCTATCAAAAAGCACTTGCTCAGGAGATGGGACAGTTCATCGCGGCTGCATGAATGTAGCCGCTTCACCATCATTGCCGGACCTTTCATCGCGGGACAGCTGAAGGTGAGTATTATTGATGTATAATAGGGGTTAATGTTAGTATTAGGGTTAGGTGGGGTTAGGTATTAGTATTGGGGTTCGGGGAGGGTAGCATTAGTATTAGTGTTGGGGGGGTCAAAGTTATTAGTATTAAGGTACAGGGGGGTAAGTTATTAGTATTAGGGTTCGGGGTAGAGTTAGTATTAGTGTTTGGGGTGAGAATGGGGGTTCGGGCCACTTTTGGGGGGGGGGGGTAATTTATTAGGGGGGTGTATGTTCGTAAGCGCTGAGAGTTCAGCGCTGAATTGTCCGCGCTTACATTGCCATGACAAAGCAGCCGCATTGATCTTCACTGCTGACAGTTCAGAATTCAAATGGCTGCGCTGAACTGTCAGAGGTGAAGCAGCAGCGATGAACTGTCCTAGACACCTTGCTCATTCTAGATAAGCATGATTTTTAAACCTTGAAAGTTTTTGGTGATGGCAGTAAAACTACATTAGAAAAAAACTATGAAAAGTCAGTGCTAAAAACCTGTCTAAATTTGCCTTAAATACACATTTAATTTCATTGTCTGTCACACTACAGATATCAATTAGGAGTCAGTGTTAAACACAGAAACATTACAATAACTTGATCTAAATAAAAGATACATAAAGTTCCTCCATAATGCAATTAGAGTAGAAGATTTTATTTAAACGTGAAACTGTTACAATATTCATAGCCAGTTCAGTCTTCAATTGCGTGCGAAAGTACTCTACCGGGGTGCAGGAAGTGCTAATAGACTTTGACTTTCCGTGTGTTTACCGAATCACCACTCAGGCTAGGTGGAGGGGGCTAAAGCACAGTGGAGGTCACAATTTTCTTGTCGGATAGGCCCCTAAAGACACGTTTAAAATCACTGTGGCAAAATTATTCAAATAGGATTCCTCACCAGAGCAGATGAAAACACCACAACGCTAGGCTTCCATTCATTTTCCCTGACTTGATTGCAACAACAAATATATTTAATACTCAAAATCAATAGTGCCATTAGGTGCCTTGCTTAATATGCATTCCTCTCCAACATCATAGAAACATAGAAACATAGAATGTGTCGGCAGATAAGAACCATTCGGTCCATCTAGTCTGCCCAATTTTTTATTTTTTTTTTGAGTACTTTTATTAGTCCCCCGTTCCCGGTCTTATAGCTAGGATAGCCTTGTGTCTATCCCACGCATGCTTAAAATCCTTGACTGTGTTTACCTCTACCACTTCTGCTGGCAGGCTATATCCTTCTGGAGATACGGTCTCCAGTACTGCGTACAATACTCCAAGTGAGGTCTCACCAGTGCTCTGTACAATGGCATGAGCACTTCCCTCTTCCTACTGCTAATACCTCTCCCTATGCAACCAAGCATTCTGCTAGCATTTCCTGCTGCTCTATTGCATTGCCTACCTACCTTCAAGTCCTCTGAAATTATTACTCCTAAATCTCTTTCCTCAGATGTTGAGGTTAGGACTGTACCAAATAGTCTATATTCTGCTTTTGGGTTTTTACGCCCAAGGTGCATAATCTTGCACTTGTCCACATTAAATGCCAGTTGCCACTGCTCTGACCATTTTTCTAGTTTATCCAAATCATTTGCCATTTGGCTTATCCCTCCATGAATATCAACCCTGCTGCAAATCTTTGTATCATCAGCAAAAATACATACTTTGCCAACAAGACCTTCTGCAATATCGCTAATAAAAATATTAAAGAGAATGGGTCCAAGAACAGATCCCTGAGATACCCCACTAGTAACAAGACCTTGCATCGAATATACCCCATTGACTACAACCCTCTGTTGCCTGTCACTCAGCCATTGTCTAATCCATTCAACAATATTGAAATCCAAACTCAAAGATTTCAGTTTATTGATAAGCCTTCTATGTGCGACAGTGTCAAAAGCCTTACTGAAATCTAGGTAAGCAATGTCTACTGCACCACCCTGATCTATTATTTTAGTTACCAAATCAAAAAAATCAATAAGATTAGTTTGGCATGATCTCCCTGAAGTAAACCCATGCTGTCTCTGATCTTGAAATCCAAGCGACTTTAGATGTTCAACAATCCTATTCTTTAACAAGGTTTCCATTATTTTCCCCACTACTGAAGTAAGACTTACTGGTCTATAGGTGCCCGCCTCCACCCTACTACCTTTCTTGTGAATGGGCACAACATTAGCTAATTTCCAATCTTCTGGAACTACTCCCGTTAACAATGATTGGTTAAATAAATCTGTTAACGGTTTTGCTAGTACACCACTAAGTTCTTTTAATAACTTTGGATGTATCCCATCAGGTCCCATCGACTTATTTGTCTTTACTTTAGAGACAGCTGAAGTAAAACCTCTTCCTCTGTAAACTTACATGCATCAAAAGACTCATTAGTCTTTTTCCCTAAATGAGGTCCCTTACCCTCATTTTCATTTGTAAAAACTGAACAAAAATATTCATTAAGGCAGTCTGCTAAGCCTTTATCATCTTCTACATAGCATCCTTCTTTTGTTTTTAATCTAACTAATCCTTGTTTTACTTTCCTTTTCTCATTTATGTATCTAAAAAATGTTTTATCCCCCTTTTTCACTGACTGGGCTATAGTCTCTTCTGTGTGTGCTTTGGAAGCTCTTATAGCGTGCTTTGCCTCTTTCTGCCTACTCTTATAGATCTTTCTATCTTCCTCACTCTGAGTATTTTTATAATTACTAAATGCTAGCTTTTTATTTTTTACTATTTTAGCCACCTCTGCAGAGTACCACAGTGGTTTCTTCAATTTTTTGCTCTTACCGACAAGCCTTATGCAATTTTCTGTTGCCTTCAGTAGTGCAACTTTTAGATAATCCCATTTCTCCTGGACTCCATTTAATTTGCTCCAGTCTGATAATGACTCCTTCACACCTAATCTAATTTTAGAAAAGTCTGTTTTTCTAAAATCTAAAACTTTTGTTTTTGTGTGGTGTGACTGGTTATCACTAGATCCTAAACTTTCACTTACAGTAATATCTGATAACAAATCTCCATTTGTGAACACTAAGTCTAGTATGGCCTGCTTTCGAGTTGGCTCCTCCACTACTTGTTTTAGAGATAATCCAAGTAGGGAGTTTAGGATATGCGTACTCCTGGCGCAAGTAGCTGTTTTGTATTTCCAGTTCATATCAGGAAGATTAAAGTCACCCATGATGATCACTTCTCCCTTCATTGTCATTTTAGCTATTTCCTCAACTAGTAGATTATCTATTAAATGTGTCTCTAGAGGCCCTCTGGCAAGGAAATTGTGAGCCCCATTGCTCTTAGGTCCCAGCCCTTCTTATGGTTGAGCGGGAAATAAACTGAGGGTCATACTCCATCAGCTAGCGTATTGAACTATTCACACCAGTTCACTCAGGTAATGAACAGTGTGTTCAGCTACTTTAATAGAGGCATTTAATATTACCCTGCTGTAGCATTTATACATTTACAATTTGGACTTATAGCATGCCATGTTTAACTCTCAATAAGTAATTGAAGGGAGTGCAAAGTTAGGCATAGCACCAAATCTGGCACGAAAAATTTTAACATTGTACATTTAGTGATGAAGCAATCTGTTTGCTTGGGATAAAAGAAACAGAGGTTCTAACTAAAAAGGGTGTACAGCCTCAGCAAGAAAAACAAATATAAGTTACCTTCCCTCTTGGCATTCCTGCAACTCCTTTGTATCTGATGAATCCATTCAGCAAAACACTGAAATAAGACAGGTAAATTGGTGAAATAATTTTAAAAAGTACATACAAGAAAATAAAAAAAATAAAAGCTTGCCATTGACACAAATATAGTCGTTGCTGAGAGAGGTCATTCTAACAAATGTCATGTGCTTCTAAAACATTCTGTTGGGGACACTTGTTTGTTTCAACCAAAAGTATGGCTAGTGGTAAAATATAATCATCAGACACTAACAGAAACATTACTACTTGTACAGGTACTGATACACATTCAATGCATTTTTAGTTCTAATATCATAATACCTTTTCAAAGAAACATCTCCCAGCAACGAGAGTATAATCCTTTTAATAGCAGAAAAATACTCCAGCAAATGAATATACCGATTTATTTCATTTTTGGCACACTTTCATCGATTTATAGCATTATTATTTGTGGAGCTTGAAGCGATAACAATACATACAGCACTGTGCAAACATAGTCAAGTATGAAAAAATGCTGCAAAGTAAGAATGCTTTCTGAAATAGACATGTTAATAGTTTATGTTTATCATTTAACAATATGCAAAGTGAGTGAAGAGAAGATCAATATTTGGTGTGACCATCCTTGCCTTGAAAAGCGCATCAATTCTTCTTGGTACACTTGCACAAATTCAGAGATGTTGTCTACATATAGTCAGGTGTATGATTAAACAATTATAGCAAATAGGTGCTAATGATCTTCAATTTAATATGCAGGTTGTAACACCATAATTCATTTCAATCCTGCCTAGCACTGTTGCACAGTACTGTATAATGACATAATTGTATCATGAAAAATAATGGATTGTTAATACCACTTTTGCTGCACTTGTACCAACTCTGAGTGTCTCTAATAGGTATTCAACACTATTCAGTGGTACCAATACATTTTTAAAAATTGGTAAGATGCAAGATCAACATGGTGACAAAAAGAATATACGGTAATGTTATTTATGAAGATGCAATAAATAAATTACAGAAACACATAGATGCCCACCAAGCTGCCACTCCTGCCTCCCTTACACTCCATATAGACCATTTACAACCCTGGTTAAGGTTTGATCCAAATCAACATGCTTTGATCTTTCACTGGTGACTATTTGTGGCACCATGTCACAAATCACTAAATGCTTGGTAATTTACAGTCCTATTTAACACATTAATATTGCTTTGGTTACAGTTGATTTTGTCATAAATATCTACACAATTACAGGGCATTAACTCTGATCCATAGTGTAAAAAACCTCTATCACACCAAGAAACTATTGTAAATAAAAAACAGAGGGTGCGCAAGTGGTATATACCAAAAGAAATATATAAAAATAACAAGAATGCACTTTTCATGCAGGTTAAGATGACATCAAGCTTGTAACCAAATTTGCATGTGAAAACAGAACACAAACAAAAAGTATATGGTGTAGTATGTTTTATATGCTTCTATATATATATTCCCCCAAACAGCAAACTCACACTTTTCCGAGCTATTTGGCCAAATATATCCATAGAAGCATATAAAACATCCTACACCATATAGTTTTTTTGTATTCTGTTTTCACATGCCAATCTGGTTATAAGCTTGATGTCATCTTAACCTGCAAGGTAAGTGCAGTCTTGTTATTTTTAGACATTTATTTTGGCATATTTCACTAGCGCACCCTCAGTTTTTTATTTACAATAGTTTCTTGGTGTGATAGAGGTTTTTTACACTAGAGTAGATTTGCAGCAATTTACACATAAATCTGTGAGCGCCAATTATTCACTGTTTTTTTCTACAATTTTAAGTAAGCATGCTCCTCCATATAAAATGTATTACTTTTTTTTTATATATACTGGCAAGAAATTTTGCAGTGGTACAGTAATTAAAGGCTATTACAAGACTTAACTCAAGAGACAAACTTGTATAGTAATTTGTTATAGACACGTTCAACATTATGCAATATAATGTACATAATACACATGTCAATTTGCAATAAATTATGGGGTATTTATATACCAACTGTGAACATGAGATGCAAAAAAAAGTAAAGGTCTATATTACATAATACTGCTGCTAAGTATGCACATAAAAGATACTAATTTATGTAGTTCTGAAGAAAATGCACAAGCTGTAATCTAGAATGTTATGGTACACATGTGGATGATAAAAAATAAATAAAAAGGTGTACTGAATATTACGTTACAATTATTTTCTGTCTTGTATCTAACCTATACAATATGCAAACTAATCAAATATATAACATTATTACTACAGTGAGATTTGCAAAACATATTTATTAGATTATAAACTGAAATAGGACAGACATCGCTACAATATTGAAGCACTGTAAAATTAAAAGTGATTCAGTAATTTAACAGTTTTTTTGTTTCCGTTTTAAAATATACCTATATTCTACCACCAAACAGATGTTTTTGTCCTCTAATACATTTACAACACCATTTTTCAAGCATATCGCAGTGAAACAAATCACTTCTCTGTAGTATCATTTAAAACAACTAAATTATTTTAAAATAATGAAATCTTTCAAAATATATGTACAAGTCATAGCAGCTTACATTTTTATGGTGTGTGCCAGTTACCACTTCTGCTAGAATTCCAGCCTAAGCCTGTAACATGTTCATATGCTCTCCAACTCCTCAGTCATTTTGTTCAGTTGTGATCATATCTGGCATTACCTGCATTCTTCATAAATATAAGATTATTCTGTGTACGAGGCTTCAGAGTTTACCGTTTCTGACCCCCCTTTTCCTTCTGCATTTCCAATTAGACACGTCAGGGCCACCCTTATCTTACAACAGCATCGACCGCCTTAAATTATTTAGCCACTATGAGTGGATCTTGACGCATTCACAATCCAAGATAGGAGATGAAGTTGTGTACAATCAATCTTACCACCCACAATCAAACTACACCTGGTGGTGTTTGCATATACAGTTTTAACAAGCTAACGATGTTATCTTTTGTTTTATTTTTTTACATTGCACACTATTTTTTTGTAACCGGAAACTAAACTGTAAATAATCGGGGGGAAATTGTGCAGAATAGGGGATGTTGCATCTTACCATCAACCACTGCCTTTGAAGAGGTAAATTATTTAAAAAAAAAAAAAAAAAAAAACAAGAAGAAAAAAATAGTTTTAACAAATGTTCCAGTTCATCTTACATACTCTTTAATTTCTTTAAAGAGTATAACAAACTCCATTCAGTTTGAAATCCATCCAAAATATACCCTAAACCTTATAAATAGTAAAAAAAAAAAAAAAAACATTACTGCAAAGTTGATGACAAACCCCTAGGTTTGAAGATCCTGAGGTCATGTATACTGGGTCATAATCACTGTCCTCTTGGACAATAAAAGAAGCAGAACCACAGTTTTGCTTTATGAAAACAGATTGCATTTTTATAGATATAAGTAAACTCCAAAATATATTTTAATATAGTTCAACTTGGAGCCTTATTTGGTCTTTACATGAAGTTCTGTCCAATTTCCTTATACCTTTAACCTCCGTACCAATTAAGCAAGCACCCAGGAAACCTGAATTCCAACCGGAGAATTCCTGGCTGAACAAGCAGCAACACGCAGAGATGCCCCTTTCATTCCTCAGGTAGAACATGAAATCTAGAAAAAAGACTGTCCATCACTACCAGAGTCAGTTATTTATTAGAACAAAATCAGAAAACAAAAATAATTTACTGGATGGGAAAAATAACCAAATTCTAAACTAAAATGTCAAAAGTTTTTCCAGCACACCATGAGGAGGGTAAATACAACAGTTGACTTTAGCACTATTTTGCTAAACGTCACATCTTCAGAAGGCAGGAGGTCCAGATGATGCTTTAAAATTAAGATGATGACAATGACTGTTGTCAAACTCTTGTGGATTGAACACAAAGACCTGGAAGCAGAACAAAACCCAGACATGCATAAGCCTCAGTAGTGTGCAGGATAATCCAGTTTGCCAATTTCCCCTTAGAAGCTAAGCACCTCTTCCATTGCAAATATAAGCAAAACACTTGAATGAGTTTCACTAATCCTTAAACATATTAAAATAAAATATCCAAGTTGCCATCATGTCTCTTGAAAAAATAATATCTGTGACTGAGTAGATAAACAGCATCTTTAAGCGAATATATCGGATGCATAGAGTCACATACTGAATTAGTCTGTTCCTCGTTCAAAAATCTTCTGAGCATGACTATCAACCACTCTTCAGGGGGTACTGGGACAAAAGACTCGACTCTCTGACTTTTCCAAATCCTCTAAAACAGTGCTTTCAATATTTGAGGACCAGATAACCTGGTAGTCCATAAGCTTAGAGCAGTATGATTCTAGATGTGACAAAGAATAAGTACCTTCCGTCTACCGAAAGGTGGACATCTTGTATCAGAAGTGAGTACACACCGGAGAACAAAGTATTATTGATAGGTGATAAGGGTCTTAGCTGGCAACCCTTACAACAATCAGCAAGACGTAAAATGGGCACCAAGAGGGTAAAAGTTTTTTCAAAAACAATCACTCATATCCAGGATAAACTTGTTTACTTACTAGTTAGAACACCTTGCCCACATAAGATAAGATAACAGAGTGACCAGTCATAAGAGGGTACGTCAAGAAAGGAAACAAAAATGAAAAGAAGAAGGGAGGTCACTGTATTTAGATTTGATAGAACACCAAAAATAAATAAAAGAAAATCCATCAAGACCTCATTATTTAGAGTTCGTATATTTGCAAATATAAAATAAACAAAAAGAAATCTAGAAAAAATTTAAATAAAGTTTTATGGGTAAAGCAACATGAAAGACAGAATCCTGACTTCAAAATAAGATAAGGGTGGGGGAGGAGCTGGCACCAGACATGTGTGTCTTAAGCTCCTCACACCTTCACTTTATACACCAAAATATTGATATTGACACAACTAAAAAAAAAATAAAAAAATAAGGAAGTGATACTATGGGACTCCGGAATAAGAAATCTGACAAGGTTAGGAAAGCACCGGCCCCTGATATCTGTCTATTTCTGAAGTCGGAAAGCTCTACTGAAGATAGGAGCTCTGAAACTCATATACCAACCTCAATCCCTGAGACGGGATCTGCATTAGCAACTAAACCGGACATAAAAGCAATGCTGCTAGACACACAAATAATGTGGAAATGGGAGGCAGCCCACATCCGACATGATGTTGAAACTGTGCGAAACAAGTTAACTGAGACTGAGGCCGAACACTTTGCAAACCACCCAGTCGGCGGCCACAGCCCACACTTATGTGCTTACCCAACATGTTGGTGATCTGAATCGTCAAGTGACTATGCTCGACACCAAACTCCGCCAATCAAGTACGCAGGGTCTCGGAGGAGGTAGGGCCTGCTGGCCTCCAGTATACCTGCAAAATCTCCTAAAGTATTTACACCCTAAGGTGGACCAACTCAATCACTTAATTATGGACCCGTTTTGAGTCAAGAAGGCCCAGAATGCTCCACACAACTCACCGAGAGACACCATTGTGAGGTTAAAATCTGTGGCAGACAAGCTGTAAAACATCAGCATGTCCAATTTCGAAAATGTAAATATTCAAATATATCAAGACCTACCGGCAGCAGTACTTCTATGGACGAGCTCTATGACCCCTTTAATGAAGGACCTCAACTTCAGGGAACTTAAATATAGGTGGGGGAGCTACCAATCTTTGACCATCTCCCAGGAGGGTAGACAACTTACAATTGCAGATCTGGAAGAGATCCTGAAGTCCTGAGCAGACTGGACACTTTGCAAACAATGGGACGGAGGCCCCAGAGCCCTTCTATGGTGGCTATTACTTCTGGTGCTACAGGAGGAATGGAGGAGCCAACTTCTACAGGGACTTCTAACACAGCTGTGTCCTCCACGTTGGATACCTCAGCCCACGATAAACCTTGCTTTTTGACAGACTTGTTCGTGGGACTTATGTGACTCTGGTGTGTTACATGTTCTGCTTTATATTTTTTACTACGGTTAAGTGTCTTTTATTTTAGCAGAAATTTCTTCCTATGGAGCCTCTTGTTTCTGTTACCAATTGACAGGTTACTTTCCCATGTTGATCCTGCCTGGTAATACCCTCCCCCCAGGGGCTTGTCCACAGACTCCAGGTTGAGAGCTTGTGGACTCTTTGCCCCTTTTTTTGGCCCATAGCCCAGGGCTCGACAAATACCGGGTGACAGGTCGCCATGGTGACTAGATTCTGGCTGCTGGAATACTCTTTGAGCAGAGTAAACTGCAATGTCCCGATCCCACACTCTGCTATCCCTTACATACCGATCAGGTAAGGAGCAGAGTGTGGGAGAAGCAGCACAGAACAGTATGCCAATTAGCTCCTCCCCCCGGCTTCCTGTTCCTGCTTCTCACGGGGCTGTGGCTGTAGCAGTGAGGAGATGCGTGTGAGAGGTGATGGGAACTCCTACTGCTGCCTCAAAATGGAGGGAAAACTTCAAGCTGCCCGGTTCAGCAGTGAAACAGGGTCTGTCTCCAACTTCCCACTGTAAGTCTAGTAAGTAAATAGTGTGTGTGTTAGCATGTATGTGTGGGTTCAGCACCTGTATTTATGAATGTGTCAGAATCTGTGTGACAGCATGTTAGTGTGTCTGCATATGTTAGTGTGTGTATCAGCATATTAGTGTGTATATAATTGTGACAGAATGTGTTAGTGTATCTCAGTGTGTGTGTGTATTACCTGTGTAGGTGTGTGTTGGCATTTAAGTGGATATGAATGTGTTTGTGCATGTATGTAGTAGTGAAATCATGTGTTAGTGTGTATCAGGATATTAGTGTGTATGTATTTGTGTCTGCATGTGTTAGTGTGTATCAGGATATTAGTGTGTATGTATTTGTGTCTGCATGTGTTTGTGTGTATCAGGATATTAGTGTGTATGTATTTGTGTCTGCATGTGTTAGTGTGTGTGTGTGTATGTATTTGTGTCTGCATGTGTTAGTGTATCTCAGTGTGAGTGTGTGTGACCTGTGTATGCGTGTGTTGGCCTTTAAGTGGATATTAATGTGTCTGTGCATGTATGTAAGAGTGAAATCATGTGTTAGTGTGTGTCAGCATTTAGGTATGTGTGTGTATTTGTGGGTGAGTGTTTTGTGCATGTATGTGTGTATCCATAAGTGTATGTCATTTATATAAGTTTATGGACTGGGACCCAAGCATTTTTCTTTGTGAAACAGCGTTTGGTACTGGCTCCTAAAGTTTTCAGCTGGCTCCTAGATTTAAATCAAATTTGTCAAGCCCTGCCTTTCGTTTTCCCTTCTTATATGCACCACAGTGCCTGGCACTATAGTATATATTGTTGCCTGATAAACTCCTACCTCTAATTGACCACTCACTACTGACTCTTCCAGACGTAGGGTCCACTTCTGACATGGTATGATACTGTATTTGTCTTACACATCATATAATATTTGGTGACCTATCATCTGGATGCATCCTCCTCACTCTACTATATGCCATGTCTTGATGAGATATATATCTTTATTTACTACTAAGGCTGTGATATTGGAGTTAATAACAAACGCTGTGCATCTAGTGTAGCTCAACTCCCCGGTGTTATGTGCTCACAGCACTGCCCTTATTTCTGTTTATCATTGTATTACTCACTTATATTTTTGTCAATAGTTTCTTATACCACTCTGAACCCAATATATACTGTGTAAAACATATAATTGTATGTATAGGAATGCTTAATGCATAAACCTTGTTAATTTGATGATGATACTCCTTTTTAATACTTCTGTAGGAGATGCGCCATATAAAAATGATTTTCTATGTTTATAAAATACAAATCTAATCTTTTTTTTTTTTTTAATCAGATAAAGGTGAATCACATTGCAAATTTGGTAGACAAGGATAAAAGTCTCCAAAGAATATTGGCCAGCAATTCAATAAATATTATAGTGCCTTTTATAAACTAGACAAAGATTCAGTGATAAGATAGAGGAAAACTAAAATAAAACTAACCTACCAAAGATATCAAAAAGAACAAAAATAATGAGCTATCAGAACCAATTACAAAAGAGGAGGTATAGACTGAGAGAAACGATGGAGAAGTGAAAAAAACAGGCCCTAATGGCATCAATAATATTTTTTATATAGAATTTAAGGGGTAGCTAGTGGATCATTTGCATTTGATGCATACCAGTGTGGTGGAGAGGAAGGCCTTACCAGACAAAATGTTAAAATAAAATGTGTTGACAATAATTAAAGCAGGGAAAATTCTTACAGCAGTAGAAAATTGCAGACTATGTCGAAATATTCTCATCTGTTCTGGAAAATACATTTAAAAAATGCTAGAGCCTATAATTCACTTGGATCCGATTGTATTAGTTACAGGAAAGTCCTCCTGCTACAACAACAGGAGACTGATTGATGTGCCGGACTCAACCTCAAGAGGGAGACTCCACTTCTGACTCAGTCAACTGATGCTGAAAAAGCGTTAAAAAGTGTAAGTTGTGAATTTCAGAGCCTGTTCTGAATCGGCATACAAGGTTGTATGCATTGCATTTCTTTTTCTTATGCAGTATACCGACTGAGGCAGAAAACAAAGGGGAAACCACTGTCCGTGGTTGACAACATCAAGTTCAGCGGAAAAAGGAGGGTATCACCAAAGAAAGCAGAGTTGGAGTCTAAAATGGCTAAAATCCTGTGCGATGGCTGTTGAAAAGACTGAGATAATGATTATTTCTGATTTACCCAGTATACCTACCTATAACCTTTAAGGAGGAATTCAGGGCTCAATATATACTCCCCAAGGACATCTTGTCAAGACAAATTAAGGGTATTAATTTGGATCTGGTTATATAGAACAGGAAATAGACAGTGAGTGAAATTAAAATAGCTTTTTCTGTTTTATTACAATGTCTGTTTTACATGGCAAAAAATAACGGCGCAAAAAAGAATTTAAAAAAACCAAAGGAACACACACGCCTATCTCTAATGAGTCTATTCTCCATGTGTTCCCTACAGCAGTGAAAGTCGCTGCACATTTGCACCTGCTTTTTTTGTGTGTAAAACTGCCAGGCAGATTTATTGCCCGTTAGATTTTACCAGCAGCTATTGAATCACTGTTGGTGTGGTACTTATGGTAATTTGGGGGGAAAAAGTGATTACCAGGGTTTTGAAAGCCTTGTGAGAATGATTTTTAATTCCAATTTAGGACATTGAATGTAATGAAAAAAAAAATGTATTTGAATTTTGCTACAAAATCACTAATAAGAGAAATTATAACTGAAATGGAAGGTGAAACAGATATCCAAAAGATTTCTAGAACTAAAACTGACAAAATTACCTGGTCCAAGCCTGATAGTCCCACCCTACCATTGCAGCACTGCTGGAACTACATTTGCCATGAGCGCATGCTACCAACCTACAGTGCCTGCATGGTCGAAGAAACAGCGCTGATTCAGAACTGGTGTCAAAGGAGAGAATCCCTTATCTGAACTGACCCATCAGACCCAAAAAAAGGAATTTATGTGTACATCCAATGTCATAAAGGTATTAAAATACAGTGTTAAAAAGCTGGTCCACCCTAACCAAGTGTGTGAAGCTCCTGGGCACAGTATACATGATAACAAGCACACAGAACTTAAACTCGGTTAGAGAAATTATCAGTTACCCAAAAGACAGAAAACAAATACTGGCTATTTTACCAGCAGATATTGACAGATGCTTTTGACAGCTTTTGTTCTTTTTTAAGTCTTAGAAAAGTTCTCGTAAAGCATTTTATGATGGGACATTTGGTTTTATTCTTTTTATTAGCCTGGGAGAGGGACGGCACATAAATAATATAGTATCGTAGAAAAACAATAAAGGGTTACATACTTTAAAAAGAAGTGTTACAATTGTTACAGTCCATAGAGCTCACACAGTGATGAATTGTGGATATCAGTAGTGGAGAGCCATGTCTGACAAAAGTTAATACAGTTAAACCTTGAGGTTTCTTCTTTGCAGGAAGAATTAATCAAAGTGGGGGTCTAGGCAAGCAAGTGGCAAATGAGGGTTAATATAGACAAATGTAAAATTATGCAACTTATACTTTAAATACCATCTCCCTAGCAAAACAAAAGTACTAATGAGAAGGATTTAGGAATCCGGCCTTAGGGGTGTGCGACCTGTGCGAGCGCAACACCCCAGGGAGCGTCCGCCAGCACGATAAAAAAAAAAGCCAGTAGAGAGAGAGAGAGAGAGAGAGGGGAATGAGAGAGAGAGAGAGAGAGAGAGAGAGAGAGAGAGAGAGAGAGAGAGAGAGAGAGAGAGAGCGCAGAGGAAGGAGAGAGAGAGAGAGAGAGAGAGAGAGAGAGAGAGAGAGAGAGAGAGAGAGCGCAGAGGAAGGGGAGGAGAGAGAGAGAGAGCAGAGGAAGGGGAGGAGAGAGAGAGAGAGCAGAGGAAGGGGAGGAGAGAGAGAGAGAGAGAGAGAGAGAGAGAGAGAGACACAGACAGACAGACAGCAGAGGAAAGGAAGGAGAGAAAGAGAGAGAGAGTTGTCTTTATCGTCATAAGAAGGGCTTTCATTAGATACCATTATGTTCATCATATCTTATAATTTACACACACAAAAATCATAAGATATGATGAAAATTTGTAAAAAAACCCACTTTTTCTAACTTTAAAAAAGACCCCGTCTAAATAGTTTCTAAATGTTGTCCTGAGTTCAAAAATATGCATGTTTCCATATTTATCTGTATTTTTTTGCAAGTTATGGGGCAAAAACCAAAAATAGTGTTTTTTAGTTTTTTCCTATATTGACCTTTTGACCCCAACCCGAACCCAAAATTTAACCCTAACACTAAATTTAACCCCAACTCTAATCCTTATTATATCCTTAATATGTTTTAATTTTTAATTTAATTTTAACCCTATCCCTTATGCTAAAAATTAATTTTAACCCTTTAGGCTAATCTAACTATATAACCAGTTTTTAATGAATGAAATATTTATTTTACATTTTTTCCATTGCTATGCTACTTAACTACCACTAGGGGCAGTCAAGTAGCATATTCAGAGCGACGGAAGTGAAGTTACAATCGAATAAATACAGAAGTCGGAAAGTCGAGAATAATCTCCAATCTTCTAGCTGGATGCCTCCTCAGAGACGTGGGTGGACATATGGAATATAGGAACAAATAAAAAGGATATGCAATAGTGTGATACTGTTGCGTAAAGTATAAAAAGTGTACAATTTATTGAAATTAAACTCACAATGTAAATGGCACTGAGGACCAGCTCAAGTGCAAAATCACATAAAAGAGAAAGGTTACCCCCTCCAGATGGAATGTCGAACTCTATATGATGCAGAGCTTTGTGGGTGCTCTCAAATCCTCGAGACGACAGCTGTGGGCAACCTTCTTAATAATAAGTAAAATATATGGTAAAAACGGTAATAACACTCTCACTCCCGGGGAGTGAGAGTGTTATTACCGTTTTTACCATATATTTTACTTATTATTAAGAAGGTTGCCCACAGCTGTCATCTCGAGGATTTGAGAGCACCCACAAAGCTCTGCATCATATAGAGTTCGACATTCCATCTGGAGGCGGTAACCTTTCTCTTTTATGTGATTTTGCACTTGAGCTGGTCCTCAGTGCCATTTACATTGTGAGTTTAATTTCAATAAATTGTACACTTTTTATACTTTACGCAACAGTATCACACTATTGCATATCCTTTTTATTTGTTCCTATATTCCATATGTCCACCCACGTCTCTGAGGAGGCATCCAGCTAGAAGATTGGAGATTATTCTCGACTTTCCGACTTCTGTATTTATTCGATTTCGACTTGGGATTGGAGGAGTCCTTGCAGATTTCGACTTTCCATAGGAAAGTATATTTACGTATTTGTCTTTGTCTTTTTGGTCATTTTGGACTTGCTGTTGGAAGTGAAGTTACTTTCACTTCCGAAGCTCAGACCGGCAGAGGGCATAGCCATATTGACGGAGCAGCATGCTCCGTGGGGCAATCGTGGGTGGCCCAGAGCAGAAATTTCGGTGCTGGCTATTGCCTCGTTGATCGCGAAAACCGCTTGTATTCACCGCAGGACGTGGCAGGCATGTCCTTTGTCGTTAAGGGAGTTTCTCCCAGGACGTGCCTGGCACGTCCTTTGTCGTCAAGGGATTTAAGCCAGTCCTAGAAGCGATCACTGCGTGCCTTCAATGCTCATTTAGATACAGAACATACATCTACATCTTGTGTAGATTAGTGGTTAAGGTTTTGTTGAGTATGCCTTAATTCATACCCTTTTATAATGAAAACCCTCATTAAAAACATTATCCATTATTGCTTGTTGCTGTGTGTACCTGACCTAATTATAGAGATGAAATCACAGGTTTGTGCAGGCCTTTGATCCCATCACATTGCAATGTGATCAGACCAGGGAACACACTGATAATGGTCTTGAAGAACATGGGGGCTCTGCCAGTGCAGAAATCTGACTGACGACATTACTAGGGAAACAAACAATCTCATTCAAATTAATAGTTCGTGCTGGTTGACAGAAAAAAAAAAATGAAAAAAAAAAAAAACCTCTCTCCCAGCCAGTGACAGCAAAGATTAAACTTTATCTAAACAGAGTATTTCTTATTTGCACCAATGCAAATTGTAAAGTGTTTTTATAGTACTTTGACTTGAATATGCATTAACATTTAGAGGATGCATTTTGAGCACCAGACTTTCCCTTTAATCGCTAGAGTGGTTTTCGTGATTTAACCTCTACCACTTCCGCTGGAAGACTCTTCCATACATCCAATACCCTCTCAGTAAAGTAATACTTCCCATTACTTTTAAATCGTTGCCCCTCTAATTTAAGACTATGTCCTCTAGTTGTGGTAGTTGTTCTTCTTTTAAATATACTCACTTCCTTTACTGTGTAAATATTTCTATCAACAGGGGGGCTGTTACGTCTTTCCTCCAAGCTATACATGTTAAGATGCTTTAACCTTTCTTGGTAAGTTTTATCCTTCAACCCATGAACCAGTTTAGTAGCCCTTCTCTGAACTCTCTCCAAAATATCAATATCCCTCTGGAGATACGGTCTCGTACAATACTCCAAGTGAGGTCTCGCCAGTGTTCTGTACAATGGCATGAGCACTTCCCTCTTTCTACTGCTAATACCTCTCCCTATGCAACCAAGCATTCTGCTAGCATTTCCTGCTGCTCTACCTACCTTTAAGTCCTCAGAAATTATTACTCTTAAATCCCTTTCTTCAGATGTTGAGGTTAGGAGTGTACCAAATATTCTATATTCTGCTTTTTGGTTTTTACGCCCAAGGTACATAATCTTGCACTTGTCCACATTAAATGTCAGTTGCCACAGCTCTGACCATTTTTCTAGTTTAGCTAAATCATTTGGCTTATCCCTTCATGAACATCAACCCTGCTGCAAATCTTTGTATCATCAGCAAAAAGACATACCTTGCCAACAAGACCTTCTGCAATATCACTAATAAAATATTAAAGAGAATGGGTCCAAGTACAGATCCCGGAGGTACCCCACTAGTAACAAGACCTTGCATTGAATATACTCCATTGACTACAACCCTCTGTTGCCTGTCACTCAGCCATTGTCTAATCCATTCAACAATATTAAAATCCAAACTTAAAGATTGACGTTTATTGATAAGCCTTCTATGTGCGGCAGTGTCAAAAGCTTTACTGAAATCTAGGTAAGCAATGTCTAATGCACCACCCTGATCTATTATTTTAGTCACCAAATCAAAAAAGATCTACCTGAAGTAAACCTATGTTGTCTCTGATCTTGAAATCCATGCGAAAATAGATGTTCAACAATTCTATTCTTTAACCCCTTCGTGGACTTGCCGACAGGTGACGTGCCTGGCACGTCATGCACTAAATAGAGTAAAGAAATCGACCGTTGGTCGCTTTCTTTACTCTATCAGTGTTGCTACAATGCCTCTATGAAGAGGCATTGTGCAACACTAAAAAAAAGTGCAGGGGCGCGCTACGATCACTCCCAGGATTTAAACACGGCAGCCCGCTAGCGAGGCACTTAGCAACACCTTCGGCTCCCCCCAGCACCGATGGTGGTCGCTCTCCTGAGCGACCCCATCGGCTCAGTAGAAGGGAATGTATTTCACTTCTGTTGCTCTAGGAGGAGCCAATCGATGCCTGCACAGCAGATCTGTGTGATCTGTGTGCAGGCATGTATGATAAGTGCTCTAATGAGCACTTAACATACTGTCAAAGGCAATATTTGTAAATATTGCCTTTGACAAGTATTGATCTGCCTCCCTCTCCTCACTATAGTTTTAGTGAAGGAGAGAGACAGATCAGAAAAAGTGAAATAAAATAAAATATTTAATAAAATTTGACAAATCAAGGGCTTTTATAAAAGCCATTTCACATATTTAACCCCTTCCCTGCCATTGATCGCTCTGTACGCAGTGATCATACACAGCAGCACATTTTTTGCTGTCTGTGAATTTTTTAGGGGTTAATTTTTTTTACTGTAATTCATTATAGTATAACAAAGACTCTTTTAAGAGCTATTAACCCCTTGCTTGCTGTAGATCACTGCCTAAGCAGCGATCTGACGCAAATGCAGCAATCTTGCTGCAGAAGCTTTTTTACTTTTTTATTACACCCTTCACGGGTTAATTATACCCACTAGGGGATTGCGTTTAACGTAAACATTTTTTTTTTAGCTGTCTGAGTGCATGTATAGTGACCAGTAACAGCTGATCAATGGCAAAGGCGGTTTGGTGACTGCTCAGATGAGCATCACCAATCGCCTGGTTAGATCAATATTTGTCAATATTTGATCTGACCCGTGTAAATCTGCCTCCCTCTCACTTGAGTTTTAGTGAGGGAGACAGACAGAGCTGTATAATGTAAGTTTTTAATTATAATATATTTTATAAAATTGAGACCCAAAGGCTTTTATAAAAGCCGTTTCCAGGGTTTAACCCCTTCCCTGCAATTGATCGCTGTGTACGCAGCGATCTTCCACAGCAGCAAATTTTTTGGGGGTTATTTTTTTTACTTTCATTTATTACAGTATATCGAAACCCCTTGCTTGCCGTTTATCACTGCCTAAGCAGCGCATATGGTCACTGCCTAAGCAGCGCATATGGTCACTGCCTAAGCAGCGTAAAAAAAGTGATGTGGCTGCAGAAGGATTTTTGTTGCTATCAGCATTTTTTTTTTGTCACACTCGCTATGTGTTAGTTTTACCCACTATGGGATTACGTGTATTCCTTTTGAAGCTGTCTGAACGCGTGTATAGTGATCAGTAACAGCCGATCAGTGGCAAAGATGGTTTGGTGATTGCTCAAATGAGCATGGTCAGATCACTATTGGTAAATATTGCTCTGACCCATATGGATCTGCCTTCCTCTCCTCACTTGAGTTTTAAGGGAGAGAGACAGATCTGTATAATATGTTTTTAATTGTAATAAATTAAATAAAATGTTACAAAATTGTGAGACCCAAGGGCTTTTATAAAAGCCATACCCTTTGTATTAACCCCTTCCCTGCCACTGATCACTGCACAGCAGAACATTTTTTTCTTCTCTGAGCATTTTTAGGGGTTAATTTTTTTGTACAGTACTACAAAGGCTCTTATAAGAGCTATTAACCCCTTCCTTGCCCTACATGTCAAAATTCCAAGTTGGAAAATCAAAAAGCACACATCTCAAATGTGGCATTTTAACCCCCAAACAAGCTGACAAACCTATGTATGGGTGGTATCCCTGTACTCAGGAGAAGTTGCTGAACACATATTGGGGTGTTATTTGGCAGTGACACGTACCAAAATCTGTGAATTTATGTCTGAAGTACAATGTTTGTGGAAAAAAAACACACAAAAATTACTACCACAAAGTTTGACAAAGGCTGGTGGTAGAATTAGTGCATGGAAAGTGTTAAAATACCACCATTTAAAATAGCCATGGGTGTGTACTTTAAATATATGGGTTGATGGGGTATAATACACTAGCTGGCTTCAAATATGTCCCAAATGGGACATGGGTGCAGGCTGTCTGCATGTCAAAATTTCAAGTTGGAAAACCAAAAACTGCACCTCCCAAATGTGGCCTTTTAGCCCCCTAAAAAACCCAACAAACCCATGCATGGGTGGTATCTCTGTACTCAGGAGACATGGTAGAATCTATTTAGCAGGTTTTTTTTGTTCGCTTTTGTCGATGAGAAGATTTTTTATATATTATTATAGGATATGATCAAAATGATGGCATCTAAAGAAAGCCCTTCTTGTCCCGATAAAAACAATATATAATTTGTGTGGGTACAGCAAATGACAAAGAAGAAAATTACAGCTAAACACAAACCGCACAGAAATGTTAAAATCGCCATTGTCCAGAATGGCCAAAAATTTTTCAAAGGCTCTGTCCTTAAGGGGTTAACAAGGTTTCCATTATTTTCCACACTTACTGGTCTATAGTTGCCTGCCTCCTACCTCCTACCTTTCTTGTGAATGGGCACAACATTTTCTAATTTCCAATCTTCTGGGACTATTCCCGTTAACATGATTAGTTAAATAAATCTGTTAACAGTTTTGCTAGTACACCACTAAGATCTTTTAATAACGTAGGACTTATCCCATCAGGGCCCATCGACTTATTTGTCTTTACTTTAGACAGCTGAAGTAAAACCTCTTCCTCTGTAAACTTACATGCATCAAACGACCCTCATTTTTCATTTGTAAAAACTGAACAAAAATATTCATTAAGGCAGTCAGCTAGGCCTTTATGCTCTTCTACATAGCATCCTTATTTTGTTTTTAATCTAACGAATCCTTGTTTTACTTTCCTTTTCTCAGCTATGTATCTAAAAAATGTTTTATCCCCCTTTTTTACTGACAGGGCTATAGTCTCTTCTGTGTGTGCTTTGGAAGCTCTTATAGTTTGCTTTGCCTCTTTCTGCCTACTCTTATAGATCTGTCTATCTTCCTCACTCGTAACCCAAACTGACTATGTTCGCCTCACTAACTTGTATTACGTTAGATTTTAAGCTATCCCTTACATAGAGGCCCACCCCTGCCCTTTTCTTGCCTTCTCTGTCTTTTCTATATAAAGACTACCCTGGTATTGATATATATTCCAGTCATTTTTTTTACCATGTCTCAGTATACCATGTCTCAGTAACAGCCACTAAATCTACTTTCTCAGTTGCCAGTATTGCCACAAGTTCATGGATCTCATTCCCTAAACTGTGAGCATTTGTAGACATGACCCTAAGCCTATCATTTTTCAGCACACTGACTACAGGCACCTTCTGTCCCTGTTTTGGGGGGCAATTGGATTGATGTTTTATCGCCATTTAGTTTAAAACCCTCCTAGCAAAACCTCTGAACTGCTCACTGAGAACATTCGTTCACTTTTGAGAAAGATGCAAACCATCTTTTTTGTACAGTTCATTTCTATCCCAAAGAACTACCATGAGAAACAAAGCCAAATCCTTGCTCCCGACACCATTCCCCAAGCCACAAGTTAAAGTCCCTAATACGTATCCGTCTCTCATTCTGAATGTTATGCACAGCCAGCGGTACCAGGAGCCAGCTGGAGTCCAATTGATGGAGAGCTTTTATCTGACCAAGAAAGTAGCCAAGGATGTAGCAATCCCTTAAAGATGGTAGTCTAGCCATTTGGCAGTTGGTTCCAATAAGCTCCCTATAACAGAGACAGCCTGCCAGGTGGATGCTGAACATTCTTGTGGATCCTAACTGGACATACTGGATATGGTTCCAACAAAAATTGAGGAGGTCTTCAAGTCTATAACCGGTGTGGGAACTTGATGCATTTGCTCACATGTTGAAGTATCAGACTCTGATGGAACTTATACTAGTTGGCACAAAAGAAAGACCCCTGGTCAAAAGGGTTTGTTCTGCTAGTTTGAGAAGTCGATGAGAGAGATGAAATAAGAGTACTACATCCGCCATAGGAGAGGCTTGGCCATGACATTTTGGTGGCCACCCGCTGCTTCCCCTTCTGCCATGCAATAGTTTTTTTCTGCTTCTCTGTCCAGTAGTAGCCATTCTATATGTGTCTCCCATGTTGATATTCAGGGTCCTGTCTAAAATGGACATCCAGAGGTTACTGGATCATTAGTCTCAGTCTCAGATTCACCTGAAGTTATGTCCACAGTGGGACCTTGGGGTTTTTCCATCCTCTTTTTCACATGACATGCACCTCTATAGGGGGCTCCTTCTTTCTGCCCACTAAGCCATCCATATACTTGATGCCATTTGTAGTCTTCATTGACTCTTTTCCAATTTTTGGCATTCAAGGCACAGTAGATACGTTTTTATACTTTGTCAGTTCCTCTTGTAGCTTGAGTAGGGAGTGTGCAGATTTTTTTGATGTATTCTAGAGTAATACTCAGCGTACTCCACCATTGAGGAAAGCTGACGATGCAGCTCACATATCCCAAAGACTAGAAGTACCTACATTTGAAGAGCAAGGATGCTTCCATGCAACACCCATCAAAGATACCCGTGGGTAACTGATAAGTTCTATTTTCCTTAAAAAACACAAACCACTACCAGTGGTGGCTGCAGGGTCACTGAGTTCCATTATATGTTACAGGCAATTACATCCTGCTTGGAGGAACCTTCAAACACCGTGTTCTCCCTGAACACAACATTATTAACTTCATCCGACTCCGCTATGTACACTGGAATCTAGTTGTTACCTTGTCAGTTACAGGATCCATGGCATTTTGAAATGATAGCCAACATTTGGCATTTCAGATCTTTTGAATTACAAATCATCTTTTGGCTGGCTGAGCACAATGGGAAATGCAGTTTACAATTACTAGAATGCCAAAGGATGGCTATAATGTAACTTAGGTGGTTCTTATCATTAAATGTACAACAAACATACTGTATTGTGTGATGGCCCAATCTGTATTACTGTACGTTTTCATGGAAGTTATATTGGCATAGATCTTATATGGTCTTTAATGTTATAAGTACACTAAATTCACTAACAAGTGTTATTTTCATTGTAGAAAATAGTTTTTTCTCCATACAGAGATATTCCTGTCTCCAACCCGGTGTCCAGCACTGGAAGGGTGCTAAATGCTTTTTATTAATGTCTGATAGGTGTTCTCTTATCCTAAATTTTAGTTTGCGGACAGTGCAGCCAACATATTGATGGCGAACTTTCTGCAAGTAATAACGTAGATCACTGAAGTGCAACAATGTTTTGTAATTGAATATGATTTCCCATCAGTTTTAGAATAGCACGTTTGTTTCTTTAATCAGTTACACTTAGGATTAAGCGTGGAAACGCACAAAGTGCATTCTTCTCATCTTAGTGTTGCTATGCAGCTGGTAGTTTTGTTAATAATGCTTGTATGCAAAATTTAAGATTACTTTTTTTCAGAAAAGATGACAAATGGTAACATGACAAAACACAATTCATAAAAAGTGTACAATAAATCCTAAACATGCAAACGGCAAATAAGGGGCACCTACTAGCAGTGTTAAAGGCACTCTTAACACATACGCTTTATTTATACAGTGAATGTATAGAATTTAAAAAACAAAATCAACAATGATTTATATGTTGTGCAAATGCATAAAGCAATAGAACTATGCTTCTTCAAGATGCATGTGGTGTTTCATGTTTATGACATTTTTTTTTTTGGCTTGAAATGTATATTGTTCACTACCTTTTGAAAGTTGCATACCAGTCCAAAGTTGATGTCATAAACAGGGGATCATCAAATGTAAAATACATTTAAATTGTGCCTTTAATGCTATTCTGCTAACACAATGTGATGATAATTTATTCTTTACATTCAAAGTATAAATAATATTTAATTTCACAAACTGAGATCACTTATATTACCCTGTGTCATCCAGATCACCCTCAGCCACTGGGTTTTTTACCTGGTATTGCGAAACGCCAAAACATTTTGCAGACAAACTGTAGTTTTCCATGGAGAACAGTTCATAAACAAGAAAAACCGATCCTGGGCAGATGCATGGGGTGCAACTAGGGTTGCCACCTTGTCTTCAAAAAAATACCGGCCTTGCTGGTGCCTCCATAGACTTAACATTGGCATCAAGTCATTTTTGTACCGACCTGCCGGTAAAATACGGGACAGGTGGCAACCCTAGGTGCAACACACCCATGCACGCTGTATACCATGGTTGCATCAGGTGGGGAGGGTAGCATGAGGGGATGAAGTCTGTTCAGGCTGTATCGGCACAGACTTCATGCTCCACCCCCTCTCACTTGGTGCCTAGACTTCACGATCACTCGGTGCTCCAACTGATTATAAAGCTATTTGGGGACTGAGATGGCATACTGCCTGATGAAATCCGTAGAGAAACAGGAACTCCCATTCAAATTAATGGGAATGATTATTTCTAAATGTTTCCTGCTGCCAGAAAAAAAAATAACACAAGCTTTCACAAGTAGGGAGAGTGGGCTTTCCTCACTTGCTGTCTAAGTATTTCTTATTTTAACCAATTCAAAATATGCATTTTAAAGTACTGCATCAACATTTGGAGGAAGCATTTTGGGCACCAGACCTTCCCTTTAAGCATATTTATAAAAAAATAAATAAAAAAAGTGAAATGACTATAAATACTGTGTTGAGTATTTCTTCCCTTTTTTAGCAATACGTAGTAAACTGTAGTTTTAGCAGAGTTTACAGCTGCTTTTATAGAAATCTAATCAACTCAGTATTACTCACCTTATCGTGGAACTCTTCCTGCACTTTTTATCTATATAGTTTACTGCCCTTGATTAGGCATATAATCCTTGTCATGAGATATGAGGCAGCTCACACTGTACGACCATATATCTATGTGTATATACATTTGGCATTATGCCACTTATGTTACAATTTTGACAATAATTTATAGAACATTATTTCACACTATTAAAACATTTAAAACTTGCATCATATCTCCATAGGTACCTGGCTCCTGGAATTTTTTCAGCCGTGTTGAAAACTATGGTGCGTAGCTTTGAAACGGCATTCAACCTACAGGAAATACATTTTTTTTAAAGTTAGTCATGTAATGTAAATTGCACTTATGAAAAAACCACAACACTATAATAGGTTCCAATACTTAAAATATATGGCTTGCCTGACAGGCAGGGGCACAAAGACAGAAGACAAAAAGCCTAACATGACTCTAAATGATCTCTACACTTTCCTTTAAAGGGGTAGTTCAACCAAGCTAATTTTCTGTATGTTATATTTTTTTTTATACACTTGTTTCCACTTTAAAACAAATTACAGTCTTGCCGTAGTTTTACATTTAAAATAATTTCACGGGGGCCTCTAAATTCAGTACCATCCAATAAGGAAGACTTAGAGAGAGAGAAGCAGAACTGTTGCTATAGCAATGGCAGGTAAATCCAATACACATTTTTAAGAGATAGGAAAAAAGTGATAAGACAGATGCCTTTATTTCTGTTTACAAGGCGGTAAGTCATACTGCCCCTTCAAAACATTACTTCCAATTTAAATTAAGTTTATATTTTGCTCTTATATCCCTTCATGGTAGATATGGTGAAATAGTGAGTTCTAGAACAGAGTTCTGTATAAAATGTATTTTCTTCCAATGGTCCTTATAATTAAAAAAAGTAAAAATTACTACATAATCCACAGAACAACTCACTAAGTTAATCAAAGGGATAAAGCCATAATGATCCTTTGTAAACTTTCATTCCAAATTTTATCTTTGATGTAGATTTGTGTTCTCAGATAAGGATATATGGGTTAGATAATGCTTCTGATAGTTACACAGTTCCATTCATAATTAAGCAGCAATAACCTTGAAATCTGCACATTAGATATGATGGTCTGAGTTGAGGACCACCAGTTTTCTTTACTACCATCTGAAATATATTTGTCATACTGCAAACTGGGGGAGCAGACTATTGGTATTTCTTGAGGCTAGGTGTCTAACTATACCTGATCAACTACAAATGCTACATTTCCTTAGCTGCCTTTATAGCGGAGTATTATGGGAGCTTCATTACAGGTTTAGTTGGAACAGCTAGATGCTATGTGGTATTTACCAATTATTGCAATGCCAATTCATTTATATTATTTTTTATAATACAAGTATGTGGGACAGTTAAAATAGTCTGTTTACATGTTTTTATGTATATCATAATAACATTCCCATCCGAAATTCAATATGCCTTCTAAAGCCTATTATGAGAAGGTGGAGCAGAAATCCCATAGGACTTCCTAATCAGACAGAGAATCGGTGTTAGCTAATAGGGAAAGATAAATCATAACTGTGCATGCTCTGATAATGGCCCCTTCCTCTTATACACTGATGGGGGCACAAATGTGTTGAAAAGGAGATAGGAAAGATACAATTTATTTTGTTTTTGTTCATGCCACATAAACACCTATTAAACATGCATCACTTTTGCAGACATAACATACCCGTTAAGGTGATGCTCAAGAAAAGGTCACACACAAAAAGTAAAGAAATATAAATGGCCATCTATAGTTTAATCACTAGATTTTAAAATACATGATCCTAAAACACATTTTTGACCTTGAAGCAACTTGAATGAACTCAGAATCCTCTGAATTAACCCATCAATGTATATTAAGCTTGATAGCTGCAGAACTAGAGATACTGTAAAAAGCACACCTTGATCAACTCTGCCATATTTAGATGTCAAGTTTGCTAATGTTAGGATTGAGGATAATTTTAAGTATCCTCCGGTCAACATTGTGTTTTATATCCAAAACCTGTAGTTTTCCCAAGTCACAGGAAACTTAAATGCACATACAACTAAGAAACATTTTCCTAATTCATATAAGGATTACATATATACATAACTGTCAAGATACGGTTAAGCAAATATAACAAAGAAATAAAGCAAATGCAGACAAGCATAGAATATTACATAAAGCTAGGTGTAGAGCTGAACAATATACATTATATATTTTCAATAAAATGCTAAGATTAGTTTGAAATCCATATGTAACAGACACAGATGCATTATAGTTTGTATCCTATGGTCTATACCTACACAAACATTATAATCCGTGACATATTCACACGTGTTGCGTTATAGCGTAGTGTTGTTGTTTTTGCTAACTGTACTACCATTAGAAAACACACACCGCCTTTTACATAGATTGATAGAAACGTGAAGATAGCAATACAGTGGTGGCAAAAGCGTTTCAAAATGTGTGTTGCTCGTGAAAACCATACTCACTGCTCTTCGGGACAGGGATCTCTTCAGCATGGACTCGTCTCTATAAGATATAAGATACTCTGTATCCAAAGTGCTCTTTGCCTGTGATTATAACCGTAAACAATCCCTCTTAGTTACCCTATGAAGGACTCTTTCTTCTTCTGGTTTTTCTATTCCCCTCTTCCCCCCGCTGTGTATCTGATCCTGTGGGTGTGAGTACGTCTCCTGGGATGTAATAGCAGTTTCCTGCCCGCCCCCTACTGCGTGCCTGTGTATCTGTGTTTTGTAGACACCAGTTATCACAGTGATGGCTAACCTTTGGTATTCCAGCTGTCGTGGACTACATTTCCTGTAACGGAGTGGCTGGCTGAGCATCATGGGAAATGTTCTCCAGGACAGATGGAATGCAAAGGTTAGCCATCGTTGCAACGACATGAAATCGCAATACTTTCTGTCCATTTTTATTCAAACCCGCATATATATAACAAGTTAGGCACTGTGCTCAAATACGCTGTAACTCCCAGCCTCCAAAAATGGAGTCAAGAGAGCACTAATAAATTATTAATAAAATACTCGCATCATAATAGTCAGATAAATGGATATCTGAGCAAGCGCAGGTTTGGTGTTTGCATTTTATTTCGGCGTATGGTTATATGGATTTAGTTTTGTTGAGTGCATTACAGCGGACACGTGCGTGACGCTTTCTGCTATTTCCATGGAATACATTTCTTTGACACGACGTTTATTATATGCTGCGCAAATAAAAACTTCGTCGTTGTTGTTTTTTTAAGCTACAATATGTACGTTAAAATTGACAATAAAACGTATTATATATAGATTGATAGATGTGAAGTTAGTGAACTATAGGTTAGATTTACCTGGTTGTGCGCTTTGCATGTCTGAGTCGTTCAGTGAGTGGGTGTGTGTCCAGCAAACAATTAACAAAAGACTCAGCAGGAAAACAATGAACAATGGGTGTGTGAAAAGGAGGGGGTTAGGTGAAGAAAAAGCCCTTTGTTTCTCTGCCCATACGAAGATAGGGAAGACAGACCCTATTACAGGGAGCTGCAGGAAACGGCTCAGCTCTCCTACTGTAGGGGGAGGAAAAGAGGCACATTCTTGTCCCATGAGGGATACATCAGAAGAAAGTGGGGGAGCACTTAAGAAGAGGCCCCATACCCCCGAAATTTGCTTTAACATTTTTCGAAATGGTGAAAATTTCTAATTTTCAAATCTTAGTCAGTAATGTATTCTATTAATTTACTAATAGATGTATTACACTAACTTTATAGCGTGCAAAAAGAAGGCTTATATATTGGAGAATGGTGTGCTTTGCTTTAGCAGCTGTGTGTTTTGGATGGTAACTGCAGGAATAACATAAGGAGCTGCATACTGGCACATGGAAGTGCTGAAACAGTGCTGTGTCTGTTGCACAAACGAAGCAGAACTTCAGCTAACAAGTTGGCCATGAGAAACCAACTTCTGCTTATATTCCGACACTTGGCTTGGGAACCTAGCTGCAATCAATTGCCTCTGAAAGTTAACATTGAATACAGTTTTAGTGAATTTCATTTTGTGATCCTGTTTCATTAGATTTCATGTATAAAATTACTTTTAAATGTTTTGCTCTTTTCCCAAAGGCAAAGTACTAACAATACAAGCTCTAATTCAATTTACTATGCACTTCGAGTAAAAAGATATATATTTAAAACACAAAATTAGGTGTTTGTGCCTTTCAGCCATCTAGTTGCATTTTGGGATTGTTTCCATAATGCAACATCCTCAACATCTCACTTTATATGTGAGGGCAGAGCCTACACAGAAGTCATAATATACACCCACTGCTCCTTTTCTGGCTGATGCTTTTGACTGAGGCATTGATAGGTGGCTTGTGTGCAGTTTTTCACCTGCCTTCCACCAACCTTCTAAGAAAGTGACCAGAACTGAGCAACATGGTGCTACCTCCCATTGTGTTGTTATATCCTTTAGATTTCTAAACTTCCACCCATTCATTGAAATCCATTTTTGTAAACTCTGAGACCTCTGTATTTGAAACTGCAGGAGTTTGTTTTGATAAGGAATTCCTAGAAGATTTTTGTAGTAATTTCCCTCCCTCCCTGTGATGTCATCTAGTTTTTTGACAACCGGTAATAGAAGCAATGAGTATCTCAGTGCCATAGAGTGAGACTTATCTACTGCAATGCAAGTGTACTGTATTACCTTATGTACCACAAAATGGCGCTGCACAAACAAACTGTATATGGGGATTGTATGAAGCACTTACATAACTTATCTCTACATTATTGTTGGAGAAAGACCATTATATTTATTGGATGAGGGTTTATATATATATATATATATATATATATATATATATATATATATATATATATATATATCCATATATATATCCATATATAAAATCATGTATTATTAACATGAATCAAAACCAGTAAATTAAGCGATCATAGCCACTTTAAAGTAATTTACATTTTGCTTACTATTCAGCCCAGCTCCAAAATCTTGGACCGCCTATAATATATATCATTTGTGTTCGGGCATAAAAGCAGTATGAGAATGTTAGAAATAGTTATGTAAATCCTTATGTTAAATATACACAAATATGACAAAAGTCAGTTGTGCTGTGCCGGAACCAGCACTGTGGTAGGCCTGTAATAAAAGATGGGGCTATATATATATATATATATATATATATCACACCATTATCTGCCCTGCTGTCCCAAAACCCAGGAGCAAACCATTTGCAGGAACCCCCCACCAAATTTAACATCCTTATCCTAAATATCTTGAAAATCCATGTTGAGGATTTCTGTACCATTATCCGATAAATGGATAGGGTCTAGGACACTTCAGCGCGGTGACTTCATCGCTGACAGTTCAGCGCGGCAGTTAGAAAGCTGAACTGTCAGCAATGAAGAATAACGCGGCCGTTTCATCGCGGACGCGGCTATGTAAGGGCTGACGGTTCAGCGCTAAACTGTCAGCTCTTACAAACGTACAAGTTAAAATAAAATACCCCCCTAATAAATGAATCCCTCCCCAAAGTGCCCCCCCAAAACCACAATACTAAAATTAACCCCCGAACCCTAATACTAACCCCCTAAACCCTAATACAAACCCCGAACCCTAATACTAAAATTAACCCCGAACCCTAAAAACTAATTCTAAACCCTAATTCTAACCACCCTAAACCCCAATACTAAAATTCTAATTCTAACACTCTATCTTCTAACTGTAACACATTAAAACTCACCTTTAGCGATGAAATGTCCCACGATGAAATATCCTGCGACGAGCTGTCGTGTGGATACCATCTGATCTATATAAACCCGGACAAAAACCCTAAAAACATGTATGCCGTAAACTTAAGAAACCCAAAGTAAGCATACAATTTTGCAGGAATATGTTACGTTTTTTTTTAGGATATTCTGAAATGCATGGGATAGTTTCACAAATTCCCAAGAGACCTTTGGGTTCTTGTGCACTGATACGTCCATGAACATATTCAAATCTACAGCAATTATTAGGGACCCTATTATAATTTCATCTTGTGACTGAACCTCCGTCACTGGGGTTCTTGGAAAGAACTAATGGCCAACCATCTCCCTATATAGATTATGGGAAGCAAAAAAGGGGGTTGCTTCCAGCGCTCAGTGAATAATACCAACAGTGAAAGAAAACAATACTTAGCACAGGAACACTTGTCGTATGCTGACTGAACCTGAAAAATAAAATATACCAGAAACCTAGTGCAAAATGTATAGCACTCCTCAGTATAATTGGTGGAACAAACTAATAGTGTGATAAAACACTCACAAACACAAGGAGCGTGGAATATGCACTTTAGTAATGTTATCCATGCACCCTCTTGACCATGGATTGGTGTCTCAGGTGATTATAGGAAATGATATCGGTCAGCCCAATAACGGTTCCAATAATTTATTATCCAATAGACCAGAACAATGAATCAACATACAAGCATACAGATGTCCATTTCAAAGTCCACATAAATATAAAAAATAGTAGTAAAAAACCAAACCCGTGAGGCACTGAGTCCTACCAAGCGTCATCTAACTGCGCTTTGGTGCTGCGCAGGACTTCCGGGTGTATGGTGGCTCACAGGAATCAAAAATCACCCAACACGTTTCTTCCAAAAAACGGATTTCATCAAGGGAATGCCTTTGTCGAAAACCACGTTGGTTTTATAGCCCTCCTCTAATGCATTGGAAGCAATAATCTTCAATGATGTTTGAAATTAAGATGAATTTTGACGAAACATGATGTGTGAATGAACCTTTTTCGGCTTTCACATACTTTCGTATCTTTGAAAAAAGTCTAATTGAGCCGAATTTCAGTTGAATTTGTACAAAGTACATTATCCAATTAAAGTGCCAATGATCCATTAATTACCATGCTTTAATATATATTGCATCTTTAGCTGGAAAATGAACTGTAAGAGGATGTTCTTTACAAATACAAATTATTTAATTAAATATGTAAAATACCAATTACATAAAATATTGCATAAAAAAGGACACTTTAATATGAGCACCTTTGACAAAATCTCTCGTGCTAAAATGCTTATCATGATGAGCTAATTCCAAAACAAAAGTGCACATCTACACACAATTCTAAACCCTGATTATAATACGACCCCCAAACTTTGAATATTCCTTTAGGAAAAGAACTAAAAGCCTGCATATAAGACTATCCCATAGGAAAAAGTTTAACTTGTATACAGTGTCATCCCGCAGGGGGTGCGGACCACACCGGGTGACACCCGTGCTGCCGGCATCCCCCCCACAGCGCATCGCGCTGCTAACAATTTTTTTTTTTTTTATGGCAGCCGCATCCAGTGGATTCGGCTGCTGGAAAAAAATAATAATAATTACGTCACATCCGTTGGCTGTGTTTCCCTCCTCCGTGCAGGAGGGAAGACTGCCGGGGACACGGAGCAGAAAATAAGGTAAGTACTGGGGAAGGGGGAGGAGGGTGGTATAAAACGAGCAAAATACTGGCATTTTGCGGGGTTAAATCCTGGCATATTGAGGGGTTAAATCCTGGCATGTTGAGGGGGAAAAAACCTGGTATATTGAATGGCTAAATCCTGGCATATTGAGGGGAAAAATCCTGGCATATTGAATGGCTAAATCCTGGCATATTGAGGGGTTAAATCCTGGCATACTGAGTGGCTAAATCCTGGCAAATTGAGGGGGAAAATCATGGCATATCAAGGGGCAAAATCATGGCATATTGAGTGGCTAAATCCTGGCATATTGAGGGGTTATATCCTGGCATATTCAATGGCTAAATCCTGGCATATTGAGGGGTTAAATCCTGGCAAACGGAGTGGCTAAATCCTGGCATATTGAGGGGTTAAATCCTGGCCACATTGAGGGGTTAAATTCTGGTATATTGATGTTAACTCCTGGCATATTGATGTTAAATCCTGGAATATTGAATGGCAAAATTCTGTCATATTGAGGGGTTAAATGCTGCAATATTGAATGGCAAAATTCTTGCATATTGAGGTGTTAAATGCTGCAAAATTTAATGGCAAATTGAGGGGTTAAATGCTGGAATACTGAGTGACAAAATGCTGGCATATTGAGGGGTTAAATGCTGGAATATTGAATAGCAAAATAATGGCAAATTGAGGGGTTAAATGCTGCAATATTGAATGGCAAAATTCTGGCATATTGAGGGGTTAAATGCTGCAATATTTGATGGCAAAATTCTGGCATATTCAGGGGTTAATTGCTGGAATATTGAATGGTGAAATTCTGGCATATTGAATGGCAAAATACTGGCATATTGAGTGACAAAATACTGACATATGTAATGGCAAAAGAATGGCATATTTCATGGTGTAATAATACTGGCATATAATTGGGCAAATTGGCTGGGGCATATTAAATGGCAAAATAATACTGGCATATTATTAGGCAAATTGGCTGGTTATTAATGGCAAAATAATATTGGCATATTATTGGGCAAATTGGCTGGCTTATTAACAGCAAAATAATACTGGCATATTACTGGGCAAGTTGTGGTTTATGAATGACAAAATAACACTGGCATATTAATGGGAAAACTGGTTTATTTTAATTAGCAAAGTGATGCTGTGGCATGGTCTGTGGGCAAAATAACATGTACTATGAGGAAAGTGACACTGGCTAGTTCTGTGGGGCAAAGTGACACTGTGGTATGCCAAATCGTGGAGGTGCAATATGAGTGCAAGCCAAGTGCTGTGGGTGCAATATAGTTGCATGGCAAGTTCTGTGGGTACTGTGTGATGCTGTGTTAAGTTCTTTAGGTGCAATGTGGGTGCAGAGGAAGGGAATAAAAACAAGGAATGCCATTTTTAAATAACATTTTTGTTACATATGAAAATAGTTAAATATAATATTAAAAAATTCAAATAAGTATAAATGAAACTAGTTATAGAGCGAGAGATAGAGAGATGTCTGTGTGTATAGATATGTAAAGTTTTAGAATTGTACAATTGTCACCTCGTGGGGCTCCTGTGTGTCGCATAATTAATGGCGGTCCCATGTGTGGCATATTTATTGGGCCCCATGTGTGGCATAATTAAGGGGCTCTTTTGTGTGGCATAATTATAAGGCGCTTGTGTGTGGCATAATTAAAGGGCGCCTGTGTGTGTGGCATAAATAATGGGGCTCTGGTGTGGCATAATTTATGGGGCTCCTGTGTGGCATAGTTATGGGGCTCCTGTGTGTGGCATAGTTAATGGGCTCCTGTGTGTGACATAATTTGTGGGGCTCCTGTATGTGGCATATTTAATGGGCCATCTGATTGGCATTACTAAGGAATCTGTTTGGCATGGTATTGGAGGAAATCCAGGGGGGTGAGGGCAGTGAGTTACCGCACCGGGTGACACCAACCCTAGTGACGCCTCTGCTTGAATATATTCCCATGTAAATTGCTTTGTCATATTGAATAAAAATTGTGATATAAAAAAATTAATTTCATGTTTTTATTTCCTTTTATGTGCCAATGCTGCCCCTACCCCCCAGACTTGCCCAATACTGTCTGTCCCCCCTCACTTCTCCCAAGGGAGGTTGTAGATCCAGATTATGGGCCCTGGCTTTGAAAAGGGGTTCTGTTTTGGGGGATGCACTTTGCATTGACTTTACAATATATATGCTGTTGTTACCCCTGGTTGTCCACTGTACCCTTTACTCATGTCCCCACATTGTACCCTCTGTCATCCTGACCAGGGCTGGTCAGGCTTATGTGCTATAACTGTATGTTTAATGTGATTATTTAGCCAGATTCTGTTTTGTATATTGGTTTATGTCCAATGCATAATTCTGAGAGTAGAGCACTCTCATTGACTACAATGTGTCACAAGGGAGTCAGAGACAATATTGATAGTTTTCTCCCTCATTCCTTGTTCTGTGTTAATTGAATATACTGTTAAACTAATTGTGATGTTTTATTGAATATCTGTAGCAGGTCTGGTTAATTGCTGTTTAGTTCCTGGTGTGTTGCATGTTAATACATTAGTTGAGTTATGTTAATTTGATTATGTCTCTATATATACTCTGTGTATGTTCAAATAAAGTGTTATTATTCTTTATCCTGCATTTCGGCTGGTGATTTGGATGGCTGGAGAGATCAGGAGATCCGGGACTAAAATCACTCTTGTCAGCCCATGTAAGGAAAATTCCGGTGGGCCGCCTTCCCTTAGGCCGCTGTGGCCAATTTAGGCAGTTCGGCGGTGGGAGAGAGAGACATGAGAGTGGGAGAGATAGAAACACAGGTGAAATAGAGACACCAGGGGGGGGGGGGAGAAACTACGGGCGGAGATAGAGTCACAACAGGGGGAGAGAGAGAGTCACAACGTGGGGGAAAGAGACACTACCGAAGGGTTAAAGAGAGACACTACAGAAAGGAGAGAGATACACTGTAGAAAGGAGAGATTTCTGCACTACAGAAATGAGAGAGAGATGCTACAGAAATGAGAGAGAGATGCTACAGAAATGAGAGGGGGACAGAATGACTGGAGAAATGTGAGGGGGAGAGAGACTACAGAAATGAGAGGGGGAGAGAGAGACTACAGAAATGAAATGAGGAGAGAGAGACTACAGAAATGAGATGAGGAGAGAGAGACTACAGAAATGAGATGAGGAGAGAGAGACTACAGAAATGAGATGAGGAGAGACAGACTAGAGAAATGAGATGAGGAGAGAGAGACTACAGAAATGAGATGTGGAGAGAGACTACAGAAATGAGATGGGGAGAAAGAGACTACAGAAATGAGCAGAGAGAGATACTACAGACACAAGGGGGGAGAGGAGAGAGATACTACTTAACATGGGCAGTTCCCCTCCCAAGAAAAAGACTATGGATCTGTTCCTGTGGTGCAATCTCAGCACTGGGCTGGGTATTGGGGCGAGTGCTGTGAGTGCATTCTCAGTGTTGTCGTAAGTCCTGGTTTAAGTCTTGTGAGTGCAAATAAATGGCAAAATGACATTGGCAAATGAATGGCAATTGGCAAAATAACACTGTGCCAGGGTTGAGGTTTTTGGAGCATAGAGCAGAGGATGCTGTCTCTTGCTAGTAACCCTTACCAGGTGGTCCACAGGTGTATATAGGCAGAGCACCCTGGTAAGGATAGGGGCACGAGAGTGCCACAAAAATAATAAAAGATAAATCCAAAAAGCAAAGTCAGGAATAGTCCAATAGATCAGGGCAGGCAGCGGTCAAGAGTAGTAGAATAATTCAAGCAGGGGTCAGGGTTCAGACAAAAAGAGTAATCCAGGAGACAAGCCAAAGGTCAGGTATCGGGAAATCCAATAGATATTGTCGCGTACTCAGGGGTGGCGAAGCATAGAGCAGGCAACCCTGACGGGTAAAAAGGGGTAGGCAGAAAGAGTGGTCAACAGACAGTCCAATGGTCGAGGCAGGCAGCTAGGGATCAAAAACAAGGAGGTAGGGCGAGGTTCAAGGATAAGAGAAGGTAGGATCAACGATGAGGATATCCAAGGGTCAAAACCAGGTAGACAAATATTCGTAGTAGCGAGAAGGAAGGAGACTGAGGAAGTACACCAACTAGCTCAACAAACAAAATATAAAAAACAATATACTGCGCCTTATGTGGTGGTAAAAGCAGCACCAAACCAAACTAGTGTTCCACTTCTAGTTAAACATACAAATAATACAACAAGTGAATCAGTGCGCTATGCGAACACTTCACACACTTAGTTACCCTTTATATAGAGGCATGGTATCCTCCACGTGTTATATAGAGGGGAAAACAAAGTAAAAATACAAAATAGTGAAGTATGTCATATACAAATAAAGTTGTGATGGTAAAAACAAAGTCAGACCACTTTCAAGACACTTGAAAAAGCCTCTAGTAGGTGAAACGTGTTGTGAGGAGACCTGGCTGCTACAAGACACGGAGCACTTTAAAGAGACTTTTACCTGCATTTGAAATCTACTTTTTTAATATCTATTGAAGGAAAGTGCCATTTGCCATACCCCTATAGGGGCCCCTGGATGTCTTTTTTACTGAGCATAGCGCTCAGGGAAATGTGAGTGGTCCGACTGTTTTTACCATCACAACTTTATTTGTATATGACATACTTCACTATTTTGTATTTTTTACTTTGTTTTCTCCTCTATATAACACGTGGAGGAAACCATGCCTCTATATAAAGGGTAATTAAGTGTGTGAAGTGTTAGGATAAGGCACTGATTCACTTGTTGTACTAGCTCAACAAGCAAGCAAGGAGTGAAGCAAACTGGGGGTATCAATAGTCGCTGACCTCCCTGAGTCCCTCCTCCCAACACCAAGTCTCCTCCTCCTCCATAGACTATACAGAGGAGGAGGGAGGAGGGAAAATACTACTCCTCCTCTGTCTGGTCCTACAGGACCCGCCCTGAGATTAGGGTTGCCACCTGGCATCAGGTCAATGTTAAGTCTATGGAGACAGTACCAAGGCCGGTATTTTTTTGGAGAAAAGGTGGCAACCCTACCTGAGATGTGACGCCTACCAGAGGTAAGACACGCCCCCTAGCTGTTGCTGGAACATGCGCGCTAGACAAGCGCGGTGTGCCCACAACTTGAGGCCTGGTATGCGGCCTACCCCACGGCCGCAAGATCGCGCACCGAGATGGCTCCAGCCTCCCAGATACAGCCCTGGAAGTGGACCCTCGGTGCAGAGTAAGTGAAGGACCCTGGGCCCAACAGACTCCCCTCCTTACGAGTGACCTGCGGTCGAGTGCAGGAGAGGGTCTATCAGGATGAGCACAGTGTAACGCCCTGATCCTGGCATGGGCATGTATGTTGGAAATGGGTTTCCAGGTGCGCTCTTCAGGTCCAAAACCTTTCCAAAGTATGAGGTACTCAAGGCAGCCACGTCTTAGCCAGGAGTTCACAATCTTGTCAACCTCATATTCATCGGAACCAACTACAGAAACAGGAGGAGAGGAATCTTGTTTTCTCTGCAGATCGGGATCTGGAATCCATTTTTTCAGAAGGGAGACATGAAAAACTGGATGGATACGCCAAGCATCTGGTAGTTGAAGACGAACAGCAACTGAACCAACAAGTTTTGTGATGGGGAATGGACCAACGTATTTAGGACTCAACTTTTTGGATGGACTGGCATTTTGATATGTTTGGAGGATAACCAAACCTTGTCGCCTACTTGGTAGGAGGGTTGAGGTTGTCTTCGTTTATCTGCATACCTCTTGTGGTCCTGCTGGGCCTTGATCAGATTCCTCTTGAGGATCAATAGACCTTGGTGAAGGAGTTGAAGACGTTTGGAGGGTAAATTCAAGGATCGAGGTGAAAAGCAGGATCATAGCCATAATTGGCGTTGAACAGAGACATACCTATGGAGCTCTGGAGGTGGTTATTGTAGGCGAACTCAGCTAGTGCTAACAGTTGAAGCCAGTCATCTTGTAGATGCGAATATAGCAGTGGAAGTACTGCTCCAGTGTCTGGTTGGTTCTTTCAGTTTGTCCGTTGGTTTGAGGGTGGTGTGCTGAAGAGAGAAGTCGCTTGATCTGTAGACCTTTGCAGAGGGCAGACCAGAAATGGGAGGTAAACTGGACTCCTTTGTCAGAAAGGATAGTACGAGGCATACCATGAAGACGGAAAATGTTTTGGATAAATAGGTTGGAGGTCTCGATAGCTGTAGGCAGACTGCGGGCTGGGACAAAGTGAGCCATTTTGGTGAGTCTATCTACTACCACCATGATGGTATTATGTTGTTGAGAGAGTGGTAAATCCACTACAAAATCAACTGTGATGTCCTCCCAGGGATGAGTAGGAATAGGTAATGGCTATAGGAGTCCCACGGGTTTAGAATTGGTACTCTTGGAACATGCACATACATCACAGGAGTGGACATACTGGAGGACGTCTTTTCTTAGAGTAGGCCATCAAAACGTTCTATTGGCCAGATGGAGGGTTTGTTTGAAACCGCCGTGGCCAGCCAGATGATTGTCATGAAGAGACTGGAGGACGGAGTATCTGGCTGGTTTAGGGACATAAATCAAATCATCCTTAAAAAAGAGGACTTGTTTAGGTTGAAGTGAAGCAGTCTCGGGATTGCGAGACGCCTGCTGACTATATTTTAGGAGTTCAGTGAGAAGAGGAGTTTGAAGGGCAAGGAAGTGTCCTGGATGTAATATGGTGTTCTGCGTAGGAAATGTGTTGGTAGGAGACTTATACATCCGAGATAGCATATCTGCTTTTCCATTCTTAGATCCGGGACGGTAGGTGATATGGAGGGAAAAGAGCATGAAGAAGAGTGCCCACCTTGCTTGTCGAGGACACAATCGTTTGGCTTTTTGTAGATATTCGAGATTACGGTGGTCCGTATGCATGGTCACTGGATGTAAGGACCCCTCCAATAAGTGGCGCCATTCCTCAAGCGCTTATTTGATGACCAGTAATTCCTTATCCCCTACGCTGTAGTTGATCTCCGCTGGAGATAGGTGTTGGGAGAAAAAGGAGACAGGATGGAGAAGTTCCTTATCGCCATGCCTCGACGTAAAAGGCCTTCTTGACATCAGGTAGGATAAGCACTTTTGCGGCGATAAATTTTGCCTTAAGGGTGGTGAAAGCTTCTTGTGCACGAGGAATCCACCTGAAGGCAGTTTGTTTACTGGTTAGATGAGGGATTGGTTGAACGATCTTGGAAAAATTATGTATGAATCTCCTGTAAAAGTTAGCAAAGCCAACAAAGTGCTGTACTGCTTTCACAGATGTGGGAACTGGCCACTGAAAAATGTATGTGATTTTCTTTGGATCCGTTTCGATGTGACCTGGCGTGAGAAGGTACCCCAGTAATTCTACCTTAGTAGATTCGAATATACATTTCTCCAACTTTGCGTACAGGTGGTTTTGTTGGAGGCGAGTGAGTGAGTTTTCGAGGACGAGTAGATTAAAATATCGTTGAGATAGATCACTACAAACAGATCGAGCATGTCTCGGAAGATGTCGTTTAAAAAATGCTGGAAAGTGGCAGGGGCATTGCAGAGCCCAAAAGGCATGACTTTATACTCTAAATGCCCATATCTGGTACGAAAGGCATTTTCCATTCATGTCCCCTGAAAATTTGTACGAAATTGTAAGCATGTAGGACAGGGCTCGACAAACCCTGGGCGCCAGGTCGCCATGGCGACCAGGAAATCAGACTTGGCGCCCGGGTGCTGTTTGTCACAGGGTGCCCTTGCTGGCTGCCATCCGTTTTTCTTTTACTTTCTTTTTCAGCGCGAGGGGAGAAAGTCTGTGTGGATCACACAGACTGTAAGCTCCGCCCCCTCGCGCAACACGCTGTAGTGCCGAGTGTCACGTGACAACACGGCACAGGAACCGAAAGAAGATCGGGCTCCAGCATAAATGTCCCCCTCCCCTGCAATGAGGTAAGCAGCAGGGAGGGAGGACACTGTAAGAAATATTTTTTTGTTCTTTAAAAAAAAAAAAAAAAAACAACACAAAAATGCTGTGTATATAACTGGCTGTGTATGTATGTGTGAATGTAACTGGCTGTGTATGTGAATATAACTGGCTGTATGTGGTATGTGTGAATGTAACTGGCTGTGTATGTGGTATGTGTGAATGTAACTGGCTGTGTATGTGGTATGTGTGAATGTTACTGGCTGTGTATGGGGTGTGTGGGAATGTAACTGGCTGTGTATGTGGTCTGTGTGTATGTATGAGTGAATATAACTGACTGTGTATATGGTCTCTGTGTGTGTGTATGTATGTGTGAATGTAACTGGCTGTGTATATTGTGTGTGTGAATGTAACTGGCTGTGTATGTATGTGTGAATGTAACTGGCTGTGTATGTGGTGTGTGTGAATGTAACTTGCTGTGTGTGTGAATGTAACTGACTGTATGTTGTGTGTGTGTGAATGTAACTGGCTGTGGATGTGGTGTGTGTGAATGTAACTGTGTGTGTGTGTGAATGTAACTGTGTGACAAAGACATATTTCAAAACCGTAGATAAAAACACTTATTTGAATGCTAAAAGCTACCATGATAATAGGTGGATACAGAACATCCCAAAGGGAGAATTCTTGCGTACACGCAGAAATTGCACAAATGTCAGACTTTTTGACACACAGGCAGATGTAATTGGCAACAGGTTCCTCGAGAAGGGATACGATAAACGAAAAATAGAGAACAGTAAAAAATATGCCAGAAACATAAATAGGGAAAATCTTTTTTCTAATAATAATAAAATTAAGGACAACAAAATAAAGAAGTTTAGGATAAATGAAATCAATGGCATCAAGATTAATAGACAACCACAACAGTTGCAAGATACTGTTGCCCTAAACAAAAAGCAAAACAACATTAAAAAAGAGAGTGGAAGTAGTTTCGAGATGGGCCTAATTACCACGTTCTCGGATAAAACTGGTGTAATTAAAAATATTCTGGACAAACATTGGCATGTTATCCAAACAGACCCTTTTTTGGGTAAAATTCTTCCACCAACCTGCAGAGTCATTTGTAGAAAAAATGCAAATCTAAAGACCCTCTTGGCGCCATCCGATCTAACAAAAAAGTTTAAGGATTTTAAAAAAGCAGAAGGTCCCACACAGAATAATTTCCTGGAGACCAATAAAGGATGGTATCGCTGTGGACGCTGTGGCCACTGCGATATCTGCCCGAAAAAGAAAGACAGTTTTGTATGTTTCACCACCAATAACCAATATAGTATTCAGAGGTATGTCTCCTGCACAACTAAATTTGTCATATACATGCTTGAATGCCCGTGTGGCCTCCAGTATGTTGGCCAAACAAGTCGTTTTTTCAAAAAAAGGCTATATGAACATAGATATAACATCAGAACTGGCTTCCTAAAACATACAGTATCTAAACATTTTAAGGAATTTCATGGTAAAAATGACACCCTTCTTAAGGCCTGGGTCATTGAGCAAATAATTTTGGGGACTAGGAAGGGAGATCGCCATCTGATGTTAAGAAAGAGAGAAACCTTTTGGATTCTTACACTGAATACATTGGTACCAAGAGGCCTTAATGATAAGTTCGATATTATACCATTTCTTGAATAATTTTACGGGGTTTTTTTTTTTTTTGATTTTGTCTTAAATTATATCTGCAGTGTATTCACATACAGAGGTATGCTATATGTTATATATATATGAAAATATGTCCAATTTGTTATTGGACCATGTATCTATACAATGGTATGCAACATGTTGTGTATATATGTTAATATGTTCAATTTGTAATTAAACCATGTATCTATACAATAGTATGCAACATGTCAAAAAATGAAAATATGTTTAATATGTTTAATTTGTAACTAGACCATGTATCTATACAATAGTATGCAACATGTCAAAAAATTAAAATATGTTTAACTTGTAACTAGACCATATATCTATATAATAGTATGCAATATGCTTCAAGCATACTAGGTGTGTGTTTTTTATATTGATTTTCTCTACATTATAGCTGCTATACCCTGTTTTATGTCTCTATCATGATTCTGCATGCACTATTACTTGCTTGCTATTTACCACCTGTCATTCCTCTTTCTATTTTCGCCCCTCCCCTTTCTCCTCCCCGTTTTCCATTCTTTCCTTTTTGCTAGTTCTTTCCTTCCCCTTTTTTTCTTTCATCTATTTCCCTTCTCTGCTTCTATGTCCCTTTGGTATCAGCAGACCATCCTTTCCCTTTGGTATATCAAAATGAAGATCTTCTTGCCTACGGCGATTTCGCGGTCCCCCACCCGCTATGCCGGCTATGCGGTTGGAGGACGCGTCACCATGGCAACAAGACGCTTCTTGATGACGATTACGTCTTTTTCGGAAGCGTTCTGTATTTGAACTTCCGGTTTATCGGCAACATAGTTTGCAATCTACTATCCAGCTGTAAAGTATCATCAATCAGAATCCAATTTTCGCGGGGCTTTTTTCTGTTTTGTATATAAGAGTGCCTTTTCCCACTGCCTGTATGCACACTCACCCACCAGCTGAAGAAGTTTTTTATGAAACGCGTCCTGAGGGGTGTCCTGTTTTTTTGTGTATGTGCTTACAGTGTATATTCTATACATATGTTCTGTACCTGGCCAGGTGAACAACACTATACTAGCAGTGGGTAAGGTTGTACTACTATATACATATTTTATATATTATTTTATTCTACTTTACCGCATATTGATATCATTTTGTGTTTTATTTGTGTTTTTTGTTATTATTTTGTGGTACTAGACTCATTTATAGTCTTTTTACCTTATATATATGTACATTTGGTATAATAAATAATTTTTTCTATTTTTATAAATTATGTCCTGTTCTTTTTGGGGTATATTTTAGCGCTGTCTCTCTTTTTATTAATCCTGTAACTGTGTGTGTGTGTGTGTGTGTATGTATGTGTGAATGTAACTGGCTGTGTATGTGAGGTGGGTGTATGCCACTGTGTCCGTGCGATTTTGTGATGTGCCGTTGTCTGGCTCCTACATTTTTTGGCTGGCTCCTAACACTAAATTAAATTTGTCAAGCCCTGATGTAGGAGATCCAATTTGGAGAAGATCTGGGCATGACGAAGACGATCCATCAATTCTAGCATAAGTGGGAGTGGATATTTGTTCTTCACTGCAATGTTGTTTAACTCTCTATAGTCAATGCAGGGTCGTAGTCCCCCATCCTTCTTACCGACAAAAAAGATGCCTGCTCCAGCTGGTGAGGTCGAAGGTTGGATGAACCCCTTACGTAGACTCTCCTCCAGGTATTCTTTTACAGTTTTCAATTCGGGTTCAGATAGAGGAGAAATACGACCAAACTGAATTGCCGCTCCGGGGAGCAACTAGATGGGGCAGTCATAAGGTCGATGGGGAGGTAGACCTTCTGCCTCTTTCTTATCGAATACTTGGTAGAATTGTCTATAAGGAGAAGGGATCTGAATGTCTCTTTGAGTATTCGAGGCACTCTCTTGAACCACTGAAATATGAGCTTATTGGAGGCAAGGTTGTTTGCAGGTGGCGGATGAAAAGGACACATTTCCTGACAACCACTGGATCACAGGGTCATGTTTTCTGAGCCAGGGAAGTCCCAGGATGAGTGGAAACAACAGAGATTGTACCAGATTGAATTTAATAGTCGCGCGGTGAGTAGGACCGATGCTGAGAATAACAGGGATAGTTTCTTTGGTAAAAGGACCTGAGATGATGGGACTTCCATCGACAATTTGAATGGGTAGAGGAGGTATCTTGGGTTGTGAGGAGATTCTTAAAGACAGAGCCAAAGTCATATCCAGGAAACAGTCACTGGCTCCGGAATCGATAATCGCTGTTTGGGAGATGGTTTTAGCGTCCCACTGTAGGGAAACAGGGAGAGAAAGATGAGGAGCGGTACCACCCAGAAGCAAAGGCGCAGGGAAGGAGTGTATCTTGCCTCGTGCAGTGAGTATGGGACATATAGAGACAGCGTGACTGGATTTCCCGCAATGCACAGGTTGTCTTGTTTTCTTCTAGCCTTCTCGGCATCAGATAATGGGCCTCTTGCCATCCCAATTTGCATGGGTTCTTCAGTAGTTTGAGCAGGCATGGGTGGCAGAGGAGGTAGCGAAGGGGTGTGAACTGGTGCCTGGAATGGTCCAGCTAAAGCAGCACGTTCCATCTTACGCTCTCAAAGCCTTTGGTCTATCTGGGTCACTAGGTGGATTAGAGCTTCCAGTGACCTGGTGGCTTCAGTATGGGCCAGTTCGTCCTTCAGTGACTCCGAGAGGCCCTGCCGGAACTGGTGAAGAAGTGCAGGTTCATTCCATTCTGTTTCAATGGAAGTTCTCCTAAAATCTGCATTATACTCTTCCACAGGGCGACGACCTTGCTTCAGAATCCTGAGGGAAGATTCAGCAGAAGATTTCTTGTGGGGGTCTGCATATATAACATCCAAGGCTTGTCGGAATTGGACCCATGAATTCAGAGTCGGATGCTGTACTTGAAGGAGGTGATGGGCCCAAGCCATGGGGCCCCCGGAAAGGAGTGAAATGGCTGTACGTACTGTAACGAAGCCCGTAGCATAGGTTTGGGGCTTAAGCATAAACAACAGCTCACAGGAGTTTAAAAATGCTTGATACGTTTTACGATCTCCATTGAAGCGTTCAGGCAGTTTGACTGCAGGTTCAGGGGTGGCTACAGCAACCTCCTCCATGTGTTGAAAAACTGGAACTGGGGGTACAGGCACCTGTGGTGGAGGAGGCGGACCAACCTGAAGAGCCTGAACCTGGGTTTGAAGGTGCACTTGGTGTTCTTGGAGACCATGAACAGTTTGGGGGAGAACTGTAATTTGTTGCGTCAGTGCGGTAATGGTGTCAGCCATTCCTTCAGGCTCCATTTGGCTTGCTTGTTCTGTCGTGTACTCAGGGGTGGTGGAGCATAGAGCAAGGCAACCCCGATGGGTAAAAAGGGGTCGTCAAAAAGAATGGTCAGGGGACAGTCCAATGGTCAAGGCAGGCAGCTAGGGATGAAAAACAAGGAAGTAGGCCGAGGTCCAAGGATAAGACAAGGTAGGATCATTGATGAGGATAACCAAGGGTCAAAACCAGGTAGACAAATATTCGTAGTAGCGAGGATGAAGGAGACTGAGGAAGTACACCAACTAGCTAAACAAGCAAGCAAGGAGTGAAGCAAACTGGGGGTTTAAATATTTACTGACCTCCCTGAGTCCCTCCTCCCAACACCAAGTCTCCGCCTCCTCCATAGACTATACAGAGGAGGAGGGAGTGGGGAAAACACTACTCCACCTCTGTCTGGTCCTACAGGACCCGCCCTGTGACGGGAAACCTAACGGAGGTAGGACACGCCCCCTAGCTGTTTTTGGAACACGCGCGCTAGACAAGCGTGGTGTGCCCACAACTTGAGGCCGGGGATGCGGACTACCCCGCGGCCACAAGATGCATCCCTGGAAGTGAACACTCGGTGGAGGGTAAGTGAAGGACCCTGGGCCCGACAGAGATACTGCAGCACAACAAGAGAGGGATAACTGGAAACTGGAGTCCAAGGACAAACAGGAACCAAAGCTCTGGAGCACTGTGGTAACAGTTTGAGGGGTTTTTATAGTGCTGTGGGTCTCCACTCCTCCCCTCTGTTGGACAAGCTCCTCACTGGATTGGATGTCAGAGGGCTGTGCTTCTATAGCACATACCTCTCTGTCTCTTTGCCTGGAGACTATAGGAGCTTTGGTGGTAGGGGAGACAGAGTTTACCTCCCCCCTACAGGTGCAAATAGATCCGCCTTGATTGGGGTAAAATGAATGAATGACAAAATAATACTGGCAAATAATTGGCAAAATAACACTGGCAAATAATGGGCAAATTAATTAATGGCAAAATAATAGTGGCAAATAATGGACAGATGAATGAATGGCAAAATAATACTGGCAAATAATGGGAAATATTACACTGGCAAATAATGGGCAAATTAATGAATGGCAAAATAATACTTGCAAATAATGGGCAAAATTACACTGGCAAATAATGGGCAGATGAATGAGTGGCAAAATAATACTGGCAAATAATCGGCAAAATAACACTGGTAAATAATGGGCAAATTAATTAATGGCAAAATAATACTGGCAAATAATGTGCAAAATAACCCAGGCAAATAATGGGCAAATTAATGGATGGCAAAATAATACTGGCAAAAAATGGGCAAAATAACACTGGCAAATAATGGGCAAATGAATGAATGGAAAAAAAATACTGGCACAGAATTGGCAAATGAATGAATGGCAAAATTATGGGCAAATGAATGAATGACGAATAATACTGGCAAATAATGGGCAAATTAATGAATGGCAAAATAATATTGGTAAATAATGGGGAAAATAACACTGGCAAATAATGGGCAAATGAATTAATGGCAAATTAATACTGGCAAATAATGGGCAAAATAACATTGGCAAATGGGCAAATGAATGAATGGCAAAAAATACTGGCAAATAAATGAATGGCAAAATAATACTGGCAAATAATGTGCAAAATAATCCAGGAAAATAATGGGCAAATGAATGAATGGAAAAATAAACTGCCACAAAATGGGCAAAATAACACTGGTAAATAATGGGCAAAATAACACTGGTAAATAATGGGCAAATGAATGAATGGCAAAATAATACTGGCAAATAAATGAATGGCAAAATAATACTGGCAAATAATGGGCAAAATAACACTGGCAAATAATCTGCAAATGAATGAATGGCAAAATAATACTGGCAAATAATGGGCAAAAAGAACGAATGGCAAAATAATGGGCAAATGCATGATTGCACAGTAAAAAGTTGGACAGAGGTAAAGGTTGGCAGGACAGCGGGATAGCCTACAAAAATCAGTACTGTCCTGCACACAATGGAACAGTTGGGAGGAATGTAAGTAGCATTTCTGGGGTGGAGTTGCATGGTGGGGTCAGGGGGCCACCAGGGCAATTTTTGCACCGGGGCCCGGTGGTTTCTAGTTACGCCTCTGCCTGGTGGCATCAACACATTACTCTCATGTGTACTCCAGAGTGAGTGGGAAGTGTCTGTGTGCTGTGTTCCATGCTGAGTTTGAAGTCCCTGGTCTGAAGAAGTCACTTATCTGCAAGAGCAGAAAGCCAAAACACTGCATGGGTCAGCAAGACTTCCTGACAAGAACAAGGGGAAGCACTAGGCTGTGGATTCTGCCTCAATAACTGAGAGGCTATGGACGTATCCTGTTCCTTTTACACAGAATGTGTAACAAGCCTATGGGGCCTACAGGGACAGATCTAGAGTTGCCACCCAGATCTGAAAAATACCGGACTTGCTATTGTCTCTATAGACTTAACATTGGCCTGATGCCAATTGTTTACCGGCTGGGTGGGACCAGGGCCGGCCTTAGGGGTGTGCGACCTGTGCAAGCGCACAGGGCGCAAAACCCAAGGGGGCGCCGCCCGCCCATAAAAAAAGTAAAAAAAAAGATCAAAAGATCCCCCCTCACCAGCCCTCTGCTCGGCATTCTCTGCTGGATCCGGGGAGGGGGCGGAGCTAACTGTCTGAGCGGTGTAGCTCCGCCCCCTCCCTGTGAAGCAGAGAAGCTCCTGCTTCACGGGGAGCTGCAGGCAGCAAAAGAAAGTGCTGCTCTGCTCCCCATGCCTGCATTAAACATGGGGAGCCGAGCAGCACTTTCTCTTGCTGCCCACAGCTCCCCGTGAAGCAGACGCTGCTCTGCTTCACAGGGTGGGGGCGGAACTACACCACTGAGCCGGTTAGCTCCGCCCCCTCCCTATTCATTTGCAGGCGAGGGGGGGGGGAGAGGCAGACAGAACAAGGGGAGAGAGAGACAGAACAAGGGGAGTGAGAGAGAGACTGACAGAACGGGGAGAGAGAGAGAGACAGACAGAACAGGGGGAGAGAGAGAGACAGACAGAACAAGGGGAGAGAGAGACAGACAGAACAGGGGGAGAGAGAGAGAGACAGAACATGGGAAGAGAGAGACAGACAGAACAGGGGGAGGGGGAGAGAGAGAGAAAGAACAGGGGGAGAGGGAGAGAGACAGAAAGGGGGGGGGAGAGAGAGACAGAACACGGGTGTCTGGGGGGGAGACAGAACAGGGGGAGGAGAGACAGAACAGGGGGAGGGGGGAGAGAGACAGAACACGGGGGTCTGGGGGGGAAAGACAGGACACGGGAGGGGGGGAGAGAGACAGAACAGAGGGAGAGAGATAAAACAGGTATGGGGGAGTTAGAGAGAGACAGACATGTCAAGGAAGAGGGAAGGGACACATACATAGGGGGGTGAAAGACCGGGGGGGGGGCGCAACGGGGGAAGCCCGCACAGGGCTCCGGGACACTTAAGGCCTGCCCTGGGTGGGACCCCTAGACAGAGCCCACTTTGAGGTTCTGCTATTTCTTGAATGCACGATTTGCAATGGTTCATGAAGTCTAATCATGCTGGTACAATGGTTTCCCCATAGAATGTTTAGCATGTAACACCAGTGAAGGCCTGTAGACCACTTATAATTTGACATGGGTTGATAAGAGCCAATTATCTTTTTTAATTTACCTTCTAAGGCCAAAGAGGTTTTACTAGCTGTGGATTTACAACTTGTTGTAATTGTATTTAATTCTGTAATGATTTGTCAGATGATAAAGATCTCTTGGATTCTATATTAACTGTACTTGGCTGAATACAATGGGGCTTATGAATTAAAATGTGTTGATATGCACTGTGTCATCATTATGCAGTGATGTCTTCCACACTGAGTTGTAATTGACAGTTGCATTCACATGCAAATATATTTGCTCTGAATCAGGAATGTATAGACCTTACTTCCCATAGCCTCTACACAAATTTGGCTGATGAGAAGGTAACATTTGTTCTACATATATGAATCACTGCTTTGATGATATTCATATTGTGAATGGTCAGACTGGTTATTAGTACCAAATATGGGCTCAGACATAGTTGTACTTGGATGTTTGTTTGGTACACACTCCAGGGCAGGGCTTATGTTCATGTAAGGGGAAAACAAATCGAAGATTGCATATACAATTGGTATATTTATCACAAATAAACTGATACAATCATGCACATTGAAGGTATTTTTAATCTTAAATCTTGAAACTTACTGACATCTTTTATCAGCTCACATTGACAAAATATGTCAGTATGTGCAGAGTTAATAGATATATTGTATAGACAATCATGTAACAATGTCGATGTAACTATGCGGATGTTTGTTGTAGCAACAGGATGGCATCCTGCCTGGGACCAATAAGGGGGCTGGGCAGTGATGTCATAATGTCGGTGTCAAATGACGCATGGGGGGGACCTAAAACACTTACACGTTCGCAGGGCTCAATGACCCGGTTTGTGGCATTTAAGACTCTAACGATGGGGAGGGTGAGTCCAAAACTCCACCTCACAACAACCACTGCATGGGCTAAATAGTGTTTTAATATCTATAATGTGTATGTGTTTTTATGTATAAATTTAAATGACCATGTGATCAATTCGGAGAGGTCCCCTTACAACAGCACTGATTCACATCTAATTACCTCTTGAGGAAGCCGGGATGCTGGTGAAATGCGTTTAGGGACAGGATCACAAGTTTTTTTGGTTGCTGGACAGCAAAGCTCTTCTATAGAGTATACTGCTACTACTCAGTCATATGCAATATTTGCACAACCATCTTGTAGCAGTGGTGGATGCTCCATATGTGCTAGGTGTGCGCTGCACACCTAACACGGAGCACACTCGCTTGTATTTCTAGGGTTAGTGTGCTCCGAACAGAGAGCACACAAACCCCAGAAATACATTCGAAAGACGTCAACAATCACAAAAAGTATAAGAGTAACTCTGTTGCTGAATTCAGCGCAGCATCATCTTTCAGATGTAACGACGTCTCTGGGGTATTTCCGGGGGTTTGTGTGCTGGCTGTTCTCAGCACACAAACCCCGGAAATACACGAAAGACGTCGTGCCTCTGAATGACAGGCGTGCTGTCACTCGGGCACGATACGCCCGTCTTGTAGGTTCAATATATAATTTGATAAGTTTTGTGGTACTGTGCAATGGCTGGATGTTTTTTTTTTCTTTTAAGCTGTGAAGATTAAAGATTTATTTTGATGAGCTCAGTGGAATTTTCCAGTGCAATCTTGTTATTTGTGGCACATTGCACTTTATTACACAGTATTACACTATATACTGTTTTTTTCTTCTTTTATGCATCAAACATGATTGAGGTTTCAAGATTGAAGATTAAAGATATCTTTCATGATCATGATTGTATCAGTCTATTTGTGAGTGCATATATACCCCCACCCAGTGGCGTCCCGACGGGGGTGCGGGGGGTGCGGACCGCACACGTGCTGCCGGCACCCCCCCGCACTGCGCTGTTTAACTTTTTTTTTTTTTTTTCTGGCAGCCACATCCGCTGGATGCGGCCGCCGGAAAAAAGAAAAAAAAATCACAGCGACCGGATGTGACGTGTCCATCCGGGGACACGGAGCATCAGCCATTCGGTAAGTGATGGGGAAGGGGGGAGGAGGGTGGTTGAAAACGAGCACTTTAATTGCATAATATTCCTGGTATCTGACTGGCACAATATTCCTGGGCTCTGACTGGCACAATATTACTGGGCTCTGACTGGCACACTATTACTGGGCTCTGACTGGCACAATATTACTGGGCTCTGACTGGCACAATATTACTGGCATCTGACTGGCACAAAATTACTGGGCTCTAAATGGCACAATATTCCTGGGCTCTAACTGACACAATATTACTGGGCTCTGGCACAATATTCTTGGGCTCTGACTGGCACAATATTACTGGGCTCTGACTGGCACACTATTACTGGGTTCTGACTGGCACAATATTACTGGCATCTGACTGGCACAATATTACTGGTATCTGACTGGCACAATATTACTGGGCTCTGAATGGCACAATATTCCTGGTATCTGACTGGCACAATATTACTGGACTCTGACTGGCACAATATTACTGGTATCTGACTGGCACAATATTACTGGGCTCTGACTGGCACAATATTACTGGGCTCTGACTGGCACAATATTACTGGGCTCTGAATGGCACAATATTACTGGGCTCTGAATTGCACAATAATACTGGGCTCTGACTGGCACAATATTACTGGGCTCTGAATGGCACAATATTACTGGGCACTGACTGACACAATATTACTGGGCTCTGCATGGCACAATATTACTGGTATCTGACTGGCACAATATTACTGGGCTCTGACTGGCACAATATTCCTGGTATCTGACTGGCACAATATTAATGGGCTCTGAGTGGCACAATGTTACTGGTATCTGAATGGCACAATATTACTGGTATCTGACTGGCACAATATTACTGGGCTCTGACTGGCACAATATTACTGGGCTCTGACTGGCACAATATTCCTGGTATCTATAATTGTACAATTGTCACCTGGTGGGGCTCCTGTGTGTTGCATAATTAATGGCGGTCCCATGTGTGCATAATTATGGGGCGCTTGTGTGTGGCATATTTATTGGGCCTCATGTGTGGTATAATTAAGGGACTCTTTTGTGTGGTGTAATTAAGGGACTCTTTTGTGTGGCATAATTATGGGGCACCTGTGTGTGAGTGGCATAATTATGGGGCACCTGTGTGTGTGGCATAATTAATTGGGCAGAGGTGAGGCATAAATAGTGGGGCTCTGGTGTGGCATAATTTATGGGGCTCTGGTGTGGCATAATTTATGGGGCTCTGGTGTGTGGCATAGTTATGGGGATTCTGTGTGTGGCATAGTTAATAGGCTATCTAATTGGCATTACTAAGGAATCTGTTTGGAATTGTATTGGAGGAAATCCAGGGGGGGTGACACCATGAGTTCCGTACCGGGTGACACCAACCCTAGGAACGCCCCTGCCCCCACCTTATACAAAGTGTAAATACAATATTGCGCTATGGTTCTTTGATTTTCTTCCCTTACATGTACATGCACCCTGCCCTGGAGGGTGTTTTGTTTTATAAGTGCTAAGTACTTTGCCAGGAGCTGTAGTACATCTGGGAAAGACTGAAGACAAATGCAGCAGGACTGATTTAAGTAGGACTGACTAAAGAGAAATGTAAGTACAGTTGATTGAAGATGGAGGAAGCACACTCTGAGGGCTTCAGATCAACTGAGCACTGCGAGATGGGTTCAGAGTTCTTTTATGGGGCTACGGGAGGACTGTCCGTAAATTAGGAGGTGGCGTAATGGAGGACTAGGAACCAAGTAAGATGCAATACACCTTTATTAATAATACATTGAAAAATTATAAAAATAATCCATAAGCATAATTCAGGAAACAAAGCACGTAGTCAGACAAGCCGGAATCAGGAGAACGAAGATCAGCGTAGTCAGGAACAAAGCCAGGAGTCAGAAACCAGAAGGGAAGTCAGCCAAGCCAGATTAAACACAGGAGTCAAAGGAAATGCACTTGTAATCCAGAAACAACACAAGGGCAAGGGAGCTACTGAAACTAGCTTTACACCTTTGTGACAATGGACTTGCTAAAATCTAGGGTTAGAATAGTTGTTAGGGTTACTTTTAAATTAGGGTTAGCATAAGGGATAGGGTTACTATTTAATGTAAATTACAAAATATAAAGGGTTAGAGTTAGGGAAGATGGCTGCATAGTTCTGTAGCTCCACAGCCCTTCCCAACTAAATCATCGTTAACACAGCTTCACTTCACCCAAATGAACGAGTGCCCTGGCACTCCTGCTACCTCGGGACCCAGAGAACGGGCGTCTGGCAACTCATTGCGGGACTTTTTTCAGACCCCAGCAGCCCTGGCCTCGCAGCCAGGAGGCGACCACGAGGCGCGCTCACCAGTTAGCTCGACAGAATACAGCAATTCGGGTACTCCTTACCCGCTGAATCCCGATTCGGCTCAAGACATTTTCTCCTCTGCTCCTTGTAAGTCAGACTACAGCAATTTAATTGCTCAGCTGAAGCATACAATGCAGAGTGAAGTCACCAAACTGAGGGTGGATCTGGGAGGTCTGTAGCAGAGGGTTCAGGCCCAGGAGGTTAAAGCATCAGACCATGGAAGGACACTGAACCGGCTGGCCCTGGAATCCCCCCAGCATACACGCTACTTGGTGGACTACCAGAGGCGGCTGGAGGACATAGACAACCGGAGCAGGCGCCACAACATCAGAGTTAGATTTGTCCCGGAGGAAGATGTGAAACTCACTCTGACTAAGATCTTTAATGCGTTGCTGGGTTGCCCGGAGATAGCTGCAGTGGTAAAGGATAAAGCTCATAGAGCCTTACGACCCAGGGGTCCACCCGGGAGCCCCCCGAGGGATATCATTTGTAGACTAGTAGACTTTACTTTAAAAGAAGAGATCATGCGTAAGGCTAGAGACGCAGGATCCTGGATGCATGACTGCCATCGGATCTCATTCTACCAGGATCTACCAGATCTAACCCTACAAACGCGTCAAATTCTATGCCCATTGACTTTGCTCCTACAACAAAGAAATATCAGATACTACTGGGGACACCCGTTCAGCCTTACGATCCAGACGGAGTCTGGAAATCTAGTGGCGAGATACCATCAGGAGCTGCCAGCAGTCCTGGAGGAGCTGGGTATTACTGGCATCAACATCCCAGATTGGAGCTGCCCAGAATTGCGAATCTCGCCAGGACAACGGATAAGAACTGCCAGAGGCCCTACAGGGAGACCTCAGCCACGCAGAGCCAGACCCGAGCCGGACCAGGGTGACTACCACAGAACGGTGGAGATTGAGGAATAGTTGATACTGTCCCTCTGCCAGACAGTATATGTTTTTTCCATGTTACCTGGTTCCAGTGCATCCATCCAGGGGCGTTTTTGGGCACGACTTTGCCTGTACTTGATCCCTGACACCTGAGGTGCCCCAGCTTGGAAAGTACTTGGATTGTTTTTCTTCATTGTAGACTCGTCTCAAAACTTAACTCCTCCAGTTTGTAACAGCCAGAGGCGGACGCCCTTGCTTACCTCACCTGGGAGGCTGGGAGCAGTGCATGGTGGAAGAGATGCTGCTTTCGTTTTTACAAACCTCGTTCCCCACCAGTGCTGTTCTCAGCGTGGCTGATTGAGAAGCCTAGATGGCCCTACGGTTGGTTTACCTACGCACTGAAAGCCAGGTGATTCGACTAAGAAGAGAGACGGTGTCGTATCATTTGTACTGTTGTTTTTTCTCTTATTTATCTGATACTTTTTATATGTGTATCCCACAGTTAGGTCACCGGTGAGCATGGACCTGGGTAGCCTTTTTTGCACATGTATGCACTTACCTATCCCGCCCTGTATGAGATGGTAGGTTGATGTCTATCCCAGGGTACTCAATATATAGTGGCACCCACTGGCCACAATCACTGAGAGCTGAGGTCTAGCTACCTGAATAGCATTAGTTAAACTTACAAGCCCCTCCTAGAGTCACACCTTCAAGCCCCCAAACTGAACTAGTTACTGTGGAGGACACAAACAAACACATCCTTTTTTTTTTTTTAAAGTAACCCTTCCACTGCTGCTAACTGTCATTTTAAAGAAAGGGAATGCCTGAATATAAAAGTGAATTCTATGGTGATAAAAGCACAAAATATCATATTACAACACTACCACAAGGGATTACAGTTTTTACTCCTCTCCACACAACAGAGACACTAAAATAGATGATCTTTTTCTGACACACTAGCACTTGCCTCTTTTGCGCACTGCCCAATATGAGCCTATCACCTGGTTGGATCATGCTCCTCTTTCCCTCTCATTATCTGGTCCGCTGACACGCCCAACACAAAGGACATGGAGGCTGAACTATTCTATTTTAACCGACGAAGCAATGACCAAACTGACTACGACAGCCCTGACGGACTATTTCACCGATAACAGGACTCCAGAGGACACTGTATAAAGTTAGTGTCTGAGAGAAAGAAGCTGCATGCAGCGAAACTCCGTGACGTCTATAGCCAAATCTTGACACTCAAAACCTCACACAATGAAACTCTAAACGAATTAGATTTCCAAAAACTACTGCTCCTACGTCAGGAGTTGGCTGATATTCTAAATCAGCAAGCGCATAGAAATTTCACGAAATTAAAAGCCATTTACTATGAACTATAAACCCGGAAAATATTTCGCTAGACCACTCCGTAATTATTATTTGAAGGATTGCTAAAGGTGTACACTCAAGAATACATCTTGAATCAGAATATAATTAGTAAAAGTCAACATGGTTTTGTGAAAGACAGGTCTTGTCAAACAAACTTAATAACATTCTATGAAGAGGTCAGTAAAATATAGATCTAGGTGTGGCAGTTGATGTGATCTATTTGGATTTTGCTAAAGCATTTGATACAGTTCCACACAAAAGGTTACTCTACAAATTGAGAGAAATAGGATTGGGGGCAAATGTATGTATTTGGATTGAAAATTGGCTAAAAGATAGAACACAGAGGGTTGTTGTAAATGGTAAAGCCTCAAATTGGACCAGGTTATTGAGCGGAGTACCTCAGGGGTCTGTTTTGGGACCTCTTCTTTTTAATATGTTTATTAATGATCTCCCACGTTGTGCTGAGAGCCATGTCTCAGTGTTTGCTGATGACACAAAATTAGGTAAGGTAATAAAGACTAAACTTGATGTTTTTTCTTTACAGGAAGATGTGGACAGAGTGGGGAACTGGGCAAGAAAGTGGCAAATGAGGTTCAATATAGACAAATGGAAAGTTATGCATTATGGGAAAAATAATAACAAAGCAACATATACGTTAAATGGTATTTCCCTGGGAAAAACTACTAACGAAAAGGATTTAGGAATCATTGTAGATAACAAACTAGATATTGGCATGTATAAAACGAGGTATAGATTCACGGGAGGAGGACATCATCTTGCCTCTTTACAAATCAATGGCAAGACTTCACCTTGAATATGCAGTACAATTCTGGGCACCAGTCCTTAAAAAGGATATTAAGGAACTAGAAAAAGTGCAAAGGAGAGCTACAAAATTAATAAGGGGATTGGAGGATCTTAGTTATGAAGTCAGACTTACAAAAAAATTGCATTTATTTACTTTAGAAAAAAGGCGTCTTAGAGGGGATATGATAACATTATATAAATATGTGCAGGGCCAATATAAGGAGCTCTCCAGGGACCTGTTCATTAACAGAATGTACAAAGAACAAGAGACTGGAAGAGCAAAGATTTCATAGGCAGCAAAGGAAGGGATTCTTTACGGTAAGGACAATAAAATGATGGAACTCACTGCCAAGAGAGGTAGAAACATAGAAACATAGAATGTGTCGGCAGATAAGAACCATTCGGTCCATCTAGTCTGCCCAATTTTTTTTTTTGAGTACTTTTATTAGTCCCCCGTTCCCGGTCTTATAGCTAGGATAGCCTTTGTCTGTCCCACGCATACTTAAAATCCTTGAGTGTGTTTACCTCTACCACTTCTGCTGGCAGGCTATTCCATACATCCACTACCCTCTCAGTAAAGTAATACTTCCTGATATTACTTTTAAATCGTTGCCCCTCTAATTTAAGACTATGTCCTCTAGTTGTGGTAGTTTTTCTTCTTTTAAATATACTCTCTTCCTTTACTGTGTTGATTCCCTTTATGTATTTAAATGTTTCTATCATATCCCCCCTGTTACGTCTTTCCTCCAAGCTATACATGTTAAGATGCTTTAACCTTTCCTGGTAAGTTTTATCCTTCAACCCATGAACCAGTTTAGTAGCCCTTCTCTGAACTCTCTCCAAAGTATCAATATCCTTCTGGAGCAGGGGTCCTCAAACTTTTTAAACAGGGGGCCAGTTCACTGTCCCTCAGACCGTTGGAGGGCCGGACTATAGTAAAAACAAAAACTATGAACAAATTCCTATGCACACTGCATATATCTTATTTTGAAGTGAAGAAACAAAACGGGAACAAATACAATATTTAAAATGAAGTAAAGTTAAATCAACAAACTTACCAGTATTTCAATGGGAATAGTGTGCCAGTCAGATGCCCAGGGATATTATGCCAGTCAGAGTCCAGTAATATTATGCCAGTCAGAGCCCAGTAATATTATGCCAGTCAGAGCCCAGTAATATTGTGCCAGTCAGATGCCCAGGAATATTATGCCAGTCAGAGCCCAGGAATATTATGCCAGTTAGATTCCCAGGAATATTATGCCAGTCAGATGCCCAGGAATATTATGCCAGTCAGATGCCCAGGAATATTATGCCAGTCAGAGCCCAGGAATAGTGTGCCTGTCAGATGCCCAGGAATATTATGCCATTCAGATGCCCAGGAATATTATGCCATTTAGATGCCCAGGAATAGTGTGCCAGTCAGATGCCCAGGAATATTATGCCATTCAGATGCCCAGGAATAGAGTGCCAGTAAGAGCCCAGCAATATTATGCCAGTCAGATGCCCAGGAATATTATGCCAGTCAGAGCCCAAGAAAATTATGCCAGTCAGATGCCCAGGAATAGTGTGCCCGTCAGATGCCCAGGAATATTATGCCATTCAGATGCCCAGGAATAGTGTGCCAGTCAGATGCCCAGGAATATTATGCCATTCAGATGCCCAGGAATAGAGTGCCAGTCAGATGCCCAGGAATATTATGCCAGTCAGAGCCCAGGAATAGTGTGCCTGTCAGATGCCCAGGAATATTATGCCATTCAGATGCCCAGGAATATTATGCCATTTAGATGCCCAGGAATAGTGTGCCAGTCAGATGCCCAGGAATATTATGCCATTCAGATGCCCAGGAATAGAGTGCTTGTAAGAGCCCAGGAATATTATGCCAGTCAGATGCCCAGGAATATTATGCCAGTCAGAGCCCAAGAAAATTATGCCAGTCAGATGCCCAGGAATAGTGTGCCAGTCAGATGCCCAGGAATAGTGTGCCAGTCAGATGCCCAGGAATATTATGCCATTCAGATGCCCAGGAATAGTGTGCCAGTCAGATGCCCAGGAATATTATGCCATTCAGATGCCCAGGAATAGAGTGCCAGTAAGAGCCCAGGAATATTATGCCATTCAGATGCCCAAGAAAATTATGCCAGTCAGATGCCCAGGAATAGTGTGCCATTCAGATGCCCAGGAATAGTGTGCCATTCAGATGCCCAGGAATATTATGCCATTCAGATGCCCAGGAATAGTGTGCCAGTCAGATGCCCAGGAATATTATGCCATTCAGATGCCCAGGAATAGAGTGCCAGTAAGAGCCCAGGAATATTATGCCAGTCAGAGCCCAAGAAAATTATGCCAGTCAGATGCCCAGGAATAGTGTGCCATTCAGATGCCCAGGAATATTATGCCATTCAGATGCCCAGGAATAGTACAGTGCTCGTTATACCTCCCTCCTCCCCCCCCTTCCCCATCACTTACCTCCAGCTGCTTTGTCCCCGGCCGGACATCTCACGCAGTGTTCCCTCCTCCCTGCACGGAGGAGGGAAACAGTTACCGGGTCCGGATGTGACGAACCGTCACATCCGGTCACGGTGATTTTGAAAAAAAATTTTTCCCGTTTTCCTGCAGCCGCATCTTCTGAAAAAAAATAAATAAAAGTAAACAGCGGGGAGCAGGGGGTGCCAGCAGCACCCCCCTCGGGCCGGATAAATGTGCTCGGCGGGCCGCATGTGGCCCGCGGGCCGTAGTTTGAGGACCCCTGTTCTGGAGATACGGTCTCCAGTACTGCGTACAATACTCCAAGTGAGGTCTCACCAGTGCTCTGTACAATGGCATGAGCACTTCCCTCTACCTACTGCTAATACCTCTCCCTATGCAACCAAGCATTCTGCTAGCATTTCCTGCTGCTCTATTGCATTGCCTACCTACCTTCAAGTCCTCTGAAATTATTACTCCTAAATCCCTTTCCTCAGATGTTGAGGTTAGGACTGTACCAAATAGTCTATATTCTGCTTTTGGGTTTTTACACCCAAGGTGCATAATCTTGCACTTGTCCACATTAAATGTCAGTTGCCACTGCTCTGACCATTTTTCTAGTTTAGCTAAATCATTTGCCATTTGGCTTATCCCTCCATGAATATCAACCCTGCTGCAAATCTTTGTATCATCAGCAAAAAGACATACTTTGCCAACAAGACCTTCTGCAATATCGCTAATAAAAATATTAAAGAGAATGGGTCCAAGAACAGATCCCTGAGATACCCCACTAGTAACAAGACCTTGCATCGAATATACCCCATTGACTACAACCCTCTGTTGCCTGTCACTCAGCCATTGTCTAATCCATTCAACAATATTGAAATCCAAACTCAAAGATTTCAGTTTATTGATAAGCCTTCTATGTGCGACAGTGTCAAAAGCCTTACTGAAATCTAGGTAAGCAATGTCTGCTGCACCACCCTGATCTATTATTTTAGTTACCCAATCAAAAAAATCAATAAGATTAGTTTGGCATGATCTCCCTGAAGTAAACCCATGCTGTCAACCACAGGTAGTGCTATCAACCACAATAGATGCATTTAAAAATGGTCTGGATGTTTTTTTTTAGAAAAGCAGAACATACAGGGGTATTAATAATAGAATAAGCATTAATAATACAGCTTTTTGATCCAAGGAGAAATCTGATTGCCCTTTTGGAGTCAAGAAGGAATTTTTCCCCCTAGGAGGCAAAATTCGAAATAGCTTCCTTAGGGGGTTTTTTTTTGCCTTCTTTTGGATCAAAACGCTGAAATGATAGGTAGAAGGGTTGAACTTGATGGACTTGTGTCTTTTTTCAACCTAAATTACTATGTTACTATGTAAAAAAGAGGCAATTGACCTATATTTCTAAAATTAGAGACAGAAAGGGTGCGCCACAGCTCTTACCCAAGGACATGACTAAGGAATTTGTTGATTTTTACACAGACCTTTTTAACTCTTCCCATGATAAACTGAATCCCGCAGTTGTAGACAAGATATTAAAGTATATTTGGATAAACATGGCTCACTTAAACTCTCCCCTGAAGACGCCTAAAATATAGATCGGCCCATATCATTAATAGAATTGCACCTGGTAATCAAAAACTCGAAGACGGGTAAATGCCCAGGGCCGGATGGTTTCCCCCTGCAATATTACAAGACGTATCAGGAGTTATTAGGCCCACACCTGATCTGGTCCTTTAACTCAATCTTGGAAGGAGGGGTTACACATCCCCATACCCTGGCTGCCACTATTTCGCTGATCCCCAAGGAAGGTAGGGATCCAGAATTCTGTAGTAATTATAGACCCATCATTAACGCAGACCTAAAACTTTTTTCTAAAATTCTTTCTTCGCGAATCCAATTACTAATTGCACTATTTGGGCTATAAACTTAATCCATTATGCTAGGGGAAAGGATATGAGTAAATGGTGCACTATCTGAATCTTTTCAGATTTCTAATGGCACTAGGCAGGGGTGCCCACTTTCCCCTCTGTTATTTGTTTTGTCTCTGTAGCCTTTTGCTACAGCGATCCGCAATAACCCAGACTTCCGGGGTCTGCAAGTTGGAAAGACCCAACATAAAGTTCTGGGTTTTGCTGACGACTTGTTGCTTACGCTCAGCTCCCTCACAGTTTCTTTACCGGTCTTAATGGCAGAATTTAAAGAATATGGAGCACTAGCCAATTTAAAAATCAACTACAACAAATCAGAAATTTTAAATATCACATTTCCCTTTTTAGCTGCCCCAAGACTTGAACAGTCTTTCTCTTTTAAATGGTGTAAAGGAAAGATCAAATACCTGGGGATTTGGCTGTCCGAAGACCCACTCCAGCTATACCAGCATAATTTCCCTCAGTTACTGCTGGCCTTGCAGAAAGACTGCTATGCTTGGGGACCCCAACACATAACATGGACAGGTAGAGTCAATACCATAAAGATGAACGTCCTCCTACGTCTACTGTACCTATTCCAGACCATCCCTATTACCCTTCCTCAGGCCTTATTTACTTAAATTTATTTTGGTGCAAAAGAGACCCAGGATCCAGTGCAACACTATTATTCAGACAAAGGGCAGGGGGGGATTGGGTCTTCCATCACCAGTTCTTTATTATCAGGCCTGCCATTGTTTGAGATTGCTGGAATGGATTCATCATCCATCTCACAAACAATGGATTCAGGCGAAGGAAGCCTTCCTGGACCTTCCCATTGGAGTGCTCCCTTGGATAAACCCCTCTACCATTAGACCCCTGATCTGCACACATCCACTAATATCAGCCACCCTAGCGACCCTACACAACATGCACCGTAAATTTTCACTTACCACCTACCCCTCCCCCCTGTGAGAAACAACCCAGATTTTCACCCGGGATCATTGAAAGGGGCTTTTCTTCCAATGCCACAGTGAAATGGTGAGGCTGGGGGAGGTGATCTCTAATGGCAAGCTGAAACCACTGGAAGGCATCTTTCCCGATAAGAGCCCCACTATCCTTGACAGGTTCCACTATGCACAACTGCACCATTTTTACCAATTTCTGCCAGGCAAACACAATCTTACTACAGACCTAATGAGTTTTGAGTGGCTATGCCAGGAGGAGGGTGTACCCCCCATGGCATATCTAAATTATATCAACTGCTTTTAATGGCCACAAGCACAACCCTCTATTGCTTTTTGGGCAAATGGGAAAACACCCTACACCTTACTCTGAGTGAACAACAATGGGAAAAAATATTCAGGTTGACACACATATGCTCGGTCAGTAATAAAACACAAGAAATTTCATACAAATTGCTTTCTTTCTGGTATCGCACCCCCACAATCTTGCATGCAATTTTCCCAGAGGGCCCTGATACTCGTTGGAGATGTGGTGAGGCCCCAGGCTCGCTGCTCCACATTTGCTGGGAATGTCCGCGCATAACTGCGTTCTGGACTGAGATACTCCACCACCTCTGGAGCTGGCCTTCTCCCCCACACAACCCTATCGATCTCAGTCTATATAAAAAATTGGTGGTTAGACACACTCTAAATGCTGCCAAGTCCCTAATTCCCCTGCATTGGGGTGAGCCCAAGCCCCCCTATTCTCAGAGAATAGATTTTAAAAGTGGAGCACATCAGACAAATGGAGGGGTTGATTAGGCAGGCGGAGAATGCCCATGTAAAATACACAGAGATGTAGTTCTACTGGATGGAATTTGTCGAAAGTCCAGATATACAGGCCCTCCTTCATCCAGCAAACATGCCTCTTAGATGGTTTGTTATCTTCATACTAACCAACCCTCTTAGGCCAGACAGTTTCCCCTTGCTAGCTATTCATTTGGGTCTATACATAACTCAGTACTCCCCCATATCTCTTAAGCGCATGAGGTAGAGGGACCCTAAACAGTGATGTCTTGATTAGGGGTGGAAATTCAGAATTGATTTTGTATAATATTTTGAAAAAGGTTTATATTGGCCTTTGTGTGTTGGGGTTACATTAAGGGTTAGGGTTACATTTAGGGTTCGGGTGGGTGTCAAAAGGTCACTGTAGGGAAAAAACACCATTTTTGGTTTTTGCCCTAAAACTCGCAAAAACTGCAGAAAAAACTCTGGACAAAATGTAGAAACTTTTTAGATGGCGTCTTTTTTAATGATTGTATCTGTGTAAATTATTTTTTAGGTCAATTTTTATGATTTTTTTTGTAGTAAGTTATAAGATATGATGGACATAATGGTATCTACCCTTCTTATGACGATAAAAACAACATATCATTTGTGTGGTTACAGTATGTAAGAAATAAGAAAATTATAGCTAAACAAAGACACCCCACAAATGTCAAAACAGCCCTTGTCACCAAGGGAAAGGCAGGGTCAAAAGGTCTTGTCACAGAGGAGTTAAATAGTACTGAGTAGTAAAGGATCTGGTTGTTAACAACAGCTGAAATTCTCACAGTGAAAAGGTTTCTTTTAAAACAGCAGGGAAACCTTGACAGTTCCTTCCTCTCAACAATACCCCCCCCCCCCCCAATCTTGGTGGGTGGGACCGGACTTCAGGGGCAAGCAGGCATGCAAGGAACGAAGGAGGTCTGGGGCATGGACATCAGGGACTGGGTCCCATGAGCGTTCTTCTTTATCGTAGCCTTTCCAGTGGACCAAGTATTAGATGCAGCCCATGAACACGTGTGAATCATTGACACACACACACACAAAGTCACACTTCCACACACACACAAAGTCACACTTCCACACACAGACTTGGCTTCTTCTTTGTTCTGGAAAAAAAAAATCCACGTTGTTTTGTGTGTTCCCCCTCCCTTCTCGATTACCTTTTATCTTCAGGGAGGGGGGTTATTCCATCTGAGCACCAGGATGTCACTGACATACTGTGCTCCAACATGGTCAGAGTGTGAGAGGGCAGAGCTTTCTCACCAGTGCGAGGGAAGAAAGCACACACTCTGACTGTGTTGGAGCACTGGGTGTCAGTGACATCCCGGTGCACAATTTGTTGGTGCGGCTGAGAGGTGTGGCTACATTGCCAGTCTGAGGTGGGCCGCACATCTCTGGCCGGGGGGACCACATTTGGGCCGCAGGCCACATGTTGGATGCCTGTGATATACAGGAATCTTAAACCCTTCTTCAAAACCCAGTGTAAGCAAATCAGACGTCAGTTGGTTTGGTAAGTCTAAGTATGGTACCAGTCGTTTGTCCTTCATAGGTGTCATTGCTTCCCTGACTCTAAAAAACAGAGTTTTTTTGAAACTTTGAAAGGCCAAGTGACTACCTGCACAAGCCGAACATTCGTGGAGAAAACTACAATTAGTGGACCATCTACAGTGAGTTTCATTAAAGGCACAGCAAATGCCTTTTTTCTGAGCCAATGGGGTATTAATGGTCTGTCTAGTCACAGAATAAATATTTATTTGTGGAAACATTATGCAAACTCAAATCCCAACATCCTATATGCCCCACTTTAATGAGGTGCAAACTACCAATGTTTGTCTGAACAATTCATAATTAAACCAGGCCAGAAAAATTCTTATAAACAAAATGTTTTCTTAGTGCTGGAAAAGACAACTGCATAAACCTGGATGCTTTTCACCCATAACAACAGAAAATATGCAGACAGCCTGCAGCCAATTATTAAATGACCAAGCAAAAGTGTATCCTCCGATTTCTCCTCACTATTGTCTTTATCAGTCCTCTTTGGAAGTGTTGTGTCATGGCCTATCAAATTCTACATATCCATCAAACATTTGTCAGTCTGTGATTTTATAGTTTTAGAAAACAGGTTTGAAATCCCATCAGGGCCGGGAGCCACATTATTTTAACATTTTTATATGGCCGATCTAATTTTAATTAAACTAAAAGATTCATTGATCAGTTCTAAATGGGCTTTTGTAAAAGAAGGAAGCTTTAACTTGTCTGACTACGTAGTGATTACTACATCCATTTGATTGGGTATCTGTTATAGCTTTTTATAATACTCACCAAAGGGTCTACCAATGTCTTTTGGATCATAATATGTAAAATTCCTGTCTATAATATGGTATATCCCCTGCAAGGCAGTCCTTTTTTTACATTTAATTTGATGTAATAACCCTAATACTAAAATTAACCCCCTAAACCCTAATACTAAAATTAACCCCGAACCCTAAAAACTAATTCTAACCCCTTAAACCCTAATTCTCACCACCCTAAACCCCAATACTAAAATTCTAATTCTAACACTCTATCTTCTAACTCTAACACATTAAAACTCACCTTTAGCGATGAAATGTCCCACAATGAAATATCCCGCGACGAGCTGTCGTGTGGTGAAGTGACGGCGGTGAAGCGGATGGAGCCTCGATGAAGTGTCCCATCCCCAACCTAGGTGTGGGTCCCAGTTTATTTTCTTTAGTCAGATCATCTAAGCTCATAAATAGTTCTGGTAAATATAACGATTGGACTCTCTATGGCTCTCAGCCTGATCAGACCCCTCATAACACATTTAAAGCCACACCTTAGTTATGGAGATGTCTGAAGGCATGTTTTCTTTAAAAAAACAATCCTGTTACATTCTCCAGATATGCTCATGGGCGTCCGCAAGGGGGGGGCGCTTCCACCCCCCTGGATTTTTGCAAATCCCCTTTAAAAAAAAAAAAAAATTGAAATTTTTATTTTTTTTATTATTGTTTTTACTCAGTATGCAGCCTCTAGTTGTCCCTAGGGGACTGCACACCAGTTGCTGGGGTAGGAGGTGGCACCCAAAGCTGTTTGCTGTAATACTGGTCTCCCATCCACATTGGTGCAGGTCTCTGCAGCTGTCAGTCATGCTGCATGGAGAGCCAATGACAGGGGTGCCCGGGGATATGAAGTTATAGCCCGCCCCTCAGCCCTCCATGTGGCAGCATGACTGACAGAAGAGAGCCTGCAGTGCAACATGATGGAGGAAACAGGGGAAGATACTCAGAGACCATAGCTGAGCCTCTGTAACAGGTAGGAAGAGCTTATAATAGCTTTAAAAAACAAAACAGCCAAGGTACATGGTAGAGTGGGGTAAATCCAAGGAGGTCCCTCCCATTTCCCCAAGGTCTCCATTTGTCCAGCCTGAGCAGCTCCTCTGACCAAGGTCTGCTCACATCAACATGGTGACAAGTGGATGGGGCAGAAAAGATAATCGAGGATAAAATGATGTGATAGATGGAAGCAGATTGCAAACAAAATGGGATGACATGGGGCAGAAAAGATAATAGAGGATGAAAAGAGGTGATTGATTGGAGCAGAATACAGACACAATTGTGACATGGGGCAGAAAAGATAAAATGTAGGTAAAAAGAGGTTACTGACATGGAGGAATAAAACACATAAAATGATGGGGAAAGAGATGGCAAACATGGAGGAATAAAACATAAAAAAGAGGGAAAGAGATAAAGAATGTCATGGATTTAGGAATTTGGGTGTTTAGGGAATCTGTTGCTTTGTGTTTATATTGTGTGCTATAGTGTTGTATCTGGTGCTGTGGAGTTATATTGTGTGCTATAGTGTTGTGTCTGATGATGTTGGGTTATATTGTATGCTATAGTGTATCTGGTGCTGAGAGGTTATATTGTGTGCTATAGTGTTGTATCTGGTGCTGTGGGGTTATATTGTGTGCTATAGTGTTGTATCTGGTGCTGTGAGGTTATATTGTGTGCTATAGTGTTGTATCTGGTGCTGTGGGGTTATATTGTGTGCTATGGTGTATCTGTTGCTGTGGGGTTATATTGTGTGCTATAGTGTTGTATCTGTTGCCGTATGCTTATATTGTGTGCTATAGTGTTGTATCTGGTGCTGAGAGGTTATATTGTGTGCTATAGTTGTATCTGGTGCTGAGAGGTTATATTGTGAGCTATAGTGTTGTATCTGGTGCTGTGGGGTTATATTGTGTGCTATAGTGTTGTATCTGTTGCCGTATGCTTATATTGTGTGCTATAGTGTTGTATCTGGTGCTGAGGGGTTATATTGTGTGCTATAGTGTTGTATCTGGTGCTGAGGGGTTATATTGTGTGTGCTATAGTGTTGTATCTGTTGCCGTATGCTTATATTGTGTGCTATAGTGTTGTATGTGGTGCTGAGGGGTTATATTGTGTGCTATAGTGTTGTATCTGCTGCTGAGAGGTTATATTGTGTGCTATAGTGTTGTATCTGGTGCTGAGGGGTTATATTGTGTGTGCTATAGTGTTGTGTCTGATGCTGTTGGGTTCAGGGCCGGCCTTTACTTGCCCCATGGCGCCCCCCCGTCTTTCCCCCCCCGTCTGTCTCTCTCTAACTCCCCCATACCTGTTTTCTCTCTCTCTCCCTCTGTTCTGTCTCTCTCCCCCCCTCTGTTTTGTCTCTCTCCCCACCTCTGTTCTTTCTCTCTCCCCCCCCCCTCCCCCTGTTCTGTCTCTCTCTCTCCCCCTGTTCTGTCTCTCTCCCCCTCCCCCTGTTCTGTCTCTCTCCCCCCTCCCCCTGTTCTGTCTCTCTCCCCCCTCCCCCTGTTCTGTCTCTCTCCCCCCTCCCCCTGTTCTGTGTCTCTCTCCCCCCTTCCTTTGCCTGCAAATGTTGATCCAAGGAGGGGGCGGAGCTTACCGGCTGAGCAGTGTAGCTCCGCCCCCACCCTGTGAAGCAGAGCAGCATCTGCTTCACGGGCAGCAAGAGAACTTTCTCTTGCTGCCCGCAGCTCCCCGTGAAGCAGACGTTGCTCTGCTTCACAGGGTGGGGGCAGAGCTACACCCTTCAGCCGGTTAGCTCCGCCCCTTAATCGGATCCAGCAGAGGGCTGGTGAGGGGGGATCTTTTGATCTCCCCAATCCAGTGCCTCTACCGGCTCGCAGAGGTTGCACACCCCTAAGGCCGGCCCTGGTTGGGTTATATTGCGTGCTATAGTGTTGTGTCTGGTGCTGTTGGGTTATATTGTGTGCTATAGTGTTGTATCTAATATTTTAGCTGGTACTGTGGGTTAATATCTGGTGTTGTGGGTCTATATCTGGCACAGTGGATCTATATTTGGTGCAGTGAGGCTATATCTAGTGTGGTTGGTTTATATCTGGTGCTGTGGATCTGTATCTGGTGCAGGGTTTATCAACCCTTCACTGATAATGACAAAGCTCCTCCACTTCATGATAACTTGTCAAAAAGAGGCGCGGCGCAGAAAGGATGACGGTAAAATTATGCCCCCCCCTGAAAAAATTTCTGCGGATGCCCATGGATATGCTTGGTTCTTTCATTAATGTAGAAGCACATTTTGCAATCTCAAGTCTGGGACTCTCTGATTCAGATTATTATCCTTTGACCTTACTACTGGATGATATTTCCCCCAATATGCCAGGATATTTCCCCCAATATGCTAGGATATTGCCCCCAATATGCCAGGGTATTGCCCCCAATATGCCAGGATATTGCCCCCAATATGCCAGGATATTGCCCCTTACTATGCTCGTTATGCCACCCTCCTCCCCCAGACCCCAGCACTTACCTCGTTCCTGCTCTGTCCCCCGGTGCTCTGAAGCTGCGTGGCTGTGAGGGAAGCGTTGTGAGCTTCCCTCCAGCCGCGCGGTCAATAAAGTTTGTTTAAAAAAAACACACTTTATTGACCGCGCGACCGGAGGGAAGCTCACAACGCTTCCCTCACAGCCACGCAGCTTCAGAGCACCGGGGGACAGAGCAGGAACGAGGTAAGTTTTAGATTTTTTTTTTTTCAGCGACTGACTCGAGTATAAGCCGAGGGGGGTATTTTTCAGCACAAAAATTGTGCTGAAAAACTCCGGCTTATACTCGAGTATATACGGTATATAAGCCTGCCTAGGGTAATATATATCTCCAGTATGTACACAAAGTTATATGAATTGCCCTGTGCAGAGGTATATATCAGGACAGTGTGTGAGACATATCCCTGTGTACAGTGGTGTATCTTGGTTTTGTGCTGCCCTAGGCAGACAAAATACGGGCACCCCCCCTACCCAAGCTGCACACCCACGTTACACACCTAAGACATGCCCCATCATTCAGACTCACATCAAGCTCACACTCCCATCACACTCAGTCACACACTCCTACTCCCATCACACTCAGTCACACACACTGTCTCCCATCACACACACTCTGACTCCCATCACACTCAGTCACACACACTGTCTCCCATCACACACACTCTGACTCCCATCACACTCAGTCACACACATTGTCTCCCATCACACACACTCTGACTCCCATCACACTCAGTCACACACACTGTCTCCCATCACACACACTCTGACTCCCATCACACTCAGTCACACACACACACACACACACAGTCTCCCATCAGCACTTACCTTTCCCTGGCAGGCAGGCAGGCAGCATGGTCCCTCCATGCTGCCTGTTCGGCTTCCCGGCGATTGTGCCGACAGGTCACGTGACCGGGCGCGCGTATGTCGTCATTGCGCCCGTCACGTGACTGTCAGCACTTCCGTGTCGGCACACTGCACGGGAAGCCGAAAAGGCAGCACGGAGGTTTCTCTGTGCTGCCTGTTCGGCTCCCCGTGCAGCCTGGCAGGCAGAGCGTTGGTGAGGGGGGATCTTCCGATCCCCTCTCACCTCCGTCTCTGCCTGCAAGCGTGGTGGGGTTTTTTTAAAGGGCCGCGTTTTTTTTTTAAATTTTTATTTTTTTTAAAACATTTTTTTTTTTTTGCCGCCCTAGGCATCCGCCTAGGATGCCTCGCGGTAAATACAGCACTGCCTGTGTACACATTTCTGTAGCGTCTCTCTCTCTCTCTCATTTCTGTAGCGTCTCTCTCTCTCTCTCTCTCTCTCTCTCTCTCTCATTTCTGTAGCGTCTTTCTCTCTCTCATTTCTGTAGCGTCTCTCTCTCATTTCTGTAGCATCTCTCTCTCATTTCTGTAGCGTCTCTCTCTCATTTCTGTAGCGTCTCTCTCTCATTTCTGTAGCTTCTCTCTCTCTCATTTCTGTAGCATCTCTCTCTCATTTCTGTAATGTCTCTCTCTCAGATTTCTTTAGCTTCTCTGTCTCTCATTTCTGTAGCATCTCTCACTCTCCCTCATTTCTGTAGCGTCTTTCTCTCACCTTTCTGTAGTCTCTCTCTCATTTCTGTAACATCTCTCTCTATCCTTTCTGCAGTGTCTCTCTTTCCATCCCTGCCCTCTGTAGTGTATCTCTCTCACCCTCCCCCTGTAATGTCTCTCTCTCCCCCTCCCCCTTCCCCTGTAGTGTCTCTCTCTCCCCCCCCCCCCCCCCTTCCCATGGCAGGCGGCCCACCTGGATTTTTCCCGGTATCCCAGTGGGCCAGTCCGGCCCTGTGTGTGTACATATGGGTAAACTGCTAAAAAAAGAGAAATCTTAATGAATTAATATGGGTCAATTTTAGGGGGGCATGGAGCCATTTGGGCAGCTCCCAACCTCTGAGCCCTGGTCCCCATTTAATTATAAGAGGGCTGGGGAACTTTCACAGCTCCCAGCCCAATTTATTACAAAGGGATCAGGGCTATTTGCATTGATCTCCCAAATGTGTAATGGTGGGGTTCAGATACCTCACATGTATTTTTTTAGTGGGCCCACTGGGGCTAATTTTTATTTATTTTTTTAAATTTATTTTGTAATTAGAAAATCTGCCAAATAAATCAATTGTTTTCATTACTGAGGGTATTGATGTCGTGGGGCTGGACAGGGATAGGAGAACATCGTCCACATATAATGTTATTTTATCGTTGTTATTTTTTATTTGAATTCCAAAGATGTATGGATTATCTCTGATCATTCATGCAAAGGGGTCTATTGACAAAATATAGAGAAGTGGAGCTAAAGTGCACCCTTGTCTGGTGCCATTACCTATAATGAAATAGTCAGATTAAAATAATGGGCTGACTACATGTGCACTTGGATGTGAGTACAGTAGCATGTTGTTCTTCTTAAATGTTCCCGTTATTCCAAATTTCTGTAACCCAATCTAGAAATCTCCAGCTGACCTGGTCAAATACCTTTTCGGCATCTCTAGCAGCATGGCCAGGGGGAGGGGGGACGACGACTCCAAAGGAGTTTTTGTTGTGCATTAAGTTATAAATCTTTCTAGTGTTAATGGATGCTCTCCTGCCCTACACAAACCCATTGTCGATTGATCGACATGCACTAAGACAGGTGTTATTGTTCTGTTCATTTTTTCATGTTTTTGATTTTATTTTCTCCCTTATGTCAAGCATCTCTGCTGTTATTTTGGTGTCGATCTGTGTTTTATTTAATTTCTCCAGTTTTGCAATTGTAATTTATAGTTCTGCTAGCGATTTCTCTCTGTTCTTATTTAACCCATTTTTATGATCAGGCCGCGCATAAAACATTTGATGGTACACCATAATGTATTTTGTTTTACCTCTCATTTATCGTTTAATTCCAGAAATTTCTCGACCTCTATGATCAAATAGGTTACATTTGAGGCAAAGTTTAGAATGTTCTCATTTAATCTCCAGTTGTTTCTTGCCTTATATTCATAGTTGTTCTTAATATCCAAAAAGACTGGTGCATGGTCTGACCATGTTATGGGTCCGCTTAGCGTTTTGATTATTTTACTTAGGTCCTGGGATTTCATTAGTAGTAGGTCTATTCGTGAATAAGTCTGATGTACTTTTAGTATAATTTATAATCCCGCTTGCCTGGGTGGAAAATTCTTCAGCAGTAGAAAAGCACGTTCTTCTGCAGAACTGACGGCCTCTCTATTGTCCTTTGTTTCCCATTTCTATCTAGCTTTAACTCTACAATGAAGTTAAAGTCCCCTCCAAAAATCAGTGTTCCGCACATCACCCTGTCGACCCTAGATATTTATATCCGCCAGGGATTTTATTGGGGATTGATTGTAGGCATAGATATTTACCTGTTACTTATGGTGAGAAAAGGTGTGTTCCTCATGCAGAGGAGACCAGCCATGCATTTCGGATCTGGACTGCCCTTATGGGTGGGATTAGTCTGATATGCTAATGGAGTGGTTTCCACTGTAATAGTGTAAGCAAGCAAATAAACATAGATGCCCTCCCGAGTAGGTACCATCCTATAGGACAGGCTATTGTAGTGCTGTCCGTTCTCAGTGAGTTTGTGCTCCCACCCCCCTTTTCTCTCAATAAGTATCAGGGTATGCCAATACGGCCGTGGGTCCCTGTCTTGATCCTAGAGGTGTACCTTTAGACTTGTTGGACAGAGGAAAATTTGATAACCCTCTAAATCATCTCAATAAAATCTCAGTTTAACTTATTGTGACAACTTCAAATTTAATTCTCCCTCATGAGCCTTTTACTTGAACAATTCCCGTGTTACTTAATCCTCTTTACCCTCCCCCTTCTCCTTTGCTTATAAATCTTTAAAATCTTTTAGATCTTCTTGTTATCTTAGTTTACTGAAATTGACTAAATATCTCCACAGTATACGTGTAATATTAAACCTTACTATATCTGGCTTACCCCATATACTTTACTTTTCTTACCCTACCCTCTTCCCCTTTTTAACCCTTTATGATGGTTGTTAGGTTATAATTATGGTGAGCTTCTATACATCGATATAATATGTGACATCTTAAACATCTAACAAGTTCAGGTTCCACCACCATGTAAGTGCAATATAAGGTTACCCAAACCCCTTGGGTCTTAGTGAAATAAACCTGATAACTTTAGCCACATAACAAACAGCAATAATGCCACCCTGTGTAATTCTCCTCCTGCGCTCACCCCTCCCCTCCCTATCATATTTCATCAAAAGAGAGGTTTTTTTGTTTTTTTTTACATGTGGTCTATGATGTATGAGTATTTTCAATGCACTTACCTTTTCTTCACCACCTCCATGGACTGGTTGTTCCCACCAAGTTTGATTACTTAATCCACGGCCTCCTGGCAGATGTCAGTCCTTATCCTCAGGGTTCTCTTCTTGGCTGCTGCCCTTATTTCCCAGTTATAATGCTGGCACAGTTTCTGACCAGTGGCAGGTTCTTCTACACTGAAAAACTCAGGGAATAGCACTTTGTCCTTGCCTTCCCCCCTTCTCCTTCTACCAGTATCATGGTTCCCCCCGCCCTTCTTCCTGGCTTGCCATTATTGTTTTATCTTTCCTTTTTGAAATAGCATGCTGCTATCAGCAGCTCCTGCTCTAAACTAGTGGTCAAATAGTGTACTTGTCATGTTCCCACTATTTATACACATATTTCTCTTCAGTGACTGGCTGTCAGTTGATTATATCAATATTTTGTATCCGTTTCTTGAAGCTGGGTCTTTTTCCTATGGATGTTCTGTTTATTTGGATTTATTTTCTGGTTATATTTGGCATTGCTGGCCATTCTGCTTTCTTGTGTGAAATCCCCCATAAGATATAATGGGTATTTTGAAGCTTCCATTTTGATTCAGTGCTTTTTGGGCATGTTTCGGTTTTGGATGAAATCGTTTTGGAATTGTTTCTGATTTCCGAATTGCTAGCATATTCGGAGGCACATTGGGACCAACTGGGAAGCTTGTAATTCGGTTCACAATGTACCCTGAATACATCCAGTCTTTGGAGTCACAGTTTCAGGGCTGAATATCTGCACATATTGGGTCAGGCGTTAAATCTCAGGCCATGGCATTAAATATTGTCCCAAATACACAAAATATTCCAAAGAAAAGTTAAGCTTTTGAGCAGGTAATAGATAGTATTAACTTAAAATCATGGCAGGTGTCAGGGATACGATGAAGGCAAACCTTGACCAACATTTTAAGTACTTCAAAGAAAAGCTGCTTAAAGATTGGGCCAATTTGACTAATACTAAGAAGGGGGGTATATCTGTCCCAAACATCTTGAAATATTATGAAACCGCCAACTTTCTTCATGTCCATAATTTACAGGATATAGACCAAAGATCTCAAGTTTGGTTTCATATGGAAACACACATGAACAATATATAGATTTTTCTGAGATCCTCTGGAATAATTCCAAACTTTTGAACAAAAAGCAGGAGGTATCCCAGAGCTATGTTATGAAAAATGTGCTCCTGAATTGAGTAAAATTCAAGTGGAAAGGTAATATGCATTACCTAGTAAATGCTATCAAGGAAGTGGACCACTTAAACATATGGTGGAACTGTATTTAATTGTCCCACTTTGAAACCAGTTCTTCTCAGTTTTATCAGAGGTTGTAGGTAAAAACATTGAAAAGTCCCCAGACCAGGCTCTGCTCCACTTCAGTCTATCACACTTAATAGTCTCAAAACTGTAATTGGTAATTCAAGTATTAATTGCCAAAAAAATAAGAAATTGGCACATCTCAAACTGGTCCCTTTTCCTTCTTCAGGTACAATTTTAATATAGGAATGAATGTGGAATATCTAGACAAATACATTACTGGAATATTTTCCAATGTAGATGGACTCTTTGGTAAGACTAAATAAATAAGTAAATAAATGGTTATTCCTCCCAATAATATTAATAATCAACATATAGTCAAGAACACTAATTTGTTATAAGTTCATCCATATTACAAATATTGACAGAATAAGAAAGTGTAATTTCCTAAATATTTATGTCAGCCAACGTTTGTATTGTTTTGTATGTATTTATATTTTCAATGTGATATTTATTATTGCATACTGATTTTAAGAATAAAACATTTGATAAACAAAAAAAGATAATAATAGTAAACAATAAACATCACATTCACCGTAATAAAAATATATAGATTTAGTGATAAAGAAAGCATGACAGTGGCACTAAATAATAAATAAAATATAGTAAATAATAATTATTAATTAAAGGAATGAAAATAGTATTATATTTTAATAACAAATATTTTTTGAATAAAATGTATCACTTGACACAAGATTATGGAATAAAATAAATCTATTGGAGTATATATAAAAAAAGAAAAAAGATATATCACTTTTGTCTTTAGTAAATTAATCACTATAACGTGTCATTTAAAATTATGGGAACAAAGTAAATTAAATTAAATTAACATAATGAAGGTAGTAATAAAAATATATTTTCTTATTTGATAATGACTATATAAATTCCCATGGGAATACCTTGATGCCGCTTGACATGCTTACCATATTGTGGCCATCAGTTGAACCAAACCCTCTCTATTATGTTACCTTAGCACTGTTCTTTGTTTATTATGTGTTTATATTAGTGCTTGTGTATGTCTTTAAGTTCTCTAGCAATGCCCTTAGTCTTTGCCCTATCTGTCCTGTCACTGTGTTTGTGTTTTGTCTTGAGCCCTGTGCCATTGGCTCCAGGTGAGTGTGGTTACCCTGCACCAGTCCCTATTTCTCAATATCTGCACTGTAACTCCTGTACTTGGGTGCTCACTGTCCCCTGCCACCCCATATGTGACATATGGCTGTAGGTAAAAAAGGGAACATGAATAACTGTATAACAGTCTTGGTCAGCCTATACATGACACATCCTCATTGAAGTGTAAAATGCAACTAAGTGTATCTTGTTACATGCAAGGGTCTTCATAATATACGCTAACCTTTGGGCCTGAAGTAATTCTGGGTACAACGGAGTCACATTAGAAGCCGAAATGTGAGCTATAAAATATACCATGATGTGACCCTGAACAGTGGCACAATATGGACATCATAGGCGATTAAATGCTGGTTGTTTCTGAAAACCGAAAGTAGACCAGAACACACCGAACCAAAGTGGTATCCTCTAAATTGCTATGGGATATTTCATGTAGCCTGGAAATACGGAAGGGAAGCCAAAATTATACAGATAATAAAAATGAAACAGCCATAGCTAATAGGCTCAGGTTCATGAAATCAATACAAATGATAGATGCAAGCAATTCTAACCTAATCATGCATGAGCAATGTTTGTATATAATAAGCACATGGCCACACCACCATTTCAGAGCATAATCAGCAGACTGCAGGACATGCAAAATTGTTAAAAATAAAAAATGGACCAGGGCAGGCCTATGAGATACCAGCAGAGATTTTTTAGCAGAGGACAGCTCACCGTCGGTAAATAAAATGTTCCAACATTACAGCCGATAGGGGCAGCAGCTCAGAGGATAAGCCAGAGGAGGAAGTACAAACTCTAGCAGCACTGTGGATGCTGTGAACACAGTTGGTGGGCAGAACAGGTCCAAGGAGGTGGTGAAGAAAAGATAACTTCATTTAAAATACTAGTACACAATAGGCAGCAAGTTCTATCTCCCTGAACTCATACCTGTAGCTCATTTAACATATGTATTAGTAAGGAATGTACACTCACTCAATAGCAATGTAGCCCTGTTATATATCATTTATCAATTTGATTGAATCGATAATTTAGAGGATGAGGCTGTAGGTGAAAGTTAAGGATCTAGTGAGGGTGGTTTAATATAAGAACAGTGACGCAGTGACCACACAAAAACAAATATTTTAGATTTTAGAAAAAACTACTTTTCTAAAATTAGATTATGTGTAAAGTAGTAATTATCATATAATATATTATTTAAAAGTTGCACTACTGAAGGCAACAGAAAATTGCATTAGTCTTGTCAGTAAGAGCAGTAATTGAAGAAGTACCCTTTGGTACTCTGCAGAGGTGGCCAAACTAGTAAAAAAAAAAAAAAAACGCTAGCATTTAGTAATTATAAAAAAAACAACTCATATTGAGAATAATAGAAAGAGTAGGCAAAAGAGGCAAAGCACGCTATAAGAGCTTCCAAAGCATACGCAGAAGAGAAAATAGCCCAGTGAGTAAAAAAGGGGGATAAAACATTATTAGATACATTCTATGTTTCTATGACGGTCAAATTATATACATGTCAAATGATTTCACATTCATACCACTTTAGCACTTTGTCGCACCACTTGCACTTTTTTTTTATATACTAATCATTTTATATTCCATTTTATATTCCAGCTATTCATTTAAGATTGTACCATACTTTAAGTGTTTGCAACAGCTGTCCATCATAATAGACTGCTGTGTCGGGCAGCATGGCGGATGTCTGCACGTATCGTGCAGACATCCCCCGGCTGCCCCCACTAGCCACCAGGGAGCGAGTTACAGGTGAGGGGGAGGGAGGGGGCAGAGAGACAGGGGGAGGGAGGGGGGCAGAGAGACAGGGGAGGGGGGGACAGAGCAACAAGGGGAGGGGGGAAGAGACAGAGACAAGGGGAGGGAGGAGGGAAGAGAGAGACAAGGGGAGGGAGGGGGGCACAGAGTAACAAGGGAAGGGGGGGCAGAGAAAAACAAGGGGAGGGGGGCAGAGAGAAACAAGGGGGGGAAGAGACAGAGGCGAGGGGGGAGTCAAAGGGAGGGGGAGAGAGAGACAACACTAAGGGGGATAGAGAGACAAAGCTGGGGGCAAGGGAAAAAGAGAGGCATCATTGGCACATAAAAGGAAATAAAACCAAGAAATGCATTTTTTTACAGAATTTTTTATTAAAAAAAGCAATTTACATGTGAATATATACAAGTTGAACTTTTTTCCTATAGGGTAGTCTTATATTCAGGCTTTTAGTTTTTTCCTAAAGGAATATCCAAAGTTTGGGGGGTCGTCTTATAATCAGGGTCGTCTTATAATCGAGCAAATACGGTAGTTTGTGTGGGTACACTAAATGAGAAAGAAAGAAATTAAAGCAAAACACAAACACAGAAGAAATGTTAAAACAGCCCATGTCACCAAGCGTCAGACAAGCCAAAAAAGTCATGTCACTAAGGGGTTAAACATATTTACACAGTATTACAATCAAAGTCTATGCACTAAACACTGTAATACAGAAATAAACAAACAAATATAAACGAGTTGTATTTACTAGAGCTTAAACACACAATCACATAGCTTTAGAGCTCTAGCCATTTTGTAGTTAATTTCCTGTATAAGTTGTAGCCGTATTTCGGGGCTTGGATCAGTTCAGCTATTATGCCTGATTCAATTCGGAACAAATTGGTCTATATTTTGTAGACTCTATCCTTTACCATCAACACCTTCTGCAACATCACTAATAAAAATATTAAATATAATGGGTCCAAGTACAGATCCCTTAGTTATTCCACTGGTAACAAGACATTGCTTCGTATATACTCAGTGACTACAACCCTCTGTTGTCTGTCACTCAGCCACTACATAATCCATTCAACAATTTTGGATTCCAAAGAGCATTTGGCAACCGGGCGGATCCTGTATTTGGCACCCCTGCCCAACTTTAAAATCTAAAAAAACGCCCACACAATTTTGAATGTTTTCAAGAATATTTTTACATTTGTAAACAGAATGTCATCTTTGTGGGAGGTGGGAAAGGGGAGGGAGGGTAATTACATACTATTGTAAATTGTTGATCCCCTATTCCTGTATGCTTGTATATTTTTGGTTGGAGGTTGGATAGGAGAGGGAAGCTTATGGGAATTATATATACTATAAATTGTTTATCCCCTACTTATGTATGTTTGTACAAGGCCTTGTGTCACGGATGCACCCTACTCCAAGAGTGCATGTTACTGGGTTATGGTGGTGCAAGGGTTAAAATTAACTCTCTGTCTGCCCTAGACTAGAAATAAAGATAAAACCCCCCTTTAACACCACCCACACTTAATTATACTGGTATAACTAATGTGCTAACACTGCCACCACCAAGACAATTTATAAATGGGGTGCCTTGGTCCCCCAAGCAAATTAGACTTAACCCCACAAAATATGCTTTAACACAATATCTATGCTATTGGTCTAATCAGGTAACATGAGTCTCTATACCAGACAAAGGCAGAACTTAATAAAGGAATATTTATTTTGAACAAAAGAAGTCACAGTGCATACAAAAAATTAAACAGATGACAAATTATTTACACCAAAACAGATAAAAATAAAAAAGGAGAAATTAACAGAAAACCTAACTACTCACTTAGATAGAGAAGTACCAGTATTTTCTGTCCGAGGGACTGCGGCAAGGCAGTGACGGCAACTTACACAAAATTAGATCTTGGCACCTAGTAAGCACACTGGACATTATTCCATCATTAGATTTATACCTTGTCAGGTCAACTCAGGTTTCCAAGCCGGCCCAGAGGTGGGAAGGTGTACCTAAAAGTGTCCTCCCCCATGTGTGGTGGAACTACCCCAGTCAAAATATGGAATCTTGTTGCTAATTTCCCTCCAGTGCATGTCACATACATAATTCTTGCCTCTATTAATTTGTTGCAATTTATGAAGTCCATAGATATGTCACACTTGCTACCCATGACTCTATACCACAGACTTCACAATAACTTCCAAATGGCTCAAGTTGCACCAGCCATATTTGTACTCTTTTTGTAGGGTGTAGTATTCCCTGTCTAAATATTCACAAAATGCGGCATGATTAATAATCTGGGAGTTATTATTAAGGAATGTTTGGGAGATGACTTTTGCAGGACAAGACTTCTAAGAACCTACTATCTATGACTGGATACAGATATATATCTGTATAGACTTGCTGGCAACTAACTCAGTGTAACATTTCACACCTTGTAACATCAGTTCCAGCTTCAAAGGAACCACTCAAGTTGTAAAGCTTTTCAGATCACAAAGGTCATACTATCTCTACCGGATAGTAGATGCAGGTATGCACTACCGCAATTTTTGTGACACCTTGCAAAAGTATTCACCCGACTTGGCATTTTTCGTGTTTTGTTGCCTCACAACCTGGAATTAACATGGATTGTTTGAGGATTTGCATCATTTAATTTACAGAACATGCCCACAACTTTGAAGATGTTTTTTTTTATTATTATTGTGGAGCAAACATCAAATAGGACAAAATAACAGAAAAAGGCAATTCACCCCCTAAAGCCAATACTTTGTAGAGCCACCTTTTGCGGCAATCACAGTGCCAAGTGACTTTGGATAAGTCTCTATGAGCTTGCCACATCTTACCACTGGGATTTTTGCCCATTCCTCCTTGCAAAACTACTCCAGCTCCTTCAAGTTGGATGGTTTGCGCTTGTGAACAGCAATGTTTAAGTCTGACCACAGATTTTTTTTTGGATTGAGGTCAGGGCTTTGACTAGGCCATTCCAACACATTTACATTTTCCCCTTAAACCACTCAAGTGTTGCTTTAGCAGTGTTTGGGGTGATTGTCCTGCTGGAAGGTGAACCTCCGTCCTAGCCTCAAATCAGGTACAGAGTGGTACAGGTTTTGCTCAAGAATATCCCTGTATTTAGCACCATCCATCTTTCCCTCAACTCTGACCAGTTTTCCCAGTCCCTGCTGCTGAAAAACATCCCACAGCATGATGCTGCCACCACCATGTTTCACTGTGGGGATGGTGTTCTTTGGGTGATGTGATCTGTTGGGTTTGCGCCAGACATAGCGTTTAGTTTGATGGCTGAAAAGTTCAATTTTAGTCTCATCAGACCAGAGCACCTTCCTCCATACATTTTAGGAGTCTCCCACATGCCTTTTCGCAAACTCAAAAGGGGCCATTTTGTTTTTTGCTGAAAGTAATGGCTTTTTTCTGGCCACTCTGCCATAAAGCCCAACTCTATGGAGCGTACAGCTTATTGTCTTCCTATGTACAGATACTCCAGTCTCTGCTGTGGAACTCTGCAGCTCCTCCAGGGTTACCTTAGGTCTCTGTGCTGCCTCTTTATTAATGCCCTCCTTGACCAGTCCGTGAGTTTTGGTGGGCGGCCGTCTCTTGGCAGGTTTGCTGTTGTGGCATGTTCTTTCTATTTGGTTATGATAGATTTGATGGTGCTCCTGGGGGTCATCAAAGATTTTGATATTTTTTTATAACCTAACCCTGACTTGTACTTCAAGTGACAGATTATGTGACACTTAGATTGCACACAGGTGGACATCATTTCACTAATTATGTGACTTCTGAAGGTAATTGGTTGCACCAGAGCTTTTTATGGGCTTCATAACAAAGGGGGTGAATACATACGTACATGCCAATTTTGATGTTTTCTATTTCTAAAAAATAGTTTTATGTATATATTTTTCTCATTTCACTTCACCAACTTAGACTATTGTGTTCTGATCCATCACATCAAATTCAGATTAATAAAATATTGAACTTAAGGCTGTAATGTAACAAAATAGGTAAAAAGTCAAGGGGGGTGAATACTTTTGCAAGGCACGGTATATAAACTGTCAACTAGAAAAAAATGAATTTACACAAACAGACTCACACTTACACACACAGTCACACATACTCACACACAAACAGAATCACATAGTCGGATGTGCGTTTACGCATCCTTCAGATTGCCGGGGCTGCTTTTTGCATGCTCTTTCTGCAGCAAGAGGAGAAAGACAGACATATGAGTAGAGAGGAGAGGGGTCACCATAGGGGTCTCCAGCACAGGGCACCAGAACACTTAAGGCTGGCCCCGGTTCCAAGTATTATACATATAACAAGATGTGCAGCGAGTGGGCTCTTCAAGTTTGCTCATCATGTGTGGTGCATATGTGAGTGCTTAAAAAATTGTTCAGCCACTTCATTTGAGTATAGGGGTACCCCACATTATGGGTGACAACTTTTTATCAGAAAAATACTGCCTCAATAAACTTAACATTAACCTCAAGCCAATATATTTACAGCCTGCCAGTTGGCAAACCTACCCCACATGCATAGGTTTGCTAGGGTTATGTGGCAAGTACAAGGTCAAAATTGGGATATGGACATTGCAGCTTTGAAACATTATGTCACTTTTATATATTGCTTGCCAACTACATTTCCTATCATGTTCAGCCATTGAAACATGGCTTTAGCATCATAGTAAATGTAGTCTACAGAAGGAAGCACAGATCCTTGCTACCCTGCGGCTGCATGGTTAATATATTCGGCTGCTGTGGGCCCCTATCTACTGCTAGGGGCCCGAGCAAATCATTGGCCTACAGTAGTAACATGTCACTGGACCTCTACGAAATAACTTAATTTCTAAGTATTTATTTATTGTTTCTTTTTAAATCTAACCCTAGGGTTAGCAAATGGGGAAAAAAAGTGTTTTTTATTGATTAAAAAACTGGGGGTTGGGAAGATTTAGGGACTATATTCAGACTGCTACACCTACACTAAGTCTCTCCCTGTTCCACAAGCACTTGCTTTCACAGCTATAAATATCTAGTCGCTGTGATTGGCTGTCACAGTGACTGGATACTTCAGAGAGAGCCTCAGCAGACTGAAGTGCCTTGATACTGAGGCATGTAGCCATGTCTGATTTAGCGCGATCGCAGTATGGCAGCATCAGGGGCGTCACTAGGGTTGGTGTCACCCGGTGCGGAAACTCATGGTGTCACCCCCCTGAATTTCCTCCAATACAATGCCAAACAGATTCCTTAGTAATGCCAGTTAGATGGCCTATTAACTATGCCACACACAGGAGCCCCATAACTATACCACACACAGGAGCCCCATAACTATGAGACACACAGGAGCCCCATAAATTATGCCACACCAGAGCCCCATAAATTATGCCACACCAGAGCCCAATTAATTATGTCACACACACAGGTGCCCCATAATTATGCCACACACACACAGGTGTCCCATAATTATGCCACACACACAGGTGCCCCATAATTATGTTACACAAAAGAGTCCCTTAATTATGCCACACATGGGGCCCAATAAATATACCACACACAAGCACCCCACGAGGGCACAATTGTACAATTCTAAAACACAATACATATCTATACCTACAGACATCTTTCTAGATGCCATAATTATTGTGCCATTCAAATTCCAGGAATATTATGCCATTCAAATACCAGGAATATTGTGCCATTTAGATGCCATAATTATTGTGCCATTCAGATGCCAATAATATTGTGCCATTCAAATACCAGTAATACTGTGTCATTCAGATACCAGGAATATTGTGCCATTCAGATGCCAGGAATATTGTGCCATTCAGATGCCAGTAATATTGTGCTATTCAGATACCAGTAATATTGTGCCATTCAGAGCCCAGTAATATTGTGCCATTCAGAGCCCAGTAATTGTGCCATTTAGAGCCCAGTAATATTGTGCCATTCAAATACCAGTAATATTGTGCCATTCAGATACCAGGAATATTGTGCCATTCAGATGCCAGGAATATTATGCCATTCAGATAGCAGAAATATTGTGCCATTCAAATACCAGTAATACTGTGCCATTCAGATACCAGTAATATTGTGCCATTCAGATGCCAGGAATATTGTGCCATTCAGATGCCAGTAATATTGTGCCATTCAGAGCCCAGTAATATTGTGCCATTCAGAGCCCAGTAATTGTGCCATTCAGAGCCCAGTAATATTGTGCCATTCATATACCAGTAATATTGTGCCATTCAGATACCAGTAATATTGTGCCATTCAGAGCCCAGTAATATTATGCCATTCAGAGCCCAGTAATATTGTGCCATTCAGAGCCCAGTAATATTATGCCATTCAGAGCCCAGTAATATTGTGCCATTCAGAGCCCAGTAATATTGTGCCATTCAAAGCCCAGTAATTGTGCCATTCAGATACCAGTAATATTGTGCCATGCAGAGCCCAGTAATATTGTGCCATTCAGAGCCCAGTAATATTATGCCATTCAGCTACCAGTAATATTGTGCCATTTAGAGCCCAGTAATATTATGCCATTCAGATACCAGTAATATTGTGCCATTCAGAGCCCAGTTATAATGTGCCATTCAGAGCCCAGTAATATTATGCCATTCAGATACCAGTAATATTGTGCCATTCAGAGCCCAGTAATATTGTGCCATTCAGAGCCCAGTAATATTATGCCATTCAGATACCAGTAATATTGTGCCATTCAGAGCCCAGTAATATTATGCCATTAAGAGCCCAGTAATATTGTGCCATTCAGTTACCAGTAATATTGGGCAGCATGCCACTGGGCAGCATGCATATCATGACCGGATCTGAATGATGGGACTGGACCATCATCGTTCACTAAGGGAGCTTTTCCCATGATGGTCCAGAACCATCATCGGCCACAAAGGGGTTAAGACTGCATGAATATGTCTGCAGAAGAGATGCGTCGCTAGGGGTGGGCTAAGGGGGCTGAAGCCCCGAATGTGCTGAGCAAAGCCTCGAGTCTCAGCAGCTCCCTGATAGCTCCACTCCCTGTGCCCTCTGACATCACGCAGCAGCACATAGACAGTGTGTAAAAGCCCCACACTGATAGGATGCTGAGTGATGTGTCAGCCAATCAGTGCAGGGCTTTTACACAGCACAATCTACTGTGTGGGACTGCTCCACGTGGGACAGTGAAGCAGCTCTGAAGATATCATCACCTTCTGAAATATAAAGAACAGGTCTGTAACAAGCTCTTTCATTTCTCCCTCTCTCTCTCTAGGAATTAAATATATATATATTTATATATGTGTGTGTGTGTGTGACATTCTTTATTAAAGGACTGCTAAAATGCATAGAAATGATCTATATGTTGTATATTTAATAGCTTGGCTGCTCTTTTAAGGGCTGCTTTTCAAAGAGTATATTTTAGAGATATTCTGGAGATACTCTGGAGGTAGTCTGAGGTATACAAGAGGTGAGCAAAACTAAAAGATCTTTTTGATTTAACCCCTTAACGACAGGTGACGTGCCAGGCACGTCACGGCAAATCGAGGACTTGCCGACAGCTGACGTGCCTGGCACGTCATGCACTAAATGGAGTAAAGAAAGCGACCAGCGGTCGCTTTCTTTACTCTAACGGTGTTGCTACAATGCCTCTAGGTAGAGGCATTGTGCAACACCCCCCAAATGTGCAGGGGCGCGCTACGATCACTCCACGGAGTGATCGTAGCAGCCATTTAAAAATGGCTGCGCCCGCTGCACACATGTGCTTAGAAAGCGAACGATCGTTCGCTTTCTAAGCATCTCCGGTGTTGTTAAAGTGCCTCGCCAGCGAGGCACTTTACAACACCGTGCTGCTCCCCAGAGCCGATGGTGGTCGCTCTCCTGAGCGACCCCATCGGCTCAGTAGAAGGGAACGCTGCCTGTACAGGCAGCGTTTCCCTTCTAATGGCAAGAGCATCGGAAGTGAAAGTATTTCACTTCCGATGCTCTAGGGGGAGCCAATCGATGCCGGGACAGCAGATCTATGTGATCTGTGTGTAGGCATGTATGGTAAGTGCTCTGATGAGCACTTATCATACTGTCAAAGGCAATATTAGTAAATATTGCCTTTGACAAGTATTGATCTGCCTCCCTCACCTTACTAGTTTTAGTAAGGGAGAGAGACAGATCAGATAAAGTAAAAAAATAAAATAAAATAATAAAAAAAATATTTAATAAAATTTTAAACACCAAGGGCTTTTATAAAAGCCATTTAACCCCTTCCCTGCCATTGATCGCTGTGTACGCAGTGATCATACACAGCAGCACATTTTTTGCTGTCTGTGCATTTTTTAGGGGTTATTTTTTTTTACTGTAATTCATTACAGTATAAAAAAAGGCTCTTTTAAGAGAGATTAACCCCTTTCTTGCCGTAGATCACTGCCTAATCAGCGATCTGACGCAAATGCAGCAATCTTGCTGCAGAAGCATTTTTAATTTTTTTAAAACTTTTTTATTACACCCGTCACGTGTTAATTATACCCGCTAGGGGACTACGTTTAACGTAAAAAAAATTTTTTAGCTGTCTGAGCGCATGTATAGCGATCAGTAACAGCTGATAAGTGACAATGGCGGGTTGGCGTTTGCTCAGATGAGCATCACCATTCGTCTGGTTAGATCAATATGGGTAAATATTTGATCTGACCCGTGTAGATCTGCCTCCCTCTCACTTGAGTTTTAGTGAGGGAGACAGAGCTGTATAATGTAAGTTTTTAATTATAATATATTTAATAGAATTGAGACCCAAAGGCTTTTATAAAAGCCGTTTCCAGTATTTAACCCCTTCCCTGCAATTGATCGCTGTGTACGCAGTGATCTTACACAGCAGCACATTTTTTGCTGTCTGTGCATTTTTTTAGGGGTTATTTTTTTTTACTTTGATTTATTACAGTATATCAAAGGCTCTTTTAAGAGCTATTAACCCCTTCCTTGCCGTATATCACTTCCTAAGCAGCACATATGGTCACTGCCTAAGCAGTGCATATGGTCACTGCCTAAGCAGTGCATATGGAGCAATCTAGTCGCAGAAGGATTTTTTTTTGCTATCAGCAATTTTTTTGTCAGACTCGCTAGAGGTTAGTTATACCCACTAGGGGATTACGTGTATTCCTTTTGAAGCTGTCTGAACGCGTGTATAGCGATCAGTAACAGCCGATCAGTGGCAAAGGTGGTTTGGTGATTTCTCAGATGAGCATCACCATTCGTCTGGTTCGTAAATATTGTTCTGACCCATATGGATCTGCCTCCCTCTCCTCACTTGAGTTTTAGTGAGGGAAAGAGACAGATCTGTATAACATAATTTTTTAATTGTAATAAATTAAATAAAATGTAAAAAAATTGTGAGTCCCAAGGGCTTTTATAAAAGCCATACCCTTTGTATAGTGTAGTGTATTAACCCCTTCCCTGCCACTGATCACTGCACAGCAGAACCTTTTTTCTTGTCTGTGCATTTTTAGGGGTTAATTTTTTTGTACAGTACTACAAAGGCTCTTATAAGAGCTATTAACCCCTTCCTTGCTCTACATGTTCAAATTCCAAGTTTGAAAATCAAAAAGCGCACCTCTCAAATGTAGCCTTTCAACACCCAACAAAGCTGACAAAGCTATGCATGGGTGGTATCCCTGTGCTCGGGAGATGTTGCTGAACATATATTGTGGTATTGTTTGTCAGTGACACATACCGAAATATGTGAATTTGTGTCTAAAGTACAATGTATGTGGGAAAAAATACACAATAAAATGACTACCACAAACTTTGACAAAGGCTGGTGGTAGAATTGGTGCATGGAAAGTGTTAAAATAACACCATTTAAAATAGCCTAGGGTGTCTACTTTTACAAAATATATACTTTTTGGGGTAAAATACACTGTCCTACTTTAAAAAAAAGTCCCAAATGAAAGATGGGCTCAGGCTGGCTACACGTCAATATTCCAAGTTGAAAATGCGCACCTTCACAATGTGGCCCTTTTAGCCCCCAAACAACCCAACAAACCTATGCATGGGTGGTATCCCTGTACTCAGGAGATGTTGTTGAACACATATTGGGTTATTGTTTGGCAGTGACACATACCAAAATCTGTGAATGTATGTCTAAAATACAATATTTGTGAAAAAAAAACACACAAAAATTACTACCACAAACTTTGACAAAGGCTGGTGGTAGAATTAGTGCATGGAAAGTGTTAAAATACCACCATTTGAAATAGCGTAGGGTGTCTACTTTTAAAAAATATATGGGTTGATGGGGTAAAATACACTGGCTGGTTTCAAATATTTCCCAAATGGGACATGGGTGCAGGCGGTCTGCATGTCAAAATTTCAATTTGGAAAACCAAAAACTGCACCCACCAAATTTGGCCTTTTACCCCCCAAACAACCCAACAAACCTATGCATGGGTGGTATCCCTGTACTCAAGAGATGTTGTTGAACACTTATTGGGGTGTTATTTGGCAGTGACACATACCAAAATCTGTGAATTCATGTCTGAAGTACAAGGTTTGTGAAAAAAAACCACAAAAACATTACTACCACAAAGTTTGACAAAGGCTAGTGGTAGAATTAGTGCATGGAAAGTGTAAAAATACCACCATTTGAGATAGCCTAAGGTGTCTTTTTTAAAAAATATATGGGTTGATGGGGTAAAATACACTGGCTGGTTTCAAATATGTCCCAAATGGGACATGAGTGCAGGCGGTCTGCATGTCAAAATTTTAATTTGGAAAACCAAAAACTGCACCTACCAAATTTGGCCTTTTACCCCCCAAACAACCCAACAAACCTATGCATGGGTGGTATCCCTGTACTAAAGAGATGTTGCTGAACACTTATTAGGGTGTTATTTGGCAGTGACACATACCAAAATCTGTGAATTCATGTCTGAAGTACAAGTTTTGTGGAAAAAAACCACAAAAAAATTACTACCACAAAGTTTGACAAAGGCTGGTGGTAGAATTAGTGCATGGAAAGTGTAAAAATACCACCATTTGAGATAGCCTAAGGTGTCTTCTTTTAAAAAATATATGGGTTGATGGGGTAAAATACACTAGCTGGCTTCAAATATGTCCCAAATGGGACATGGGTGCAGGCTGTCTGCATGTAAAAATTTCAAGTTGGAAAACAAAAAACTGCACCTCACAAATTTGGCATTTTAGCCCCCAAACAACCCAACAAACCTATGCATGGGTGGTATCCCTGTACTCAGGAGAAATAGTAGAATCTATTTAGCATGTTTTTTCGTTCGCTATTGTCGATGAGGAGAAGTTGTTTCAAATAAAAACAAAGAAATTTGTGTATTTTTTTTTTTTTTACCATATTTTATTATTTTTTTTAATAATATGATAAGATATGATCAAAAAGATGGCATCCATAGAAAGCCCTTCTTGTCCCGATAAAAACAATATATAATATGTGTGGGTACAGCAAATGACAAAGAAGAAAATTACTGCTAAACACAAACAGCACAGAAATGTTAAAATAGGCATTGTCCAGAAAGGACAAAAATGTTTCAAAGGCTCTGTCCTTAAGGGGTTAAATTCTTAAAATGGCAGATTTGGTTTACTGTGATAAAAGTTCTGCATTTGTTTCACGTTCCATTTTTTGGAGGTTTGGAGGCTGTCTAATCTGTAGACAGTGCTCAAGATTGCAGCAGGAGATTGCATTTTTAAAGTCCGAGATTTGTAATTTATGTGTAAAACAAACTCGGGCTGAGACTGTTGCGAAGTCACTGCCCCAGAGGCCATTGCCGCAGAGGCTTCCTAGGAATGGCAGGTGGGTTACTGTTGGATCTGGTAGGCTTAGAGTTGTGGAAAAAAGGCATGTCCCGCAGTCTGTGGCTGTCCAGAATTCATTTTCAGCACTTTCAGAGTGCAGTGGTGTTGTGGAGGCAGGCTCAGACACAGAGTTTGAGGAACCACTCTCCTATGTGGCTACGGTGTGCAAGGAGAAGGTGAGGCCTGATAGAAAGCAGTTGTTGTTGGGCGATTCTATCATAAGAGGTGCGGAGTTGGACAGTATTGGCTTAGTGAGATGTCTTCCTGGAGCTACTGCTCGCAGAGACAGGAGGTGTATTTCTAATAATGTTAAGCAAGCAAATCAGGAAGGAGAATTGGATGTACTGGTTCATCTAGGGACAAATGATTTGGCTTGCAATGAGGTTTCAGAGGTGAAGGAAGCTTTCCGTGTTCTTGCCAATGATATACGGCAGGTTGTGTCCACACTGTCCTTTTCTGAAGTTATGCCTGTGCATAACATTCAGAATGATAGACAAATGCGTATTAGGGACTTTAACTTGTGGCTTGGGGAATGCCGACACGGGAGCAAGGATTTGGCTTTGTTTCTCATGGAAGTTCACTATGGGATAGAAAGGAACTGTACAAAAAAGATGGTTTGCATCTTTCTCAAAAGGGAACGAATGTTCTCAGTGAGCAGTTCAGAGGTTTTGCTAGGAGGTTTTTAAACTAAAAGAGGGGGGCAAAATGGCGATAAAACATCAATCCAATTGCCCCCCAAAAAAGGGACAGAAGTTACCTGTAGTCAGTGTGCTGAAAAATGATAAGCTTAGGGTCATGTCTACAAATGCTCGCAGTTTAGGGAATAAGATCCATGAACTTGTGCCAATATTGGCAACTGAGAATGTAGATTTAGTGGCTGTTACTGAGACATGGTATAATGAAAAACATGACTGGGACATATCAATACCAGGGCACTCTTTATATAGAAAAGACAGAGAAGGTAAAAAAGGGGAAGGGGTGGCCATGTATGTGAGGGATAGCTTAAAATGTAACGTAATACAAGTTAGTGAGGCGAACATAGAGTCAGTTTGGGTTACATTAGAATTTGGTAATCATATGGTAACTCGGGTAGGTGTGATTTATAGGCCCCCTGGACAAATATAGGAGTTAGATAATCTACTAGTTGAGGAAATAGCTAAAATGACAATGAAGGGAGAAGTGATCATCATGGGTGACTTTAACCCCTTAAGGACAGAGCCTTTGAAACATTTTTGTCCTTTCTGGACAATGGCTATTTTAACATTTCTGTGCTGTTTGTGTTTAGCAGTAATTTTCTTCTTTGTCATTTGCTGTACCCACACATATTATATATTGTTTTTATCGGGACAAAAAGGGCTTTCTATGGATGCCATATTTTTGATCATATCTTATCATATTATTAAAAAAAAATAATAAAATATGGTAAAAAAAAAAAAAAATACACAAATGTCTTTGTTTTTATTTGAAACAACTTCTCCTCATCGACAATAGCGAACGAAAAAACATGCTAAATAGATTCTACTATTTCTCCTGAGTACAGGGATACCACCCATGCATAGGTTTGTTGGGTTGTTTGGGGGCTAAAATGCCAAATTTGTGAGGTGCAGTTTTTTGTTTTCCAACTTGAAATTTTTACATGCAGACAGCCTGCACCCATGTCCCATTTGGGACATATTTGAAACCAGCCAGTGTATTTTACCCCATCAACCCATATATTTTTTAAAAGTAGACACCCTAGGCTATCTCAAATGGTGGTATTTTAACACTTTCCATGCACTAATTCTACCACCAGCCTTTGTCAAAGTTTGTGGTAGTAATTTTTTTGTGTTTTTTTTTCACAAACCTTGTACTTCAGACATGAATTTACAGATGTTGGTATGTGTCACTGCCAAATAACACCCCAATAAGTGTTCAGCAACATCTCTTGAGTACAGGGATACCCCCCATGCATAGGTTTGTTGGATTGTTTGGGGGGTAAAAGGCCAAATTTGGGAGGTGAAGTTTTTGGTTTTCCAATTTGAAATTTTGACATGCAGACAGCCTGCACCCATGTCCCATTTGGGACATATTTGAAACCAGCCAGTGTATTTTACCACATCAACCCATATATTTTTTTAAAGTAGACACCCTAGGCTATCTCAAATGGTGGTATTTTTACACTTTCCATGCACTAATTCTACCACCAGCCTTTGTCAAAGTTTGTGGTAGTCATTTTTTTGTGTTTTTTTTTCACAAACCTTGTACTTCAGACATGAATTTACAGATTTTGGTATGTGTCACTGCCAAATAACACCCCAATAAGTGTTCAGCAACATCTCTTGAGTACAGGGATACCACCCATGCATAGGTTTGTTGGGTTGTTTGGGGGCTAAAAGGGCCACATTGTGAAGGTGCGCATTTTCAACTTGGAATATTGACGTGTAGCCAGCCTGAGCCCATCTTTCATTTGGGACTTTTTTTTAAAGTAGGACAGTGTATTTTACCCCAAAAAGTATATATTTTGTAAAAGTAGACACCCTAGGCTATTTTAAATGGTGTTATTTTAACACTTTCCATGCACCAATTCTACCACCAGCCTTTGTCAAAGTTTGTGGTAGTCATTTTATTGTGTATTTTTTCCCACATACATTGTACTTTAGACACAAATTCACATATTTCGGTATGTGTCACTGACAAACAATACCACAATATATGTTCAGCAACATCTCCCGAGCACAGGGATACCACCCATGCATAGCTTTGTCAGCTTTGTTGGGTGTTGAAAGGCTACATTTGAGAGGTGCGCTTTTTGATTTTCAAACTTGGAATTTGAACATGTAGAGCAAGGAAGGGGTTAATAGCTCTTATAAGAGCCTTTGTAGTACTGTACAAAAAAATTAACCCCTAAAAATGCACAGACAAGAAAAAAGGTTCTGCTGTGCAGTGATCAGTGGCAGGGAAGGGGTTAATACACTACACTATACAAAGGGTATGGCTTTTATAAAAGCCCTTGGGACTCACAATTTTTTTAACATTTTATTTAATTTATTACATTTAAAAAATTATGTTATACAGATCTGTCTCTTTCCCTCACTAAAACTCAAGTGAGGAGAGGGAGGCAGATCCATATGGGTCAGAACAATATTTACCAATATTGATCGAACCAGACGAATGGTGATGCTCATCTGAGAAATCACCAAACCACCTTTGCCACTGATCGGCTGTTACTGATCGCTATACACGTGTTCAGACAGCTTCAAAAGGAATACACGTAATCCCCTAGTGGGTATAATTAACCCCTAGCGAGTCTGAAAAAAAAAATGCTGATAGCAAAAAAAAAATCCTTCTGCGACTAGATTGCTCCATATGCGCTGCTTATGCAGTGACCATATGCACTGCTTAGGCAGTGACCATATGTGCTGCTTAGGAAGTGATATACGGCAAGGAAGGGGTTAATAGCTCTTATTTAAAAAAAAAAATACGTAAAAACGTAGTCCCCTAGCGGGTATAATTAACACGTGACGGGTGTAATAAAAAAGTTTTAAAAAAATTAAAAATGCTTCTGCAGCAAGATTGCTGCATTTGCGTCAGATCTCTGCTTAGGCAGTGATCTACAGCAAGAAAGGGGTTAATCTCTCTTAAAAGAGCTTTTTTTTATACTGTAATGAATTACAGTAAAAAAAAATAACCCCTAAAAAATGCACAGACAGCAAAAAATGTGCTGCTGTGTATGATCACTGCGTACACAGCGATCAATGGCAGGGAAGGGGTTAAATGGCTTTTATAAAAGCCCTTGGTGTTTAAAATTTTATTAAATATTTGTTTTATTATTTTATTTTATTTTTTTACTTTATCTGATCTGTCTCTCTCCCTTACTATAACTAGTAAGGTGAGGGAGGCAGATCAATACTTGTCAAAGGCAATATTTGCTAATATTGCCTTTGACAGTATGATAAGTGCTCATCAGAGCACTTACCATACATGCCTGCACACAGATCACATAGATCTGTTGTGCCGGCATCGATTGGCTCCCCCTAGAGCATCGGAAGTGAAATACTTTCACTTCCGATGCTCTTGCCATTAGAAGGGAAGCGCTGCCTGTATAGGCAGCGTTCCCTTCTACTGAGCCGATGGGGTCGCTCAGGAGAGCGACCACCATCGGCTCTGGGGAGCAGAACGGTGTTGTTAAGTGCCTCGCTGGCGAGGCACTTTAACAACACCGGAGATGCTTAGAAAGCGAACGATCGTTCGCTTTCTAAGCACATGTGTGTAGCCGGCGCAGCCATTTTTAAATGGCTGCTACGATCACTCCGTGGAGTGATCGTAGCGCGCCCCTGCACATTTGGGGGGTGTTGCACAATGCCTCTACCTAGAGGCATTGTAGCAACACCGTTAGAGTAAAGAAAGCGACCGCTGGTCGCTTTCTTTACTCAGTTTAGTGCATGACGTGCCAGGCACGTCAGCTGTCGGCAAGTCCTCGATTTGCCGTGACGTGCCTGGCACGTCATCTGTCGTTAAGGGGTTAATCTTCCTGATGTGAACTGGAAATACAAAATAGCTACTTGCGCCAGGAGTATGCATATCCTAAACTCCCTACTGGGATTATCTCTAAAACAAGTAGTGGAGGAGCCAACTCGAAAGCAGGCCATACTAGACTTAGTGTTCACAAATGGAGATTTGTTATCAGATATTACTGTAGGTGAAAGTTTAGGATCTAGTGATCACCAGACAGTGTGGTTTAATATAAGAACAGTGACGTAGTCACACCACACAAAAACAAAAGTTTTAGATTTGAGAAAAACAGACTTTTCTAAAATTAGATTAGGTGTAAAGGAGTCATTATCAGACTGGAGCAATTTAAATGGAGTCCAAGAGAAATGGGATTATCTAAAAGTTGCACTACTGAAGGCAACAGAAAATTGCATAAGGCTTGTCAGTAAGAGCAAACAATTGAAGAAACCACTGTGGTACTCTGCAGAGGTGGCTAAAATAATAAAAAAAATAAAAAGCTAGCATTGAGTAATTATAAAAATACTCAGAGTGAGGAAGATAGAAAGATCTATAAGAGTAGGCAGAAAGAGGCAAAGCAACCTATAAGAGCTTCCAAAGCACACACAGAAGAGACTATAGCCCAGTCAGTGAAAAAGGGGGATAAAACATTTTTTAGATACATAAATGAGAAAAGGAAAGTAAAACAAGGATTAGTTAGATTAAAAACAAAATAAGGATGCTATGTAGAAGAGGATAAAGGCTTAGCAGACTGCCTTAATGAATATTTTTGTTCAGTTTTTACAAATGAAAATAAGGGGTAAGGGACCTCATTTAGGGAAAAAGACTAAAAAAAACCAATGAGTCTTTTGATGCATGTAAGTTTACAGAGGAAGAGGTTTTACTTCAGCTGTCTAAAGTAAAGACAAATAAGTCGATGGGACCTGATGGGATACATCCAAAGTTATTCAAAGAACTTAGTGGTGTACTAGCAAAACCGTTAACAGATTTATTTAACCAATCATTGTTAACGGGAGTAGTTCCAGAAGATTGGAAATTAGCTAATGTTGTGGCCATTCACAAGAAAGGTAGTAGGGAGGAGGCGGGCAACTATAGACCAGTAAGTCTTACTTCAGTAGTGGGGAAAATAATGGAAACCTTGTTAAAGAATAGGATTGTTGAACATCTTAAGTCGCTTGGATTTCAAGATCAGAGACAGCATGGGTTTACTTCAGGGAGATCATGCCAAACTAATCTTATTGATTTTTTTGATTTGGTAACTAAAATAATAGATCAGGGTGGTGCAGTAGACATTGCTTACCTAGATTTCAGTAAGGCTTTTGACACTGTCGCACATAGAAGGCTTATCAATAAACTGAGTTTGGATTTCAATATTGTTGAATGGATTAGACAATGGCTGAGTGACAGGCAACAGAGGGTTGTAGTCAATGGGGTATATTCGATGCAAGGTCTTGTTACTAGTGGGGTACCTCAGGGATCTGTTCTTGGACCCATTCTCTTTAATATTTTTATTAGCGATATTGCAGAAGGTCTTGTTGGCAAAGTATGTCTTTTTGCTGATGATACAAAGATTTGCAGCAGGGTTGATATTCATGGAAGGATAAGCCAAATGGCAAATGATTTAGCTGAACTAGAAAAATGGTCAGAGCAGTGGCAACTGACATTTAATGTGGACAAGTGCAAGATGATGCACCTTGGGCGCAAAAACCCAAAAGCAGAATATAGACTATTTGGTACAGTCCTAACCTCAACATCTGAGGAAAGGGATTTAGGAGTAATAACTTGAAGGTAGGTAGGCAATGCAATAGAGCAGCAGGAAATGCTAGCAGAATGCTTGGTTGCATAGGGAGAGGTATTAGCAGTAGGAAGAGGGAAGTGCTCATGCCATTGTACAGAGCACTGGTGAGACCTCACTTGGAGTATTGTACGCAGTACTGGAGACCGTATCTCCAGAAGGATATTGATACTTTGGAGAGAGTTCAGAGAAGGGCTACTAAACTGGTTCATGGGTTGAAGGATAAAACTTACCAGGAAAGGTTAAAGCATCTTAACATGTATAGCTTGGAGGAAAGACGTAACAGGGGGGATATGATAGAAACATTTAAATACATAAAGGGAATCAACACAGTAAAGGAAGAGAGTATATTTAAAAGAAGAAAAACTACCACAACTAGAGGACATAGTCTTAAATTATAGGGGCAACGATTTAAAAGTAATATCAGGAAGTATTACTTTACTGAGAGGGTAGTGGATGTATGGAATAGCCTGCCAGCAGAAGTGGTAGAGGTAAACACAGTCAAGGATTTTAAGCATGCGTGGGATAGACACAAGGCTATCCTAGCTATAAGACTGGGAACGGGGGACTAATAAAAGTACTCAAAAAAAAATTGGGCAGACTAGATGGACCGAATGGTTCTTATCTGCCGACAAATTCTATGTTTCTATGTTTCTATATACATTATTTATATATTATGATGTATATATATTACCCTGTTTTTGTACTTCTTTTGAGGGCATATGCTCTGAAAATAAACCTCACCTTATATTCAACCAAACATGGCATATAAAATTTGAGGAAGATTTTGCTTGAATATAAAGCAGGTTCTCCGCATAGCTGCTGGGACCGGGGTCTATTAATGCTTACATGGTCTCAGAATGCAATGTGCATCTCCCAAAGTCTGGTATACTTTTATATTGAAGATGTAGTTTTTTGCTATACAGGGAGTGCAGAATTATTAGGCAAATGAGTATTTTGACCACATCATCCTCTTTATGCATGTTGTCTTACTCCAAGCTGTATAGGCTCGAAAGCCTACTACCAATTAAGCATATTAGGTGATGTGCATCTCTGTAATGAGAAGGGGTGTGGTCTAATGACATCAACACCCTATATCAGGTGTGCATAATTATTAAGCAACTTCCTTTCCTTTGGCAAAATGGGTCAAAAGAAGGACTTGACAGGCTCAGAAAAGTCAAACATAGTGAGATATCTTGCAGAGGGATGCAGCACTCTTAAAATTGCAAAGCTTCTGAAGCGTGATCATCGAACAATCAAGCGTTTCATTCAAAATAGTCAACAGGGTCTCAAGAAGCGTGTGGAAAAACCAAGGCGCAAAATAACTGCCCATGAACTGAGAAAAGTCAAGCGTGCAGCTGCCACGATGCCACTTGCCACCAGTTTGGCCATATTTCAGAGCTGCAACATCACTGGAGTGCCCAAAAGCACAAGGTGTGCAATACTCAGAGACATGGCCAAGGTAAGAAAGGCTGAAAGACGACCACCACTGAACAAGACACACAAGCTGAAACGTCAAGACTGGGCCAAGAAATATCTCAAGACTGATTTTTCTAAGGTTTTATGGACTGATGAAATGAGAGTGAGTCTTGATGGGCCAGATGGATGGGCCCGTGGCTGGATTGGTAAAGGGCAGAGAGCTCCAGTCCGACTCAGACGCCAGCAAGGTGGAGGTGGAGTACTGGTTTGGGCTGGTATCATCAAGGATGAGCTTGTGGGGCCTTTTCGGGTTGAGGATGGAGTCAAGCTCAACTCCCAGTCCTACTGCCAGTTCCTGGAAGACACCTTCTTCAAGCAGTGATACAGGAAGAAGTCTGCATCCTTCAAGAAAAACATGATTTTCATGCAGGACAATGCTCCATTACACGCGTCCAAGTACTCCACAGCGTGGCTGGCAAGAATGGGTATAAAAGAAGAAAATCTAATGACATGGCCTCCTTGTTCACCTGATCTGAACCCCATTGAGAACCTGTGGTCCATCATCAAATGTGAGATTTACAAGGAGGGAAAACAGTACACCTCTCTGAACAGTGTCTGGGAGGCTGTGGTTGCTGCTGCACGCAATGTTGATGGTGAACAGATCAAAACACTGACATAATCCATGGATGGCAGGCTTTTGAGTGTCCTTGCAAAGAAAGGTGGCTATATTGGTCACTGATTTGTTTTTGTTTTGTTTTTGAATGTCAGAAATGTATATTTGTGAATGTTGAGATGTTATATTGGTTTCACTGGTAAAAATAAATAATTGAAATGGGTATATATTTGTTTTTTGTTAAGTTGCCTAATAATTATGCACAGTAATAGTCACCTGCACACACAGATATCCCCCTAAAATAGCTAAAACTAAAAACAAACTAAAAACTACTTCCAAAAATATTCAGCTTTGATATTAATGAGTTTTTTGGGTTCATTGAGAACATGGTTGTTGTTCAATAATAAAATTAATCCTCAAAAATACAACTTGCCTAATAATTCTGCACTCCCTGTATTTTCTATGTTGTAAAATAATACCTGTGTTCATTGGTAAAGGCATAAAAAATTGTTTGGAAAAATAAATATACAGATGCTCGTGCATATAAAAATATGTAAAATTATAGCAAGATGAAAAAAACTTTACATATTCTCTTGGTTCTAAGAAATACAATAAATTGATGAGGTTTCTATGTTCTTTCTGTACAATGCATTCTGGCGGTTGTCTGTTACCTGATACTTAGGTAGCCATGGATCCTCCTTCTAACTGTATTTTGAACTTGCCCATTTTTCTGGGAGCCGTCTGCTGTAATAAAAAAAGTTAAATACTGTAAATATAACTGAATTTACTAAAATTGTCAGTGACTACATGTATATCATTCATTGTCAGTGAATGTGCATTTGTGTGATTCTGTGTCAGTGAATGTATGCGTGATTCTGTGCAGATAATTCATGTGATGCTGTCAATGTATGTGATTCTGTGATCTTGAATATGTGTGGAATTCTGTGTCAGTGGCTGTACTACTCTGTGTATGACTGTGTGTGTGAGACTGGCAGTGTATGTGCGTTCGACTGTCGATAAATGTGCGCAATAGTAAATTTGTGTAACATATTGGAAAAAATCATTGTGATGGAAAAACTCCTTCAGTTTTCAGCCTACATTTCAGGTGTAAAATATACATAGGTATATTAACAATTTGTTTTATTATTACTTAGTTTTTGAATATTGAATTAAACTACTACAAAAAAACTTCTAGAGATCTGTTATCCAAACAACTCCTGCTGTCTGCATGCTAGTATTATCAAATAATATGCTGCTCACCTACTCAAAGCTGTGTGAAAAAGCAGCGGCCCAAAAGTTACAAACAGCGATTTGATTGAATGCAAATTAGTTTAGAAAATGAATGACTTATATGGACACAATGGAAAATATCTCTTCCCTATAAATAGTTGAATATATCTGTCTTGTTTACTCCTGGTCACCTTTTTAGAAGGCTGTTATCTCTGTGCTTGAAGCAGCCAAAACATAAAAGATCTTCATACACACACACACCTAGCCCTGCCCCAGTGATAATGAGGAGTCAATAAAGGGGCAAAGATTGTTTAATATGACATCACATGTAGGGTCAGTCCCTCAGCTGTAAAAATAATAAACAGACAACTTTTTTTTTTACTGAAATATATTCAACCAAACACAAAAAAAACCCCATCTTGAGATGTATTTTATGCATGTGTTTAGTTTAAATGCACAGTTAGATATTATAATGGTCCCTTTGACGATATGTCAATTTTCATCTAGTTCCTCATTGTGCCATATTATGTTCATCATGAAACAAATAATTCTTCTTTTTAGTATACTGTATATCCATTCCTAGTTGTTTACAATAAATTGGATTATAAATTAAATTGGTGAGACAGATTTCCTTTGTTAGATGTGACATGTTTTGTAACATTTACTGCAGTAATAGTATATACTGACATTCAGAAAATGACCTGAAGAGAACAACTGTTACAAAAAAAGGGGAGAAAACCCCCAGAAATGTGTACCTGTTTCTATATTAAAAATATACTTTACAACATTCATTCACTGTGTTGTATTTCTAAGTAATCTCTTTTGTGTATTTAGTGCAAGGTCTTAGGTTAGCTACAGCGATCACTAACAGAGCATTTCTTATCTGCTTCTGTATGCTTTTGCTCTGTAGCCAATACAAGAAACTGCTAGTGAACAAAAGCTCTTCTGAAAATAGCTGCAATTCCCTCTGGCCGGACTGGTTACATAATGTCTGCTGGCAACACAGCACCATTGTGTTACTGTCACTGGACTCATTGTCTGAGATCCCCGGCCTCTCTGCTTATTGTTCTCAGCCCTTTGTCTGTCAGAAACCTTTGTTAGGTTTTGCACAGAATTTCTCTCCTTTATTCCTTTGTCTCAGTTCCCTTCTTTGTGTGGTTTTCCCTTATAATTTCTCCCCTTTCATTATTTTAACCCTTTATGCAACAGAATTAGCTGGAAAGGACTTTATCTCCTTTGAAGAGAAAATATTATAAATAAAAATAGATTACTGAGGCACATTTGGTGCTTTAATAGAGAATGGTGGATGTTTTTACTTTAAATGCCTGGCGTTCATAAACTTGCAACATCATTTTTTGTGTGCTGTATTTCTATTGTATTGCTTTGCATGACATAATAGTGCCTTATTATTATAAATATAAATAAATATTATATTATTATTATAAAAATGCATTGTGCATACATTTATGAGGACATTAATGGAGTTTTCAACTTTAAAATATTTTAAATGGCAGTGTGAGTCCAAATGTTATTTCAGTTTGTGCCAGCTTACTATCTGGCATTTGTAAAATACATATCCTAAACTTTCACACTTATGACAAAGCGTCTGTGGATGTGAAACGCGTCAAGTGCCCACTCCCCACCATTTTTAAACGTTTGTTATTTTGGTGTCCACAATACATATTGCAGGGTTTCCTTGGATGTTTGATGTGCCGGCTTTTCTTATAACGATTTCACTGTTCCCACTCTGTCAGTGGATGCTTTGGAGCACCCTCCAACTGGACTAACTCTGCCTGCATTTTAGCTGACTTGCCAGCACGTTTTGGAGCCCGACCTGCCTGACGGCAATTTTTTTTCTATCCAAACTGTAACCTTGAAAGTGCCCTCTGCAAATCTGCTAAAATGTATCATATGATACGAATAAATAATGATATATAAATAAAATATTTTGATTGATTACAAAGTCAAACAAAACAACATTTTCAAAAATAAGTATAGTTCAGACTCCTGCTACCATGGAAAATGAATAACATGTACATTCATGCTCTCCTTCCTGGGCCGTCTTTAATATTGATTGGACCCTGGGCAACCATTTGCTTGGGCCCCCTGGACTCTGCCTCCCTCCTCTGCATGCAATCACGCCCTCCAGCGCAATGTTACCCCGATCCCCCCCCCCCACACACACACACAAACACGAAAATAAGCACACACACAACTGGACTTTTATTGCAGTGAGTATTTTTATTGCATTGTATAAAATGTGTATATTAAGTGTATAATTGCAATGTTTAAACTGTATATATGGATCAAAATGTGTATATATGGCTGCAGTATGTATACCTTCTTACTATGCAACACTGCAATACAACGCATTACCTAAATTACAAAAAATATACACAGACATTAGAGAGCATTTACATATGTTCATATATATTTATACATATCTATACACATCTCGCTCTCTCTCACTAGTTGCATTTATACTTATATGAACTTCATAATATTATATTCATCTATTTTCATATGTAATAAAAATGTTATTGAAGAGTTGGATTTCTTGTTTTTATTCCCTTTTTCTGCTCGCTATATTCCACCCTCCTTCCCACTTCCCCAGTACTTACTGCCTGGCTGCTGCTTCGTGTCCCTGGACGTCTCCTACGTGCTGTCTTCCCTCCTGCATGGAGGAGGGAAACACAGTCACCGGATATGACGTGATGTCACATCACAAACAGGAGAGTGAGACATCTTTATCCACAGGAATAGTAAAGATCACCGAATGTCTGTACACTTCTCTCTCACACAGATCCAAGCAATAGAAAATTTTGGGGAAACATATAAAGATTGATTCTCAACCATAAATAGGGTTACCACCTTACCGGTATTTTACATCATGCCAATGTTAAGTCTATGGAGGCAGTGACAAGGCCGGTATATTTCTGAAGAAAAGGTGGTAACCGTAAAGAGGATCAAAATATTTAAGTATATAAGTAGTAAATACTTCTCTGAACACTAAAGGCATTTTCACCCATATGAAGTGTTAACTTGCTCTACTTTGTTACTTTTGACTCCTTTTCTTTAGTACAACCAGCAACAGAACATATACACTTTTCCATTTTAGAGTTCACAGTCATTCATTTCAAGTAGTCAAGTTCAAAACAACAGAAATGCCTGAAACATGAGCATTAGGATTTTCTATTTTGGAAATCATTACTTGCAATTAATAACAATGACCTCAAAAAACTCTGGATTGTTTAAAATTCTCCACCTCTGCCATTAAGAGACAGTATTTTATTATGTATTTCTACAATCATTTTTATGTGAACATTTAAAATTTCTACTATCTTCAATCTCATGTTATTTTTATAAGCTTATCTCGGTGTTTGTGTGGGAGGGAAGTCAGACAGAGGGAGGATGCTGGCTTCTCACTTGAGCGTCCGGGGCAGCTTCCTTTCTTAAATAGCATTCCAGCTAATGCTCTGCCCATGCACCCCTCCTTTCCAAACTGAGCCACATTAAGGCCTGGCACCTATGATCCTATCTCACTTCCTAAGCTTTATATAATCTCCAACAGCTGTTTAAGCATGATAACTCACACAGTCCTATCCCACACCTGTGGGAATACATTAATTTTAAAATAATTACACCAGAATGAACCCTTGTGAAGGTAGTATGTAGACAACACTGGCAGTCTGAAGATGCATAACTGAAGTGATCTGCCACCAAGTAATGGAAATTTGGATCTTCCATTTTTATCATTTAACATCCTTCCTTTTGCTTCTTTTTAAAAGATAGAGACAGACATTCAGTTAAATGTAGTGTTAGGACCCACCAATTTTGGAGCATTTAGGAACAGTGGTGGACTAAGGAGCATATGGTCATGTGGTGTAACAAGATCTCAGACTTTCATCGTAGATAAGTGCTTTGTAATCATAAGTAAGTTGATCCCTTTTCATGTTGCATATAACGTTGGTCACTTTAACATCACTGCTTATAATATATGCATGTTCAGGTGATTGCTTAGGAACCACCAAAGAGGAGGAAACTAGCAGGTTAGCTCAGGACTGCAGGGTCTAAAGGATGATGCCCCACCTTCCAGTGACCTCATATACCCCTGGACACATAGGGGTCCTATCACTAAATGTTGAATTTGAAGAAAGGTGGGAGAGTTGGTTGAGGTGGACTTAGTCTACACAGTGAACTAGACTTCCCAACTCGACCACCTTGAACTAAACAAATCTCAACCTCCATTCTCCTTACCAAAGTCCAACTCGACCTCCCATAGAATGCATGGAAATATAGCACCTCACTAACGGTGAGGACCTTCATTGGAGGTCGAGTGGGGAAATTAAGTTAAACTTAGTCTTCTCTAAGGGTGCCATGTTCCATTCATTTCTGGGGTGGGGAGGGGAATGACACTTTGAGTTTTTGATACTAAGTCAAACTTGACCTTCCAGGTGGTCTAGCTGGACTTAAAACCACTAACTCAATTCAATACCTCTACAGCAGGTGACTAGACCTCATTGACACTGTTCCTTATTTAACCTTTTCGTGTCAAAGGCATGGTGCCTTTGACAACCAATGGGCTTTGTCATGGGTGGCACATGATCACTGTGACTGGTTATCATATGCCCCTGAAGGACTCAAAGCAGGCTCCTGGAAGAGGCCAAGTCTTCTTCTGGAAGTTTTTTTCGGGAAGTTGGCTTTAGCGAGTGTACCTGCTGATTGGACAGACAGGACATGTATACGGCTGCATGGTACGCAAGGACCATTATTTTTTGGGTGTATATATAAGTCCTTTTGAAGGAAAAGCTTAAAGAATGGGTCCCTACATTCACTTGGAAATTTTAAAAAGCTACATAAAAGAAAATACACCAGTTTAGAAAAATGAATATATTTTTATTAACATTATCTGGTGCTGTGAAACAAAGTATCCGGCAAGTGGAAACAGTGCCCTCTGCAGCTTGCCTTTATTTTTTACGAATAATTCAAATGGCATCCACATCACAAAAACCTGGAGGTTACTCAAAGCATCACTATTTTGATGATGTCACTGCTGGCAACTCCGCCCACTCAAAGCGCATGGCTGTGATAGCTTCCTCAAGGGTAATATCCTTTTGCTCCAAGCTTTTCTTGTGAGTTTGTTTTTACCTTTGTGGCAAGCATTAAATGTGTTTTATTGATATAACACCATCACGCCTTGCTTTGTTTCTTGGAGCTGCTTTGATATAGAACCTTTGGATCAGTGATTCATATAGAGGGGCAAGCATTTTCTACACCATTTAGGTTCCGCTGGAAATTCTGACCTATTTAATTCTATTACAGTAAGAGACTGCATGTATGGACTTGTTATACTGATATTACAGTACTGTTTTTGGTAAGGTTGCACAATTGTTTGCATTTGTTTTTGTTGATTGTTACCAGGGAGTTAGCCCCAGCTTGCCTCAACCTATTTATTTGTTTTTTTCCCACTGTTGTCTGCCAACTTTTGAGCCCATGGCACTGCTGACATCTTCAAATTGTGAGGGCAAGTAAGCGTTATGTGTCTTTCAACTGCTGCACTCAGTTTCCTTGGCTGACCACTGCTCGTACAGTTCTCAACGTTGTCCGTTTCATTGTGCTTGTGCTTCTGCAAAAGAGCTTGGACAGCACATCTGGTAACCCCTGTCTGCCTTGAAATTTCTGCCTGGGAAGGACCTTGCTGATGCAGTATAACTACCTTATGCCTTGTTGTGTGCTCAGTCTTGACTTCAGCAACCTCACCTTGTTTGTGGAGTTTGGCTGTTCCTCACCCAATTTTATTCCTCCTAAAAGAGCATTTTTAGTTAATGACTGTATATCAACCTACCTACTAGGTTGAAGCAGGGCCGGACTGGGAGAAAAATTCGGCCCGGGCATTTTTTTTTATCACAGCGGCCCACTAAGAAGGGGGTGGGGCAGAGGAGGTGTGTTTTGTCATCACCAACCTGTGAGAGTGCTGTGTGTGAGAATGCTGTGTGTGAGAATGCTGTGTGTGAGAATGCTGTGTGTGCTGTGTGTGCTGGGTGTGAGAGTGCTGTGTGTGAGAGTGCTGTGTGTGAGAATGCTGTGTGTGATGTTTGTGAGAGTGCTATGTGTGAGTGCTATGTGTGAGAGTGCTATGTGTGTGTGATGGGTGTGAGAGTGCTGTGTGTGATGGGTGTGAGAGTGCTGTGTGTGATGGGTGTGAGAATGCTATGTGTGATGGGTGTGAGAGTGCTGTGTGTGATGGGCAGGGCCGATCCTGGGCGGGTGCACGGGGTGCACCGCGCCCAGGCGCACGGGAGGAGAGGCGCTGAAGCAGGGAGCTCTCTCCCTGCCGTCCTCCTCCTTGTTAAAGCAAGCCACTCGACGGGTGCAAGCTCCGCCCCCGGCGCGTTCTGTGATTGGCTGCTGCCGGGAGGAGGACGTTCTCTGCCAAGACACCATAAAGAACATCCTCCTCCCTGCAGCCAATCACAGAACGCGACGGGGGCGGAGCTTTCCCCCGTTGCTCTGTGCTTGGATTACCAAGAAGAAGGAGGAGGAGGTGATGGGGGGGGGGGGGGGGTATTGTTAAAATATATAAAAAAAATAAAAATTAAAAAAAAAGTGTGGAAGTGTCTGTGAATGTGTATGTGTGTGTGTCAATGTGTTTAACTATGTGTGTGTTACTGTCTGTGTAAGTGTATGTGAATGTGTATAAGTGTGTATGTGTGTGTCAATGTGTTTAACTATGTGTGTGTTACTGTCTGTGTAAGTGTATGTGAATGTGTATAAGTGTGTATGTGTGTGTCAATGTGTTTAACTATGTGTGTGTTACTGTCTGTGTAAGTGTATGTGAATGTGTATAAGTGTGTATGTGTGTGTCAATGTGTATAACTATGTGTGTTACTGTCTGTGTAAGTGTGTGTGAATGTATGTGTATAAGTGTGTATGTGTGTGTCAATGTGTATAACTATGTGTGTGTATGTGTGTGTCAATGTGTATAACTATGTGTGTGTTACTGTCTGTGTATGTGTATAAGTTTGTATGTGTGTGTCAATGTGTATAACTATGTGTGTGTTACTGTCTTTGTATGTGTATAAGTGTGTATGTGTGTGTCAATGTGTATAACTATGTGTGTGTTACTGTCTGTGTATGTGTATAAGTGTGTATGTGTGTGTCAATGTGTATAACTATGTGTGTTACTGTCTGTAAGTGTGTGTGAATGTGTATAAGTGTGTATGTGTGTGTCAATGTGTATAACTATGTGTGTTACTGTCTGTGTAAGTGTGTGTGAATGTGTATAAGTGTGTATGTGTGTGTCAATGTCTTGAAGAAGTCGAAAACGACGAAACGCGTCACAGGAAAGCGCCGCTTCGCTTGAGGACATTTAAAAAGGAACTTTAAAAGATCACGGAAGAGAGGCACCAACAAGGTCCCCGCTGATAGCAGACGGAGGGTGCACACCGCCTGTAAAACACGCTGAACACGGGAGGACTGGTGACCTGCTCTCTCTCTCTCTGTTTTTCCTTTTGTTCTTATTTTCCCCATTTTTAAATTACTTATTTTATTGAGTAATCATATGTCTTTTTAATATAAGCCTTACTATATATAGGGGCAAATAAATAATATTTTTTATTACTAAATATACTCCATTTGACTCGTTTACCACCAACTTATCCTCCGGATAAAACGAACTGGAACTTGGAGTTGAAACCTACACACGTGGGATGGTGGGACTTGCAGTCCAACTGCTATACGTACTTAGAGCCAATACCTTTAGGCTCTAGAGTGTGTGAGTGTGTTTCCTTTGGGGGAAAATATACAGCTAATCCCTATCTGTGAATACTACCCATTGTATGTCTATGTTTTTTTGTCTTTTTATGTACAATCCCTTTGGAAGAAAAACAGTTTTTTGGGTACAACCCGACTGGAATCCATATTTCTAATACTGAATCTTTGACTTGATAAGTATTTCTACGTTCATATTTAGTTTATATATATAATTTTCGTTTATTTATCATTTCATCGATTGTTTTATTATATTGATGTTATAGATTTAAGCACTTATATGCTTGTTTTGCATTTTCTTGAATTTATACATTCTTTTTGAATTTATATTACTGACCTGCGCAACACTTTATCACTACTATTACTTTTGTTTTGTGTCACTCTGGGGGAATTACACTAGTGTTTGCAGCACGTCACAATTTATTTATTTAGTTTTTCCTTTTTTTACTCTTAATTTTACGCCTAATTTTTCTTAACAAAACAGCGCCTATCACTTAACACGTTTATACAATGTGTATAACTATGTGTGTGTTACTGTCTTTGTATGTGTATAAGTGTGTATGTGTGTGTCAATGTGTATAACTATGTGTGTGTTACTGTCTGTGTATGTGTATAAGTGTGTATGTGTGTATCAATGTGTATAACTATGTGTGTTACTGTCTGTAAGTGTGTGTGAATGTGTATAAGTGTGTATGTGTGTGTCAATGTGTATAACTATGTGTGTGTTACTGGCTGTGTAAGTGTGTGTACATGAGTGTCTGTGCAAGTGTATCCTGTGTCTGTGTAAAGGTGGCTGTGTGTGTATTTATGTATGTGTGACAGTGTGTATAAGGGTGTCTGTGTAAATGTATGTCTGTGAGGGTGACTAAGTTTTTAACTGTGTTTGTGTGACTGTATGTATTTATGTATGACTGTGTATTTATGTGTGACTGTATTTATGTGTGACTGTGTGTATTTATGTGTGACTGTGTGTATTTACATGTGACTGTGTGTATTTATGTATGATTGTGTGTATTTATGTGTGACTGTGTATTTACGTGTGACTGTGTGTATTTATATGTGACTGTGTATTTATGTGTGACTGTGTATTTATGTGTGACTGTATGTATTTATGTCTGACTGTGTGTATTTATGTATGACTGTGTGTATTTATGTGTGGCTGTGTGTAAGTGTGTTCTTGCCCGGGGCCCTCACTGCGCTCATCAATTTATCACATGGAGGGCACCAGCCCCCAACCAGCTGGCGTCTATTTCCCGCCTCCTGCACTCAGCGTGCGTAGAGGGAAGACTGTGCGGAGGAGACGGCCGGGGACACGAGAGCAGCAGCAGGGTGAGTACTGGGGAAGGCAGGAGAGGAGATTATGCTTTTATTGGGTAAACTAACTGTGGCATATTGGCTGTAGCCTATTTATTGGCAAACTAGCATAGGTATATAAATGGAAAAACTGTCTGTGACATATCAGTGGGCAAATTGGCTGTTGTATATTAATGGACAAACTGGCTGTGGCATATTAATGGGCAAAATAATTGGCATATTACTGGGGAAACTGGTGTATTTTGAGGACGAACTGACATTTTTATTGGGCAAACTGTAGCATTTTTAATAGGCAAACTGGCTGTTGCTTATGTTAATGGCAAAGTGTACCCTAAGTACACCTCTGCAAATGGGCTGCCCATGTGCTGCTTTGCTGCCTCTCAGAGCCAGCTCTGCAGATCGGCACCATGTTTCCCCTTAGACCTCAGTCAGCGCTTTCTGCTCTTTCCGTGCACAGTGATGACAGAGCGTCGGAACATAACGGTCAGAGTCATCACTATGTGCAGGGAGATCAAGGCAGCGCTAATTGAGTTCTGAGATGAGGTCAGTAGGGGGCATGAAAAAGGGACATGGGAAGAGACAAATACATGGTAGGTAGGAGGTATAGGAGAAAGATATGGGGTGTGACAGACAGACATGGGGTATGAGTGGAGAGAGACAAACATGGGGCATGAGTGGAGAGAGAGACAGACATGGGCAATGAGTGCAGAGTGAGAGACAGACATGTGGAATGAGTGCAGAGTGAGAGACAGACATGGGGAATGAGTGCAGAGTGAGAGACAGACATGGGGAATGAGTGCAGAGTGAGAGACAGACATGGGGAATGAGTGCAGAGTGAGAGACAGACATGGGGAATGAGTGCAGAGTGAGAGACAGACATGGGGAATGAGTGCAGAGTGAGAGACAGACAGACATGGAGTATGAGTGGAGAGAGAGAGAGACAAACATGGAGCATGAGTGGAGAGAGAGAGAGAGACATGGAGCATGAGTGGAGAGAGAGACAGACATGAGGGTACGGGGAGAGAGAGACAGACATGAGGGTACGGGGAGAGACAGACAAACATGAGGGTACGGGGAGAGACAGACAGACATGAGGGTATGGGGAGAGAGAGAGACACGTGAGTGACTGACTTGGTGGAATATTATTTATCACTCATTGTGTACTTCTTTTCCAATGATGCTCAGCCAGACTAATGAGAAACTTTGGCTGGTTGGGAATCATGGGTAGTATGGTAGTAAAATGGTAGTAAAAACTCATTCTGCTAGCCAGCAAAAAGTCTCCCATGTTGCTGGCTGAGCATCATAGAAATAAATAAAACCAATACACAGTATTATGGCAAAATATATATCTTTATTTAAAATAAACGTTGGTCCTTTACATTAAAATAAAGTTTTCTCCCTCCCCCTCTCCCCAATATTGAAATGGGCATGCCTGGAACAGAAATGTCTAAAGGGGAGGAGTTCATAATATAGCCACGCCCACCCTTGGGCACCAAAGGAAAACCTGCACCCAGGCGCCCGTGACCCTAGGATCGGCCCGGGTGATGGGTGTGAGAATGCTGTGTGTGATGGGTGTGAGAGTGCTGTGTGGGAGAATGCTGTATGTGAGAATGCTGTGTGTGATGGGTGTGAGTGCTGGGTGTGAGAGTGCTGGGTGTGAGAGTGCTGGGTGTGTGAGAGTGCTGGGTGTGAGAGTGCTGTGTGTGATGGGTGTGAGAGTGCTGTGTGTGAGAGTGCTGTGTGTGATGGGTGATGGGTGTGAGAGTGCTGTATAAATGTTAGAATTGATTGTGTGTGTGTGTGTAGGGGGGGGGTAAATAAACAAATAAAATAACAGGCATTATGTCCCCCCTTCCCTTCTTACCTTTAGACTGGGAGGGGGGGACTGGCACGCTGGTACCTGGGACTGGGAGGCGGGGTGGCGGTGTTCCCTGGTGGTCCTCGTGCTGAGTGAACTCTAGCCATGGCAATGCTCCGGATCTCGCGAGAGGAACCCGGTGGAGCTGCAAGTTAGAGCTCCGCCGGGTCCTCTCTCCAGGCTGGCTGTCTCCCTCCCTCTCTCCCTGCTGGCGGCCGCATTTGACAGCATGTGGGCCGGTGAGGGAGATCTTTGATCTCCTCACCGGCCCTTCATGGAAAACAGCGGGGCCAGCGCTCAGATAGTGCCGGCCCTGCATAGACCGGCAGGGGGGATCCTAGGACCCAGAGGCCACTGCTGGGACCTCCCCTGCCGGCCTCGGCCCATGCCACCGCGGCCCACCGGGCATTTGCCCGGTGTGCCCGATGGCCAGTCCGGGCCTGGGTTGAAGTGTTAGACAAGTATTACACAAGAATTATTACAAAAAAGATGAACACCTGAAATAACAGAAAAATCATTTACTTCCCAAGCAGAACACAGCCTCCCATGAGAACACTTCTTCCTGTGTCAGATACAGCAGATAGTAAAACAGGGGATAGTGTGGAGATGCTAGAATATAATAATACAAATGCCAAGCATCGTGGAATATGTCTAGCTGGATTGGTAACAGTTCCAAGAGAATAAAAACATCTATAAAAGAAAGAAAATCACCAGATGTAAATTTATTCAACTGGTAAAGAGTTAATGAATCTGGAAACCTAGAAGCAGAGGCGTCACTAGGGTTGGTGTCAACTTAAACTTGAACTATCACAACATGAATGGTCTGTCCCTTACAGACCAATAACAGTCTTGGACTGTCATGACAAACATTCCCTTGGAGACTGATGACATTTCTGGACAGGAGCCAGGAAGGATGAGACTAAGTTTAGTAGTAGCAGACTGATCTAAGCACACCCATTCCCCCTTTCAGACTTTTTAATAAAAAAAACCACAACTTTCTACTTTAACCCGAAACTGGAGTTCGAGATTAGCACTAATGGGGGATGCCTCATTTCATCCTCAGAAGATTGAAATGCAGTGAAACCATCTGAAAGGGGTGGAACTGTCAGTTTTTCAAATAGAAGGACTAAGACAGGGAGGCTTGTGATTGGCTGACAGAGCCACTGGGAGATCATTAATAAACAAAGTAAAAAGAAGGGGATCCAGGACAAATCCCAGGGGTATTCCATTTTTCATATTTGTCTAATTTGAGAACTCCCATTTACCACCACTATTTGCATTCTATCTTTCAACACAATTTCTAATCCATGCACAAATGACTGCCCCAAGACAATTCAGTCAATTTGTCAAGCAATCATTTGAAACTGTGGTGGAATTTCATTTTGCATCTATTCTCCGCAGAAAGATGCACGTTCTCAGAGCCACCATCAGGATGTGACAGGTGATTCTCCCATCATGGAACAAATAAAGTGAATTGTGACAGTGGCGCTCACACAATTTTAGTGTAGTGTAGCAACCACACCAGTGGTGTACCACTTTAAGGACAACACCTCAAATGGTTTAAACTATAAAAAGATAGTGAGGGTGCGCAGGATTTAAAGGCAAGTAATAACAAGGCAAGACGATAGACTTATCTTTTTTCACTGTTGCTTAATTAGCTGGTATACACCGTTTACAAGAAAAAGACAAAAAAACAATGCAAGATATAGTGCAGGCTGCTTCAATGCAAGACATAGTGTAGGCTGCTTCAATGTCTCCCATCCTTAAAAAAAAAATTGTAAAAAAAGAAAATTGTAAAAAAAAAAGCATGGGTAAACAGGGCCTATTTATTCCTGGGGGCCCAAAGCAGCTACCCTATGGACCCCCACATGGAGACGGTCACAATGGGCTTTCTGTCACGGTGTGTGTGCAGGCCACTGCGGAGGGGACGGCCGGGGACGAGCAGCATTGAGGTAAGTACTGGGGAAGGGGAGAGAAGGGGGGTTTGGCTGTTGCATATAATTATCAGTGGCAAATTAATGGACAAATTATCAGTGGCTGTTAATAGTCAAATTATCAGTGGCAATTAATGGACAAATTATCAGTGGACATTAATGGTCAAATTATCAGTGGCATATTAATGGACAAATTATCAGTGGCATATTAATGAGCAAATTATCAGTGGCATATTCATAGACAAATTATCAGTGACATATTAATGGACACATTATCAGTGGCATATTAATGGATAAACTAACACTGGCTGTGGCATATTAAGTCTTAGATGTGCAATGCAGGTAAAGGGGAAGCAGCAAATCCTGGATGTGCAATACAGGTGATTGGGCATGTCCTGGGGTGTATTGAAATCATTGGCATGATATACAAAGACCTGGATAAAATTATTTTGGGAGGGTAAGGGGGTGAGAGGCTGATATGGTGGGGCCCAGAATTTTTTTCAGTAAGGTGCCCTGAAATTTCTGATGGCAGCCCTGCACGTTCTTTTATTTGAATGGCCTTTTTCCTTAGGCCACAGCTGAGGACCGAGGCTTTTACAGCTCATTATTGGATATAAATTAAAGGAATTTTTTTTATTTCGCAGGGCACCCTTTGTGCGGTGATTTTTACTGCCCACCTCATGGCAATCAACAGGTAGGTTATTTTTTTTAGTTTCATTTGCGTTTCCCCCCACCCCCCTACCTGAACAAGGTAGGGCGGGGGGGGGGCAACGGGGCAATTATCCCCCCCCCCCCCCCGAAAAGCCGGTGCGGAGATGCTTGCTGGCAGAGACGGAGGTGAGAGGAGATCCAGCAGGCTGCACGAGGAACCGAACAAGCAGCACAGAGAAACCTGTGCTGCTTTATTGGGCAAATTGGCTGGGGAATATTAAATGGCAGAATAATACTGGCATATTATTGGGCAAATTGGCTGGGTAACATAGTAATTTAGGTTGAAAAAAGACACAAGTCCATCAAGTTCAACCCTTCTACCTATCATTACAGCTTTTGATCCAAAAGAAGGCAAAAAACCCCTAAGGAAGCTATTTCGAATTTTGCCTCCTGGGGGAAAAAATTCCTTCTTGACTCCAAGAGGCAATCAGATTTCTCCTTGGATCAATAAGCTCTTTTATTAATGCTTATTCTATTATTAATAGCCCTGTATGTTCTGCTTTCCTAAAAAAACATCCAAACCATTTTTAAATGCATCTATTGTGGTTGCTAGCACTACCTCTCTTGGCAGTGAGTTCCATAACTTTATTGTCCTAACCGTAAAGAATCCCTTCCTTTGCTGTCTATGAAATCTTTGCTCTTCCAGTCTGAGGGGGTGACCTCTTGTTCTTTGTACCTTTCTGTTAATGAACAGGTCACTGGAGAGCTCTTTATATTGGCCCTGCAAATATTTATATAATGTTATCATATCCCCTCTGAGACGCCTTTTTTCTAACGTATATAAATTCAATTTTTTAAGTCTCTCTTCATAACTAAGATCCTCCAAACCCCTTATTAATTTTGTAGCTCTCCTTTGCACTTTTTCTAGTTCCTTAATATCCTTTTTAAGGACTGGTGCCCAGAACTGTACTGCATATTCAAGGTGAGGTCTTACCATTGATTTGTAAAGAGGCAAGATGATATCCTCCTCCCGTGAATCTATACCTCGTTTTATACATGCCAATATCTTATTGGCCCTTGCAGCTGCTGACTGGCATTGGGCACTGTTGCCAAGTTTGTTGTCTATAATTATTCCTAAATCCTTTTCATTAGTAGTTTTTCCCAGGGAAAAACCATTTAACGTATATGTTGCTTTGTTATTATTTTTCCCATAATGCATAACTTTACATTTGTCTATATTGAACCTCATTTGCCACTTTACTGCCCAGTCCCCCACTCTGTCCAAATCTTCCTGTAAAGAAAAAACATCAAGATTAGTCTTTATTGCCTTACCTAATTTAGTGTCGTCCGCAAACACGGAGACATGGCTCTCAGCACAATGTGGCAGATCATTAATAAACAAATTAAAAAGAAGAGGGCCCAAAACAGACCCCTGAGGTACTCCGCTTAATACCCTTGTCCAATTTGAGAATTTTCCATTTACAACAACCCTTTGTGTTCTATCTTTTAGCCAATTTTCAATCCACATACACACATTTGCCCCCAAACCTATTTCTCTCAATTTGTAGAGTAACCTTTTGTGTGGAACTGTATCAAATGCTTTCGCAAAATCCAAATAGATCACATCAACTGCCACGCCTAGATCTATATTTTTACTGACTTCTTCATAGAATGTTATTAAGTTTGTTTGACAAGACCTGTCTTTCACAAAACCATGTTGACTTTTACTAATTATATTCTGGTTCAAGATGTATTCTTGAGTGTATATCTTTAGCAATCCTTCAAATAGTTTCCCCACTACAGATGTATGTTTTAATATTAATGGAAAATAATACTGGCATATTATTGGGCAAATTGTCTGGGGAATATTAAATGGCAGAATAATACTGGCATATTATTGGGAAAATTGACGGGGGCATATTAATGACAAATAATACTTGCATTTTATTGGGCAAATTGGCAGGGGCATATTAAATGGAAAACACTGGCATATTATTGGGCAAATTGGCAGGGGCAGATTAAATGGCAAATACCGTATTTGCTTGAATACAAGACGAGGTTTTTTTCAGAGCAAATTCCGGGTCTTTCCGGCTTCATCATAAAAGTACCGGCGGAAGTGCCGGGCAGCAGCGGAGGATGTCTGCTCGTATCGTGCAGACATCCCCCGGCTGCCCCCACTAGCCACCAGGGAGGCTACATTTGGGGAAGGGAGGGAGGGGAGACAGACAACATTGCGGGGAGGGTGGGGGAGAGTGACAGACAACATTGGGGGGATGGTGGGGGAGAGAGATAGACCAATTGGGGGGGGGCTGGGGGAGAGAGACAGACAACGCTGGGGGGACGGAGGGGTGGAGAGACAGACAACATTGGGGGGAGGGTGGGGGAGAGAGACAGACAACGTTGGGGGAGGGTGCGGGAGAGAGACAGACACCGTTGGGGGGAGCATTGGGTAAGTCTGGGGGGGGTAAGGGCAGCATTGGCACATAAAAGGTAAATAAAAACAAGAAAAGCATTTTTTTATATCATAAGGTTTTATTAAATATGAAAAAGTAATTTACATGTGAATATATACAAGTTAAACTTTTTTACTATAGGGTAGTCTTATATTCAGGCTTTTAGTTTTTTTCCTAAAGGAATATCCATAGTTTGGGGGGTTGTCTTATAATCAGGTTCGTCCTATATTCGAGCAAATACGGTAATAGTGGCATATTATTGGGCAAATTGGCAGGGGCTTAACGGAAAATAATACTGGCATATTATTGGGCAAATTGCCTTGGGCATATTAATGGCAAATAATACTGGCATATTATTGGGCAAATTGGCTGGAGCATATTAAATGGCAAATAATACGGGCATATTATTGGGCAAATTAGCTGGGCAATATTAATGGCAAAATAATACTGCCATATTATTGGGCAAATTAGCTGGGGCATATTAGGAGTGTTATCCAACAAGATAAGCATTATTTACGAGAAAGTCAAAACACTTGAAACTCAGGGCCAATTGATAAAAGAACAAAATATCCTGCTTACAAAAAAAATAGAAACAATGGAACTTAAATTGGGAGATCTTGTGGATCGTTCAAGACGAAACAACCTCAGAATTAGAAATATCCCTGAGTCAGTAAGCCAAGATAAATTAAAGGAATTGGATATTGACACAACAGAACACAACACAACTCTAGAAAGATGGCACAGAGTCTTTAAAGCGAAAACTACCACAGATAATTACCCCAGAGATGTTTTGGTTAATTTTCAATCCTTCCAATTTAAAGAAACTCTCCTTAAGGCAAGTAGAAATATTAGACCCAAAGAACCCAAATTTAAAGATATTTTTTTGCTTCAGGACCTCTCATTTTCCACACGAACCCACAGCAAGAAGTTCAGCCATATTACAGCAATTCTAAGGAAATACAATATTAGATTTGGCTGGATTTTTCCAACAGCAATCAGTAGAGCTGAGCTGAGTAGAGCAAGCTGAGAATTGGATATGAAACATGAATCTAGCTGAAACAGACAGCAGCGATAATGTAATGGTACACTAAAAGGAAATATAATACAAAAAATAAATAGAGGCAGGTCTACTTTCTTCTCCCTCTAAATAAAATATACTTCCATTGTTGGGGAAACGGAAGAACAAAATGAAGTTTAGGTGAAAGGAGAAAAAGCTAACGGAATCACAAAGTTATTTTTTGTTCTCTTTTTCTCCAAAATAGCACGGTAATGCACACTAAATACTGATTTAGTATTAGAAACCACTAAGTTAGATCACAAGATAATATATTTATTTATTTATTCTTCTTCTCCACAATAGCACGGTAATGCACACTAAATACTGATTTAGAATTAGAAACCACTAAGTTAGATCACCAGATAATATTTTTTTCCCCTCTCCATAACAAGCATGGTAACGCACATTAAATATAGAATTAGAACAATAAAAACACCCAAGTTAGATGATAAGAAACTATTTTTATTTCCCCTCTCCACAATATGCACGGCAATGCACACTAAGTACAGAATTAGAATTATTTTTTTTTCAAATCAGTATTTATTGGTTTTCATTTTTTTTTTCTTCATTAACATTCAAAATAAATCGGGTAGGGGGGGGAGGGGGAGGGTGTGAGGAACTTGCTGAAAAGGGCACCTCAGTTATCGGAAATGGGAACAAAAGGGGAAGGGGTACAGCACATTTCGATACATCAATAAAATTCGATAGTTAATGGATATAACATTAGAGTATAAACTCGGCCTTGTTCTTCATTGAAACAATAATTAAAACCTTAAATTGCGGGATGTACGCCACAGAACATGGAAAATAAAGAAAATGTCGGGTAGGGAGGTCATGTCAGTCCCTTGAGGATGTTTGTGGGTTATCCACAAAGTCGAGCCAGTGATACCACATTTGGGTGAATCGGTCAATTTGGTCATCAGAACTTGCTTTCAATTGTTCCATTCGGCGTATTCCTTCTACAGCTACTATCCATTCCTTCATGGAAGGAGGGGAAGTCTCACCCCAATGGAGTGGTATTAATGATTTTGCAGCGTTCAGTAAATGTCTAATCACCGATTTTTTGTATGAACTGATCGGGACGGGAGTGTGGTGTAATAACAAAGCTGCAGGCGAAAATGCTGGCGGGGTGTCCGTGAAATAGTGTAATGTTTTGTAGATTTTCTCCCAGAACGGGGAGATCAGGGGGCAGTCCCATCAGATGTGTAGCATGTGGCCAGGAGAAGACCCACATCTCCAGCAGATGTCGGGGCTCTCTGGGAACATTTTATGTAGTACAGACGGAGTTCTGTACCATCGGGATAGAAATTTGTATGACATCTCTTGTGTCTTATTGTGAGGTGAAGTATTATGGGTGAGAGCAAAAAAAATTTCCCACTGAGGGACTGTTAGTGTCAGTTGTAGAGCGGTTTCCCATCGGCCTACAAATGCAGGTAGCGGGCCTGCTTCTCCGTTCTGCAGAATTTTGTATAACTGGGATATTGCGTGTGTAGGTAGGGCTTCCCTGGAGCAATGTTCCTCAAAACCCGTCAGTGCTCTGTGTAATTGGTGTTTACCTGGGATTTGTTTTAGAAAATTGGAAAGTTGTCTGTGGTGGAAAAAGTCCAGAAACGTGTGCGGTTTGTCTGGGAGTAACTCGGTTATTGATTTAGGCTTTCCGTCTTTGAGGAAATCAGCTAATTTATGTAGGCCATCTCCTGGGGTGACAAGGAAAGGTCTAGTGGACATACCTGGAATGAAATCAGGGTTCCCATTAAGTGGGGTCAGAGGGGAGGGGTAGGTAGTGAGATCAAGTGACCGGTGATTGGTGTGTAGTACTTGCAGTGAAGCCGCTACAAATGGGTGAGTTTTTGCTTCTAATTTGGCTTTAGATGGGGAGACCCATGGTAACCCGGTAATGGAGATGTGTAGGGCGTGTTGCTCAATTTGTATCCATAGTTTGTGAGAGGGTTTATATACCCATTCCAAAATCCGCATCAGATGGGCCGATTTGTAGTATGTCCGTATACAGGGGAGGCCAAGCCCCCCTTTGAGCTTATGGCGTGTCAGTAGGTCGAATTTTAATCTGGAAGTTTTTCCAGCCCATATAAAACGTATGAATAAAGATTTCAATGAAATAAAAAAAGCTGGTGGTATTTTGATTGGGATAGTTTGGAACAGATAGAGAAGTCGTGGGAGAATATTCATTTTAATTGTGTTAATCCGTCCTGTCCATGAAATGTGAAGAGGTGCCCATAAAAAAGATGTCTTTTGTGAGCCATATCCCTAGATATTTGATTTTGGTCTCACACCACCGGAACGAGAAAGAGTGCGCTAACGTATTGGCCAAAGTGCGGGGCAGGTTAACATTCAGGATTTCCGATTTAGTAAAATTAATTTTCAGATTAGTCAGTGCGCCATACACACGGAATTCTTCTAGTAAGACTGGAAGAGATATCTGGGGGTTTGTCAGGGGAAATAACAGGTCATCTGCATAGCCTAGGACCTTATGATGGCTATCAGCTATTGCAAGGCCCGTGATATCTGGGTTTTGGCGTACCGCATCTAGGAAGGGTTCCAACGCAAGGACAAATAATAAAGGTGACAGCGGGCACCCCTGTCTCGTCCCATTAGTTATCTGAAACGAATCAGACAGTGCGCCATTGATCCTAATCCTGGCTGTGGGTCGGGAGTACAGGGACGCCACCCACAGACAAATGTTAGGGCCAAAACCCATCTGTTGCAAGACTTCCAGCATAAAATGCCAGTCCAGCCTGTCGAAGGCCTTTTCGGCATCTGTCGACAGGAGGATCGTGCCCGTAGATGTGAGTCTTGCATGGTGCATCAGGTTCAAAGCTCTGATAGTGCTGTCCCTGGACTCCCGACCCGGGACAAACCCTGTCTGATCGGGATGTATTTAACCAGGCAGGAGTCTATTAATTCTTAATGCCAGAATTTTTGAGAACAATTTGATGTCTGCATTAAGCAGAGAAATCCAGCGGAAATTCTCACATTGTTCCGAGTTCTTACCTTCTTTAGGTATCAGTGAAATTGTAGCAGATAATGTATAAGGGTCGATGTGTGCACCTTCAAGTATACTATTAAAAACCTGTACGAACTGGGGGCCAAGGGTGTCTAAAAATTTCTTATAGTAGGAGGCTGGGAGGCCGTCGGGTCCAGGGCATTTACCTGTTTTTGTGTTTTTTATTGCCCAAGCCAATTCTTGTGGTGTAATAGGGAGTTCTATTGAGTTAGCATCTTCTGTGGACAATTTATGGTGAAGGTGAGAATCCAAATATTTTCGGATCTCTGTTCTTTTGTGGGCTAGCATGTCTGGCGTAAGGGTCGGGGTGAGATTGTACAGATGGGAATAGTAGGATACAAACTCCTTTGATATTTCAGTTGGGAGGTAATGGGGTTGTCCCTTTTTATCCCGAATCTTGGGGATATAGTGTTGGGTTCGTCGTGTACGTAAAGCTCTGGCCAAATATTTGCCGGGTTTGTCCCCATGTTCATAATATATCGCTTTAAGCTGAGTGAACGATTTATGGGCTTGAAGGTTTAAGATAGTGTGTAGCTCCTGTCTTAGTTTGGTTAGTTGTAGGAATTCTTTATGATCCAGAGAATGTTTGTGGGAGGATTCCAGTGTAGTGATTTGGGAGTATAGTGAAGCTAGGGCGGCCGATTGCTGTCGTTTCAAAGTGGCACAGTGGCGAATGAAATGACCACGAATTGCACATTTATGGGCTTCCCAAACGGTGGTTAATGAAACATCTGGTGTGCAGTTGTGTTTGAAAAAATCTGTGAGAAATGTAGTAGTGGTGTGTTGTAGTGTCTTATCTAAGAGTATAGACTCATTTAATCTCCATGATTTTTGCGATGATTTAACTAGTGGGGATTGGAGTGTGAGCGTGAGTGGAGCATGGTCTGACCACGTGATGGGGCCATAGGAAGTCCTACGTAACAGAGATAAGTGATAGTAAGGAATGAAAAAATAATCAATGCGGGAGTATGAGTTGTGCGGTGTGGAAAAAAAACTATAATCTTTGTCTGTGGGATGGGAGGCTCTCCATACATCCACCAATTGAAACTCATGTAGTAACTTCTTAATTTTTGTGGTAACGCGTGCAGGTAGACGTGTGTGGCCATTAGAGGTGTCCATATGGGGTTCAAGTGCCACATTGAAATCACCTCCTACAATAAGGAGCCCTTCCTGAAAAGAACGCAGTTCAGAAAGGACTTTGGCTAATATTTTGTGTTGTTGTATGTTAGGGAGGTATATGTTTGCGAATGTATATACCTGCCCAGCAATGTTGCCTTTCACAAATACATATCTCCCGTCCCGATCAGCTATGTGTGCAATCTCTTGAAATGGTACATGTTTGGATAAAAGGACAGCAGTCCCTTTAATTTTAGCGTTGGGAGCGCTGCTGTAGTATCCCTGGGGGAAATTTGGATTGGTAAGTTTGGGGTGGTCAGGGGCTTTAAAGTGCGTTTCCTGAAGGAACACTACTTAGGCCTTATGGAATTTAAGGTCTCGGAGGAGATGTGACCATTTTTACGGAATATTCAGGCCTTTGGCGTTGAGAGAAAAAAGCGTTAGCTCCGCCGGTTGGTAGGGTGTGTGTCCCGTGGGGTTGGTCATTGTACTGTACTGTCCCCGTGGGAGGAAGGTCGGATAACACAATGGGTGGGAAGGAAAAAGGGGGATTGGGGAAAAGAAAAAGAAAAATGGAAAGGAGGGGGGTGTGGAAAAATTATGTAGAAATTGTCCGTAGGCGTCTATTGGGGGGTAACTGGGTTCCGATGGCCTCTTACTTCAGAGAAAGCCACCTCCGGAAAACCCAGATACCTAACAATAATTCAAGGGCGCCAAAGGGTTGAGGGTGGGTGTCAGCCGTCAACTAAAAACTAGCGGCCCGACTAATAGTCAGTAACAATCAACAAAAAACTGTTATAACATCAAGTATGGAGCTCGGCCTTCCCAGACAGAGAAACTCCAAATACAAACATTAGCAATTAGAATCCACATTGCAATATAATTACATGAAACAGTATCAGACATCTATTAATAGCTGACCGCGGCTTGTGGTCAGTTTTGTATTGGGTAGTGGAGAACAGAACATCATTGGTAATGCTAATAGTGTTAACTTGGGGGTGGGCTAGTGGTCTAGTTGCAATGTTAGCCATCAGATTTGCTCAAAATTGGTGTTGGTGAGTGGGTGGTGGGAGCGGTGTTTTTTTTTTTTTTTGCCAGGGTGAGCCACCATACCTCATAGTTGGAGTATAGCGCTATTATCTGGGGAGCCAACTGAGTCCTCTCTCCAGATCTGATAACTAAACATTATAGGGGTATCAACTAGAACAGAGACACTTATACTGAATATGGTGTCAACACATGTACCTATCTAACATAGATATAAAGGTCGTGGGGCGACTAATACACTTATGAAGAGGGGGAGGGGGATGCTACCTCTATGCGTATCACAGACAACCTGCGTCCACGTCCTTGTAATATGATGATTATATCTGTGGCACAGGTCGTTATTGTGTAGGTAAGCATAAATGTACTCCAGATACCATATGGCAGTTTCCAAAAAAAAAATTTAAAAAATGGACATGTCACATGGATTCTGGGGACCCATGTTGGATGCTGTAAGTATGAAGTTATCTTCAAAACATTGACTTAGGGAACACGTAGCATCATATGAAAACAGGAACAGGGGGGGGGGGAGCCTGAAGCGTGTGTAGTAAAGATACATCTCGTGTCTACATCTCAGCGGTGTCACAGTGTAATATGCATTATTGATGTTCCATGGGTGCACCGGGGTTATATGAATAAACAGGTATCGCCCCCGTGTAGGGCAGTAAACATTTACATCAGGAGATCTATGTGTGACTTTGATTTAACATAAACACCGTGATAGCGTGTTGCTAGAAAAATAAGGGCAGTTTCGTGTACATAGGCGTTATACAACCTGTGTCCCTTTCTCAGCAGTGTTGTAGCTAAGTCCAGCGATCAGGCGATGAGATCGTAATCCCAAGAAACAAAAAGAGAAGGGGGTGATAGGTGTTCATATGTGTCTCGGGTGACAACCAAAAATTGCACGAGATGTCTCTGGGCAGTCCTGTAACCCTTTTGACAGAATGTCACATCTCCCTAGTAAGCCGACCTAGAGGAACTGGAGCAGTGGACTGATAGAAGCGTCATTCTTCCCGCTCTCTAGGTATGGGCTGTGCGGTGTTCGATGTGCCCCTGGGGGTGCCCATGGGGCCTCTGTGCCTGGTGGCGTATCTGGCCCGTTGTCGGTAGGGTGGAGGGGCTCGTGAGGTCGGCGGCCGAAGTTGTGGGAGGCTCCAATCGGCGATATCCATCTCCGGGAGCCCTAATTCCTCTAGGAAGCGTGGGAGCTCCTGATGGTAACGGAGCGTTTTCGTAGTGGAACCATCTCGGACGTGGAGACTAAACGGGTGGCCCCAAAAATATTGAGTACCTCTGTGCTGTAACTCTTGTGTGATGGGGCGAAGAGCCCTGCGGGCTTGTAGGGTCAAGTCCGATAGGTCTTGGTAGAAGGAGATCACGGTGTTCTCGTATGTCCAAGTGCCCACCTCTCTAGCCTTCCGTAGTACCGCTTCTTTCAGGTGGAAGTGATGGTGTGATGCAGCAGACGATATCTCGTGGGGGTGCACCGGCTGGACCACGGGGGCGCAGAGCGCGATGTGCTCTGTCCATTTTAAATTCTGCCTCTGTAGCTCGGCCCAGAAGGGTGTTGCAGATAGATGATGCCACTCTTGCTGTGTCCTCAACCTCTGATGGAGGGAGTTCAGGGACTCCTCTAAGGCGGATGTTGTGCCTTCTTCCTCGGTTATCGAGGTCCTCCAGCCGTCGTGCATAATCAGCTAAATATAATGCCTGTTGATGGGAGGCTTTTGATATATGGGACAGCTGTTGTGTTTGTTTGGAGATTTCAGTCTCCTGTTTGGTTAGTCTTTGTTCAACGTGTTTTAGGTCCGACCGGAGCGTGGATATAGCTTCCGTGATCGTGAGTTTGAGCTCAGAGATCAGTGTCCCGAAGTCCTCCTTCCATGGGGCAGATGAAAAAATAGCATGCGCCGGCACTGAGGTTGAGGGCTCTGTAGAGTGTCTCTGTGGGGCTTTAGGCATATCATCCGAGTCCATGGAGGACGCAGGTGAGTGAGCGGCTGGGGTGCGAAAATATTCCCTCAGGGAGGCTGAAATGTGTCTCCCCTTTACCCTTGGGGTCTCCTGGTCTCCTTGGGGTTTTTTATTCCTGCCCATGTCTGCCGATGATCGCGGATTTTTAAGTCTCTGGCTGGGAAGGCCGGGAGCTAAAGGTTCAGGCAGCCATCTTCAGCAACGGCAGGACACGCCCCCCCAGAATTAGAATTATAAACACCTAATCACTATTTTTTTTTTACACATGAACATAGAACTAAACATAAAAAACACTCATGCAACGATTAATGAGACAAAAATATTTAGGACTGTCCTCTTCCCCCTTCCCCTCCTTTCTCTCCCCCCCCCCCTCCCCCCGACAATAATGGAAGAGATTAATATAATATAATTTTTAATTTGCGAACCCGCCGGAGCTATGAGAGGCTCTACCTTAAGCTTACCAAGCTTAGAAGGTGCCAAGTTTAGCACCGATGATACTGAGACCACAAAGGGAGGTCCCCTGTTTTTTATGTCGTCATTTTGTTAATGTATGTGTGGTTTGTAAAATGACCAGTGAGCACCCAGGACATATAAAAAGGTTTCAAAAAGAATATGGTTAGATTCGCGTCACTAAACACCCAAGGGCTTAATGCTCCCCAAAAAAGATGGTCTCTACAAGAATTCTTTTATAAGGAATCCATGTGGCAATGATGCAGGAAACCCATTGGAGAAACCAAGACAAACTTAGATGGAGTAGCAAACAATGCCCTATTGTGATTCACGCCTCAAGAGAACAAGAAAAAAAGTTTGGAGTGGCAATCTTGTTCTCAAATTTAGCTAAAGTAGAGATAAAATATCAAGACCTAGACAAAGAAGGAAGATACATGATCTAGTATGTTTAATCAACGACCTCTGGTACACATTAATAAATGTATACTTACCTAACAAATATCCAGTAGGTCTTTTGAATCAAATCTTAGAGAAGGCTGAAAAAGTCAGCACAGGCGAAGTCATATTGACTGGCGATTTTAACTGTGTCCCCGACGCTACAATGGACAGATATAATAAGGTCAAGGGAGAGGCAATTGACAAAAGAGTGGTGAATCTAGCTAAGTCGCTAGATTTAACAACGAGAAAGTATAGTCTATATGATATATGGAGGGTGAACAACCCAATGGATAAAGATTACACTTTTTTTTCATGGCCTCGCTCTTCATATTCAAGAATAGATCTGATTTACGGAGGTTCCCAGTTATTACACCGGGTCAACAAAGTAAAAATTAAACCCTGCATATGGTCTGACCATGACGCATTGATTTTGGACCTCAAAGAAGGCCAAAAAATCTACATAAGATCAACGCGCAGACTAGATGACTTTCTCCTCCATAATAAGGAACAGCTGTCCGTCATAATAGACTGCCGTGTCGGGCAGCATGGAGGATGTCTGCACGTATCGTGCAGACATCCCCCGGCTGCCCCCACTAGCCACCAGGGATTGAAGTACAGGTAAGGGGGGGGACGGGGGGGGACAGAGAGACAGGGGGAGGGAGGGAGGGGGGCAACAGAGAGACAGGGGGAGGGAGGGGGGCAGAGAGACAGGGGGAGGGGGACAGAGAGACAGGTGGGACAGAGCAGGAAGGGGGGGAGAGACAGAGGAAGGGGGGCAGAGAGAAACATGTGGGGGGAAGAGAGGGGGGAGTGGGGAGTGAGACAAAGCTGGGGGCAAGGGAAAGAGAGAGGCAGCATTGGCACATAAAAAGAAATAAACACAAGAAATGCATTTTTTTTTTTAATATAATATTTTATTAAAAAAGCAATTTACATGTGAATATATACAAGTTTAACTTTTTTCCTATAGGGTAGTCTTATATTCAGGCTTTTAGTATTTTTCCTAAAGGAATATCCAAAGTTTGGGGGGTCGTCTTATAATCAGGGTCGTCTTATAATCGAGCAAATACGGTATTATAATTTAATTAATGAATCGAAAAGACAGCATACAGCAGACAAGCTAAAAGAAATACAAAGAATACAAGACGTCATTGAAGCCAGAACTACAGAGAGAATCGACAAAAACTTGGAATCTTTGAAAGTCAAATTCTATTCCACGAAAGACAGAGCAGACAAGATGCTGACAAACAAACTAAAAAAAAATAGATCGGCGAATAGGGTCGATAAAATAATTAAAGAAGATAAGATCTATAAATCCCCTATAGAAATGGGTGAAGCCTTTAATGCCTTCTTTAAAAAACTGTGTAATCTGCCAGAAAACCACAAAGAAGAAAAGATTAAAAAATATATCGCCAAAAGCAATATCCCAAAGATAACGACAAAGGAAAGAGACTTAATAAACCAGGATGAAACGGTAGAGGAATTAGTAAAATCAATAATGAACCAAGTTAAGAATAAAATACCAGGTCCAGACGGATTCACAAATGGGTTCTATAAAATAATGATATCTAGCTTTGCAAATCATCTAATAAGCACATTTAACCAAGCAGTCAAGAAAGGTTCATTCCCACCAAAAATGTTATGCGCTAACATCTTACCAATTTTAAAACCAGGAAAAGATCCAACTGAGATAAAGAACTATGGACCTATTTCTTTAATCAATGTTGACGTGAAACTATTTGCCTCTATCCTGGTGGAAAGACTGAAACCCATTTTAAATAACATAATCCATCAAGATCAAATAGGATTCATACCAGGCGGTCTACCAAGTAACAATATTCGAAGATTGATTGATATTTTTGATTCCGCAGCACAAAAAAAGATCCCCCTGCTGGGCCAGTTTGGATCCATCCAGATAGGATGGCTGTTTGGATCCAGGGCCTGTCACTAGATGCCGAGAAGGCGTTTGACAGGGTCAGACAGGGTTTATGAACCAGTCGTTAAGTGCATTTGGCCTATCTGGATGGGTCCAAACAGCCATCATGTCTTTATACAAATCTCCTTCAACAGTAGGCCAAGGTATTTGTTCAGATTGGTTTCCACTTTCTAATGGCACACAACAAGGGTGCCTGTTATCACCTATACTATATATACATTACGGCAGAAATCCTAGCAATTAAAATAAGAGAAAATGAACTTATAGAAGGCTACCCACTAGCAGGTACCCATTAAAGGTATCACTATATGCTGACGATATTTTAATTACTGTTTCAAAGCCCGCGGTGTCTGTTGATAATGTTCTAGAAGAGATTAAAAACTATAGTTATTTTTCGAACTATAAGTTAAATTTAACAAAAACTACAGCTCAGTTTAATAATATTAATAAACTAGTTAGGAAAAAGATTCAAGATACAGTTTTAATAATCCTAAAGTTTTCCAATACTTAGGCATTAAAATAATAAAAAACATAGAGAGCATGGCAGAGGTTAATTTCATATCTCTCCTGAAACAGAAAAACAGTGACCTTAAAAAGTGGCGCACTGCGGAGATTTCATGGTGGGGAAGGGTGAATACCCTAATAGCGTATGTTTTGCCAAAGTGGACCTACCTTTTCCGTATGATCCCCCTTAAATTTTCCAAGAGCTGGATTCAGATGGTACAATCGTCTAGGAAAAAAACCTAGAATAAGGAGGCAAACCATCTCCAACAAAACAAAAAAAAGGAGGGATGGGTCTCCCACAAATAATAGACTACTACGAGGCTAGCATAGTGATGCATATCGCACAAATTAGAAGGCAATATTAAAGAAGGTTGGTATAAGATAGAAGCAGACCAATGTGGGCTAAAGAACTTAAGCCGAGTTATTTGGTGTTCAAGTAAAGGGTATTGGAAAAAAAACATAATCCTAAAACAAATTCTACCAATGTGGGAGGGAATCAAAAAAAGGTTAGATCTGTCCAACAAACTAATGAATTTCCTACCCATAGAAGTAATAGAAGGAGGAATAGAAGACCTATCCTTAAGAAGCTGGAAGGATAGAAAAATTATACAAATTAAAGATATAATACAAGAAGGGAAAATGCTATCCTTCACAAATTTAAAAAACAAATTACAATTACAATCGAAGGAAATGTTTACGTATCTAAGAGTTAACACCTTCGCAACAATGGACGTGTCAGGCACGTCCTGCCGGGAACTCCGTTCCCTACAATGGACGTGCCTGGCATGTCCTGCGGTGAATCAACGATTGTGAAAACCGCTTTAACGGTGCTGGTCTTGACATCGAGGCAGTAGCCAGCACCTAAATTTCTTTTCTGGGGCACCCACGATCGCCCCGCGGACCGATCGTGGGAGCCATATTGACGGAGCAGCATTCTCCGTCAATATGGCTATGCCCTCTGGAGGTCTGAGCTTCAGAAGTGAAAGTAACTTCACTTCCGTAGCTCTGAATATGCTACTTGACTGCCCCTAGTGGTAGTTAAGTAGCATAGCAATGTAAAAAAATAAAAATAAATATTTAATTAACTAAAAACTAGTTATATAGTTAGATTAGCCTATAGGGTTAAAATTAAATAATTTTTAGCATAAGGGATAGGGTTAAAATTAAATTATATTAAGGGATAGCATAAGGGTTAGAGTTGGGGTTAAATTTTGTGTTAAGGTTACATTTTGGGTGCGGGTTGGGGTCAAAAGTTCAATATAGGAAAAAAAACAAAAAATGCTATTTTTGTTTTTTGTCCCATAACTCGCAAAAAAATACATAAAAATATGAAAACATGCATATTTCTTAACTCGGGACAACATTTAGAAACTATTTAGATGGGGTCTTTTTTAATGATTGTATTTGTGTAAATTATATTTTAGGTGAAAGTTAGAAAAAGTGTTTTTTTTTTAATTTTTCATCATATTTTATGATTTCTTTTGTAGTAAATGATAAGATATGATGAACATAATGGTATCTAATGAAAGCCCTTCTTATGACGATAAAAACAACATATAATTTTTGTGGGTACAGTATGTGAGAAAGAAGAAAATTGCAGCTAAACACAAACACCCCAGAAATGTCAAAACAGCCATTGTCACCAAGGGAAAGTCAAGGTGAAAATTTTATGTCACTAAGGGGTTAAAAACCTCTTAGCAAATAAGGGCATCTTAGAAAAAGGCGATGTACACCATCAGTTAGAACAGATTTTTAACAAAAATGCTAAAAACAAAATCTTAGCGAAATGTAGAAATCTGATTGAACTAACAAAAGAAACAGATATCCCAGCGGCAAAGAATACCTGGGAAAAAGAATTAGAAATATCAATTCCCATTACTGATTGGCACCACATTATGAATAAAGTAAGGAGAAGAACCCATAGCCTGTCCTTGATGGAGACCCAATTCAAAATCATTAACAGATGGTACATGACAACATCCAAGATACAAAGAATATTCCCTTTGAGTAACGATTTATGTTGGAGGTGTAGACTAAACGAAGGAACATGTGGTGGCACTGTATAAAATTAGAAAACTTCTGGAATAATATTATGAATATAATAGAAAAAGTAGCCAGAACCAAAATACCAAAAGACCCACAAGCTATACTATTACATTTAAACTGGCCCACCATGGATAACAGTCAATCCATTCTGACAATACATTGCCTCCTAACTGCTAAAATTACTCTTGCGAGATACTGGAATACTGATCTAATACCATCTATGGGAATAATCAGGAACCAAATAATCTTCCAGCTTAACATGGGAAAAGGACAAAAAAAAATCCAACGATCTAAGAGAAGACCCTAATAAATGGGATGAGTGGATTAGAGAAATTGTTTCAGTTACAACTCTATAATAAATATCAGGGTGTTAGCTATAGAATAACTGAGATAAGAAGAGAAAAGAGAAAAAGAACAAAGGAGTGGAGGGGAAGAGCAATAAGAAATAGAAAATGGATAAAGTCAAATGTTTTGGGTGACGATAATAGAATATAAATCATAAACCAATATATTATTGTAAAAGAAACTCACTGGTCTTGGGACCCATTGGTGCGGGGTCCTAACAACTAAGTGTGTAAAGTTCTGCCCTGGGCAAAAAAAATCACCATACAATATATTCCCCAATGAGTAGCATAAAGAAAGATTGAAATCAGAGGAAAAATTAACAGAGGAAGGGAGAGAAGAGGAAGGGGAAAAGGGAAAAAAAGAGAAAGAGAGAACTCTGTTGTCCAGATATATTATTAGAATTATATCAATTATTTATTTATTTTCTTCCCTTAATAGGTCTACATATAACTGGGTGCTTTTTTGGGGCAGACATTACTGTAGTGTATTTATTTTTTTGTAGTTTTTTCAGTAATAAATTCATAGAAAGTAAGAATTAGAAATAACAATATAAAGCCAAAGGATGATACGAAACTGATGAAGAAATGATTGTAACATTACTACTATCGCTTCAAAGAGGAAAATATGATGGCTACAAAAAAAAAAAAAAAAAAGAAATATTGGCCAAATTGGCTGGGGCATATTAAATGGCAAATAATACTGGCATATTATTGGGCAAATTGGCAGGGCTTAATGGAAAATAATACTGGCATATTATTGGGCAAATTGGCAGGGGCATATTAATGGCAAATAATACTGGCATATTATTGGGCAAATTGGCTGGGGCATATTAAATGGTAAATAATACTGGCATAATATTAGGCAAATTGGCAGGGGCATATTAAATGGCAAATACTGGCATATTATTGGGCAAATTGGCAGGGGCAGATTAAATGGCATATTACTGGGCAAATTGGCTGTGGCTTATTAATGGCAAATAATACTGGCATATTATTGGGAAAATTGGCTGTGGCTTATTAATGGCAAATAATACTGGCATATTCCTCATGCCTGTCTCCATCCTCTCCCTACATGTATGTATCTCCCTTCCCATGTTTGTCCCTTTACTCTTCATTGTCATGTCTGTCTCTCTCCAACTCCCCCATATCTGTTCTCTCTTCCCCCTCACCATATATGTTCTCTCTCCCCCCTCCTTTCCATATGTGTGCTCTTTCTCTCCCCCTCCTTCCCATATCTGTTCTCTCTCTCCCCCCCTTCCCCATATCTGTTCTCTCTCCCCATCTGTTATCCCCTCCCACCTCCTCTGTTCTCTCCTCCCCTCCTCTGTTCCCTCCCTCCTCCTCTGTTCACTCCTCCCCCTCCTATGTTCTCTCCCACAATGTCCTCTCCCCCCTCTCCTCTGTTCTCCTCTACCCTCTTCTGTTCTCTCCTCCCCTCCCATTGTGAGGTGACGCTCCACCCCCACCCTCTGGAGTGGGGTGTAAAGAGCCCTACAATTTCTGATGGCAGCCCTGATTGTGGCGGGTTTGCAAGTAGGTGCATACCTGAAACAGGTGGTTCATAACACTCAAGTTAGGTGATGCAGCCGCTGCATTACAAGCGCAGGCCTGGACAGACCACGAGCAGAGGCGGACAGGCCATGAGAAGGAGTTGACTTCTCCCCCTCCTCATTATCATCTCCCCTCTCTTCTCCTCATTGAATGTCCAATACCTCTGCTTGGACGGTGTCCAGTTGGTGAGTGGTAGTAATTACTATATATAGTAGAAGGGAGGAACAAATATTTAAATGGCCAGTTCCACTTCAGTGATGGAATATGTATTTTTAGTGCTGCTACTCGTCAAGTAAAGGAAACAGAAGCAGGTCTGTCTGATCAGTTTTTTACTCAACTCTCCTGATCGCTACAAAACTGCATGTTAAATTTTATAGTTTTAATGGTTGTATTGCTGTTGCTATAGCAACAGTCATGTGTATCTCTCCAAGCCCTCCTTATTGTCACAGAATTGGTGAGTGTTACACAGGCTTTAACAAATAATAAAAAATAATTAATTAATAAATATTTTTTTAATAAAATTCTTAAAAGCAAATAATTGTTGGGGGCATGTCCAACATCGAATGTGAGAAGTCATATAATCTGAGAGATCCTGGACTGCGAGCCTTAAACTTCCGCATACTGAATAGCAAGGTGTCTGAATGTGATGGAGAAGAACTCCAGATGCAACTCTCCACTTAAAAAGAAAAAAAATGTGCCATCTAATTTAAGGACCTTTTTGGTGCCGATGTTCCTAATAGAGTTATCATTGATGACGTCCGCAGAGTGGCACGGCAATGAATCGTTACATGCACTACATGAAGACTAGGAGGATTGGTAATCTCTCTCCCCTCAGGAACAAATTTACTGGGACCTAATTTACCCACCAAAGACAACATTTCCGCAAGATGGTCCAAGTTAACAAGTACTCTGCCATTGACCTCATTACGACCATCATAAAGAAGGAACTGCAACAAATCTGTATGGATCTAAAATAATTCGAGTTATGCCTTGATATGCCAGTGTGTGCTGATATCACAAATGACGCCAAATATTGTGCATGAACTTCCGCATTCAAGGTATCCACACAATGGAAGGCCCCTGAAGACCTTAACAACATGGTCTATGTGCTGCAGAAGGACACTTAAGATCCCATGATTTAGTACAGGGTCTACAGGGCACTCCGCCCCAAGGACCTGGCAAGTCCCTATCTCAGGGATGTAATATGCTACCTCCACTCGTATGTCCTAATGGAGGAGATCCTGAGGAAAGGCCGCAAGATTACTGATCTTAAATGTGGAGAAGCCTCTATTCACATAATGCCAGACATTGCTTGGGCCATATAACAGGGACTGAAAACACTTGGACTTGTCACAGACCTGCTTAAATAGGGTTCTATCCCCTTCCCAAAGGGCTTCCCAGTGGCCCTCATGGTCACAAGAGAAAATTTGTCCTATCTCCCCTCAAATTTGAAAGGTCATGCACCCGAAACAGGGCAAGACATACTGGGATACTTAGAAAATTTCTGGTAGGCGGCCTACCCTGGGGACGCTGTGGGCCACAGCCACTTTAAGGATGCGGCAGGTGGCCGTGAGAGTACTCCGATGACAAAGTTATAGCCAGAATATTGTCCCTCCTGCAAGCAGCAGTGACTGTTAGAAGTCGATGGGCCCTGATGGGATACACTAAAAGTTATTAAAATTACTTAGTGGTGTACTAGCAAGGAGGGGGTAGGTAGGGAAACCGTAATCATTTTTTATTCAATTTCGTTTAGGGGGCAGGTCCTTTGCTGCAGCACCTCCCCCATCTATTTCAGGGAGCATTATCTTGAGCCCAATTCCCTGTTACCCCATACCACATCAGATTACAGATTTATTAGTTAGTACATAGTAAAAAACAAAAAAAACCCACCAACATTGCAACCCCACAAGGGGGGTCTGTCAGGGCACATACACAGAAAAGAAAAAGCAGGTAGATTAAATTTTCTATATAAAATAAGTGGAGGATACCACATCTGGATGAAACAGACTGAAATGGCGGCAGAATCAGCCATCTGATGTCCCAGCAGTTTTGTGGATGTTACAGGAAATTCCATCACTAGGGCAATCCTTAACCACATTAGTTTTCCATTTTGAAGAGGGCAGGTAATCCATTTCTCATTTGTTACCACAGGAAGGCGGGGCATTTTTCTTAGCCTTGATATTTGTTAGGAGGCCAGGGGCATCTTGCAAAACTCCTGTCCCCGTTAGTTATGATGAAGACTTGAAGGGGTGGCTGAATTTATCAGAGTCTGGAGTTAAACATGAATTCTCATCTCGAACTCCGTTTAGGAGTTGACCCATAAATTTCCAACTTTAATATTTACGTGTTTTTGTGTAATCATAAATTGCTAGCATCCCCTGTATTTTACTTTGGTCATTTTAACAGCACCGTTTAAGAATCTCCAATTTATCATTCATATAGACAAAGACAGCTGTATCCTCTCCAGCCCCTCCTGATAATCTGTTCAGTATCTGATATGCCAGCCCCAGCGACAGAAAACAATTTGGTTGCTGCGTTCAGAGCCACAGATTACTCAGTCTACGCTCTTAATACAGTTCCCTACCAACCACAACCTGCCTAGGATTCCCTTTATTATAGATGCTCTCCATGCTAGAGCGCTCAAATGAACAAATTTGTTCAGCTACACTTTGCTGAGTGAGCAAGAGACTCCTCTCAAGGTTGTCAATATCTCTCAGGTGTTGCAATATGCTCTCCAGAGCTCCAATCTGAGCTTCGAGGGGCAACTTGCTCACATTTGGCACAGCAATATGGACCCTAGAACTGCTGTCTCAAACATGCATAAATATTATAAAAAGTGCATTGTAAGCCATCATTATATGTGCTGCCTACTCTTGGAGAATTTGTCAACTGAAAATAAATGTAGAAAGCAATCTTTGTTTTTACAAAAATATAAATATGCTACTCTACACTCACTTTAGCATTTTTGGGATATTACACATGACGTCCAGTGGTCTCGCGATCTTTTGGCAAGGACCCACAGAGTCTATATTGATCGGGTCTCTGCCACAGTGTTTCTGGCTACCTATCATCTTGTAATCGGTGGCCAGGAACAAATTGTGACAGTGCTTGCATCGTTTGGGACGCAAGCACCATGCGTCACAAAGTGGTTAATAGATTTCCAGTGGTATTGTACATTTTTTTTTTAGAAGCTCTAGATGTTTATTCAGTGTACATTACTTAAACAATAAAAAGTCCCCAACCTTGTACTTTTAACTTCGCCAGTTACTTATACCACATATATCATGTTTATCTTTTTCAGCAACAGCTCAGTTCATGTTTATAGCAGCTCTCTTCGATTTTCATTTCTTTCCTACCTGCGCAGGTCAATAAAATATCATAATTGTCCAACTTCAGGTCATGAATGAGCCACACTGCCTTCACTTAGCAAACAGACACCCAGGAAACAACAATATTTTAAATTATTTATCAAACTCAAAAAAACTTTTCGGTAGCCATTACAGATGATTGGTTTCTAAATACAATACAAGGAGTACACAATTTTGGTCATCCGATAAGAGTATTTAAATTGAACAGCTAAAAAAAAAAAAAAAAAAACCCTCTAAGGGTTCATCATAAAAAAAACCAAAACAAACAGCAGTAGACATAACAGGATTTCTTAACTAATGACACTCTGTAGTAAAGTGATATTGTCTCCTTTCAGCATAATGCGACCTGCGAAAGAAGAGAAAAAAGTAACAGTTTAGTAGAGGCTGGCGCAAAAAAAAAAAAAAAGCATGCATAAGTGACACAGGTGCAAAGGAGACATCCCTAAAAAAAAAAAAAATGATTTTAACATCCTGGGGTCTTTCAAGACCTGTGTTAAGAATGCACAACAGTATCAGATATGGCTAAGGATTCATGAATTATTACAAATGGAGAATATATTTGATATTATTATTAAGATGATCGATCACAGCAGCTGAAAACTAACTTGATAAAATGTTAACTGTATGCAAGCTGCTCATAAGACAGGGTGCACTGCACAGAGCAAAACTGACATGATCAGTAATATTCCATCACAGGATAAAATCTGTATAAGTTGAACACAGCCAACCTCCTAGCCCAGTCAACCATCATAGCAATCTATGTGGCCAGTCACGTTAAAAGGTTGGATAACACTGCATTAAAGGAACATTGCTCCTTGTTTTAAAAAAAACATGTCCTGCACTTCTTAATAGACACACACGGGTTTACCATCTGCGGTGTCTCTTGGTGTGAGACAGCCATTCCTTGTGCGCTGACGCAGTCAATGCAGAATGTGAGGGTCTCTCACTGCAAGCAGAGAGCCGGTCGCCGACCAGATGGCTGCCTGCTTCCTATGAAAGCATGGCAGCTGTCAGTCAGGGGATAAACTGCCATGTACAATCAAAAGTACACGCCTGTTTATACTCACAATAGGAACAACTAACATTTCACTTGTGTTTCTATATTAGATGCACAAGCTAATTATACAGTTTAGCGTTCCTTTAACTAATAACATTTGAGATTACTTTATATACATGGGTCTGCCAATCCAACTGACTGCCATCTGTTACATTTGCAAAATGAAACCCCTAAAATTAGCCAGCGTGATTTAACCCACAAGCAAAACAACTTAATTTTATGACAACCAAGACCTTGTCTTAACATTTACATGTTAACATTTAGCCAGAATTTTTTTTTATGATCACACCTCTTTTACATGAGAATTTACATATGTACATCAGGAAAAAGTGTACACTGCCCTCCTTATCTCTATCACTTGAAAAGACAATTCCTGTAGCTCAAATGCAAACCACTCACCAAGCTGTTTCCGAGATTTCGTTTTCAGATGGATTTCTTCTGCATCATCCAAAACCAAGTTCATATATTCATCAAATCCCTATGCACAGAAAAGTGAGAAACCGGTTAGGGATATCAGTATGTGATGCAGTTATATTAAGTTACCAGTCCAACTCCAAAACAGTGGTATTAAGTTACCACCTCAACTTGAAAATTAAACAAAACTTTCAATGCACATAAAAGTTCAATAATTCTAAAAACATAATAAGTATGAAAATGTAAATGTGTATTCTAAACATGATAATAAACACCATTTGTTTGTACCGATATCTGGAGTGCAGAGTCTTTATTTTGTTTTTGTTGAGGTTGACAAATCCCAAGAGGCAGGGAACCTTGCTCCTCAAATCCCTACTGCTGGCTCCTAACATTTGTAATGGTTTTACATTGAATTCTATGGAAGTACCATTTACCTGACTCCTAAGAAAAGCTAGACTGGCTTCTGAATTAGTCAAGATCTGATGTAAGGGAGCTTGCCTAGAAAAACCGATAAGCAATTATATTTAAGTTTTGAGTGGAGAGGTTACACTGCATTGGAGAAAAGCAAATGTGATGCCATTGTTCAAAATGGGTATACAGTACAAAAGACCAGTGCACTCACAGAACAGGTTAAATCTTAAAGGAACACTAAACCTTATATTTCACTTGTGCTACTATATTAGAAGCACAAGTGAAAAGTGTTCCTAGTGTGAGGATAAATTGGCATGCACTTTTGATAGTACATGTAGAAGGTCACACTTTAATATGAGTGTAAAAGAAACAGAGGATCGCTATTCATTTGACTTTTAATGTGTCTTATGATATAACGTTTTTGAAAAACAAGTTTCAAAGTACCTCTTTTAGTTGGTGCAGGTCAATCTCAGAAATAAAAGCGCACATTCCACAGATTGCTTTGTGAACCACATGGTCAGTTTATTGCAGCATAATACACACACACCTTGAGAATGAAGTAGTTAGGTGCAGATTGATCCTCACTCATTTTAGAGTGTGACTTTCTACATGTTTTGATTCTTCATACAGAGTTGATCCCAACATATACTATTATTGAACTGTTACAAGGCGACCATGGATTTAGTCATATTTCACTTTTGATAGTACATGCCAGTTTATCCTCTGACTGTCAGCTGCCATGTTTCCATGCGCGAGCAGAGAGAGACCCCTTGCGCTAGCAGAGAGAGACCCCTTGCATTCGGCAGATGGAGCAGGGAAGTGTCAGCATGTGACAACAGAAAGTAAACCTGTGTGTATCTATTAAGATACATGCTGGGTTTACACCAAATTCTCTAGGCATGTTTTACTGCCCAGTTTACTGTTCCTTTTAAATATGTATTTTTACTTAAAATTATGTAAATCCGTCAAAGAAAAAAACAAAAAGAAGATTTGGTTACATTATATGACAAATTTATGCTCAGTCCAGCACTGTATCAAACTACTCCATTATTGCTGGATTCTAACAGTAAATATTTAAAGCTCAAGACCTTTAGTTACTTCTAACTGCAGCCGAAATACCCTATAACACATGCTCGGATTCCAGCGATACTCACCTCAGGCCTTCACTAACGCTCACATCAAATTAATTAAATCTTTATTCAAAGAAGCAGCATTGATTTTTTTTGTCTTACTGGTGAAATGTTAGCTTCCAACATTGCTATGCAGAAGAACTGTCATTTAAATTTTCTGTAAGGGACAAATATATCAATAGCGTTGAAATTAATATTTATTGGAGTTGGTGCCCAAGTTTAGATGCACCATTAGCTAACCATTTTGAGCACTGTCACTAGCGCAACACATGCGGTATAATGGTTTTCTATATAATTGCCAGTAACGGTTTCCCGGTGTTACAATGCATGGTCTGTTTTTTATCCCTGCCTCTGAACTTTAGATGGGCCACTGCAGTGTCTGGAATAAAACAAAATGTAGGAAATAAGTTGTTCATTCTATACTCACAATGATGCAGCCTTCAATTCGCATGTTTACTTGTTCATAGAGCCACACTTGGATCCGTGATCTCTGAAATTATTACATTATACCATGTGTTAACAGGAAAACATAACCAAAAGAAGAAGTATATATTTAAAATAATGCCTCAAAAAGAGATACTTACATTTTGAAGGTACCTGAAAATAAGATTCTGAAAAAAAAATATTAGTTAAGGGTAATAACAGAACAATTTTTTTTCAGGGAATAAAATCTTAACAGGAGTAACATACATTAAGAATCTAGGGCTAACCTTGTCGTTTTCAAAATATTTTGGAGTCAAAAAGTTTAAAGAGGCACTAAACTAATTCCCACAGACAGGAGCACACGTTCCTTCTGGACATTCAGAGGTGCAAAGTTTTAGATCGGAACCTCCAGGACAAGACAACACCGAAGGTAGGCAGTGTCAGACTCCAAACACAATTCATCCAACTATGTAAAGTTATGAAACTGACTTCATAAACTATACTAAATATTAAATTACTGTATTTCCAGTTTAGGGAAACATCTGGTCATAAAACTACATTTAAGGGGGGGGGGGGACATGTCTCACAGTAATTATTCAAACTGTACACCAAGGACAGTCATTTCATGCTACAGTACAATTTACTGAATAGGTTAACTAGTTTAAGCCACTCAATAAAAAAAAAAAAAAAAAAAAGTATGCAATTTTTCGACAAACAACATCCCATAGGAAAATCAGAGCGCTGCTAACATATATTTCATACAAATAATAGTGACAATTTGAATAATCCAACTGTTGTGGCGAACATTTCACATAAATTTCATGCTGGCTGAGCATCATAGGTAAAATGGCCCACAACATCTAGGGAGCCCATTAGTTATTGTGGGCATGTTCGCATTACCCAAATGACCTTTCATTAAGGGCTACCATATATTAAAACGAACACATAAAGACTGACATAATCTTAAGACAACATAGTAAATGCCCCCCCCCCCCCAAAAAAAAAACATAGTAAAATAAAGGTTTTCCCCCCCCCAAAGAACGAGAAACGGTGGCCCCCCACTCATCTGTAAAAACCATAAGGCGGTAACACACGTGCACATCACACGAGCTCGCAACCAGGCACTGCGACCGATGCACGTGCAAACACATAAACAAAGCAGGTATAAAAGGATACGATGGGTTGGACCATCACTTTCTGTACTTTTGGGCCCTGTCCTCGGTACGCCATGTTCTCCGCCGTCGTGAATCGTGCAAAGAGCGGAACCGGAAATACCAAAGCTTACAAGGGATGAGGCGGACTCTAAAGGGGGCGGGGAAAACATAATAAACCTTGCTGAAAACAATGAATGGTATTAAGTGTCTGGGGCTTATAGATCATAATTGTTAAAAATAGTGGGGTCTATTTAGGTATCCCCAATCTGTGCCGACATTGACCAATATCCGCAATTAGGTTTCTCAGCTTTAGACGATGAACGCAAAGTGCGTCGCTAGATCATTGTTCCTCCAACCCAATCAAAAGTTAGGCTTTTTGCCAAAGTCTATTTACTTGTGTAAAACACAAATTTGCTATTATTTTGTCATTTAATTGATGCGAATATACTGTATTTAGTTTATTTATGCTGATTTTCTATATACAGAAAATTAAAAAACTGATTATTAATAAAATTAAAAGAAAAACTCCTGAAATTACTTTAAGGTGAATGTATGAACAATTCCAATCATTCTATCTAAGAGTATGTTTTAAGGGTGAGTAGCACAGAAATTAATATGATATTCATTAATCTGTTTTTAATGTTTTTATATGAGGTGGCTTTTCAGAAATTATCATATCAAGTTTGTAAATGTGATTATAGAGACGTCCAATATTTACTGTTCTTTATCATTTTTATCTGTCAAGTGCTGTGAGTTTCATCTTTTATCATCTTGCAATGCTGCATTTGAACACAAACACCCATGTGAGCCAATCTAAGTGAGAGTCATGCAAGGTCTATAGACACCGATCTGATACTTGATATGAATAAATCAAACAACAAAGTTATTTACTTGTGACCTAACTAGATGGCATATCTTGGAAACATTACCACCCCATAGGTGCAAGATGGTAGATGGTCTGGTTCTCCCATTACTAAATTAGAAATCATAATGCCCAGTCCAACTGACTCAACTACATTAGCCATATAAATGTGTTTGTTTGTTTATTAAATTTGATTCAAACTGTTTTTAGACTGATTATGTATGACTACAAAATAAACATATGTTCCTATGGCCAACAAGCTTCACCATTGCTCTAAAAAAACATGTAATACAGACATTTAAACACACACACATTGACAGCATGGGAGTCTATAAAGAAGAAATGGGATCTTCAGAAAAAGTTATTTGGTTTCCTCCGAATAGATGTTTTGGAATTCAATATAGAGGTCCTTAAGATGAATAAATGGAGACAGCAATGTATACTAGTTTTGGACCTATCAGTAACAGATGGAGAGCAAAAGTATTTTGATCATCTCCAATCTGCGTTTGACCTTCCTGTGGCAGAAATCTTTAATTTTTAAGGGTTAAGAATTTCCTCTAAAAACACTTTGTCCCACTTTCGAACAAAGCTTCAGACCATATTTCACTCTGGTAAAATCAAGAATATACTAGCTAAAGGTTACAAAATAGTAAGAGAGTGGGAGGGTATTCTGGCTCCCCTGCAAATAAAAACTTGGGGGCGAGAGCTTAAATGTCAAATCAACCCAGTAGAATGCAACACAGTCATCTATGAAGTAGCAAACAATTGTTACTCCATGTCCCGCCATGTGGGACATGGAGTAACGTGGCGCCGTGGTAGGTCACATCCCTCAAAAAAGCAAGCCACGGGTAACGGGTGCCTGATGGTGTCTCTGCATTGGTGGATGCACGGAAGGTGGGGGAAGAGATTAACACTTCACTGAGTTGTCTCATAGAGACCTATGGAGGGGGAGGATGCCACCAGAGCTGAGGCTTGTACCCTTCATCACATGCTTTAATATTGAGCTACTAAGCTCCCTGCTTAGTTCCCAGTTCCCTCCAAAGTTTCCCAAACTGTGTTTGTCATTTTAGTACCTGACCTCAATTTTGTTACTGGATTACTCTGAACTCTCCTTCCATGACCCGGCTGGCTAGTTTCTCGTTTTGATCCCGTACTGCCTGTACCGACTTTGGCTTCCCCTCCGTTTTGCATCATCACTGCCAGCACTGAACCCTTGACTGTCTGTACCATTCTTGTGGCCCTTTGCTCTCACCCTGCACTACGCTCCCAAATACAAGCACAACAGCAATATTCATTGTTTAAATGTAATGGAGACGCAGTATAAAGTTTCCAACAGATGGTCTCTTGTTTGTTCTAGGATCAAAAGAATATTTCCATGTAGCGCTGCAACATGTTAGAGATGTAATAGAAAGGAGGGATCCAAGTTGCAAATATGATGGGGAAGTGAGAATATAAGAGATATTTGGAAAAATATGTTTGATTTGATTAAATATTTAACTGCGGTTAAAATTAGAAGAGCACTGGAACTTGCCTTGTTGCATGTAAATTGGCCGCAGATTGCAAAAAAATAACAGATATCTAATTATCCATGGCCACACAAAATATTATTGCTTGTAATTGGAAACAACCCTCAGCCACTCTATGGTCTCTGGTAGTTGTTCTTATCAGATTAAAATGGAAAAAGCAATAAGCTGGTAATTTTTAAAATATTTTTCTATTTATTTGTGACCTGTGGCTTGTAGATCTAAGGGACCTAACTACATGTTGTCTTCCACCACGTATGGCATTAGTGTCCTAATGTCAATTAGGATAGAGAACCATTTATAAAACCTTTCATAGAAAAACTTTTCTATAAATCAGTTCTTCACAAATATTTTTTAGACTTAAGAATCAAGCCTAATTATTTTTAGGAGCCAGGGAAATGTTTCTTCTATAGAGTTCTGTGTGGATCATGGAATTTGTCAAGGATGGATACTGTCATTGTTAGGATCTGGAGCAGAATTAAGCAGTTTTATCACTGAATAGCAACCAGGACTGTAACCCCTGCCCCCAAATAAAATAAAAAACATTAAATACCTTTGGCTTCAACAGCTTACTGTGGAGTGTGTGCTCCTTCCCACTAATTGCTGGGCTCCCTCAAACGCTGAATGACCCGGACCCAAGTACACAATAAGGAAAGAAGCATATGCAGATGGAGCCACTTCACGCAGTTTAGTTATGCCAAAAGTAGATATAAAACTTATTTTGTATAAACGGTACAGAATTCCTATCACCTGAAGCCCTGAAACAAACAGATTTTTTTTAATTTTTTTAATATTTAGCCCCTTAGTGGCGCCCCTTGCCACTGTGATTTTTTTTTCATGCACAAGGGGTAAAAGTCTGTGCAAGCTGCGTAGACTGCCCCTTTCTGCACCGCATTTTAGTGTCTGAGCGCCGGTTGTCACATGACATCCCTGGCTCAGGAGGGGTACAAGTGAAGATGGTTTGTGCCTGTGTGAGAAATGTCCTTCTCCTTTGCAATGAGGTAATGCAGTAGGGAGAGAGGCTCAATGAGGAAGGAGAAATTTACTTTTTCTTTAAAAAATTGCTGTTTTGTGTGTGTTATTGCGTCTCTGTTTGTGTGTGACTGTGCATCTCTTTGTTTTTTTGTGACACTATGTGTCTCTCTGTGTGTACGTGACAAGGGCGTCCGCTGGATGCGGCTACCAAAAAAAGAAAGTTACAAAAAAAACATTCACACCGGATATGACGTTACGTCATACCCGGTGGCTGTGTTTCCCTCTACTGTGCAGGAGGGAAGACTGGCATATTAATTTGCTAAATAATACTGGCATATTAATTGGCTAAATAATACTGGCATATAAATTGGCTAAATCATACTGGCATTTTAATTGACTAAATCATACTGGCATATTAATTAACTAAATAATACTGGCATATTAGTATGGCATATTTTAATTGGCTGTGGCATATTAATGGCTTAATAACATTTAATGCAGGGCAAACATGACGACTTGGAAATCAGACCTGGCCCTCGGGTATCGTGAGCCCCGCATGATGCCCTCATCGCTGGGATCTTTGTAAAAAAAAAAAACAACTTTAAACTGAGCACGAGGGAGCAGATTGTGTGCCCGAGTACAGGGCTGGAAGCAACTAATGTCTGTGCCTTTGAGAGGCACAGACCAATGGGGACTGAAAATACCCCCTTCCCTGCAGTGAGACACATAGATATATAGATTTGTTTTAAAAATGCTTAAGATAAAAAAAAGCGCTCACTTGTATGGCTGACATTGTGTGTATGAGTGACTGTATGTGTGTATATGTGACTGTGTGACTGACTGACTGTGTGTATGACTCACTGTATGCTGTCTGTATGTGTGTGTGATTGATTGACTGTGTATGTGAGTGTATGTGTGACTGACTGACTACTCATGTGTATGTATGTGTGACTATCTCTGTGTGTGTATTCCTGACTGACTGTATATGTGTGTGTGACTGACTGACTGACTGACTGACTATCTCTGTATCTATTCATGACTGACTGACTGACTGTATATGTGTAAGTATCTGTGTGTGTGTGTGTGACTGTGTGTGATTGTGTGTATGTGCTGTTGTCTTGCCTAGATTTTTTAGCTGGCTCCTAAAAGTCAGTTAACTTTGTCAAGCCCTGATTTAAAGGACAAACGGTGGCATATTTTAATTGGCAAACTGACTTGCATATTTTAATGGCAAAGTGACTGTGGCATGTTAACTGGTACCTGACAGTGGCTTATTTTAATTCGCAAAGTGATGCTGTGGCATCACCGTTTATCAACCATTTACATGCTGGACTAATAATGTCTAATCTCCTCCACTTCATAAGATTGTCAAAAAGAGGCGCGGGGCAGCATAGACGACGGTAAAAGTATGCCGCCTCCCCCCCCGAATTTTTTTTTAGCCCATGATAATTGACTGTATTGATTGATATGCCGTTGTCTGGCTCCTAAAATCTTTTTGCTGGCTCCTAAAACTAAATTCAATTTGTCGGGGGCTTGGCCTGCAGGTCGAATGGAGTAGACGCGTCCTACAAAAGCCTAGTAAAAAGCAACCTCCTCCACCTGGGTCGGGGAAAAAGACTAAAAACCAAAGCAATAGCACATTAGTGACCTAATTGATCCGACGAAAATGCTGTCTCATCGGCCAGACAAGATGGCAGCAGAAGAGCGGGAAAGTGCTTCTGCATCGGAATCCTCAATTTCTTATAATACAGGAAACGCTCAGGGAAGAGACACACTGGTCGCAGCAGGTATCAGTGAATTAAAAACCGATCTGCAGTCCTTCACTGTCGAGCTGAAAAAAGATTTTACCACCGCGGTGGATCAAATCAGAGAGGCCATCAGAAACGAATTGTCTGATCTGAAGTCGGAAATCAAAGAGAAAAACACAAGACTTACCGCAGTAGAGTCTGAATGCTCCAACATCCAAACCTCGGTTTCCACGATGGCCCAACAGCTCAGAGAGCAAAAGTCCCTGACAGCGCAACTCTCCCACCACTTGCTGGATGTGGACAATAGGAGCCGTAGGCAAAACCTCCACATTCGAGGTGTCCCAGAGCCCTTATAAAAAGAAGACACCATGCGAACCACCAGGGAGATCTTCCATATGATCCTGGGGAATGATAACCCGATAGACATAACTATCAATAGGGCGCACAGGGCACTCCGGCCTAAAGCAACAGGATCTGCTAGGCCGCGAGACATCATCACCAGGATACACTCCTATTCTACCAAGGAGCTTATCCTGTGGCCCATAAGCAACCACAGCTAAAATTCGACGAGGCAGACATTATGATTCTCCCGGATATTGCATGGGGGACTCTACAACTGCGTAAGCACCTGAAACCGATCACTGACCTGCTTAGACAGAACAATATCCAATTCCGATGGGGGTTTCCCCTATCAATCTCAGTGAGACATAATGGTGGTACCGTGTTCCTGCAACACCCAGACGATCTAAGCGACTTTTGTGAAGCCCTACACATCAAAGCACCGAATTTGGATGAATGGACACGCTACGTCCTAGGTACAGACCCATTACCAGGCGTGGGTCAGAACGGATGGCTCCCTAGACCCCAGAGGAAACGCCGCCGCCGACCACTGGGCAACGCACAAGGCCAGCTACCAGGCCCTCCGGATAACCCGATGGCCCAGCCTGTTTAACACTGCCTGAAAGGTGCTGAAAATCCCAGATGCGAACCAGAACTACTTGGACACAACCCTAACACCTGCAACTTGCCCATACCTACCTGCTGACGACCATTCCCCATGTCTGATGATTAACCCCATTAGTTCTTTTGTACAATTTTCTAATATGATGTTCCAGAATTTCCTGAACTCTGGATCATCCTGGCCAAAGGTGGGTGCTTTTAGAATTCTAAGTCCCCTAGGGGTAATATTGTCCTTAAGGTATTTTTCGAGAGTGATCACTTCCCATTTAATTTTAGCTTCTTTAACTAATAATTTGTCTAAATTCCTAAAGGTTTCATCTAGATTATCGGTGCAATTAGAGTTTTTGTTACCATTTTCAGTTTCATTAAAATATTTTTCAAAATCAGTATCAAGCATTTTACGAAATTCAAAGATAGACATAATGGAAATATGCAATCAAGTTAGTAAGTATAATTATAACAATATTAAAAGTGTGCTGCCAACACCAGTGAGGTGAAACAATGAAAAATGTGAAAAAAGTATAGTGTTATAGGTGCTACCAAAATATCAAAAAAGGTTACTATAAATGTGCTTCTCACTTAAATGTAAAGAAAACACCTCTATTCTTTACTAATTAATAAAAGGTCAAAGGAGTAAAGGAGCGCAAGTATCAATTAGCAAAAATACAAATTATGTGAAGATAAAAAATTATGTGCAACTTCGTGCAAAAAAACAACAATAAAACATGCAAGTGATCAAACAGATATATACTTATACTTAGATTTATATGTTTATATATTTTCACTGTTGATTGGAGATTTCAAATTGATGTATATCTCTCAAAGAAAGAAAAAATAAAAGATTATAGTGCTTTCTGTCAGACAAGGTGATGTATTGAGTTGAAAAATATGGACAGTACTCACGAATTTAAGAGCAGTATACTGCTCTCTTTTTAGGCAAATAAGGAGATCCCTGGCAGTATGTAGGGAATAATGATGTCAGCTGCTTTGCATGAGGGCTCTCCCGATGTTTAGTATCCAATCACATATATAAAAAGGAAAATGCCACCATAGTAACAGTTGTAAGGACATATGTGAATGGCACCCACCCAAATGTCCGCATCTATGTTCATATTACCTGTTCCGATTTATATTGATCAAGGTTATAAGTTCCTTTTTTTTTATTTAAAAAAAAAAAGTTTGTGTTCTGTTTAAACATAGAAACATAGAATGTGTCGGCAGATAAGAACCATTCGTTCCATCTAGTCTGCCCAATTTTTTTTGAGTACTTTTATTAGTCCCCCGTTCCCTGTCTTATAGCTAGGATAGCCTTGTGTCTATCCCACGCATGTTTAAAATCCTTGACTGTGTTTACCTCTACCACTTCTGCTGGAAGGCTATTCCATACGTCCACTACCCTCTCAGTAAAGTAATACTTCCTGATATTACTTTTAAATCGTTTGACTTCTAATTTAAGACTATGTCCTCTAGTTGTGGTAGTTTTTCTTCTTTTAAATATACTCTCTTCCTTTACTGTGTTGATTCCCTTTATGTATTTAAATGTTTCTATCATATCCCCCCTGTTACGTCTTTCCTCCAAGCTATACATGTTAAGATGCTTTAACCTTTCCTGGTAAGTTTTATCCTTCAACCCATGAACCAGTTTAGTAGCCCTTAAAAGGGGTCCACAACCCACTATCTCTAAACTTCTAAAGTATAGTCTTTGCCTATTAGAGGCAGCGAGGGGAGCGCAACGAGAAATGGAAGCTCCTGATCTGGAGACCATCGTTACCCCCAACGAGAGCAATGTCCCTGGACATCAGGGGTTACAACACCTGGGTGCTACCCAGATGGATAAACACCCCTTAGACATAATAGCTCTGACCCACCATGCGTGGGCAAACCCGCACACAGTGCTGCCACACTTTGCAGGACAGCACTGTGCCCCTTTCTTGTCTAAATTGTAAATGGTTTGCCCTTATATTACGTAAGAGACACAGCAGTATGCCAGTGAGCAATCCCAAAGAGAACCAGGCAGTTACAGGCTTGAAAATCTATGTTACATCCCTCTCCCTCTATAATGACTCCCCCTATTAACAAACGCACCCCATACTTCAATTTTGTAACAGTCAACGCTAAGGGCCTAAACTCACCTATGAAACGTGCCAGGTTATTTGGTGAGCTGAAAGCTCGGAAAGCCGACGTGGGTTTCGTCCAAGAGACCCATTACTGTCGTACCAAAGTCCCAAAATTTCAAGACCTCCTCTACAGTAGGGCCTACTATTCTCACTCTCCTTTCAAGAAATCGAAAGGAGTAGCCATATATCTGTCCAAGCATTTCCCATACTCTGTGACTGAAACTTGGTCAGACAATGACGGGCGGGCCCTTTTTCTTAAAGGCAGGTTAGGGCAAGATATGGTAACATTAGCAACTGTGTATGTACCTAACAGTAATCAACACCTTTTTCTACGCTCCATCCTTAGTGACCTGGATAATTTCGCAGAGGGTATGGTGATATTAGGTGGGGACTTCAACCTGGCTATGGACCCCAAGCTTGCTTCCTCGACCGAAGTCTCCTCATTGAACAAACATAAACTGAAACAGGTAAAAAGATCTCTCCACAACTCACAATTAGTCGACAGCTGGAGAATACAGCACCCTCTGACTAGGGACTACACATTTTATTCACACCCGCATAACAAATACACAAGACTAGACTACTTCTTCATCTCACACATCTGTGACCTGCTCCACGACTCTAACATATATTACATAACATGGAGTGACCACGGTCCCGTTGCCATAACCATTACACCCATCCCTGTATACAAAAACTCACCCATGGAAAATAAATGAGACAGTACTTCACAATCAGACTCATGTAAAAGACCTCAAGGAAACACTGACACACTACTTCAGAGAAAATACAACCCCTGACATATCCCCCCAAATGATATGGGAAGCCCACAAAACAGTAATACGAGGTCACTTTATCAAACTGGGGACACATTTGAAGAAACTACGAACTCAAAAAATGACATCTATATTAGAACACATTTATACACTAGAGACTCAACACAAACAAATCCTGAAGAAACTTAAAACTTCAGCCAACCTATACAGAGACAAACCCGGCAAACAGCTAGCCAGAGCCCTTAGACAAAAATATGTGGCCACATATATCCCACAGATCAGGAACTCTAAAAATGCGATTAAACATGCAACCCCAGAAATAGCGGAAGCGTTCAGAGAATATTACAAGGAACTGTACAACATTAAGAAACATAACGGAACCCCTCTCACTCCCTCTTCACACAACGACATCAAATCATACCTGGCCAAATACTTACCTTTTACAATTCCAGAAGAGATCTCGAGGTCACTTGACGTACCAATAACTATAGAGGAACTCACAAAAGTCCTAAAGGACTCCCCGGCAGGGAAAAGCCCCGGCCCAGATGGGCTACTACACTGTACTATAGAACGTTCCAAGATGTCCTTCTGAAACCTTTTACTGAAGTATGCAACTCTCTAGCCCTGGGTGGGACCTTACCCCCACAATCGAAGGAAGCCCATATCATGCTCATACACAAGCAAGGCAAGGACCCAGGCCTATGCAGTAGCTAAAGGCCCATCTCACTCTTAAACGTGGACATCAAGTTCCTGGCCAAAATTATCAGTAACTGGCTCAACGTTATGCTACCCCAGATTATACACAGGGACCAAGTTGGATTTATACCGGGTAGGGAAGCTAGGGACAACACGGTGAAAGCACTAGGACTGATCCACCACGCCAAATCTAATAACACACCCTTGGTGGTGTTGTCCACTGATGCGGAAAAAGCATTCGACAGGGTGATCTGGGATTTTATGAGAGCGGTCCTTACTCACATAGGGATTGGGGGTGCTTTGTTTAACTGGATTGGCTCCCTCTACCATGCCCCGTCGGCAAGGATCAGGGTGAATGGGACCTTGTCTGACCGGTTCACCCTGTCGAATGGAACGCGCCAAGGCTGCCCTCTACTGTTCGTTATGGTCCTCGAACTGCTCCTCAATGCAATAAGATCCAACCCTTCCATACACTGTATAATTCTAGGCCCACCTCACCACAAGGTAGCTGCTTTTTCAGACGATGTACTCCTAACCCTGACACAACCGACCATCTCCATACCTAATGTAATGGCTGAATTTAAATCCTATAGTGCCTTATCTTACTTCAAGGCAAATTCATCCAAATCTGAAATTTTAAATATATCTGTCCCACAACAGGAACAATTAACCCTACAACGATCATTTCCATTCCAATGGGCACCCACCAAACTCAAATACCTAGGAATATACCTTACCCCCCAACTAGATACGTTATTCCAGCTTAACCATCAGTCGACACTCCGCACCATTAAGGGAGACAAACACAAATGGACGGCAAAACGTATTTCTTGGTTTGGGCGAGTGGCAGCCATAAAGATGAATATACTACCGAGAATACTATATGTAATACAGACTCTCCAAAAATTTTCTTTAAAGAAATTAAAACGCTAATAATATGGTTCCTCTGGAACTCTAAACCATCACGACTAAAATATGACTATCTGACGAGACCGAAGGATAAGGGAGGACTGGGACTACCGGACATAGAAACATATTACCGCACCACGATCCTGACCAGGATAGTAGAATGGACTCGCCCAGCACATAAACTGTGGGTCTCAATTGAACACAGCACAATGATAATACCTATTCCAATAGCAGCCTGGGTGGCACCCAAGCAAGTGGTAACCTATGATTCACGACACCCCACAGTCACACCCACGCTTGCGCTATGGAAACAACTGTCCACCAACCCGGGCATCCTAACTTATCCATCCCCCCTTACCTCCCTAACACATAACATAGACTTTCTACCAGGGGTAACTGGGAGACCATTTGACCAATTTCTACCACAACACACTCCTTTCCCTAGACTGGGACATTTCCTGAAAGACGATAACTCACTAAAATCTTACAAAGACCTACACATCCCGGGGAAGCCCCATGGATCCCTGTGGACATACACCCAACTGAGGCACTTTTTCCACTCTCTACCTTCTGCCCCAGACGATCATGAATCGATCACAGGCTTCGAAGCATTATGTATGGCTAAAACCACCCCAACTAGACTAATATCCAACCTATACTCCTTACTCATCAACTTACAACCACAGCACAAACCACATTTCATCAGGACCTGGGAAAACGACTGCGACATCGTTTTCACTGACACACAATGGGAAAAAATAACTTTCCTAATACACAAATGCTCACCATCCGCCAGGGTGCAGGAAACTGCTTACAAAGTGCTGACCAGATGGTATAAAGTTCCCTCAACCCTACATAAAATATTCCCATCAGTATCACATGTGTGCTGGAGGTGCAACAGGCAAAAGGGTTCTTTCTTACACATCTGGTGGCAATGCCCCCCCATCCAAAAGTTCTGGTCCACGATAGCTCAGATTCTGGAAACACTGACAGACCTACCAATTCAATTCTCCCCACAGTCATACCTGCTACACCATAACAAACACTCCATAACAAAATATAAACACTCACTTACAGTCAAATTATTGAATGCGGCTAAAATGACGATCCCCAGATTCTGGAAAAGCACAAAAGTCCCATCATTAAGAGACTGGATTAACACGGTCGAGGAATCAAGGCACTTGGAGGAAATGATACAAGTAAGTAGAGATAAAGGTCTCGAACACCATAGTGCTTGGTCTCCCTGGCTTCTCTTCCTAGAGTCAGATGAATGTAGAGATGAAGCCACCATCGAATGTACATAATATAAATATTCTGTTATCAAAGTGTGTTAAGCACTTAAGTCCTGCACTCAGAAACTGTTTTTGATGCAATGTAAATAATACGAGGATCACAGCAGAGCCCTCACTACCTGGGGCAACCTAAGATGGTGCACCTGGGAATCGGATGCCATCCAGAGATATATGTAGAAGATTTCTTACTCGCAAGACCTGAAAAAAAGGCCTTGAGTTCCTACATTTTTCAAATACTATACTGTAACGTAATTGCTGTGTCTGCAATGTGTTCTCCCCCCCCCCTCCCTTCCCCCCACCTTTTTACCTCTCTTGGTGATTGTTGAATTCTGACTTGAAAATCAATAAAAATATTTCAAATAAAAAAAAATTCAATTTGTCAAGGCCTGCCTCAACAAGGTAAAAGATTTGTCTTTGTTTCTGATTTTGTGGCCTAAAGTAAGGGAACTGCTAAAAAATTATACAAACACTGGCACATTTTGAAAAAAAAATCATATCCGGGAATAACTGAATTTGCGTCTCCCCCATTTATGGCATACTGAAAAGGGGAAATCCTAAAGAAAAAACTAGTTCAAGTAGAGTTTGAACCACAAAACATCCCTCGTTTGACAAATGTTTTGAATATAGCAAGAGCATGGAATTTCCTATGCATATTTGGTATGCTCCTCCATCATCAAGGGGGATAGGTTTAAACACCTATCAGATTCTGTTTTTCCTGTGAATCAACTTATGTGGTGTATGTGCTTAATTTGCCTGTGTGACTAACTTATGTGGATGAGACAACACAAAATTAAAAAAACAGTTTTCAAAACATAACAGTTTTCCACCATATGTACTAAAAGAGATGACTCTATCCCCCAACATTTTAAGGAGGCCAGACATCAGGTGTCCGAGGTGCCCTTTCAAATTATTGATACATTCTCTAAGCCAGAGGCGTAACTAGAAACCACAGGGCCCCGGTGCAAAAATTGCCCCGGGGCCCCCCGACCCCACCATGCAACTCCACCCCAGAAATGCCACTTACATGCCTCCCAACTGTTCCGCTTTGTGCCTGGTCTTGTCTTATATCTAGTATAGCCTTATACCTATCCCATGCATGTTTAAACTCCTTCACTGTATTAACCTTTACCCCTTCTCCTGGAAGACTATTCCATACATCCACTACCCTCTCAGTAACGTAATACTTTCATTAGTCCCTGGCCTTGTCTTATATATAGAATAGCCATATACCTATCCCATGCATGCTTAAACTCCTTCACTGTATGAACCTCTACCACTTCTACTGGAAAACTATTACATGCATCTTCTACCCTCTCAGTAAAGTAATACCTTCATTAGTCCCTGACCTTATCTTATATCTAGGGTAGCTTTATGCCTATCCCATGAATGCTTAAACTCCTTCACTATATTATAAATAAATATAAAACTGGAGCGCTAGAAGTAATAAGTGTATAGAAATAAAAACAAAATACAAAAACAATACAAAAATTCTTATATGCAGACGTGTTTCTTGAAATTGAAGAGTCTTCTTTTTGGGAACAGGTCTCAGGCAGGGATGTATAAATACAGGGAGTGCAGAATTATTAGGCAAGTTGTATTTTTGAGGATTAATTTTATTATTGAACAACAACCATGTTCTCAATGAACCCAAAAAACTCATTAATATCAAAGCTGAATATTTTTGGAAGTAGTTTTTAGTTTGTTTTTAGTTTTAGCTATTTTAGGGGGATATCTGTGTGTGCAGGTGACTATTACTGTGCATCATTATTAGGCAACTTAACAAAAAACAAATATATACCCATTTCAATTATTTATTTTTACCAGTGAAACCAATATAACATCTCAACATTCACAAATATACATTTCTGACATTCAAAAACAAAACAAAAACAAATCAGTGACCAATATAGCCACCTTTCTTTGCAAGGACACTCAAAAGCCTGCCATCCATGGATTCTGTCAGTGTTTTGATCTGTTCACCATCAACATTGCTTGCAGCAGCAACCACAGCCTCCCAGACACTGTTCAGAGAGGTGTACTGTTTTCCCTCCTTGTAAATCTCACATTTGATGATGGACCACAGGTTCTCAATGGGGTTCAGATCAGGTGAACAAGGAGGCCATGTCATTTGATTTTCTTCTTTTATACCCTTTCTTGCCAGCCACGCTGTGGAGTACTTGGACACGTGTGATGGAGCATTGTCCTGCATGAAAATCATGTTTTTCTTGAAGGATCCAGACTTCTTCCTGTACCACTGCTTGAAGAAGGTGTCTTCCAGGAACTGGCAGTAGGACTGGGAGTTGAGCTTGACTCCATCCTCAACCCGAAAAGGCCCCACAAGCTCATCTTTGATGATACCAGCCCAAACCAGTACTCCACCTCCACCTTGCTGGCGTCTGAGTCGGACTGGAGCTCTCTGCCCTTTACCAATCCAGCCACGGGCCCATCCATCTGGCCCATCAAGACTCACTCTCATTTCATCAGTCCATAAAACCTTAGAAAAATCAGTCTTGAGATATTTCTTGGCCCAGTCTTGACGTTTCAGCTTGTGTGTCTTGTTCAGTGGTGGTCGTCTTTCAGCCTTTCTTACCTTGGCCATGTCTCTGAGTATTTCACAGCTTGTGCTTTTGGGCACTCCAGTGATGTTGCAGCTCTGAAATATGGCCAAACTGGTGGCAAGTGGCATCGTGGCAGCTGAACGCTTGACTTTTCTCAGTTCATGGGCAGTTATTTTGCGCCTTGGTTTTTCCACACGCTTCTTGCGACCCTGTTGACTATTTTGAATGAAACGCTTGATTGTTCGATGATCACGCTTCAGAGGCTTTGCAATTTTAAGAGTGCTGCATCCCTCTGCAAGATATCTCACTATTTTTGACTTTTCTGAGCCTGTCAAGTCCTTCTTTTGACCCATTTTGCCAAAGGAAAGGAAGTTGCCTAATAATTATGCACACCTGATATAGGGTGTTGATGTCATTAGACCACACCCCTTCTCATTACAGAGATGCACATCACCTAATATGCTTAATTGGTAGTAGGCTTTCGAGCCTATACAGCTTGGAGTAAGACAACATGCATAAAGAGGATGATGTGGTCAAAATACTCATTTGCCTAATAATTCTGCACTCCCTGTATATGCAAAAAAAATATCAGAAAAATAGTGCTTTGTATTATCTATAGCATAATATAGCATATTATCTATAGCATCTATAGTTATATTTTGCCCATTTGCCATTTATTTGCCCATTTGCCAGTGTTATTTTGCCCATTTGCCAGTTATTTGACCATTTGCCAGTTATGTGCCCATTTGCCAGTTATGTGCCCATTTGCCAGTTATGTGCCCATTATGTGCCCATTTGCCAGTGTTATCCCCCCCCCCCCCTACTTACCTGTATGCTGCTTGTCGGCTGTCTCCTCCGCAGTGTTTCCTGCATGCACACTGCGTGCAGGAAATACAGCCACTGGAAGTGACGTTTACGGTGGCTGTGTGACGAAAAGCCAGGTCTGCATTTTGCTAATTACATCTGATTTGTATATCACTGTTGTTGTGCTAAATTTTAGCTTTTTTACCTGCTCCCTATTCACCTATGTTTAATTGATTGGTAGATGAATGAATAATCACATTGATTCACAAATGATTAGCTCAATAAAGACCTTGTTGTAGGTCAGAGGAGTCACTAGGGTTGGTGTCACCCGGTGCGGTAACTCATGGTGTCACCCCCCTGGATTTCCTCCAATTAAGTGTGTCACAGATATATGTATATAAATGATAACAGATGTTGAATAGAAGTAAAGGATGTATATGACATAAGGGTCTAATAAAAACAAGAAATATAGTAGTACTTACGCTAACCGGGAGTATGCAATCTTTAGTCATAATTTCAGATACAGTGTTGTTTTTGTTTTAGATATTAAATATGTATTGGTAATTATTTTAGATTGCTTTATATGATATGTAGAGCCCTCGTTTCTCTTTTGAGGGTTCTCTGTTTTCCCATTAGCGATATATATCTATATTTATACACAATGGGTTCATCTATTTGTATGTCACTTTATTATTCAAATTGTATTTTAACCATGTATAACAACATCTCAAAGAAAAATCTTTTTTGATACACTCGTCTTTTTTTCATTGGGAGAAAAAAAAGTATTTTTCACCTTTTCACTGATTTGTTGAAGCACTGTATTTAATGGATTTGTTTTCACTCTGTAAGTTGCCTATGATTAAGTGTGGTGACAGGCGAAACGCGTAAGGCGAGTCCGCCTTTCCCTACCACCTGTTGTGGTGTCCCCATTTTTTGTCTTTTCTTCGGATCCACCGTGAATTAATAAATTTTTTCACTTATTTCACTGATTGGAGGAGTGCTCATCTCCCAGTAATATTATGCCATTAAGAAACCAGTAATATTGTGCCATTAAAATGCCCCAGCCAATTTGCCCATCAAGATGCCAGTAATATTGTGCCATTAAGATGCATGTATTATTGTGCCATTAAGATGCATGTATTATGGTGCCATTCAGATGCCAGTATTATTGCGCCCATTAGATGCCAGTATGTTTGCGCCATTTAGATGCCAGTGTTATTGTACCATTCAGATGCCAGAAATATTGTGCCATTCAGATGCCAGTAATATTGTGCCATTAAGATGCCAGTAATATTGTGCCATTTAGATGCCCATCCAATTTGCCCATTAAGATGCCATTATTATGTTTTCTAGAAGTTACTATGCTCGTTATAACACCCTCCTCCCCCCCTTCCCTAGTATTTACCGCCTGGCTGCTGCTCCTTGCAGTCTTCCCTCCTGCACGGAGGAGGGAAACACAGTCACCTGGCTGCTGCTCCGTGTCCCTAGACATCTCCTCCGTGCAGTCTTCCCTTCTGCACGGAGGAGGGAAACACAGTCAGCGGATTGTGTAAAGCATGCGCAACTAGCAAGATAGCTTCAAAAACTTTAATTTTAATATCTTGCTAATTTTAAATCTCAATATCACCTCAAATTATACCCAATAAATTCTATAATAACATGCAAGAGTAATAATGTAATATATCTATTGTCATGTCCCTTTTTAAACGTATAAATGAACACATGAATAATATTAAAAACAAATATATTCTTCATAGTGGATCAGCTCATTTGACGACCCATCATAGGGCTGATCCTAGTCTGCTCCAGTTTATGGCTATTGCACAAGGTAGGAAACCTTGGCGGGGAGGGGACAACATTAAAACTATAGGCCAGGTTGAGGTGAAATGGGTATACAGCCTGAAGACCCTTGCATCACTAAGACTGAATATTGAATTCGACCTGTTCAATTTTTTATAAACAGCGGGGGTGTTCATGCTGTGTACACCTTTATGCTTCCATTCTTTTGTCCGGTATGAGGCTGTATTGCTTTTATGTGTATAGATTGGGATAAGAGTAGGTCATGTTGGTATTTTACATTGTCAAAATAATTAACATATATCTCTCTTGTCTCTTTTGTTTTTGTTTTTATTTAGGTTCTCTTTGGACCCTATATTATTATATACATTTTTTTTAGAGAATTTTCTGTTAGAATTTTATTGTTAAGAAAATATAGGAATGTTTAGTTAAAACGGTCTTAAATGTTTTGAGTCATGTAAATGCCTGCAAATAAAAATCATAATTTTAACAAAATAAAAATAAATAAAAAAATAAACCATTAAAGACATTTTTATTAAAGAAATGCCTACCTCTCAATTGTGTACCTATAAAATCTAATAAGGGATTAAAAGGTAGCTGTAACAGTTTTTAATATAGAGGACATAGAAAGATGGCTTCATGTATTTATTCTGTTGTTTATATTTTTGTAAGTGTATTGTATGTAAAGAAACAAAGCAATAAGGCAGAACAAATTAGCAAGTTCCTTATGTTCAGGGTGAATAAGAAGCCATCTAGTTACTTAATGAGGTAACACACTATAATGTCCAGCAAACAAATAGTGAGGAGGAAGCAGGGCCGGCCTTAGGGGTGTGCGACCTCTGCGAGCGCACAGGGCGCAACACCCCAGGGGGCGCCCGCCCGCCCGGCTGCTCCACAAAAAAAAAAGCCAGTAGAGGCACTGGCTGGGGTAGATCAAAAGATCCCCCCTCAACAACCCTCTGCTCGGCATGCTGTACTAGATCCGGGGAGGGAGCGGAGCTTACCGGCTGAGCAGTGTAGCTCTGCCCCCACCCTGTAAAGCAGAGCAGCGTCTGCTTCATGGGCAGCATGAGAAAGCCTGCATTAAGCATGGGGAGCCAAGCAGCACTATCTCTTGAAATCTCTTGAATCTCTTGAAATTTGAATTGAATACTTAGGTGTTTGTCATTGTTTGGTTCTAATTAGCATAGGCTCACTCAGGTGTTAAAACCTTCCTTGGTGCTTGTAGGTGTGTGCTGTGGGTGTATATAAGGCATAGTAGAAATTAGCTTGGCTAATTTAATAGCTTGGCTGCTCTTCTAAGAGCTGCTTTTCAAAGAGTATATTTAAGAGATATTCTGGAGACAGACTTGATTTTTGAACTTGCTGAGATCTTCTTTTCTACTGATACAAGTAAGATTCATTTAGTCAAGTTATTGTGTGGTGGTTTGTACTGATTTCCTGCTTCAAATTGCTAAGGAATTTGAATTGAATACTTAGGTGTTTGTCATTGTTTGGTTCTAATTAGCATAGGCTCACTCAGGTGTTAAAACCTTCCTTGGTGCTTGTAGGTGTGTGCTGTGGGTGTATATAAGGCATAGTAGAAATTAGCTTGGCTAATTTAATAGCTTGGCTGCTCTTCTAAGAGCTGCTTTTCAAAGAGTATATTTAAGAGATATTCTGGAGACAGACTTGATTTTTGAACTTGCTGAGATCTTCTTTTCTACTGATACAAGTAAGATTCATTTAGTCAAGTTATTGTGTGGTGGTTTGTACTGATTTCCTGCTTCAAATTGCTAAGGAATTTGAATTGAATACTTAGGTGTTTGTCATTGTTTGGTTCTAATTAGCATAGGCTCACTCAGGTGTTAAAACCTTCCTTGGTGCTTGTAGGTGTGTGCTGTGGGTGTATATAAGGCATAGTAGAAATTAGCTTGGCTAATTTAATAGCTTGGCTGCTCTTCTAAGAGCTGCTTTTCAAAGAGTATATTTAAGAGATATTCTGGAGACAGACTTGATTTTTGAACTTGCTGAGATCTTCTTTTCTACTGATACAAGTAAGATTCATTTAGTCAAGTTATTGTGTGGTGGTTTGTACTGATTTCCTGCTTCAAATTGCTAAGGAATTTGAATTGAATACTTAGGTGTTTGTCATTGTTTGGTTCTAATTAGCATAGGCTCACTCAGGTGTTAAAACCTTCCTTGGTGCTTGTAGGTGTGTGCTGTGGGTGTATATAAGGCATAGTAGAAATTAGCTTGGCTAATTTAATAGCTTGGCTGCTCTTCTAAGAGCTGCTTTTCAAAGAGTATATTTAAGAGATATTCTGGAGACAGACTTGATTTTTGAACTTGCTGAGATCTTCTTTTCTACTGATACAAGTAAGATTCATTTAGTCAAGTTATTGTGTGGTGGTTTGTACTGATTTCCTGCTTCAAATTGCTAAGGAATTTGAATTGAATACTTAGGTGTTTGTCATTGTTTGGTTCTAATTAGCATAGGCTCACTCAGGTGTTAAAACCTTCCTTGGTGCTTGTAGGTGTGTGCTGTGGGTGTATATAAGGCATAGTAGAAATTAGCTTGGCTAATTTAATAGCTTGGCTGCTCTTCTAAGAGCTGCTTTTCAAAGAGTATATTTAAGAGATATTCTGGAGACAGACTTGATTTTTGAACTTGCTGAGATCTTCTTTTCTACTGATACAAGTAAGATTCATTTAGTCAAGTTATTGTGTGGTGGTTTGTACTGATTTCCTGCTTCAAATTGCTAAGGAATTTGAATTGAATACTTAGGTGTTTGTCATTGTTTGGTTCTAATTAGCATAGGCTCACTCAGGTGTTAAAACCTTCCTTGGTGCTTGTAGGTGTGTGCTGTGGGTGTATATAAGGCATAGTAGAAATTAGCTTGGCTAATTTAATAGCTTGGCTGCTCTTCTAAGAGCTGCTTTTCAAAGAGTATATTTAAGAGATATTCTGGAGACAGACTTGATTTTTGAACTTGCTGAGATCTTCTTTTCTACTGATACAAGTAAGATTCATTTAGTCAAGTTATTGTGTGGTGGTTTGTACTGATTTCCTGCTTCAAATTGCTAAGGAATTTGAATTGAATACTTAGGTGTTTGTCATTGTTTGGTTCTAATTAGCATAGGCTCACTCAGGTGTTAAAACCTTCCTTGGTGCTTGTAGGTGTGTGCTGTGGGTGTATATAAGGCATAGTAGAAATTAGCTTGGCTAATTTAATAGCTTGGCTGCTCTTCTAAGAGCTGCTTTTCAAAGAGTATATTTAAGAGATATTCTGGAGACAGACTTGATTTTTGAACTTGCTGAGATCTTCTTTTCTACTGATACAAGTAAGATTCATTTAGTCAAGTTATTGTGTGGTGGTTTGTACTGATTTCCTGCTTCAAATTGCTAAGGAATTTGAATTGAATACTTAGGTGTTTGTCATTGTTTGGTTCTAATTAGCATAGGCTCACTCAGGTGTTAAAACCTTCCTTGGTGCTTGTAGGTGTGTGCTGTGGGTGTATATAAGGCATAGTAGAAATTAGCTTGGCTAATTTAATAGCTTGGCTGCTCTTCTAAGAGCTGCTTTTCAAAGAGTATATTTAAGAGATATTCTGGAGATACTCTGGAGGTAGTCTGAGGTATACAAGAGGTGAAAAAAACTAAAAGATCTTTTTGATTTAAATTCTTAAAATGGCAGATTTGGTTTACTGTGATAATTGTTCTGCATTTGTTTCACATTCCATTTTTTGGAGGTTTGGAGGCTGTCTAATCTGTAGACAGTTCTCAAGATTGCAGCAGGAGATTGCATTTTTAAAGTCCGAGATTTGTAATTTATCTGTAAAACAAACTCGGGCTGAGACTGCTGCGAAGTCACTGACACAGAGGCCATTGCCGCAGAGGCTTCCTAGGAATGGCAGGTGGATTACTGTTGGATCTGGTAGGCTTAGAGTTGTGGATAAAAGGCATGTCCCACAGTCTGTGGCTGTCCAGAATTCATTTTCAGCACTTGCAGAGTGCAGTGGTGTTGTGGAGGCAGGCTCAGACGCAGAGTTTGAGGAACCACTCTCCTATGTGGCCAAGGTGTGCAAGGAGAAGGTGAGGCCTGATAGAAAGCAGTTGTTGTTGGGCGATTCTATCATAAGAGGTGCGGAGTTGGACACTATTGGCTTAGTGAGATGTCTTCCTGGAGCTACTGCTCGCAGAGACAGGAGGCGTATTTCTAATATTGTTAAGCAAGCAAATCAGGAAGGAGAATTGGATGTACTGGTTCATCTAGGGACAAATGATTTGGCTTGCAATGAGGTTTCAGAGGTGAAGGAAGCTTTTCGTGTTCTTGCCAATGATATACGGCAGGTTGTGTCCACACTGTCCTTTTCTGAAGTTATGCCTGTGCACAACATTCAGAATGATAGACGGATGCGTATTAGGAACTTCAACTTGTGGCTTGGAGAATGGTGTCGGGAGCAAGGATTTGGCTTTGTTTCTCATGGAAGTTCACTATGGGATAGAAAGGAACTGTACAAAAAAGATGGTTTGCATCTTTCTCAAAAGGGAACGAATGTTCTCAGTGAGCAGTTCAGAGGTTTTGCTAGGAGGTTTTTAAACTAAAAGAGGGGGGCAAAATGGCGATAAAACATCAATCCAATTGCCCCCCAAAAAAGGTACAGAAGTTACCTGTAGTCAGCGTGCTAAAAAAGGATAAGCTTAGGGTCATGTCTACAAATGCTCGCAGTTTAGGGAATAAGATCCATGAACTTGTGACAATATTGGCAACTGAGAATGTAGATTTAGTGGCTGTTACTGAGACATGGTATAATGAAAAACATGACTGGGACATTTCAATACCAGGGTACTCTTTATATAGAAAAGACAGAGAAGGTAAAAAAGGGGGAGGGGTGGCCCTGTATGTGAGGGATAGCTTAAAATGTAACGTAATACAAGTTAGTGAGGCGAACATAGAGTCAGTTTGGGTTACATTAGAATTTGGTAATCATATGGTAACTCGGGTAGGTGTGATTTATAGGCCCCCTGGACAAATAGAGGAGTTAGATAATCTACTAGTTGAGGAAATAGCTAAAATGACAATGAAGGGAGAAGTGATCATCATGGGTGACTTTAATCTTCCTGATGTGAACTGGAAATACAAAACAGCTACTTGTGCCAGGAGTACGCATATCCTAAACTCCCTACTGGGATTATCTCTAAAACAAGTAGTGGAGGAGCCAACTCGAAAGCAGGCCATACTAGACTTAGTGTTCACAAATGGAGATCTGTTATCAGATATTACTGTAGGTGAAAGTTTAGGATCTAGTGATCACCAGACAGTGTGGTTTAATATAAGAACAGTGACGCAGTCACACCACACAAAAACAAAAGTTTTAGATTTTAGAAAAACAGACTTTTCTAAAATTAGATTATGTGTAAAGGAGTCATTATCAGATTGGAGCAATTTAAATGGAGTCCAGGAGAAATGGGATTATCTAAAAGTTGCACTACTGAAGGCAACAGAAAATTGCATAAGGCTTGTCAGTAAGAGCAAAAAATTGAAGAAACCACTGTGGTACTCTGCAGAGGTGGCTAAAATAGTAAAAAATAAAAAGCTAGCATTTAGTAATTATAAAAATACTCAGAGTGAGGAAGATAGAAAGATCTATAAGAGTAGGCAGAAAGAGGCAAAGCAAGCTATAAGAGCTTCCAAAGCACACACAGAAGAGACTATAGCCCAGTCAGTGAAAAAGGGGGATAAAACATTTTTTAGATACATACATGAGAAAAGGAAAGTAAAACAAGGATTAGTTAGATTAAAAACAAAAGAAGGATGCTACGTAGAAGAGGATAAAGGCTTAGCAGACTGCTTTAATGAATATTTTTGTTCAGTTTTTACAAATGAAAATGAGGGTAAGGGACCTCATTTAGGGAAAAAGACTAATGAGTCTTTTGATGCATGTAAGTTTACAGAGGAAGAGGTTTTACTTCAGCTGTCTAAAGTAAAGACAAATAAGTCGATGGGACCTGATGGGATACATCCAAAGTTATTAAAAGAACTTAGTGGTGTACTAGCAAAACCGTTAACAGATTTATTTAACCAATCATTGTTAACGGGAGTAGTTCCAGAAGATTGGAAATTAGCTAATGTTGTGCCCATTCACAAGAAAGGTAGTAAGGAGGAGGCGGGCAACTATAGACCAGTAAGTCTTACTTCAGTAGTGGGGAAAATAATGGAAACCTTGTTAAAGAATAGGATTGTTGAACATCTAAAGTCGCTTGGATTTCAAGATCAGAGACAGCATGGGTTTACTTCAGGGAGATCATGCCAAACTAATCTTATTGATTTTTTTGATTGGGTAACTAAAATAATAGATCAGGGTGGTGCAGTAGACATTGCTTACCTAGATTTCAGTAAGGCTTTTGACACTGTCGCACATAGAAGGCTTATCAATAAACTGAAATCTTTGAGTTTGGATTTCAATATTGTTGAATGGATTAGACAATGGCTGAGTGACAGGCAACAGAGGGTTGTAGTCAATGGGGTATATTCGATGCAAGGTCTTGTTACTAGTGGGGTACCTCAGGGATCTGTTCTTGGACCCATTCTCTTTAATATTTTTATTAGCGATATTGCAGAAGGTCTTGTTGGTAAAGTATGTCTTTTTGCTGATGATACAAAGATTTGCAGCAGGGTTGATATTCATGGAGGGATAAGCCAAATGGCAAATGATTTAGCTAAACTAGAAAAATGGTCAGAGCAGTGGCAACTGGCATTTAATGTGGACAAGTGCAAGATTATGCACCTTGGGCGTAAAAACCCAAAAGCAGAATATAGACTATTTGGTACAGTCCTAACCTCAACATCTGAGGAAAGGGATTTAGGAGTAATAATTTCAGAGGACTTGAAGGTAGGTAGGCAATGCAATAGAGCAGCAGGAAATGCTAGCAGAATGCTTGGTTGCATAGGGAGAGGTATTAGCAGTAGGAAGAGGGAAGTGCTCATGCCATTGTACAGAGCACTGGTGAGACCTCACTTGGAGTATTGTACGCAGTACTGGAGACCTTATCTCCAGAAGGATATTGATACTTTGGAGAGAGTTCAGAGAAGGGCTACTAAACTGGTTCATGGGTTGAAGGATAAAACTTACCAGGAAAGGTTAAAGCATCTTAACATGTATAGCTTGGAGGAAAGACGTAACAGGGGGGATATGATAGAAACATTTAAATACATAAAGGGAATCAACACAGTAAAGGAAGAGAGTATATTTAAAAGAAGAAAAACTACCACAACTAGAGGACATAGTCTTAAATTAGAGGGGCAACGATTTAAAAGTAATATCAGGAAGTATTACTTTACTGAGAGGGTAGTGGATGTATGGAATAGCCTGCCAGCAGAAGTGGTAGAGGTAAACACAGTCAAGGATTTTAAGCATGCGTGGGATAGACACAAGGCTATCCTAGCTATAAGACCGGGAACGGGGGACTAATAAAAGTACTCAAAAAAAAAATAAAAAAATAAAAAATTGGGCAGACTAGATGGACCGAATGGTTCTTATCTGCCGACACATTCTATGTTTCTATGTTTCTATGTTTCTTGCTGCCTGTGGCTCCCAGTGAAGCAGACACGGCTCTGCTTCACACGGTGGGGGCGGAGCTACACCTCTCAGCCAGTTAGCTCCGCCCCCTCCCTGATCCACATTTGCAGGGAAGGGGAGGGGGTGAGAGAGAGAGACAGAAGGTGGGGGAGAGAGACAGAACAGGGGAAGGAGGTTGAGAAAGAGAGGCAGAACAGGGGGTGAGAGAGAGAGAGAGAGACAGAAGGGGGGAGAGAGACAGAACAGGGGAAGGGGGGGAGAGAAAGAGAGACAGAACAGGGGGAGAGAGAGACAGAACAGGGGGAGGGGGGAGTGAGAGACAGAACAGGGGGAGGGGGGAGAGAGACAGAACAGGGGGGGGGATAGAGACAGAACAGGGGGATGGGGGAGAGAGACAGAACACGGGGGGATAGAGACAGAACAGGGGGATGTGGGAGAGAGACAGAACACGGGGGTCTGGGGGGGGAGACAGAACAGGGAAGGGGGGAGAGAGACAGGACAGAGGGAGAGAGAAAACAGGTATGGGGGATTTAGAGAGAGACAGACATAGCAAGGAAGAGGAAAGGGACACATACATAGGGTGGTGAAAGGGTAAAGGGGGGGGGGGGGGGCGCCACTGGGGAAGCCCGCACAGGGCGCCGGGACACTTAAGGCCGGCCCTGGGAGGAAGCATGGGCTATATAAATGTCAGTCACAGGAGAGGGGGGTGTACACTTGATGAAGTCAGATTCTGGTGAAATGCGTCTGTAGATACACCCCCTCCTCATCAAGAAGCTCTGAACTTGCTGCTGAAACTCTGCTTCAGACAACTACAGGACCCCTGTCTGCCTGATACAGAGAGATTGATTGTCTTTTGGATCCGAGGTCATCCGGTAAAAGCTGACACAGCTTTTGTAAGCTGCACATTTGTTTAAATAATTATTTCAGTCTTAATTTTGCTACAAATATCTGAGTGAAATGGAAGCTATATGCTTAACTCTGCTTGCTTGTACTTGTTTGCATAACATTGGTAAATTGCACTAAGACTTCCAGAGTGTAATACACCCTCAGTTCTGCCCATTTGTATTGTTTCTTGTTAAAAAATACCTGTGAACCTGTCTGTTTGACATCTTGCTACAGACTTCTGAGTGCAATAGTTCTGTTTTTACTATTTTTTGCAAAATATATGAACTTGTTTGTCCTTTTTATATTATATATTTTTGTATTGAGTAAATAATGTTTTAATAAGTCTATACATCAGATAAGTAGAGCTGTTTGCCTACAATTAAAACACCTTAGTGCCACAAAGACTAATTTGGTTTGAGTCTATTTTTTCTGCTTACAAAACAAGGAAATAACACAATGTTTTAAATGTTTAAATGAACATACTACTGGAGAGGCTAAATACAGCTGTCTCTACTTGCAACATCTTGACACTACCACAAATACAAAGTTGCAAAGTGAAATTAACTCCTTACAACCTGGTTAAACAGTATAACACTTTTTGTGCATATCTCTTTGTTTGTTTTTCCGGAAAATATATGGAAGAAGATCTTCTGTCAATATCTACACAAGATAGCATTAAGTATTATTTATGTCTTTTGGCACATTGTTTGCACATATTTATATTGAATATCCTCTGCAATCCTTTTTTTTTTTCTTTTTTCTATTTTTTTTACTGGAAATAGAGGTGTTTTTCCATGTAAAAGTGAGCTGCATTATATAATCATTACAATAATTTTTTAGCGCCAAGCACTTTCTTCACATTCACTATTGCAATTTATACTTGGTTGTAATACATTGTGCTTTAACTATTTCAAATAAGAAGCTAAAAAAAATCTTAAGTCCATAAGCTTTAATTCACAAATACACTATGTTGGTCTAGTCACTTAAAGTGAACTGAGGTGACCTGCAAACATCAGACATTAATAATGGATTGGAAAAATGATTCTACTTTTCTGTGTTTCCAACTCCGCTATTAATGCCTGATGTAGCAGTTTACTAGTGAAGAACAACCACCTAAAAATAAAATGTAGAAAAGAGCTTAAGAATCTCAAAAATCAATATAATGGTGCTGACTTGAGACTTTAAAAAACTGTTAATCTCAGCCTGCCTCGACCCTCGGCCTGTTTTCTGTCTGCACTATTTCCTGACAGCCTTGTCACCTGTTCTGCTCAGTGTGTTTCAGCTACCCATTTCTAGTTACCTCTAGGTTGTATTTGTGCCACACAAGCCCCTGGCAAAACATTATCTTGGGCTCGACCTTCGGGGACATATTTGTCAGGGTGAATACCACAAAGTACTTCCCAAGAGGTGATTTTGAAACAAGGGTACCTCCTCCTGGGTGTTACCAGTTACACATATTATGCAAGTTTAAAGTCTAACAATAAAAGCAGAAGAAACGAGGGGGCGTGTCTAGCTGCCAATGTAGAAGGACGTGTGGGAATGCAGCTCCTGCCCGGCGACACTTAAAAGTACCGAACTACAGAGCTTCCCGCACCTATAAACATGGGGAAAAAGCAAAAGAACACATCTACTTTGCCTTCTGTCACAAAGGGGAAAAGTAGCGGTGATTTCCCATCACTACGAGACTTTCTCTACAAACCGCAAGGTTCTGCCGCCGCAGGCCGCAATATGGCGTCTTCGCGCCAAAACTCATCTAGACCTGAGGAATCCTCCTCAGACGAAACGGAATCTCAGCCCGATGATCGCCAACCAGGCGACCATGCCCCTCTCACTAAAGGTGACCTGGACTCTCTATCCCACCACCTGTTACTCCAATTGAAGGAGCACCAAACGGAGTTGACCTCCCACCTTAAACAGGCCATTAAAGATGAGCTGGCCAAGCTCAAATCAGAACTAAACTGACACGATCACAGAATTCATACCATTGAGCAAGATCTCTTAACAGTCAACACAGCGGTAACGGCTATGGACACTCACTTGAAGGAACAGACCAAGGTCTCCACGTACCTGATGACGCAAGTCATGGCCATGGACAATCGAGGACGAAGAAGCAACTTACGCATTCGGGGCATATTGGAGAGCACGACAGAGGAAAACCCAGGAGCTCTGCTAGCTCGAATATTCCGGGATATGCTGGGGATCTGAATACACACAGGATATTATCCAGGATAGGGCCCATAGAGCCCTCCGCCATAAAGGCCCTCCCGACTCCAACCCCAGAGATCTGATTTGTTGCTTCCACTCGTACAGACAAAAAGAACTGGTCCTTGGCGCTGCACGAAAGAACCGATCACTTACACATGAAGGAACACAATTTCTCATCCTTCCAGACGTTGGATGGCTCACCCTCCAGGCGCACAAAATGCTCCAGCCTCTCACAGATGCCCTACGCAAGGCTAACATTCTTTATACATCCTGAGCATTACGGTTCGCCGCGACGGCAGGACGCACACTCTCACGAACCCGTCTGAAGTAAATGCTTTTTGCCTGGGCCTCAACATCCCGGAGGTGAGCCTCCCGGACTGTGTAAATCCGTCCCTTCTGGGGCCGCTGGCCCATCAGCTCAACACCCAACTATGGCTACCGAAGCCACAGCCTCGGAGAAGGGGCAAGCCTGTAGAGGGACCTCCGCAACGAGCCTCGCCACTGGCAGCCGAACACAGATGAGTATCCAGCATCCCCATCTCTTTCTATACAGGCCCTCACCCATGTGGAACAATTGCTATTGTACATGTTGCGACCCACACATACTGTCCTGGAACGATCCCCACGGTCCAATAGGCCTCCACAAGTCTATATGCCCACATCTGTGACTTTACTTACCTCCATTTGAAGCTGATAACTCTTGAATGTGGGCAGATACCCCATACTGGCCTCCTCAAAAATCCTACCCGACACTCAGGACAAATATATGGCCGAAGACATGCCGATCTTTGTTACTGATTTTCTTTTCCCCCTGGCCATTTCAAAGCCCATTGATATAAGTTCTTGAATGCAATGGGATAAACTCATACTCCGAATCACAAGATGCCACAGGATGCTAATAGGAGTGTCTTACCTATAATGTCTTGATGTTTATTTGTTTAGCTTAATCCAATAGCTTTAAAATATCCACAATTAATACCAACTGATAAAATGAATGGTTTATGAGAGTCTCCGTTACTTAAGCGCCTGGATAACACCTTTCACACGACAAGTGTTCCTAAATGTACCGTACCCCTAATTTGTCTCTTTCCCCTCCAAGCTCTGTAGTTTTGATCTGACCCATTTAATAAATAGCTGGGCAGAGGCGATTCACATCTGTGTTTTGTCCCTCCAACTCTGGCTTTATTACTATATTGTCGGCCCCTGACATTGGCCGCCCCCGAGAAGCCGATGCACTGTATTTTGGTGATGAGAGCCACATCGGTGAATTTGTCACCGCAGGCCCTTTGCCCCTGCATCATTGGCTTACATTCGCGACATGGGACTTTTATGGTCCTTTCCACATGTTGTGGAATTCGAAGTTTGTTTTACTTATATGCTATATATGTTTTGATGTTATATATTCTGTATGTTTGCACTGACAACCGCACACGCGACCTGGATGTTCACTCTGTGGATCAGTCGTGTTTACGCCTAAGTATTTTTATTGACATGCCCTATCGCCACCCCCATATTAGCCATGACTAACGCACCTCCACGTCCTATAACAATTTATTCAATTAATGCCAGAGGCCTGAACAGCCCCAGCAAACGATCCAGGCTGTTTGGTGAACTGCGCAGACTTAAGATAGATATTGCCCTAATCCAGGAGACTCACTTTAAGAGAACTAAGGTACCCAAGCTATATGACAGACAGTATACCGTAATGCACTTCTCCCACTCCCCGTTTACTAAAGCAAAAGGAGTTGCGATATTGATATCTAAACACATACCATTCACCTAACAAGACTCATGGTCAGACAGTGAGGGCAGAGCACTTTTCCTGAAGGGCATGCTAGGGTCGCAATTACTCACCATTGGAAACCTATATGCTCCAAATACTAACCAACAATTGTTCATTTGTGCCCTTTTGAATAGATTCTCAACCTTTTCGGCTGGTATTTCCATTCTGGGTGGAGATTTTAATCTACCACTGGACCCTCACCTGGACTCCTCCACTGGGGCGGCTCATCTGCGATACTCTGCACTTCGAAAGGTAAAAACACGTTTACACATGACCCAACTCGCAGATGCCTGGAGAATTGCACACCGACACTTAAAGATTATACATTAGACATGTGCATTCGTTTTCGGACGAATGCATTTTCGGCCGAAAATAGCATTTTCGTTCATTCGTCCGAAAAACGAAAATGCTAAGCTAACGAAAGCCGGATGAACGAATGGTTAATAAACGAAAATCATTTGTTCGTTCGTCAATTCGTAGTACTATTGGCATTCTATAAGCCGAAATAGAGTTGGTTTATAGAATACAATAGCATAGGACACTACATTCCATAAACCGACATGAACGACTTTCGGTTTATGGAATGCATGTAAGTCTATAGGCATTCTATAAACCGACTCTATTTCGGTTTATAGTAATGCCAATACTATAGCACGAATGGACGAATGATTTTCGTTTATATTAAACCATTCGTTCATTCGTTCAACTTCTTAGCTTTCTATAAACCGAAACAGAGTCCCCATTCATACATTTTTATGAATGGGAACTCTAGTTCGGTTTATAGAAAGCCCATAGTATTACATATATTCCATAAGCCGAAAGTCTATAAACCGAACGTTCGGTTTATAGGCTTTCGCTTTATGGAATACATGTAATCCTGTTGCTATTCTATAAACCGAAAGTCTATAAACCGAACGACCTTCGGTTTATAGACTTTCGGCTTATAGAAAACGTATAGTAGTATTGCCTTTCTATGAACCCATTCATAATTCTGGGTTCATAGAAAGGCACTACTACTATACGTTTTCTATAAGCCGAAAGTCTATAAACCGAAGCTCGTTCGGTTAATAGACTTTCGGTTTATAGAATAGCAATAGGATTACATGTATTCCATAAACCGAAAGCCTATAAACCGAACGTTCGGTTTATAGACTTTCGTCATTTAGAATGCATGTAATAGTACTATTGGCTTTCTCTACACAGAGACAGAGTCTCCATTCATAAAATGTATTAATAAAACTCTGTCTCTGTGTAGAGAAAGCCAATAGTACTATTAATGCATTCCAAATGACGAAAGTCTATAAACTGAACGTTGTTCGGTTTATAGATTTTCGGTTTAAGTCAATTCATTTATTAGTTCAAACGAAACGAAATTGATGAACGAATTTCGTCCGAAACGAATGTAGTAATGAACAAAATTTGTTTTAGACGAAATAAATATAATTTTCGTCCGAATGAACGAAAACGAAACGAAAATTTTCGTTTTGCACATGTCTATTATACATACTACTCAGCACCCCACAACAAATATTCCCGAATAGACTACATTATGGTATCCCATAGACACCTCCACCTAGTGACACACAAGACCATAGGTCACATGACCACGCCCCCACCCTTATGAAGCTGCAGATCCCTTCCATGGCTCCACACAATGCAATATGGAAGCTTAATGAAGCCCTCCTCAAGAACCCTGCCCATGTAACACAACTAAACGATACTCTGCTCAAATATTTTCTAGAGAACGATACCCCTGATGTAAAGGAACTGGTGATATGGGAGGCACATAAAGCGGTAATAAGAGGCCATATCATTAGTCTCACCTCTTTTATTAAAACGTCATCTAGAGCCTCCATGAAAGCACTCTTGGATCAAATAGCGGCCATTGAACAGAGACACAAATTGACTGTCTCACCAACCACATACTAGACACTTCTCCAACTCAGATCACAACTCGCCACCTTATGCACCCAGAAAACCCAGAGAAATGTACACATCCTTAAAAGTAAAATGAACGAGTTTGGGAATAAGCCAAGCAGATATCTTGCCAGAGCACTCAAAGCTAAACATCTCTCATCTTTCATTCCTAAAATCAAAATTAACCGTGACACATTAACACATCAAACTGATAAAATAGCTGGCGTATTCCAAAACTATTACAAGGATTTGTACAATCTCACTGCCCCTTCGGCAGTGAGATGCGAACAGCTCTCAATGGACATTGACACATATCTCGCGACACGCCTTCAGACATCTCTAACACCTGAATTTAGGACTGCTTTAGATATGCCTATATCCCAAGAGGAGGTCCTTGTGGCTCTGAAATCCTCTGCAACGGGGAAAAGCCCGGGCCCAGACGGACTCACGCTCCCATACTATAAGATATTTGCCGAAACACTACTTCCCCATTTTCTGAAGGCGTTTAATTCCCTTTCCCTTGACAATTCCCTACCACCACACGCACAAGAAGCCCACATCACACTTATACTGAAACCTGACAAAGACCCAACAGTATGTTCCAGTTATAGGCCCATATCTCTACTTAATTTTGACGTAAAGCTGTTTGCTAAGATACTGGCTAACAGGTTACGAGAAATTCTTCCAGACTTTATCTCCCCAGACCAAGTAGGGTTTGTCCCTGGCCGTGAGGCGAGGGACAATACCACCAAAGTACTTAACCTGATACACTATGCACAAACTAGTGACATTTCGTCAGTGCTGGTGTCGATCGATGCCGAGAAGGCATTCGACAGGGTAAGCTGGACCTACCTGCACAAAGTCCTAAACTAGCTGGGACTCGGCCCTAATATTCTGAAGTGGATTTCATCCCTTTACCACATTCCAATGGCCCGTATCCGGGTGAATGGGACCCTATCTGGTCAGCTCTCCCTGTCGAATGGCACGCGGCAGGGATGCCCACTATCTCCCCTATTGTTTGTCTTGGCAATGGAACCTTTTCTCAACTCAATCAGGTCTAACCCTCTAATCAGCGGTATAGAATTAGGACCGAGGCACTACAAAGTCGCAGCTTTTGCCGACGACCTCCTGTTATTTGTGTCCAATCCAAAAGTTTTGTTCCCCCACATACTGACGGAAATGACTGCCTATGGCCATATATCGAATTTTAAAGCGAACATAACTAAATCTGAAATTCTGAATATCTCCTTACCATCACCCGATGCCTCAGAGTTGCGCTCCACCCTCCCATTCCAATGGGCTACTTCCAGTATTAAATATTTAGGGGTACGAATCCCTACTGACCTAAGCACGTTGTACAAAACCAATTTCATACCTCTCCTGAATTGTATCAAAGCGGACCTAATCAAATGGTCCAAAAAAAAAAACACTATCCTGGTTTGGGAGAGCTAGCTCAGTCAAGATGAACGTCCTACCCAGGATTCTTTATCTTTTACAAACCCTCCCTATAACTATACCCAAATTGTTCTTTAAAGACCTCAAATCTGCAATTAGCAAATTTATATGGAATAATAAATCACCAAGACTGAGATATGACTACCTTACAAGTCCCAAGCACTTAGGAGGTTTGGGGGTCCCAGATTTTGAAACATACTGGAAGGCAACCCACCTGGCCAGAATCACAGAATGGTCAGGGCCATCCAGAAAACATTGGGTCTCAATTGAACAGCCTAATCTGGATGTACCCATACCCACTGCGGCCTGGATCCCGCACAAACAAAAGATCAATATCGATCCTACTCACCCTATGGTTACACCTACCTTTGCGATGTGGGGCAAGCTACGTAACAAAGTAGGACTGTTGAACTCCCCATCCCCCCTCACCTCACTAATTTTTAACCAAGACTTTCCCCCAGGCTTCCATGTCAGCACTTTACGCACTATTTTGTCCCCAGAAATCAGATACCCCAGACTGGGGCATGTCATGACTGAAGACCACATTAAACCTCTTGGACTCCTCACCACTACACCACAGCAACGCAAAAATACTCATTTACTCAACTTAGCCATTACGTAACTTCCTTGATGCTTCACAAGGAATATCCAAGATCACTCACAACATTTGAGGCACTATGCACCAACACAGACTCACCTAAAAAGCTTATCTCATCCATCTATGCCACACTAACGGCTCTCACCCCTGCCACAAAGCCATACTTCATTAGACAGTGGGAAACGGAATGCTCTCTAACCCTTACAGACCAGCAGTGGCAAAAAATTGCCCTCCTTGCTCATAAAAGCTCTATGTCAGCTTTAGCCCAAGAAAATGCTTATAAAATACTTACCAGGTGGTATAGAGTTCCTACAACTCTGAAGCAGATCTTCCCCACGCACATTGATATTTTCTGGAGGTGTCAGGCACACAAAGGTACTTACCTACATATTTGGTGGAGTTGCCCTAAGATCTCTCCCTTATGGGACTCTGTCATCTCCGTTATCATGGAAATCGCTGACCCGACCTTTCCACACGCTCCTCTGCCTGCACTCTTACACCACACCCCACACGGAAATACAAACGGTCCCTCACACCAGCATTGCTCACTGCGACAAAAACCCTGATTCCCAGGCTATGGAAACAGACCAGAACACCCACGTTTGCAGACTGGGCCGCCTCAGTGGAAGACATCCGTAGATCGGAGGAGCTTATAGAAGCCTCTAAAGGTGAGGGGCTCAAAATATCGCTATGTTTCTAGAGAGCCCAAAATGCCAACAGGCCATAAAGAATCTTCCCCTACAGTCCTGAGTAGCCCTAATGAATGAGTAGACTTTTCCACCCCCCCCCTACACCCAGTCTCCCTAAAACTAACGACTTTGGTCTATATCTGTTTCCCAACCCCTGTTTTGTCGCCTGAGACCGTTGGGAGTCTTGATAGCCTCCCTTCCGATAAAGGGTGTACCGTTAGGCTGTACCAATCCACCATGGCATTGTATCTTCCCGATCCCACACCTAGGTTTGATGCGGAAAATTTATTATTTTACACATCCTATGTCAGTGTTACAATTGTTTGATCCGTTTTTTTTATTTTTATATATGTGTTTATTCAGTGTGTATTTTTATGTTGTTGTTTACATTTTATTGGATTATGATAACTATGATAACCCAGACCATAGAGGCTAGTGTAACCTCGACATACGTGATGCACATGCAGACCCGCTCCTGGAGGTGATACCATATTTATTTCCAGTTACGCGAGCGGCTGTACGTTGGGCAGCACGTATGCTTACTTGCCGATATAAGGCTCCTGATAATAGCAATCATAAGCCTACTGACTGTGTTGTGGGAAACTATTTAAAATACTCACACACCAGGTTTACCGAGGATGCACTGCAGAACTGAAAAAGGGAATGTTTTAATGTCTTAACACCCACACGCAACGGATCTTGAACCCTTTCTATATGTGGTATATTTCTCATGGTCTCACCATTTTATTTTACGTGTCTCTTGTGTTTTTCGCACTATTATCGGTACTGTTTTGATTCCTGATTTATGTAGAACCAATAAAAAAATGTAACACAAAAAAAGCAGAAGAAACATGAGGTTGTGGTCTGAAATAAAATTCACAGAAGGTTGATTCCCATGACCAATCAGCAGCCTGTATAAGAGCCTCTATCATAAACCCAATGAGAAAGCCTAAGATGCCATAGCACCATTAGTCAAATGGGATCCAAATACAGAAGTGTCAATACGAGTCTCCTTTAAGAACCACTTAACCCATCTAGACAGAGTCGTAGTAGACAGAGGAAGATGTTGTTGTTTTTTGTAAGAACAAAAACAAAGCACAAAGGGTCGGAGTATGAAACCCAGCAGTCCTAATCCCATAAGGCATAGGAAAAAATAGGCATAGGAAGCAGTAATCAGTAATCAGTAACATCTTGGTGTTTCTAGAGCAGTGATGGCGAACCTATGGCACGTGTGCCAAAACTGGCACGCCAAGCTCTTTGTTGTGGCACACGTGGCTAGGGGGAGTTGTGGGGCGGAAGCCCCTAATCCTAGCTCCATTGGCCCAAAGTTAAAATTCATATTCATTTATAGAAATGCTATCAAGTTGCCTCCTGAGCAATTACATCAGTGTTATTTCTCAGGAGACAACAGGATAATAATTTCAGTAACTGCACACCCCTCCACATTGCAGGGTGGTGTAGCCTGCTGGTTCCTCTCCCGACATCAGCTTGACAGCTGACACGCCCCCTGTTCACACAGCAACATAGCAGCTCCAGCAGCTCTGCCAAGGAAGAGACTTCCTGCAATGTATGTGTGAGTGTGTGTGTGTGTGTGTGTGTGTGTGTGTGTGTGTGTGTGTGTACACATGTGCTGCATGTATGTGTGAATATGTAAGTGTGAGTAAGAATGTGTGTATCCATGTGCTGTATGTATGTGAGTGTGTGTATACATGTGCTGTATGTATGTGTGAATATGTATGTGTGTGTGTATACATGTGCTGTGTGTGTGTGTACATGTATCAGACCTGCATGACGGTCCAGGACCGTCATCGGTCGCGAAGGGGTTAATCATAATTCACATATATGACTTATAACATAAGTAAGTAGGACAAAACATTAATTATGCAGCTCTGTACCTATATCAACATGCATGTAGTATATTTACTATTCAGTACGTTTCTGACCGTAAGATGGCCATGCATTTTATTTGGATACAACTTACAATGATTAGTATTTAAAATGGTTAATGATAGTACACCATAATTACCTATAAATTACCAACAAATACTCTGCTTAGGTAAGGTAATATTACTAAATCATTCACTACTCAAGGTGGCTATTTCTTAATCTGCTCGGTAAATGATAATGTATGTATTCTAGCTCAGACTTTAAGAATGAGAATCTTAGATAATCTCTGGAGATTAGTTATGACATATTTGGGTAAATAGCTAGACTATAAGAACTTATGGTTCTTTTGTTAATATCTATAGGATATTCCTCCGGCTTCCTTCTGCAGAAAGGATGACAGATAAACACCAGGCTAAAACATATAGATCCCAGAAATTGTGGGATTTAAGTTAAATTTACCCAAATATATTTGCTAATGACATCCATAAAAATTGAGATTATGCTATAAACAAATTACCACATTTATACATTACCGGCAGAGGTTGGTTTGCTGTTGAGACTCCTTCCATTGAAGAATTGAGTGATGGAAGTTACTCCTGGGACTTAGCTCAATACTATGGGTATGGAGATTTCTATTGTTATAATGAACATGTGCTATTAAAAGCCTCATATTCCTGAGTCCTTCCCAGAAGGAGAGAGACTCAGCCCGTTTCTAAAACATTCCCATCTCTCGCCCCACTTGTGGCAGCTCTCCCAAAATCAGTCTCCCCGGGTCTTTTCAGGTATCTCAGCTCTCCTCTACACCCCCCAGTATCAACTTATCAACCAAACCTTATCTCAGATTCACACCCTGTTTCTGTAACTTCTAGCCAATTGAATGGATGGGTGTGTTAATGTAAATGAGATGATGTCATGATTTATAGCTATACCTGGATTGTGAGTATAATATAATACAATATATATGTCGCAATATATAGAAGTGTTAATACAATTTCAAATTATAGTAAATATTTATCATATTCTTATTCTTATCATTGCACATTACATAAAAATGTATAATAAAATGTATACCACACTAATAAAACAATAAAAACAATATTCTATTTAATATGTAGGATTAATTATACTTTACATATTTATTAGTGAAGGTGTGATATCATTATATATTTTAATGGGTGATTTGAATCAACTAGGTGTATTTATAATAACCCTTATTAGATTCTACAAATCAAAAATCCCAATAATCTCAGTGTGTCTGTGTCTGTCAGTTTCTGCCAGTTTGGGTGGGCTAGCAAGTTGCAGAGAAGCCCCCCTTCTCCTCTAGTATGTATATAGACACAGCTGTGTCTTCAGAAATACAATGAGAATCATAAACGACTAACAATGCCAACCTTATCTGTTCCAGTGATACTAGATAACAGAGTTAGGAACGTGGAAGACTTTCCTTTTATCCTCAGGGACACAGAATAAGATTTTAACACACAGAAGGATGTCCAAAAACTGTCACAAAATGGAGGCTGTTTGCATCCATCTTGTTATCCATAACTTTTGCTTTATTCATATATACCAGTCTCGAGATTATTGTTCAATACCTCTGACAACATCACTGGAGTGCCCAAAAGCACAAGGTGTGAAATACTCAGAGACATGGCCAAGGTAAGAAAGGCTGAAAGACGACCACCACTGAACAAGACACACAAGCTGAAACGTCAAGACTGGGCCAAGAAATATCTCAAGACTGATTTTTCTAAGGTTTTATGGACTGATGAAATGAGAGTGAGTCTTGATGGGCCAGATGGATGGGCCCGTGGCTGGATTGGTAAAGGGCAGAGAGCTCCAGTCCGACTCAGACGCCAGCAAGGTGGAGGTGGAGTACTGGTTTGGGCTGGTATCATCAAAGATGAGCTTGTGGGGCCTTTTCGGGTTGAGGATGGAGTCAAGCTCAACTCCCAGTCCTACTGCCTGTTCCTGGAAGACACCTTCTTCAAGCAGTGGTACAGGAAGAAGTCTGCATCCTTCAAGAAAAACATGATTTTCATGCAGGACAATGCTCCATCACACGCGTCCAATTACTCCACAGCGTGGCTGGCAAGAAAGGGTATAAAAGAAGAAAATCTAATGACATGGCCTCCTTGTTCACCTGATCTGAACCCCATTGAGAACCTGTGGTCCATCATCAAATGTGAGATTTACAAGGAGGGAAAACAGTACACCTCTCTGAACAGTGTCTGGGAGGCTGTGGTTGCTGCTGCACCCAATGTTGATGGTGAACAGATCAAAACACTGACAGAATCCATGGATGGCAGGCTTTTGAGTGTCCTTGCAAAGAAAGGTGGCTATATTGGTCACTGATTTGTTTTTGTTTTGTTTTTGAATGTCAGAAATGTATATTTGTGAATGTTGAGATGTTATATTGGTTTCACTGGTAAAAATAAATAATTGAAATGGGTATATATTTGTTTTTTGTTAAGTTGCCTAATAATTATGCACAGTAATAGTCACCTGCACACACAGATATCCCCCTAAAATAGCTAAAACTAAAAACAAACTAAAAACTACTTCCAAAAATATTCAGCTTTGATATTAATGAGTTTTTTGGGTTCATTGAGAACATGGTTGTTGTTCAATAATAAAATTAATCCTCAAAAATACAACTTGCCTAATAATTCTGCACTCCCTGTATGAACATAAATGATTATATTTTCCAGAGCATAATAAATTGGCAGGGATATCCAAATTCAGATATGTGTGGGACCCTTATAGTGTGGTGTTCCACAATGCAGAATATGTGAACATTTAAAAAAAAAAAAAAAGACATTAATATTTTTCTGCAGATACCCTTAAAATAATTTACATTATTACAGATGACCTTAGAAAAAACCCCCAACAATGCTATTGTCATGTTCACACACTGTGCATTCATACTGAATAATGAAAAGTATAGGTAACACAGTTTTGTAAGGAGACGTGGAACTCCTTTCCATATCATAAGGTTTCTCATGATTTTTGATCATATGTATTAAGGAGTAGAGGTGCACGGACATAGAATGAATGGTAAGATTTAGGCAGAATAGCACGTGAACACAGCTTTTTCTTTTTCTTCAATCTTGATAACCTCTATTAATAAAAAAAAAGGATATTTTTATTTTGATCTAGTGATTCATTCAAAAACAAAAGTGGCGCATATTAAAGATAAAAGTTTAAAATGTAAAACAATTTTGTGTTAATGGACTTTTTGCAGTGACCTGAGTTATAAACCAAAAACAATTCCATATGATGTCTCTCTAAGATACCACCTGGACACTGTGCATTACAGCCTAAGGCACCCTGAGATCAGGAGCAGTGGCGTACTTACCGTTAGTGCAGGGGTCACAGCTGCGACCGAGTCCGTCACTCCGGTTGCCTGGCTGCGCTGCGACCCCTGCAAAAAAAAAGTTTAAAAAAAGGTGTGGGCAAACGGGCAGGGCCGTCTTTAACGCGGGGCAAACGGGGCAGCTGCCCTGGGCCCATTTACTCCTGGGGGGCCCCAAGGCAGCTGTCCCGTGGGCCCCAGCCCCTGCTTGCCGCGTTCACAGCGCATTGCGCTTGTGAGCGCTTTTTTCCGGCAAGCTGCATCCGATGGATGAGACGGCCGAAAAAAAAACAAAAAAAAACTGACGCCGGATGTGACGTCGCGTCACATCCGGTGACTGTTTCCCTCCTCCGTGCAAGAGAGAAGACTGCACGGAGGAGACATCCGGCGGGGGACACGGAGCAGGGTTATGTAAGTACTTGGGAACGGGGGGGCGGGGGGCTGACTGGCACTATATTACTGGGCATCTGGCTGGCACAATATTACTGGGCATCTGGCTGGCACAATATTACTGGGCTCTGAGTGGCACTATATTCCTGGGCATCTGGCTGGCACAATATTACTGGGCATCTGGCTGTCACAATATTCCTGGGCATCTGGCTGGCACAATATTACTGGGCATCTGGCTGTCACTATATTCCTGGGCATCTGGCTGGCACAATATTACAGGCATCTGGCTGGCACTATATTACTGGGCATCTGGCTGGCACAATATTACTGGGCTCTGACTGGCACAATAATACTGGGCATCTGACTGGCACAATATTACTGGGCATCTGGCTGGCACAATATTACTGGGCATCTGGCTGTCACAATATTACTGGGCATCTGGCTGTCACTAAATTCCTGGGCATCTGGCTGGCACAATATTACTGGGCATCTGGCTGGCACTATATTACTGGGCTCTGACTGGCATAATATTACAGGCATCTGGCTGGCACTATATTACTGGGCTCTGACTGGCATAATATTACAGGCATCTGGCTGGCACTATATTACTGGGCATCTGGCTGGCACAATATTACTGGGCTCTGACTGGCACAATATTACTGGGCATCTGGCTGGCACAATATTACTGGGCATCTGGCTCGCACAATATTACTGGGCATCTGGCTGGCACAATATTACTGGGCATCTGGCTCGCACAATATTACTGGGCTCTGACTGGCACAATATTACTGGGCATCTGGCTGGCACAATATTACTGGGCTCTGACTGGCACAATATTACTGGGCTCTGACTGGCACTATATTACTGGGCATCTGGCTGGCACAATATTACTGGGCTCTGACTGGCACAATATTACTGGGCATCTGGCTGGCACAATATTACTGGGCATCTGGCTCGCACAATATTACTGGGCTCTGACTGGCACAATATTACTGGGCATCTGGCTCGCACAATATTACTGGGCTCTGACTGGCACAATATTGCAGGCATCTGACTGGCACAATATTCCTGGCCTCTGACTGGCACACTATTACAGGCATCTGACTGGCATAATATTACAGGCATCTGACTGGCATAATATTACAGGCATCTGGCTGGCACTATATTACTGGGCATCTGGCTGGCACAATATTACTGGGCTCTGACTGGCACAATATTACTGGGCATCTGGCTGGCACAATATTACTGGGCATCTGGCTCGCACAATATTACTGGGCATCTGGCTGGCACAATATTACTGGGCATCTGGCTCGCACAATATTACTGGGCTCTGACTGGCACAATATTACTGGGCATCTGGCTGGCACAATATTACTGGGCTCTGACTGGCACAATATTACTGGGCTCTGACTGGCACTATATTACTGGGCATCTGGCTGGCACAATATTACTGGGCTCTGACTGGCACAATATTACTGGGCATCTGGCTGGCACAATATTACTGGGCATCTGGCTCGCACAATATTACTGGGCTCTGACTGGCACAATATTACTGGGCATCTGGCTCGCACAATATTACTGGGCTCTGACTGGCACAATATTGCAGGCATCTGACTGGCACAATATTCCTGGCCTCTGACTGGCACACTATTACAGGCATCTGACTGGCATAATATTACAGGCATCTGACTGGCATAATATTACAGGCATCTGACAGGCACAATATTCCTGGCATCTAACAGGCACAATATTCCTGGTATCTGACAGGCACAATATTCCTGGTATCTGACTGGCACAATATTACAGGTATCTGACTGGCACAATATTACAGGTATCTGAATGGCACAATATTCCTGGGCTCTGACTTACACAATATTCCTGGTATCTGACTGGCACAATATTCCTGGCATCTGACTGGCACAATATTACAGGCATCTGACTGGCACAATATTACAGGCATCTGACTGGCACAATATTACTGGGGTCTGAATTTCACAATATTCCTGGTATCTGACTGGCACAATATTCCTGGGCTCTGACTGGCACAATATTCCTGGGCTCTGACTGGCACAATATTACTGGGCTCTGAATGGCACAATATTACTGGGCTCTGACTGGCACAATATTACTGGGCTCTGACTGGCACAATAATACTGCGCTCTGAATGGCACAATATTACTGGCATCTGAATGGCACAACAATTATGGCATATGTGTGTGTGTGGGGGGGGGGGGTAACATTGCGATGGATGGCGGGATTGCATGCAGGGGAGGGGGCAGGGTCCAGGGGGCCCAAGCAAATGCTTGCCCAGGGTCCAATCACTATTAAAGACGGCCCTGCAAACGGGGAAGCTGCCCAGGGTCCATTAATTCTTGGGGCCCAAAGCAGCTTCCCCGTGGGCCCCCATTACTGCCTGTGTGACTGTCTCACACGGAGACAGTCACTATCGGGCAGCAGCCGGGAGATCCGCATCCAACAGATGTGGACCCGGCTTTTCTTCACAGCTACCGGAAGTGACGCCGGTGGCTGAAACATTTCGGAGCAGACGTCCGTCGAGCAGCATCCAGGTAAGTACTGGGAATGGGGGGGGGGGGGGGCTGGGCTGCAGATAACCTCAAAATATGATTATCATAAGGGCAAAATGACACTGGCAAATGGGCAAAATAACACTGGCAAATGGGCAAAATAACACTGGAAATTGGGCAAAATATGAGTGGTAAATGGGCAAAATATGAGTGGCATATGGGGCAAATAACACTGGAAATGGGCAAAATAATACTGGCAAATGGCCAAAATATGAGTGGCATTTGAGCAAAATAAAACTGGCAAATGGGCAAAATATGAGTGGCATATGGGCAAAATGACACTGGCAAATGGGCATGATATGAGTGGCATATAGGTAAAATATGAGTGGCAAATAACACTGGCAAATGATGGGCAAAATATGACTGGCAAATGAAGTGTAAAATATGACTAGCGAATGATGGGCAAAATAATACTGGCTGTGGCATATTTATGGGCGGGTTAATAGTGGAGAAAATGGCTGTGGCATATTAATTGGCAATCTGAATGTATGGCTGTGGCATATTAACGGGCAGGCTAATCATAGCATAATGGTAAAATTGGCTGTGGCATATTAATGGGCAAATTGGCTGTGGCCAATGTAATACTGTGACATGTTCTGTGGGGCAAAATAACATGTACTATGGGGGAAAGTGACACCGTGGCATGTTCTGCAGGGGCAGTTCAGTGGGACAAAGTGACACTGTGGTATATTCTGGCAGGCAAATTTACACTGTGGCACGCCAAATCGTGTGGGTGCCATACGAGTACAAGCCAAGTGCTGTGGGTACTGTATAGTGCTGTATTAAGACCTTTAGGTCTTAATATGGGTGCAGAGGAACATAATAAAAAAAATAGAAATTAACAATTTTTCAATAACATTTTTATTACATATGAAAATAGTTGAATATAATATTAAAAAGTTCATATAAGTATACATGCAGCTAGTTATATACATATATTTGGGGGTCCACCTCAAGCTTTTGAAAAGGCTGGAAATATTTAAAAAAAAATTTTGAGGTCAGAAAAAGTAATATTACTTTACTGAGAGGGTGGTGGATGACAGGTTAATATATGAAGGAGTTTAAGCAGGCATGGGATAAGCATAAGGCTATCCTTGATATAAGATAAGGCCAGGGACTAGTGAAAATATTACTTTACCGAGAGGGTAGTGGATGCATGAAATAGTCTTCCAGTAGAAGTTGTAGAGGTTAATACAGTGAAGCTGTTTAAGCATGCATGGGATAGGCATAAAGCTACCATAGATATAAGACCAGGCCAAGCACAAAGCAGAACAGTTGGGGGGGCATTTCTGTGGTGGAGTTGCATGGTGGGGTCGGAGGGCCCCAGGGCAATTTTGGCACCGGGGCCCGGTGGTTTCTAGTTACGCCTCTGATCAGGAGCTACATTGCAGGATGGAGACACAGGATCTGGTGCTGGGTTACTGCAATACCTCAGAGTTTATGCAGCCACGTCCCAGGCCCTGTGAAGCAGCTGCTGTATCCAGGATTACATGGCTAGGACAGGACAGAATGAACTAAATGACAGTCAAGCAGAGCTAAAACAGAAAACGCAACTGAGGGAGAACCAAACTGAAATAAAGAGTGCAGTGCTACGGGACATAGGCAAGATAAAGCAGAAACCAAAATGAGGATACGCAATACAAGGCACAGGGTTAAGGAACACAAGAGAAACATACAAAGGAACAAACATAAATAAAGGAACTAGCCTAACACTAAAGATGGTAAAATGGTGGGGGTTTGGTTTACCTATTGGTCAATTAGACCAAGCTTGCCAACCACGTCAAGGTACCCCACATTTAGGCAAGTTCCTAACTAAGACAAAATATTAGCAAATGAATTACGAGCTTACAGAATAACGTTGCACACAAACAGAATACCGGTAGACTGCTGCAAAAGTCTGAACAGAAACAGGTGTGGTTTAAATATAAGAAAACAAACAAGGAAGAGGGAATCAGAGAAAACCTGGAATGAAATATAAAGATAGGCAGAAAGGAAAACATGACAGAATTCCATGGCAGGGCTTGAATAAAAGGCAGGGCTGGGATAGAAGACAGGAATACAAGGCAGGAATAAACATAAATAATAAACAAGGAAGCAAAGCAAGAAGGGTCTTGAAAAACCTTGATACAGGCTGGATGAGCCTGCACAAGGGTGCATGGTACACGGGCATAAACAGCTACGTGTATTAAAATATACCAAAAATACAGATACGAGATCTCATAGTTTAGTTCCTTCTCTAACTAACATGTAATTAAACATTTGATGTGATTTGTATCCTTGAGGACTAGATTTGGAGACCCCCGATATAGATAGTTGTGGAACCATATGATGTTTTTCCAATACTCCATCTTTAATATATAACTATATAAACAAAACAATAATTTATTAATTTGTATTATTTGTATTATTGTAACAGTGAGGATGAGGTGTCTGATCATTTGGTATGGTGTGTATATAAAGCAACTATGAGAGGCTACTTAGTAAATCCAGGTGCTGAACAGAAAAATCAAGGGGAGCTGAAATCTCTGATTTATATATAGAAGATTTCATTATATCTGGACAGAATAAATTGCCCACCAAACAAAAAGCTGATAAACTTCAGGAGGTGAGAGATAGGATTAACGATTTACTTATTTTAGAGACAAATAAAAAATCGGATCTGTTGAAAGCAACCTGGTATTGTATGGGAAACAGGGCAGGTAGAATGCTGACAAATAGAGTCAAAGAAACAAGCAAGGAGGAGGATTAAAACAATTGTCTTTCAAAACCAGACGCATATGTGTCCCCAGGATATAGGCCTGGCTTTAAATAAGTTTTATTCAGAACTTTACAACACCCTAAATAAAGCTACCAAGGAAGAGATGGAGTCGTAGTAGACAGAGGAAGATGTTGTTTTTTTGTAAGAACAAAAACAAAGCACAAAGGGTCGGAGTCCGAAACCCAGCAGTCCTAATCTCATAAGGCATTGGAAAAAATAGGCATAGGAAACCGTAGTCAGTAACATCTTGGTGTGTCTAGATATTGAAAAGTAAGTAAAAGCAGAGAAATAAGCAAGGAGGAGGATTAAAACAATTGTCTTTCAAAACTAGACGCATATGTGTCCCTAGGATATAGGCCTGGCTTTTAATAAGTTTTATTCAGAACTTTACAACATCCCAAATAAAGCTACCAAGGAAGATATATGAAAATACCTTGAAAAAAAGGAAATCCCAGGGCTGTCAAAACAACAGTTAGCCAAATTAAATGGCCCAATAACGGTTCAGGAGGTCCAGGTAGCTATTACAAAACCTAAACCAAATAAATCACCAGGCCCAGATAGATTCATAAATTCATTTTATAAAGAATTCACAGAGAAAATAGCAGGTCCTTTATAACAAGCCTTCAATAGTTTAGTAAATTCAGGCAAGATGCCAGAAGAGCTGGTGAGAGCAAATCTTAGTCCTATCCTAAAAACCATCAAGTTAGAGGAAGAAAGGGCAAATTATAGACCAGTTGCACTCTTGGATGTAGACTTGAAACTATATTCCTCTATACTCGCAGAAAGACTAAAAAAGGTAGTTCTAGATTTGATAGATCGAGACCAGGTTGCCTTTATACTAGATAGAACTTCAACTACTAATAAAAGGAAGATAATCAATATTATTGATATCTCCCAAAATAATAAGGATCCTCTTCTATTAATATTGTTGGACGCAGAAAAAGCCTTCAACGGAGTTAATTGGACATTTATGAGTTCAGTGTTAGAGGCATTCGATAAGAGGGGTAAAAGTAGGGAAAAACAAATGTAAACTCTATATGCATGCTGATGATATCCTGATTACAATGTATGACCTAATTATCTGCTTGAATTATTAGGTGAACTTCAGGAATTCAGTAAGGAGTCAAATTATAAATTGAATATAGAAAAGAAATCTGCCTTAGCGTTTGGGCTTTCCAAGTCAGAAGTGAAACTGTTGAAGAGGAATTATGATTTCAGGTGGGCACAAGAGCATTTATAATATTTAGGAATTAATATCCCAGTAGAGCTAACAAGATGGATGGAGGCAAATTTTCTACCTTTACTAAGAAGTACAAACAAAAATCTAAAGGAATTGAAAAATTATTTTTAGACTTCTAGCAGTTAAAGTCCCGGAGGCCTGGCTAAACTTGGCACAGGCTTCCTTCACAAACTTCATCTGGCATAAAAAGAGACCTAGAACTGCCCTACAAACGCTTTCAAGAGGGACAGCCAGAGCAGGGGTATAACTCCCAAATCTAAAAAAAAAATTATGAGTTACAGCATATAATAGCGCAGGTAAAGGGGACCTCGGTTAAAGAAGGTTGGTATATAATGGAGGCCAAACTACTCGGGAAAACAAAAACCCCAGATTTATTATGATTAGAATATAGCTCCGACACATACAAGAACTCCAGTATTCTAAAACATCTTGTGTATACTTGGAATAGCCAGAAAAAAAAATTGGCTTAAAGAATAAAATAATGAAGTGTACAGAAATAGAGACATTAAATGCCTTAATAGAAAGTGTCTATAGTGTCTAAAGTGTCTTAAATTAAATGGCATAAAGAAATTAGGAGAGCTATATAAAGGAGATAAGATAAAACCCTTCAATGACACCCAAGAAGAGTTTGGTAAAGAGACCTTAAACCTAACAGAGACCTTTTATAAAATGATTAATAGGATGTACTATACGCCGTCATGAGTGTCACACATGTATATACAAAGTCCTAATACATGCTGGCGCTGTGGGGCAGAAGAAGGAAAATACATACATACCTGGCTAAGTTGTACAAAAATAGAGATGGCATGGAAAAAAGTTTTAGAGGTATTAAAACGGCTGACACAAAAAGCTCTTAAATATTCGTCCGAGTCCTTGTTGCTGATGCTTGACTGGCCGAACATGTCATGAGAATACCAACTGATAATAACAAATATAATATTAGGCACTTTGAAAACGATACCTAGAGAATGCAAAACAACTAACTCCCCTGGTTGGGAGATGATAATAGGCCAGATTATAAGTCAATGGAAGAGGGAGAAAGGTAGATCAAGACAGCTGTATAACAAAGCCGGGTCACATGATCGCCTGTTCTTCTAAAAGGCAGAGTGGGTGGAGCTGTGAGCAGGTAGAGGAGGAGTCTGTGCTGCTTGCAGGGTCTGCCACACACTGCTCAGAGAAGGTAAGGGAAATTAAAAAACAAAACAAATGTTGCTGTATGTGATGTGGAGTGAGTGATGTGATGGGAATGATGTGATGTGAGTGTGGTACTTATTTATGGGGGGTTCACTGCCTATCACTCTCAGTAGGCTGGCATTTTTGGGGGGTACTGAACTGCCTATCACTCTCAGCCAGCTGGCATTTATGGGGGACTGCACTGGCTATCACACTCAGCCAGCTGGTATTTATATGAGGGGATGGAACTCTTTGAATGACATTATGAAGTGACAGGGCACTAAATAATAGTGGGAGTTGTAGTTCCACAACTGCTACCTGCTAGCAAATCCTGGCCGTATTAGTATACAGTTTAACTCCTAGAGAGCCAAGTGGCCAACAGTGCTGAAGTCTCCTTGAACACTTTTCATAATGTAAAGGGCAACATGTAAAAATCAATTCTCTCCTTCCATCTTAACACCCCTGCCAGCCTCTCCCTCCATCTTATAGAAACATAGAAACATAGAATGTGTCGGCAGATAAGAACCCTTCGGTCCATCTAGTCTAACCAATTTTTTTTGAGTACTTTTATTAGTCCCCCGTTCCCGGTCTTATAGCTAGGATAGCCTTGTGTCTATCCCACGCATTGTTAAAACCCTTGACTGTGTTTACCTCTACCACTTCTGCTGGAAGGCTATTCCATACATCCACTACCCTCTCAGTAAAGTAATACTTCCTGATATTACTTTTAAATCGTTGCCCCTCTAATTTAAGACTATGTCCTCTAGTTGTGGTAGTTTTTCTTCTTTTAAATATACTCTCTTCCTTTACTGTGTTGATTCCCTTAATGTATTTAAATGTTTCTATCATATCCCCCCTGTTACGTCTTTCCTCCAAGCTATACATATCACCCCTGCTAGCCTCTCCCTCCATCTTATCACCCCTCTCACCCTCTCCTCCATTTTATTACCCCTCTCACCTTCTCTCTCCATCTTATCACCCCTATCACCTGTCTCTCCCCATCTCACCCTCTCCCTCCACCTCACCCCTCCTTCCTGCTCATGACCCCACCCACCCTCTATTTCACCCCTCTCTCCAGAATATCACCTCTCTCAATCTTCAACTCACCCCACCATTATCATATCACACATCTCACCCTCCGTCTCACGCTCTCCCTCCATCTTACCCCCTCCATCCAGCTTATCATCACCCTCTATTTCACCCCTCTCTCCAGAATATCACCCTCCATCTCACCCCCACCATTATCATATCGCACCTCTCAGCCTTCATCTCACACAACTGCCATCATTATATTAATCTATGTATATGTATTTATTGCTTATAATATATATTCAACTACTGATCATTGGAATCATACACTTTATAACCAGACCCAAGCATGTGAGCATCTTTACTTGTATCAAATCTGTCATGGGCTCTAGCCCCAGATCTTTTGGCAACCTAGCAACGTCCATGCATAGCGTAGTAAAATGACTAAACTTAATGATCCGCCCGTGAAGACACACTTAAAGACTCAATATGTAAATAAAGCATCTATTTTATTAGTCCACAGGAGCGGTTGGCAGGGGTTCAAATCCGGGTTGAATAATGCCCAAAAACTCAACACGTTTCTCCTGGGTAATATTCTAGCTTCCTCAGGAGTTGCAGCAGTCAATACTATGCCAGTATTATTTTGTCACTAATAAGCCACAGCCATTTGCCCAATAATATGCCAGTATTATTTTGCCATTAAAAAGCCACAGCCAATTTTCCCAATAATATACCAGTATTATTCTGCCATTCAGTATGCCAGTATTTTGCCATTTAATATATGCCAGTATTTTGCCATTCAAAATGCCAGTATTGTGCCATTCAATATGCCAGTATGTTGCCATTTAATATATTCCAGTATTATTTTGCCATTCAATATTCCAGTATTTTGCCATTCAATATGTCAGTATTTAGCCACTCAATATGCCAGTATTTAGCCACTCAAAATGGCATTATATTGCCATTAAATATGCCATTATTTTTACATTAAAAATGCCAGTATTATTTTGCCATTCTATATGCCAGAATTTTGCCATTCAATATTCCAGCATTAAACCCCTCGATATGCCAGTATTATTTTGCCACTCAATATGCCAGTATTATTTTGCCGCTCAATATGCCAGTATTTGTCACTCAATATGCCAGCATTTAACCACTGCATATGTCAGTATTTTGCTTGTTGCCATGTTCACAGTGCATTGCGCTTGTGAATGTTTTTTTTACGGCAAGCTGCATCCGCTGGATGCAACGACTGGAAAATAAATAAATAAATAACTGATGCCGGATGTGACGTCATGTCAGGAGGGAAGACTGCACGGAGGAGACATCCGGCTGGGGACACGGAGCAGAAGCATTCAGTAAGTACTAGGGAAGGGGGGAGGAGGAATTACAGGCATCTGACTGGCACAATATTACAGGCATCTGACTGGTACAATATTACAGGCATCTGACTGGTACAATATTACAAGCATCTGACTGGCTCAATGTTACAGGCATCTGACTGGCACAATATTACTGGGCTCTGACTGGCACAATATTACAGGCATCTGACTGGCACAATATTACTGGGCTCTAACTGGCACAATATTACAGGCATCTGACTGGCACAATATTACTGGGCTATGACTGGCACAATATTACAGGCATCTACTGGCACAATATTACAGGCATCTGGCACAATATTACAGGCATCTGACTGGCACAATATTACAGTGCTCTGACTGGCACAATATTACTGGCATCAGAAAGGCACAATATTACAGGCATCTACTGGCACAATATTACAGGCATCTGGCACAATATTACAGGCATCTGACTGGCACAATATTACAGGGCTCTGACTGGCACAATATTACTGGCTTCAGAAAGGCACAATATTACAGGCATCTGAAAGGCACAATATTACAGGCATCTGAAAGGCACAATATTCCTGGTGTCTGAATAGCACAAGATTACTGGGATCTGACTGGCACAATATTCCTGGTATCTGACTGGCACAATATTACTGGGCTCTGACTGGCACAATATTATTGGGCTCTGAGTGGCACAATATTACTGGTATCTGACTGGCACAATATTACTGTGCTCTGACTGGCACAATATTACTGGAATCTGACTTGCACAATATTACTGGCATCTGACTGGCACAATATTACTGGCATCTGACTGGCACAATATTCCTGGTATCTGAATGACACAATATTACTGGGCTCTGACTGGCACAATATTCCTGGTATCTGACTGGCACAATATTTCTGGTATCTGACTGGCACAATATCACAGGCATCTGAATGGCACAATGTTACTGGCATCTGAATGGCACAACAATTATGGCATCTTAATGGTACAATAATACTGGTATCTTAATGGGCAAATTGGCTTGGGCATCTTAATTGTACAATATTACTGGTATCTGAATGGCACAATAATATTGGCATATTAATGGGAAAAATGTCTGTGGCATATTAATGGCAAAATAATACAGCATATTAATGGAAAAATAATACTGGCATATTGATGGGCACATTGACTGTGGCATATTTAATGGACAAAAGTTGTCATATTTTAACAGGCAAACTGTCTGTTGCATATGCAATGACAAAGTGACTGTGGCATGTTCTGTGGGGAAAAATAACATGTACTATGGGGGAAAGTGACAATGTGGCTTTTTTCTGCATGGGCAGTTCAGTGAAAATGTGGTATGTTCTGCGGGGCAAATTTACATTGTAGCATGCGGCAAATTTTGGAGGGCGGCAGCGCCCCCCAGCACTGAATTTTTTTTTTTAAAAACCCGGCCCTTTAAAAAAAAAAAAAAAAAGACCGCGCTTGCAGACAGAGACGGAGGTGAGAGGGGATCGGAAGATCCCCCCTCACCATCTCTCTGCCTGCCAGGCTGCACGGGGAGCCGAACAGGCAGCACAGAGAAACCTCCGTGCTGCCTGTTCGGCTCCCCGTGCAGTGTGACACGGAAGTGCCGCCAGTCACGTGACGGGCGCGCTGACGTCATACGCGCACCCGGTCACGTGACCTGGCGGCACAATCGCCGGGGAGCCGAACAGGCAGCATGGAGGGACCATGCTGCCTGCCACTAGCCACCAGGGAAAGGTAAGTGCTGATGGGAGTCAGAGTGTGTGTGATGGGAGACAGTGTGTGTGACTGAGTGTGATGGGAGTCAGAGTGTGTGATGGGAGACAGTGTGTGTGATTGAGTGTGATGGGAGTCAGAGTGTGTCTGATGGGAGACAGTGTGTGTGATGGGAGTCAGTGTGTGTGACTGATACCCACTGGCTGTGGGTGCAATATAGGTGCATGACAACTGCTGTGGTTACTCTATGGGGCTGTTTTAAGTCCTTTAGGTGCAATGTGGGTGCAGAAAAAGGGAATAAAAACAAGAAATACAACTCTTCAATAACATTTTTATTACATATGAAAATAGTTGAATATGATGTTAAGAAATCCATATAAGTATAAATGCAACTAGTGAGAGAGAGTGAGATGTGTATAGATATTTATAAATATATATGAACATATGTAAGTGCTCTCTAATATCTGTGTATATTTTTGTCATTTAGGTAATGAGTAGTTGTAGTGCAGTGTTGCATAGTAAGATGGTATACATATTGCAGCCATATATACACATTTTGTATCCAAATATACAGTTTATACACTGCAATTATACACGTAATATACACATTTTATACAATGCAATTAAAATACTCACTGCAAAGAAAAGTCCAATTGTGTGTGTGTTTATTTTTATGGTTTTTTTTGTGTGTGTGTGTGTGGGGTAACATTGCGATGGATGGAGTGATTGCATGCAGGGGAGGGGACAGGGTCCAGGGGGCCCAAGCAAATGCTTGCCCAGGGTCCAATCACTATTGAAGACGGCCCTGGGCAGGGGTGTTAAGATGGAAGGAGAGATTAGATCTTTACATGTTGCCCTTTACATTACGAAAAGTGTTCAGTCATAATCATTTAATCTATACATTTACTGGGTTAAGTTTCCTGGTGCCATCTCCAACATGGCCACCGTAATTGTAGATGTAGACGCAGAATTTACTCAAAGTCCATGCTGTTGGCACAGAGATAAGGCTAAAATAATTTCCTTGACTGAATAAATGGAGAGGACTTGCTGATAGAAAAACATTTTTCTATCCCTCATCATTTAAGAAAATTAATTCAAATCTCTGCCTCATCCAAAAGCATTGATGCAGACAAACATGCCTCATAAGTGATTTGCATCCAATTATGATGAAAAAGCTTAACTTTAGTATACAGTTGCATTTGAAACTCACCATATGCATCCAAAGAGCAAAGAAATAGACTTTTCGGCACTGGGACATTTTATTACACTAAGATAAGCAAAACATGGGATTGGATATGTCATGCAACTGCTGCTAAGAATATAAATATATATAACACAGGTATGGTATGTCATAATGGCTACAACATAAGCCATTATGCAGTGTAGAAAGAAAAAGATTCAATGTTATCACTGCATTTGCAAATTAAATCCATATAAATAACAATCAGAGTGCATGGGATGGCAGGTGGGATTTGAACCAACACCTCCTGAGAGACTGGAGCCAAAATCAAGCACCTTAGACCGCTCGGCCACGCTACCGTTTTGCTTGGAGATTTTGTTGGTTTCAACAACTTAAACATAAGGGATTTATCTTTTGAATCCCACCAAAAACCAAATCTTTAATTACATCATAAGATAAAATATCTTTTTAGAATCAAACAGTTTTGTAACCTTTTTTCCCCCCATTTCCTAGACTGAATAAATGGAGAGGAGTTGAGATGAAGATGTACAAATTTTTTCAACCATTCATCATTTCTGAAAATTAATTTGCTACTTTAACACAGACAACAAAATATCACATATTTGTTTTTGCGATTTAAACTCACCATATTCATCCACCGACATCAAGAAGGAGCAGTCTTTACTGCATTAGAGCAGATTGTTACACTGAGATGAGCAAAACCTGGGAATAGGACATGGCATGCAGCTGTAGATAAGACATAAATATATCACAATCTTGGCGGTGATGTCACAGTTAAGCTACTTCTCCATGGGTCGTCTGCAGGAGGGGATTTGCGAGAAAAAAAGTGCCCCCAGCTGCTGCCCAAATAACAACCGGTTGTTATTTGGGCAGCGGAGACAGTCATATGGGCAGCAGCTGGGGGCACATTTTTTTCTCTTGCAAATCCCCTCCTGTGGACGACTCATGGAGAAGTAGCTTAACTGTGACATCACCGCCACAATTGTGGCAAATCCCCTCCTGCGTACGCTGACGAAAAAAACAAAGTAAAAAAAAACTCTGACATTACATCACATCCGGTGTCTGTGTTTCCCTCCTCCACGTAGGAAAACTGCACGGAGGAGACGACCGGGGACACGGAGCAGAGACAGAGCAGCAAATAAGGTAAGTACTGGGGAAGAGGTGGGGGGAATATAACGAGCAAAATCCTGGCATATTAAATGGATAATGTTACGGTACACCACGGTATAAGAGGTTAATACTGCTGAGGACGTTCCCTTTCCGAATGGAGAAGCAGCTAACAGCAGTTCCAATTAGCCGAACAGGAACCATACGAAATCCTTCACGAAGCAAACAGCTGCACGAGTAAATCATACCAATCCCATACCCCCAGGTATGAGACCAAGCTCCATGTTGAGGGTTAAACAGAGATCTACTTTATTTGTGTAACACAGACTTATAAAGACATAAACATGACAACACAGACATTAGTATACAAGGGGTGTGTGTGTGTCACTAAACAGTTCTCCAACTAACTGGGGCTAGGAACATATTAGACTTTCAGACTGCAACCAAATTACCATACAGTGAGTAGACCCAATTGCAAAACACACAGTAAGAGAACATAATGAACGCAACATAATCAGTTAATACAGATAAATGGATGTTGGAGTAAACTATCCAGGATTGTCACTGACACATTATAAACCTTTAGAGTGGTCTACTCACAGAATTAAACATTACACATAAAGTAATATGTGTCACCGGCATGGATGCCAGTTCCGGCTGGAGTCCAGATGCAGGGGCCGGAGCAGGTGTAATACCCTGTGCAGGGTGACCACTCTCCTCCAAGGGTGGAGCCCCAGGCTTTGAGTGGCCACATTTAGGGTTTTGAGGCCTTCTTTTGGGCATCTTGACAAACAGGAACAAACGGGCAAATCAGAAAACGTAGTCGGGGTCACAAGCCAAAATGTCAGGACTGGAGAAGGACGGAGAAGCCAAGGTACTAGCCGAGTCAGGAGTGGAGAAGGACGAGAAGTCAGGGTATAGGCCAAGTAGATATCAGTAGATCAGGGAACAAACCAATAGCACAAGCAAAAGACAGGCAGGCGAAATGTTCCAGCAAATAGTGCTGGGAGGAGGGGGTTTAAATAAAGCAGTAACGATGGACAAGGAACACCTGAGCTTAATTAAGTATGGGCAGGAGGTACAGACAGACACATAGCAATGGTGAAAAATGAACGGAGGGTACGGACAGGCAATTAACCGAAAGATAGACGACGTAATAGAAGTATAGTTCCAAGACAGAGGGGTCTGTCACAGATAAATCCTGGCATACTGAGTGGCTAAATCCTGGCTTATTGAATAGCAAAATCCTGGCATATTGAGTGGCTAAATCCTGGCATACTGAATGTCAAAATACTGGCATATTGAATGGCTAAATAATACTGGCATATTAATTAGCTAAATAATACTGTATACTAATTGGCTACATCATACTGGCATATTAATTGGCTAAATAATACTGGATACTAATTGGCTACATCATACTGGCATATTAATTGGCTACATCATACTGGCATATCAAATGGCTAAATCATACTGGCATATTAATTGGCTAAATAATACTGGCATATTAATTGGCTAAATAATTCTGGATATTAATTGGCTACATCATACTGGCATATTAATCGGCAACATCAAACTGGCATATTAATTGGCTAAATAATACTGGCATATTAATTGGCTACATCATACTTGGTCCTTGGTGTTTTGAAATAAAGGCATATAACATATAAGCACTAAAATGGCTTTCTTTGACATGGGATCATTACCTTTAGCATTTAAATCTGAACATGTTTGGACCTGAAAATTCTTCTTAATTAACAAATTCTTGTTAATTTGCTTAACATTTTGGACTTCTAAAGAAGGTTCAAAGGTTTTTTTTTTTTAAATTGTTATGTATGCTCTAATGCTGTCTGCCTATCTCACAGTGGCAGTAATTAACGCCTTATGACATGACATTTTGGCCTTGGTGTTTTAACATTTTTAGCTTAATTTTTTTTCCTTTCTCCTTTACCATATCCACACAAATGATATATTGGTTTTATCAGCATAACAAGGGCTTTACATTGATGCCATTATTTTGATCATATCATTTTATATATATAAAATAATAAAATATGGTGAAAATGTTTTAAAAAAGGTTTTTTAATTTTTATTTGAAAAATCGTATACTCATCTACAAAAGCTTATAAAAAATCCTGCTAAATAGTTTCTAATAGTACAATGCAATTTTTTTTTTTTTAGGAAAAACTATACCACACCAAAAAATAAAACAAATACCTCTTTATTCAAAATGTATTAAAAACTGAATACAAAATACACAGGTGCTACACTTTACACATTTCATGCACGTTTTTCCTCTCTCTCTCATGTCCTTTTGTCATGCTCCTCTTCCTTACCATGTCTGTCGCACTCCTCTCACTCCCCATGTCCATCTGGCTCTCTTCCTTCCCATGTCCGTATCTCTCCTCTTCCTTCCCATATCCATCTTTGTATCCTCTTCTTTCCCATGTCTGTCTGTCTCTCCTCTGCCATCCCATGTCTGTCTCTCCTCTACCATCCCATGTCTGTCTGTCTCTCCTCTACCATCCCATGTCTGCCTGTCTCTCCTCTACCATCCCATTTCTATCTCTATTCTCCCTTCCCATTTATGTCTCTCCCATCAGTATTCTCTCTCTCCCCGTGTTCTCTCCTCTCTCACCCCCCCAGTGGTGTATCTTGGTTTTGTGCTGCCCTAGGCAGACAAAATTTGGGCACCCCCCCCCCCACCCACTATGCACACCCATGAAGCACACCCACGACACGACCCATAACCTAGGTTGCACACAAAGAACATGCCCCATCACCCCATTTACAAGCCCCCATCACCCCATTACATACACATTGCCAATATTTTTGGAATTAATATTCCCAAGCCAATTTGCCCAATAATATGCCAGTATTATTTGTCATTTATAAGCCACAGCCATTTTGCCCAATAATATGCCAGTATGTTCCATTTAATCTGCCCCTGCCAAATTGCCCAATATTATTTTGCCATTAATATGCCCCAGCCAATTTTCCCAATAATATGCCAGTATTTGACATTTAATATGCCCCTGCCAACTTTGCCCAATATTATGTCAGTATTATTTGACATTAATATTCCCCAGCCAATTTGCCCAATACTATGCCAGTATTATTTGCCATTTAATATGCCCCAGCCAATTTGCCCAATACTATTCCAGTATTATTTGCCATTTAATATGCCCCTGCCAATTTGCCCAATAATATGCCAGTATTATTTGCCATTTAAAAAGCCCCTGCCATTTTGCCCAATAATATGCCAGTATCTTCTGATCTCCTCTCACCTTTGTCTCTCCTGGCAAGCGCCTTTTTTTAAATTTTTTTATTTTTATTTTGACACTCAGATTCTGTGGCATTTATGTTATGAATTTTATAAGCCATTCCTTTATGTGCTTCCAGATCATCCTTGTGTCTTTTGCTCTCTACGTTGCTCTTACACATATATAAACATATAGAGGTCGCAGCGGAGTGCTAACTGCCCAACTAGTGTGTATTTTTCCCTTTTTTTGTTCTTTTTTTCCTTCTCTCTCCCTTTTTCCTTTTTAAAATCTATTCTGTGTCTGGTGGTCCCGTTCAATTTCTCTCGATTCTTATGATCCAGTCTTCTATTATTTCCCATTTTTTGTCCGGCTTAGTGCTGAGCCATATCATGCCTTTTTCCATTTTTAAATGATATAGAATTAGATTTTTCAGTTGTGCCCATCCAGGGGTAATGTCACTTCTCCAGTTTTTAGCGATTAGGAGTTTTGTAGCAGCGAAAAAGTGCGTGATCAAAAATGTTTCTTTTGTTTTTTTTCCTCAACGCAATATGCAGTATGGCGACTTCAGGTCTTTTGTCTAGTACTATGTTAGAGATTTCTTTTATTTTTTGGAAGCAAATATTCCATAATTGTTTGGCCCCCTCGCATTACCACCAGATATGTAGATAATCTCCTTTATCTCTGTTACATCTCCAGCACACGTTTGTAACATCTTTGTTCATTTTTGCTAATCTGGTGGGAACGAGATACCAGAAGTTCATCAGTTTAAACTGATTTTCTCGTATATTTATGTCTTTGTTGTAATTCTTTATGATTTGTATCCATTCTCTTGGTGAGATTTCTGATCCGAGGATGTTTTCCCATTTCTCTTGCGTCTTATTTATTTGATTCTCTTTCTCTTCCCTCAGGGCCTCAAAGGCTTTAGCCATTACTTTTGATATCTTGTTGCCCCCCATTATCGATTTCAGGTGTCCATTTCTATTGTCTGTACTTAAGTTTTTTGTTAGAAAGTTTTTAATTCTTAGGTATCGAAATATCTCTGTGTTTCGCAATCCGAATTCTTGGGAAAGTTCTGGGAATGATTTGAGCTTCCCTAAGTGTAGGAGGTCTTTTATCTTATTTATGCCTGCCATTCTCCACATATCTAGGTTTAGGTCTGTTATGTTATATTCTAAGATTTTCAGATCGAGCACGTCTATGATTTTATCATGTAGGCCCAATTTCTTTTTGATGTTAAACCAGACAGGTAGTATGTTATCTATTATGTAGTTATTACCTCTGGTCCATTTGGGTTCTCTGCAGGCCCATATGGCTGAGGCCAGATCTCCTCAAATCTTTGATTTTCAATCTTATACCAACTTTCTTTTTTGATTTCGGGTAATTGCATAATATATATACCGTATATACTCGAGTATAAGCCGAGTTTTTCAGCACAATTTTTGTGCTGAAAAATGCCCCCCTCGGCTTATACTCGAGTTGGTGGGGAAAAAAATAAAAATCTAAAACTTACCTCGTTCCTGCTCTGTCCCCCGGTGCTCTGAAGGTGCGTGGCTGTGAGGGAAGCGTTCCCTCCGGTCGCGCGGTCAATAAAGTGTGGTTTTTTTTAAACAAACTTTATTGACCGCGCGGCTGGAGGGAAGCTCACAACGCTTCCCTCACAGCCACGCAGCTTCAGAGCACCGGGGGACAGAGCAGGAACGAGGTAAGTACTGGGGTCTGGGGGAGGAGGGTGGCATAACGAGCATACTAAGGGGCAATATCCTGGCATATTGGGGGCAATATCCTGGCAGATTGGGGGCAATATCCTGGCATATTGGGGGAAATATCCTGGCATATTGGGGGCAATATCCTGGCATATTGGCATATTGGGGGAAATATCCTGGCATATTGGGGCAATATCCTGGCATATTGGGGGAAATATCCTGGCATATTGGGGGCAATATCCTGGCATATTGGGGGCAATATCCTGGCATATTGGGGGAAATATCCTGGCATATTGGGGCAATATCCTGGCATATTGGGGGCAATATCCTGGCATATTGGGGGCAATATCCTGGCATATTGGGGCAATATCCTGGCATATTAAATGGCATATTGGGGGCAATATTTATCAGTAGCTGCCTCATTTTCCACCCTAGGCTTATACTCGAGTCAATATTTTTTCCCAGTTCTTTGTGGTAAAATTAGGTGCCTCGGCTTATATTCGGGTCGGCTTATACTCGAGTATATATGGTATGACCTATTATGTTTGCTAGGTAGTAATCTTTTATATCCGGCATACCCAGGCCTCCCTCTTTAACTTTCTGTTTCAGTCTATTCAGTGCTATCCTAGGTCTCTTGCCCCGCCATATAAATTTAGAGAAGGAGGATTGCACTAAGGCTAGCCAATTATCACACTTCTGGTGTGATTTTAAGGCCCAGATAATCAATTCCCTTGTCTGACCAACCAAAATTATATTTATTCTGTAGATTTTTTTTTTAATGCATCTTCTATGTTGGGAGATAGAATCCAAGACTTATCCATATTGAGTTTGTAATTAGATACTATTGAGTAGTGCTCAATTACTTTCATCAGAGCTGGCATTGAATGTTTGGGTTCTGTTATTGTCAGTAGGATATCATCGGGGTATAAACCAATCTTAGTTTCTTCTTGATCGAGAGGGCATCCCCTGATGTCTGTGCAAGCTCTTATCTTGATTGCCAGTATTTCTATTGTGAGTATATACAACATTGGTGATAGGGGGCAGCCCTGGCGTGTCCCGTTATTCAGTCGGAACCAATCTGAACTAAAGTTCTGTCCTATTTTTCTTGCTGTTGGCTGATCGTATAATGATTTCACTGCACTCAGCAGGTAACCATCCAACCCAAAAACCTCCAGAACTTGGAACATGAATTCCCAGTTAACTCGGTCGAATGCTTTCTCTGCATCGACTGCTATAGTTAGTACCGTTTCCCCTTCCGTGCTTGCCCAGTCTAGTATGTCAATTATCCTTCTGATGTTGTTTGTTGAACACCTCCCAGGTATGAATCCAATCTGGTCGTTATGGATCAATTGGCCTATAACCATTCTTAACCTGGTCGCTATAATAGCTGCAAAAATCTTTGTATCCGTATTAATCAATGATATTGGGCGATAATTTGCCACTATGGAGGGATCTTTATTATGTTTAGGAATTGGCAATATGTTGGCTCTCAGGAATTCTTCTGGACATTTTCCTTTGTGAGCTATTTCGTTAAAGGTTTTTGTTAAGTGGTCTGCGATGTTGTTTTTAACTATTTTATAGAACCCAGCTCCAAATCCGTCCGGGCCTGGAGATTTTTGTTTTTCCTGATCTTCTATGGCTTTTAGTACCTCTTCTTTTGTAAATGGACTATTCAGTTGGTCTTTGTTAGCCGTGTCTAATTTTTCAATCTGTAGATCTTTTAAGTATTCTGTAATTTGGTCTGTTCTTGCTTTTGGGTTTATATTGTATAGGGAACTGTAATATTTATTAAAAGCTGCTCCAATCTCCTGCGGGTTCCTAAAAATCTCTCCCGTCTCGTATTTGTTCAATCTGGCTTCTGGCTTGTTTTTTTTTTAGTTGGTTGCTTATTAATTTGCCCGCCTTATTACTGTTGTGGTACCAAGTCTGCTTTAATCTCTGTAAGTTTCTAGTCATTTTCTGAATGTTTATTTCGTTAATTTGTTTCTTGATTTCCTGTATTATAGCTGTCTTCTCTTTAGTAGGTATTACTTTATTTTCCTTTTCTAGCTTGTAATACGTTCTGTATAATGTGTTCAGATCCTTCCCCCTCTTTTTCTTTTCGATAGCGCCCAGTTTTATCAAATGGCCTCGAATTACAGATTTGTAGGCGCACCAAATTACTGCTGCTGAGCATTCTGTATTTTCTTGGAAATAATAGTCTGAGTCTGAGCCTAATGTATGTTATATTTTCCTCTTTATGGAGTAAGTATTCGTTCAGAAGCCAATCTTTAACCTTTTCTTCTACTCTGTTTCCTTTTGATTCCCAGATTACAGCGTTATGGTCCGTCCATGTTGTTTCCTGAATAAAGATTTTTTTTGTTGCATTTATTAAGCCAATATTGCCCAGAATTAGGTCGATCCTTGCGTAGGAACAGTGAATGTGGGAAAAATGTGTGAAGTCTTTATCCTGAGGGTGAAAAGTCCTCCAAACATCATACAGGACGTTTCTTTTTAAAAGAGTAGAAAATAATTTTGCTTTTCTTACCAAGTTTTTATCGATTACGGTTCCTTTCTGTAAACTTTTATCCCAGATTGTATCTGGTACACAGTTGAAGTCCCCGGAAATCATGACAATACCTTTTTGCGACTTGTTCTATCTTGTTTGTAATGCTTTGTAAGAAGGTCTGCTTGTTGTTAGGGGCATATAAGTTTACTAAGGTATACCATAGGCCATCTATTTGGCAGACGATTATAATGTATCTTGCATTGACATCGCAGTCTTGGTATTCTATTTTAATTTGTAACCCTTTATTGAACCAAATAGCCACTCCCCTGTTTTTCCCTCTTTCTGAGGATGCACATATTATGTGTGCCATTTGCTTACCCATATATGGGACTTTTGCTGCATTTAACCAATGGGTTTCTTGTATACAGCATATGTGCGCTTTTTCTTTTTTAATTCAATCTATAATTGCTGATCTTTTTTGGGGCTTGTTTAACCCTTGAGCATTAATTGATATTAGCTTCACCATCTCTTTTTATTTAGTCTTGAGCAGTGTACTGCTGCCTTCTGCTGCGACCTTGACAATACGTTGGGACGAAAGACAAGACAAACAATTAAAACCTTGGGTTCACTATTCTGAACCTCCCCATCCCTATCTCTTGTGGTTGCCGCCAACATCAAGAGATACTTGCTTCTTGATTGAAGCACAAAATACCTTGCCGCGTCACCCATAGAAGCGAAAGGGGCTTCATCTAATGAAGCTCCAAAGCAGAGAGGTCTGGTATGGTTGTTTCTTTCTTAGTTGTATTTACTGTTATCTTTCCTTAATCGGGAGCACGGGGGGGGGGGAGAAAAAGAGAGAAAAAAAAACATTTTTTTTATAATTTTCTCCTTCTTCCCTTTTTTTTTTTTTTTAAAGCTGTTACAATAATAACTTAAGTAATTACGATAATTTATTACTTTTACATGTGATCTCATGAGGTCGAGTGTACCTGGTAATTCTTGTGGTTATTTATAATTCGGTTGTTTAGACCAGTGTCTTAATTAATTGTGCCAGTATTAATATAATATATAGTATTACCTCCCGTGATATCTCATCTCCTATTTCTTAATAAAACTGTTTTATTAGTAACTTAATTACTTGTGCTGATTTAATAATTATACTTGAGGTCAAGTGTGCCTGGTGATTCCTGTGTTTATTTATAATTCTGTTATTTATACCAGTGAGTAATTAATTGTGCCATTATTTAGTATAAAATATTATTGCGTCTTATGATATCTCATCTTCCTATTACTTAGTGTTGGCTTTTAACTTAACCTACTGACTCAAGTATATTTAAGTGCTATATCTCGACTGTTGTCTTTCTTATATTATGTTGATTTTATTACTTTACTTAAATGTGGTCGTGTGTTTTAATATTTACCCTAATAAATTATTTGTGTTTTTGTGTACTTAATTTATTTCTATTTATACATTCTTGGTTCCCTCTTATTTCGCTACCTCATCTTTATATATATTTTTCTCTATATCTTCCCCTCCACCTTCCCTCTTAATACCCCATTACTTTCCTAAATTTACACTTATCGTTCTAATCTATCCTTGCAGTAACTAAAGGGAAGAGGGGAGAGAGAGGGAGAGGGAAAAAGAAGAAAAGAGAAAAAAAAAAAAAAAAAGGGAAAGGATTGCTCCATTATCTGTATATTTTTACTTTATTGTCTTTTTTTTCTATTTATTTAATGTTTACTTTCTCTGATTTGATTTTAAGTCCTTACTCCAGATTATCTATAATTTATTATTTTGTTGAATTTTTTTTTTTTGGATCCATTGCAGGGATTTTTCTGGGGTGTTGAAGATTAATGTAGACCCTTCGTATTTGATAATTAAGGAGGTTGGAAACCCCCAACGGTAGCCTATATCCCTTTTCCTCAATTCAAGGGTTGTTTGTGCAAAATCCTTCCTTGTTTGCCTAGTCTTATAGGATAAGTCAGCCAAGGTTTGGATATTAACACATTTCCCCTCTTTTATCGGGTTTTCTCTGTTTCTTTTCATGACTAAAGCCTTGGTCTTATAGGACTGAAAGCATGCAATAACATCCCTTGGGCTTTTTTCTGGAACTGACTTTGGTTTTATTACCCTATGACATCTCTCCATGTTGCCGTTCTCTTTGTTTAAGTCTATCCCAAGAGCTTCAAAATAACTTAGGAGATATTCTTCCAGTTCTTCTGTTTTTATTTCTTCTATAATTCCTCTAAATCTGATATTATTTCTTCTTGATCTGTCTTCCAGATCTGTAATTTTTCGTTCCAGCTCTTCTACCTTGCTTTCTATGTTCTCTTGCCTCTTACTGTTGGCAGCGCAGCTTTCTTGGGTTAGTACTAGGTTTTGTTCTATTTGTTGAACCCTACATCCAATTTCCTTTAAATCTTGTTTAAGCTCCTTAGATTTGTTCTAGCTGGGCTGCAAAACATGTGTTTAAATATTCTGGTGTGATTTTTGTTTGATCCGTTTCTGCTGAAATATCCAGTGTGCCCTCCTCAGAGGCTGAACTGGCTGAGGCATTGGGATCTGTTGTTGATTTGGTTTCCGCCAGGGTGTTTGCCTTAGGTCTCTGGGCAGTGGGTGAAAAGAAGCCTGATAGGGATTTCTCTCTCCTAGGTTCTTGTTCGCTCTGCCCCTTTTTCTCCCTTTTTAATAGTGCCTTAGGGTCTTTTTTATTAACCATCTTGAAGTTTGATGGGTGAGTCTTGGCAGTAGTGTGGTAGAGGTTTATTGCTGTGGTAGTTTGTTTACAATACTATCCTCTATTCTTCTTATTTATCTCCCCCTTTGTTCCTTTGATTTTCCCCCTTCTGCCCTCTCTCTGTACCTTACTTGGGAACTATTAATATGCAGGGGTTTTCCTGTTTCCCCAATCACTTCCCCTTCCCACGCTCCTGCCCTTCTCTTGTAGCAGGATGTTTTTTTGTTTGCCTTTTATGGCACTAAGCAACTTCCCTGGGCAACTATCCTTCTTTAGGGTTCCCGGCACAACCTGTCTGCCCCCACCCTGTACAGTTTATCCCTTTTTTCCTCCAGATCTCCTTCCCCTGAGGGTATTTCTAATATATAAATTCAATCAGGCATGATATTACAAAACCAATTTGAAATGGAGAGAAAACAGGAAGAACAAACTTATTCCACTTAGCTGTGGGGTTGCGGCTTCCTCCGGTTGGGGTAGAGTCTGCACCAGAACTCCAGTCCCTCATCCACGGTCTGTGTCTCTGTTTCCTCCGTATGCCTTCTAAATACTATAGAATAAATGCAGATTTGGAGCCGCTCGCGATCATTTGGATGAGGTATTGAATGAGGTTTGTCCCACGCTACTCGCTCGGCATTTGATCAGAGCTTCAACATTCCATTCCTCTCAGCTTCCGCTTTTGCGTGCCGTCACGTCACACGCTCAGCTCCATCCCCCAGGTGGCTTTTTTTTAAATGTTTCCACCTGGGGTGGTGGTGGAGGGCTATTGGCCCGTTGCCCCCCCCCCCCCCCCCGAATCCACCACTGACCATGTCTTACATTTACCTGTCACAGCACTCTGATTGGTTGGTTTGAAATCAAACCAATCAGAGTGCTCTGTGTCATTTTACACAGGGTGGGAAAGTTCTTTGGAATATTCCCACTCTGTTTAAAATGGCTAGCACTCTGATTGGTTGGTTTGTGACTAGGGGCTGGGCACCCCTAGTCACTTTATTTGTGGTCACCACCTGCCGCTCCTGTGTGGGGGACACTAGGTCCCCCCCCTCATTATTTTTTTAGGGTCCCCACCCGCCGGCAATGGGTGGGACATTAGGAAGCTTGATTACTTATGTAATCTTTCAACACTAAGAGCAATAACTACAAAAAATACATCTTTCATCTCATAAATCTCTCACTCTCTTTGGGTATCACAGAGGACAAACATGGAAGAAGGCATACAAAATGGACACCAAGATACAAAATGGCGTCTGGGGAAATGTCATCATCCACACTCCTCCCTTTTATCCTAACACGGACCCTGTTGCTTACACAGCATACACGTGTTCCTTTGGGATGGCCCACATAGGCAAGTAGTGGGTCTCATCCTCTGGCCAGAAGAATCCTTCTGAGGATCTGTATATTAACGTTGGTTCCAGCACATCTTCAGAGGAGTGTGGGACATATGAGTGCTACATAAGCATAGTATGTCCATTGTCGCCTCCTGCAATACATCTGTTAGCGAGAGCCTTCACACACAAAAAAAGACACGCCACACTCATGCATGCAAATGCAGTCATCAGTTTTGCTCCTAGTGAACCAAGCCACCCACTTAGGCTGAATAAATCCCAATCATCCCCTGGCTGGCAATCCACAGAATACTGGCAGTTCCCGTCTTTCAATTGTGCTGTCCTATATACATATGGTGATTAGTTTTATTGCTCACCCTATTCAATAGTATAAATATAGCCTGCCTTGAAACATATTTCTCATAACAACATACTACCGTATTTGCTTGATTATAAGACGAGGTTTTTTTCAGAGCAAATACAAACTTTTTAATGGGGTGGTGGGCATTTATAAGTTTATTTTTGGAGACTACAATCCCTTCATGGGCAAGGTGGTATGGAAATGGTAATCCTGGAAAAATTGTAAATACCGTATTTGCTCGATTATAAGACGACCCTGATTATAAGACGACCCCCCAAACTTTGGATATTCCTTCAGGAAAAAACTAAAAGCCTGAATATAAGACTACCCTAAAGGAAAAAAGTTTAACTTGTATATATTCACATGTAAATTGCTTTTTAATATTTAATAAAAAATTATGATATAAAAAAAATGCATTTATTTTTATTTCCTTTTATGTGCCAATGCTGTCCCTATCCCCCAGACTTGCCCAACGTTGTCTGTCTCTCTCCCCCCCCCCCCCCCAACATTATCTTTTTCTCCCCTCTGCCTGGTGGCGGCATCCGGGGGATTTCTGCACAATATGTGCAGACATCCTCCATGCTGCCCGACACTTACGTCTATTAAGGATCACGACCTCCCGGCCTCCGTCATATAAGTACCGACGGACGTGCCAGGCAGCAGCAAAGAATGCCTGCACGCATTGCGCAGACATCCACCGGCTGCTTGAGAGGGGGATCCAGGTCCCCTGCAGCTCTGATTGATTTGAGGTCAGACTATAAGATGACCTCAAATATAAGACGGGGGTCTTTTTCAGATCATTTGCTCTGAAAAAAACCTTGTCTTATATTCGAGCAAATACGTAATATGGGTAAAATTATTTTTCTACATCGGGATTATGGGTGGAATACCATAGTTACATAAGTAAACTGATGAAGTATCAGAATGATATTTATCTGGTGGCTAGTGTAAATAACTGCCATATTCTGTATGAATGAAAAATATTTTAATTGTGATGGCATGACACTGCTAAAGGAACAGTAAGGCAAAATTCTCTACAATTAATACCTGACCTAAGATCCTAAACAAGATGTCTGCCCCCTGACGCAACTATATGGAGTAAAGAAGGCACATGAGGGTACTTAATCAATTATGCATAAGTACATTTTTTTGTTACAGTTGTCCTTTAAGTGCTCCAGTACAGCATCCTGGGTAGTTACTGTGGCTTCTTTATGGTTCAGCAATTACGATTACTTTTTGTGATACCCTTTTGTAGTGTGAAAAATGTATGTTGCTTATCTGTGGTTTGTTCGTCCCCAACACTACCCACATTTTATTATAACTGTATAATGACACTGGCACACTATTCTTAGTAATTTGTCAGAGTTCTTCAGGTGTCTACGCTGAGAGGAGCTGCATGGACTCATTTTCGGTAAGAGGTAAGCCATGTTATTACATACAATCAGATACTTTCATCAGATGCTCAGTCATATTCAGAATTACAATATAACCCTTCCAGCAAGATAGTGGAAGAACTATGTATATTACTAACAGTCTGCACTAAAGAGAATCAGAATTTCCAGGAGATTTGTGTTGGGCTGAATGTATACAGTTGTGTAGAAGTGCATCCATCAAATATTAATATAAACATTTCAAAATTTAAAAACCATACTTAGGAACTCTAGCACATTCTATTCCCTCTGGCAATAGGAAATTGTGACAACTATGCATGAAGTGGATGAGGTGTATGCTATGGAAGTCTTGGTTCATTTATCAAGATCAGCGATATAACCAAAAGATTTAAAGGTTTTGTCTTTGACCGGGTTCCTTGAGATTGATAGATCTTTCATTCCAGTCCAGTTGTAATCTAGTGCCATAAAACTGTCTGTGGAGTGTTTTTTTTCTGTTCACATCATCCTTTACCTCATTGTTTGACATTTTCTCATTTCCCTGCGCACTTGCTTTCACTTTCTTGTTTCTTCTCTTTCTTTTTACATTCCCAAACATAAAATTCTGCTAATGAAGAGACTTTATAGGAAAAGTAATGCAGCCCTAAATATTTGGCTAACTTGGCTAGACATTAGACTAATACAAAAATCAAAGATGCTATAATCAAGTTTTTCTAATCCTGCTGCAATGCAAGGGTTAGTAGGAGTGAAAAGTTTCACTTTGTTTGCAGATTTTTTTTTATTTGGACAATACTGTATAAAACTGCAAACTTGTTGGATCAGCAAGTGGTAACTGGTCTGTTGTTAGTGTAGTGATAATGACAACCCACCAGGAAACATAAACAGACACAGTCTGTCCTGCAATAATAATTTCATAACTAGTTGTCTTTTTCAAAATCAATTAACAAAAACAACAAAGCATATAGTTTCTGTTAAATTTGAAGACCATTCAATGAACAAACTTTAACAGACATGCAATTAAATAAAAACGAAATAAAAATAACAGTAATTAATATATATATATATATATATATATATATTTTTTTTTTTTTTACACATTAAGCCATGTGCAACATTCAACTAGGCATGTAACAGATTAAAGCATGTAAGGTGACTGTGATCCAAAAAATAGATTCAATAGTATGACAGGAGAAAATACACTGTCCAGCTATGAGGATAATAGAAATAAAATTCCAAATGTATTTCTCTATTGAGCTAAAATTAAAAAGACAGACGAAGTAGTCTAATGAAATGACACCACAGTCGTCATGCCTAAACGGAAATATCCCCTACCTCCTAAATCTGTTCTAAGAATAGAATTGAAATAAAAGCTTGTATTCCGTGATTAGCACAGCATAAACCTGAGTGATAGAAACATATATGAAAACATACATCTATAGGTTCAATTTTTTCAGCTGCTGGGTTGGTCCAATGAGATAACATACTGTTCGACTGAGTCCCAAACTTATTCAATTTATTTGTTCATTACCTAGTTGTGTAAAAATGCTGGATGTGAATTACATAGGAGCTGCTAATTCAAAAATAGGGCTAGGTCAGAGGTGTGCAGAACATATCAATTTGTGCCACCTGAAATCAGTCATCAATAGAGTTAGGTTATTCCTGAAGAAAATTACTTTGTTATGGTTCATCTTGCAGCACATGTGTTTAGCTGTCAATCATTTCTGACAACTCTAATAGGAGTTCATCTTCATCTTTGCTGGGGTCCAAATCAATTTCAGCCTCCAATTTCCCATCGGAGATCTCCCAGATCAAGTTGTCAAATTCATCCTCTGTTGTGGAAAGTCTCCCTGTGGATGTGGTGCTAATTCTGCGAGATGCTATTGGAGCCTGGGCGGTGCCAGGGCAACTTGCACCTGGAACAGGAGTATCCACACTAGAAGAGAGAATAAAAGGTAGCCAAAAATCACTTAAGGTTTATACAGCCAATACACAGCAGCATTTGATAAAGAGCCGTAGATTCAAACTGCTGTTTCAGTATTTTTCACAGAATTTCTGTTTCTAAAAATAAAGTTAGCTTTTAATATATGTAGCTTCATAATCCCATAAATAAAATATTTGAAATATACATAATATGCTCATATCAAGTCCAAGCACATGCATAGAAACACAAGTGTGATATCTGCTATGTCTAACTACACCAAAATCATTAATTTTAATTATAGTGTTTGTGACTTTTACAACTTGATTTGTTTACCTTTCCTTGAGACGTTTAGGTGATGGCGTAGTGAAAGTAGGGTCTTCCAAATGAGAAGGTTCCAAAGTCTGTTTGTGAGAGAGGAGAGAGAGTGATGACCGTGAGAAAAATACATTGTATCTGATGTCAGACTCCACATAGAAACATAGAATGTGTCGGCAGATAAGAACCATTCAGTCCATCTAGTCTGCCCAATTTTTTTTGAGTACTTTTATTAGTCCCCCGTTCCCGGTCTCACGCATGCTTAAAATCCTTGACTGTGTTTACCTCTACCACTTCTGCTGGCAGGCTATTCCATACATCCACTACCCTCTCAGTAAAGTAATACTTTCTGATATTACTTTTAAATCGTTGCCCCTCTAATTTAAGACTATGTCCTCTAGTTGTGGTAGTTTTTCTTCTTTTAAATATACTCTCTTCCTTTACTGTGTTGATTTCATTTATGTATTTAAATGTTTCTATCATATCCCCCCTGTTACGTCTTTCCTCCAAGCTATACATGTTAAGATGCTATAATCTTTCCTGGTAAGGTAAATGCCTGACATTTCTTCTGGTTGAGCTATGAAAGGTCACCATACTTTATGTGGATCATCTATTTTACTGCTCAGACTTTCACTTACACTACCATTCAAAAGTTTGGGGTCTCTTAGAATGTCCTTGGGGGGGGGGGGGGGGGAGCAAATTTTGTCCATTAAAACAACATGAAATGGATAAAAAATAGAGTGTGGACATTGCTAATGTTGTAAATGACTATTGTAGCTGGAAACATCAGATTTTTAATGGAATATTTACATTGATGAACAGAGGCTCATTATCAGCAACTATCACTCCTGTGTTCCAAAGAAACGTTGTGTTAGCACAACATATATTATTAGACAGTGTTGCTTCCATGTGTTCGGAAGTCATCACTACATTACAATATATTTCATGTTGATCCTTTAAAAGTCAATGTCTTGACTGTATTTCCTATTCATTTTCCAACTAATGGAAAACAAGGAAATTTCTATGTGAGCCCAAACTTTTGAATGGTAGTGTATATGTTTGCCCAGACTGCGTCCACCTGTTTGTAACTGGTGGATTACAACTGGTCACTCACAGGACTAGTGGGGCTATCACTACCACGTCAAACACAGACCAATGAATAGATTAACAAATGAAACATAGCAACATAGAATATGTCTGCAGATAAAAACCATTCAGCCCATCGAGTCTGCCCAATTTCTGCCTAAAAAATGTGAACACTTTCATTAGTTCCCAGCCTTAACTTATATCTAGGATAGCCTTTTGCCGGTCTCATGCATGCTTAACCCCTTAATGCATTTGGACGTATATATACGTCCTGAAAAGCATGGTCTTTAACCCCTTAGTGACATGACTTTTTTGGCTTGTCCGACGCTTGGTGACATGGGCTGTTTTAACATTTCTGAGCAGTTTGTGTTTTGCTGTAATTTATTTCTGTCTCATTTAGTGTACCCGCACAAACTATATATCGTTTTTATCGTCATAAGAAGGGCTTTCTTTTGATACCATTATTTTGATAATAGCATATAATTTGATGTAAAAAAAATAATAAAATATGGCAAAAAAAATGAAAAAATAATTTTTTTATGACTTTTATTTGAAAAATCGTATACTCATGTACAAGAGACAACAAAAAAACACTGCTAAAAAGTTTCTAATATATGTCCTGAGTTCAGAAATAGCCCATGTTTTTATGTTTTTGTGCTTTTTTATTCATGTTACAGGGCCAGAACTATAAGTGGTGCAAAGCTATTTTAAAATCCCTTCTTTCAAAATTAGCGATAGTGACATTGTAACACTGATTTCTGTACTAAATCCATGAATGACCCCCAACATGTACATATTTTTGAAAACTAGACAACTCAGGGCATTTAACTTGGGGTATTTTGACACATTTCATGTAGCCATTTTACCACCAATCTATGCCAAAGTTTGCAGCAAAAAATCTTTTTTTTTAATTTTTCACATATATTGCAATTTAGGTAAACATTACCTTAAAATGTGAAGGGGTATTTCCAAATAACACCTCAATATGTGTTCAGCAACATCTCCTGAGTACAGGGATACCACCCATGCATAGGTTTGTTGGTTTGTTTTGGGGCTAAAAGGCCACATTTAGGGGGTGCGCATTTTGGTTTTCCAACTTGGAATTCTGACATGCAGAAAACTTGTGCCCATGTCCCATTTGGGACATTTTTGAAGCCAGAAAGTGTATTCTACCCCACAAAACCATATATTTTTTTAAACTAGACACCCTAGGGTATTTCAAATGGTAGTATTTTAACACTTTCCATGCACTAATTATACTACCAGCCTATGTCAATGTTTTGGGTAGTAATTTTTTTTCACATACATTGAACTTTGGGCATGAATTCACAGATCCTGTTATATGTCAGTGCCAAACAACACCTCAATATGTGTTCAGCAACATCTCCTGAGTACAGGGATACCACCCATGTATAGGTTGGTTAGGTTATTTGGGGGTTAAAAGGCCACATTTGAGAGGTGCGCTTTTTGGTTTTCCAACTTGGAATTCTGACGTGCAGAAAACCTGCGCCCATGTCCCATTTGGGACATTTTTGAAGCCAAAAAGTGTATTCTATCCCACAAAACCATATATTTTTGAAAACTAGACACCCTAGGGTATTTAAAATGGTAGTATTTTAACACTTTCCATGCACTAATTATACTACCAGCCTATGTCAATGTTTTGGGTAGTAATTTTTTTTCACATACATTGAACTTTGGGCATGAATTCACAGATCCTGTTATATGTCAGTGCCAAACAACACCTCAATATGTGTTCAGCAACATCTCCTGAGTACAGGGATACCACCCATGTATAGGTTGGTTAGGTTATTTGGGGGTTAAAAGGCCACATTTGAGAGGTGCGCTTTTTGGTTTTCCAACTTGGAATTCTGACGTGCAGAAAACCTGCGCCCATGTCCCATTTGGGACATTTTTGAAGCCAAAAAGTGTATTCTATCCCACAAAACCATATATTTTTGAAAACTAGACACCCTAGGGTATTTAAAATGGTAGTATTTTAACACTTTCCATGCACTAATTATACTACCAGCCTATGTCAATGTTATGGATAGTAATTTTTTTTCACATACATAGTACTTTGGGCATGAATTCACAGATCCTGTTATATGTCAGTGCCAAACAACACCTCAATATGTGTTCAGCAACATCTCCTGAGTACAGGGATACCACACATGTATAGGTTGGTTAGGTTATTTGGGGGTTAAAAGGCCACATTTGAGAGGTGCGCTTTTTGGTTTTCCAACTTGGAATTCTGACGTGCAGAAAACCTGCGCCCATGTCCCATTTGGGACATTTTTGAAGCCAAAAAGTGTATTCTACCCCACAAAACCATATATTTTTGAAAACTAGACACCCTAGGGTATTTCAAATGGTAGTATTTTAACACTTTTCATGCACTAATTCTACCACCAGCCTATGTCAATGTTATGGATAGTAATTTGTTTTTCACATTCATTGTACATCGGGCATGAATTCACAGATCCTATTATGTGTCAGTGCCAAACAACACCTTAATATGTGTTTAGCAACATCTCCTGAGTACAGGGATACCACCCATGTGTAGGTTAGTTAGATTATTTGGGGGCTAAAAGGCCACGTTTAGGGGGGGGTGCATTTCCAACTTGGAATTTTGACATGTAGTCAGCCTGCGCCCATGTTCCATTTGGGACACTTTTGAAGCCTGTCAAAGTATTTTACCCCATAAAACCATATATTTTGGAAAACTAGACATCCTAGGGTATTTAAAATTGTGGTATTTTAACACTTTCCAAGTGCTAATTCTACCACCAACCTATGTCAAAGGGATGGGATGTCATTTTTTCCCCAAACACATTGTAGTTCAGGCAGGAATTTTCAGATTCTGGTATTTGCCACTGCCAACCAACACCTCAATATGTGTTCAGCAACATCTCCTGAGTACAGGGATACCCCCCATGCATAGGTTTGTTGGTTTGTATTGGGTCTAAAATTCCACATTTAGGGGGTGCGCAATTCCAACCTGGAATTTTGACATGTAGTCAGCCTGCGCCCATGTTCCATTTGGAACATTTTTGAAGCCGTCCAATGAATTTTACCCCATCAAACCATATATTTTTGGAAAATAGACATCCTAAGGTATTTCAAATGGTGGTATTTTAATACTGTATAGGTACTAATTCTACCACCAGCCTTTGTAAAAGTTTGTGGTAGTACTTTTTTGGGAGTTTTTTTTCCCACATGCATTGTACTTCAGGCATGAATTCACAGATTCTGGTATTTGTCACTGCCAAACAACAACCCAATATGTGTTCAGCAACATCTCCCGAGTACAGGGATAGCACCCATGCATAGGTTTGTTGGTTTGTTTTTGGCTAGAAGGCAACATTTGTGAGATGCGCATCTCAAAATTCCAACTTGGAATTTTGACATGTAGTCAACCTGCGTCCGTGTCCTTTATGGGATATATCTTTGAAGCCAGCCAATGTAATTTACCCCCACCAAACCATATATTTTTTTATCGGTAGACCCCCATCACTACTTGTGGCAAGGGCTCAGCAGCCACCGATACATCGCTAGATGATGTATCAGAAAGCTGAATAGGGTCAAAATCGAACCCTGAGTCCGCGGCCTCAGAATCAGTGCGTAAGCAGTGATCTCGAGCAAAGAAGGGGTTAATAGCTCTTAGAAGAGCCTATCTAGTACTGTAATACATTACAGTACAAATAAATTAATCCATAAAACAGTGCAGACAGCAAAACATACTGTTGCTGTGCAGGATTACTGCTTACACAGTGATGAATGGCAGGGAAGGGGTTAATACACAGTGAAAGACTTTCATAAAACCTGCTAATTTTATAAAATGTTATTTTATATCACTAATACTGATCTGTCTCTTTCCGTCACAAAAATGTAAGTGAGGAGAGGGAGGCAGATCAATATTTGTGAATATTGATCCGATTAATTTTGATCTGACCAGGGCGAATGGTGAGCTTAATTGAGAAATCACCAAACCGCCTTTGCCACTAATTCGCTGTTACTGATCGCTATGCGCTCAGGCAGCTTAAAAAAAAAAACTCAAATATTTTTACTTTACATGTAATCCCCTAGCGGGTATGTGTAAAAAAAAAAAATAAAAAAAAATATGCAGACAGATAAAAATTGCTTTGGCGTCAATATCATTGCGTAAGCAGTGATCGACGGCAAATAAGGGGTTAATAACTCTTAGAATAGCCTTTTTAGTACTGTAATAAATTACAGTACAAAAAAATTAACCCCTAAAAAATGCACAAACAGCAAAAATAAATGCGCTGATGTGCATGATCACTGCTTATGCAAGATCAGTGGCAGGGAAGGGGTTAAACGCAGGGAATTGCTTTAATAAAAATTTTTTTATTGTTTTATTATTTGTGTGTTGTGTATTTATTGTTTTTTTTTAACTTTTACTTACTTTTAGAACTTTGATCTGTCTCTCTCCCTCACTAAAAAAAATGTGAGGAGAGGGAGACAGATCATAACTGGTCAGATCAATATAGAGTTAATATTGATCTGACCAGTCAGTGGGGATGTTCAGGAGAGCATCCCCACTGCCTGTCAGTGTGCCTGGCAGTCACTGATTGCCTCTGTGAAGAGGCAATCGTGTGACAGCCAGAGAGCACAGGAAGCAGGTACTTCCTGCCTCCTGTGCTCTTGCCCTTAGAAGGGCAGCGCCATCTTGGTCACTTAGTGACCAAGATCGTGCATTTTTTTTTTGTGTTCCTGATTGCCTCGACTTGCGAGGCAATCAGAAACACTTTCTGAGCATAGGAAGCGAAAGATTCGCTTCCTATGCTCATTTTTTAAATGCCCGCGTTTTAAAGGCACTGTGCCTTTAAAACCGGCATTTCGATCGCTCTCCGGAGCGATCGAAATGCCGACGGGCATTTTTTTTAGCATTGTACGATGCTTCCACACGGAAGCATCGTTACAATGCCCTTAGAGCACTGAAAGCGGAAAAACTCCGCTTTCAGTGCTCGTTTTGACACAGGACGGACTAGGTCCGTCCTGTGTCACTAACGCCTCGGCACACAGGACGGACCTAGTCCGTCCTGTGTCGCCAAGGGGTTAAGGACGTATATATACGTCCTCCGTTTTCATGTAGAGTTGCGCTTCTTAGCGCAACACTACATGCCTGTAGCTATTTCCAGAGGCTGCTTCGGATTGGCTCAGCGATCAGATTGGACATCTCCACTTTAAAAAGTAAAATGTAGGTCTTAGAAATTGCACTGCACACTGCCCATACCAAGCAACCAAAAATATCAGATACCACGGCTCTGGAGACCGTATCAGAGAAGGGCTACTAAACTGGTTCATGGGTTGAAGGATAAAACTTACCAGGAAAGGTTAAAGCATCTTAACATGTATAGCTTGGAGGAAAGATGTAATAGGGGGGATATGATAGAAACATTTAAATACATGAAGGAAATCAACACAGTAAAGGTTGAGAATATATTTAAAAGAAGAAAAACTACCACAACTAGAGGACATAGTCGTAAATTGGAAGGGCAACGATTTAAAAGTAATATCAAGTATTACTTTAATGAGAGGGTAGTAGATGTATGGAATAGCCTTCCAGTGGAAGTGATAAAGGGAAACACAGTCAAGGATTTCAAGCATACATGGGATAGGCACAATGCTATCCTAGCTATAAGATAGGGAACTATAAAGTATAATTAAAAGAAAATTGGGCAGACTAGATGGACCGAATAGTTCTTATCTGCCGACACATTCCATGTTTCCATGGGGATCCCGCCTATTTACCCAAGAATCAGAGGACAGGATTCTGGAATAATACATGCGGAATGTCTCTGGACAGACAAGCGTTCCATAAGTTGGACTCTGCTGAACTTGTTCACAGTAGTGTTAATTATATCTTGTTGTTTCCTATGGATTTCATCAACTTGTTGTTGCTACCTACATTTGAGATTGGATGGAATTCTATACTGCAGTTGGATGAGCAGCAAACACTGGGATGTTTATGGACTAATTGATCTCTTTTCACTCTCTCTTTTTATCATTTTTTCCACTTTTTTATTGCTGTGTGTGCCTGATTCATGAGGATATAATGACTAGTATTGACCTGCCTCAGTCTATAGGCTATTCCATATTTTATTTGTTGTTAATCAGGAAATCTTAATTTCAGAATCATGAGGATGTTAATTTTACTATGGTAAATTTAGTGATGCAATCTGATATTTCTGACCGTATCAATTTGTTTTTATGATCTGTCTATTTCAGCTTCCCTTAGAGGTTGTCACTACAACACTGGATTAAGCGGTGGCAAAATAATTACTGGCCAATAGACTGTTTACTTAATTTTTTTATATGATATTATAATGTTGCACTGGAAAATAGTTATTTTGTCTCATGGTGTGATAAATGCTGTATATTTCTAGATGCTTAAACCAAAATAATTAGTTTGCTGGAATATCTTATGTTATAACTGTCACTTTATTGTATGTTCTAGTTAAAGTTTGGATTGTCTTTACTATACTGTACAGTTAACCTACTTGTTAAAAAAACAACAACTTCCAAATATTCTATGTAATGAAATTATAAATGAAATAGTAAACATTTACAAAATATTTAAAACCGAATAGTCAACAGTAAATTAATTTGTTGTCTCCACCTGGGTGCTCTCAGTGAACTCATGATAAACATGGTGATAGGCAGGGGCCTTGCTAGGTCTCCAAAAGACCCGGGGCTGGAGCCCGTGATAGATTTGATAGAAGTGGAGTAAAAAAGCTCACATTCTTAGGCGGCATACAGACTGATATAATTGATGCCAATGAACAATAGGTTTATATGGGTATATATTAGGGCTCAACACATCCTGGGCACCAGCAAATTATACCTGGCGCCTGGTTATTGTTGTCCCTGCATGGTGCTGCTCAGCAGGGCTAGAAAAAACAGCAGGGCACAGACCAGGCTAGAATGAGGTATAGCAGCCAGGAGGGGGACATATTGATAGTTGCACTTTTTTTTTTATCGTAAACAACAACAAAATTGCTGACTTGTGTGTAAGTGTATGTGACTGACAGTGTGTGTATATGACTGACTCCATGTGTGTGTGTGACTGTGTTTATGTGACTGACTGTGTGTCTGCCTGTGATCGACTCTATGTGTCTGTGACTGACTGTATGTGTTTGTCTGTCTGTTACTGACTATATGTGTGTGTGTGTCTGTCTGTGTGACTGACTGTATGTTTGCCTGTGACCGACTGTATGTGTGTGTCTGTCTGTGACTGACTCCACAGCAATAAAACTCACAGTAATGTGCAGTGTGTGAGTGTATCACAGTCTCAACAGCAATAAAACTCACAGTAATGTGCAGTGTGTGAGTATATCACACACTCATGCTGCACATTACTGTACCACAGCACAAAAAAAACTTGCATTACTCAAAGTTACACTTATACACATAAATACACAGCCACAAATACACACACATACACGTGCAGCCACACATACACAAACACCCTTACACACACCAACTTACATGACACACACACTTGTATGTGAGCAAATTTCCATGATTTCAAAATAACGGAGCATACAACATTTTGTGTACATTGCATACACCATTTACCAGACTTTGAGAAAAAAAAAGTAGACCAACAGTCTCATAATATGCCATAATATAGGGGATATCACACACACCCCACAAAGACACCCACCCTTACACCCCCCCACATAGATACCCTTAGATAGACAACCTTACACTCTTACACACACACACACATCCAGACACCCTTACACACAGACAAGCCTTATACACACACACAGATATTCTGCTACGCAGACACGTGTGTAAACCTGCAACTCTCACACGCACTTCATAAATATATATATTTTTTAATAAAAAAGGGTCAAAAACCTGGGGAGAATAGGCTGAGGTATGAAGGTATGCTCCTTCTACCAAGCTCATAAAAGAGAGAAGTGCAGGGAATTGAGATGGAAATTTAACCGAATGGGAGAATTTTTCCAATTCTGCTACTTTAGCCTTAATTTTGAAATTCCCATCTCACATCCTTGCAATTCTCTCTTTCATTAGTAAAGCCCATAATATAATGAGCAGCACATTCATTCATAATGTATGAGTTTAATACTATAACGAGGTACATGGGATGTTTAATGCCATGTGTATGGACTCATTTCCATGAATATAAAGTCTATATATAAAGATGAATCACTTATTTATATTGAATGTGATAATCAAGTGTGAAAATAAAAATAATGAGATCAACATGAGATCAACAGCATTGTTTCACATTTGATTATCACATTCTATATGAATAATAGTAATTAATCACATTTTCTCCTAGTAATCTCACTGGGATTCACACTCACACTTTCACTCTCACACACTTACACTTCGCCACTCACATATCCTCATAATTCTGCCACTCATGCTTACACTCACTCACACTCTCTTCCAAACACTCACACTCTGCCACTCACACACACACCACTTACATTCTGCCACTAACACACACACACCACTTACATTCTGCCACTCACACACATAACTCTGCCACTCACACACATAACTCTGCCACTCACGCTTAGACTCACTCACACACACTTACTCTCTTCCAAACACTCACACCCACTTACACTCTGCCACTCACATATATACATAGGGTTGCCACCTGGCCGGTATTTTCCCAGCAGGCCGGTAACAAATTGGCATCAGGCCAATGTTGGAGACAGTACTAAGGCCGGTATTTTTTTTTAAGAAAAGGTGGCACCCTATATATATACACATAACTCTGCCACTCACACACACACACTTACTCTCTTCCACACACTCTAACTCTGCCACTCACACCCACTTACACTCTGCCACTCACACCCACTTACACTCTGCCACTCACACCCACTTACATACATACACATGCACACTCATAAATATATACATAATGGTATCTAATGAAAGCCCTTCTTATGACGATAAAAACAACATATAATTTGTGTGGGTACATTATCAGAGAAAGAAGAAAATTGCAGCTAAACACAAACACCCCAGAAATGTCAAAACAGCCATTGTCACCAAGGGAAAGTCAAGGTGAAAATGTCTTGTCACTAAGGGGTTAACATCTTGATTTCTTAGGGGTTTAAAAAAATAGTTTAAGACACATTTCCCAAAGTAACCACAAAGAAGGCATGATTCTTACCATAGATGATTTATTTGAGTTCTGCTCTGTTTCACACGAAGTGGAAGGGAGGCCGAGGGGTTTCACAGCAGCTACTGCCAAGCTATCTTGGCCTTTCCTTTTTATTGTACTTTTGGTTGGAACAAGTGGTCCTACATTTCTTTTTGGTTTTCCTGTAAACATAAAATATGGGTAAGTTGCTATAACACACAGCACCAAAATAAAATAAGTATCAATTCCATTCCTACAACAAAGAAATCTAAGAAATTAGTCCTTTCTAATACATTTTAAAGGGACACTCCAGGCAGCTAACTTTGATTCATCTGTTAGAAAGAGTTTTGTTCCTCTTTAAAGTATTTTTTTTACCTTTATGAAAAAGCTATAGCTTTAAGAATGTTTTCAACTATGTTTTGTGTGGATGCACACCAATCTGACTTTCTGGTCATTGTAAATAGGTTTTGTTATATTTCTGCAATTATCAAATAAGACACAAGTTGTCTGACATGTCTCACATGGTCTTCAAAAACACAAACAATAAGTGTAAAGATTTTTGAGCATAACAAGCATTTAGTTAATATTCATCTTAACCTCCCACCTCATACCTTTTATTTTGTTCTCATGAACATCAATAGTGGGTTTTCTGGCTAGTGTGATCAAACCAGGTTTTGCATTTTCAAGAGTGTGTGTTGTAGATACATTCCCTGCAGGTTTAATCTCCATGTCAGGTGCTATTGTTGGGCTGGTCTCCATTTTCTGATAGTCTTGTAAGTGCTTTGGAGATACAAGGGCATGTGTTTTTTTAGTAATCCCATAACAGGTCTGTACATGACAAGAAGTATGAAGATAAAATCAAGGAGTGACTATAAAGATAAAAAATAAACGCTATATTAAAATAAAAATTGTAAAAAATGACATATGACTAATGTATATTCTCACCTTGCCAGAGCTCATTTCAGGATCAGTTGGAATGGCAGATGTGCTTTGCTCTGTTGGTCCTTGGTCAGAATTTATATTCACAGTCACTATACGGAATAAATCCAAACATACAAATTTCTTTAGTAGCAATTCAGAAGAATAGTCAATATGCCTTCAAAAAAAGGTCTGGATTTTTTTTTTTTTAAAGTAGAATTTTCACAGGGCTATAAATAATAGAATAAACATTAATATTTTATAGCTTCTTGACCCAAGGAGAAATCAGATTGCCTTTTGGAGTCGAGAAGGAATTTTACCTCCTGAGTGGCAAAATTCAAAAATAACTTAATTCAGGGTTTTATTTTTCCTTCTTTTGGATCAAATGCAGGAATGATGGGAAAAAGGGTTACACTTGATCGACTTAGGTCTTTTTTTCAACCTAAATTACTGTTACGATTCAAAACTAAAGCATTATTTACGACTACTTTCAAAGGTAAATGTTTGACGTAATTGTGGCAAACAAAGCACTCAATGTTTTACCTGGACATTTTAAGATTAGCAAATCTCTTTTGTTGTTGGATGGCATCTGAGGTTTAGAAGTAACCTCTTCTGCTTGTGGTTTCACAGCCTGCTGGAGTCTAAGTGCTTTCTCCCTTCTGATTTCTTCTAGGGTTTTTACGCGTATATGTGCGATGGGCTGTGATTTTCCTGTTATGTCCTTCACATTTAAAGGTACTTTGATATTCCCTTTAGTGTTAGTCTGGACTTCAAACTTCTTTGTTTCGTCTACATCCAAAACTTTGGGCGTTTCATTATCACAAACTACGACTGCCTTTATCTGATCTTCAGTCTTCTTTTTTTTGTACTCTTTACTTTCATCCTTCTGTGCTCCATCTTTGATTTTCCGCAGCCTTTTTTCTGCTTGTATTTCAGAGAAGGTCTTAATGTAAGGTGTACAAGATGATTTGGAGGATGCGTCTTTTTGTATACAACGAACGTTCTCACTATTTCGAGGTAGTGCAGTAGTATCCTGCTTGAGGTTGGCTTTTTCCTTTCGGATCTCTTTAAGCGTCTTGATGCGAAACTCCGATGTTGGATTGGCAGCTCCTTCTGCATAATGTAAACATGACACTAATGATGCTTTCACCATGTTAATTCAAGGCCTACTAATGAACATTGTAATTATTAAATTAAGCTATATTTGTACAGTCACATCTGGTGTGGAATAGCCTTTTTTTGAACCATATATGCTTAAATTCTAGATCAGAATGACATGACTGGCACTACAAGACTGGGAACGAGTATCAAAGACTAGTGGCATGTTTTATGGATATAAGTTGAATATACGTTTCAAACAAATGGTTTAATCTTTTAAAAACCCACAATCCCTGATTAATATTGCTTCATAGTAGAGGAAACAATGTAACAAATGAAATCCACCATGTACATGTATTGTAAGTACATGCCTAAACAATTCAGCCCTAGTTTCTAAATTGCTAAAAAGGTATTTACTAATATGACAATACCGGTTTCTGCACTGTTCTCTTCTGCAGGTAAACCAAGACGATCCTTTACCGACATAGGAATGTGACCTGCATCAACAAAAAAAGGGAAACTGATGAGGCTTACACCAGCAATTGAATAACCCATGGAACTGCAGCTGTTGTGTTAAAAAGATTTCATATGATGTACAGCCAGTCACTGGCAGACTGAGTAGTATCATGTGAAATGTAGTCTCAGCCCTTGACTATATTTTCATATTGCACCTGTTAGGAGCCAACTAATAATACTGACAACATTATTCCCAAGTATATCTAGGTGAAATAAATAAAAAAAACAGATCATCAGAATTTTGCATTTGTAAGAAACGATTTAGGTACATAACATTGCTATCGTATAAATCAATAATACACATTTGGTCGAGGGGGACATTAACCCCATCCCGACCTTATGACGAGTCAACTCGTCATAAGAGCCGCCGCATTAGCGACCTTATGACGAGTTAACTCGTCATGCAGTCTAGCCGGCGGTGCGCTCCGTGGGCATCGCCAGCTAGTCTGCAACGGGTCCAGGACTAAGCCTCGCACCCGAGGCAAAGCTCCTGGACCCGATCGGTGCATTTCCGGGCATGTGATCGCGGTGATAACGTGATCACCGCGATAAAATGCAAATTAGATGGCAAAGTCAGTGTGTTCACACACTGACTTTGCCTCTAATTCACTCTCTGTGCTTCACATTCTTATAGTGAAGCACAGAGAGTGACCTGTAAGTAAAAAAAAATTAATTACATACACAGAGGTTTAAAAAAAAAAAAAAAAAATTAACCCTTTCATTGCTGATCACAGTTTTTAACTGTGATCAGTTTCCTTCCACTTTATGGCCCTCATTTAGTTTTTTTTTAACAGATTTTTTTATTTTTAAAATTTTTAAAGTTTTTTTTAATAAATAAAAGGTAATTTTAATATATTTATTTAATAAAATGTAACCCCTGCATGCCTGTTGCATGATTTTTACTGATCTGACATCGCACTCTTCAGAGTTTTTTTCTGTCTTTTTTGTTATGGGGGGTTTGGGAACCAATATTTTTCTTTTTTATTAGTTAGTTAATTAGGGGGGATAAGTGGGTTAGTGTTGCACTAGTTATGTAGCTTATTATTGGGAAAATAATGGGGAAAAACTTTTTTTTCCTCAAAAATTTCCTCTTTTATATGTATTTTTTAATACTAAAATGTAAATCATTTTTATGTATAGGGTATCACAAGAAAGCTCTAACTGTCCTTTAAAAAACAACATATAACTTGTATGGGTACGTTAAATGAGAGAGAGGAAAATTATGTTTCAAAAACCGCGTATTAAAAATTAAAAAAAGCTCTGGTCCTTGGCCCAGGAAAATCCCTGGTCCTTAAAGGGTTAATAATAATAAGGCAATACAAATAAACATCTAATTTATGTCTGAGCTACAATATTCTTACTCTGTGAAACAAAACACTGGACACAGAAGCATGCTTCAAGTGGAAATAAAACCTCTCTCTCTATACATACGGTATATTTGGCTATAGAGATATGGTTTTTGGACCTCTCATTCACATGATGAATACAATTTAGTAAATTTAAAACATATGATCATCTTGAAAGATACATTTCACCCTCAGCTAAAGGTGTGAAGATTGAAAGGTCATTAAGGAGGTTATACTGTCCACTGACAAACTCAGAAAGCATTCTATTAATTTCATGTTTTTGTTTACTCCCACAAAGAGGATAGACCAGCGATGGCGAACCTATGGCATGTGTGCCAAAACTGGCATGCCAAGCCTTCTGTTGTTGCACACAGCCGGTTGCTGGAGCAGAGAGCTGACATCACAGGTGGATTGCATGCCATCGCACCATTGAAGTTAAGCACTAGGTGCCAGGTTAATTCCCGGCGCTAAGTGAACAGTCACTGCAGGTTCTCTTGACTGCTGGGATAAGTCCTGGGTGCAAATCTGGGTGCTGGGGTAAGTCCTGGCAGGGCCGGCGCTACCGTAAGGCAGCACAGGCAGCCCCAAGGGGGGGGGGGGGGGGGGCGGGAAAATGACCCGCTTCCCCAGGCCCGTTTACTTACCTTCTTGTTGCTGTCCCCCGGTGCAGGTCCGTGGCTGTGAGGGAAGCGTTGTGCACTCCCCTCCAGCCACGCGAATCAATAAAGTTTGTTTTAAAAAAAAGTTTATTGAATGCGCCCGGCTGGAGGGGAGCACACAACGCTTTCCCTCACAGCCACGGACCTGCACCGGGAGACAGCAGTAAGGAGGTAAGTACTGGGGTCTAGGGAAGGGGGTAGGAGGGTGGCATAACTAGCATACTGAGGGGCATTATCCTGGTATATTAACTGGCTATATCCTGTCATATTAAGTGGCAATACCCTGGCATATTAATTGGCAATACCCTGGCATATTAATTGGCATTATCCTGGCATATTAAGTGGCAATACCGTGGCATATTAATTGGCAATACCCTGGCATATTAATTGGCGTTATCCTGGCATATTAAGTGGCAATACCCTGGCATATTAAGTGGCAATACCCTGGCATATTAATTGGCATTATCCTGGTATATTAAGTGGCAATACCCTGGCATATTAAGTGGCAATACCCTGGCATATTAAGTGGCAATACCCTGGCATATTAATTGGCATTATCCTGGCATATTAAGTGGCAATACCCTGGCATAATTATTGGCAATACCCTGCATATTAAGTGGCAATACCCTGACATTTTAATTGGCAATATCCTGGCATATTGGGAATATCCTGGCATATAGTGGCAATACCCTAGTATATTAAGTGGCATTATCCTGGCATATTAAGTGGCAATACCCTGGCATAATTATTGGCAATACCCTGGCATATTAAGTGGCAATACCCTGGCATATTAATTAGCAATATCCTGGCATATTGGGAATATCCTGGCATATTAAGTGGCAATACCCTGGCATAATTATTGGCAATACCCTGGCATATTAAGTGGCAATACCCTGGCATATTAATTGACAATATCCTGGCATATTAAGTGGCAATATCTTGGCATATTAAGTGGCAATACCCTGGCATTTTAAGTGGCAATATCCTGGCATATTAAGTGGAAATACCCTGGCATATTAAGTGGAAATATCCTAGCATATTAAGTGGCAATACCCTGGCATATTAAGTGGCAATACCCTGGCATAATTATTGGCAATACTTTGGCACATTAAGTGGCAATATCCTGGCATATTGGGAATATCCTGGCATATTAAGTGGTATTATCCTGGCATATTAAGTGGCAATACCCTGGCATATTAATTGGCAATATCCTGGCATTTTAAATTGGCAATATCCTGGCATATTGGGAATATCCTGGCATATTAAGTGGAAATATCCTAGCATATTAAGTGGCAATATCCTGGCATATTAAGTGGCATTATCCTGGCATATTAAGTGGCATTATCCTGGCATATTAAGTGGTATTATCCTGGCATATTAAGTGGCAATATCCTGGCATATTAAGTGGTATTATCCTGGCATATTAAGTGGTATTATCCTGGCATATTAAGTGGCAATACCCTGGCATATTAATTGACAATACCCTGGCATATTAAGTGGCAATACCCTGGCATTTTAATTGGCAATATCCTGGCATATTGGGAATATCCTAGCATATTAAGTGGCAATACCCTGGCATATTAATTGGCAATACTCTGGCATATTAAGTGGCAATATCCTGGCATATTAAGTGGTATTATCCTGGCATATTAAGTGGCAATACCCTGGCATATTAAGTGGCAATACCCTGGCATATTAATTGGCAATACCCTGGCATATTAAGTGGCAATATCCTGGCATATTAAGTGGCAATCCCCTGGCATAATTATTGGCGATACCTTGGCATATTAAGTGGCAATACCCTGGCATATTAATTGGCAATATCATGACATATTAATTGACAATACCCTGGTATATTAAGTGGCAATACCCTGGCATATTAAGTGGCAAAATCCTGACATACTGAGGGGCAAAATCCTGGCATATTAAATGGCATATTGAGTGGCTAAATACTGGCATACTGAGTGGCAAAATGGTGTGTCTCAGGTTATGTGTGTCACTGTGTAAGTGGTAAGGGTGTGTGTAAGTGTGTCACTTTCTGTGTAAGGGTGTGTGTCACTGTCAGTGTAAGGGTGTGTGTGTGTAAGTGTGTCACTTTCTGTGTAAGGGTGTGTGTCACTGTCAGTGTAAGGGTGTGTGTGTGTAAGTGTGTCACTTTCTGTGTAAGGGTGTGTGTCACTGTCAGTGTAAGGGTGTGTCAGTGTAAGGGTGTGTCTGTGTCTGTGTAAGTGGTAAGTGTGTCTCTGTGTGACTGCAAGGGTGTCTTTGTGTTTAAGGGTTTCAATGTGTGTTAGGGTGTCAATGTGTGACAAGTTGCATGCAAGTTGAATATTTAGATGTATTTATTTTCCACACTATACATTATACTTTTATATATATAAAATATATGGAGGGTTGGTAGTATGGGAGTCGTGGCTGGTTAGAGGAGGGGGGCACCAAAATGCACCTTCGCCTGTGTAGACGAAAATCCTTGCACCGGCCCTGAGTCCTGGGTGCAAGTCCTGAGTACAAATCTTCTTTATTTATATAGTATGGCTTACAACGGAGCCTATAATGTTTGTTTTAAAGAAGTGGCACTGCATATCTGCAATAAAGAAAATTGGGCACTCAGGTCAAATAATGTTCACCATCACTGGAATAGACCTTTTGACCTAAATGATATAGAAGCAATACAGGCCTTACAAGTACCTCTCTTTGAAAGAGCCTCAGTCTTTTTTGTGGATGGTGCAATTCTTTTCCCAAGTCTCTCAGATAGACTTTTTTTCACAGAGGGACTCTTTTCTTCAGAAACAGCTATGGGAAAATACAATAAATATATGACAAGTAGTTACATAACAATGTAATGTAAGGTAACTTATGTAAATTTAACTTCATCAAAGCTACAATGCACTCTCGAAACACGGAATGGTGTTTGAAAACAGATGAAATGGTACTGTAAAGCCAAAATGTACAGAACGCAGTAGCAAAAGATGGACTCTTAAATAATGCTCATTGTTCCAGTGTATACTATTCTGCTCTCTGAGTATATGGAACTGTGTTGTGGTACTGTAAGCTTTCGTGGGTTCCCATACACCATATCTAAAAATATACAAATTTAGAGCAGCTCTGACATTTCTGCATGGATATTCTCGGCAATACCAGTAATAAAACGCCCCCCCCCCCCCCCCCCCAAAAAAAAAACGAAACAAAAAATTATGGTTTTAAAAACTACCACCCACAATGCCCAACATTGCTAAAACAGTATTAACATGCAGTATTCCAAATCCAAAATACTGGCTATGAGATCATGTCAGACTTAAATACACAACAGTATAGTAAATTTCATTAGTACTTAAAACAGTCGAAGGAGAACAAACATCAATTACCATGAGGATTATAGTTTCTGTCTTCTGTGCGCTTCCCCAATCTCTGAGCCAGACTCAAACCCACCCTGCACTTATCTGCTGAAGGTGGGAACAAGGGTAAAAAAAAAAAAATAAGTTTGTGGACAGTTGGCACTATAGTAAACTACAACAATTGGCTCTAATAATAATAGCATTTTTTTATGAATTGACAAAAAAATTGGCATTTCTCCAAATGCAAGCAGAAGTGAAGTTAAAGTATTTACCATTTATTGAGGAAAATGTGATTGTTCGACCAACTGGTAGAGCCATTTCTGAAAGACCCCCATGGTAGGGAACAACTATATCATCTGCATTACAAAAAGCAGACAGTGTAACTAACTCATATAATCAGATGTTAGAATCGTATGTTATTTTAAATATGAATTCACAGTTATAAAACAAATAAATTATACATTGGTAACGAAAGGAAACCTAAAAATCGTAATGTCAAGAAATGTTTGCTATAAAAAAACAAAACCTTTTTGCATTCCTGCATAGCTCTCATCCAAACCGAAAAACCTACATGTACAAAAAGACTATAAATACAAATAAAGATAACTAAAAAGACAAATAACACTCAAATGTCAAATATAGTTACAGGATATTTGTATGTATTTCTATTCAACGTTTGCTTATAGATCAATATCCCTAATCCACATCTCTGTTAAATTATTCTCATCAATAGATTGCGATGCACACCTTAATAGAGGCTGGGAACAAAGTAGGCCTAGGGCCTGACTGTATCCCCCACATATTGGCAAGCAGCTAGCAGGGCATTATTCATAGAACAGCATGAAGGTGGACCACTCCATCTAGAAAATGGCCCACCTTTTACATGCATTTTAAAGCTACAGAATTATAAAAAGGTATACATTTAGCAAAATATTTTATATAATGTTATTTGCAATTGGTGCATACTAATATTGCACAGGACAATAAAAAACCCCTAACCTCAAAATAGCACAAGTGAAAAAATAAGTGGCTCTAGTATGAGGATAAACGGGCATGCACATTTTACGGTGCGTGTCCATTTATCCTATAACCGTCACCGACAATCATTACGGTTGTCGGAGACAGTGTCTCACTGTGTTTTTACATTCTTTTACGTGATGCACACTTACCTAGCAATATTTTTTGGGATACTATAGGAGGAACTGCCCCTTTTGAGTTCCCTATCAATGTATGAATTTTATATTCTGCAGGGTAGCATGTAAACATTATGCATCTCAATAAAATGACGGAGCATTATATACATAAGCATGTAATAAGAAGGAAGATCAGCTAAGGTAAGAATTGTTCAGTTTAATTGCAAGAACATAGTAGAAATTCAGAAAGTATGTTTGAAAGGAATGTTTACAAAACAGTGGAAATATTTTTTTTTTTGCTTTATGTGAGCCTTTAAACCCACTTATTTACCTCCAACATCTTCGATCTTCACACGTTGCGCATGCTCTTGCGCTTTATGTTTTTTGGACTTGATTTCTTCCGGGGTTTTAATGGCATAGTTTAAACCTTCACCTGCATGATAGAGAAATAAATCCCAATGTGGTTAAGAGCCCTAGTTAAATATGATTTTATAGCATCTCTAAAAATATTAAAATACCTATTGTTGAACCCGTCTGGTCCAGGTGTTTAGTTTGGTTTCAATTTATCTATTGCTCTAGCCACTTCTGCCTCTTCAATAGGTAAATTTAATACTTGTAGCCGATCTTTAGAAATCTTAGGTAAATTCGTACTGTGTAGATATGGTTTTATTGAAGAGTCTGAGATTTCATATGTGAGATTATATAAAGATTGATAATACTTTTTAAAAGCTTCCACAATCTTTTTGGGAATCAGGACATCCTTATCACCTTCCTTGATTTTCATTATTACCCGATTTGTCTTATTTTTATTTTGTTTGACATTTACTTTTTCAGCCCTATTTCCCTTAACATATCAGTTTCTTTTTAATGCCTCCATTACCCCGCTTGCCTTTCTAATTAAATGTTCATTAATTTGATATTCAATTTCAATTTATCTTTTGTGTTACATTTTTTTCAAGATTTTCCTTATTCTGTCTATTAAGGTTAAGCTAAAGAAATATATAAATCTGCCAATTCACTTGGACCGCTTTGTCTCTCCTTAGCATCCAGTGCAATCGGCTGTTTCCTTATTGTATTCTTAAAGGCACACAAGACCATTTTTGCCGAAACCTCAGAATCTCTGTTCTCTTGAAAAAACAGGTCAATGGAGGCCTTAATATTCTCTATGTTATTATTCTTAGTAAGTAAATAATCCTTCAATCTCCAGTCCGGCCTAGCCTTCCTGTAGTTATCTTTCACATCTATTATTCTCTAGAATAATAATTTTGTTCACTTTTTGTTATATCTCAATCCGCACAAATAATTTTTTTATTCTAGAAAAAGCTGTGTGAATTTTAAAAAAACAGGTGTAGTCTTTTTCGGATGGTATACCCCAGTAGTATCTTCCACAAGGCACTCGCCTAGGGTGACACTTTGCCAGAGGGTGTTTCATTTTCATTCCCTCCCCCACAGTTCAGCAAGGTTTAGCTCCTTCCAATTAATCAGGGTGATGGGGGCATGAAATGAACGTCGTGGGGGTATGTAATGAGGGTGATGGTGGCATGTAATGGGGAAATTGGGCATTTAATGTGTATGCACTGTGGGTGATGGGGCATGTCATGGGTGTGTAAAGTGGGTGATGGGGCATGTCGTAGGTGGGCAACATGGGTGATGGGGCATGTCATAGGTGGGCAACGTGGGTGGGTGTTGCCCGAATTATGTCTGCCTAGGGCAGCACAAAACCAAGATACACCACTGGTATACCCCTCCATATGTCCATCAGTTCATATCTACTAATGTGCTCTCTTAATCTCCTTGATGTACTATATATCCTCTTATCCAAGCAGCCTTGGTTTGCTGTTTTTTGTCAATTTGGGGATCCATAATACAGTTAAAATCTTCCATTATTATTGCTGTTCCTTTCCTGACTTTTTCTAACTTGGACACTATTTTATGGATAAATTTTATTGGTGAAACATTCGGAGCATACAAATTTACTAGGGTGTATATTACATTATCAGTTTCACAAACCGGATGATAAATCTACTCTCTGGGTCTGTTTCTTAGTGAATTATCCTTAGGGCCAATCTAGCTGAGAACAGGAATGCCACACCCATTTTTTTATTATTATTCTTAAGAGACGCATTAATTATTGTTGGGAAGCATGATGACTTTTTTAGTTTCCACTTGCCTCCAATTTGTCTCCTGTAAGGCCTTTTATCTGGTGAATTTATCCCTCTAGCATTAACAATAACGACTGTAATGATCAGCTATGGTACCTATCTTTTATGTCTTTTACCAATCCAAAAAATACAATATGTAGAAGTTCGCCTCAGCGCCTGCAAGGGGGGGGGGGCGCTTCGGGGGAAGGGTAAGTAGGGACGTTGGCATGATAAGGCTCACAGATGATGATGGGCATGATAAGGCTCACAGATGATGATGGGCATGATAAGGCTCACAGATGATGATGGGCATGATAAGGCTCACAGATGATGATGGGCATGATAAGGCTCACAGATGATGATGGGCATGATAAGGCTCACAGATGATGATGGGCATGATAAGGCTCACAGATGATGATGGGCATGATAAGGCTCACAGATGATGATGGGCATGATAAGGCTCACAGATGATGATGGGCATGATAAGATTTAAAGGTGATGATGGGCATGATAAGACTCACAGGTGATGATGGGCATGATAAGATTTAAAGGTGATGATGGGCATGATAAGACTCACAGGTGATGATGGGCATGATAAGAATCACAGATGATGATGGGCATGATACGACTGACAAATTAATGGGTGCAAGAAATATAGGGTGACTTTAATTTCTTACATGGGCAGAATAATGTAATTAATAAGTAATGATGGTCTGTGACTTTTGTAAGAGGCACAGACAAACCTGGAACGCAAGTGCCCCTCATCCTTGCAATGAGATATAGCAGCAGGGAAGGGGGACATATTGATCTACATTTTTTGTTTTTGTTTTTAAGATTAAAAAAAAAACGCTCACTTTTATGTGTGTATGTATGAGTGTATGTGACAGACTATATGTATGAGTGTGTGTGACAGACTATGTATGTATAAGTGTATGTGACAGACTATGTATGAGTGTGTGTGTCTATGTGACAGACTGTATGTATGTATAAGTTTATGTGACAGACTATGTATGAGTGTATGTGTCTATGTGACTGACTGTATGTATGAGTGTGTATGTGACGTATGTGTGTCTGTATATGACTGCATGTGATTGTGTGTATGTGCTGTTGTCTGGCTCCTAGATTTTTTTGCTGGCTCCTAAAAATCAGTTAAGTTTGTCAAGCCCTGGTGCAACTAGTTGGAAATATTTAATATTTTTCAGTTTTTTGTGGTCAGAGACTTAATATTTGTTTGCTGAGAGGGTGGTGGGTGCATGAAATGGCAAATGATTTAGCTAAACTAGAAAAATGGTCAGAGCAGTGGCAACTGGCATTTAATGTGGACAAGTGCAAGATTATGCACCTTGGGCGTAAAAACCCAAAAGCAGAATATAGACTATTTGGTACAGTCTTAACCTCAACATCTGAGGAAAGGGATTTAGGAGTAATAATTTCAGAGGACTTGAAGGTAGGTAGGCAATGCAATAGAGCAGCAGGAAATGCTAGCAGAATGCTTGGTTGCATAGGGAGAGGTATTAGCAGTAGGAAGAGGGAAGTGCTCATGCCATTGTACAGAGCACTGGTGAGACCTCACTTGGAGTATTGTACGCAGTACTGGAGACCGTATCTCCAGAAGGATATTGATACTTTGGAGAGAGTTCAGAGAAGGGCTACTAAACTGGTTCATGGGTTGAAGGATAAAACTTACCAGGAAAGGTTAAAGCATCTTAACATGTATAGCTTGGAGGAAAGACGTAACAGGGGGGATATGATAGAAACATTTAAATACATAAAGGGAATCAACACAGTAAAGGAAGAGAGTATATTTAAAAGAAGAAAAACTACCACAACTAGAGGACATAGTCTTAAATTAGAGGGGCAACGATTTAAAAGTAATATCAGGAAGTATTACTTTACTGAGAGGGTAGTGGATGTATGGAATAGCCTGCCAGCAGAAGTGGTAGAGGTAAACACAGTCAAGGATTTTAAGCATGCGTGGGATAGACACAAGGCTATCCTAGCTATAAGACCGGGAACGGGGGACTAATAAAAGTACTCCAAAAAAAAAATTGGGCAGACTAGATGGACCGAATTGTTCTTATCTGCCGACACATTCTATGTTTCTATGTTTCTATGGAATAGTCTTCCAGTAGAAGTGGTAGAGGTTAATACAGTAAAGGAGTATAAGCATAAGGCTATTTTAGATATAAGATGAAGCCAGGGATTAATGGAGGTATTACTTTCTGAGAGGGTAGTGGATGCATGGAATAGCCTTCCAGCAGAAATGGTAGAGGTTAATACAGTGGAGGTCAGAAACTTAGTATTACTTTACTGAGAGGGTAGTGGGTGCATGGAATAACCTTCCAGCAGTAGTGGTAAACACAGTGAAGGACTTTAAGCATGCATGGGAGAAGCATAAGACTATCCTAGATATAAGATAAGGACAGGCACTAAATAAAGTATTAATTTACTGAGAGGGTAGTGGATGCATGGAATAGTCTTCTAGTAGAAGTGGTAGAGGTTAACACAGTAAATGAGTTTAAGCATGCATGGGATCGGTATAAGGTTATCCTAGATATAAGATAAGGCCAGGGACTAATGAAAGTATTACTTTACTGAGAGGGTAGTGGATACATGGAATGGCCTTGCAGCAGAAGTGGTAGGTTTATACTAAAGTTTGTTTTAGGGTGTACACACAGCTCTCTTTATATTTCATGTAAAAGTGATTAAATGCACCTGCTTGATGTAGATGTTGTGCTGTGAATGTATCTGTTGTATACCAAGGATGCTGGTAATGCTGGTGGAAACTTGGTGATATAATCTACACTGTGACAATAAGGTGGAGTTACATTATGCTAATTATGCTGAGTGGGTGGAGCTTTGAACAGTAGGTGTGGTCAGTATTAAAGTAAGTAATTGTAAGCTGAGCTGCAAAGTGTCCCTGGAAATTTTTTTCAAATGTTGGCAACTATGCACAGGCAGTAAACTTCAACATGCACCAAAGTTTCTTGGTTCCTAGAATGCCCCTTTAAAGAAGTGACAATTGTGTGGGATGTGCACTAAATATTCTAGTTACCTTTTTTAGGTGCTGCAGCTTTTCTGGTACATACGACACGTGCTCCCTGCCGGGTATTTGGCGACATATGTTGCTGACCAGAACTTTTAAGCTCATCTCCTTCCTCAGAAACCTGATCTGGTAAACAGGAAATAAAAAAGTTAGAAGGGTGAGTGTACGGTGGAACAACAAGACTCTCATTGAAAGGCCAACTTTATTATTATCTTGTATCACATAAATTTAAAAAAGCAAGCAAAAAGACAGGGTACAAGGGATGATTACAGAACAACGGCAAAAAACGTACTAGGAAGTTTCCTATTTAAAATAAAGTATTAATCATAATCCTCCACTGCACATTAACCTCCATTTAATAGAAGATTGGAACTGTATATAGGTTTTGTTTGCTACACATATTAGAAATTAAAACCCTTTCCTCTCTCTGTACTGTTACATCACACAACATACCCCATCGGCAAGTATAAGCACTCCCTCACACCATCCCTACTTAATGCAGCTAAACTGCCGATACGATAACTTTGGCAGCAGCCCTGCCCCATTAATACAAGAAGTTGGCAGCGACGGTAGAGTATCCCAAGAAAATGGAGGACTTTATACTAGGAAGGAGGTCTTACTGTCAACATTAAGTCGCTGGCCTAGACTGCTTTCCTTTCAGGGAGACCACATATACATATTCATCGATAGATCTAGGGTTAGTAGATCTAGAGTTAGCTTTTCCATTTTGTCTTCAATGTAATGTTGCTGACGTCCGCTAGGTGCAGACAAGCAACAGTAACAGTCGCTCTTGCTGGACATACGGTAGCACCATACTAGAGGAGTATGCACCTCTCCAAAATGGCGCCCGCAATCACCATGTGGGCGATCATGGTGCCCTGGGTGGGCGAATACGGGTGTTGCATGTGGCCGAAAACATGCTACATTAAAACTCAGGACATATATATACACACGTCCACATGGACTTCAAGGGCCATGCGTTGCGGTGAACCAAAACGGGTTGAGAGGCATGCCCTCACCATTATTTACAAACCATACGTTTCACTTGCCTATGTGACTCTCAAAAAGAGTAATGATTTTGCACTTATTTTACGGAGTTTTAAACAGTTTTACCGTTTGGAATTTACATCCCCCATTTTTGGTTATTCTTCCCTTTTTTCTTTATTTACTCTTTTTCATACCTTAGGTTTGCGTTTGTGTGTATCTATTACATAGAAACCAAGACTGTGTGGACAGATAAGAACCATACAGCCGATCTAGTCTGCCCAATTTTCTAAATACTTTATTAGTCCTTTTATTAGTCCCTAGATGTCATCTTACAAATGGCCTAATGTCTATCCCACACATGCATAAAGTCCTTCACTGTATTACATTTGATATACGTTGAACTAATGAATGCAATTGTACAATGTTTCTCACAAAGCTTTGCTTTTTATTTTAAAACTTTCAATAAAAACAATTTAAAAAAATCTCTTTATTACTCACCATCATCATCCTCATCATCGTCTGCTGCATTTATCACCACTGGTGGGTGAGTTGGACTGGGAACATTCTCTGTGGCTTCCATTTTCTTTACACCCATTAACTGTGGAGTAGGAGCTACAGTAATCTTGTTTGGTGCAAGCTGGACTGGAGAGGTTTCTGTCTCCAGAGTTTCAGATATTTGCAAGGCAGCTGTAGACAAACAGTACAAGAAGATTGAATTGACTACACATAAAAAAAAAAAAGGAAACTAATTTCAGGGATGCAGGCCAGATGAATTGCTACATTTATGTTAAAATGTAGAACTTCTTTCCCAGCTATATTCAAGTGTCATCCACGGAACGTAAAGCAATACAAGAGGTCAGCAGATGACAAGCCAGGGCATGTTGGACAGACCTGCCCATATATTACTGGGTACAATGAACCACAAAGATGATGCCAGGGAATTTTCCCGGAAAATTTCAGATTGCTCAGTGGGAAGTGGCTGACATCTTAATACCCCACGATCACAATCCAGTGCCATCTGCAGCACAGAACACATCTTGAGAGTTCTGTGGTCCATCTACTAACATGACAGAGTCTACTGATCAGGCCTATCTAAGTAATGTTGAAACAATTGCAAGATGTGAAACTGAGAACCATGAAAGTATGCATGCAATTTCGAACGATCACACTGTCTACAGCAGTCATATTGCCTAAAAATTGCAGCAGCTACCTCATGACAGCTGTACTAACAGTTCTGGAAGATACTGCTACCCGAATATAAAACCTGTAGAACTAGCAATTCATAAATCAGGCAAGTTACACCTTCCTATAACTATCTCCTTAACTGGGAAAATCCATATAACAAATAGAAACTTTTACTACAGCATACAAAGAACACAATTCAGCCTTTACTGAATACTGATTTTTACAAAGTCAATATTTACAGTGATCACACATTTATATTCTGGTAAGACCTCACTTGGATTATTGTACACAGTTCTGGAGACCGTATCCCCAGTAAGCTATAGATACTTTAAACACAACCTACCAGGAAAGGATCTCAGCATGTACAAAATGGCAGAAGAAACAGAGGGTATCCGATAGAAGCTTTTTGGTACATAAAGGCAATCAATGCAGTAAAGGAAGATTTATGTACATTGGAAAGATGAAAGATTACCACAACAAGGGGTCTTACATTAGAGGGGCAAAGGTGAATGCATGGAACTGCAAACCAACAGAAATGGTGGCAGTTAATACAGTGAAGCAGTTTAAGCATGCATTGGATAGACATAGGGCTATACTAGATGTTAGATAAGTCCAGTGACAATAAGGAAAAAAAAAAAAACACTGGATGGGCAACAAACGGTTCTTATCTGCCAACACGTTCTTGTGTGTTTATATTTACTATAATTTACCTCAGAACTTTCCAGTTCTTGACCCTTTAACCAATGACAGGAGCTGATTTTGATGTGGTTGTTTAAACAGTTTTCCTCTCCGTCATTAAATGCAAGTTATATGTTGTTGACAGTTAGAGCTTTCTTTGACTACCCTATACATATAAATTATTTACAATTTAGTATTTAAAAATACTTATTAAAGGCGGGAGTTTTTTCCACTGGTCATAGTAATAGGGGACGGAACTAACTGCCGAGACAAGAAGAACACATTTCTGAGGAGCTCCTCACACAGGTGATCTAAACCTGCATTTAATAAATGGGTACACCTGCTAAACAATTCAAAAAGTCACCTTGACTTGCCCTGACAACATATGTAAGGGTAAGAAAGGAATCAAGACAAAACAAATAAAGAAAGTTGATATCGGAGACCTGCTAACCAGATCAGTTAGGCCTCAGATCCACACCCCTGCCGTTACACAAAAGCTGCAATTTGCGGATTCAGCAGACCCCTCATCTGGTGACTCTATAGTAGCACCACCAGGGAGAGGTCCCTCTAGGACACCAGAGGCTAATCTGGAAAAAATTCCAGCCTCAAAACATGGATATCCAAAAGATTCATAAGAGAATTACAGGAGTGGAAAGCAGACATGCAGATTATAAGTGATGTGACCACTATGAAGGAAAATATTGCCAGAAACTAACAATGCTTCTGTGCAACTAATTACTCATAAAACAGCAGACACTACTAAAATATCAGATGCACAATTTACAAAGGCAAGTCTCAGTACTTGAAACTAAGATCAGAAACTTGAATGTTCAGATCAGTCATACAAGAGGCAGAGGGGCCAGCTGACCTCCGACCTTACCTGCTTAATCTGATTGGATCGGTATGCCCAGCTACTGCGGCCCAGGTACAGCTACTGTGGTTCTCTTGTTAGCTGATATACAGTTAAAAAGACTCAACGGGCTCCGCTAGAGGCTCCACGCAATGTTATTGTGAAATTTAGCTCTGCTGCTGAATTAAAATTGCCTTCTTAACACATTGTTGTATATAGAAACCAATAATACACAAAGGGTCACCTCTTTTGGTGTTCGAAGATTTACCTTTATCAACTCTCCTCTGGAGGAGATCAATTACCTCCCTTACAAAACATCGGCAAGTGCAGGACATAGGATACAAATGGGACACACCACAGAACTTGATGGTCACTAGGGACAATAAGCAGATAATAATTGAGGACCTTGCGGATATTGATACCTTTATGCAGTCATTGGGAATATCTCTGATCCCTACGCAAGCCTCATCTGGTTGACTGACAGCAGGAGGCCCAACAGAAACACTAATCTCTTATAGTTGTGAAACTGTGTGCGTTCCAAAGTCGGGAGCTTCCTGAATATCTATAACTCACACTCACAGCACCTCAGATCTGGACGGTGTGCAAGTCCGCTTCAACAGATTGTAGCCCTCATTTAGTGCCATGAATGCGGTAACATGGCATTATCAAGATGCACTGAAACACCTACAATGCTATATGCTGAGTGTTGATAGCTGCTGCTGATGGCGATACATGCCACACGAGATTTGGGGCTCAAATGTGAACCTCGCTTTATACTGCCACTTCACCAATGTATTCTTTGTGTCACCTTCCCCCTGGGCATCCCCCTGACACTGGAGCCTTTATTTATTTTTTCTGGCAGCATCTTCATAACTTCCTGATCTCCTTCTTGTTCCTTCTCCTTGTTACATTCCTTCTCTGCTATCCCTTTTTTCCTGTTGTCTTTCAGTATTAATAGTATTGCCATTATGGTAAATGTTGTTACTCTCATCGTCCACACGCACTATATAAATCAGTAATAATTTTCAGTACCGATACCAGAGAGAGCTGTGTGAAACACTCGATCTATCTCTCATGAGACTGAATCCCATATAGACCCCTCAGGTTGCACAAACTGTTAATGGGACCTCTTTTTAAAAAAAATGTATTATCACAATGCAAATTTTCAAGATAAGATTAAACATCTAGGATTATACGGATTTATTTTATTCTACTTGTTCCTGTTACTTGATGAGCCACTTCACTGGCCATTAAGGTTTTTTTTCAAAACTTGGCCTTCAGCTATTGTCATTTTGCCATATAATTATTTAACCTAACTGGAAAAAAAGACTTTTGACATAGTAGATTCTATCCTATGTTCATGTTTTTATATTTAAATTTACTTAAAAATGAAAAGTATAATATGTTTTACATGATACAGTTATCATTTGAACTATATATATATATATATATATATATATATATATATATTTTCAGGGAAAAAACGGTAAAACTCCAGGGAAAAATAAAATAAAACTTACTGCCATCTAATTTACCTGTGATCGCAGTGATAGGCGATCACCGTGATCACATGGCTGGAAACCCACCGATTGGGTCCAGGAATGTTGCCTCGGTTGTAATGCAGAGTTCTGGACCCGTTACAGACCAGCTGGCTGTACACAACTCTGTTTTACCTACATGACGAGTTAACTCATCATAAGGTCACAAATAGTTCAGCGCTTATGATGGATTTATTCGTCATTAGATTGGGAAGGTGTTAAGTGACTTATTTTAGTTAACATCTTCTAGTCGAGCTTCATTACTGCAGACAATCATTATTTTCTGCAGGGATTTGTCCTTGTTGTTTATTCTACATAAAAGTCTTAACCCCTTAGTGACAAGACATTTTCACCTTGACTTTCCCTTGGTGACAATGGCTGTTTTGACATTTCTAGGGTGTTTGTGTTTAGCTGTAATTTTTTTCTTTCTCACATACAGTACCCACACAAATTATATGTTGTTTTTATCGGCATAAGAAGGGCTTTCATTAGATACCATTATGTTCATCATATCTTATAATTTACTACAAAAAAGCAAAGGAGAACAAGATGGATGCAATCAACCTCCATTTTGTGTCAGTTTTTGGACATCCTTCTGTGTGTTCAAATCTTATTCTGTGTCTCGAGGCTAAAAGAAAGTCTTTCACATCCCTAACTCTGTTATCTGAAACCAAATATTTTACTGATAAGTAGTGTTGAGCGACCCCGAACCGCACTGTTCAGGTTCATACCGAACTTTATGATTTTTGGACCCCGGACCCGAACACGGACATTTTACTGTATGTCCTTCTTGGAGTTCGGGGATTACATTGTATGTAATGCTATTGGCTTTCTATAAACCGAAATAGAGTGCCCATTCATAAGAAATTCTTATGAATGGGGACTCTATTTCGGTTTATAGAAAGCCAATAGTATTACATGTATTCCATAAGCCAAAAGTCTATAAACCGAACGACATACGGTTTATAGACTTTCGGTTTATAGAATACATGTAATGCTATTGGCTTTCTATAAACCGAAATTGAGTCCCCATTCATATGAATAGGTTAATTGACCTATTCGTATGAATGGGGACTCTATTTCGGTTTATAGAATAGCAATAGCATTACATGTATTACATCTGAGAGTCGAAAAGAACCGTCAAATACTGTGCTCACAGCGCACTTTGAAAAATTCCGGCTATCTCCTCCTCCTCCAGCGCCGCTTCCACCTACACCGCCTCCTCAACCTATGGGTCACTTAGTATAAACTGAAAGAGAATACCCTGCACTCCAACCCTCTCTCAAATGGATAATTCTGTTGATCCTCCTGGCAGCCATGCTTTAGATTTATGTTCTTCCAAAGCTAAAATCAAAGATTCCATCTAGTGCTATTTTATGGCTCAGTTGTATTTTAAATTTGTATGTATTTTATGTTATTTGAAGTTATTTCCCTATCCATATTTGTTTGCAGGGCACTTGTCCTACTCTTACCCACATTTGACTTCCTTTTGCAGCCCTCTAGCCCTTTCCAGGACTTTTTTAGAGGCATTTTGGTGGCCAAAAGTTTGTGTCTCCATTGACCCAGAACCCGGACTTTTTCCCGAAGTTCGGCTGAACCCGAACATCCAGGTGTCTGCTCAACTCTACTGATAAGTTCATAGTATCACCGGAACAGATAAGGTGCCCATTGTTAGTGGAAGGTTTATGACTAAGCCTCATTGTATTGATGCAGACACAGCTGTGTACATACAAGAGGAGAAGGGGGGCTTCTCTGCAACTGGCTATCCAACCCAAACTGGCAGAAACTCACAGACACAGACACACTGAGATTATTTGGATTTTAGATGTGAAGAATCTAATAAGGGTTATTATAAACACACCTAGTTTATTCTAATCGCTCATTAAAATATATAATTATATCACACTGCGCCTGACGCCGCTCCCGCCACAGCAGCGGCTGAAAGCGGCTCCAAGAAGAAGGCGCCGTCCAAGAAAACCGCGAGTGCGAAGAAACCTTCACTCATAAATATGTAAAGTATAATTAATCCTACATATTAATTAGAATATTGTTTTTATTGTTTTATTAGTGTGATATACATTTTATTATAAGTTTTTATCTAATGTGCAATGATAAGAATACTGATAAGTTTACTCTAATTTGAAATTCTATTAACACTTCTATACATACCCTATTTGCTCGATTATAAGACGACCCTGATTATAAGATGACCCCCCAAACTTTGGATATTCCTTTAGGGAAAAAACTAAAAGCCTGAATATAAGACTACCCTATAGGAAAAAAAGTTAAACTTGTATATATTCACATGTAAATTGCTTTTTTAATAAAATATTATACCAAAAAATGCATTTTATTTTAAATTGTTTATTTCCTTTTATGTGCCAATGATGCCTCTCTCTTTCCCTTGCCCCCAGCTTTGTCTCACTCCACCTCCCTTTGACTCCCCCCTCGCCTGTCTCTTCCCCCCCACATGTTTCTCTCTGCCCCACTCCCTCCCTTGGTTGCTCTGTCCCCCCTCCCTCTGTCTCTTCCCCCTTCCTGCTCTGTCTCCCCCCTCCCCTTGTTGCTCTGTCTCTTCCCCCCTCCCTCCCCTTGTCTCTGTACCCCCCCCCCTGTCTCTCTGCCCCCCCCTCCCCGTCTCTCTGCCACCCTCCCTCCCTCTTACCTCGATCCCTGGTGGCTAGTGGGGGCAGCCGGGGGATGTCTGCACGATACTTGCAGACATCCTCCATGCTGCCTGACACGGCAGTCTATTATGACGGACAGCTGGTCCGTCATAATAGACTGCCGTGTTGGGCAGCATGGAGGATGTCTGCACGTATCGTGCAGACATCCCCCAGCTGCCCGATTCACCCTGGTGGCTAGTGGGGCAGCAGAGGATGTCTGCGCGATGAGCGCAGACCTCCCCTGCTGCCGCCCGGCACGCTCGCCGGGACTTCTGTGACGAAAGCGGAAGTACCCGGCTTCTTCATAGAAGCCCCGGCGGTCGTGCCGGGCGGAAGCAGGGGAGTCTGCTCATCGCGCAGACATCGCCTGCTGTTAGAGAGGGGGATCCAGGTCCCCTGCAGCTCTGCTGTCTTATAATCGAGCAAATACGGTATATACTTTCTCACATTATACTCACAATCCAGGTATAGCTATAAATCATGACATCATCTCATTTACATTAAACACACCCATCCATTCAATTGGCTAGAAGTTACAGAAACAGGGTGTGAATCTGAGATAAGTTTTGGTTGATAAGTTGATAATGGAGGTGTAGAGCTGGAGAGACCTGAAAAGACCTGGGGGGACTGATTTTGGGAGAGCTGCCACTACTGGGGTGAGAGATGGGAATGTTTTAGAACAGGGCTCGACAAACCCCAGGCGCCAGGTCGCCATGGCGACCAGGAAATGAGACCTGGCGCCTGGGTGCCGTCAGCATCAAGGTCCCCTCGCCGCTGCCATCCAGTTTTTTAAAATTATTTTTTCGGAGCGCGAGGGGTAAAGTCTGTGCCATCCGCACAGACTGCAAGCTCCGCCCCCTCGCGCAACGTGTCTGAGTGCCGGTTGTCGTCACGTGACATCCTGGCACTCAGCGGCTGCAGCACGAGGGGGACACGTTAAGAAGAAAACAAAAAAAGACTGTGAGGTGGGTGTGTGGTTGTATATATGTGTGTAAAGTAGGTGTGTGTGAGGTGTTTGGATATATGGGAATATGTAAAGTTGGTGTGTGTGAGGTGTTTGTATATATGGGAATATGTAAAATAGGTGTGTGTGAGGTGTTTGTATATATGTGTATATATGTAAAGTAGGTGTGTGTGAGGTGTATGGATATATGGGTATATGTAAAGTAGGTGTGTGTGAGGTGTTTGTATATATGAGTATATGTAAAGTAGGCGTGTGTGTTTATCAATTGCATGTATGCTTGCGTGATTGTCTGGCTCCTAAATTTTTTTGCTGGCTCCTAAAATCTAATTACATTTGTCAAGCCCTGTTTTAGAAACTGGCTGAGTCTCTCTCCTTCTGGGGAGAACTCAGAAAATATGAGGCTTTTAATAGCACATGTTCACTATAACAATAGACATCTCCATACACATAGTATTGAGCTAAGTCCCAGGAGTAACTCCCACCACTCAATTCTCCAACCTCTGCCGGTAATGTATAAATTTGGTAATTTGTTTCTAGCATAATCTCAATTTTTATGGTTGTAATTAGATTATATATATTTGGGTAAATTAAACTTAAATCCCACAATTTCTGGGATCTATATGTTTTAGCCTGGTGTTTATCTGTCATCCTTTCTGTAGAAGGAAGCCAGACGAATATCCTATAGATATTACCAAGAACCATAAGTCCTTATAGTCTAGCTATTTACCCAAATATGTAATATCTAATCTCCAGAGATTATGCAAGATTCTTATTCTCAAAGTCTAAGATAGAATACATACATTGTCATTTACCGGGCAGATTAAGAAATAGCCACCTTGAGTAGTGATTGATTTAGTAATATTACCTTACCTAAGCAGAGCATATGCTGGTAATTTGTAGGTAATTATGGCATCATTAACTATTTTAACTACTAATCAATATGAATGTAGGTTGTATCTAAATAAAATGCATGACCATCTTATGGTCAGAAATGTAACTGCATAGTAAAATACTACATGCATATTGATACAGAGTTGCATAATTCATGTTTTATTTTATTCACCTCTGTTATAAGTCATACATGTGAATTATGATTAACATATATTGATATTGTATTTTGTTATTATGCTATTTTGCTTATCATTTGATCTTTATTTTATATTCAATAAATCCATAATTGTTGGATTGTATTTACTTTTGTAAAAACGTCATCCAAACTCTCTATATACATAACAAATTCTTTATATGGGTATATTTAGTCGGACCCATATATATGAACCATACATTTTTCATATTTTTAATGATTCATAATTATAACCCATATTCATATGGTTATTAATATCCGACAATATGGGGGGTTGGAATTCCTATCATGCTGCTGGGGAAAAAAACCATAAGAAGCCTGAAGCAGAGACACTGAAAAGTGGCCTTTTTAAAGTTCTTTAATATGGATTAACATTTGGAGGAGGCATTTTGGGTACCAGTCCTTTTAAGATACTATTGTTTTCATCATATGTTATCATTTACTATAATAAAAAAAAAAATATTCATAAAAATTAAAAACAAACAAAAAAATATACTTTTTCTAACTTTGACCTGAAAAATCTTTTACACAATTACAGTCTGTAAAAAAAAAAAAGACTCCGTCGAAATAGTTTCTAATATTTGTCCTGAGTTTAGAAATAGGAGCTTTTGACTCCAACCCCGATGATAAATTGGACCCCAATCCTAAACTTAACTCAAATTCCGACCATTACCATAAATTTACTCTAACCCTAAATATTATTGTAACCCTAACCCTAGATTCCAACCCTAACTATTGCTTTATTTTTTTTAGTTGAAACATTGCAGGCAGCCACTAGGGGCTGTCTAGCATCTACAAAGAGCGACGGAAGCAGTAATTTGCAACGCCATTTCCAGTATGGCGGTCTTCCCGTGAAGCACATACTTTTGTTCTTGAGATCAATCGTATGAACAACAGAGTGGGTTTTTAGTGTTGCCTGATGCTTCCTCATGGAGGTATCACGGCAACACCAACTAATCATTGCTGCCTTAAAGGGTCATGACTTACATGTACATCATGTGGTCGTTAAGGGGATAAGTTCATATTTGGAGACTAAGTCTACAGACTAGTTCCCCAAATTCTTAGAAGTTCTGGTACTATTAGTGACACATGAGTATAGCTTATTACGTCAAAACAATCACAAAATGTAATAAACCTTCTCTGGTGTGAACATTAATTAAGAGCATAAAAATACCAGATCACATGGTACCAATTAATCTACACCCCTCATTCTGGATTGGAGAAAAGTTAATTGCATGAGATTACATGAACTTAATTGATTGCTCATAATGAAATCCAAGAGGGAGGCAAAAGACTCAAGTCTTATCACATTGTTTTCTTTGAGAACAAGGGCTTACTTGCACACATGACATTCTTTTCCAAAACTCCATCTTAACTTTATTTCCTATACATGGGTTTCAAGCTTACTTGCACACACACATTTCCATTCATAAATGGAAATCCTGAAATTGCATCTCAACTTCTCAAGATATATTTGCTAATGTATAATGTGCTATTTTAATTAGTTTAAAGCTAAATTATTATGGACAATAATTAGTCTGTATTTAATAAATCCTGCAATTCAGGAATATATCATTAATTTGCTATTGTCTACTTTCTCACTGCAGATGGAAACTAGATAACTGCCCTTTATACTATCAGTAAATGTATGTTCTTAACCAATAACTAATCTGCCTATCGCATGATATTACTATATTTACAATAAACTGCATACATATTTTTTCACAAACATATTGTTACCATTGCTCAATCTCACAATACATAATGCCCTCATTGTTAAATGTTAGAAAGGTGAGCGTTTCCATCTCCTTGACTATGTTTTACTCTCAAAAGGAAAATTTAATAATCAGTTGTGATGCAGATAAAGCCTTTGACTATATATTTTGGTCCCATATGGCTAAAATTATAAAATGTCATAATTTTTCTTAAAGTTCTTTATGCATTATACAATACTCTGTCTGCTATTATTACATTCAATGGCTGCAATTCATTCACCTTTACTTTGTGTACAGGATCCCCGTTGTCACCCCTTCTTTTCAGGATGGCTATTGAGTCACTAATAGCTATTTTGGAACCTTCACAAATTTACGGCATTTAGGTGGGTAATATCAAAATTAAAAACTTTTGCTTCTGTTGATGACCTCTTACTTTTAATATCCAACCCACAAACAAATTATTAAAACATTTTCTGGCTTTAAAATTATTATTATTAATAATAATAATAAGTCTGCAGCCTTTCCAGTATATCCTTCCTTTAAAAAAACTGTACATGTCAATTTTTCGTTTTAAAATGGACCTCAACCTCAATATATTAAATATCTTGTGTTATTGCTTCAATACTACCCTAAATCACTATACACTTGAAATATAACACCTCTAATTCAACAATTACCCAACATTGGATGAATCATTCTTCATAATATTGCGGACTACAACATGGCAGCATTATACAGACCTGTTGTAAACTGGATCAGGGATAATATGACATACATTCCTCTCAATTATCCACATTTTATTAAATTAAATCCTCTACTGAATGCTACATGCTCAACTTGGTGAATTGTGAGAAAGCAACTACAACTTTCATATAATTACTGTATATACTTTTATACTACTACGTAAAAATCCACAATAGCAGGAAGGTATATCTCGCAAGGTTTTATCTCTCTTTGGGAAAAGGGAGTGAAGTTTCTAAACAATTTTGTTAAACCCGGCACTAAAATTTCCATTTGTCCGTTTTTCATTACATCACATCGCGGGACAACAAGGCAAAGGCAGCGTTCATGGATTGCTGAATTCGTTTTTGCATTTACTTTCAGGTATATTAATAGCATACATAATGGGTAATTGGTGGGTCACCCTTGCTAAACACAAATGGTGCTGAAACATCGGGGTTGATTTAAATGTGTACAGCCACCATGTTGCTCCGTTTTTTCATGAGTGTTTTTAATACTGCTTACTTGTGGCACATTGTTTTTCTATTGTAATTTCTTGTGTTTTTTAACACTATCGTGTAAGTATGCTTTATTTTTGATATTGCAGTGTACATGTACTCTGATTATATTTGTGTGCTCTTATTAATATAGTACAAAGTCTACACTTAAAAGATGCTTAAGATGATGGTGACTAAGCAAAATAAGAGAAATGATAAAACACTTACTCTTGCTAGGAGGTAGGAAAATCCCATCCACAAAACGTCCCTTGTAGTGGTGAAAGGCACAATTTCCTTTCTGGCAACCAGAAAGTTGATTTTCCCAATAACATGGTATTTCACTGCGCTTTTTCTGAAAGAGAAAAATCTAAATTATAAACTGTAGAAAAATTAAAAAACAAACATGTATCACAGGTCTTAATTAGATAGCAAAATATAGTTTGCCAAGTGGCTTCCTGTGTGGTGACGTTTAATGCTGCATCACATATTTTTTTTCCTCTAATACAACTCAGACATACACGTTTGCTATTAGATGTAGATCTGTGGTCATTTTTGGATAGCGCTAGAACTTAGACCAATGCCTATGATCTCCTGCAGAAGATGAAACACAAAAGGTTACCCATGGCAGATCATACACAACAAAAGTTTGATGCTTTTTAAAGAAATAAATGCCAAGTTTTAAGGAATACTGATGACCCAGAATTCACAGTTTTTTCATAAACTATGAAACAATTTTGAACTATTCTTTAAATATAGAACTTACATCAATAGCCATGTGTCGAAATTTGCAGACCTGCCGAAAACACCGCCCGTCTTGCCATAAATTGCAAATAGTCTCATTCCCCAGAGCAGCCTCGCAATGACGAAATGGGCAACTGTCCCCCTGTATATATATAAAAAAAAAAAAGTCATCATTCTGCACCGATCTACACTTCCTCTAACCCGAGTCAGGTTTTGTGCTGACCCTAAAGCTAGGGTTAAACAAAAACAAAAAATGAATACATTTTACTTAACAATACTAATAAATTATGTAAAAGAAAAATAAAAGATTTTTTTCTAACCCTAGAGCTAGAATTTTTAATATAAAATTATATAAAAATAGGAAGTTATTCCGTAGAGAACCAGTGACATGTTAATACTGCCAGTGGTTCAGTGACAAATTATGACACTACTTAAAGTGCTACTAAACTTCTAGTGTAGAAGCATAAGCAAAAATTAGTGGCAATAGTATGAGGATAACTCACATGTTCTGATCGGCAGCCATGATTCTCTCTCAAATGGTCAGCCTTTTAGCACATAAAAATCAATTGCCCGCATCTGCAGGCTTAAAATTGGCTCTATTACCGCAATCTTCAAAAAGGCAGCATTTTGCTAGGGTGTGTGCTGAACTTCCGGGTTTGGACACGCCCCTTATGATACCATAGGGGAATATTATTCCCCTAGTAGAGTATGGACATACCAGACTCCCTTGGTGATATGATCAGATTACAAAAGGATTTGCAGAGCTCATTGATCTCAGTGAGATTGTAGGTCTGACACACACACAGCATAAACTTATGAATAAGCGTCTCTGCACGCAATACCCGTCAAGTGGTCTGCTGTTTTCACTAAATAATATACCCTTTGAAGACCTGTGTTCACAATAAGAACTGCTAGAACGATGCATATTCTAGAACATATACTCAGGGGTAGTTGTGGCTGTGAAAGCCTACTTCTGTTCACCTACTTGATGCATTACATATAGTACATATAATAATAAGAAATGGTTACAAAAAAAAAAATCATAAAATCAAATTTTGTCACATGATGTAAATTGAAAAACTGAACTCTGCGTAATAAGAGCTGTGAAAAGTACTTAACCTGCATAAATACTTGTCTCGCTCTTGTGTATTTAGAATTCCAAACTGAAATCACCTTATGCTTCAAGGAGTGTTCCCACCTGCATTCTCACAAGAGTATTCTCACGCATTTATTTCTCTATTCGTCCATTTGTTTCATTGAAAGTCAGAAACAAAGACTTTAATCTTCATACCCATTTATATTTCTTATTTTAACCAATGTAAAAGTATGCATTAACGTGTAGTGGAGGCATTTTGGCCATCTGACTTTCCCTTTCAAAAACATTAGTCAGCTTCCTTACTCTGCACTTACATGCAGTAACGAGAATAGATATTTAGGTTGGTTAGTGATGGGAATTTAGCTTTAGGGTGATTGGTTGGTTGAAAGAATTTACCATTAATAGATATAATTTGTGTACATATAGAGTTTACTTATGCACATGGTTCTCTAGTTTGTAGCACACTGCCGACACCCATATGAAATGATAAAATAGTCACTACTATTTGTAATACTGTAGCAGTGCCTGGCAAATATTTTTGCATGTTTATTTTCTATCCAAGATGTGTAGACATTAGCTCAATTCATAAAACACATAAGAGATTTGCCAATTTGGCATCTACCCATCAGCTTTTTATTTGTTAAGGACAACTAAACTTTTTTTTTGACTTAGTGTTTTTCAACACTGAGTCAAAAATTAATTAACTTAAGTGAATTTATTAATTTGGGGGTGGGTGATTAAGTTATTTCATGGGCTGGGGACTCTATGAATGTAACATCCGAAATGCATTGCTGACAACTGTGTCGGCAATGCAATTATGAAGATACAGGACTGCGAAATTGTGCGCAAGTTCTCATGCAACCGCATGCGCAGCTCCTTCTAGCGCAATATTATGGGAAATGTAGTTTCCCATTGATTCTGCTTTAGTTTAAAAGCCACGATCGCGCATGTGCTCGCACAGTTCGGGAATCATAAAGAATCGCATCCCCGACAGAGGATGTGTCAGGAATGCAATTGGGATGCCACCTTCGGCCCTTTGGTTCAATAAGCCAAGGGTTCGTAAATGAAAGTTGTAGAGGCTGGGGACTTTATTAATAAAATAAAGTAAGCTCCCCCCCTCCAAAAAAAAGCATTATTAATTTAAATATTTACTCAGTTTAGTTGTCTTTTAATGAATACTTAAAGTTCAATGAATAGTTCAATTATAGCCAGGGTCCCCTCTTTTTAATTCAACTATAGCAAGTGTCCACATTTTTTCAAAAGTGAGGCAATTTCTCAGAAACAGAAGTGTTTGTGGTCCACAATATTTTTGTATATACTATCAAAAGTACATGCCAGTTGTAATCCTTGCTTCCTTTAAGGAAGCCACTGTTTAAAAAATGTACTTAAATTGCCCTTTAAGTAGTCTAAATTAACTTTATTCAAAACACAACAGTCATCAGGAGAATCATTTATGAAGCATGGCATGCGATTGAGAGACTGGTATGAATTTACCAAACAAAGGCTTTCAAGTGCCTGCTCATGTGGGAACTAACTTTGGCAAGGGCAATACAATAAATGTCTCTGAGCAGTAGGGTAACCCCCTCCAATGTGGCCATAGGACTGTTTGGAGTTTTGAAATTCAATTAATTCTTCCTAATACGGTCATCCATGTGTTAAAATAATTAAGTAGGTGGGTTTCCCCTACTGGATCCTCTTGAATACTATGGTGTCCAAATACGATGCAACAAGAACACTGACAGATGAAAATCTGGGCCCTGAGGTACTCGCAAATCTATATACCAGGCAAGAAATTAATTCCACAAATACTTTACTGGCACATCCACATGGACATAAAAGAGCAGGCAGAGGAGAAGTCAGATAAATAACAAATAAGAGCTCTATAGGGGCTTGAATCAAGTTCTTCCTTCTGCTTGCTGGATTATGTCCTCGTGGAAGTGTCTTGTGTATCCAGATTTGCATCCGTCAGTCTCCCGTTGAGGACAATTCATTCAGGTCTTTGCTAATTTGGGCTTTTCACTTTTTATACCGGATCATATTTTCCTTTTTACATCCTCTGAGTGCGGTTTACCTACTTTTTATCTGTATGCCTTGTACCCCTCTCACAAAAGACTCTACTAATTACCTTAGTGCAGGTAGAATAGAAGAAGAAATAGCAGTCATCTCCCTTTTTGGACATATCGATTACGCTTGTAGAAATCTTGTCTGGTTATCTGGGTTCACGATGGACAAGGCGTCTGCACTTCACAGGATACTTATTGGGCGGGGGAGATAAATTTATAAATTCAATGACATCCATTAAAGAAATAAATATTCCATCATAATATTCTAAGTATTCAAAAGATAATAATGGCATCATACAGGGAGAAAAATAAATACATATACACATCTCTGAATTCCATACAGCCTGCCCTACATCCTGTGGCACTACCATTATTTTTTTTTGTAATCTGGGACGTAAGGACCAGAAACTGGAGAGGAGCTGGCTCTATGAGTGAGGAATTTCTAAATAGTGCTCTATTTTATCATGTGTCTATTATTTTACCTAAAAAAGATCTCTGCAACAATTAGCTGAACATTTTTAATTTTACTGAGCATTCAGTGGCAGTAGGCGAGGTCAAAAAAGCTTGGTAGACAGTACAAGTCATTGGCTCAATATTTCTCTACTAAGAAGAACATTGTACTTTCGAATGCTTGCGTTTAGGGTTTAAAATATATTAAGTAAATATTCTTTAAAAGGTGATGTTCCACTCAAGTTTGAAAAACAATCGGTATAATGGTTATTTAAAATGGAAATATAAATAAATGTGCAGAAGGTACGGTATTTATAAATTGGGCCTCCCTTAAACCCACATCTAAAAGGATCCCATAATGCATATAAAATATCAACACTGCATCACAACTGTCCCTTTAGTAATACTTAATAATCAGGATAGCAACATACATGTTTGTTGCAAAGCAGTATGGGTTTGTGTGGGATATCCAGAAACATATTTCCTATATATAAGCCCTTATTATCAAGCGCTGAGTAAACTGTTGGTGCCTTATAAATGTTTGTAATGCAATTATAGGTAATAAAAACTGGAAAACTCAAAATATGTCAGATATAAATCAGTTCTAACTGAGCTCATGATACATGAACTTATTGAGGCAGTGCAAGGGGCCCAACATCCACTGCCATGGAGGTTGTTAAAAGGGGTTAGAACCAAGATGGGGGGGGAGATCCTTTTATCTGCCCTCCACTCTTTCCTGTTATAGGAACACTAATAAAATGTTAATGATATGAGAACAACGGATGGACTTCAACAGTTTTAGAATGATTAGAATTTTACGAGTTTTAAACGGTGGAGGATAGATATCAGGAAAGATTTTAAAATGGTACACATCAAAAGAAAAATGTGTTTCTTCATACAATAAATGTTTATCAGAGCACATTGACTTATGGCTATTAACATTTCAGTACTGTTCGTATACACCATTTCTGTAATGAATTGCCTTGTGGGCAGATAACAGGAATGATCCAAAACTGGCCAGATAATACTGAATTAATACACAAAAGAAACTTTTACTTAAATCTAACAATGCCACTCTATTTGTTATCCTTTAAGAGGGTTTCTAACGCTAAAGAGTTGGTGTTAGAGAAGAGAGGAGTTACATCTAATGAGTGGAAGCGGAAGTTGCCATAAAAACAGATCAGTAGAATACCAGGTTTTCAAGAAAACCCAAAATAATGAGTGCCCTGATGTTTCAAAGAATATGAAAAGAGAACTAAGTTCATCAGGCAGTTAGCTCAAATGCAATCACTTATATCTTTTTAAGAGGCTTTGGAAGGTTCTCTTGCCCGCAAACCATGGCAAAAATCAAGCAAATGCTTAATGAACCCGTAGTAATTTAGCAGGAATTGATACATATACATTTAGTGTTTATCCATGCAATGGCATCTAAAGATTTTTCAGTTGGGGGAAATATGTTTCAGAATATTTTGAATGTCGCGTATTAGTCTAGGGAATAAACCTATTTAAAATAGAATGTGTCGCATTAGCAATTATTAATTAGTTTTAAACTAACATAGCATAAAATGTTTTCTGTTATCATACTGGAAACATCTCTGGCAGTTTGAGAGTTTAAGGATGTATTTCTGCATGTCGACCTAGAAGGTTGTGTAACCTTCTGTAAACCAGTAAACCAACTGGAGTTGGACAGTTCTCGGTCTATGTTATGAAAGATGGAATGTTGCAATGGATTTATATAGTGGTCACCAATGATTTATCATGAATGTTCAGTTGTGATATAATGAGGATGTTTTTACCAATGCTGTTTTCATTGCTGCTATGGGAACAGTAAAGGGAGATAAAGCATAATGTCTCTGGGTCTTTAAGAAAATCACAATAATGGTGAATTCTCCAATTATGACTTAATCTGTTTTAATTGTAAAAAACATTTATACCCATGCAAACAATGTAGTCTCATTTTCTTCATCTAGCATGCTTTTTTGGACACTCACCTGAGCAGTTTTGATGCAGCACTCAGGTGTCAATCAGTTTCATATCCTTTTGCCTGTAGGCCGAACGAACCAGCAATCGAATAATTAATTTGTGTGAGCAGGTTTACAAGAAAAGTGAAGATGAGGGCGTAGGTTCAGCTGGGTACATGTATATTTTGCCAAGAGGTCAAAGGGCAGTCCATTCAGGAGAGGGGAAAAAATAGTTTAAAAAAAAAAAAATTCAAAAAGGATAGAATGTGCCAGGATTCTCAACCAATAGAAAGAGGACTCTGCTGTGCAGACAACGAACTATAAAGTATCAAAACAAAATAATAAAGTCTTCTCAAGTGCCTAGTAGAACTCTTTAACTTTAGGGAAGAAAAAAAAATTCTTGTTCCATGTCTTCGCAATTATTCACCTAGGATGGAAAAAACAACTCCCCCTTTCTTAAAGACACATGGAGGTAGATAAGCATAGTGTTAATATGAAGGATTATAGATTAATCACAAACCACAATAAACAACAAGTTTGATCATTTGAATTTAGCATAACTACATTTTCCTATATAACCCTACATTTTCACAAGTCTCAGAGAAACAAATGTTCTCCTTTGAAGTAACTGCTGGCACACTTCATGCAATAAGCATAACTTCCACATGAATAAAGGTACCTCCACAATGATTACTTAGAATATATGTCAGTGTTGATTCCCTCAACATATTTTCAATAAAAAGAAAATATGCGTTGTCTTATTTGTGAACACAATTATGATAACAGGACTGCATGTCAGGTTAAATAAATCCAATTTTGAATAAATATAAAAATGGTAAAATCACACATAAATAATTACATGAGGCACAAAGGCTCACATATTACTTTAATTGGCCCTATGGCTAAGGTGTTCCAAGATTAAATAGGTTAACCTGGTGGAAGGGGGTGCCATGCAATGAAATATCCTAGTAGTTCCTTAGTTGGGTTATAGGGATCTGGAAAAGCAGAATGTTGTTTCCAGTTGGTCTGCCAAGTAACACTCATCTCACCTACACAATGGCCACTTCAAACACAAGCACGACTCCTGTACTCACACTGAATGAGTCCCACGTTGCCTGGAATTGCTGGAAGATAGAATATAAGAGGGAATGTAAAATAAATGAATAAATAAAAAGTTAAGTGTAAACTTCCTCAACATTTTTTAATTAGGTAAAATGACACCTCACAGACACAGTCAGTCACATACATAGAGAGCCAGTCTCACACACACACACACACACACACACCTCAAACAAGTCAGCAGTTTTTTTTTTAAAGAAAGAATTATTTTCTTAATGTGTCCCCCCTCCCTGCTGCTTTACATGCTATATTGCAGGGGAGGAGGGCATTTATTCTGCAGCCGGATATTCATGCGTCTTCCTGCGGAGGGCTGTGATGTCATGCGACAACCAGCACTCAGACACTAGCGCTTGAGAGGGCGGAGCTTGCAGTCTGTACAAATCACCCCAACTTTCCGCCTCTCGCATCGCTGGAATAAAAACGGATGTAACGGCACCCGGTCTAATTTTCTGATCGCCATGGTGCCCAGGGTTTGTTGAGCCCTGCCTTACCATGTTTCACCCAGTGCAGGGCTCAACAAACTCTGGGCACCATGGCGATCAAAAAATTAGACCGTGTGCAGTTACATCCATTTTTATTCCAGCGATGCGAGAAGTGGAAAGTTGGGGGTTAGCCACATTCACCCGATATTTTATTGCAGCGCTAGTGGGGAAAGCTGCAAGCTCTACCCCTCGCGCAACGCGTGTCTGAGTGCCGGTGTTCTGACAAAGTTCTCACTCACCGCACACATGCGCACAAAGTTACAGCTGATCATTCAAATCGCTCAACCGAAGTGCGCATGTCCTCTTAATTTACCTCTCACCGCAGCTGATCAGAAGGGTTCGTGAAGGGGGCAGGAGGTGGTGTGGCAAAGTTAAAGCAGAATGATCAGCTGTAACTTTGTGCGCATGCAGGGTGAGTGAATTCTACTGCACCTGTGCAGTAGAATTCACTCGAGAAATTTGTCAGAACACCGGGTGTCAAATGACCTCCCGGCCCTCGTGAGGTGTGTGTGTGTATATATGTGAGGTATGCGAGGTGTGTGTATATATGTGAGGTGTGTGTGTGTGTGTATATATATATGTGAGGTGTGTGTGAGGTATGCGAGGTGTGTGTATATTTGCGAGGTGTGTGTGTGTATGTATATATATATATATATGCGAGGTGTGTGTGTGTGTGTGTATATATATATATATATATAATGAGGTATGCGAGGTGTGTGTGAGGTATGTGTGTGTATATATATATATATATATATATATATATATGCGAGGTGTGTGTGTGTGTATATATATGCGAGGTGTGTGTGTGTGTGTGTGTGTATATATATATATATATGCGAGGTGTGTGTGTGTGTGTATATATGCGAGGTGTGTGTGTGTGTGTGTGTGTGTGTATATATATATATATATGCGAGGTGTGTGTGTGTGTGTATATATATATATATATATATATATATATATATATATATATATATATATATATATATAAGTGACACCAATACACACATAACCTGAGACACACTATTTTGCCATTTAATATGCCAGTATTTTCCCCTCAATATGCTAGTATTTTGCCCCTCAATATGCCATTTAATATGCCAGTATTTTCCCCTCAATATGCCATTCTTTTGCCATTTAATATGCCAATATTTTGCCCCTCAATGTGTCATGATTTTGCCCCTCAATGTGTCATGATTTTGCCCATTCAATATGCCATTTAATATGCTAGCATTTTGCCCCTCCAATATGCCATTTAATATGCCAGGATTTTGCCCCTCCAGTATGCCCCTCTAATATGCCAGGATTTTGCCCCTCCAATATGCTAGGATTTTGCCCCTCCAATTTGCCGCTCAATATTCCAGGATATGCCCTTCAGTATGCTCGTTAATTGCCCCCCCCTTCCCCAGTACTTACCTCCAGGTCCGCGGCTGTGAGGGAAGCGTTGTGCGCTCCCCTACAACCGCGCGGCTTCAATAAAGTTTGTTTAAAAAGAAAAAAAATGCGACCAAAGTAACTCCGGTTGCATTTTTTTTTTAAAACAAACTTTATTGAAGCCGTGCGGCTGGAGGTGAGCGCACAACGCTTCCCTCACAGCTGCGGACCTGCACAGGGGCGATCAGGTAAGTAAACCCCCTGATGGCTGGCGCGGGCGATTTTCCCGCCCCCCCCTTGTGGCGCCCTAAGGCAGCCGCCTGTGTTGCCTTGCGGTAGCGACGGCCCTGGGACCAGGAAATCAGACCTGGTGCCCGGGTATTGAGTTTCTCATGGTGCACTCACTGCTGGGATCTTTAAAAAAAACCGGTGGCATAACGAGCAACTAAGGGGCAATATCCTGGCATATTAAATGACATATTGGGGGCAATATCGTGGCATATTAAAATGGCATATTGGGGGCAAAATCCTGGCACATTAAAATGGCATATTGGGGGCAATATCCTGGCATATTAAAATGGCATATTGGGGGCAAAATCCTGGCATATTAAAATGGCATATTAGGGGCAATATCCTGGCATATTAAATGGCATATTGGGGGCAATATCCTGGCATATTAAATGGAATATTCGGGGCAATATTTACCAGTAGCTGCCTCATTTCCCACCCTAGGCTTATACTCGAGTCAATATTTTTTCCCAGTTCTTTGTGGTAAAATTAGGTGCCTCGGCATATTCGGGTCGACTTATACTCGAGTATATACAGTACTTTGTAAATAATTCTGATAAATTCATAATCTGTTAAACAATTTGATAAATGACACATTCACACAGTGTAATATTAGATCAGTTTATATCCTAATAAATCCAAAAAACTATATAGTATAAAAAAATGTGTGTGTGTATGAATGTTTGCGTGATTCTCTGGCTCCTAAAATCAAATTCAATTTGTAAAGCCCTGTGGTAATGATTCAGCAGCAACTGAAGATCTGAAGTTCTTTTGAATAAAAATGATTATACCCGTATATCAGAAAAGGGTAAAAAATGTGGCATGTGTAACCATGACATTCCACTCCATATGTGTAAATATAATTTTAACCATATTCTTATAACCAAATATTTTATTTTTCATGTGTAATTATGGTATTCCACCCATAATCCCCATGTGTAAAATTAATTATACCCATATTTTTATTGTAAAACAGGTCAAATGTCTTATTTTGCATGTGTAACTTTGTATTCAACCGATGATCCCCTTGTATAAAAATAATTATAACCATATCCTTATCAGAAACATATATATTATTTAGCATGTGTAACCATGATATTCTACTGATAAACCCCATGAATAAAAAAATAATTATATGCATATCCTTATCAGAAATAGGCCATATATTTTATTAAGCATGTGTAACCATGATATTCCACCCATAATCCCCATGTGTAAAATTAATTATACCCATATTTTTATTGTAAAACAGGTCAAATGTCTTATTTTGCATGTGTAACTTTGTATTCAACCGATGATCCCCTTGTATAAAAATAATTATACCCATATCCTTATCAGAAACAAATCTAATATTTTATTTGGCATATATAACCATAGTATTTCACCGTTGATTCCATGTATAAAATAATTATACATGTAATATTATCAGAAACAGATCAAACGATGTGGTATTGCGCCCATAATCGCCATATTCTTATCAGAAACAGGTCAAATATGAATACTCTACTAACAAATTCAGTTCTAAATCAGTTCAAAGCTGCTTATGCTATATTTTAAACAAATCAGAGCACATACGCTGCAGTAACTGTATCGGGTTCCAAATATCAGACACGAACTTTGGCAGTCCACTTACTGTGGACTATTATTCCCATAATGCTCAGCGATGGCTGACTACAGCATCGCGGGAAACGTAGTCCACAACAACAGGACTTTCTAATGCTAGATATATTTGGCCTATCTGACCGCTAGATTCGGTTAATCCGCGAATAGCATTAAATTACCGTAGCTTCAGCCTAGCCAAACAACATACAAGGCAAAACATTTATGAGTTTAGAAAAACTGCCCCTCATCCACATGACAAAACAAATACATACCAAGCAGTCCGAAACCCGCACTTTCTTTTACCTGTTCCGATTTCCGTCTTCCCAATGCCCGCCCTCAAACATGACGGGCATCCGGTAAAGTGAGACTGAAATGGCTACCAGTACCTGCAATGGCCGCTAAACCCACAAATGGAAAAAGAGAAGTTGCCATTAATAAACACCTCGCTGAAGTTCCTGATAATTTGTAATATCAGATTATGTGACGTTATTATCTTTTTATTAATGGATAATTATATTATCTGTAGTACTGTATGGGTACTGAAAAACATAAGAAATTATCAGGGTATGTCAGTGGAGCTCTGGAAAAAAACATTACTTCAGAGAGTAAGGCTTTTAATAGCACATGTTCACTATAACGATAGACATCCTCATACACATAGTGTTGAGCTAAGTCCCAGGAGTAACTCCCATTAAAATGAATTCCCTCAATTTATGGGATGTATATGTATGTTTTAGGATGATGCTTATCTGTCATCCTTTCTGCAGAAGGAAGCCAGAGGAATACCCTTTAGATATTACCAAGCATCAGAAGTTATTAAAGTCTAGCTTTTCACCCAAATATGTAATATCTAATCTGCAGAGAGTATCTAAGGTTCTTATTCTTAAAGTCTATGCTAGAAAGCATACATTGTCATTTACCAGGCAGATTAAGAAATAGCCACCTTGAATTATATGATTTAGTAATATTACCGTACCTAAACAGAGTCAATTCTGGTAATTTTGGTGTACAATCAGTAACCATTTTAACTACTAATTATTATCGATGTAGGTGTGGTTGTAAAATGCAGGGCCATCTTGTGGTCAGAAACGTAACTGCATAGTAAATTGTACTACATGCATGTGCATACAGCTACAGAGCTGCATAATTCATGTTTTATCCTATTATATAAGTAAAACATGTGAATTATGATTCACATCTATTGATATTGTATTTTGTTGTTACACTAATGTGCTTATCTTTTAATCTTTATTTTCAATAAATTAATTATTTTATTAATAATTGTTGCATTGTATTTATTTTTGTAAAAATGTCATCCAAACTCTCTATATACATAACAAATTCTTTGTATGGGTATTTTTGGTAACACCCATATATATGAATCATTTCAATTTTCATATTTTTAATTATTCATAATTAATAACCCATATTCATATTTTTTATGGTTATTAATATCAGACAATATATCCAAAGAACAGAAGAGGTGGCTTTAAGACCCTAGTTGGCCCTGGGCAAAGTCTTTAGCAGTGGGCTCCACTCGACCCAATTTTTCTAAAGTCACAATGTACAAAACGATATGTAAATGTAAAATTTTTTATATTATATGCAACTTTTTTAATATCACATTCAACTATTTGTATATGTAATAAACATGTTATTGAAACATTTCTTGTTTTTATTCCCTTTTTCTACATCCGCATTGCACCTAAAGGACTTAACACAACACCATACAGTATCCACAGCCCTTACCATTCACTTATATTGCACCCACAGCACTTGACTTGTACTCATATTGCACCCACATGATTTGGCATCTAAAGTGTCAATTTTCCCCACAGAACATACCACAGTGTAACTTTCCCTCACAGAACTGGCCCCACAGAAGATACCACAGAATCATTTTGCCAATTAAAATGAGCCACAGTCATTTACCAATTAACATGCCACAATCAGGTTGTCATTAACATATTCAACAGCCAGTTTGCCCATTTAAATATGCCACAGTGTGTCCATCAATATGCCAATGGTAGTTTCCCCATTAACATGCCACAGCAAATTTGCCCACTAATATGCCACTGTTCATTTCCCCATTAATATGCCACAGCCAGTATGCCCATATGCCATTGTTCATTTGCCCATTAATATGACACAGCCAGTATGCCCAGTAATATGCCGCAGCCATAATGCCCATTAATATGCCACTGCCAGTATGCCCATTAATATGCCACTGCCAGTATGCCCATTAAAATGCCACTGCCAGTATGCCCATTAGTATGCCACCGCCATTATGCCCATTAGTATGCCACCACCAGGTAAACCCCTTGAAGAGAAATAAAATACCGGAATTACTTCTGGGACCTCTTGCTCCACGACCAGCCCTTTTGGCTACGTCGGGTGGTATGCCGATATTGGGCACCCCCATGTCTGGAGTTTGCTGTAAAAAAACACCACTTGCCTGAGTTTAACTCTGGAGTTCATAAGAATTTCAACGTCAGACCAGAGTCATCTGAACTGGCATCCACAGTAGGCCTATTCAGCCTACTGAACAGCGACCATATCTCCGGAGCGAGGTAGGCACCCCTGCCATTGGTTCATTTGAACCAACTGCCACCGTGCTGGTCCATCGACCTGGGATTGGCTAGTAGTTTAAAGTAGCTCTATCCCTGATTGGCTCGTACATCCAAAAGGGGGAACCCAATGATATCAGAAATGTTATTCAAAATTGCCTGTATCTATGTGATCATGTCCTTTTGGTTGCTCACTTAAGGGGTTTAAAATGAAGGCGCCCAGGCCATTGGTTCCTGGTTTAAAGGTCCTTGAGTTTAAAGGGACCCAGCCCCGCTTACTGCTCACGGATTGGTCGCTCCTTCCCCTGCTGTATCTTTATTGGTCGCTGAAGCCAAGTTTAAGTGGATTATTCATTGTGTGTATTAATCCAGTTAAGAGTTCCATTGTTTAATCATAATGTTATCAAGATGTTTAAAAGTATAAGGGTCTTGACCTAAGTGTAATAGAATGTTCTTGATTTTACCCTCTATAATTTTCTTGTCCAGTACTTGGGGGCAATTGACACCATCGGGATTATACTTTTGGAGTTTCCTGTGGACTATTATACATCTTAATTGAGGTACCCACCAAGGGTATCAGGGAGTCTGTTACAACATATATACACACACACACACCAGTGGCAGGGGGGGCAACGGGGCAATTGCCCCCCCAAGCAGAGCCGGAGTGGGGGGCGGACCGCACCACGTGCGGAGGTGAAGGTCTGCTCCCACTCTGTAGATCAGTGCACTCGGCCAGGGCCGTCTTTAACATTGACTGGACCCTGGGCAAACATTTGTTTGGGGCCCCTGGACCCCACCCCTCATTCCCGGCATGCAATCACACCCTCCACCCTAATACCTCCCTACAAAAAAATAAACACACACACTTGCTGTGTGTGTGTGTGTGTAATGTATAGGTGGTTTATATAACATTTAGATTAAATGTGTGTGTGTGTGTGTGTGTGTATTTATGACTTACACAGAAAACCTTACACAGTCAGATAGACACACTTACATACACAGTCAGACACACTAACACACAGACAACCTTACAGTCAGATAGACACACTTTCACACACAGACAACCTTACACAGTCAGATAGACACACTTACACAGTCAGATAGACACACTTACACACACAGTCAAACTTAAACACACACTCGTTTGTCCCCCTCCTTGCTCACTTACCTTACATTTGCAGGGAAGGGGCTGTTTCTTCTGTGCGTGGCTCCATGTGTTCTGAGCACCGGTATGTCACAGACATCCGGTGCTCTAACATGCTCTGTGAGGGGGCGGAGATTTCCCCCCGCACGTGACACATATACATACACTTACACAGACACCCTTACACACACAGTCACCCGTACATATACAGTTATACACACCCTTACACACAGTCACACTTACACAAAAATACACACTCTTAGACATACACAGACACCCTTACACACAGTTACACACTTACATTTTATTTATTTTTACTGGAAAAATATATATGCTCGTGTGACACTAACAGTCACACTTACACTTATACACACAGTCACACTTACATACACACACTGTTATACACACCCTTACACACAGTCACACTTACACAGAAATACACACACTCTTAAACACACAATCACCCTTACACATATACATACACAGACACCCTTACACACAGTCACACTTACATACACGCCCACACTTAGACACACACTCACACGCTTACATTTTTTTTTACTGAAAGAGAATAAACATATGCTTTTGTGACACTAACAGTCACACTTACACATATACATACACAGACACCCTTTGTCTCCCCAGTGTTCTCTCTATCCCCCATTGTCTCCCCAGTGTTCTTTCTATCTCCCCCCCAATTGTCAGAGGTATTGAAAAGTAATCTTGGGACTGGTACATATGAATAAAGCAAAAGAAAAGGATAACAAGATGGATGCCAGCAGCCTCCATTTTGTGTCAGTTTTTGGAAATCCTTCTGTGTCTTCAAATCTTATTCTGTGTCCCTGAAGCTAAAAGAAAGTCCTCCACATTCCTAACTCTGTTATCTAGTATCACTGGAACAGATAAGGTGGGCATTGTTAGTCGTTTATGACTCTCATTGTATTTCTAAAGACACAGCTGTGTCTATATACATATTAGAGGGGAAGGGGGGCTTCTCTGCAACTTGCTAGCCCACCCAAACTGGCAGAAACTTACAAACACAGACACTGAGATTATTGGGATTTTTGACTTGTAGAATCTAATAAGGGTTATTATAAATAAACCTAGTTGATTCAAATCACCCATTAAAATATATAATGATATCACACCTTCACTAATAAATATGTAAAGTATAATTAATCCTACATATTAATTAGAATATTGTTTTTATTGTTTTATTAGTGTGGTATACATTTTATTATACATTTTTATGTAATGTGCAATGATAAGAATATGATAAATATTTACTATAATTTGAAATTGTATTAACACTTCTATATATTGCAACATATATATTGTATTACATTATACTCACAATCCAGGTATAGCTATAAATCATGACATCATCTCATTTACATTAACACACCCATCCATTCAATTGGCTAGAAGTCACAGAAACAGGGTGTGAAACTGAGATAAGGTTTGGTTGATAAGTTGATACTGGGGGTGTAGAGGAGACCGGAGACACCTGTAAAATACCTGGGAGAGCTGCGACTAGTGGGGTGAGAGATGGGAATGTTTTAGAAACGGGCTGAGTCTCTCTCCTTTTGGGGAGAACTCAGGAATATGAGGCTTTTAATAGCACATGTTCACTATAACAATAGAAATCTCCATACCCATAGTATTGAGCTAAGTCCCAGGAGTAACTCCCATCACTCAATTCTTCAATGGAAGGAGTCTCAACTGCAAACCAACCTCTGCCGGTAATGTATAAATGTGGTAATTTGTTTCTAGCATAATCTCATTTTTTATGGATGTCATTAATATATATATTTGGGTAAATTTAACTTAAATCCCACACTTTCTGGGATCTATATGTTTTAGCCTGGTGTTTATATGTCATCCTTTCTGCAGAAGGAAGCCAGAGGAATATCCTATAGATATTAACAAAAGAACCATACGTTCTTATAGTCTAGCTATTTACCCAAATATGTCATATCTAATCTCCAGAGATTATCTAAGATTCTCATTCTTAAAGTCTGAGCTAGGATACATACATTATCATTTACCGAGCAGATTAAGAAATAGCCACCTTGAGTAGTGATTGATTTAGTAATATTACCTTACCTAAGCAGAGTATATGTTGGTAATTTGTAGGTAATTATGGTGTACTATCATTAACCATTTTAAATACTAATCATAAACATTGTAAGTTGTATCTAAATAAAATGCATGGCCATCATACGGTTAGAAATGTACTGCATAATAAAGTATTCTACATGTATGTTGATATAGGGACAGAGCTGCATATTTAATGTTTTGTCCTACTTACTTATGTTATAAGTCATATATGTGAAGTATGATTAACATCTATTGATATTGTATTTTGTTGTTACGCTATTTTGCTTACCGTTTGATCTTTATTCTATATTCAATAAATTCATTATTATTTTATTAACAATTGTTGCATTATATTTACTTTTGTAAAAACGTCATCCAAACTCTCACATACATAACGAATTCTTGATATGGGTATTTTTAGTCGGACCCATATATATGAATCATCAATTTTCATATTTTTTATGATTCATAATTAATAACTCATATTCATATTTTTATGGTTATTAATAATCCGACACAATGTTCTCTCTATCTCCCCTCCCCAGTGTTCTCTCTATCTCCCCTCCCCAGTGTTCTCTCTATCTCCCCTCCCCAGTGTTCTCTCTATCTCCCCTCCCCAGTGTTCTCTCTATCTCCCCTCTCCAGTGTTCTCTCTATCTCCCCTCCCCAGTGTTCTCTCTATCTCCCCTCCCCAGTGTTCTCTCTATCTCCCCTCCCCAGTGTTCTCTCTATCTCCCCTCCCCAGTGTTCTCTCTATCTCCCCTCCCCAGTGTTCTCTCTATCTCCCCTCCCCAGTGTTCTTTCTATCTCCCCTCCCCAGTGTTCTCTCTGTCCCCCATTGTCTCCCCAGTGTTCTTTATATCTCCCCTCCCCAGTGTTCTCTCTATCCCCCCTCCCCAGTGTTCTCTCTGTCCCCCATTGTCTCCCCAGTGTTCTTTATATCTCCCCTCCCCAGTGTTCTCTCTGTCCCCCATTGTCTCCCCAGTGTTCTTTATATCTCCCCTCCCCAGTGTTCTCTCTGTCCCCCATTGTCTCCCCAGTGTTCTTTATATCTCCCCTCCCCAGTGTTCTCTCTATCTCCCCTCCCCAGTGTTCTCTCTGTCCCCCATTGTCTCCCCAGTGTTCTTTCTATCTCTATTTTAGGAGCGAGAAAAAAAATCTAGGAGCCAGACAACGGCACATTCACGAAACCATACACACAGACACACACAGACACACACACAGAGACAGTCAGTGACATTCATACAAAGACAGTCAGTCAGTCACATTCATGCAAAGACAGTCAGTCACATTCATACAAAGACAGTCAGTCACATTCATACAAAGACAGTCAGTCACATCCACACACATCCAGAGACAGTCACATCCACACACATCCAGAGACAGTCACATCCACACACATCTAGAGACAGTCACATCCACACACATCCAGAGACAGTCAGTCAGTCACTCACATCCAAACTTAGCCAGACACACACACATAAGCCATCATCAGGTTGTTATTTTTTTTAAAAGAAAAGAGAAAAAAAAGTGACTCCCCCTCCCTGCTGTTTTACCTTATTGCACAGGAGGGGGATTTCTACTGCAGCTTTGTCCATACCTGTCACACAGGCACAGACTGTCTGCATGCTACTTCTGATCGGTGAGATGTCACGTGACAACCGCTGATCCGACACTACAGCACTAATACTTTTTTTTTTTTTAAACTAACCTCAGGACGCTGGAGCGCCATGTGCTGCTATCCTAGCAGGGCAACCTGGCGCCCAGGGTTTGTCGAGCCCTGGTTTAACACACATGGAGCCAATGCTGCCTACGTCTCCCCACCGAGTGAGCTGACCTGAACACAGGGGGGAAAGAGGAGAGAATACTGATGGGGGAGAGGAGAGAACACAGATGAGGAGAGGAGAAAAAAGAGACAACCATTGGGAAGAAGAGAGACATACATGGGTAAAGAGACATAGGAGGTAGAGGAGAGAGACATGCATTGGGGGGAGAGGGGAGAGACTGACATGGAAAAGAAGAGGAGATACAGACATGGGAAGGAAAAAAATAGACATGGGAAAGAGAATAAAGGGAGACATGGGAAGGGAGAGGATAGAGACAGACAGACATGGGAAGGGAGAGGAGGGAGACAGACATGGAAAGGGAGAGGAGAGGCAGACAGACATGGGAAGGCAGAGGAGAGACAGACACACATGGGATGGCAGAGGAGAGACAGACACACATGGGATGGCAGAGGAGAGATAGACAGACAGGGGAAGGCAGAGGAGAGATAGACAGACAGGGGAAGGCAGAGGAGGGAGAGAGACATGAGAATAAAGAGGAGGGAGACAGACATGGGAAGGGAGATAGACATGAGAAAGAAGAGGATACAAAGACAGACATGGGAAGAAAGAGGAGGGAGACAGACATGGGAAGGGAGAGGAGAGAGACAGGCGAACATGGGAAGGGAGAGGAGAGCGACAGAAGGACATAGGGGAGAGGAAAAGACAGACGGACATGGGGGAGAGGAAAAGACAGACGGACATGTGCCCCTCCCGAGATCAGGCTCTGGATCTGCCCCTGACACACACACATATATATTTATCGGACTCATGGTCTTGTAAATGATAATAGTGATACAATAATTATATATAATTATAATAAAACATTTTTTCCCCCAGCATTTCTTTGGTTTTATTTGTGAAGCAATTTGTACATGTAGTCTCCTAATAGTTATAGTACAGCATGCTAGATTCCAGGTAAAGGAAACAATTCCATTTGTGCAGACACATTGGGGTCTATGTCTAAAAACTCTCATACTGCAAAATGTCTGGAGAGGAATAAAAAGATGCAATTGCCGTTTGTTAAGTATAATGTCAGTTGTGCCTTTTTTAGAAATCCCGTCACTCTGCAGTGCCAGAGAGAGACAGTGTTTGGTTCACCAACACTAAGCAGTTACTTTTCAGCACCTACTTTATTATACATTGCCTGCACACTGAGCACCAGCACAATCTGGAAGTAGTTTTCTGGAGCACACAGTGCAGACTTCCAAAATTTGTTTATTCATAGGCACACATGCCAGTAGTGCCAACAGGCCCGGACTGGCCATCGGGCACACCGGGCAAATGCCCGGTGGGCCGCGGTGGCCATGGGCCGAGGCCGGCAGGGGAGGTCCCAGCAGTGGCCTCTGGGTCCCAGGATCTCCCCTGCCGGTCTATGCAGGGCCGGCACTATCCGAGTGCCGGCCCCGCTGTTTGACATGAAGGGCCGGTGAGGACATCAAAGATCTCCCTCACCGGCCCACATGCTGACAAATCCGGCCGCCGGCGGGGAGAGAGGGAGGGAGAGGACCCGGCGAAGCTCTAACTTGCAGCTCCACCGGGTTCCTCTCGCGAGATCCGGAGCATTGCCATGGCAACGACCAGATCTCGCGGGAGTGAACTCTAGCCCGCAGGCTAGAGTTCACTCACCACGAGGACCACCAGGGAACCCCGCCTCCCAGGCTAAAGGTAAGAAGGGAGTGATGGGTGTGTGAGTGCTGTGTGTGATGGGTGTGAGAGTGCTGTGTGTGAGTGCTGTGTGTGATGGGTGTGAGAGTGCTGTATAAATGTTAGAATGGATTGTGGGGGGGGGGGGGGGGGGTAGGTAAATAAACAAATAAAATAACAGGCATTATGTCCCCCCCGGACATAATGCCTGTTATTTTATTTGTTTATTTACCCCCCCCCCCCCCCCCCACACACACACACACAATCCATTCTAACATTTATACAGCACTCTCACACCCATCACACACAGCACTCTCACACCCATCACACACAGCACTCACACACAGCACTCTCACACACACAGCACTCTCACCCATCACACACAGCATTCTCACACAGAGCACTCACACACACAGCACTCTCACACCCAGCACTCTCACCCATCACACACAGCATTCTCACACAGAGCACTCTCACACCCATCACACACAGCACTCTCACACACACAGCACTCTCACACCCATCACACACAGCACTCACACACAGCACTCTCACCCATCACACACAGCATTCTCACACAGAGCACTCACACCCATCACACACAGCACTCTCACACACACAGCACTCTCACACACAGCACTCACACCCATCACACACAGCATTCTCACACCCATCACTCTCACACCCATCACTCTCACACCCATCACTCTCACACCCATCACACATAGCACTCTCACACACAGCATTCTCACACACAGCATTCTCACACACATCTTAGACAGCACTCTTGCACTCTCACACACATCACTCTCACACACCGCCCCCCCCTCACACACCGCCCCCCCTCATCACACCGCCCCCCTCACACACACATACTGCACCCCTCACATACACACAGAACCCCCCAACACACTGCACAACTGACATACACAATAATTACATATATATATATATATATATATATATATATATATATATATATATATATATATATATACACACAGCACCCGTCACACACATACTGCACCCCTAAACACATTACATTCCAGACACACACTAGATCCCTTACCCAACTCTGGATCATCTACACACATACACACACTAGATCCCTATATACACACACACTATAGCCTGTATGCACACACTTGCTATATCCCCTATACACACATTCTCTACAGCCCCTAGCCACATATGCATCAAATTACACCACAAACACAACACAACTAAAACCGACCTTATTACACAATACCACACCACAATCAGCTTACTCTACACACACGCAATCCCACAAGCAGGCTCCAAACACATGCTCAATACTCTTTCCTGGCATTTTTGTCTCCTGGTATCCATTTATAGAGACACCAGAGACAAGTTGCAAGGAAACACAGTGCAAGCATGTTATTACATTTGCTTGCACTGTGCAGAACAAATACAGGGCTTTTTTCTCATGCTAGAGCTCTTCAGCAGAGCTCTGCGCATGGTCTGCCCTGGAAGAGCATTGAACCAATATGCTCACTTTGAGAGGGAGCGTGTTTGTCATTGGTGATGACAAAACACACCTCCTCTGCCCCGCCCCCTTCTTAGTGGGCCGCTGTGATCAAAAAATGCCCGGGCCGAATTTTTCTCCCAGTCCGGCCCTGAGTGCCAATATTTCTTGGAACTTGCTGATTTCCATCCTTGGTTGCAATTCTTGATTTTGAAGGAGATTAGTGGGGATAGGGAGAATGCTGGGACATGTTGTTTATTGGGACGGGATTAGTTTCTCAGGGTTGGGGTATTTTTGAGTGGTATTTACTTTTGGATAGCTTACAAGGAGGCCTGGGTTATCCATTTTTCTAACTTATTCAGTTATCATACTGGGTCCTGTTACAACTCTACCAGTTAATTTTACACTGGCTTTAGAGTGAAAATATTTTTTCCATGATCTCCCATATGCCTTAATTAACTACTACAGTTATGGGATACCCTTCATAGAAGAGTAAGTGGAGTGTGGGCTCACAAACTAGCAGGTTCGACTAAAACATACATCTCCTATGTTTGCTCTTGGTGCCTCTGCTGTTGTATGGCTATCACCCAATCCAATGGACACAAGCAAGAGATGCAGGAAAAATGGCATTCACGGGATACAGTGGAAGACAACTTGATTTAATCTTGTGCAAGTAGCATGTAAAATATCTTAACAGCAACAAGTGGGAAAACATCAAAGGTGATTCACAGCATGATGCATTTTGCGCATAAAGCGCGTAATCATATGCTCAGCATATGATTAAGCACTTTATGCGCGAAGCGCGTCATGCTGTGAATCACCTTTGATTGTTTGTACCCAGGCACAGTACAAGCAGTGCTGTATTTACCGCAAGGCATCCTAGGCGGAATTTGGGGGGGCGGCAGCGCCCCCCAGCACTGACAAAAAAAGAATGGGCAAATTGGCAGGGGCATATTAAATGGCAAATAACACTGGCATATTATTGGGCAAATTGGCTGCTGGATATTAAATGGCAAATAATACTGACATATTATTGGGCAAATTAGCAGGGGCATATTAAATGGCAAATAACACTGGCATATTATTGGGCAAATTGGCTGCTGGATATTAAATGGCAAATAATACTGACATATTATTGGGCAAATTAGCAGGGGCATATTAAATGGCAAATAACACTGGCATATTATTGGGCAAATTGGCTGCGGGATATTAAATGGAAAATAACACTGACATATTATTGGGCAAATTAGCTGGGGCATATTAAATGGCAAATAACACTGGCATATTATTTAGCAAATTATCAGGGGCATATTAAATGGCAAATAACACTGGCATATTATTGGGCAAATTGGCAGAGGCATATTAAATGGCAAATAACACTGGCATGTTATTGGGCAAATTGGCTGCGGGATATTAAATGGCAAATAACACTGGCATATTATTGGGCAAATTAGCAGGGGCATATTAAATGGCAAATAACACTGGCATATTGTTGGGCAAATTGTCAGGGGCATATTAAATGGCAGATAACACTGGCATATTTTTGAGCAAATTGGCTGGGGCTTATTAATGGCAAATAACACTGGCATATTATTGAGCAGATTGGCAGGGGCATATTAAATGGCAAATAATACTTGCTTAATATTGGGCAAATTTGCTGGGGCATATTACCGGTAAATGGCAGAATAACACTGGCATATTATTGGGCAAATTGGCTGGGGAATATTAATGGCAAATTATACTGGCATAATATTGGGCAAATTGGCAGGGGCTGATTAAATGGCAAATACTGGCATATTATTGGGGAAATTGGCTGTGACTTATTAATAGCAAATAAGACTTGCATATTATTGTGCAAATTGGCTGGGGCATATTAATGGTATATGATATTGGCATATTATTGGGCAAATTAGCTGGGTAATATTAATGGCAATAATATTGGCAATGTGCATGTAATGGGGTGAAAGAGGCATGTAAATGGGGTGATGGGGCATGTCCTTGGTGTGCAACGTGGGTTATGGGTCATATCGTGGGTGTGCATCGTGGGTAGGGGGGGTTGCCCAAAATTTGTCTGCCTAGGGCAGCACAAAACCAAAATACACCACTGAGTACAAGTACTTTTACAGCTGTATTACTACCACAGTGTGAATTGTCTATACAGTAGTACCCGTTTTCCTTTTAAATTATATGTTTTATAGACTTAGACCAGAGACTAATTTACATTACTGTCAAACTGTTAATACTGGCTGAGTCTGTCTGTTGTTTTTTTTTTTGGTGTCCGCTCTTATTTATCACTTTAATCTATATTTAGTTGTTTTTTTTTTGGCCAGTTGGTGACCATTTTTATCTTTATTATATATTAAAATGTATTTAAATTTATAACAAAGGTATTTTTCAGGCCAAACATTTGCCACCTTATATTTTCCTGCTCGCTTTATACTGATCTGTACCTTGCCTCAAATTGAGGAAACTTTCTTGTTAGATTATAGCACCACTTCCTGCTTTGCTGTCTGGGTTGTGTATAGGGTTGCCATCCTTTCGACAAATACTACCTGTCTTGCTGGTGCCTCCATAGACTTAACATTAGCATCAAGCCAAGTTTTTAACGGCCTGCCAGTAAAATACTGGCTGGGTGACAACCCTAATTACGTATTACCACAAGCAACTTTTCTCATTTGCATCTTGAAGCCTGAACTCAATGCCTGTGGGCAGTGGTTACCATGCACAGAACACTCCACCAGCCAATTTGGTAGTATCATGGACCACTCAGAGATAAAAACCAGCAATATGTGACGTTGGGTCATTGAACTAAACAATGTGACTGCTAAATATTTTGACACACTGGTTGTTAACTCTGTTAGCAGTAATTATTGCTGTGTTTCAGTGATTAGTTTAGGGAATGTCACATATTAAATAACCTGAATATGGATTTAGTCATCTAATTTAATCTCTGCAACAGGATTACGGTGCACAAATTTCCACATTAGTCTTCAAATTTACTTAGCGGAGGTGTCAGCTTGAACTAATTAAACTAATTGAAATCTGGTCTTCAAAATGCAAGGCTTAAGTCTAGATTTACAGGCACTCAAAAGCATTTACTGTTTACAGATTTCGTACTTTCATGAAAAAAGGTTAATAGATGGTACATGGAATTTACTTACCACAAATGCCATCTTTTATCTGTGCATTTTACACAACATGAATCGCTTACTTAGAAGGCAGATTTAGGAATTACAATGGATGCTGCATTTTTATGAATAATATAATAATATTGCAAGATATCAAACCATCTAATACCCAATATATATATAGGGGCACGAAAACGCCCCTGGACACAGGCAAATAAGCAATATGATGAAAAAAGCAGTGGTCAAATCCAGGAGTAGGCAAACAGAAGGGAAAACAAGTCATAAGCAGGATTCCATAGGCTAGGCTGAAATAATAGGTTCTCCTCAATAAAAAAGAGATTTGTAGGGATTTTTGAGGGATTTCTCAGGGTTCTGAGTTCAACTCCCATCATGTCCTTACATGTGTTTTAAATCCAATTTAATAATGTTAAAAGTCATTGAAGGACATTTATTTCAGGTATATTTTTATTCCACAGGTCACTTTTTGTGTGCCAGGGGGTGGTCAGTGATTTTCACTGCCCACCCTCATGGCACGCAAAGGGTATTTTTTTAACCGGTCGGAGCAATTTAATCGATAGAGGCAGGGCGCTTGAGGTGGCTCACTGATTTTATTTTGAATAGGGTTAGGGACATATTGTAGCTGCCTATGTACCTTTGGAAAGGTTATTTTATTTTTAAAATAATAAAAAAAATGTTTTAAAGGGTCTGGGGTCATATTGTTGGCCCCAACCCTCAGGGGAAAGGTTCATGGGACCACAGGCGCCTGGGGGTCCAGTTTTTTTTATTTTTGTTATGGATGGCCAAGTGCCCTTAGCCCAGGTTTTAGTGGGGGGGGGGGGGGGGGGGAATTTAACATTTAGATTCTGTGATTTTACGTGAAAAATCAAAAACTAAAAGAGTGTCTGTTGAACAATTAGTGGCTCAGTGTGCAAAGGAACTCACATCAGAGTAACCATAAAAAAAAAAACATACCAAGTGTATACACAAAAAGTGTTTAAAAAGTGAATCTTCTTGTTACTATCAATAGTGCCTTGGCTGTGATCATGGGTGTAGGAACCCCCAAAAATCTGGGGGACAGCATTTTTGCTCGCCGGGTATAGCAGCAGTAAACATAAAGCTTGTCACAGTGTAGATTATATCACCAAGTTCCCACCAACATTACCAGGATCCTTGGTATACAATAGATACATTTACAGCACAACATCTACATCAGGCAGGTGCATTTTATCACTGTTACATGAAATATAGTCAGCGAGCTGTGTGTACACCATAAAACATACATCAGTATGAACCTACCACTTCTGCTGGAATGCCATTCCATGTATCCACTACCCTCTCAGTAAAGTAATACTTTCATTAGTCCCTGACCTTATCTTATATCTAGGATAGCCTTATACCTATCCCATGCATGCTTAAACTCATTTACTGTATTAACCTCTACCACTTCTACTGGAAGACTATTCCATGCATCCACTACCCTCTCAGCAAACAAACATTACATTTCTGACCAGAAAATAAACTGTAAAATATTAAATATTTCCAGCATTTCCAAAAGCTTAAGGTGGACCCCAAATATATGTATATAACTAGTAACATTTATACCAGGGCTTGACAACCTTAACTAAGATTTAGGAGCCAGGAAAAAAATCTAGGAGCCAGACAACAGCACATACACACAATCACATGCAGTCATATACAGTCAGTCACATAGACACATATACTCATACATACAGCCTGTCACACATATACATACTGTCACATAGACACACACTCATACATGCATACATACAGTCTGCCAGGTACACACTCACACATACATACAGTCTGTCAGACCCACACACACTCATACATACAGTCGTTCACAGACACACTCATACATACATACATACAGTCTGTCGCAGACACACACTCATAGATACAGTCTGTAACATAGACACATACACTCAGAGTCAGTCACATAGACACACACACTCATACATGGTCTTTCACATACACTCATACATACAGTCTGTCACAGACACACACACTCATAGTCAGTCACATATACACACAAACTCATACAGTCAGTCACAGACACACAAACTCATACAGTCAGTCACAGACACACAAACTCACACAGTCAGTTTCACACACTCATACAGTCTGTCACACACACACACTCATACATACATACATACATACATACATACGTACATAGTCTGTCACATACACTCATACATACATACATCCATAGTCTGTCACATACACTCATACATACATACAGTCTATCACATATACTCATACATACACACAGTCTATCATTCATTTGCCAGGGGTTTTTTTTGCAATCATTTTTTGATCATCTCATCATTAGTAGAAGTCATTGGCAGATTTAAGAGACATGTTATTATGGCAGCTTCGGAAGTCATTGATTATTGCAGCTCTAGGAGACATTTTTTAAATGCCCCTAAGAGCTGCAATAATCAATCACGTTCCAAAGCTGCCATGATAAAAAGAAAAACGGTACATTATTGGCAGTGACACAGTCACTGTTCCTACCTCGTTCCTCCCAGTGTGGGGCTGTGTGATTTGTGGAGGACGCGCACAAGCCGTGCGCATGATCACATGACGTCGTGCGATGAAGTCACGTGATCAGGTGACCTCCGTGATCGCTGCAGAGCTGATTCTCCCGGGACAGTCCCAGGATCGAAAACTTTGCGGGACTGTCCCGGGTTGGCAAGTATGCTCAGGGCCGTCTTTAATAGTGATTGGACCCTGGGCAAGTATTTGCTTGGGCCCCCTGGACCCTGCCCCCTCAACCTGCATGCAATCCCGCCATCCATCGCGATGTTAACCCCCCCCCCACACACACACATATGCCATAATTGTTGTGCCATTCAGATGCCAGTAATATTGTGCCATTCAGATGCCAGTAATATTGTGCCTTTCAGATGCCAGTAATATTGTGCCATTCAGAGCCCAGTAATATTGTACCATTCAGAGCCCAGTAATATTGTGCCAGTCAGATGCCTGTAATAGTGCCATTCAGAGCCCAGTAATATTGTGCCAGTCAGAGCCCAGGAATATTGTGCAAGTCAGATACCAGGAATATTGTGCCAGTCAGAGCCCAGGAATATTGTGCCAGTCAGATGCCTGTAATATTGTGCCAGTCAGATGCCTGTAATATTATGCCAGTCAGATGCCTGTAATATTATGCCAGCCAGATGCCTGTAATATTATGCCAGCCAGATGTCCAGTATTATTGTGCCAGTCAGATGCCCAGTATTATTGTGCCTGGCAGAGCCCAGTAATATTGTGCCAGCCAGATTCCCAGTAATATTGTGCCAGCCAGATGCCCAGTAATATTATGCCAGACAGATGCCCAGTAATATAGTGCCAGCCAGATGCCTGTAATATTATGCCAGTCAGATGCCCAGTATTATTGTGCCAGTCAGAGCCCAGTATTATTGTGCCAGTCAGAGCCCAGTAATATTGTGCCAGCCAGATGCCCAGTAATATTGTGCCAGTCAGATGCCCAGTATTATTGTGCCAGTCAGGGCCCAGTAATATTGTGCCAGCCAGATGCCCAGTAATATTGTGCCAGCCAGATGCCCAGTAATATAGTGCCAGCCAGATGCCTGTAATATTATGCCAGTCAGAGCACAGTAATATAGTGCCAGCCAGATGCCTGTAATATTATGCCAGCCAGATGCCCAGTATTATTGTGCCAGTCAGATGCCCAGTATTATTGTGCCTGGCAGAGCCCAGTAATATTGTTCCAGCCAGATTCCCAGTAATATTGTGCCAGCCAGATGCCCAGTAATATTATGCCAGCCAGATGCCCAGTAATATAGTGCCAGCCAGATGCCTGTAATATTATGCCAGCCAGATGCCCAGTATTATTGTGCCAGTCAGAGCCCAGTATTATTGTGCCAGTCAGAGCCCAGTAATATTGTGCCAGCCAGATGCCCAGTAATATTGTGCCAGCCAGATGCCCAGTAATATTATGCCAGCCAGATGCCCAGTAATATAGTGCCAGCCAGATGCCTGTAATATTATGCCAGCCAGATGCCCAGTATTATTGTGCCAGTCAGATGCCCAGTATTATTGTGCCAGTCAGAGCCCAGTAATATTGTGCCAGCCAGATGCCCAGTAATATTGTGCCAGCCAGATACCCAGTAATATTGTGCCAGCCAGATGCCCAGTAATATTATGCCAGCCAGATGCCCAGTAATATAGTGCCAGCCAGATGCCTGTATTATGCCAGCCAGATGCCCAGTATTATTGTGCCAGTCAGATGCCCAGTATTATTGTGCCAGTCAGAGCCCAGTATTATTGTGCCAGTCATAGCCCAGTAATATTGTGCCAGCCAGATGCCCAGTAATATTATGCCAGCCAGATGCCCAGTAATATAGTGCCAGCCAGATGCCTGTAATATTATGCCAGCCAGATGCCTGTAATATTACGCCAGCCAGATGCCCAGTATTATTGTGCCAGTCAGATGCCCAGTATTATTGTGCCAGAGCACAGTAATATTGTGCCAGCCAGATGCCCAGTAATATTGTGCCAGCCAGATGCCTGTAATACTGTGCCAGTCAGCCCCCCCCCCCGCCCCCCCTTCCCTAGTACTTACAGTTCACTGCTCCGTGTCCCCCGCCGGATGTCTCCTCCGTGCAGTCTTCCCTCTTGCACGGAGGAGGGAAACAGTCACCGGATGTGACGCGACGTCACATCCGGCGGCAGTTTTTTTTTTTTTTTCCCCCGGCCGTCGTATCCATCGGATGCGGCTTGCCGGAAAAAAGCGTTCACAAGCGCAATGCGCTGTGAACGCCGCAAGCAGGGGATGGGGGCCCCGTTTGCCCCGCGTTGCTGGGGGGGATTTCACCCTACCTGTCCCCCCCACATTTTTTCCTGGGGGGGATCCGTCCCCCCCATCCCCCCCGCTTCCTACGCCCATGGCTGTGATTAGTATCCCTTAGTTCCATACAGTGAGGGAAAAAAGTATTTCATCCCCTGCTGATTTTGAACGTTTGCCCACTTACAAAGAAATGATCAGTCTACAATTTTAATGGTAGGTGTATTTTAACAGTGAGAGACAGAATAACAAAACAAAAAATCCAGAAAAACTCATGTCAAAAAAGTTATAAATTGATTTGTATGTCAATGAATGAAATAAGTATTTGATCCCCTATCAAATCAGCATGATTTCTGGTTCCCAGGTGTCTTTTCTAAAGGTAATGAGATTAGGAGCACTCTCTTAACCCCTTCCCGACGCTAGACCGTACTATGCCATCATGGCATAGAACATCCAGCGTTAAACAGCTCATTGCAGGGACTTGCAGCGGGATCCCACCTGTCAGATGAGGCCAAGCTTTTGAAGCTGCTGTTTACAGAGGCACTGGGGGACATCGGAAACGATCTATACTTACTTGAAAGTAGCCTGCCGCTTTTTGGATACACTGTACTAGTTCAAGAAATTAAATGAGATGCTCCCCTCAGTGGCCATCTAATCCTGTCTATTCATAGTTACACTGAATGCTATCTCCTCTCGTCAAGCGGAACTAAGGAACATACTGAAACATGCAAAACACTCCTTACATAATTATAGATTACTAGACTGCTAAAGCGCAAAATACCTTGATTGCAAAGAATATATATTCTATACTGCCCCACATGGTATATATTCCAGAATTAACTACTCTTTCCTTCAACATCATATAGCCACTCTCATACACACTGTGAGTAAGGGTATCACTACATAGAGATATATGCACTAGCACAAACATACAAAGAGGACCTAGACTCCAACATATGCCAACAACTACTTGCACATATAATAAAACTCTCCCAATTAATAAATACAAATCTACAAAGCAGCTAAAAAAACAAATACTTTCTACTTTTGTTACGAAGTTCTTTCTTGTGAACTTGGTAACAAAAGTGGTAGACTATATAACACAATACCTACATCCCAAGGATAAAAACTACCACTAATACTACACTCCACTATTTTCCAAAATATATGCGAGCCTTCCTGAACACTACACATCCCTACACAACTTACACACACAAGACACTACCCAAACGAATAGTAGTGGATAACCACATTTGAATTGGCAGAAGCTCTGAAAAACTTAAATACCGGCATGAGCCCAAGCCCAGATGGACTACTCCTGAATTATTATAAAAAAATTAAAGATATATTGACTCCACACTTTATTGAAGCATTTAACGCAATTATACATGAACACACAACCTTGGTGTTTATCCAGGTCATCCCAAAACCATAAAAAGACGTAGAATTGGGCCAAAGATACCAACCCATTTAGCTTTTAAACACGGACCTAAGTAATTCGCTAAAATCTTTGCACAATGTATTCAGACACTCCTACCAGAACTAATACACAGGGATCAAACACACTTCCTGGTGCTAAAGAATCCACCACAAAATTCATATATGTAACCCATTTGGCAAAGGGATAGAAGGAATCACTACTATTTCTGTCCACAGATTCAGAAAAGCAATTGTCAGAGTAAACTGGGATTTCATGAGATCGCCTCTATGCTATTGCGGACTAGGCCCCAACAATATGTGTATTAACCCCTTTGCGACAATGGACTGCCCCTAGTGGTAGTTATGCAGCATAGTAATGTAAAAAAAAAAAAAAAAAATATTTAATTAACTAAAAACCTGTTATATAGTTAGATTAGCCTACAGGGTTAAAATTAAATAATTTTTTTGCATAAGGGATAGGGTTAAAATTAAATTAAAATTAAAATATATTAAGGGACAGCACAAGGGTTAGAGTTGGGGTTAAATTTAGTGTTAAGGTTAAATTTTGGGTTGGGGTTGGGGTCAAAAGGTCAATATAGGAAAAAAACAAAAAACACTATTTCTGGTTTTTGCCCCATAACTCGCAAAAAAACCCCTAAAAATATGGAAACATGTATATTTCTGAATTCAGGACAACATTTAGAAACTATTTAGATGGGGTCTTTTTAATGATTGTATTTGTCAAAATTATATTTTAGGGCAAAGTTAGAAAAAGTGGCACAAAAGACAGACAATCTCCTTTTCATAATAACACAACCACTAATAACACTTCCAAACACACTTCACAAATTTAAGAAATATGGAGCAAGTCACAAATAAACCAAATCAGAAACATTACCCATAACATTGAAGGAACAAACAAAAACCTAAATAGCAAACAACTTTAAATTTAGACTCTGCACAGATCTCTCTCACTCACCAATCTTTATACACTAAATTTGATTTGATCTCAAATAAACTATGCTTGGACTTATGGTCATGGGACTACACACACATTTCATGGATTGGACACAACAATGTAATCAAAATTAATTTTCTTCCCAGAATGCTATTTTTTTTTTCAATAGATAGCCCATCAACCCATTTCACAACTACTAAAATATGTATGAAACAACGAGAAATCAAGCCCTACCAGATTTTCACAAATACTTTCAGGCAACACTTTTACTGAGGGTGATATAATGGTCACAAGCCCTGCCAAATAAACAATGGGTCTATTTGGAAGACTACTCAATACCTTAACCACTAGATGCACTACCCTGGATTTTCAACAAAACCATGACAAAAATGCACCCGATAATTGGACCTACCATAATAATATTACATACTTCACAAAAACATATCCATCCCCATCACTCTACAGATAGGAAACCCGGACTTCCCACCAGGGTCTCACTCCCCAGACCTGAATGCACCTTACCCACAAACACTCCTACATATCACAGACTTCAAAAACTCCAAGACATCCCCCACACTCACTACCCTACTTCAAACAACACCCACGTTCAGTGACATTTTGGGCATTGTGGCGATTGCCCAGGGGCCGCAGAGTTTTAGGGAGGCCTGTGCGATTATTAGAAGAAAAAAAAAAGAAAAAACAACTTCCTGTCATTGCCACCGGATTTGACAGCAAGTCCTATCCGGTGGCGTTGTTGCCCTCCTCTGTGCAGGAGGGAAGAAGAGATGGACGGCGACACAGAGCACCAAGGAGGTGGTGAGTACTGGGTAAAGGGGGGGCAGAGGGTGCACAATAACGCTGGCAAATTAGTGGCAAAAGAACACTGGCAAATTATTGGTCAAATTGGCGGCTGGGGCATGTTAATAGTTAACCTTGGCATATTATTGGTGAAAAGGTAATTTGATGCCAGATCCCCACACTTCACTTGGACTATGGGATTTCTGCTGTGCTGTTATCCTTGGAACATACATGTAAGCTACCTATGTGTCTCTATTAAATCTTGTAATTTGTGACATACTTACCCTGCATTCTCTCTTTCATACCACACTCTATGGAACACTGGATGAGGAGAGGGAGTTGATGATCACAAGATACATTTGATGAGCTCTACCCTGTCTACAGTTTTGTGCGTGCAATAGCATATACTTTATGCACATCAAGACTGTGATGTACTATTTTTGTTTTGCGTCTTTTCTCTTGTATTTTTATATTACCGTGCCTAAGACCATCTTTTCAGGCAATTATTGTTTTCTTTTTATTGCTTGCTTGGTGGGGGTTATAGAGCGCACCTACCACATTTTTTGCTACTTGCAAATTACCTTTCTACTTCGTTTCACGTGTAGATATAGAGAACCACACAGGCTGGTGCTGCCCTATTATAGATCAAGCGCTAGAGTTTATCTCCCTTTTGTCTCTGTCATATTATTGGTCAAATTGGCGGCTGGGGCATGTTAATAGTTCACACTGGCATATTATTGGTCAAATTGGCGGCTGGGGCATGTTAATAGTTAATACTGGCATATTATTGGTCAAATTGGCTATTGCATATTAATAGTTAATATTGGCATATTATTGGTCAGATTGGCTGGGGCAGATTAATAGCTAACACTGGCATATTATTGGTCAAATTGGCGGCTGGGGCATATTAATAGCTAGCATTGGCATATTATTGGTCAAATTGGCCGCTGGGGCATATTAAAAGCTAGCATTGGCATATTATTGGTCAAATTGGCCGCTGGGGCATATTAATAGTTAAAACTGCCAAATTATTGGTCAAATTGGCCGCTGGGGCATATTAGTGGTTAATACTGCGAAATTATTGGTCAAATTGGTGGCCTGGGGCATATTGATAGTTAATACTGGCATATTAATTGGCAAATTGGGGGGGGCATATTAATGGCAAAATAATATGGCATATTAATTGGAAAATTGACTGGGGCATATTAATAGTTAATACTGGCATATTTATTGGCAAATTGGCTGGGGCATATTAATAGTTAATACTGCCATATTAATTGGCTGGGGCATATTAATAGTTAATACTGGCGTATTAATTAGGAAATTGACTGGGGCATATTAATGGCAAAATAATACTGGCATATTCATTGGCAAATTGGCTGGGGCATATTAAATGGCAAAATAATACTGGAATATTATTGGGGAAATTGGCTGTGGTTATTAATGGCAAAATAATACTGGCATATGATTGGGAAAATTGGTGGTGGCTTATTAATGGCAAAATAATACTGGCATATGGCAAAATAATACTGCCATATTACTGGTGAAAATTGAATGGCATATTTATGGCAAAATAACACTGGCATATTAATGGGCACATTGGCTGTTACATATTAATGAGCAAACTAACCGTAGCATACTAATGCTTAATGGGCGCCTGGCTGGGAAATATTTTAATGGGCATACTAAGGGGCAAAATCCTGGAATATTGAGGGGCTAAATCCTGGCATATTGAGGGGCAAAATCCTGGCATATTGAGGGGCAAAATCCTGGCATATTGAGGGCTTAATTGGCAAAAGAATAGCATATTGAGGGTAAAAATCCTGGCACATTAAATGGTAAAAGAATGGCATATTGAGGGGCAAAATACTGGCATATTAAATGGCATATTGAGGGGCTAAATATTGGCATATTGAGGGGCAAAATAATGGCATATTAAATGGCAAAAGAATGGCATACTGTGGGATAAAATACTGGCATATTAAATTGCAAAAGAATGGCATATTGAGGGGCAAAATACTGGAATATAAATTGGCAAAAGAATAGCATATTGAGGGGAAAAATACTGGCATACTGAATGGCTAAATGCTGGCATACTGAGTGGCAAAATACTGACTTATTGAGTGGCATATTTTACCAACTGCTCCCAACCACCCTCCATGTTACACTAGACCGGGATAGCATGCTTGTGAAGGTAGTTGGGGCGAGTGGGAGATATTGTCGGGGGGGGGGGGGGGGGTAGGGAGCCCAGAAAATTTGTTCAGTAAGGGGCCCTGAAATTCCTTGTGGCAGCCCTGCTAACACTGGCATATATTAATGGAAAAGTGACTGGGTGTGTGACAGACTGAGTGTGTACGACAGACATTCTGTATGTGTGTGACTACGTGTGATTTAGTGTAGTCTAGATTTTTTTATGTCCTTTAGGTGCAATGTGGGTGCAGAGGAAGGGAATAAAATGAATGTGGACCTCACGGGGCTCCCGTGTATGGCATAATTAAGGAGCTTCGTTCTGTGGCATATTTGGAGGAATATTTCTAGTTACCCTAACATGCCTGCTCCCTAATGGTGCTAAATGGAGCAAAGAGGTCTTGGTGCTTTCTTTATATTCTTTCATTACAACATACTATTTCTTTGCTTTATGCAATCTTTCAATGTACCAGAACTTCATTATAGGTCAGCAGTTGTCATTGCCATATATATGTTGGAATGTTTGTTTCTAAACCAAATTTCTGATTATTTATTAATTGTGTATATTAAACAATTAAACTACAAAGTCTTGGGTGATTTTTCGTTGATGCACATCCATTGTAGGTAGGGTCATGTTGTTATGGGCGGGGTCATGTTGTTATGGGTGGCGTTATGGGCGGGCTGAGCGGAGGGGCCATGGGGCCTCCATTGGCTTGCTTTGCCCAGGGCCTCACACAGGTCAAAAGACAGCCCTGCCCACTTTACTAGACCAATTTAATTAAACCATTTATACAAAACCTCCCTCAACCTCACAAACAAATAAGAGACAAAACATGGCTGGAGGTCATATGCAAATACACATCGAAGACACATACAGTCCAAACAGAGAGACGTGATCCAAGATAATTTACAGATACAGAAATTCAGCAATCACACTAATTCCAGTCAATTAAAAATGGGAAAAGCTGGTTCAACAAGGTTTTGATAAAAACTGTCCTAAATATTAACATATATGGACAAAAATATATATTTTATGAATATCTCTATAATTAGTTATAATTAGTGTGCAAAATTGTAACATGTCCTCCATTCCCCCACCAATTTGTTGTATCCCCTCACATAGAAACCTTTTCCATTACCCTTTAATTAAAGTAGAAACTCTCTTCCAAAAAGGATTAATAATTTTACAGCTATACATGTGGGAACCACTGAGTACATGCACAACAAAACCAATATATCAGTTAAACTTACCACTCCAAATATAACCACCTAAAACCTAACAGTAGAACTCAATCCCGAGGAACAGTCAATCAGGAAATAGGACTGCATAGTCCCAGAATTCGGTCGCACCCCTACATTGCACACTGAAAGGGACCAATTCGTCTGAGGTCTCTATCAGCAATTCTCTGGTATACGGCAATGTATCACTCTGATTTGGATTCACGTGGTGGGAGTTGGAAACACATCAGCGAACGAGTTCGGAGAGTAACTCAAGTCTGACACAAAGGCCGTTCGTTAAGTAACTCTGAAGTTTATTGTAAAGACAAGCACTTATATAGAAGCAACAAGGGGTTGGCTGGCGTAACATAATTGGGGTACAAAGAAAGGGGTGTGGACATACATGTTACAAATATATATTTATATAATTAACTAAAAGTAATATATCTTTTGCTCCTACTAAGAAATACAAAACTCCTGCAGACACAGGATATGACTCCTAGGTCATTTCTCCTATACATCTTTTGTCTCTAACCTAGGATTGACCCATACAAGATCTGGTATCATTAGATTTATTACTTAGGAAAGAGACTAACTGTCTATGTGTGTAGATTATGTGGTAGACACAGACAAAGAATGTGCTCCCTAAAATAGGGGAGGGGGGTTTAACCCTTCCATGCAGTTAACTCTTCCAATGCTGAATTAACTCTTGTTATGTTGTTAACACAATAAATAGAAGTTTACCCTAACACACATCCATGACATTCCCCATCACCCATGTTGCACACCCAGGACATTCCCCATCACCCATGTTGCACACCCAGGACATTCCCCATCACCCACGTTGCACACCCAGGACATTCCCCATCACCCACGTTGCACACTCAGGACATTCCCCATCACCCCCATTACATCCCTTCATCACATCCCTCCATTACCATAGTTGCCAACTGTCCCGCGTATACTGCGATCAACTATGCAAATGTCCCACGTATACTGTGATCGCGGGACAGTCCGGGGAAACTGGGCTCTCTCACGATCGAGGCGGGTCACGTGACATCCCGCGATGACGTCACGTGATCCGGTGACCCGCCTCGCCGATCGCAGTATACGCAGGACCAGTCTTTTTTTTTTTTTTTTAAATCTTCTTCGGCCGGAAGGGAAGCTTGCAGCACGGAGGGCGCGACAGGGACAGGAGGTGAGTATTGGGGAAGCCGAGGTGGAGGGTGACATGATGGGCAAAATAACACTGAGAAATGAATTGGCATGATAAGACTCACAGATGATGATGGGCATGATAAAAATCACAAATGATGATGGGCATGATAAGACTCACAAATGATGATGGGATGATAAGACTCACAGATGATGATGGGCATGATAAAAATCACAAATGATGATGGGCATGATAAGACTCACAAATGATGATGGGATGATAAGACTCACAGATGATGATGGGCATGATAAGACTCACAGATGGTGATGGGCATGATAAGACTCACAAATGATGATGGGCATGATAAGACTCACAGATGGTGATGGGCATGATAAGACTCACAGATGATGATGGGCATGATAAGACTCACAGATGATGATGGGCATGATAAGACTCAAAGATGATGATGGGCATGATAAGACTCGCAGATGATGATGGGCATGATACGACTCACAGATGATGATGGGCATGATAAGACTCACAGATGATGATGGGCATGATAAGACTCACAGATGGTGATGGGCATGATAAGACTCACAGATGGTGATGGGCATGATAAGACTGACAAATGATGGGCATGATAAGACTGACAAATGAATGGGTGCAAGAAATATAGGGTGACTTTAATTTCTTACATGGGCAAAATAATGTAATTAATAAGTAATGATGGTCTGTGCCTTTTGTAAGAGGCACAGACAAACCTGGAACGCAAATGACCCCCATCCTTGCAATGAGATATAGCAGCAGGGAAGGGGGACATATTGATCTACATTTTTTTGTTTTGCTTTTAAGATTTTTAAAAAAAACGCTCACTTGTATGTGTGTATGTATGAGTGTATGTGACCGACTGTATGCATGTGTGTATGTATGTATAAGTGTCTGTGACAGACTGTATGTATGTATAAGTGTATGTGACAGACTATGTATGAGCGTGTGTGTTTATGTGACAGACTGTATGTATGTAAAAGTTTATGTGACAGACTATGTATGAGTGTATGTGTCTATGTGACTGACTATGTATGAGTGTGTATGTGACGTATGTGTGTCTGTATATGACTGCATGTGATTGTGTGTATGTGCTTGTTACAAAACTGTTATTTACCCTGGATTCTGTTGACTATGTTATGATACTCTGGCTTTGATACTGGAATATTGCATCTTTTTTCCCGAATGGATTACTGTGTCGAAGTGCCCTTCGCCAATTGGTCCTGGAGGGGCCTGTTTGCCAGCCTCCTCCCCTGTGACTATGGCACTGGGGTGTATGGCCCTTTAAAAATGCTATTTGGGCCTATGGACTGTGTATGGCACTTTAAGAACATATTTGGGGCATGGTGAAAATGCCCCAAAAAGCTAACTTTTGAACTACTGGGTGGAATTGTTTGATTTTTAGTTATGTTCATATTTAAAGTATGCTGATTCTGAAAATTTATGTTTTATGTGAATGTGATGCATATTTTGAAAGTTATTAATATTGTGTAAAACCTTTATATTTTAGCTTGGAGATAATTGAGCTGACAAAGGTTAACTCAATTATCTCCCAAGCAGAGGAATGTACTGTAATTACTTGGATCCAAGTCTTTGTCCTATTCACTGTGCTTTCCCCAAGTTAAGATTAGATCCTATCCTTTAATCCCTGACATTATTGTCACCTTTCACATTGTCTTATTTAAGTCATTTAGTTTCCTGTGTGTATCTGAACTGGGCACCTTTGTATCCTGAAAGGTGTGAGGCAGGATTTCCCTTTGTATGTCCTTAGGTTAAACTTTAATCCTGTTATAGTTCCTTTGTCCAATTTGGTTTGTCAAGATGTTCAACTGTATATATTCTGTGTTTCTACATCAATAAACAGTTCTGGTCAGTTCTTGTTTGACTTTCAAATCGCAGCCTTGACTCGTTTTGTGGGGAAAGAGTATCCTAGCTGTAAAATAGCTAGTGGGATTGATCTACACTTACAAGATCCGTCTGGATATCGAGACAAAGTGGCTTCTCTCTCTCTAAACTGGGATCCAGACTTTCTAGCGGTCCAGCTTCCAGCTAGCCTGGGAGTAACCGTAACAGTGCTGTTGTCTGGCTCCTAGATTTTTTTGCTGGCTCCTAAAAATCAGTTAAGTTTGTCAAGCCCTGGTGCAACTAGCTGGAAATATTTAATATTTTACAGTTTTTTTTGTGGTCAGACACTTAATATTTGTTTGCGGGTGGTAGAGGTTAATACAGTAAAGGAGTATAAGCATAAGGGTATTTTAGACATAAGATGAAGCCAGGGATTAATGGAGGTATTACTTTCTGAGCGGGTAGTGGGTGCATGGAACAACCTTCCAGCAGTAGTGGTAAACTCAGTGAAGGACTTTAAGCATGTATGGGAATAGCATAAGACTATCCTAGATATAAGATAAGGACAGGCACTAAATAAAGTATTAATTTACTGATAGGGTAGTGGATGCATGGAATAGTCTTCTAGTAGAAGTGGTAGAGGTTAATACAGTAAATGAGTTTAAGCATGCATGGGATAGGCATAAAGCTGCCCTAGATACTGGGAGTGCAGAATTATTAGGCAAATGAGTATTTTGACCACATCATCCTCTTTATGCATGTTGTCTTACTCCAAGCTGTATAGGCTCGAAAGCCTACTACCAATTAAGCATATTAGGTGATGTGCATCTCTGTAATGAGAAGGGGTGTGGTCTAATGACATCAACACCCTATATCAGGTGTGCATAATTATTAGGCAACTTCCTTTCCTTTGGCAAAATGGGTCAAAAGAAGGACTTGACAGGCTCAGAAAAGTCAAAAATAGTGAGATATCTTGCAGAGGGATGCAGCACTCTTAAAATTGCAAAGCTTCTGAAGCGTGATCATCGAACAATCAAGCGTTTCATTCAAAATAGTCAACAGGGTCGCAAGAAGCGTGTGGAAAAACCAAGGCGCAAAATAACTGCCCATGAACTGAGAAAAGTCAAGCGTGCAGCTGCCACGATGCCACTTGCCACCAGTTTGGCCATATTTCAGAGCTGCAACATCACTGGAGTGCCCAAAAGCACAAGGTGTGCAATACTCAGAGACATGGCCAAGGTAAGAAAGGCTGAAAGACGACCACCACTGAACAAGACACACAAGCTGAAACGTCAAGACTGGGCCAATAAATATCTCAAGACTGATTTTTCTAAGGTTTTATGGACTGATGAAATGAGAGTGAGTCTTGATGGGCCAGATGGATGGGCCCGTGGCTGGATTGGTAAAGGGCAGAGAGCTCCAGTCCGACTCAGACGCCAGCAAGGTGGAGGTGGAGTACTGGTTTGGGCTGGTATCATCAAAGATGAGCTTGTGGGGCCTTTTCGGGTTGAGGATGGAGTCAAGCTCAACTCCCAGTCCTACTGCCAGTTCCTGGAAGACACCTTCTTCAAGCAGTGGTACAGGAAGAAGTCTGCATCCTTCAAGAAAAACATGATTTTCATGCAGGACAATGCTCCATCACACGCGTCCAAGTACTCCACAGCGTGGCTGGCAAGAAAGGGTATAAAAGAAGAAAATCTAATGACATGGCCTCCTTGTTCACCTGATCTGAACCCCATTGAGAACCTGTGGTCCATCATCAAATGTGAGATTTACAAGGAGGGAAAACAGTACACCTCTCTGAACAGTGTCTGGGAGGCTGTTGTTGCTGCTGCACGCAATGTTGATGGTGAACAGATCAAAACACTGACAGAATCCATGGATGGCAGGCTTTTGAGTGTCCTTGCAAAGAAAGGTGGCTATATTGGTCACTGATTTGTTTTTGTTTTGTTTTTGAATGTCAGAAATGTATATTTGTGAATGTTGAGATGTTATATTGGTTTCACTGGTAAAAAGAAATAATTGAAATGGGTATATATTTGTTTTTTGTTAAGTTGCCTAATAATTATGCACAGTAATAGTCACCTGCACACACTATTAATGAGTTTTTTGGGTTCATTGAGAACATGGTTGTTGTTCAATAATAAAATTAATCCTCAAAAATACAACTTGCCTAATAATTCTGCACTCCCTGTATAAGACAAGGCCAGGGACTAAAGAAAGTATTACTTTACTGAGAGGGTAGTGGATGCAGGGAATAGTCTTCCAGTAGAAGTGGTAGAGGTTAATACAGTGAAGGAGTTTAAGCATGCATTTAAAGCATCATTTGGATAGGAATAAGGCTATCCTAGATATAAAATAAGGCCAGGGACTAATGAAAGTAATACTTGTGGATGCATGAAATAGTCTTCCAGCAGAAGTGGTAGAGGTTAATACATTGAAGGAGTTTAAGCATGCATTTAAATGTGCATTTAATGTGTCATTTGGATAGGTATAAGGCTATCCTAGATATAAAATAAGGCCAGGGACTAATGAAAGTAATACTTTACTGAGAGGATAGTGGATGCATGGAATAGTCTTCCAGTAGAAGTGGTAGAGGTTAATACAGTGAAGGAGTTTAAGCATGCATGGGATAGGTATAAGGCTATCCTAGATATAAGATAAGGCCAGGGACTAATGAAAGTATTACTTTACTGAGAGGGTAGTGGATACATGGAATGGCCTTGCAGCAGAAGTGGTAGGTTTATACTAAAGTATGTTTTAGGGTGTACACACAGCTCTCTGACTATATTTCATGTAAAAGTGATAAAATGCACCTGCCTGATGTAGATGTTGTGCTGTGAATGTATCTGTTGTATACCAAGGGGATGCATGGTAATGCTTGTGTTAACTTGGTGATATAATCTACACTGTGACAATAAGGTGGAGTTACATTATGCTAATTATGTTGAGTGGGTGGAGCTTTGAACAATAGGTGTGGTCAGTATTAAAGTAAGTAATTGTAAGCTGAGCTGCAAAGTGTCCCTGGAATTTTTTTTCAAATGTTGGCAACTATGCATTACATGCCTCCATTACCCCTATTACATGCCCCCATCCCCCCGGCACCCCAGGACTTACCCTGGTCCCTGGTGGCTAGTGGCTGTCTGGCTCCCAGCGCGATGAGTGCAGATAGGTCCTATGAGCACTTCCCCCGTCATACCGCACGGGGAGCCGAACAGACAGCATGGATGTTTTTCTGTGCTACCTGGTTGCAGGCAGAGTGGTGGAGAGTGGAGACCTTCTGATCTCCCCAGTCACTGTCTCTGCCGACAAGCAAGTTTTTTTTTCTTAACCCCCCAGAGGCAGACAAGTCAAGTGTCAGCCTAGGCACTTGCCTTGTTTGCCTCACTCTAAATACAGCACTGATTATAGGGTGTGTGAGAGTGCAAAATTTGATATAGCAAAGGGGAATGAAAAAGGGCCAGAGAGTAACCCCAAATAGGGTTCTTTGGGAAATAGTACCAAAATAAAAACCATGTCTCCATCTCGATGTGTCCAGTTAAGTAAGATTCGATCATTTGTTTCCAGCGATCTTGCTGAAATGGAGAATAGGAAAATATTGCTCCATATGCATCTCCTGTCATTGGTAAATTTAATTTGTAATGAAAAACTGAACTGTTGTTCAGATGCAATTTTGGCTTATTTTTGGAAAAAAAAAATGACCTACAGGCTGCCATGTCACGGAGATGGTTGAGACGAACACACCTCTGACTAGGGAGGAGATGATCTCACATCAATTACTGAGAGTGACAGTCATCAGACTTCTTGTAAAGACAATTGGAGAATATATTTTGAATGGCACACAATTAGTAACCTTTGCCACATTAAAAGTACACTAACACAAGTAGCAAAAGTTTAGTAGCATTTTCTTTAGAGGCAATAACATGTGGGCACCATGTTTTTTAATCTCAGGAGATGTGAGAAACTATTTAAACCTGAGATAACAACACACGTCGCCCTAAGAGAGTGGAAGCATGTAAACCGTTAGCAACTTGGTATTCCTACCCAAATTATGGTTGGGAAAGTCAGAGGCCAGCAAGAGTAATGGGGTTTGGTGGTTGGAGAAGGGTGAAATAGAGGAAAGTTTATAAAACCAAGTTGTTTAGACATAACCCAAATGTCCCATTTATCCAGCAGATTGATCCAAATGTGGTGGTGTCATGCTCCTGGCTCCCCACATCTCTCACACATGGTACCTGGTACTGCTGGCTTCTGCTTCCCTGTTTCCTGCCGGGTGAACACACGATCGCATGTAGGCCACATCCCCAGCCTGGAGTAGCACCACACGAGCGCTAGTGCTTAACAGATGGCAGGGACGGATCCTGCGGTCTGATCATGCACTGTTATTGGAGAGCACCGGGGGAAGGGAGAGAGAAGGCAGAACCTTCCTCACATCCCCATAATGGTTAGCCAGTAACCCGACAGGCAATAAAATGAGCAAACACTATTTAGTCAGTGCTTGCTCGTTTTCAAGCTTGGTGTTGCAGTAGAGTGCTCCCTAGTGTCTCCCTGTCCCTGCCTTTAGATTCTATCTCTCCTTCTATATTTAATTATTTCCTGGCTTCCGACCACTGGATAGCTTAGTAGACTCTATGCCTCTCTCTACCCCTGACCTCAGCTTATCTTCCTCCATTCACGAACATAGTCTGCCTGCCCTGACCTTCTGGAAGATCTCTGACCCTGCTTCTGCCTAGTCCTGTGATACCTTATGCTTTTGATAACTTTTAGCCCTTTTATCTCTACCCCAGCTTTGTCCACCTGTCATCTCCAGCTGTGCCGTATAGTGTGCTACACTGCCTGGTTCTAGTCCCGACAGGTGGTCTTACATAACAACTAGTCTTTGGTCCCTAGAGAGATGGCAGGTGTTAACTGAATCATCATATGTGTATGTACACTAGAGCAAGGTTGTGGGTTCTGAGTGAGATACCTGAGGGGGCTACAAGTTAGGTTTATTTATTTGTAATAGTGTCACACACTTCTTTTTTTAATATATATCTTTTGAGGAACACATTGCAGATGAGATTTTACCAATTATTTATAATTTCTGACTTCAGATAGAACAGCTGTTTTTGCTTTTGCAGCATCTGCCTGAGATTGCATAAAGCTGCACATTCTATTGTCAGCAAGTAAACCAAATCTTCATCCAACAATCATTTAGTGTATCATTAGCATTTTTGTTTTTATTACTCAAATGCATAATTTTAAATGTATACTATTAATTGCATCTGCAAAGTAGTTGCCCATTCTTGCATTTTGTCAAAATATACTTGCAGAGAAATAATATCCTGCCCTGATTTTTTTTACTAACATATTGTTATGTCATCTGCAAAAATTGAGACATTGCTTTTAGTACCTTTTTCCAGGTTATTAATTAAGTAAAGTACAGAACTCCGAGCAGGGCCGGCCTTAATTGTTCCGGCGCCCTGTGCGGGCTTCCCACGTGGCGCCCCCCCCCCCCCGTCTCTTTCACCCCCCTATGTTTGTGTCTCTCTCCCTTCCCATGTTTGTCCCTTTCCTCTTCCTTGCCATGTCTGTCTCTCTCTCTCTCCTTGTGTTCTGTCTCTTTCCCCCGTCCCCTGTTCTGTCTCTTTCCCCCCGTCCCCTGTTCTGTCTCTTTCCCCCCGTCCCCTGTTCTGTCTCTCTGCCCCCCCGTCCCCTGTTCTGTCTCTCTCCCCCCCCCGTCCCCTGTTCTGTCTCTCTCCCCCCCCCCTGTTCTGTCTCTCTCCCCCCCCGTCCCCTGTTCTGTCTCTCTCCCCCCCCATCCCCTGTTCTGTCTCTCTCCCCCCCGTCCCCTGTTCTGTCTCTCTCCCCCCCCCCCCTGTTCTGTCTCTCTCCCCCCCCCCGTCCCCTGTTCTGTCTCTCTCCCCCCCCCCGTCCCCTGTTCTGTCTCTCTCCCCCCCCGTCCCCTGTTCTGTCTCTCTCCCCCCCGTCCCCTGTTCTGTCTCTCTCCCCCCCCGTCCCCTGTTCTGTCTCTCCCCCCCCCCCGTCCCCTGTTCTGTCTCTCTCCCCCCCCATCCCCTGTTCTGTCTCTCTCCCCCCGTCCCCTGTTCTGTCTCTCTCTCTCCCCCAGTTCTGTCTCTACCCCCTGCCCCTTTTCTGTCTGTCTCTCTCCCACCCCTCCCCTGTTCTGTCTCTCCCCCCTCCCCCTGTTCTCTCTCTCTAGCCCTGTTCTCTCTCTCTCCCCCCTCCCCCTGTTCTCTCTCTCTCCCCCTCCCCCTGTTCTCTCTCTCTCCCCCTCCCCTGTCTGTCTCTCTCTCCCCTCCCCCTGTTCTGTCTGTCTCTCCCCCCTAACCCCTGTTCTGTCTGTCTCTCTCTCCCCTCCCCCTGTTCTGTCTGTCTCTCCCCCCTAACCCCTGTTCTGTCTGTCTCTCTCTCCCCTCCCCCTGTTCTGTCTCTCCCCCCTAACCCCTGTTCTGTCTGTCTCTCTCCCCCCTAACCCCTGTTATGTCTGTCTCTCTCTCCCCTCCCCCTGTTCTGTCTGTCTCTCTCTCCCCTCCCCCTGTTCTGTCTGTCTCTCTCCCCCCTAACCCCTGTTCTGTCTGTCCCCCCTAACCCCTGTTCTGTCTGTCTCTCTCCCCCCCTAAACCCTGTTCTGTCTCTCTCCCCCCCTAAACCCTGTTCTGTCTCTCTCCCCCCCCCCCCTTACCTTTGCCTGAAAAGGTGGATCCAGGGAGGGGGCGGAGCTAACCGGCACAGCGGTGTAGCTCCGCCCCCACCCCGGGAAGCAGAGCACAGTTTGCATTACGGGGAGCCATGGGCAGCAAGAGAAGGTGCTGCTCGGGCTCCCCATGCTTAATGCAGGCATGGGGAGCCGAGCAGCACTATCTCATGCTGCCCCGGGCTCCCTGTGAAGCAGACTCTGCTCTGCTTCCCGGAGTGGGGGCGGAGCTACAACGCTGAGCCGGTTAGCTCCGCCCCCTCCCCGGACCAAGCAGAGAATGCCGAGCAGAGGGCTGGTGAGGGGGGATCTTTTGATCTCCCCCAGTCAGTGCCTCTACTGGCATTTTTTTTTTTAAAACTTTTTTTTTTCTTTTTTACCGGGCGGGCGGGCGCCCCCTGGGGTGTTGCGCCCTGTGCGCTCGCACAGGTCGCACACCCCTAAGGCCGGCCCTGACTCCGAGGCACTCCACTTAGAGGACCCACCTTTTTCATGCAAATTAAAGTTAAATAATCATACCAAGTAGTTATGTGCAAAGCAACTGCTTTATCAGTAACAACCAAGGGTATAAGAGGTAAATATTATGATTTAACACCAACTATACATGTATAATTTCTCTTTATTTGTTCACCTTTGGCATTCTTGGGGAGTAGTTGGTGCATTAAGGGTATCTTGATGAGAGTTTGAAAGCCTAGGTAGTTGAGCAACTCAAAGCAACTTAATACCTCGGATTGCAGGGTATTCCGTTTCTCTCACTATTTTCTGGGCATTTGCATTTAGGAGATAATATGACCCATTAAGACTGCCTTTGCAGCTTCTCAAAAGAGTAGAGGATTGGGGCGTGTCCTGACCGGAGCCGAGACTGGACGCGTGGTAAAGGAGCTCCCGGGCAATCGGGGTGAAAGATCTGAATCCAGACGGCAGAAGAACGACTACAACCTCGGAAAATTAACATTAAGATGTCGCAACAACGCCCAACACGCAAACAAGAAAAATTATTGAAGTTTCTGACGCCAAAAGAGAGTAAAAAGGCGAACAAACTAACCTCTTCAGAAATCCAAGATGGCACCCAGGCGGACCCTGAGGATGAGGAAGGATATGAAGGAGATGATGCGCCCTCTACGTCGTCAACCCCCAATACAGTGACTGTAGACGAGATAAAATCAATGTTTACAACACTGAGAACGCAGATCAAGGGGATATATCAGACCTCACTACTGAATTTGCTAGAGAAATGAGAGAGCTGGGAGATAGGACGACGAAAGTGGAAACAAAAATGGATGATCTGGTGGACCATCAAAATGAGCTTTCAGATCAACACAAACAACTAACGGAGGAGGTTAAAGCACTGAGGGAGAAGGTATGTGATTTAGAGGACAGATCCCGCAGGAATAATATGCGCCTGAGAGGCATCCCGGAGGAAGTCCAGCCAGCCCAATTGGAAAAGTGGGTGCAAGGCCTATTTACTAAATTAGTACCTGAACAGCCTCAGCTCAGAAGCACTGATAGACAGAATCCACAGACTCCCAAAGCCTCAACACCTCTCTCCAGCAATCCCCCTTGACACTATAATCAGATTTCACTACTATCATTTTGAGGAGATGATCATGAGGGTCAGCCGCAACATGTCAACTCTGCATGACCCCTATGCATCTGTAAAAAAATTTGCGGATCTTTCTCCCCAAACACTGCAAAAAAGGAGACTTTTTCAACCGATCACTGCAGCTTTAAGAGCAAAGGACATTAAATACAAGTGGGGGTTCCCTGTGAAATTAGCTGTATCCAGACAAGGAACCATCACGATTTTCTGATCCCCAGAAGAGGGTGCGATGTACCTCAAAAGATGGAATATCCCAGTAGCAGATCAAGAAGTTCAAGACAAAAGACAAAGACTAACTAGAGACTGGTCGAGAATACCAGGTTCCCCGAACCCACAAAGAAAATAACTGGAAATGAAGCACCTAACAATATAATCTTCACCCTGTTTAACCAAAGGGAGAGACATGCTATCCCTTGGATAGGGCTCTAAAATTCGGTGTAAATGTTATATGAAAGTTTTGCCTGACACGTATTTAACAATTTTGGAATAAGACACTAAAGAAGACGCGGTATGGTAAAGCACTATGTACATACTATGACCTCTGTTGAATAAATGAGTCAATCAGGAAATACCCACCCGTCTCTAAAACCATATACCCAGACTATCAGGTTTTGATCCTAGAGAAGCCATAGAAATACTGCCTTAAAAACAAATAATATAATAGGTATCTAGAGTTTTTGGCAGTACTGGGATCCGTTTCTAGTAATTAAACTAAAAGAGCAATGGGCAAGATCGACGTCAAGGATAAGCTAGTTAAATGAGTTAAGTTAAAGTTCTATAGAATGTTATATTGTATATCTCCGAAGCCCGGGCCTACCCCAATTGCTGTGAATCACTACGCAGAGGATGCTAGGTCTAGATTTAACATCCCCCGTTCATCTGGTGATGACTTTAGTGCTTGTGTATTTACATAAATGGTATTATATGTTATTAATGGCACTATTTTTTCTCTGGTCTACCACAGACCTCCTCTTCATTTTTCTTACACTATTTTCAACTTTTCCTACTAAATGTCTTTGTTTATTCCTTTTACTCAATTTCCTTCCCCACTTATATTATTTATATTTTCATAACTCCAAGAAGACTTGGGTGGTACGCGATAAATCCGAAGAGATCCAGATTGCCCAACAACCACCCGTTAACCTGCAGAGCACCAATATTGACAAGGAAAGAATGCTACTCAAAAGCTGGAAATCGATGAAATTCCCACGCCGCAAGACATTGGCTCCTGTAAGTACTTACTACACCCCACCCACCAAATTACATCTATACACTCATATAAGCTTCCACCCATTACAACTTAATGTCAGTAAAATTTCTATCCATTAACGCTTAGGGGCTCAATACACCGCACAAGAAGAGGCTGCTTTTCCAAGAAGCAAACCAAGCTAAAGCACAAATTATATGTGTACAAGAGACTCATTTCACAACAGGGAAAATACCAAATGTGTCAACAAACCAATATACAACAGAATACCACTCTACATCCCCCCATAAAAGGGCAGGAGTATCACTGTGGTTCCACAACTCCCTTGCCCTTTCATTGCAAAAACTAACAAATGACCCAAAAGGGAGAGTCCTAATAGCTAAGGTGACTATCAACAATATTCCATATATCATAGTAAACATCTATGCCCCAAATATGAATTCGGAAGTTTTTGTTAGGAAAGTACTGAACCAGATACCCTCAAATCCGATGGCGTCAGTAGTGGTATGTGGGGATTTAAACACAATAGCCGATCCACTTATGGACTCCTCTTCAACCCCCTCAGCAAAGTATCTCAAGTCATTACAAACAAAAAGCCTCACACTCAGAACAGCCATCCGGGATAATAAACTATATGATGTGTGGAGGATTCAAAATGAACAGACTAAAGACTACACGTTTTATTCCCAAGTCCATACCACTTATTCCAGAATTTACTATTTTTTAACAGACAAAAATACTTTGCAAAGAGTTAGTGATTGTACAATAGGACAGATTCAGTGGTCGGACCATGCCCCTATATACTTAACGTTGACGGAGAAATTCCAATACAAAGGCCAGAACTCATGGCGCATTAATGACTTCCTCCTCAACAACCAAACAATACTGAGGAAAACTAAAAATATGATGGAAGAATACTTTAAACTAAACGACTTACCAGAAACGCCACCGGTAGTTCTCTGGGAGGCGCATAAAGCAGTCATTAGAGGCCATTTAATTGCAGCAGCTGCCTATGAGAAAAAACAAAGGGAGAAAAAATTAAATGATTACATGACGGACCTCAAAACATTTGAAAATATACATAAATCGAATCCTAATCCAATAGTGTATTCACGCATTAAAGATATTAAAAACCAAATATCTATTATCCAACTACACCACACACAAAGGCAGATTCAAAGGTTAAAACAAAATTTCTACACTAATGGCAACAAAGCTACTAAATTAATGGCTAGACGACAGAAAAAAGAGGATGCAAAAAGGGCAATTCCCTATATAATTTCCCACCAAGGAAACAAAGTCCAAAACCCGGCTGACATACCAAATGTTTTTGCAGCATACTATGAAACGTTATATAATTTGAAACATGATCCCAAAACCCCACAACCAACCCCAAACAATATAGACAATTTCTTGAGTAAACTTACCCTTCCCTCAATATATCCAGTGCATAAACAGAAACTCACCGCCCCCATCACTGAAGTGGAAATATCGGAAACTATCAAATCACTTCCAAAAAATAAAGCACCTGGCCCAGATGGCTTCTCGAATAAATATTACCATATTTTTATTGAACAATTAACTCCGTACTTAGTGAATACCTACAATTCCTGCAGCTCCCAAGGCACATTCCCACCCTCTATGCTATTAGCCCATATTATTACAATTCCAAAACCGGGAAAACCGGCAACAGTATGCCCCAACTTCCGCCCAATATCATTATTAAACACTGATGTGAAAATATACGCAAAAATTTTGGCCAATCGAATGAAATCTATTTTACCTCCGCTCCTACACTATGACCAGGTGGGTTTTGTCAAAGGCAGACAGGGAACAGATAACACGAGAAAAATAATTGATATAACATCACTAATTAATAAGAGGAACATCCCAAGCCTGATTCTAGCAATTGATGCCGAAAAGGCTTTCGATCATCTGCACTGGTTGTATTTAGAAAAAGTATTATTAAAATTTCAATTCCCATGCGAATTTATTAAAGCGATCCTGGCATTGTACTCCTCACCTTCAGCGAAAGTCACATATGCAGGATTCCAGTCGAAACCATTTCAAATCACAAATGGATCGAGACAAGGCTGCCCCCTGTCCCCCTTGTTATATGTGCTAGCCCTAGAACCCCTAGGTGAAGCCATAAGAACAAATAACTTGATTAAGGGCATCCCTTACGCTCCCAAAAAAGAAGCAAAACTAGGTCTGTTCGCAGACGACATAATTGTGACATTATCGAACCCATCAGAATCTCTCCCGCAATTACAAGCTACACTAAAGAACTTTGGGGAAGTATCATACCACAAAGTTAATGAAGCCAAAACACAAGCCCTCCCGATGTGTATCACACACAAACTCGTCTCACAGTTGAAGGCTGCATACACCTTTGAATGGAGAACTGACAATATTTCTTACCAAGGTATACAAATAACTAGAGTCCATGAAAAATTATTAGATGCAAACCTTTCAAAACTATGGAAAGGGATACAACAAGATCTAGCATCCTGGTCAAAGCTCTTTTTAACATGGCTAGGAAGGATCGCAGCTATAAAAATGTCAGTCATACCCAAACTACTCTATTTATTTAGAGCCCTCCCAATTTCTATTCCCACAAAGATCCTGGACAAAATACAATCAGATATTTTAAAATTTGTAAACGCCAACAAACCAGCCCGCATAGCATCCAAATGGCTCAACCTGCCCAACGTCTCAGGGGGTCTGGGACTACCGTCGGTCCTAAATTATTACCAAGCAGCCCGAATGAGCCAAAACATATTAACACATAGCCCACCGAACGAAATAGCATGGGTTGATATTGAAGACATGCAAGTGTTTCCCCATCGCATCGCAGAAACCTTACACTCAGCAGCGAATATATATACCCGGCTAATATATGGATGCCGAGCTCGATCACTTCAAGATCAATATGGAACAATTAAGCAAAAAAAATACCTGAATTGACAAAATTAACAAAGACTTCCCATATTAAATGTCTGGAATTACTAATACCCGACCTGTGCCTTACTCCATGGACCATAGCGGGTATTGCCCAACTACAGGACTTAATGGACAATGCTGAATTGAAATCATTTGAAGATCTCAAAATGCAGTTCCAATTAAAAGATACAGAATTCCTCAAATACATGCAAATTCGACAAATATTCAGGAGAATCTCCCCTACTCTAACAGTTCCACCCCAGACGTTACATAAAATTACAATAGCATGACAGAAAGGGTCACAGGCAAAAAAAACTCTAGCGCTCTGTTACAAATCCCTGGAGGACAACTACCTGGTCAATGAACTACCTTTCATAGTGGCTTGGGAGAAGGACGTTCAGCACAATCTTTCCCCAACAGCTTGGAAACAAGCGATACATTTCCCAAAATCAATATCCCACAACTCAAACCATACTGAGACTACAAAAAAAAACTTGTACAGGTGGTATATGGTTCCCACAAAACTAGCCAGAATATTCCCATCCTCCTCGAATCTTTGCTGGAGAGAATGCAAGGCTCCTGGCTCCATGCTTCAAATATGGTGGGAATGCCCAGTAATTCAAACATTCTGGGAAAATATTTATGACCTTATAAGAAAATCCCTGCATGTTAAATTAAAACATAAACCAGAAGTAGCCATCTTGAATATCCTACCAGTGATTCTTAAGAAAGCACAAAAAGTCATTTTGGGGCATATCCTACTGGCAAGCAAATCAGTGATTGCCAAGTACTGGAAAAAAGCTCTAGCACCTCCTCACCAAGAAGTGGTTAATTTAATAGAGCACAATTTAAAAATGGAACGTCTATTTTATACCTCAAACAACAAAGCACAATTGTACGAGGAAATCATAACTATATGGGAGCAATATTCTACATGCAAGAAAGAAGTATGAATACCGGACAAAAACTGGGAATCCAAAGTTCGACTAACACCCAAGTCTCTCAATTTCTCTCTCAACCTCTTTCTCATCCTCCCTCTCTTCCCCCCAAGTTGACCAAGCTATCTCCCCGATTACTCTCTTGATTTCTGTCTTTCTCTTTTTCTATCCTCTATCCCAAGTTTAAGTTTATTTTAATATATGTTTGTTCAAGAAAGAAAAAATGGCAAAAGATATATAAGACATGTCACAAGGAAAATGTCCTGATGTCCTGATGGTATTCAATAATTTATGTGAATAACAATGTTGGTTTTTCAAGAGGTTCTGTATGTAACATTTATTATCATCGGTCATGTTTCATGTATGCTCGCTTTAATGTCATATTATATGTGCAATAATAAAAATCTTTATAAAAAAAAAAACAGTAGAGGATTGTCTACATGCTTAATATTGTCATCAGTATAGTTGTGCCATGTGGCTATTAATCATTTTTGGAAATCATCAGTATTAGTGTGATATGTGGGAAATGACTAGTGCTTCGTATAGGGCACATCAGAGTGTAGCTCAAGAGTCAGTATAATTGAGGCATGATCAGAAACTTGTATGGTCTGTATCTCTATCTTCTATACGTGGGGCAAGTTATTTGGTGCAATTAAAAAGTAGTCAAAACGGGAAAGAGACCAGTGTACCCTTCGATACAAAAGTAGAGGCAACTCTCCAGGGGTCAAGTAGATGAAAATGTGATTTTCGCATTTCCACTCTTTCCTGAAGCCAAGGGAAAGGATATGACTTTGGACCCATTTTGTCCAGTGTCCAGTCCTGTAAAATATTAAAGTCACTACCCATAAATAATTGAGAGTGAGGGAAGTCTGATAAAGTCTTTAAACGGTCGCCATAAAAACTGAGGTTAGGTCCATTTTGAGCGTATATGTTAACTAAAACATAGCGACGGCCATGAAAAGAAATATTCAGAAAAATGTAACAGCCATCTGGATACACCATAGAAGAGTATATGTCATACCGTAATGTTTTGTGGAACAAAATAGCTACCCCTTAGATTTAGACGAGTAAGAGGCACTGATACATTCTGCTATCCAGGGACTCCTTAACACATTGCTGTCCAACTATTACTTTTTAACTCATTAGTATTCCAGGAGACCAACTGGAGAGAAAGACTGTATCACTGTCTTTGGAAAATGAGTATTATCCAATACACACTTGGCGATGGAGTTGAGAGTAAGGTAAATATTCTTAAAAGGAGGAACACCCTGTCCCAGAGTTCGGGGAAGACCCTCTGACAATAATGTGGGAGACTGAAATACATTGGCATGGTAGAATAATTTTGCATATCACACCTGAATGTAACAAACAACCATAACAAGCCCAAAGGGTTGACCTGTGGTAGAAATGATAAAAAAAACAATATTTCCCTTACTGAGAAAGCTGCTGCAGGATGGGAAGCATCAGGGCAACCAGCCACCCCATCTCAGAGGAGCTCTAATTCCTGTAATTTGTCATTGGCTTTTTGTGGTGAATCAAAAATATGAACTTTGTCCTTCATGAGAAATCCTTAGCGTAGCTGGAAATAAAAGCACAAAGCAATTTTTTTTTTTCAAAGAGAGACTTGCAGACTACTCGACACCTGTGCCGAGTAGTCCTGGAATATAAAAATCTTTTCCTCTTTCAATAAGCAGAGTTTTTTCTTTGGAGTAAAATACACCTAAAGCTTCAGGCAACCATCTCTGCAAGGTGGCTAAAAGTTGGTGAGGTTTCACATATTCAGGAAGACTGATGATACGGAGATTATTCCTTTTGCTCCTGTTCTCTAGATCGTATTTCTTTTTCCTGAAGGCTTTGTATCATGGAATTTTGGGTCTCCATGTCCTCCTGAAGTTTAAAAATCTTCAAAATCGCTGTGGTGTTGTTCAAGTTCATTAATTTACAAGTATGTTACAAGTAAGTTGTTGCAAGGTGTTATCAACTGATGTTTTCAATTCAGTGAATTTAGATTCAAACATCGGCCACAAAGATTGTGAATACTTCCTGAACCACTTCCTATGTGGTTGGAGTAGAGAGAAGGGCTAAGAAGCCGTTTCAGAGGGGTAGATGGAGGAGACCGTTTGGATTTAGCTGGTTGAGAGGACATAGAAGAGGATTTGTGTGAGACTTTATTAGCCTTCGAATTGCGTAGCAGCATAGCTATGAATTTATCCATGGCTCTGACGGGGCGTTGCTAGGTCTCCAAAAGATCCGGGGCTGGAGCCCGTGAAAGATGTGATAGAAGTGGAGTAAAAAAGCTCACATTCTTAGGCGGCATACAGACTGATAGAATTGATGCCAATGAACAATAGGTATATATGGGTGTATATCAGGGCTCAACAAATCCTGGGCACCAGGAAATTATACCTGGCGCCCAGTTACTGTTGTCCCTGCATGGTGCCCTCGCTGCTGGGATCATTTTATTTTTATCCAGCGGAGCGCGGGGGAGCCAGTGCACAGTCTTCCTGCTCCATCCCCACATGCACCATACTATAGTGTCCGAGCGCTGAGTGTGCTCAGCATGGCTAGAAACAACAGCAGGGCACAGACCATGCTAGAATGAGGTATAGCAACCAGGAGGGGGACATATTGATAGATTGATAACACTTTTTTTTATCAACTTTTTTTAACAACAACAAAATTGCTGCCGTGTGTATGTGTGTGTATGACTGACTGCGTGTGTGTTTATGTGACCCGCTGTATGTGTGTGTGACTGACTGTATGTCTGCCTGTGACCGACTGTATGTGTGTATCTGTCTGTATGTGTGTGTGTGTGTATGTGTCTACCTCAACAGCAATAAAAGTCACAGTAATGTGCAATGTGTAAATATAACACAGGCTCCACAGCAATAAAACTCACAGTAATGTGCACTGTGTGAGTGTATCACACACTCATGCTGCACATTACTGTACCACAATACACAATAAGACTCGCAGCACACAAAAAACTCCCATTAATCGAAGTTACACTTATACACAAAAAAAAAACAGCCACAAATACACACACATGCAGCCACACATACATACACATTCACACAGCGACACACAATCCCACTTACACACACCAACTTGTATGTGAGCAAATTCCCATGATTTCAAAATAACTGATGAGCATACAAGAATTTGTGTACGTTGCATACAACATTTACCAGTCTCATAATATGCCATAATATAGGGGATTTCACACACACAGACAACCACCCTGACCCCCCCCCCCCCCCCATAGATACCCTTATATAGACAACCTTACACTCACATACATTCTGCCACGCAGACACATGTGTAAACCTGCAACTCTCAAACGCACATCACAAATATTTAATTTTTTATTTTTTAATAAAAAAGGGTCAAAAACCTGGTGAGAATAGGCTGAGGTATGCTCCTTCTACCAACCTCATAAAAGAGAGAAGTGCAGGGAATTGAGATGGGAATTCAACTGAATGGGAGAATTTTCCCACCAACTTTGCTACTTTAGCCTTAAATTTGAAATTCACATCTCACTTCCCTGCAATTCTCTCTTTCATGAGTAAAGCCCATAATATAATGAGCAGCACATTAATTTATAATGTACGGGATTAATACTATAATGAGGTACATGGGATGTTTAATGCCATGTGTATGGACTTTTATTGCCATGAATATAAAGACTTCAAATAAAGATGAATCACTATTATTCTTAATGAATGCAATAATCGAGTGTGAAAATAAAAATGGTATGAGCACTGTTTCACACTTATCACATTCAATATGAATAATAGTAATTAATCACATTTTCTCCTAGTAATCTCACTGCCACTCACACACACTCATAACTCTGCCACTCACGCTTTCACTCTCAGAGCCGATCATGAGGGGCGGAGTTTGGTGCTGTTCAGCATACAGATTGCACCATGCAGGAGGTGGGGTCCACCGCGAGGGGGCAGAGCCGAGCACGAGGGGGCGTGGTCAGAGTCTCCATTCGGGGCTATGGAGGGGAGATCCGGGGCTTCAGCCCCAGTAGCCCCCACCCCTAGCGACACCTCTGGCTCTGAGGCAATTCGGTCAGCAGAGTTTCCTTGCAGTATAAAGGACTAGCGAAAAGTCAAGTGCCTAAAATTAGGTGATGCGTCTGTCATATATATGAAGCCCAAGAGGTCTATGAGCAATTTTTCTTATCCTTTTTTTTTAATTCTATTTTTCTTTACCTCTCTCTCTTTTTTGTCCTTTGTTTTGTTCTGTTACCCTGGTTACTTAATTTTGATAGGGTGATCGATGTGAAACTGTTTTCTTACTTGCAATAGTGCACTTTAGAGTGAAAACATAAACAGAAAAGTGTATTCTTAAACAGGGCCAGTAGATGGCAGTCCATAAGTCAACTGAGGAATGGGATCCTGCAATTTGTATTCATGTCTTATGGATGGGGATATTTCTCAAAAGAAGAATCTGGGAAAAACAGAGCAATAGATGAGTTCCCAAGGTACTGTATTCAGAAGGTAAGTGTTGGTAAAACCTAAATGACTGTCTCTATACGTAACAATATGGTAGGATGTCTGGTATCACTCAGGATCTGCCACCAACTCCCAGACTTGCATTGACAGGACTTGCCTCCCCACTTTCAGTATGCATTTCCTGCACCTCTGTAGAGTTCGACTATCAAGAGTTTACATGACCACTGCAGGGAGCACGACGGCAGCCTCAGGTGATATCTGGGTGCCTTGATCATTTGATCTCCCCAGCCAGCACCTCCGCACCCTGTGTGCTTGCACGTGTCGCACAACATTAAGGCCGGTACTAAGAGCAGCGGCCTAAGGAAACACTGATCTACAGTGAGGATATAACTGCAGTATCCTAATGAAAGAATGCACAAAAATGGTGATGCATCAACAACCATTACCCCAATTTTAGCAATGCCAATCCCCTAATAAGACCAATGGAAGAAGTTCAATAAGTCCATATTTAATTACTATATTATTATATTTATAAATGTGAGTGTTCATCATATGCCAGAATCAAGAAATCACAAGAAAAAAAAAGTGTACTACATTTTTTTCTTTCCTTGTGATGTATAAATTCCACTCTTAAGGGAGTTTTCCCTATCTCTGTGATTAAGAGGCCAGTAGCGCCGAGAAAAGCATAGGAGCCTTGCATTTTGGACTCCCAGAGTCTCTGTGCCTTTTACAGCCATACCCAACTGGTTTGTATTTAATGCTGTTTGGTTGGTAAGCGATGGACTGTGTGTGTATTAACAATATAAGTATACAGGTGCATTTCTGAATATTCTACCTCATCTATTAAGTACCTCCATTAGGAGGCAGGATGTTCATTTTATTTTTTATAATTAGCTGCACTATGGTCCATACTTTATACATTTTGATCTATGATCATTTTGGGTCACTACTACTGTTGAGCGAACCCGAACCGAATGTCGTTCGGTTTATAGACTTTCGGCTTATGGAATACATGTAATACTATTGGCTTTCTATAAATCGAGCTAGAGTCCCCATTCATAAGAATTTCTTATGAATGGGGACTCTAGTTCGGTTTATAGAACCGACATTCGGTTTATAGAATACATGGAATGCTATTGCTATTCTATAAACCCAAAGTCTATAAGCCGAACGTTGTTCGGTTTATAGACTTTCGGCTTATGGAATACATGTAATGCTACTGGCTATCTATAAACCGAACTAGAGTCCCCATTCATAAGAAATTCTTATGAATGGGGACTCTAGTTCGGTTTATAGAAAGCCAATAGTATTACATGTATTCCATAAGCCGAAAGTCTATAAACCGAAAGACATTCTGTTTATAGACTTTCTTTTTATAGAATAGCAGTAGCATTAAATGTGTTCTATAAAACGAAAGTCTATAAACAGAATGTATTTCTGTTTATGGAATACATGTAATGCTATTGCTATTCTATAAACCGAAATAGAGTCCCCATTCATAAGAATAGGTCAATTGACCTATTCTTATGAATGGGGACTCTGTTTTGGTTTATAGAATAGCAATAGCATTACATGTATTACATCTGAGAGTCAAATAGAACTGTCAAATACTGTGCTTACAGGGCACTTTGAAAAATTCTGGCTACCTCCTCCTCCTCCTCCTCCAGCGCCACTTCCACCTCCACGGTCACCGCCTCCTCAACCTATGGGTCACTTAGTATAAACTGAAAGAGAATACCCTGCACTCCAACCCTCTCTCAAATGGATAATTCTGTTGATCCTCCTGGCAGCCATGCTTTAGATTTAGATTTATGTTCTGCCAAAGCTAAAATCAAAGATTCCATCTAGTGCTATTTTATGGCTCAGCTATTTTAACATTTCTGTGCTGTTTGTGTTTAGTTGTAATTTTCTTCTTTGTCATTTGCTGTACCCACACATATTATATATTGTTTTTATCGGGACAAGAAGGGCTTTCTTTGGATGCCATCTTTTTGATCATATCTTATAATATTATTAAAAAAAAAAAAAATATGGTAAAAAAAAAAAAAAAATACACAAATTTCCTGACTTTTATTTGAAACATCTTCTCGTCGACAAAAGCGAACGAAAAAAACTGCTAAATAGATTCTACTATTTCTCCTGAGTACAGGGATACCACCCATGCATAGGTTTGTTGGGGTGTTTGCTGGCTAAAATGCCAAATTTGTGAGGTGCAGTTTTTTGTTTTCCAACTTGAAATTTTTACATGCAGACAGCCTGCACCCATGTCCCATTTGGGACATATGTGAAGCCAGCTAGTGTATTTTACCCCATCAACCCATATATTTTTTAAAAGTAGACACCCTAGGCTATCTCAAATGGTGGTATTTTAACACTTTCCATGCACTAATTCTACCACCAGCCTTTGTCAAAGTTTGTGGTAGTATTTTTTGTGTGTTTTTTTTCCACAAACCTTGTACTTCAGACATGAATTCACAGATTTTGGTATGTGTCACTGCCAAATAACACCCCAATAAGTGTTCAGCAACATCTCTTAAGTACAGGGATACCACCTATGCATAGGTTTGTTGGGTTGTTTGGGGGGTAAAAGGACAAATTTGGGAGGTGCAGTTTTTGGTTTTCCAACTTGAAATTTTTACATGCAGACAGCCTGCACCCATGTCCAATTTGGAACATATTTGAAACCAGCCAGTGTATTTTACCCCATCAATCCATATATTTTTTAAAAGTAGACACCCTAGGCTATCTCAAATGGTGGTATTTTAACACTTTCCATGCACTAATTCTACCCCCAGCCTTTGTCAAAGTTTGTGGTAGTAATTTTTGTGTGTTTTTTCCCACATACATTGTACTTTAGACACAAATTCACAGATTTTGGTATGTCTCACTGACAAACAATACCACAATATATGTTCAGCAACATCTCCCGAGCACAGTGATACCACCCATGCATAGCTTTGTCAGCTTTGTTGGGGTTTGAAAGGCTACATTTGAGAGGTGCGCTTTTTGATTTTCCAACTTGGAATTTTGACATATAGAGTAAGGAAGGGGTTAATAGCTCTTATAAGAGCCTTTGTATACTGTACAAAAAAATTAACCCCTAAAAATGCACAGACAAGAAAAAAATTTCTGCTGTGCAGTGATCAGTGGCAGGGAAGGGGTTAATACACAGGCTACACTATACAAAGGGTATGGCTTTTATAAAAGCCCTTGGGACTCAATTTTTGAACATTTTATTTAATTTATTACATTAAAAAAATTATATTATACAGATCTGTCTCTTTCCCTCACTAAAACTCAAGCGAGGAGAGGGAGGCAGATTCATATGGGTCAGAACAATATTTACCAATATTGATCTAACCAGACGAATGATGATTCTCATCTGAGAAATCACCAAACCACCTTTGCCACTGATCGGCTGTTACTGATCGCTATACACGCGTTCAGACAGCTTCAAAAGGAATACACGTAATCCCCTAGTGGGTATAATTAACCCCTAGCGAGTGTAACAAAAAAAAAATGCTGATAGCAAAAAAAATAAATCCTTCTGCGACCAGATTGCTCTATATGCGCTGCTTAGGCAGTGACCATATGCACTGCTTAGGCAGTGACCATATGTGCTGCTTAGGAAGTGATATACGGCAAGGAAAGGGTTAATAGCTCTTAAAAGAGCCTTTGATATACTGTAATAAATCACAGTTAAAAAAATTAACCCCTAAAAAAATGCACAGACAGCAAAAAATGTGCTGCTGTGTAAGATCACTGCGTACACAGCGATCAATTGCAGGGAAGGGGTTAAATACTGGAAACGGCTTTTATAAAAGCCTTTGGGTCTTAATTTTATTAAACATATTATAATTAAAAACTTAAATTATACAGCTTTTTTACGTTAAACGTAATCCCCTAGCAGGTATAATTAACCCGTGACGGGTGTAATAAAAAAGTTTTTAAAAAAGTAAAAATGCTTCTGCAGCAAGATTGCTGCATTTGCATCAGATCGCTGCTTAGGCAGTGATCTACAGCAAGCAAGGGGTTAATCTCTCTTAAAAGAGCCTTTTTTATACTGTAATGAATTACAGTAAAAAAATTAACCCCTAAAAAATGCACAGACAGCAAAAAATGTGCTGCTGTGTATGATCACTGCGTACACAGCGATCAATGGCAGGGAAGGGGTTAAACACTTGAAATGGCTTTTATAAAAGTCCTTGGTTACTAAAATGTTATTAAATATTTTTAATTTTATTATTTTATTTTTTACTTTATCTGATCTGTCTCTCTCCCTTACTAAAACTAGTTAGGTGAGGGAGGCAGATCAATACTTGTCAAAGGCAATATTTACTAATATTGCCTTTGACTGTATGATAAGTGCTCATCAGAGCACTTACCATACATGCCTGCACACAGATCTGCTGTGCCGGCATTGATTGGCTCCCCCTAGAGCATCGGAAGTGAAATACTTTCACTTCCGATGTTGCCTTCTACTGAGCCGATGGGGTCGCTCAGGAGAGCGACCACCATCGGTTCTGGGGCAGCCGATGGTGCTGCTAAGTCTTTAGCAACACCGGAGGTGCTTAGGAAGCGAACAATCGTTCGCTTCCTAAGCACATGCGTGCAGCGGGCGCAGCCATTTTTAAATGGCTGCTACGATCACTCCGGGGAGTGATCATAGCGCGACCCTGCACTTTTTGGGGGTGTTGCACAATGCCTCTACCTAGAGGCATTGTAGCAACACCGATAGAGTAAAGAAAGTAAATGCATGACGTGCCAGGCACGTCACCTGTCGGCAAGTCCTCGATTTGCCGTGACGTGCCTGGCACGTTATCTGTCCTTAAGGGGTTAATTTGTATGTATTTTATGTTTTTTGAAGTTATTTCCCTATCCATATTTGTTTGCAGGGCACTTGTCCTACTCTTACCCACATTTTAATTCCTTTTGCAGCCCTCTAGCCCTTTCCAGGACTTTTTTAGAAGCATTTTAGTGCCCAAAAGTTCGTGTCCCCATTGACTTCAATGGGGTTCGGGGTCAAGTTCGACCCTGAACCCGGACTTTTTTCAGAAGTTCGGCTGAACCTGCCGAACATCCAGGTGTCCGCTCAACTCTAGTCACTACCAGCTTGGTGGACTATTAGTAGAGCATTTTTTTTATGTGGGGACTTTGTTTCTATTATTATATTTAAAAATAAAAAGGAGGATAATAAAAAACTAAATTTTAATGCAGTATGAATTAAATTTAAATTATTTCTCAGTACTTTATGAATAGTGAGGACAATAATCTGATAATCCTCTACTCATCATAGACTACCATCGTCGATATACACTACAGTTGATAAGTTTGAGGACAAATAGAAATGTCTGTTTTTAAAAGCTAACCGTGATGATGGATGGACGCAGATTTGAAGAGTTCCTCGTGCGGTTCCTCCAAATTACCTTTGATATATGGCCAACTTGACCAAATCGATTAAAATTCAGCACATTACCGGAACAGGGTGCATGGGCAAACAAAATAAAAAAGCTGACAGGCTCCAAACTAGTCGTAAGGTAGATATTGCCGACCTCCTAGGCCACAACTGAATGCATCGGCGGCACCCTTTGTGCCCTCTCAAACGGATACAGATTCCTCATTGGAAGAATCCGAGAGACACTATCAAGTATGCAGCCCTGCTAAGAAACCCACCAAAACTCCTCAGAGCAATTTGCCACTGAGAACAACAAAGAATTTTTTTCAAAACTTACGGGCAACTTGGCAGGTGGACATATAGGCCCTACAATTCGAGATGGGGGCTATCCAATTGAAAATTAATGTTTTTGAAACAACCTCTGAGGCAAAGATGCATTAACCCCTTCGCGACCATGTGACGAGTTAACTCATCATAAGAGCCGCAGCATTAGCGACCTTTTGACGAGTTAACTCGTCATGCAGTCTAGCCGGCGGTGCGCTCCGTGGGCACCGCCAGCCAGTCTGCAACGGGTCCAGGACTAAGCCTCGCACCCGAGGCAAAGCTCCTGGACCAGATCGGTGGATTTCCGGGCATGTGATCGTGGTGATAACGTGATCACCGCGATAACATGCAAATTAGATGGCAAAGTCACACTGACTTTGCCACTAATTCACTCTCTGTGCTTCACGTTCTTATAATGAAGCACAGAGAGTGACCTGTAAGTAAAAATAAATTAAGAAAAAAAAAAAAAAATTACCCTTTCATTGCTGATCACAGTTTGTAACTGTGATCAGTTTCCTTCCACTTTATGGCCCTCATTTAGTTTTTTTTTTTTTTACACTTTTTTTTATTTTTGCAATTTATAAAGTTTTTATTAATAAATAAAGGTAATTTTAATATATTTATTTAATACAATTTAACCCCTGCATGCCTGTTGCATGATTTTTATGGATCTGACATCGCACTCTTCAGAGTTTTTTTTCTGTCTTTTTGGTTTAGGGGGGTTTGGGAACCAATATTTTTCTTTTTTATTAGTTAGTTAATTAGGGGGGATAAGTGGGTTAGTGTTGCACTAGTAGTGTAGCTTATTATTTGGAAAATAATGGGGAAAAACTTTTTTTTCCTCAAAAATTTCCTCTTTTATATGTATTTTTTAATACTAAAATGTAAATCATTTTTATGTATAGGGTATCAAAAGAAAGCTCTAACTGTCCTTTAAAAAACAACATTAAACTTGTATGGGTACGTTAAATGAGAGAGAGGGAAATTATGTTTTAAAAACCGCATATTAAAAATTGAAAAACGCTCTGGTCCTTGGCCCAGGAAAATCCCTGGTCCTTAAAGTGTTAACAAGCTGAGACAGACAAGCTCACCTCGACAGGTTGGTAGCTTGAGCAGGTGGCACTCCTCAAAAATGAGACAACAATGACCAGTTCTGAAGCATACAGGAGACAGTTGGGCCCTCTGTGGTGAAATTTGTTACTAACCTGAAGCTCCCAGTTGACACCATCATCGTCCTGGATGTGTTCAGGGTCAATTGTCTTAATATGATAAAGCAACACTGCTGACCGCAAGTCAGAAGATGGGACCGATCACTCACTACGGTACGGCTTTTCGAGTCCTAGATGACTTGCCACCCTCTACCCTGGCTTGGCGCAGATTGATGGCCCCGTTCACATCTCATTTATGCTCGCAGGACATAATATACAGATGGGGACTACAGCAATATCTCACTGTTTTGAAGGGGAATAAGGAACTTACCATAGAAGATCCATTAGATATTTCAAAATTCCTTCGGGAACTGGACATTCCTCAGATCCCTAATCGAGAAACTGACTCAGCTCGGGAAGATGTTGCTATTGAACCCTGAGCTTTCACCATATTGCTGCTGCTTTACAAGTCGAAGGCTTGCCACATCGTCAAAATTGACTCTCACCTTGCCCCATATACATTTTATGCAGAACTGCCCCACCTCAATTAGATAAGATACCTGGATCATCCTCCTCTCCAAAGAAATTTTTTTTTTTCTTTATCATGTTGTTTGTATGGACATCTTGAAAGATTTGTGACTTACCAGTCCAGTTTATTAACCCACTGGATCTTTTTTTTTCTCCTCTGGGGCACAGCCTCCTTGCACTCAATAAATGGAGTCAGAGGCATTCTTTCTGGCCGTCAAAAGTATGGTCCCATTATTTTTGTGCAGCTCCTCTCGAGCTGCTGGTGCCCCGAAGCTTGGTAACACCCTTTACCCGACTTATTTGCTTCTCCACAATTTTTTCTGCACCCATCTTTCTGACTCCTATGTACCCCTCTTTTTATATCATTTTCCTCTAATGGGGACTCAGTCCCGGTATCCCAGTTTAGTTATCAGCTCACTGGATATTACATAACTTGTGCATTCACCAGACAATTCTAACTAGGATGATTAGTGACACATTGAGACCCTAGTCCCGGTTAACTTTCCAGAACTGGTTACTGTAGGTTTTTCACAATTCGTCTTTTTAAGCACGAGCCTGGAACAGTAGAGATTCAACTTGATTGCTACTGTTTATGTTTATATATATATATATATGATTTTTCTGTTATCTGCTCCAGCTGATAGACACCTCACTTATGTTATCCATTTTGGTTTTGATTATCTGGAGCTATGCTTTACCCCTTGGGTTTTGTAGGGGCAACTTCAGCTCTACTCTGTCTCCATTACTGATAGGGATGCATAGCTTATGCCTTGTTTTATTTGTCCCATACCAGTATTCAGTAATTGAGGGTCCATCAGTGCAATGGACCAAGTCTTGCCAGAGCACCAAGGTTGAACAAAAAGGTCTTGCCACAGCACCCAAATTGCACTCACAGGTCTTGCCACCGCATTCAGCTTGCACCCACAAGTCTTGCCAGAGCACCAAGGTTGCACACATAGGAATTGCCGAGCACCCAATTACTGACAGAGCACCCCGATTGCAAACCCAGCACATCCCCTATCCAGCACCCAGATTGCACACAGGCCAATGCACGGTCCCGCACCCTGAATAGCACGCTCAGTTCATGCCCAGCCGGAACCCAGAACATGCTGCTGCAGCTAGGTTATACTTAGGACATGCCCCAGCACCCACATATAGTCCATTATTAACCACACACCTGCTGTTAACGGCATATCCCATGAGACACAGCCTCACAATAGTTTCCCACTGCTGCAGCACAGTCTGGTAAGCACGAGGAACAGAAAGTGGTGGAGGGTTATATCTGTCTGTAAGTGTAACAGCACGATCACTTTTAAAACATGTTCCGGGCACCAGAAGCCAGATTCTAGTCACCATGGAATTTGTCGGGCCCTGCCTTATTTCACTATTTAAATTTACTGAACAATGTCCAAGATCCTTCCCTTTTCTTTATCACAACTTCTAGAATGCAATGGTAATATGAGGTGCTGACCATGTGATGTAATGGTCCAAATTCATACTATCCAACTATTCTAAAATTTAAATTTAAATAGTGAAACAAGGCACTATATACATCTGCACAAAAGTTTAATAGTATATTTTATTAACATGTACATTAGGTTTTTCTTTTTAACGATTCCTGTCACTTTAGTACCAATGCATGATGTACAGTCAATTATTACAGTAAAGTTCTAAAAGGCAGCAGGTACACAGTTCAGGCTCTCCTTCTGCGCTTTGTATCTTACTTTTTAGTCACTGTTCCAATTAACCACAAATGGTGTCAGCAGTGGTTGGGCATTCACAGAAGCATGGTCATTAACAGTCTGCTCTAACCTTTCAGCTTCCTGAGAACAGCATGCGCATTCTAGGGTACAAGCAATACAAATATCTTGCAATATTATTTATTTACAAAGTTTTTTTTTTTTTTTTACCAGGAAAGATATATTGCTCTTTAATATTTCTCCTTTACATGTTGTGACCCTTCTGTACTTATGAAGGAGATTCCCATACATACAAGGTAATATCTTACATTCAGGTGTGGGTAGGCACACTTTCTCTTTTTTGTGTGATTTGTATTGGTTCTAATGGTGAGACACTAGAGGGAGTGAAGCAGCCACCTTACTTGTATACAATTGTTTAAAACAAAAAAAATTAGGTGGAAGCATCTGACAACTCCAGTTCCTCAGCTTATTTTGTTTTCTCTCCAGAGAGTCAATACTTGCATGCACAAACTGAAGGGTCTACTTAATAAAAAGAGAATTGCTGGGAATTCAGACGGCAATTTCAAACTTTAGTTCAAAGAGGCCGAGTTGGAAGAACAAATGTCCAATGCAGCTGAATGGGAACATTTTTCCAACTCTGCTCCTTTGGCATCAAGTTTAAAATTCCCTGCAATTCTCTTTTTATCGAGTAAACCTTTATAGGACGCTGTGAGACAAAGGTTACATTGCACAATACAGATACACGACAGAATACATTTGTTTCCCAATGTTTGGGGAACTGGCTTGGTTCAGAGTACAAATTAACTTAAAATACTGGAAAAAAAAAATCACTTTCTTTAATATCATGCACACAACAAAAATCATTGATTCAGTCAGTTTTATACAAAATAACAGTGCTTCATTTAACCAGGTACTGGAAGAAAAAATAAACCCAAGATTTATAAGGTCATGCTCTTTTTGGGCAACAGATAAATGTTCACAAGATTTGCGAAATATGACTTTGAGGATAGTAATTTTATACTTGCGGAAAGATGGTATATGCAACTACTCTTAACGGTGTGTATTCTCTGCCAAGTGACTTTAAATAAACACAGTTATTCTAAACAATGTTTTTTTTTTGTTTGTCAACAAATCAATTTACAGGCCTTTCTGGGATCTACCTGGTGCCAACTCAAACCCAACAAATTTTAAGACTTAAGGAAACAGATGCAATGGTAGGTCAGTTAGTTTGGCAAAAATACTATGGTCTAGATAGTATGTTTTGGATATGTCAGTTCTCCCATTAGATGTCTATCTATATTTTGGAAAGACTAATTAAGACTACAAATTCAGACAACAAGCCTTTGCAAAAATAGAATAAAGTATGGGTAGTCACAAGGCACATAATGCAGTATGGTTTAGCATTAGTTACAGTAACAATTAATGGTAGATTATGCCTGACATAAAAAAAATTAAGAATGTACATATGAAAATGTGTGTGGGTAGTGTATCGACCTTAAGGCTTTCTCCCAATCTTTTCAACCATTATAATCTGCCCTTACTGAACTGAATGGGTCAAATAATCCCTCATAATGCAGACACTGTATGCGAGGCGATTCCTGATAGTGTTGCTGGATTTGTGGCTTTAAACAGTTTTTTGTTCAGTGGGACTGGAATGTTGATTGATTTGGGTGTATTATTGGAAAATCCACACAGCTCATCTGAAGCACCCCTTTGTGCTTCCAAACAAAAATGTTTGGGAGCTCAGTCGATTTCCTTGCCCAACATGGCAATTTCTGGTTGTAATCTTCCAGTGTCAGAGACAGCCACCGTAACTTCCATAGCAGGACGTAGCAAAGATCTCTGGCAATGAAGGACTTATCATAATAAAAACATTAATCTTTTACATTACCCAAATCCTCCCAAAATCAAAACAGAACAAACCCCATCAACCTAAAAGCAGCGGTTTTCTGGCATGTATGCAATACCGGAACAAAATAGAAAAACTATTGTACATAAAAAGAAATTTGCACATAAAAAGCGTACACTGCAGGCTAACCTGCCATATACAAACATGATATATATATTTATCTATATATATATATATGTATAAAACACATTTCTGTGTGACAGCTCTATACCAATAAAGCACAGAGCTGTTATGAGAAATCAATATTGGCTTTTTTCTACCAGATTAACTGCTGGTCACAAGAATGCTATGTGCACACAGCACCAAAAACATTCAAACTCCTCAAATTAAAAAAAAACAAAACACAAATAGTTGCATTTATATAAAGAAATGCTTAGTTGTTTTTACTATAGGCATAAACAAAAAGAGAAAACTAAAGCCCAAAGACAATCTAAACAGAATAACATTTTATAATTTGTTTCTAGCTAACCCCAGCAGTTCAGTTACCTGTAACGTATGGCTCTAGAAGCCAAGTTGTAGTCATCTATCCAGCTGTACGAGATTGCAACACATAGAAATTGAACACATTCACATCATTAACCCTAGAAGTGTTTGCCTGGAGTGTGTTCCTTAAAATTACCCTTGCAGTGGTATTTTTAGTTAAAAATCCTGCAAAGTAATATAAGTAATCAACATTTATATAAATAGCTCTCACTTGCTATTATACGCAAAGAATGGTTGGCTTTCACACTAACAATTGTACTTTATAAATCCTTGGCTTATTAACTTTTCTGTGCTAAGCCTCTTAGTTGCAATAGAGAAGCTTGCAAATCCTTGCAGTGCTCACAATAACAATTAGTAGTGTTCTGCAATACGTTACAGGTTTCCTCTATGTGCTTATGGGTTAATTGTTTAATTACTAGCAACAAGGCTTTTACTTTTCTGAATTTCCTGAAGGCTGGTAATATGGAGATTTTTATGTACTATGGTCAAAATAAACAACCAGATCTGCAGTGTTAACATCTACAGCTTCACAGCTGCATAATGCACCCTTATTGGGCAAGGTGTTGCAAAATATATCCCTATGTGTTCATGACTTATGCATACTTACACAGACACCCACGTTTTTACACTCACACATACCCACACAAATAGACACACAGATGTATATACACATACAGAACAACACATATATCTATCCTCTTAACAACAAATTGTTGAATTTCTCTGGATATAAAGTTTGCAACAACTGTAGATCAATATATGACTTATGATTCTTGTAATTTGGGGAAGGATGAGAAAGTGGCAGAGATGGTCTTGCCATACAGGTAACTATTGCCCTACTTTTAAGGAACACTTAAATTCGGAGTTGTGCAGGGTCTGTAAGAAGGCACAAGAAAAAGCTAAAAAGCCAACTCACATAGCTAAAGGGTGGATTTCATCCCCTTTGTCTCAAGTTGCGCGGCCACCTTTGGCAGTGAAAAGGGCTAGTTTGTAAGCATGATGCTTGTCATTTGGAATCAAAAGGCTTAAAGTAGTTAGTTCTATATAGCATCAGTCTCTCCTCTACACATCACTACTGGTAAAGCAAGAAAAGTAGGGCATAACTGAAGTGCGCACTCTTTCCTTCATCCTTTATCTACACAGACAAAATGTAGTGTTTGGGTATAATACAGGCTGAGTATCCTTTATACAAAATAATCCATTATCGACCATTTTTGGGGATTTTGCCACAAGTTGCAAATACCACACACCTGTCAGACTGCAAGCGCACACCAGTTTATTCAGTGTCCAGCCCCTTAAGCTGTATTATAGCCGTTCCATGCATGCTCAGATTCCCCCACGCCCACAAAGGATGATAATATGGCACATGTGCAGGCCTGACACGCCAACGGCAGGTTCCCAACCATGCCTCACATCGCATTTATTTGCTCTTTATAGTATTTACTGTATTTCATGAGTGTTGACGGCTTTAATGTATCTTATTGGTGTACATGATCCGTTATCCAAAATGATCCATGATGCAAAATACTTCTGGTCCCAAGCATTTTGGATAAGAGATACGCAACCTGTAATTCATTCAATATAAAATTCAGAAAAAGCGACAGTGAGCCAGTATTCCCATTACTAGAAGAATATATGGAGTACAACATGCAGGGTGATTACCCTTTAAAATTATCCAACGCCAGGTAGGGGAAAGGGTACCTGCAATGCATAATATCTCCTCTACCCACCTCACAAACGTAAAAACTGGAAATTAACTAGCCCTCTTCGAGGAACAGTGATTTGTAAACTATGTACCAATATGCAAGTGTATAAATAAAATAAGACATGTGCATTTCTCTGGCAGTGGACCCTTCTTTCAAGTAAATGCACCAATTGCCCATACCCCTGTATACTCCTCATAATGCTGTCGTCCAGGTCAAAGATCAAAGGATTCAAGGGGGCAAAGTTGTACAGCTTTTACTCCTTAGTGTTGAGCAGGATGTGGCAGTTTTCTTAGGTGCAGAAGTACACAGCTCACCAGTAAAGGGAAAGGAGTCTTTGGGGGTGAAGCATCCTACATGTGGAAGACAGATGCAATAGACGAAGTCCCAGGATGAAGCAGTAACGTGTGGCACACTTTGGTTGGAATCAGGATCCAATGCCCAGCTCCATTGTCATTGGCAGAGGATGTGGGGAGAATTAGGACGGGACAGAAACAAGTAGGGTTACTATGTACATGTGACAAGAGATTGGGACGGCAGTGTTTTTAAACATGCATATACACAAGACAAAGGGAACAGTAAAGAGAGAAAACATGCAAGCGCAGAGTTTACAAACATAGTAACAAGAGCATGTGTAAATAAGTGTAAAAATGAATAAATGACCATACACTTGCATAAATGGTTAGGGAAAGTATTTGCATTACTCAACCTGAAGCATGTTTTTTAAAACATGCAAAAATAATTTTTGGAGAAAAATTATGGCTATAGTACTAGTGGTAGCAATAAATGAGCTCTTTATACAAACATGGGGTAGGGCTTATGGCTGTTCTGTGTTTAGTTCAAATGAATACTGTTTGTGGTGGGTTTGGTCTGTATTTTTACAGAAAATATGTTACATGATTGTTGTACATTTTGTTTATAGCATTATGCACATAGACAAATTGTAGGCAGACAGGTAAAGAATGAAACCTTGACTTGGAGGGGGGGGGGTGTCTTTGGGTGTACGACTTTTATGTGCAGGTTAGTATACGGATAGAGCCTGCCTTTGACTGTGAATGCAAATGATAATGAGTGGACATGGACAGGGTAGTGAGAGAACAGGACAGCAGGGGTGGGAGCAGTAGCCTCATGGTGATGCCCAATGTGGCTAAGGGTTTGGAGGTCAAATGGAAGTCTCCATGCTGTGCATGTGGCTGTCACACGATGACACCATGATATCTAGTGGACACTGGTCAGTAGAGGAGTTGTTGTTATGGTTGTGCGTCTGGTTGTTGCTTCCTATCAGGAGACTCAGAGATTCCTCACCCTCGCTGTCGCTGTCCGTGAGCGAGGGGGCAGATCCAGCCTCCCGTGGCGTGAACTCCGGGTGGGTCATGAAGCTATGGATGGCACTGCGGGTCTGTGGCTTCTCCAGCCCCTCATATAGGGAGCTGCGGAATGCATTCACCACTTTAATCTGTTACAAAGAAAAGACAAGAAATGAGAGTATGAATGGAGAAAGCAGAGTTTGGAAGATAAAAAGAAAAGTGTTTGAGAGATTGATAGCAGTAAAAAGAATAAAGAACGGTGTTAAGAGGATAGTAAACAAGTGATTTAAAGGGAGATGCAGGAAAAGTGTAAATGTGTAGGAGAAATAAAAAAAAAAAGGAAATAACCCCCCCCAGAAAAATAAAACCAGAGTGGCTTCCTGGAACCCACTGACAAGAAATGAAAACAAACTAAGTGGAATAAAACACTTTGCAGATTAGGCTTCACAGGTCTCAGAATTCAATCGGAGGGGAAAAAATATAATAGAGATATATCGGGCGACAGCTTTTCAAGTCACGTGAAGAATCACATCTTGCAGGGTATTGGGGTATGTTACCTTAATAATAGTGCCCTGCAGTTTGCGGTTACAAAGGTATTAATCTTGCAAAAATAAAGTCCATGGATTGAAGAAAAAAAACAAAAACAAATAACACAAGCAATTACAAAACATTAAAACAAACCCAACAACAAAAAGAAAATTATGAATTGACCCCACACCCAACACAAAGTCCAAAAAACTCGGGTTTTCTGTGCACTGAAAACACAAGGCATACCACACATGGATAGAGATCTTTGGTAAGAGCAAACCTTCAAAATCACCAATATGAATACATTCAAGCCTCTTAAAGTTGCAGCCCTATTCCACTATCAAATATAATTTACATACAGAGTGGTAAACTCTGCATTTTCTTTATTTCAAGGAATGAGAAATTAAAAAAATCAAATGACATCTTTAGTAAAGAAAAAAATATCCATATGAAACCCACTGTAAATGAAAGAGAAATTGCAGGTAGAATCAATAAAAGTTTGGGGGGTTGTCTTATAATCAGGGTCTTATATTAGAGCAAATACTATACAATACATAACAGTGCCACTACTCATATATGCAAATAAAAATCAACATTATGGTTCTACGAGGGTCTGCACCTTTAAAACATCACACATTGTTATGTACCCAGAGAAGCAGCAAACATGCACACACTGCAGGCATAAGCACATCCCATGCAAACATTCAGCTGGAAACTGAAATAGCACTGTCGTGCAACTAGGATCCAAATATTTAGCAGGTCATAAATTCCCTGTTTAGGGCAATCTCCATAGTAAAAATATTCATGAATCCAAGATGCCTGTGGAGTATGACATTAAATTAATGCTGAAAGAACCATTTATATTTTGTTAAATCATTGAAATGTCCTTGATATGGACCACAGTGTGTCGGTCTGTGATCTTAAGTTGCAATTACCCCACAGGTATATTAATAAAAAAAAAAAAAAAAAAAAAAAAACCTTATTTGATTTATCTCGCATCTCCCCCATTATAAAATGTCAGTACATGTAAGTAGATATAATTTTATATGTGTAAGATGTAGCATTATCAATATTTGTTGTTATTGTGGATTTATTTTTATTTATGGTGATTTCTACCAATTTACATCAATGTGTATCCTATAGGAGAACACACTCTGTACCGCTCTCACATACAGTTATATCCTCTAATGGACTGTTTAACTCTTACATTAATGCTTTTTGAGGGACGTGCTATAATAGTATTTTTTTGTTAAGTTTTGGTTGGTCCCACAGCTCACACTTATTTGTGACTATCTAATACAGACACTTTAAAAGGACAACTGTAGGCAAAAATATTACCAGGAGGCAGACATGTCCTTTAGAATCTTGGTTCAGATAGTTAAGATTCTAGACAAATGTCTGCTCCTGTTAGAGCTATTTAGGGCAAAGAGGGCTCCATAAGGTACATTTGTATATTTTTTGTTCATGAAATGATTTCTATATAAACCATGTACACTTAGTTCCATCTTTCAATTAAACAAACACATTTTTGCTATGTTTTCTAACATGCCAATATTTTAAGTAACTTTTTTTTTTTTTTAGTTTGTTGCCACTGATAATTTATACAAAAGAGTACCCTGAAGCATCCCAGTTGCTGTGACCATCAGCATCTCGGATACTCATCCAGTCATTACATTCACAACATCTAGGGATCTTGAGATTACAAATTTTACGTATGTAAATCTGAGACTGCACTATTGCCCTTTAAAATAAGGTTGTAAGTGTCTTGGAAGGCCCCTTTTAGAATAATGTTAAACCAGTATCTTGTTTTATTAAAAAAAGAATAACATTCCCTAATAAAAGTGTGCTTCTTCACTGTGTCATAGTAGGTCTGCTACCTGTGAAGGGAGAAACAAACCTCAAAATAAAAGAAAATGAGAACATAAAAATAGTAATTAAAAAAAATAAATAAGAGCAAATGGCCCCTCACCACTACTCAGGTGGTAGGTCACATCCGAACCTTTGCTAAATGGTTATTTGGAAAGGTACAGTGTTAAGAGACAGACAGAGCAGTGACCAGCAGCCGAAGTGCACAGCATGCATTGTAATAGTGTTGAACTCACTGCCCACAGAAGCAGCAGCAGCAGAAGTGGCTGGGGGAGAGGTAGCAGAGGACAGAGCTACGTGTGTTGGGCTAGAGACATGTTTAGCATCGAGGTGCTGGCTAATGGTGGAAGGCTGGCGCCTCAGAGCCCCTTGTAAAGAGGTACCGCCCGTCTGGAATGTATAAACTACGTCCATCTGTAAGGAATCAGAGGGAAACACAGCAAAGTCAGAGGAGGAGGAAGGAGACAGAAAAAGAGAGGAGATAGAGGAGCAGAGAAAAAGGAGGCAAGATACAAAGGCCAAAATAACTAGTGTGGTAGGGTAATAAGAGAAGGTAAATAAAAGGGGTGGAATTGGAAAGGCACAGGTTTTACAGAGAAAAGAATAAACATGGGAGAGGGGTAGAAAGTGAGGAAGAAAGAAAAATGATGTGCAAGTAGGAGAGAAAAAAGGAAATTTTCTTAGAAAAGCAATAGTATTTTGGGAAGAAAAACAGACTCTTAACCAGTAATCAGAAAAGCAACCACAAATAGTGTTATTCCAACAGTCAGTAAATAAAGATCCACAGGAGGAAAGCATTATTCAAAAGCAGAGTGTTTCAAAGCCTGAATCGATGCCAAACTGGGTGGTGACAAAGGTTTACAATTCTTTTTTCAAGTAATATATATTCAGAAACAATAGAGAGATCTGGGTGCCACACAAACCCATTACTCAAGGGCTTGACAAATTTCTGTAGCTTTTATGAACCAGACAGGCCAATTCAGGAGCAAGGCTGGCTATTTTAGAAACCAGGCAAATGGAGCTTCCATAGGAGTTCAATGTGAAGCAATGAAAAAAGTTAGTAGCCAGCAGTAGGGAATTTAGGAGCCATGTCTCCCTGGATTGGTCAAACACTGCATTACTCTGATGATGTCATCCAGATCCCCCAATTCACACAATGATTTTCTTTTAAACAAAATACACTTTTAATAATAATATTAATAATAATAATTCATTGACCTCTGTGTGAAGATATTAGGGATTGCCACTGACTTTAAGTAGTTACATTACAAAAACCAATAATGTATCTGAAATACATTAATGTTAAATGAATATACACAAAAGTGTTTATGAAACACAGTAGTTAACTGGTAGTATAAATAAGCATTAGTTACACGGAGCATAACCCTTGGCATTGAGACTTTTAGCAAATAGTATAAAGAATTTTTTTTTTTTCCAAAAGGTATCCCTAAACTCTTGAGGCCCTAGATCTGTTTACAATACCTGCAAGAACAATGATTACCTTTGTAATAACTGTCCTTCAGCTGGACATCCCCATCCAGGATACCTCAATCTTGCACATGTGCAAAATGAAAAAAAAAGCCAGCAGTAAGATTGATCTTTTTAGAGATTAATTCTTTATTTCCCCCATTTTCTTACTGTTGTCCTCCTCAAACCCTCTTTCTAAATCTTTATAGTGTTCTTGTGATTAACCTGGAAAGATCTATATGCACCATGTGTACACACATGGTGGACAAGCATGCAGGTGTATGGTTTTGTACATACGTTTGTGCAACAAATGCGCACATTGCTAGTACAGTTATCAATGAAGATTCTTTAACATTCCCATTATTTGTTATTGAATAACCCAAAAAATAGACCTTTAATAAAATAAGAGCATTCTGGCTTGCTCCAATTTACACATGTGGAAGGCAGCATCCTATTGAAATGAAAGTGGTGCCATCATCATTGGTGCTTGTTATTTGGATTAGAATTAATTGTTTTTCCCTTTGGAGGTTTTTAAAGGTACCCTGTCAATCTAAATATTGCTTATACTGTGAATGTAGAGAATAAAAACATGATATATTCATTGTGTTAACAAAAATGCATAAAAGAAGAGAAATATATTTTTACTACATAGCTTGGCTATGTTCTCAATGGTCGTGGGGTGTTTGTTGCACTTATGATAAGATCATTTCAATTTCTTTACATTATAATGTTACCAGACACGCAGCAGTATTTATGTGGACAAGCCTGTGTAGGTGTCACCTGGACAGATGTACCCGGGCATCTTCCATTTCCTCTGAGACTTTGCATTATACATTTGCAGTCTCAAGACCATTGATCTTGTTTGTATACTTATTTTTTTCTTCTTCACATTCACAGTAGAGCAATATTTAGACCGGTAAGGCTCACTTAGTTTAGATGTCTTATTCCTATTCATTTTGCAATTAGTGATTATTTATTTTCTCTTTTAGCTGTCTTCTGCAGTCCATAAACAATTCTAAACACATTCTTTACAGTGCATGTTACTTTGAATCAATAAAAAAAAAAAAGAAGAGAATAAGCGCTAAACATTTTCAAGGTGAGAGTTGCTACCGTGTTAGCCGTAGAAACACAGGAGATAAGTAGTAAAGTTGATACCTCTACTGGCTAACTAAGTAGGTTAGACCTCTTGAAAGCTTGCACTCTAAACCATGTCAAGAACAGCGTCCATTGCACCGCTGACAGTTCAGCGGCGGCAGTTTGAGTGCAGAACTGTCCGAGGTGAATGGCAATGCGGAAGTTTCACTGCGGCAGTGTAAGCGATGAGCTGTCAGCGCTTACAAATACAGTAATAACCTGCGCCTAAAACTAACCCCGAGCCCTAATACTAACCCCGACGCCAATATTAATCCTAACTCCTAATATTAACCCCGACCCTAGTACTTATCCTAATACTAACCCCTAGTACTATACTAATCCCTAATACTAACCATACTAATGTTCTATGTGATCCTGCGATGATCTCTCAAGTGATGAACAGGCCATCATGCGAGAGATCGCTGTGAAGTGGCTGCACAGAAGCAGCCATGATGAACTATTCCATCCCCCTCTAAAACAGATCTGTTAGCCAACAAAGCTATTAGTTTGTAGACCTAGAACCTGAATCCAGTTATTTAAAAGAAGAAGCATTTGAATAAATATCAGTGTGGTATCTTTAATTTTTTTTTATATTATATATATATATATATATATATAAACAATACAACAACAATATATCACTGTTGAGAAGCAAAAAAGTGGCCAAAAAGTACTTCAATTTTGGTAAACTACCCTTATCCCCTAGTAGTCTAGATGCCTTTTTCATCATTGTAGCATACCAAATTTATATTACATTAAATAGTAAGGTGTCAATATGTCACACTTAAGTAGTAGCGAGTTAAAATTCTTAAGGGTCTGCTATTTTCCACGGCTCAGCTGAGTAATTCTCAGTCACTGGTGTGTGTCATAGTTGCTATGACAGGGGAGTCCATCGTGTGGCCCAACTAACTTAACTGTCCATATTGTAATTAGCCCCATGTATAGTGTTGTACAGTTAATAATACAGTTAATTTACACTGTTTTGGACTGCTTTTGTATTTCTGCTAAAGCTATTCTTCGCCATTACTGCAAATAAAAAAAAAACAAAAAACGGTACAGTTGAATACACATATGCATTTCTAATTATGACAACAAACAACAAGAATACACTGCACCTTTATGTGGTAGGAGTAGCAGCACTAAAACACAACCAGTGCTTCACTCCTGGTACACATCCAAACACAATACAAAAATGTGGATTTGTGCGCTTCCCAAAAAACTCTACACACTAGTAGTTACCCTTTATGTAGAGGCAATCCTCTCCGTAATATGCAAAGGGAAGAAAAAACATGTAAAAAAAATATAGTGTAGTATTATTAAAATAATTATTGGTATAAATATATATGTGGATTCACTCACATCTTACTGAGCAGTATTCTGCTCAGTATAATGGGCATCCAGGAGCCCCTTGTGGTCTTCCAGAAGCTCCAATAGAAATGAAATAATAGGACAGGGGAGGAAGGAGATATACTTTTCAGTTAAACACTCTTTACATACCCTTTATGTAGAGGCAATCCTCTCCGTAATATGCAAAGGGAAGAAAAAACACATATAAAAAATATAGTGTAGTATTATTAAAATAATTATTGGTATAAATATATATGTGGATTCACTCACATCTTACTGAGCAGTATTCTGCTCAGTATAATGGGCATCCGGGAGCCCCTTGTGGGGTCTTGTATTTGATGATCTTCCAGAAGCTCCAATAGATATGAAATAATAGGACAGGGGAGGAAGGAGATATACTTTTCAGTAAAACACTCTTTAACTGTGCATAACACGAATATTTAAAATCTTACATAAAAACAGGCAGCTTTGAAGTGCATGAAGTCCCAGGCTTGTAAAGTGCACAGTGCATCTCTGTCCTTGATTCCCCGTTTAAATTGTCCAAATTTCCCGCTTCCGGGTGTCGCGTCACACGTTGGTCGCGTGAAAGCACTTCAGAGCGAAGGTGTAAGAAACTCAACCAGCGTGTGAAGTCACGTGACGCGACACCCCGGAAGCGGGAAATTTGAATAATTTGGACTATTTAAACGGGGAATCAAGGACAGAGATACTAGAAAAAGCTTGTTCAAGGTGAAACGCGTTGTGTATGGGAGAGGAGCACTTTAAATGAACACTGTGCACTTTACAAGCCTGGGACTTCATGCACTTCAAAGCTGAATGCTGCCTGTTTTTATGCAAGATTTTAAATATTCGTGTTATGCACAATTAAAGAGTGTTTTACTGAAAAGTATATCTCCTTCCTCCCCTGTCCTATTATTTCATATCTATTGGAGCTTCTGGAAGATCATCAAATACAAGACCCCACAAGGGGCTCCCGGATGCCCATTATACTGAGCAGAATACTGCTCAGTAAGATGTGAGTGAATCCACATATATATTTATACCAATAATTATTTTAATAATACTACACTATATTTTTTATATGTGTTTTCTTCCCTTTGCATATTACGGAGAGGATTGCCTCTACATAAAGGGTAACTACTAGTGTGTAGTGTTTTGGGAAGCGCACAAATCCACATTTTTGTATTGTATTTTTAATTATGCAGCTCACTTCCGAAAAGACACCCTGTGCTAGGAAATGATCTTCTCCCATCTAGTAGGTGTGTTCTGTGTGTCATATGAGAAGGTTAAGACCGACTTCAGTATAAATCTTTTTTTAATGTGGTGCATACTACAAATGCAGTTCAAATAAATCTTTATTAAGCTTGATTTAAATATTCTTTTTTAAGCTCTCCTTAACCAAGGTTGGTAACTGAAACACACATTGACAAAACGACAACATAGATGTGAAGTCGCTTAGAGAATAGGGGGATTCTGAGAAAAGAATGACATGTTATTTGTTTTATGTCAAAGTGTGGCATACAAGTTCTTGGCTGCACCTGTAAATGTGTTATATGGAAACCTTATGCCATTTCATATTAGGTGCATATTGGCTTAAACATTAAGTACCTGCGTCTGAATTCTGTTTAGCCCTCTGAACCACAGTATTTGGCCTCTTCTTAGCTCCATCTCTGCATGGTCTATTTCATCCACATCTTCTTGAAGCTCCTCATGCTGAATGTCTTCTTTCAGTGGACCGTGGCCAGCCTCCTTTAGAAACTTAAGCCGATTAGTTGGGACTGAAGAGATCAACTACAAGAAGAAAACAAATACAGGGGAAAAAATATAACACTGAATAGTGATAAACACATTACAATTTTAATTCTTAAAAGGAATAGATAAAATAGTTACTAGGGACCTACCTGACCCCAAAGCAGCTCACCAATGCCAATGAATATGCACCAGAACCACTGGGACAAAGTGAGGCCTGAGCAACTAAATGGCTTTCCTCCAAATTCCACAATTATAATCTGTAAACATGGAGAGGTGGATACAAAAATGAGTGAAATATAAAACAATTTTCAAGAATGGAAAGTGAGGAGTCAAGAGTGGGACATACAGGAGAGAGGCATGGGAATCATTTTAAACCCGAAGGTACCATGACTGTAAGGTCTATTCACTAAAAAGTGAACTGCAATATTAGAATTAATAGGACAACTGTAGTGGTATAATACAATGTATCTCTTTAAATGGACAATACAATAATAATCACATTAAAATGTAAAAACTTTAAATAAAATGATATAAGAAATTGTTTTTTTTTTACCTCCCAACATCCCCATACATAAATACATATGATCTTCAAGCATTAGGCAGGAGGAGTTTCATTTTAATATGTCACAATTCTATACAAAATTACCGTATTTGTATATTTAGATTACTATGTGTACCCACACAAATTATATATTGTTTTTATCGGGACAAGAAGGGCTTTCTTTGGATGCCATCATTTTGATCATATCCTATAATATTATATAAAAAAATAAAATATGGTAAAAAAAAAAAAAAAACAAAAAAAAAAAACATATTTCCTGACTTTTATTTGAAACATCTTCTCCTCATCGACAAAAGCGAACAAAAAAATCCTGCTAAATAGATTCTACCATGTCTCCCGAGTACAGGGATACCACCCATGCATAGGTTTGTTGGGTTGTTTGGGGGGCTAAAAGGCCACATTTGGGAGGAGCAGTTTTTGGTTTTCCAACTTGAAATTTTCACATGCAGACAACCTGCACCCATGTCCCATTTGGGACATATTTGAAGCCAGCTAGTGTATTTTATCCCATCAACCCATATATTTTTTTAAAGTACACACCCAAGGCTATTTCAAATGGTGGTATTTTATCACTTTCCATGCACTAATTCTACCACGAGCCTTTGCCAAAGTTTGCGGTAGTAATTTTTGTGTGTTTTTTTCCCACAAACATTGTACTTCAGACATAAATTCACAGATTTTGGTACGTGTCACTGCCAAATAACACCCCATTATGTGTTCAGTAACTTCTCCTAAGTACAGGGATACCACCCATGCATAGGTTTGTCTGCTTGTTTGGGGGTTAAAGTGCCACATTTGAGAGGTGCGATTGTTGGTTTTCCAACTTGAAATTTTCACATGCAGACAACCTGCGCCCATGTCCCATTTGGGACATATTTGAAGCCAGCTAGTGTATTTTACCCCATCAACCCATATATTTTTAAAAGTATGTACAACATCTCCTGAGTACAGGGATACCATCCATGCATAGATTTGTTGGTTTTTTTGAAGGTGCGCATTTCCAACTTGGAATTGTGACGTGTTGTCAGCCTGCGCCCCCATCTTTCATTTGAAGCCAGACAGTGTGTTTTACCCCCAAAAAGCATATATTTTGTAAAAGTAGACACCCTAGGCTATTTTAACCCTTTCCATGCAACAATTCTAACACCAGCCTTTGTCAAAGTTTGTGGTAGTCATTTTATTGTGTATTTTTTCCCACATAAATTGTACTTTAGACACACATTCACAGATTTTGGTATGTGTCACTGCCAAACAATACCCCAATATGTGTTCAGCAACATCTAACTAGCACAGAGATACTACCCCATGCATAGGTTTGTCATCTTGTTTGGGGGTTGAAAGGCCACATTTGAGATGTGTGCTTTTTGATTTTCCAACTTGGAATTTTGACATGTAGGGCAAGGAAGGGGTTAATAGCTCTTATAAGAGCCTTTGTAGTACTGTACAAAAAAAAGGGTATGGCTTTTATAAAAGCCCTTGGGTCTCACAATTTTGTAACATTTTATTTAATTTATTACAATTAAAAACATATTATACAGATCTGTCTCTCTCCCTTAAAACTCAAGTGAGGAGAGGAAGGCAGATCCATATGGGTCAGAACAATATTTACCAATAGTGATCTGACCATGCTCATTTTAGCAATCACCAAACCATATTTGCAACTGATCGTCTGTTACTGATCGCTATACACGCGTTCAGACAGCTTCAAAAGGAATACACGTAATCCCCTAGTGGGTAAAATGAACTTATAGCGAGTGTGACAAAAAAAAAAAAATGCCGATAGCAACAAAAATCCTTCTGCAGCCAGATCGCTCCATATACGCTGCTTAGGCAGTGACCATATGCACTGCTTAGGCAGTGATATACGGCAAGCAAGGGGTTAATAGCTCTTAAAAGAGCCTTCGATATACTGTAATAAATGACAGTAAAAAAATTAACCCCTAAAAAATGCACAGACAGCAAAAAATGTGCTGCTGTGGAAGATCACTGCGTACACAGCGATCAATGGCAGGGAAGGGGTTAAACACTGGAAACGGCTTTTATAAAAGCCCTTGGGTCTCAATTTTTAAAAAAAAATATTATAATTACAAATTTACATTATACTGCTCTGTCTGTCTCCCTCACTAAAACTCAAGTGAGGAGAGGGAGGCAGATCTACACGGGTCGGATCAATATTTACAACAAATATCGATCTGACCAGGCGAATTGTGATTCTCATGTGAGCAATCACCAAACCGCCTTTGCCACTGATCAGCTGTTACTGACGTTAAACGTAACCCCTTATGGGTACAATTAACCCGAAGCGGGTGTAATAAAAAAAGTTTAAAAATATATAAAATATGCTTCTGCAGCAAGATTGCTACATTTGGGCCAGATCACTGCTTAGGCAGTGATCTACAGCAAGCAAGGGGTTAATAGCTCTTAAAAGAGTCTTTGTTTTACTGTAATGAATTACAGTAAAAAAAAATTAACCCCTAAAAAATGCACAGACAGCAAAAAATGTGCTGCTGTGTATGATCACTGCGTACACAGCGATCAATGGCAGGGAAGGGGTTAAACACGTGAAATTGGTTTTATAAAAGCCCTTGATTTGTCAAATTTTACACTTTTTCTGATCTGTCTCTCTCCGTAACTAAAACTATAGTGAGGAGAGGGAGCAGATTACAAATATTGCCTTTGACAGTATGATAAGTGCTCATCAGAGCACTTATCATACATGCCTGCACACAGATCTGATGTGCAGGCATCGATTGGCTCCCCCTAGAGCAACGGAAGTGAAATATATTCACTTCCGATGCTCTTGCCAGTAGAAGGGAAGAGCTGCCTGTATAGGCAGCGTTCCCTTCTACTGAGCCGATGGGGTCGCTCTCCCATCGGTTCTGGGGGGAGCCGAAGGTGTTGCTAAGTGCGAGGCAAGTGCGGAGGTGGTTAGGAAGCAAACAATCGTTCGCTTCCTAAGCACATGTGTGCAGACGGCGCTGCCATTTTTAAATGGCAGCTACGATCACTCCCCTGCACTTTTTTTTAGTGTTGCACAATGCCTGCGTTGGTCGCTTTCTTTACTCTATTTAGTGCATGACTTGCCAGGCACGTCACCAGTCTGCAAGTCCACGATTTGCCGTGACGTGCCTGGCACGTCATCTGTCATGAAGGGGTTAATGGAATCCTCCTTCTTTACTGTGTTGATTGCCTTTATGTATTTAAAAGTTTAGATCATATTCCTGTCTCATCTTTTAGCCAAGCTACACTATGTTATGATCCTTTAACTTTTCCTGGTAGGTTTTATCCTGCAAATCATAAAATAATTGAAATGCATTGTTAATTTAAAATGATGAAAAATAGGTATTATGGCAAGTCCTATGGGTGCATTTGCAATTTTTTGTATACAATGTAGATATTACCACACTGAAAATTTGTTTCGGCACTTTTTCTTCTCTTTTCCTTGTTTATATGGTTGTGGGTCATAACTGGACTGTGGAGGAAGTCCACCCCACAAGTGTTTTGTTAGTACTTAAATCAGGGTTACCCCCTCAAGTCTCCTTCTTTATTTAACTTAATATCTGGTGGTCCAGGGTGCCTTACACCCAGCCATGTGTATTAGTAATACATATTTACATTGTATGAAAAAAATTGCAAATGTACCCATGGGGCTTGCCTTTGCAATGACACCATAAGTACTGAATTTGCTCAATTATAATATGACCCTGATTATACGACAATCCACCAAACTTTATCTTATTTAAAAAACATGCGGGAGAACATGCTGCATTATGTAGCAAACTTTTTGCACATAGAAGTGGGAGGTCACTTGACCCACGTGACCTGTAACCTCATGTTTCCGGAGCTGCAGACATGGATGTGCTGATTTGGCGAAAGTATTTGAGGATTAGCGGCAGTGCAGCCAGCATTAAGGTATTGGAGCGGCTGATCTGAAGTCTGATTAAAAGACAACCATGTTTAAAAAAAAAAAAGGTATTTTTTTTTTTCAAATGGACCCATAATTCATTACATTATCATAATTATAAATTAACATTGAACTTAATTATTAATTTTATATAGGCTAATAGTGAATCAAATACAAAAAAAAATATTTCTGTGTAATTATTTACTTCAATCAAATATTATATTTCCCTTTAAATATATATGTAATAAATCTAAATTTAGAATATTTTATACATTATAATACGAATAGCAATATATGAATTATATAGATAATAATCTAACTATGTGCATGGAAACAGTGTGGACGCACATCTGAGGTCTGATTGATAAGTATTCCATATAAGATAAAGGTATAAAGGGAAATTGTGAGGTTAGAAAAAAAACATATTTCTCATATCTTTTCACTACAAGTTAATTTATTTATTATTGTGCCGTGCATTTAAAAAGATAACGTTTATTTTACAACTACAGCTGTTCTTTAATGCCATGTATACAAAGTTCACTTTGTAAACAAGTAACTTTACTTAAGCTCAGTACCTGTGCTCCAAAGGTACCCAATACCACTGCGCAAAAGATAGGGTTCCGGAAGATATTCTCGAAGACGTTGCGCTCTCCATGTATCTTGCGAGCATTGATCTCATTAAATAGCTGCATCATCACAAATGTGTTGAAGACGATAGTGTAGTGCTCTGAAGGAGGGGAGTGCAAAGGTGCATCCCTTCCACTGTCAATGTCGAAGAAAGTCTCACCTATGTGGGGAGTAATAAAAAACATTTTTGGAAGGAAGGAAGTGTGCAACAGGCTATATAGAAATATACCTCCGTATATAAATTGGAAATTGATAGGGGACAGTGGTTTGTTTTCCAGAAAACAGCTAAAAAGTAGTGCACATTCTCTGCACAGATCATTAGCATAAAGTAGAACTACAAGACCGTATATGTCTTGGTACAGGTAATATGTATGATAAAATGTAAAGTGCCAGAATGGTATGTAATGTTTAGTTCTAAAAACTAGCCTGTGTCTAATCTATGACTAACTCTCCCTCTCCTCAGATCATGACAAGTTGTGCACATGAACAAAGTAGATCCATCACATCATCCTTTTGGGTTAAGAAGAAAAAACAAATAAAAAAACTCAGCTAAACATTACACTACACTCTGAATTCCATATGTGGGGAGAAGACTGCTAGTGAAAACAATGTATTAAAGGCATTATTGGAGGAGGACAATAGTAATACAAGCCTAAGAGCATACTTCTGACCTGCAAAAAGTAAGGTGAAGATGATGGTTAGTTGATACACAGCATGTCCTAAAATGTTCTTCATCATGGTGCGTGAGATGAGTGGTTTGTTGCGGCCATATGGTTTGCGCAGGAGCAGTGACTGAGTTGGGGGCTCAGTGGCTAGAGCAAGAGATGCAAAGGTGTCCATGATCAGGTTGACCCACAACATCTGTACTGCCTTCAGAGGAGAATCCTGCACCAAAATTGGTTAGTGTCAAAATGTATGTATATTAAAAAAATCTGTGTTTTTTTCTTTTTTACATATTAGTTTGAACCACTACCAATACACACATACAAATATTCAAACACAAAGAATACAACTCAAGGAAGATTTTGCCCCAATTCAATATTCATGAAAACATGCAGAGATTTACAAAATGTAAGTCCCTAAGTCTGAAGTGCCCCCCCCCCCCCCCATATCTGCATTTGTCTTCTGAACACTCTTTGTGATTTTTATAAACAAGAGAGGCGTTTGCATATATTTCAGTTTTGGCGTGTTTTGGTACAGTATTTTGTTTGAAAAGTACAACATGCCTGGGTGATGCATGCTCCAGTGAAAGCCACGATCACTGCCACAACATTGACAGTGAGCTGAAACTGCAGGAATTTGGAAATGCTGTCATACACGTTTCGACCCCACATGACAGCCTTCACAATGCTGGTAAAGTTATCATCTGTTAGGATAATGTCTGAAGCCTCCTTTGCCACATCTGTGCCGGCGATGCCCTGTCAGAGAGAAGAAAATCTGAGTGCCTGCACTCTAGTTAAGAAAGGACATATAGGATACTAGCCCAGTGGTATTCAAGTGTACTAACAGAGGGGCACTGAGGGGGTTACAGGTTTAACACAAAGGATCAAGGTTAGAAGGTTTTAGGACTTTTCATAATCACAGAATTCCAATATACCATAGCGAATCCCACATCTGCTTTCTTCAACGCGGGTCCATCATTGGTACCATCTCCTGTAACAGCTACCACTTGTCTCCGTTCTGTTACTGTGCTGTCAATGATGCCTAGAAAACAGACAATACCTGTCCCTCTGTAGCAAAGCATGCTCAATTTTTTTAAATTTGTATTCACTGCAAAACATTACCTTTCACCAGGGTATGTTTGTCTGTAGGGGACGATCGAGCCAGAACACGTAAACTAGGCCACACTTTATCCAGCTTCTCCTGCTCTACCTGACAGAAAACGATGAGAGCTTGTAAATTATAATTACATACCTTTAGATAGTCACTATAAAATTTAATCTGTGTTTTTTTACATATTAGTTTGAACCACTACCAAACACTACTTTATATTCAACATTTATTTATATAGCTCTTGGTACAGTGCATAGAGGGGAACTACATACTATGTTAGACGAACAAGGACAGAGTGATTGCTGAGGTAGAAAGTGCTGCACTGAAATTAACAATCTAGAGGGAGTGTAGGACAGGAGACACAAAAGGTGAGTAAGCAATTTCATGTAAGCGCAGGTGAGTAAGCACTAAGCAGGCAACGTATAGTCTATTTAGGAATGAAGACGCTCTCCAAATTAAGGTGGCTTTGTACATTGTTCAGTGATAAGTTTATTAACTAGTTACATGTGGATTAAAATATTCCCGGCAAACTAAATACCAAGTTTTAAAACACAAAAATCAACCTAAACCGGAGGACAATTGTTGTTTCATCATAGATGATACTATAGTCACCATAGTCCCCACAGTACGTATTTCTAGGTTACATTACTTTGCTATAGTGGGATGAGAGCAGATATACACCTTGACCCACAATGAACATGCTTCCCAGAAATTCTGGGTGTGTGTGTCACATCTGTCATTGAACAGTAATTATCCAGTAGTGAGAGACAATGCAGCATTTCTAGGACCAGGAGGTAAAAGATTCACAGTCAGGAATACACATCCTGCTTTAACCCCTTAACGCATGTGGACGTATATATACGTCCTGAAAAGCATGGTCCTCCATTTTCATGTAGTGTTGCGCTCATTAGCGCAACACTACATGCCTGCAGCTACTCTCAGAGGCTGCTTCGGATCCGAAGCAGCCTCTGAGAGGGCTTTCAGCCCCCCCTCGACCCCCCCGCGCGTATACGATCACAGCGAATGTGATCGTATGCGCGCAAACACACATAGGCAGTGAAAGCTCATCACTGCCTATGTGTGTTAAAGTGTTGCATGATGCCTCTATCGAGGCATCATACAACACAATCTGTGCCCTCCTGGGCACCGCGATCACCCGGTGATCCTCCGATACAGCATGCCCAGAGGAGAGCGACGGAAGAGAGAAAAAAAAAATCTCTTCCGTCGCTCTGAAACCGCTACTTGACTGCCCCTACAAGCAGTTAGGCGGTATTACAGTTAAAAATAGAAAATTAATTAAATAAAATAAATAAATAAATAAATAAATGGAAAAAGCTAACCCTTGATCTACTGAACCTAGATCTAGGGTTAGGGTCCAAATAGGGTAATAATTAGGGTTAAATGGGGGTTCGGATGATTACAAGGGTTAGATTAAGGGGTGGGGGTCAATTTAGGGTTAGATTAAATTTAGAGTTGGGGTAAATTTAGGGTTCGGGTTAAAAAAATCACTGTAGAAGAAAATGGTTAGAAAACAAAAAAACCCACTAATATTGTTTATTGCCCTATTACGTGAAATAAAACATAGACAAACAAGGAAACATTGATATTACTAAACTCAGGACAAATAGTAGAAATATATAGACGGGGTGTTTTTTACCATTTGTAATTGTGTAAAAAAAAAAATCAGGTCAAAGTTGGAAAAAGTGTTTTTTATGGCATATTTTCATCATATTTTCTATTTTTTTTAATAGTAAATGATATCATGTGATGAAAATAATAGTATCAAATGAAAGCCCTATCTGTCCTTTAAAAAATGATATATAATTTGTGTGGGTGGACTGAACACAAAGAAAGAAATTCACAGTTCAGTAAACGTATGACAAAAATAATGGAATTCTGATCTTCAAGGCACGTCAAATGCAACATAGCACTCGGTCACTAAGGGGTTAAAGGACAATTAAACAGTTTTTTAACCCTTGCTTCCGCGGAGAAAGAAAGGGTTAAAAATGTTTCCACCCCGTTTGCAAGGTTATAACGTAAAGGTAATAGGTAACAGGAGGGACATTAAGTGTAAAAGAAAGAAAACCATAAATGTATATTCTCAGCTACAAGTAAGACCATTAATTCTTAGGAGGTGGTGTTTTTACGAGCGAGTTCTATATGCCTCTTTGAAGAGGTAGTATTTAAGGAACCTATTAAAAACTGAGAGGGAGGGAAAAATGGCTATTACTATCAACTGAAAATCGGGACAGTTAGCGAGAAGTCCTGTGGAGCTGCATGTGTGAAGAGGTAATGAGGAAGGAGAATCTTAGGTCACACGAGGAGAGCAAAGGTTGTGCAGATGAGTATTTACAGACAAGTCCAGTAATGTATATGGGGCGAAGTCATGGAGGACTATGTAAGTTACGGATAGAAGTTTAAATTTGATTTTTGAAGGAATGCAAAGGGTTTTACAAAGCAGATGAGCAGTGAGTGAGTTAGACAAGCCTGCATTTTGGACCAGTTTATAGGAATGCCAAGCAAGGTAAGAGTCGAGACGAGATAATAAGGGTATTTCAAGTTTTGAGGTGTGTCTACAGTGAAGAATGGTTGAATGCGAGAAATGTTTTTTAGGTGTAGAAAACAATATTTGGAAAGGGATTGAATGTAATGGATAAAGAACAGAGTCAAAGATGACCCCGTGGCAATAGGCCCATTCCTCTGGAGAGATAGTGCTTTCAACAGTAATGGTAGCTTTTGGTTTAACAATGGAGACTGAAGAAAGGAAAGTATGTACTTTTTATGTAGTGTAGGACCTCTAGGAAGATAAACATGGTGAAATTTGAAATAGAGGACGTGTAAAGGGACCAGAGGAGAGATCCAAGTACTGACCCTTGTGGGACCCAGTGTTGAATGAGAAAGAATTAGTAGTGAGAATTGGCCTTTGAATATGGCACAATACAAGTCATTTGCAACTTTGGTAATGGTATTTAGGTAGCGTGTACGGTGGAAAGAGAGAGGTTGACGGGGTGGGTTATGGTTGGACCATTTCAACAAACTGGAGATATACACACACACACAAATACAAATAATTTTCTTGTCAAAAGGAGGATTTTCTTACACTTGATAGCAGAAGTGGATTTTGTAATTGAGGTTAGGTTTAGGTAAGACATAACAAAGACATAGGATCCACATCTGACTGAGAACAGTGCTAAAACAGCCTGCTCTATAGGATGTTACCTAGTCGGGAGGGGCATCACAGTTTTTTGCTCACTTGCACCATAATTACAGAAAAGATGTCTCCATTAGCATATCAGACTGGTCGCACCCATCAGGGTGGTCCAGACCCGAATTGCCCATCAGGCCTCGTTTGTATGACAAACACAGTCACCACAGACGTCCATTTCAGCCTATCATTGGTCTTGTCAGTGTGGTACGGCTGCTGTCCCTCAAGATGCAGTGAACCAGAGACCAAAGTCTGAGTTTAAAATCATATCAGCTCCCAGAGGCGTAACTAGAAACCACCAGGCCCCGGTGCAAAAATTGCCCTGCGGCCCCCCGACCCCACCATGCAACTCCACCCCAGAAATGCCACTTGCATGCCTCCCAACTGTTCTGCTTTGTGCCTGACCTTGTCTTATATCTATTCTAGCTTTATGCCTATCCCACGCATGCTTAAACACCTTAATGTATTAACTTCTACCATTTCTTAAGGAAAACTATTCCATTCATCCACCACCCTCTCAGTAAAGTAATATTCCTTTTTCTGACCACAAAAAAATTAAAATATTTCCAGCCTTTACAAAAGCTTGAGGTGGGGACCCCAAATATATGTATATAACTAGCTGCATGTATACTTATATGAACTTTTAAATATTATATTCAACTATTTTCATATGTAATACAAATGTTATTGAAAAATTGTTAATTTCTTATTTTTATTCCATTCCTCTGTACCCACATTGCACCTAAAGGTCTTGATACAGCACCATACAGTACCCACAGCACTTGGCTTGTACTCATATGGCACCCACAGGATTTGGCATGCCACAGTGTAAATTTGCCCGCTAGAAAATACCACAGTGTCACTTTGTCCCACTGAACTGCCCCTGCAGAACATGCCACGGTGTCACTTTTCCCCCCATGTTATTTTGCCCCACAGAACATGCCACAGTATCACTTTGGCCACAGCCAATTTGCCCATTTGGTCACGATTAGCCTGCCCATTAATATGCCACAGCCATTTTCCCCATTAATATGCCACTATTAGCCTGCCCATTAATATGCCACAGCCATTTTCCCCATTAATATGCCTATTATTTTGCTCATCATTTGCTAGTCATATTTTGCCCATCATTTGTCATATTTTGCCCATCATTTGCCACTCATATTTTGCCCATATGCCACTCATATTTTGCCCATTTGCCAGTGTTATTTTGCCCATTTGCCAGTGTTATTTTGCCCATTTGCCACTCATATTTCGCCCATTTGCCAGTTTTATTTGCCATATATGCCACTCATATTTTGCCCATTCGCCAGTGTTATTTTGCCCATTCGCCAGTGTTATTTTGCCCATTCGCCACTAATTTTGCCCATTTGCCACTCATATTTTGCCCATCATTTGCCACTCATATTTTGCCCATATGCCACTCATATTTTGCCCATTTGCCAGTGTTATTTTGCCCATTTGCCACTCATATTTCGCCCATTTGCCAGTGTTATTTGCCATATATGCCACTCATATTTTGCCCATTCGCCAGTGTTATTTTGCCCATTTGCCAGTGTTATTTTGCCCATATGCCACTCATATTCTGCCCATTTGCCAGTGTTATTTTGCCCATTCGCCACTAATTTTGCCCATTTGCCACTCATATTCTGCCCATATGCCACTCATATTCTGATCATTTGCCAGTGTTATTTTGCCCATATGCCACTAATTTTGCCCATTTGCCACTCATATTCTGCCCATATGCCACTCATATGTTGCCCATTTGCCAGTGTTATTTGCCCCATATGCCACTCATATTTTTCCCATTTGCCCCATATGCCACTCATATTTTTCCCATTTGCTATTTGCGCCATATGCCACTCATATTTTGGCTATTTGCCCAATATGCCACTCATATTTTTCCCATTTGCTATTTGCCTCATATGCCACTCATATTTTGGCTATTTGCCTAATATGCCACTCATATTTTGGCCATTTGCCAGTTATTTTGCAGGTTCCCCCCCCCCCCCCCGCCCCCCATACTTACCTGTATGCTGCTCGTCTGACGAAATGTCTCCGAAATGTTTTCTGCACACACAGTGCGTGCAGGAAATACAGCCACCGGCGTCACTTCCGGTGGCTGTGAAGAAAAGCATGTGAGACAGTCACACGGGCAGCAAGGGGCAGCTGCTTTGGGCCCCAAGAATGAATGGGCCCACACTTTTTTTTTTTTGCAGGGGTCACAGGACGGCCGGGCCCCTGAGGTGACGGGCCCGGTCGCAGCTGCGACCCCTGCACCAACGGTAAGTACGCCACTGTCAGCACCAAATAAACACTGTGCAAAAGCAGATGAAGCACCAGTAATGTATCTTTGTGAATTACCAGGTGGGCTTATTCGTTTCCTGTGACTCCAGGCATGCCTATGATTAAGTGCTGCAAGCAGCTTGAAATGCGTTCAGGAGTTTCTTACTGTGGTTCCCCTGCCTCTGCATTCCCCTGTATGATTCCAGACCCATACTATCAATAAATGCAAAATATGAAATCGGAAGAAGCAGATGGTTTGCGGAAGGAGCTCACAATAAACAGGAATGCAAAAAATAAGATATTTTGTTAAACAGGCAGGATAGCCTGGCATCAAGGGAGGCTCCACTCTTCTACTTTGGGCTGTAACAGGAGGAAATATATCTCTATCTGACTTTTGACGAGGAGGTCCTTAAGTGTTTCTTGTTTTCTTATCAATGAATGCATACATTTTCCCCACATACTGCATTTTAAACAATTTGGTGACAGTTTCTGAAAAAGCAACTTGTGGCGCATTATTTGTCAATTGCATGTTCATAAAGAAACAGTGGACAACACTTTTTCCTGGTCTCTTCATCAATGCATCTGCTCTAGCACAAAGTGTAGGCCAGTTTCTTTTACCTCTTTTACAGATTTGTAATCTCTCTGAATTGAAACACCAGCTTCATATAATTACAGGCCAGTGGACATTTATAGGCGTTTAGTATCATCCTTGCTGGCAGAATTTGACCATTACTAGGCAATCTGTGCTTTTTAAAAATTGCCTATTTACTCGCAGTTCACATCTCAGTTTATCCAATCTTTCCTACCTCCCCCTTTTCATTACGGATCAGAGTGTTGAATTCTTTTCCTTCCAGGCAGAGAAAGTCTTCCCCAGGTAGCAGGATACCACACTTGGTAGCAATGGCCCGAGCTGTATTTATATTGTCACCGGTTACCATGCGCACAGTGATTCCAGCCCGTTGGCACATCAGGATGGCCTCTGGCACCTTTTAAACAGAGGGAGAAAATAAGAGGGAACACTAGAAAACAGGAAAGTTGGAAAACATAATGACACACGGAGAAGGAGGAGGAATGGTCAGAAGACCCCCCCATAAATTTACCTCAGGTCGTACGGGGTCCTCAATGCCCACCACAGTGATACAGGTGAGGTCAGATAAAATTTCTGCCTCATTGTCCCAATCAGGCTCAGCACCTGCAGGGAAGTCACGATATGCCAGACAAATTGTACGTAATCCTTCGCATGCCATTGGTTCAATCACCTTCTTGATCATCTCATCGCGATCCTTACTCTTAAAAGAGCACAACTCCGCTCCTTGGTCCAGAATACGCGTACACCTGTAGTTCAACCAAACAGTGTGGAGTCAGTGCCTTATGAAAATTAAATTGCATCACAGACAACTTCTGCATGTTCACAGGGCTGTCATTTTTAAGGCAGGGCCAGGCATTGATAGGCGACCACATCTGACGAACTTTAATTTTACCTTCATTGCAGCTCTCCCTGCATTTATACAAAGGATGGGATTCACTCCATAGTAAATGACTAGGAAGAATTCAGTCTCTCCTCAAAGAGGAGTTTCTTTCTCTCCTGTGATTGGCCTGGGCTGCAGTCAGCAGAGGAAGATCATTATTTGGATCTGCAAATGTATTGGTGTTTATATATGTAATTTGTGTCGGAATGTGTATATATTTCCTCTGTAGAAAAGTGATTTATAACTTTTTGCATTCCAGTCGCTGTGGACTATACTTCCCATTATGCCCAGACAAAAGCATTCTTAGCATCATAAGAAATGTAGTCTACAACTAGTAGAGTACTAGCCACCACTGCTCTTTATACTGTGCGTATGTATACATCTATATATGTGTTTGTCTGTGGGAGTGAATTTATGGGTAGAGAATGGGTGGATTGCGCTGCAGAAATGAATACTGATTCTAGTATGTCTCAGTCACTGACAAGAGGTGAGCCTTGATGGCTTTCCATATTTTTTTTCGTCTGACAAACGTGTTTTATTCTTACTTGCGCAGGATAATCTCTGAGGCACCCTTGCTGTACATCCGGAATCCCCCCGAGGGTTCGCTCAATACCGTACTCATGGATTTGCGCACAGAGTTGAAGGTATAAACTTTGTAGAGTTTCTCCTCTGGAATCTCATTTCTAACAGCCTGGTAGTCCTGCTTCAGATCTAACACAAAGCCCAGCAAGGCACATTCTGTCTTGTTACCAACCTGCCGAGGAAGTCCTCCCTCCTTCTCAGGGGGCTAAAGTTTCATTATGGGAAAGAAAACACAGAAATATAGGTATGTAAAAAAGAAATAAAAAAAATCCAGGTGCTTCCAGACCTTGCAATTAAGTCAAAATTATTTTACTTCCCTTTTTTGGTGACTACTGTATGCATTTTCTAAACATATTACAAATATACATTATTTCCCAATGTAGTATGCTAACCACATGCTGCTCATTGAGCTAATATTTACACGTGAACACTAAATTAACTGTCCTTCACAATGTCTCAGAATAAAAATAAATTGCATATATTCCCCTACACCACAGGGGTAACAATGATGTATCAATTCGCAATACTTAGTCATAAGCACTTAGTCATTAGGGAGTCCCCAAAGTTAGATTCCACAATCTCTCGATGTGACTTACTATCTGTAGGTTCATAAAACAGTCCAACTGTATAAATTATTGGCTGAAAAGCTATTTACTTCCAAATCATTTTAGCACTGGCTTTACTTTCTCCACCTAACCCATGCTTTCCTCACCAAAATCTTTGAGGTGTACGCTGAATTTATGGAAATTCCATTGACGATCAACTCCAGTATTTTTGCATTCAATGCCTCAGGATCAGGAATCTGTCGATAGTGGGTGCCTCCCGTATAAGCCTGGACTACAGTCATGCGGTTCATAGTCAACGTGCCGGTCTTATCCGAACAGATGGCTGTGGCATTGCCCATGGTTTCACAGGCATCCAAATGACGCACAAGGTTATTGTCCTTCATCATTTTCTGAACAGAAAGGAACCATTTAGTCATTCGAGGGTGGCTAGGGTAGTGAATCATTGATTGTGGAGTGCAACATCGATTTCTCCCCAGTTACTCAATAATAAACCCTATTCATTCTTACCTTGACAGAGTAAGCCAGTGATATTGTGACTGCAAGAGGCAACCCTTCTGGTACAGCCACCACAAGCACAGTAACACCAATGATAAAAAACTTGACGAAATATTGAATATAGACAGGAGTGCATTCTGCCAGCCAGGGGCGCCCCTTCACTCCAAAGGTGTAGATGACAAAGTAAAGTACCAGAATAATCACTGTGATGGCAGACATGATAAGCCCTGAAAGAGATTGGTAGAAAAACATGTGTACAGTATACAGACACAAGTCATCAGACCAAGGTCCCACAATACCAAGCCAGTTGTGTTTTATGGAAAATTAGCACAACATTCCTAAACTCTATTGTGTTTGATTTAAAACAGGAAAAATAATTGTTATCACAGCTTTCAAAATATAGCACCTAATGTATAAAATTGTACAGCCAGGGGAAATATTATGAGTGTTACTCTTGGCCAAAGTATAAATGTTTTATCAATGGGTGATTTCATAAACCCTGATTGATTGGGCTTTTGTTACTTCTTATAATAAGAATTATGACAATTGAATGGAAAAATGTAATTCTCAATACAAAATAACCCCTTGATATACTGGTGAACCATGCACCTGTGAACAATATTCCTGTACCACTCTGTTAGTATTGCACTTGGGAACATAACTCATGTAACACACTGTCAGTACCTGCTTTTCCAATTTGCACAGCCAGCCGAGTCAGCTTTCCTTGGAGGACAGATTTTTCCTTCTTTGGGACCTTCACCACTTTCTTCTCTTTCTCTTCACACTCAACCCCTTCCTCACTTTTCAGAGGTTGGATCTCAAGAGCTACACCATCCTGAGCTTTGGCTGGAAAATGAGCAAGGTTTAGAATTATGATAGTGGTGTGGTAGATATTTTGGAGACATAGACAGAAAAAGGACAAAGAGACATGGTGCCATCAGACGACATGACCAATAGTGAGTGCAGACAAAATCACCAGGAAAGAATGAGGTAAGCCAGTTTAAAAGGAGCAATGAGATGGGAAAAGGTGAGTAAAAATATGAAAAACAATGATTTAAAAACCGCTAATATATAAAAGCAATAAAAAGAGAAAAAGGACAAATTCAGACTAAAGGGGCCAAGATGGGGACCCTGGAGAAAATGGTACGTTAGTAGCAAGCCTGGTTGGGGCGCATCATGTTTCCTCCTGTATATCAAAAGGTCTGATTAAGGGCAGTTGAAAATACACAGAAGAGTAGCTGCAGTACATTGAAATTCCATCACTTGTTTGTCTAGCACAGATACGTTTTTGTCTCTTTGTCCACTTCCACTGCTAATACAGAAGTAGCGTGAATAGAAACAAAGCTAATATTAATTAAAGTGTACTGGAGCCTCAAAGAATTGCTGTTCACAATAAACACCACCAACTGAGAAAATACATGTAATTGTTCATTGTGACAAAGACTGCTGTAGCCATTTCAAATCCAAAAATATTTTTGATAGGTCACAGAAAATAATGGGTAAACATAAAGAAAATAATGAAATCCAGAAATGGGTCCTATCTGACCATTAAATCGGTACTGTATGTGTTTAGCTTTTCTATTAATTACATGGAGAAAAATTAATAAAAAGTCATGATAACTTTTCAGAGGCAGTTCATGAAATCAGTAAGATAACCCTTTGGGGCACCTGGATTATTTTCATTTACTGTTGGCTCAGCACAGTAAGCTAATGCCCCTTAGAAAGATCACATAGCCTTGTAAACATACTAAAGCACTATCTATGCATGGCAATTCACAATAAGAAATTACAAGATCGTGATTCACAAAGCTTTGGGTAAAATTGCTATTTGTAGCTATGTACTAATGCAGTAAAGAAGCAGTAATGATCCTAAGAAAGGTAGTGAGAAATTGTTCTTGTAACTTGCTCATCACAACATCTAAGCTGTGTGCTTGCTTACTGTTCAGGAAGCTAGTGCACACATGCAAAACATTGGCAAGCAGCACAAAGAAAATGATGGTTTAAAAAAAAAAAGTATAAGCCCAATAGTGTGCATTTGCACTGCACAGAAAATACTCCGACCCCCCCCCCCCGCAAACTGTATACAAAATAACCTGAGGGAATATTGTTTGAATTTGATTTATGTGGATGCACTGAAGACAGCATGACCAGAAATGTATATTGTGTTATCAGATATGCAAGCAAATTCAAGAGAGATCCGTTTCAAAGTATCAGTAGTGTTTCTTATTTATGACATCACCTTGTTACTTTATATGCAAATTATATCAAGTCACAGGATATTATAAACAGGAGCACCACAAACACATTTGTATGTTAATTTATGCATTAGCATGTAATTCTATCATCCTACCATATATATAATTTTGGATATTTTTTTTATGGCTCTACAGTCACAGTAAAACAATGTTTAGGTCACCCTTAAACTTGCTCTGTATACAGTTTTTTTAAAATAATGTAATCCTGATGTAAGAAATGGTGTAAAGAGCATCCTGGGCGAAGTAAGTGCAGTAAAAAAAAAAAAAAAAAAATTACTGTATCAACCATAGTTTAAACCCATTCATTCCACTGTCACAACGAGCAATCTTGTCATAAAATACATATATATAATTGTCCAGGTGTAACAGTTTTTAATATATGGCAAATACGTTCCCCAATATTGTATAGCTTAAGAAAAAAGACCTTGATTGAGACCTGCTTCCTTTTTGTGAGGGGTAGCCTATCAAAAGGTGTATAAAATTAGAATGTTAAGTGGACAGGTGGTTTTGATGAACAGACCAATCCCCCATCATCAGCAATGAGAAAAAAGGTCACTGAGAACTCTTTAGCTCTTGCAAAAAGGCAGATGATATAGGGGAAGGAATATGCTTGTAAAATGAGAAGCGAAGTAAAGCACACAGTCTCGCTGCTGAAGGTAAATGAGTGCTTAGAAGCAGAATACACCAAAGGTTACAGACCTGGGAAGAACACAGTTGAAAAGACACATACAGCACACAGACAAAATGTAAATCACACATCCAGGAAAAGAACACGTTGCCAGCATGATAAATACACTGGACAACAAATCATGTGCACCACAAACAAAAGACTACAAGTCCCACAAAGAACCTGTGCTGAAGGACACAAAGGGGGATGTGAGAAAAGAAGAGCATAGCTTTTGCATCTGTGGGAATTTATATATCAATAGGGACCAAATCCATCAACTTGTGGATTATGATTGACTAGGTTGCATTAAAGCAACTAGAGCATATTTTCTATAATCTGTACTTCCACTGAAGTCAGATATCCACATCTCTCCAAGCAATGCAAAACCCAGCAGTCCCATTCGAGTTTCCTTCTTCATAAATGTAGCAAAGATCATTGACTATCCAGGTGCCAGTTGTAAGCTGCATAGGCAAGAGGTAGGGGTGTGCACAATGCCCACACAGAATGTGTTTGTGAAACTGGGTAATATTTGGGACATCTCTGTGAAATAGTATAATGTTGGGAATTGAGGAGCTGTTTACCTTTGTTCCGATTTTCTGGAGGCCCTTGTTTTTTACCTGTTCAGAAAAAGAAAAAAGAAAAAAAAAAAGAAAAAAAAAAAAAAAAGGAGGAGGGTTTCTGATCACTTTGGCTTCATGATATAGAGAGACGAGGGACAGCCCTCAAAAAGATGGAATAGATGAAAGGGAGCCCCCCTCACCTGTGAACTATCCCATGAAGTGGGAGAAAAATGCAAGACAAAGCATGTGATATTATATATAAACTCAGACAAAATTAGAATATGAGTAGTAAAGGCACAGAAGGTGAAAGAGAGACAGAAAAGGCATAGGCGGGGGTGGGTGGTCATTCACATAAAGTGAACAGTAGAAATAAAGCTTTACTTGTGGAGTTGGAAAAATTCTATTATTTTGCCACCCCAAACAACTATCAATGGCCAATTTCTGAAGTTCACTTGATAATTCCATTTTTGTGAATAGTCTCCAGCAAAACTAAAAACAAGCCATAAGGGTACTTTGACGGAACCCTCCATCGCTGGAAATCCTGGAACGGACTGAATGCCCATCTCATCTCTACAGATTATTATTATTGGGGTTCCTGGGTTTTGTTTGGGTATAAGGCGATCAGCCCAAACCAACCTTCCCCCACGACTAGGTGTACATGGCTATCCACTTAATAAGTGTCTTAATGTCATGTAAGTCATCCATTGTCCTTTTGCAAAGTGAGTCATGCTATTTCCTTATGTTGTCCTTTTATTAAGTGTACAGATATGTGTATCTGAACCAGGACTCCTTTGAAAGGTGTCAGACAGACTTCCTCCTGTTATATGTCCCAATGTCTCTACCAAGTCTGGTTAATTCGATTTATTATTTACCTCTGTTTCTAATTACCTGTACCCAATATCTTCAATGTTATAACTGGTTTGAGTTCCCGTGTACCTTTCATGTCCCTGATTTGTAAGATTATAATCATGTGCTTGTCTGTATATTTAAGTCTATGTGTTCCACAATAAGGCGTTCATTATTCTTAATTTCTGCACTATGTCTCGACTAGAGGTTTTAGTGTCTGGAGATATTGGGGGATCAAAGGCTAAAGTCATTGTTCTCAGCTCTTGCGAGAGCCGTGGGTACCTATAAAGCGCACTTTGACAGTGTTACCCAGTCAGTGTACCATCACAGGTACAAAACAGAAAAAGAAAGATCGAAATAAGAAATCATAAACCATCAGAACAATGAAAAACAAATGGAAGGGGAAAGGGGCAGCAGAATATGTGGACATATGAAAGACAGCACAGAAACAAAGGGAAAGCATACATATAGGGTAAATGAAATATATGGAAAGAGTGCAAAAGAAAGCGCAAACAAATCAAGAAAAGAAGAAAGAGAAAAATAAAAATAGGGAGAGGAGAACATGATTGATGACAATGGACTGAGCATAGAACAGAGCACTGTGAGAATATGGTTACAAGAGAAAAACTGTCAAAACAGGGAACATCATCACATTCCTTAATCAAAAAATATCCATTCAAAATGCCAAAAACTCAGCACCACAGAAAAAAAACAAAAGTTCTGCATTATGTATACAAAACAAAGGTTTTTTTTTTCCACAATGGAGAGGTGAGGCAGCTATGCATCCAAAATGGCAGATTTTTCACTATCCTTCAGTGTTTATTCCATGTAAGAGTTATCCTACTCTGACTTTGCTTCAGCTTATTAGAGATTATTGAAGGTAACTACCTTTTTTGGATTTCTTTTCCTCCTCAGCACTCTCATTTGCCCCCAAGAGGGTGAAGATAATGCCCGTTTGAGAGTTAACACCAACAGCTGTAACTAACATGCGCCCAGATCCTTCCATCACATGGGTACCTGCAGGCAAACAGAAAGCATTATGGTGTTCCTTTGTGCTAATTGGTGTTGGCATGCATTATTAATTTTAGAGAACATTTTTACCTGACAGCAGCATGGGATCCTTCTCAAGGGACTTCTTCACCTGGTCACTTTCCCCAGTTAGGGAGCTCTCATCAATTTTGAGGTCATTACCCTGGATCAAAATTCCATCAGCAGGCAAGAGGTCACCTGATCCGATGAGAAATCCAAGATAATACCATAGAAATGTTAGTAAGATGTTATGAACATGTGTTAAAGTGTGATGAACAGATTAGTAAAGACGATTTGTTACTGTGCATAAATAGTGCACAGTATGTACACACTATTAATGTGCAAACACACACACATTACATTTACATACCATACTTTATCTGTGCAATATCTCCCACCACAAGCTCTGCCACCGGAATTTGTATAACTTGACCCTTGCGTATGACTGTAAATTTTTGTTCTTGTTCAATTCGACTCTGTAGGCCCCGGAATTGCTTCTCTTTGCTCCAGTCATTAAATGCTGTAACCAGGACCACAATAATAACAGAGAATAGGATAGCCGCCCCTTCAATCCAGCCAGCTTGAGCCTCGCCCTCATCTTCTACGCCGGCAGAGACATCACCACACACTGAAATATATAAATATATACATACCTTATATGTTGGAAAATAGAGATTAGATCACAAAAGTAAAGTGAAAGATACTAAACATGGAAATGTAAGTAAGGACAAGCCACTACAAGAAGTGAAAGGTTGGAGATGTAACAACTAATTTTCATAGTTATTTGTTAGATATGGTTTGAAAAATATTGCTCTGTTGCCATGTTCATCTTCTCTAAAATCAAAAATCCTGCAAATGTCATCTCAGATATACTTATATCTCCACCAGCACTGTATTTAGCGCAAGGCAAACAATGCAAGTGCCTTACCTCTGGGGGGCAATTAGACAAATTTTAAATTAAATGAACAATAACTTAGTGCCAAGGGCTCAAGGGGATTTACTAACCTTCACTGCCTTCTCCTGTAGGATGGTAGAAAGATAAACCCAGCGATATTATGGCTGCAATTTCCAAGATAATTAAGGTTACATCTTGCAGTGCCTCCCACACCAGCTGCAAGAAGGTTTTGGCTTTCTTTGGAGGGATGAAGTTCTTCCCAAATATCTGTCTTCTCTTTTCCAGATCTGAAGGGTTCCCCGACAATCCTGTACAAAAATAAAAATAAATATCGTCATGGGGCATATAACACAAATCCTCCTTAGATGGGTGTTTATCTAGTTTTCTATGGTGGAAGTAACTGTAAAGAATACTTTTGAGGAAGGCTAAGAAAGCTTGTTCACTCTGAATCTTTTGAATCTGAAGGTGACTGTCTGGAGCGGACAATATGTTAGCTAGAACCATGTTATAAGAACCAAGTTACTAAATTACACAATATATTCTGTGTTTTAGCTTAGGATAAGCATACCTAAAATTTGCTTAATTCATGCAAATCTCACAGAACAATCAGTTGACATTTGCAATGGTCAAAATTGTGTTGGATGCCAGCGGGTTTAAGCCAAAAGCTGGTGAGAGAGACATAGATTTTATATATAACATCATACTTCACTTAGCCTACCGAATATAGAAACCTTTATCTTCATTGTTCGGCCTGGTGAGTGCAGGGATGTCGCGTGGCGACACCCGGCACTCAGACATGCGTTGTGCGAGGGGGCGGAGCTTGCTGTCTGTGCCATCCGCACAGACCTTAACCCCTCGCACTGCGGAAACAAAAATAAATTATTGGATGGCAACAGCAAGGGGACCATGAGGCTAACTGTACCCAGGCGCCAGGTCTAATTTCCTGGTCACCATGGCGACCTGGGGTTTGTCGAGCCCTGCTATATAGGACGATTGCAGTGTATTACATGTAATGATAAGTGGGAAAAAAGTAGTGCTTCATTTTAAGTATGTTTTCGGTTTACATACACGCTCTGAACCCATTGCTTAGGTTAATGGACTTATATACACACACACACACACACACTACACATTTACACTTATTGAATAAAATATTTACTTAACAATTGGTAAATATCACATTTTTCTACATCTTATACGATAAATCGGAATATTTATTGGCTTCCAATTCAACTTAATATTTTCCATGACATCTTAAGCTATAACTCTATTACAGGTTGAGGATCCCTTATCCGAAGTTCCATTATCCGAAATGACACAAAATCAGAAATTAGTTTTTTTGGATAAAGATCAGTTAAGATAAGGGATAGTCACCTTCGTGCCCAGCTCTGAAGCTCCTTTCTTCCACCCTGCGAGTTGCCGTAAGTTTGAGGCAAGCACTCACTGGAAATGTAGTTTCCGCAGCACTGCGAGGGGAGGGAGGGACTATGGAACTTGTTGCTCATATTAGATTTAGGTAATGTAGAACATTTATAGGGCTGGTGCTGCCGAAACTACCTGCTCCAAGGTTCTGCCTAAATTATCTTAGCGCGATGGTCCCTCCCTCCCCTAGCAGCAGTGCAGGAACACATGGCTGTTATATTACCTGACAGCACCTGTTAACACCTGACATGCCACAATGGGGAAGCTGAAGTTTAAACAGTGAATCTCCAACAACTAAAGGGAAAGGGAGGAAACTGCAGAGATATAGGTGGAAACAGGGTGAAGAAGATGTGTTCTTCACAGATCAGGAACGGTGAGGGAAGTTATGTACAACAGAGATCATACATTCTGAATGACAAAGTGAACCACATCTGTGCCCTCCTCTGCCACACCCTCCTTCCATACTATGTTCCCTACTTTGTTTTCCTATTATTATTTTTTCAGAAAGGAAAGGTACAAAAATCTACATTATAGAACATGTTCTAGGTATACACAGTAAAACAGCATTATTTACCATAGTTACTGTGTAAAGAGATGTAAGAAATCGGGTTCTACATGGTCAGTTTGATGAATTAAATAAAACCATAGCTTTACAAACCCTTAATGTTAAAGATAGAAGGGTCTCCTACACACAAAATGTGTAAATCTTTGAAAGAAAATTATGAAAATATAGTGTATAAGAACATGTTCCATGTACACATAATTGTGCAACTTTAGTAGCCGTACTGATTTTGTAGAGAAATGAAAAATTCAGATTGTACATGTGAATTTGAATGAATAAATAAATAGCTTCACCAACCAATAATGTTACAAAATAAAAGAGCTACTCTCACACTAAAAAGTTCAAGAAGAAAAAGTACAGAAATATGCTGGTCGGACTTTAAGACAAGCAGTTAGAGATCTGGTAGGCCATGAGAACCTAAGTGCTTGGAGTGAAAATTATGTTTTGCATTGAAAGAAGGATTAAACCTATAGTTCCACTAGAGTAGCGGGTGTCCAAGTGTTTTCCTCAGTGAGCCACTTTATCAGAAATGTAGGTGTGCGTGCCAAAGTAATTTTTCATTAAGAGAAAATGTATTATATATATATATATATATATATATATATACATACACACACACACACACATATATATATATATATATATATATATATATATAAAATTCACATTAATGTGCATTGTGTGTATGTATCACAGACTCCACAGCAATAAAACTCACACTACACATTACTGTATCACAATACACAATAAAACACGCAGCCACAAATAGACACATACATACGCAAATACACACAGTCACACTTAAACACAGGCACCCTTACACACCCACATACACCCTTACACATACTTTTACAGACACCCTAACACAAAACAACCTTACGCCCACACACACTCCCTTACAGACGGAGAGACACACATTTCTTTTTTTTTGTAGCATTTGTCCCCCTCCCTGCTTATTTACCTTTTATATGCAGTGAGGGGAACTCATTCCTGGGGGACCAAGGCAGCTGCCCCATGGGCCCCCGCTATCTCTGGGCAGGAACAGGGAGCTCTCTCCCTGATCCCTCCTCCGAGAGGTGAGGCTAGCGCTAACCCTAGCCAGCTTCTACCCGATCGTGACTGTCTACATGTGAGACACCGCCGGAAACGTCCTCCCTCCCTGCAATTTAAATTAACTAAGCAGGGAGGAGAACCAATAGTAAAACTTTTTTTTTTTTTTTTTAAAGTGTGTGTATGTGTCAATGTGAGTATTTCTCTGTCTGTGTAATTGTGTGTATTTCTCTGTGTGTGAGTCAATGTGTGTGTTACTGTCTGTAAGGGTGACTGTGTGTTTGACTGTATGTCTAAGTATGTAAGGGTGTCTGTTAGTGTGTATATTTATGTTTGTGTCCCTGTAAGTGTATGAATGTGTGTGTATGTAATGGTGACTAAGTGTGTGTGTGTAAGTGTGTGTGTAAGGGAGTCTCTGTAAGTGTATGTATGTGTGTGTGTAAGTGTGTGTGTGTGTGTGTGTAGGCAGGGCCGCTTTAACTGATGTGCAAAGTGGGCACTTCCCAGGGCCCACAGGTTAAAGGGGCTGCCACTGGCCGCAACATGCTCCTGCTGCACACATGACTGTTACAAAAATGGCAGTAGGCTGCATCTAGCCAGCGGCTATTTCCAGCTTCATGCACTCAGTGTACATGGAGGGAACACTATGCAGAGGAAACGCAAGAGAGCAGAAGCAAGGCGAGTACTGGGGAACGGGGGAGAGGGGCTAATGCTTTTATTTGGAAAACTGGTGGTGGCATGTTAATGGACAAACCAACAGGCATATTAATGGGCAAACTGACACTGGCATATTAGTGGGAAAATTGGCTGCGGCTTCCGTGACCGTAGGACTGGCCCTGAAGCTGGCAGTCAGAATCCAGCGGAAGGGGACCCGGAATTTAGTCACATATTGATTGATAAACTATCAAGGGTGGGGCAGAATATTTTTCAGTAAGGGGCCCTGAAATTTCTGATGGCGGCCCTGTGTCTATGCAACAAGTGTTTTTAGGTGTACCCTTGTTTGTGTACCTGGGGAGTGGTAGTGATACTCACTGAACTCCCTCATGGCATTCAAGAGTTTTTTGCTTTTGGTTTTCTTCAAGTTTCAGGCCATAATTAAGAATGCCTTGGGAACGCCTGGAATATTACTTGTACAGTGTACAGGGGGGGATATACATTAATTTGCTCAAGTTCCCTGACCCATTCAGCAGGCTCCATGCTCTGGTAACTTTAACGGGGGGACCTGGGAGCCATTAAAGAAGCTCCCAGTCCCTGAAATATTGGCCAAGGGCACTTGCCATGACCCCCATATCAATGACTGGTGCAGGAAGCGTATATATTTGGGGACATCATTTGAAAATGAGCATCCAATAGGTCCTGAATAGTCATAGTGTTTTAATCCTGTTGAAAGCTCGTCATGGTCTATGTCTTCACGAATAAGCTGGAGAATTGTCGAGGTGGAATAGCCTATGTGGGGAGCAGTTGATCAGAAAGTCTAGTGGGTTTGTCCAGTCATCATCATGTTTGGATCTGGGAGTGTATGATGTTTCTGGCTTGATAGGAAGAACAGGGTTAGCTTGCTGTATTTCTGCAGGCATAAGGATGGATTGAGATGTACGATTAAGAAAAAATATATATATCTTTGTGATGCCCATGTTTGGTCATTGAGTGAATGATCTAGCCGTTTGGCCTCCTTGAAATGATGGGTTATTTAAAAAAAAAAAAAAAAGCATAAATACTTAATGAAAGGAAAAGGATAGTTTTGGTCTGACAAATTGCCAGGCTCTAATGGTGCTGTTTAAGATTGTATTAGAACAGACTTCCCTTGACAAATGAGTCACAAGTGTGTGTAGTAGGGGTCTAACTGGGTTAAGGTATAAGTAGATATATGTGTAATCCATTCTATGGCCTGCCTATACAAGGCAGGCCTATACATGATATTCCCTATAATTGGGTACATTCTGACCCCCTTCTCCCTTTTTTGTTGTTGCCTGTGTGTGTGGTATTCATATGGAAGGACTGGATTGCCAATCATTCTCAGCCAGCTGGCATTTATATAGAGGGGCTGGATTGCTTATTCTCTGCTAGCAGGCATTTATATGGGGGGCTGGATTGCCTGTCATTCTCAGCTAGATGGCATTTATATGGGGGTGTTGATTGGCTATCGTTCTCAGCCAACGGTCATTTATAACGGAGTGGTGCTAGATTGCCCATCATTCTCAGAAATCTGGCATTTATATGGGGGTGGGGTCGCACCATTGATATCAATGGTAAACGGGGTAAAGTAAAAAGAATTTTTGAAGAGGGCCGTTCGCCCTCTGTAGGATAAATGTAAAGATTGCTAGGTTTTAAGTTCATTAGTACGTAGTCTATTATCAATTTGATGTTTAAACTATATAATTTGTTGATGTTTTAGGTATTAGAAAGAAAAAGTGGCCCATAAAATAATGGGTGTTTCCAGGAGGTTTGGCATGTCTGCTAAGATACACTGCTTTAGATTTGTCATAGTTAATTTTAAACCCACTTATAGTCCAAAATCGTCCATGAGATTTTTTTATGGTAGGCCATTTTTGGGGGGGATTAGCGGCACACATAAAACCAAAGAACTGCTTCCATGGAAGGTATAGTGATACTTGCGGTTTAAAAATCACATGCTGAAAGTCCGGAGCTGTAACGTAACAAAGTAGTTAAATAAAAAAAAGAGGACAAGAGTCAATCCTGGCATATCACTCTTTCAATTAGCATAGGGATGGAATCCATCATAATTGTGGAGATAATGGTGCTTGGTTTGTCATGCAAAGGTCAAAAACCTTATGGGAATCTAGGCTTATTACATTATTATTGTGTGGTGTTTGTTTGGACATGGCCAACCAGATGAGATGAAGTAGTGAGTGCTTTATGTATTAAAATGAATGGATTACAGGGTTTAATTAAACCAATTTGGGTGTGTGAAAGAATTCAAAGTAGTATAGAGTACAGTCTTATGGAAATTATTTTTGCGAGACTTTTGAAATCAGTGTTTAGCAGTGTAATGGGCCTGTAAGAGGTCCGTAGTTCTGTGTTTTTGGCAATAATACAGTTTTATTGAGTTGATGGCGGTTTGATCCATATAGTTGTATAGTGATGTTAAGGTAGGGGTGATCCTGTTCATCCAGTCCAGGGATTCTCAGTTTAACCCCTTAATGACACGTGGTGCTTGCGTCCCAGACGATGCAAGCACCAAAAAGACACTTTTTGTTCTTGGCCACCGATCACACCTCTTTTTTCTTTCAGAAGGCATATTGCCTTTCTTGACAGCCTTGGACGTGTTCCATAAAAGATGAGTGTTGTCAGTGTGGTTTATAATGTCGTCCCAAAAAATTAGCCCAAGAGGTAGTTAGAAATTGTTTGATGTCCTAGTTATTATAAATATATGCTGGGAATCTCCAACTCAGGGGGCCATATAATTTGAGTAGTACTGAAATGGTGAGGGCTGAGGGTATGATCTCATACATATTGGAATTTTAGTGTCTTTGATAGAAGAAGGTAAGGATATAATCAATTTGTGCTTCCATATCATGGACATTTGAATGATGTGCATATTCCCTGGAGGAACGATTACGTATTCTCCAAGGATCAAGTAATTGTAAGTTTCCTGAAAGAAATTCAATGTCTTCATTCTGTGAGATATGTGGTGGTCTAGAGTTCATAGATCTGTTTAGTTCATGGTCTGCTACTGTTCCAAGTTAGGATACATGGCTGTGGTGGACCTGATGTGTTCTGCTGTTTAGAGGTGTCAGGTATTTGGTTAACCACTTTGTGACGCAAGGACGTTCTATGCTGTACAAATTTAAAGGTCCCAAAAGACGCTAGGACGACATAGAATGCCCAGCGCTTAACATCTCAATTCGGCCCCCTTCAATAAGCTGTGCTCGGAGTAACTTAAGCAGGATCCCACCTGTCAAATGAGACCACTTTGAGTGGCCTTTGTCCGACAGGGAAAATGTAGCCCATGCTCAAAGCGAGCACTCGGTACATATTGCAGATTCGAGCCGTGACTGAACGCCTCCGTGGCGTCACAGGCAAGGACCCACAGGTTCTATTAAGATCCAGATCCGGTCTCTGCCATTATGTCCCTGGGTATAGATCACATTTTGGCTTTTTGGTACTTGTGTCGTCTGTGACGCAAGCACCATTCATCACGAAGGGGTTAAAGGGTCTGGCGCCCAAAATGCCACCTCCAAATGTTAATGAATATTACAGTACTTTAAAATGCATATTTTACAGTTTGCATTAGTTAAAATATGAAAATCTTCCAATTGCAGAGGTTTACGATGGCCTCCCAGCCCCTATATAAATGACAGCAGGCTGAGCATGCTAGGCAATCCAGCCCACCCCCATATAAATGCCAGCTGCCTGAGAATGCTGGGCAATCCAGGTCCCAGAGTTATCGCTAATTGCAGTTTTAAACTCAGGTACAGAGATTACACCAGGAGAGGGGGTTGGTTAGCTGTAATCTATAGTGTTAACCCTAACCCTTACCCTAACCCCTTTTGATTACTACAGTTGGAGGTGGGGGGGCATCATAGGAAGTGTAGTTGGAGGTATCGAAGACTTCGCCAAGCAGTTTGCGCATGCATTGTGCCCACCGCATTGTGCATTTTCTCTGAGACGTCTAATCACTAATGAGTGATTGCACGCATGCATACAGTGCACATGTCCACACCAAATGAATCGATATGCCGGTTAGATAGCATGGGCTGTTTATGCCATTGAAAGGGAAGGAGACAACTAACTGGTGCTTTTCTCTAGATGTGCAATTTATTGTGTTAAATAGGTGAAGGATTTACAAATGAAAGGTCAGTGGAAATGGTAACTAGTATTTATCTTTTAAGTTCCACAAATATATATTTAAAATCTTATAAATAAATGTTATCAGAGTTTGGAAATATTTGTAATTACATTGCTGCTCATCCAGTAATCTAGGGGAAACACTTCCTCTGTGCCTCCTTCTAATAGAAATTCCATACCACTTAGACACAGCTGGAAATTAAGAGAGTAGATGAAAATTGCTTCCCTCGTTTTGCAGAATAAAAGCAAAGTAATTTTAAAACATCTTGTGTTGTATGTTATACAAAATAGAAAAACTGCTTCTCCCAGGGATGGTGAAATCAGCATTTTGTTTAAAGGGACACTACCAAGTGGTAGTGTCCATTTAAACAAAATGATGATTTCACCATACCTGCATGATGATGTCATAAGATACATCCCTGCTCTCTTACTGGCTCCTGTGTCTCACGAGAGGGCAGGACTAGGTGGCTGTGTACATCGTTTTTTTGATCCCCAGAGCAACGGAAGCAAATCACTGATCGCTTCCAAAGCTCTTGCCCACAACATGAATAATAAAATAATTTAAAAAGACTGATAGTGAGGCCAGTGCAGTAGGTAGGGGCCAGCAGCAGCTGGATATATCAGCCAAGCAGCCACAGGGTAGCAAGGATATCAACAATCTGTGCTTCCTACTCTAGCCATTCCCACTATACCATGTACCTAGTCTCTTTAATATTTTTATCAGTGATATTGCAGAAGGTCTTGATGGTAAGATATGTATTTTTGCTGATGATACAAAGATTTGCAACAGGGTTGATGTTCCTGGAGGGATAAGGCAAATTACCGTATTTGCTCGATTATAAGACAAGGTTTTTTTCAGAAAAAAAATTCTGAAAACTACCCCTCGTCTTATAATCGAGGTCGTCTTATAATATGACCTCAAATTGAGGTCAGACTATAAGACATGGAACCAGGTCCCCACAGAGCTGCAGGGGACCTGGATCCCCCTCTCTAACAGCAGGGGATGTCTGCGCGATGAGCGCAGACTTCCCCTGCTGCCGCTCGGCACGACCACCGGGACTTCTATGATGAAGCCGGGTACTTCAGGCTTCGTCATAGAAGTCCCGGCGGTCGTGCCGGCCGGCAGCAGGGGAGATCTGCGCTCATCGCGCAGACATCCTCTGCTGCCACGCTAGCCACCAGGGAGAATTGGGCAGCTGGGGGATGTCTGCACGATACGAGGGAAGGGGGGAAGACACAGAGGGAAGGGAAGGGGGGAAAGAGAGACAAGAGGAGGGAGGGGGAGAGAGAGAGAGACAACACTAAGGGGGGGGGGGGAGAGACAAAGTTGGGGGCAAGGGAAAGAGAGAGGCAGCATTGGCACATAAAATAAAAACAATAAATGCATTTTTTTTTATATAATTTTTTTATTAAAAAAGCAATTTACATGTTAATATATACAAGTTTAACTTTTTTCCTATAGGGTAGTCTTATATTCAGGCTTTTAGCTTTTTTCCTAAAAGAATATCCAAAGTTTTATAATCGTCTTATAATCGAGCAAATATGGTATTTAGCTAAACTATAAAACTGATAAGTGCTGTGGCAACTGACATTTAATGTGGATTAGTGCAAGGTAATGCATTTTGGGTGTAAAATAGATACACATGGGTTTTCTCTCTGCTGTCTCTCACAGCTGAGACACAGCAGTTCCAGGCTGTCAGCGCTAGGGTTGCCACCTCTTCCTCAGAAAAATACCGGCCTTGGTACTGTCTCCATAGTCTTAACATTGGCCTGATGCCAATTTTTTTACCGGCCAGGTGGCAACCCTAGATGCGCGCACACAGCCAATCAGTGCGGGGTCTTGCCAGAATCTGCAGAATGTGTGGGTCTCTCAGTGACCAGCGGGCTGCCTACTTCACATGGAAGCATGGCAGTGCGGGTCAGAGGTTATACTGGAATATACAGAAGTAAATGCCAGTTTATCCTCACACTAGGGACAACTAACCTATTACTTGTGCTTCTAAACTAGAAGCACAGGTGAAAAATAAAGTTTAGTGTAATGCACGGAATCAGGGATAGCATGGGACCCTGAGTGCCTGAGATGAGGAGTGACGGTGCAGAGGCCCGATGCTGGGTAACTGCATGGTTCTCATCTGTCAACACAATCTATATATTGTAAATGTAAATTCATACCTTGAAAAAAATACACGTAAAAATTACTATGGAAAAATTTGGCGTAGTTTGGTAGTACAATGACTGCATGAAAAGTGTCAAAATACCCCAACTTACTTACCCTGGAAGGTGTAATTTTTAAAAATATGGGAATGGGGGTGGGGGGTAATTCAGGGATTAATGACAGATATCAAAGTTACAATGTCACAATCGCAAATTTTGAAAATCACTTTGAGAGTCAGCTACATTTTCTTTGTCAGACAGTGGGGATCCAGCTGCGGGGGACCGCGATGAGGGGTTTAATGCAGGACGTTCTATGCCACCCTACAAGCCTATAGGCACTAAAAAGTAGGGAAGAGGTTAAGTGGCTGCATCACTCAGAAGCTGAACACCTCCTTGCTGAATAAATTCAGGAGTATTAGAGGTTCAGTGAGGAATACAGGTTCTTTTTGGGCTACACATAAGTTTGTAATGTGTGGCTTCTTTATCTGCAAAGGTTCATGTCGAAAAAGAAATTTATAAACTCAAACTGAAGGCAAGAAATAAAAATTTAAAACATCACTCGAAAAAACCCAACATTAATCTTAGCAATATAAACATATTCACTAGGTGTCAATATATTCTCATCAAAGAGGTGGGCCAATTTCAGATATCAAAGAATATCTCAGTCTCGGCATCTTGATCAAGAATTCTCATGGTCAACTTACTATCGGCCGACCATGTGGGGATTCAGCATTATCCAGTTCTATACGGTTTTCCTAAAAGGCACAAAAATACTGAATGCCCATCTCATCGGCTGATAGTCTCGGGATACCCCCGATTTGCTTGATCAGTTGACTAAAGGTAAACTTTCAGGGTCCTGATGTACTTCACGAGACAATGGACGCAACTAGTTTATATACAGGGATTCCATATACTGAGGAACCACAGGCTATTCGTGATGTCTTACGGAGTGCCAAACATTATCATGGACCACCCATAGAACTCCTACCAGTATTTTTATTAAATTCTAAAATACATATTATGTACAAAAGGCAGGCACTTCAGTGGGGGCAGATATGGCCCCAACATACCATGTTCATTTTGACAGTAAATGTTGAATTTGAGTTTTAGTCATAGTCTTTTGACTAAAATGCCATTTTAGTTTAGTCATATTTTAGTCAGCGGAACTGTTTTATTTTTTTTAGTCCAGTAGATTTTAGTCGACGAAATCGCTAGCAGTGAGGGAGGGAATAGGTCTGAGAAAGCTGTTACACAGAGTTAAGTTAACTTGCTAGGGAGATGGGATTGGAAACACTCAAGTGACAGTACCAGGCGAATCAGATGCAGGGCATTGCTCCATGCGGCAGACAGACACAGGGAGCCAGTTCAGCTGCCGATAGTCAGGGGACTGGGCTTTGGCAGAGATACAAGGGAACCAGAAGTCCAAATAAATACAATAGTCCTCCCTAACATTTGTCACGTTTTCGTCAGTTGACAAAAATTCCAATGGATTTTAGTCATAGTTTTAGTCCTATTAACTTAGTTTTTAATTTAGTTATTGCTTAGTTCTAGTCACTGAAAACATGCAGTTGACGAAAACTATTATGAAAAAGTTTAGTCGACGAAATTAACTCTGCAACATAAGCAAATGTTTTATATATACAACTATGAACACGCAAATATTTTACCTTTATATGTTCAACAGATGCCACTTTACTGTTGCGGTGTTGACATTTTTTTTGGTATGGACCACAAGCACACAGGAACAGAGATGTGTCAAACTTAATACAATACATGTAGCACCCATGAGTGCTTTCGTTTTTTATATTGTATACAAATGGCTTTGGAAACAACCATGCATTTGGATTTTGTACATACCGATGAGAGGAGCAAATGTCAGGCAGTGGTTGTGTTGCAATATGTTCCAGACTTATTTAACTATTTACTGCCAAAAGCAAAATGTGATAACCACTAATTTTGATGCAGTATACTGAGGCATTAAAGTAGAGATATTTTGGTGAAATAAACAACCATTCTCTTAAATTTAAACAGATCTCATTTATGTTATGTTTAATTGAAAAATTGTATTTAGTGCAAATGCTTTAATGAGCGAATACAAATGCTTTAATGAAATAATTAAAATATAGTACCTTACTGAGCAATTTTTGCTCAATATAGAGCATTCTAAAATCATGTCCGTCTGCTTACAGAGCTCTACAGGCAAATCATGCTCAGTACAAGTAACTTTATTTGTATTCTTTCATTAAAGCATTTTTATTTAAAATGCCTACACTTCATAGCTTTCAATCAAACATTTAATTATCTGACAAAGACCATTCACTGATGGCAAGGAAAAAAAACAACATTTAAAAAGATTTTCCTGATCTTGCTCCATCAACTTTAATAAAGTGGCTCTATAAAAACAATAACAAATGGATTTAAGAAAAACAACATTCACATTGACCCTATCAACATCCCTGATTCCACATATACACTGCGTTTTTTTATTTTAGTTTCCCCTGAGTTTTCCAGATTTTTCACCTGGTGTATTTCAGTAGGGAAGGTCCATAAAGACCTAGATTACATTTACCGTATTTTCCGGCGTATAAGACGACTGGGCGTATAAGACGACCCCCCAACTAAGTCGTCTTATAAGCCGGAAAAATCGCATCTATATTTTAACCTTTTAGGTTAAAATATAGAGTTTGCCACCCTCCTCCCCCTTTCCCCAATCACCACCTATTTTCTGCTCTGTCTCCCCCAGTTAAGCCGGTCCGTGGCTGTGAGGGAAGCGTTGTGAGCTCCCCTCCAGCCGCGCGGTCAATAAAGTTTTGTTAAAAAAAAAAAGTTTAAACAGACTTTATTGAAGCCGCGCGGCCTGAGGGGAGCTCACAACGCTTCCCTCACAGCCATGGACCGGCTTAACAGCGCGAGCGGAGACAGAGCAGAAAACAGGTGAGTAAATCCCAGTACCCGGCGTATAATACGACCCCCCAACAGTCTCTGAACATAAGACTACTCTATAGGAAAAAAGTTTAACTTGTATATATTCACATGTAAAATTGCTTTTTAATATTTAATAAAAATTATGATATTAAAAAAATGCATTTCTTGTCTATTTCTTTTTGTGTGCCTATGCTGCCTCTCTCCCCCTCCCCCCAGCGTTCTCGTGTTCTCTCTCTCTCTCTCTCTCTCTCTCTCTCTCACCTTGTCTCTCTCTGGCCCCCCCACCATGTCTTTCTCTGCCTTCCCTCCCCTTGTCTCTCTCTGCCCCCCTCTTGCCTCTCTCTGCCCCCCTCTTGCCTCTCTCTGCCCCCCTCTTGCCTCTCTCTGCCCCCCCCTCTTGCCTCTCTCTGCCCCCCCCTTGCCTCTCTCTGCCCCACCCCTTGCCTCTCTCTGCCCCCCCCCCTTGCCTCTCTCTGCCCCCCCCCCCTTGCCTCTCTCTGCCCCCCCCCCTCTCTCTGCCCCCCCCCCCTCTCTCTGCCCCCCCCCTCTCTCTGCCCCCCCCCCTCTCTCTGCCCCCCCCCCTCTTGCCTCTCTCTGCCCCCCTCCCCTTGTCTCTCTCTGCCCCGGTCTGTCCCCCCTCCCTCCCCTTGTCTCTCTCTACCCCCACTTGCCTCTCTCTGCCCCCCCTCCCTCCCCTTGTCTCTCTCTGCCCCCGTCTGTCTCCCCCTCTCACCTGGTCTTGTGCACACATATACGTGCAGACATCCTCCATGCTGCCCGACACTTCCGTCCATTATAATAGACGAAAGTGTCGGGCAGCATGGAGGATGTCTGCACCATCGTGCAGACATCCCTCGGCTGGCCAAATATCATTAGTAGCTAGTGGGGGCAGCCGGAGGATGTCTGCACTATACGCGCAGACATCCTCTGCTGCTGCCCGGCACTTCCACCAGGACTTTTATGATGAAGCCGGAAGGACCCGGCTTCATTATAGAAGTCCCGGAGGTCGTGCCGGGCGGCAGGGGAGGATGTCTGCGCGCATCGCATTTGCTCTGATAAAAACCTTGTCTTATATTCGAGCAAATACGGTACATTGGGCAGCCAGTGCTAATAGCCCTGTCCACCTAACAGTATGCTGCTGGGAGCTGCCAAAATGGCTTTCAGCCCCCCTAAGATAGATTGGGGCCAGATTCCAGAATAAAATACAATAAGGAATGGCTCCAGACCCTGCTTAAAAAATGATTCCGCTGCCTGGCCATAAGATGAAAATCGAGGGCATCGCGGATTGCTGATGGAACCTGGATACAGTTAAAAATTTACCTACAGGGCACCCTTTGTGTGCCAGGGGCGTTGGCAGTGATTTTCCCTGTCCACACTCCTGGCACCAAAAGGATGATTTTTTTTTAATTACAGGTAGCCGAATGGGACACAAAATGCGGCATATCGTGTAGTCTAATTTGGGGGCGACTTTCAATTCGGATATTATGCTCAATCTGAATCCATTTTAGAATGGATCAGGCTATATTGTGTAGACTCGATTGTGTTTTATAAAGTACACCTATTCAAAAATAGTTTGACTATTACAGGGCTACTGCCACAAGGCTTTTCAATTGGAATCACAGAAAGACTCAAATCACAGTAGTCTGGGTAGCAGAATTTCCAAATTACCTTCAACAGGGGAAGTCTTGAGTCGGCGACATATGTTGGGGACTCCATCATACATGTCCCTTATACGGGTGACTGCCTCTCCACTCCGCAGCTCCATGAGGTCCCGTAAATCTTCCACATTACAGCCAAAGTCCCCCTCATAGCCACCTTCATTTACAGAATTGGCAGGATGGTGGTCAGTGGAATTGTTTGCCATTTTACAGCCTACCAAGTAGTATATGTATCTCTTTTTCGTGCTTTTCCTTTTATATTTTGCACTTCTGAAAGTTTCTGATATTTTTTGGAAGTATGTTTATGCCTCTGCCTCCACTCTCTACACCACTTCCTCCACTCTGTACACCAATGTCTCCACAGATTTCTCTTGTGAGTAGGTCGGGGGCAAAAGAGCAAGAAGAATGTGCATGTTACCAGGAGCAAACCTGTCAACAGCCGTGGCTGAATGTGGGGCTGCAGAGAACCTTGGATACGGGCAACAGGCGCTGAAAAACATGGAAAGGAGGAGGAGTGTGTCAATTTTTAATTACAATTATAAGTATTTTACATACAAAATCTGCAGACATATAATAAAGCAAAAGATCATCTCTAAACAGGTATAGAATAAATCCCAGCCTGTCATACTAACAAACAAACAAACTAAAAGATACAGCTCAAAGCACAGTAGCCAAGCATTCAAACTAATTTTCCCCTCACCCCCCCATTCCCCCCAAAAAACAAACCTGCAACATTGGGGCACCAACATGCCACCTGCCAGGATACAGGCACAAATGTACATGCAAGTAACCATGACACACATAATAAATGCTCTTGTTCTAAGAGATAATGCAGCATCAGCAGTATGAAAGGTGATACTATGAGCAAACAAACTACACATGAAATATACAACTCTCACCAGCTGTTGCCTTCATTGCAGGTTGTGTACTTATCTTTAGGACAGGCAAGGGCATCATATAATATAATGCATATCATTTCACAATCTAATGCTAGATTTTACATCTTAAAATCAGTTTTTAGAGAAGATCTATGCTTAACAAATAAGTGCATCTGTCTTTACAGGCCTATCAAAGCTGTTTTGTTTTTTTCCTCCATAAATCACTGCTACACCTGCACAAGAGTTAACGTATATTTGAAGATGTTTGAAGCTAATCTATAAAAAATGTGCAGAACAAAGCAAACACAGACACATCCATAGATGACAAAAAGTCAGAACTGAATTGTAGAAACCAATAGCTCTATAAAAGCCCAATCTCAGTTTGGCTCCAGTACAACACACACCAGCAGAGCAAGAAAATGAAGGCAACTGGGGGAGATATATATTTTGTATTCTTATTTACCTATGGTGACAAGATTTGAACTAGCTATACCAGCTAAAAACGCTCATTCAATAACTTAAGAAACCATACTACTTCTTCCCCTAACAAAACCTACACAGATTATAGGAGTCTAGGTAGATTTCTAGGTAAGCTTTTTGAGAAACAAAAAAGTGCCTAATCTTGTAATGCTTGCCTGATATTATGAATAAATAATATTTTTTCTGAGAAAATAGCAACTAGTAGCAAACCTATTTCTGTAATACTGAAAAAGAATGCTTTGTACTCAACCCCAGTAAACATATCTTTAGACAGAGGGGCAGTGCAGTATTTACCGCAAGGCATTCTAGGCGGATGCCTAGGCAGGCAAATTGCTAGGAGCAGCAGCACCCTCCAACACTGACCAGCAGTGAAAAAAAACCCTAAGAAAAAAACGCATGATTGGGCTGCCCATGTGTTTTTTCTTAGGGGCAGGGAGCCTGCCACTAGCCACCAGGGATCAGGGTAAGTCCTGGGGTGAGAGGGCATGTAATGGGGGTGATGGGGGCATGTGATGGGGTCATGTAATGGGGTGATGTGGGTTATGGGGCATGTCCAGCGTGTGCTGTGTGGGTAGGGGGGTGCCTGAATTTTGTCTGCCTAGGGCAGCACAAAACCAAGATACTGTTAGTTATGCATCAAAATGAGACACTGGCAGATTGTGAAGAAGCAAATCAGGCTTTACTTGTGTGGATAAACAGCAAACATTTAGAACATAATAGTTACTTAACCCCTTCATGACCAGACTGTTTTTGGAATGTTGTGCGTTAGTGACCAGGGCTGTTTTAACATTTCTGAGGTGTTTGTGTTTAGCTTTAATTTTCTCCTTTGTCGGTTGCTGTACCCACACATATTATATATTGTTTTTTTTCAGGACAAGAAGGGCTTTCTTTTCATGACATTATTTTGTTCATATCATTTATTGTATTGTGAAAAAAATAGTAAAATATGGTTAAAATTCAAAAAAAACCAAACACTTTTCCTGACTTTTCTTTGTAAATTATTTTACTAAGCTCCAAAAGCTAATGAAAAAACCTGCTAAATAGATTCAACTATAGGTCCTGAGTTTAGAAATACCCAATGTTTATATGTTTTTTTTGCATGTTTTAGGTTAATAAATACAAGTAGCATATAGCTGTTTCAAAACCATTTTTTTTTTTTTAAATTAGCCTTAGTGACACTGTAACACAGATATCTGACATGAATCGCTGAATAACCCCCCACATGTACACGTTTTTTTATAAAGTAGACATCCCAGGGCATTCAATTTGGGGTAATTTGACACTTTTCGCTCTTTCATTTTAACACCAATCTTTGACAAGTTTTGGCGTAGTAATTTTGTGTGTGTTTTATTTCCACAGACTTTGAAACTTAGATATGAATTTAAAAGGGGCTGTTCTATTTTATTGCCAAACAAAACACCAATATATGTTCAGCAACTTCCCCTGAGTATAGCGGTACCCCACAAGTATAGGTTTGCTAGGTTTATGTGGCAGGTACAGGGCAAAATTTAGGATACGGTTATTGCAGCTTTAAAACGTGTATTTATTATGTAATGCTTGTGACTACATTTCCTATCATGCTCAGCCAGCCAAAAGCTACCGAAGCAGAATAGGAAATGTAGTCTATAGTAGGAAGCACCGATTTTTGCTATCCTTGCTATCCTGCGGCTGCATGGATCATATATCCAGCTGCTGCGGGCCCCTATCTACTGCTGGGGGCCAATGCAAAGCACTGGCCCCACTAGCAGTCTTTTTTTTTTATTTATTAAAATATCCCTAGAGGACCACAGACAGACATAACATGTCATTGGTCCTCTACGGAATAACTTCTTATTTTTATACAATTTATTATTATTATTTTTAATTTATTTATTTAATTTTTTATTTTTTTTATTTTTATTTAACTCTAACCTTAACCCTATGGTTAGGGTTAGTACAAACCCTAATTCTAACTCTAGGATTAGGGTTTTGATGAACTCTAACCCAAGAGTTAGGATTAGCACAATAGAACATTTTTTTTTTTTATTAAAAAAAATCCTTTGGGGGGGCTGGTTGTTACTGGGGGGGACCAGGGGAAGACTTGACACACTATATTTAGTCTCTCCCTGCCCCACGATCACCGTGGAGCAGGGAGAGACTATAGCTGTCAAAGCAGGCACCTATTGGCTGTCACAGTGCCCGGATGTTTCCAGGGGGTCCTCAACCGACATGGCTGAAGTGTCTCGGTATTGAGACACTCAGCCATGTCTTTGTTTGCGCGATCGCAGTATGCCAGCGTGCATACCGCGATCGGACCTGCATGACGGTCCTGGACCGTCATCGGTCACGAAGGGAGATTTCCCTATGATGGTCCTGGACCGTCATCGGTCACGAAGGGAGATTTCCCTATGATGGTCCAGGACCGTCATCGGTCGCGAAGGGGTTAAAACAGCAACTTTAAAAAATATGTAAGTGCTCTGAACTGCTCGGCGCCATCTACAGCTCAAGTGCTAAGTATATATATGTCATGCAGTATATGCTGTTGTATTCCCAACACTCCTTCTCAACGGCATATGCATAATTACATGACATTCAGCTTCTTTTGTAGCAAACGATGACGCTCCTTTCGCAAAGGTTCGATGAGTGCGTCTGCGGTCATCTCTTCTGATGGACAATACTGAATGTCAATAACTCCTTGCTCTTGCGTGTTTCTGAACAGATGATGTTTTGCTTGGTTCTGGGATTTACCCTTTCCGATTGCGCCAATGCGCCCTGATTGTCTTCAATGATGAGTATGGGTTTAGACAGGGCTTGACAAATTTAATTAAGTTTTAGGAGCCAGCTAAAAAATTTAGGAGCCAGACAACGGCACATCACAAAATCATAAACGCACGGAGACATTCACACATACGCCACGAACACAGCCAGTTACATTCACACACACACCACATACACGGCCAGTTACATTCACACACACACCACATACACGGCCAGTTACATTCACACACACACCACATACACGGCCAGTTACATTCACACACACCACATACACGGCCAGTTACATTCACACACACCACATACACGGCCAGTTACATTCACACACACCACATACACGGCCAGTTACATTCACACACACACCACATACACGGCCAGTTACAGTCACACACACCACATACACGGCAAGTTACAGTCACACACACCACATACACAGCCAGTTACATTCACACACACCACATATACAGCCAGTTACATTCCCTCATACATACACACAGACCACATACACAGCCAGTTACATTCACTCATACATACACAGCCAGTTACATTCACTCATACATACACATAGACCACATACACAGCCAGTTACATTCACTCATGCATACACAGACCACATACACAGCCAGTTACATTCACTCATGCATACACACAGACCACATACACAGCCAGTTACATTCACTCATGCATACACACAGACCACATACACAGCCAGTTACATTCACTCATGCATACACACAGACCACATACACAGCCAGTTACATTCACTCATACATACACACAGACCACATACACAGCCAGTTACCTTCACACATACATACACACAGACCACATACACAGCCAGTTACCTTCACACATTTTTGTTCTTTAAAAAAAAAGGTATTTCTTAGGGTGTCCTCCCTCCCTGCTGCTTACTTCATTGCAGGGGAGGGGGACATTTATGGTGGAGCCCGATCCTCTTTCGGTTCCTTCTAAGTGCCGAGTTGTCACGTGACAATCGGCACTACAACATGTTGCGCGAGGGGGCGGAGCATACAGTCTGTGTGATCCGCACAGACTTTCTCCCCTTGCGCTGCATGTAACAGATGGCAGTCGGCAAGGGCTCCCTGTGACAAACAGCACCCGGGTGCCAGGTCTGATTTCCTGGTCGCCACGGCGACCTGGCGCCCGGGGTTTGTCGAGCCCTGGGTTTAGACAAGTCCAGTCCCATATGTCTAGCAGTGTATGACAGCCTGCGGGGTAATATTCCTTTTGTCACCCAAGTAGATAGTCTGATTTCTGGTTCTTCTGTAGGTTTTACTGGTTTGTCCATTGTAAGTTCCACTTCTTGTTCTGACTCTTGTGCAGCTTCACTTGCTAATTCAGTGGGCAAATTCTCATCACAGCTTGATAGGATCTGTTTTTCTGATGCTTCACTTTCATCAAAATAAACACTGCAACTTATTGTGACCTTGTTGGTCTTTGGGTAAAGGATTGTAGCTTACTTTGTTCACTATAGCCCACCAGAATGCCTTCTATGACTTTGTTCTCCAACTTGGAACGTTTCTCACTGATGTCTCACTTTTGTGCTTCAGCAGATATGTTGTTGTGTATCTGGAATAATCATCAATGAAGGTCAGTAAATATCTGTTCCCGCTGGGTGTGGGGGTTTTCATTGGTCCACACACGTCACTGTGTATAAGTTCCATGGGTTGAGTGGTCTTTCTTTGACTGGTCTGTGGAAGAGGAGTACGTGTGGCCTTTGCTTTGATACAACATGTGCACTTCATGAGAGTGTAGCAAGGCAACATCGTCATACCTACTGATAGACCCCTCTTTGCAAAATCCTGTTTGGCTTCTGGGTTTCGATGCCCCAATCTTCTGTGCCACAGGTGAATACACTTGTCGTGTACATTATGAGTTGTTGCTGTTGCTTGTTCGCTTGCAGTGATGAGTTTGTACAGGTGTTCATTCAACCTTCCTTTTGCTAGGATTTGTTTTCTGTCCATTTTTAGCAAGGGTTTTCGCTGATAGGAGGCTTCCTTCTAGGCTTGGCACATTAAGAACATTCTTTACCTTTGCTCACTCCCTGACGGTGTGATGAAATTCAGGAACCCTTGACCGTTACCTTCCGCTGTAATACTTTCACCATTTACTAGGAAGACTGTCTTTTGCACTGTAATCAATTTCTGTAAAAAACGTTTCATCACTTGTCATGTGACTTATTGCCCTAGTCAATGCACCATCCGTGTGATGTGCTATTCTGAGTTACTTTAAAGGTACCACTCCAAGATGCACCTGCAGTTTCCTTTGTGGCTGTTTTAACTCTCTCTTGTGGGTGGCTCTTTCCTTTGCTGCTCTGCTTTCCAGATTTAGCCGTTCTTTTCCAGGTGACCGGCCTTTTCGCACCAAAAAATACCCTGGTTTCTTGTGCCTTCGTGCACCTTTAGAGCTACTTCTGATCACTCATTCTCTTCGTTATGCTTATTTTCCTTTCTTCTGTTGTATTCATCAATTAATTTTCCTTTAGCATATTCTAGTGTTAGTTCCAGCTCTGGTCTAGCTTATAGAGCATTTTTAAGGGCACCATATGACTCTGTAAGGCTGCATAGTTATAATGCTATTATATGATTGTCTTTTATTTCTTCACCTTTTGCACGTAGCTGTTCCACAATCTCTAGCATGTCCTGGCCTTTATCCAGCCTCATCTTATACAGTTTGCGCAGCAGATATAGTTTACTGTTTAAGTTTTTGTAATGCAGTCCACATACCTTTAGCTGTGTTTTCTTTTCTTATATGAATAAGTAGATCATCCTCCACTAACAGGCTTATAACTGCTTTTGCTTGCCTGTTCTTTTTGTCCCATTCTTCAGGGTTGTCAGTGGGTCTGTTTGTATCCAGTACCTGCCACAAGTCATCTTTGGATAACAGCATTTCAAGCTTGAATTTCCACATCTGGTAGTTGGTATTGTTGAGCTTTGCTATTGCAAACTTCACATCTGAACCACTTGCCATCTTTCAGTAAATTGGATGCAGCTCTTGTTTCCTCACTCAGTATTTACTGGGATCATAGTTGCAGCACTTATTTGTGGTTTTCCTTCAGTGTCTGGGCCCATAAACTGTTAGTTATGCATCAAAAAGACACTGGCAGATTGTGAAGAAGCATATCAGGCTTTACTTGTGTGGATAAACAGCAAACATTTAGAACATAATAGTTACTTAACCCCTTCGCGACAATGGATGGGAACTCTGTTCCCGACAAAGGACGTGCCTGGCACGTCATGGAGTGAAACAAGCGGTTTTCGGATTCAACGATTGCGAAAACCACCATAACAGTGCTGGTCTATTGCCTCGATGTCGAGGCAATAGCCAGCACCGAAATTTCCTCACTGGGGCACCCACGATTGCCCCACAGAGCGATCTGTCAATATGGCTCTTGTGGTCAGAGCTTTAGCAAAGATTTAATTAGCTTAAAACTAGGATTAAAGTTAGATTAGCCGTTAGGGTTAAAATGAAATAATTTTTAGCAAAAGGGATAGGGTTAAAATTTCATTAAAATTAAAATATATTAAGGGATAGCATAAGGGTTAGAGTTGGGGTAAAATTGAGTGTTAGGGTTAAATTTAGGGTTCAGGTTGGGTCAAAAGGTCCATATAGGAAAAAAACAAAACACTATTTTTGCACTATTTTTGGTTTTTGCCCCATAACTCGCAAACAAATACAGAAAAATATGGAAACATGCATATTTCTGAACTCAGGACAAACTTTAAAAACTATTTCGACGGGGTCTTTTTTAATGATTGCATTTGTGTAAATTATATTTTAGGTCAAAGTTAGAAAAAGTGTTTGTTTTTTAAATGTCATCATATTTTATGAATTTTCTTTGTAGTAAATTATAAGATATGATGAACATAATGGTATCTAATGAAAGCCCTTATTTTGACAATAAAAACAACATATAATTTGTGTGGATAAAGTATGTGAGAAAGAAGAAAATTACAGCTAATGTCAGAAATGTCAAAAACAGCCTTTGTCACCAAGGGAAAGTCAAGGTAAAAATGTCTTGTGACTAAGGGGTTAAAACAGCAGCCTGCTTGGTGAAAGGTATAAGGAAGAGCGATACATAGAGCAAGTGAAAAAACAAAGAACTTCCTTCCTGTGAGTACCAACAACTTCAAAACATATATAAATATTCTGAACTGCACAGCGCCATCTACAGCTCAAGTGCTAAGTATATAAATGTTATGCAGTACCGTATTTGCTCGAATATAAGACGACCCCCCAAACTATGGATATTCCTTTAGGAAAAAAAAAACTAAAAGCCTGAATATAAGACTACCCTATCGGAAAAAAGTTTAAACTTGTATATATTCACATGTAAATTGCTTTTTCATATTTAATAAAAACTTATGATATAAAAAAATTTATTTCTTGTTTTTATTTACCTTTAATGTGCCAATGCTGCCCCTACCCCCCCATGCTCCTCCCAACAGTGTCAGTCTTCCCCCCTTCCTCCCCCCAACGGTGTCTGTCTCTCCACCGCTCCCTCCCCCCAGCATTGTCGGTCTCTCCCCCACCCTCCCCCCAGCGTTGTCCGTCTCTCTCCCCCACCCTCCCCCCTCCGTCCCCCCAAGAAGCCTCCCTGGTGGCTAGTGGGGGCAGCCAGGGGATGTCTGCACGATGCATGCAGACATCCTCCATTCTGCCCGACACTTCCGTCCATTGTGACGGACAGCCGGTCCGTCATAATAGACGAAGTGTTGGGCAGCATGGAGAATGTCTGCACTATCGTGCAGACATCCCCCAGCTGCCCCCACTAGCCACCAGGGAGGCTGCCCAAATCTCCTGGTGTGTAGTGGGGGCAGCCGGAGGATGTCTGCACGATACGCGCAGACATCCTCCGCTGCTGCCCGGCACTTCCCCCGGGACTTTTATGATGAAGCAGGAAGGACCTGGCTTCATCATAGAAGTCCTGGCGGTCGTGCCGGGCGGCAGCGGAGGATGTCTGCGCGCATTGCGCACACATCCACCGGCTGTTAGCAAGGGGGATCCAGGTCCCCTGCAGCTCTGTGGTGGACCTAGATCCCAGTTTTATAATCTTACCTCGATTTGAGGTCAGATTAGAAAATGACCTCGAATATAAGATTAGCGGTCTTTTTCAGAGCATTTGCTCTGAAAAAAACCTTGTCTTATATTCAAGCAAATATGGTATTTCCCCAACAGATACACCACTGCAGAGGGGGTCGAAAGATATAATTAGGGGAGCTGGTTTCTGATTTTCTTTAAATGCCAAATAACATATCCAGATCCTCAGGATTGAATGGTTAGCTGCCGCAGATCATTAATAAATATTTGAACTGATGAATCAGTAATTAAGAAAGTGAGAAGGGAGGGCATGCAGGAAGATAAGGAGGGTTAAGTGCATGCTACCTGGGTTTCATCTGATATTCTGCGTTACAGACAGAATGGACATCTCCTATTTTTTGTCAAAAACACACATATAGGTAGGCCATGCACCTCACCCACGACACCACCAGGAGTTGCCACCTGGCCGGTAATTTACCGGCACAGCCAGTATTTTGGGTCTTCGGGCCGGGGCCACGCAAGGTCCGGTATTTTCCTCCCCCCTTCCCCAGCCAGTACTTACCTCCTTGCTGCTGTCTCCCGGTGCAGGTCCGTGGCTGTGAAGGAAGCGTTGTGCGTTCCCCTCCAGCCGCGCGGATCAATTAAGTTTGTTTAAACTTTTTTTTTAACAAACGTAATTGAAGCCGCGCAGCTGAAGGGGAGCGCACAACGCTTCCCTCACAGCCATGGACCTGCACCTGGAGACAGCAGCAAGGAGGTAAGTACTGACTGGTGAAGGGGGAGGAGGGTGGCATAACGAGCATACTGAGGGGCAAAACCCTGGCATATTAATTGGCTCTATCCTGGCATATTAAATGGCAATATCCTGGCATATCAAATGGCAAATTCCTGGCATATCAAATGGCAATATCCTGGCATATCAAATGGCAATATCCTGGCACATTAAGTGGCAATATCCTGGCATATTAATTGGCAATATCCTGGCATATTAATTGGCAATATCCTGGCATATTAAATAGCAATATCCTGGCATATTAAATAGCAATATCCTGGCATATTAAGTGGCTATATCCTGGCATATTAAGTGGAAATATCCTGGCATATTAAATAGCAATATCCTGGCATATTAAGTGGCTATATCCTGGCATATTAAATAGTAATATCCTGGCATATTAATTGGCAATATCCTGGCATATTAATTGGCAATATCCTGGCATATTAAATAGCAATATCCTGGCATATTAAATAGCAATATCCTGGCATATTAAATAGCAATATCCTGGCATATTAAGTGGCAATATCCTGGCATATTAAGTGGCAATATCGTGGCATATTAAGTGGCAATATCCTGGCATATTAAATGGCAATATCCTGGCATATTAAATGGCAATATCCTGGCATATTAAAAGGCAATAGAGTGGCAAAATCCTGGCATATTAAATGAATATGCGGCCATGGTGAATGACAATATACTGGTTAAATTATTATTTATTTTATTGTTTCCCTCACTCATGACCAAGTTCCCTTAGCTTCTTCCAACTACCATCGATTTCATTCACCCCATTGGCCACCAACTGTCTTTCACCCTATTAGCCAGCTTCCCTTAGATCCCTCCTTTCATCCTATTGGTCTCTCTCTCTCATTCACTCCGACTTCCTTTACCTTGGATTGGCCTGTTTCTGTTTACTCCCTCATCTTAATTTAGGTTTCCTTTTCCATGCGCAGGAGCTGCTACTCTGGTAAGAAAAATCTTCATTTTTAACCCTTTCCGTGCCACCCTTATGGCAAAAAAAAATCAAAAAGTGAATTGTTGCTACTGTGTGACTAGCACTAATGTTCTTTGCTGCACAATGGCAGGGGGAGTTTTCCCCTGCACATTTGGTTTAGGGGTTTTAGGAGGGTGAGGGGCTGCAGATGCAATGCAAATGGCAAAATTACACTTCAGTTATATGCTGGTTGGTACATCAAATTGTGATGGGTAAGATGTTAATACAGTATGATACATGCAGAGGCGTCACTAGGGTAGGTGTCACCCGGTGTGGAAACTCATGGTGTCGCCCCCCTGGATTTCCTCCAATAAAATGCCAAACAGATTCCTTTGTAATGCCAGTTAGATGGCCTATTAACTATGCCACACACAGAAGCCCCATAAAGTATGCCACACCAGAGCCCCATAAATTATACCACACCAGAGCCCCATAAATTATACCACACCAGAGCCCCATAAATTATGCCACACCTCTGCCCAATTAATTATGCCATACACACAGGTGCCCCATAATTATGCCACACACACACACAGGTGCCCCATAATTATGCCACACAAAAGAGTCCCTTAATTATGCCACACATGGGGCCCAATAAATATGCCACACACAAGTGCCCCATAATTATGCACACATGGGACCGCCATTAATTATGCAACACACAGGAGCCCCACGAGGTGACAATTGTACAATTCTAAAACAATACATATCTATACATACAGCCATCTCTCTCTCTCTATAACAGCCAATTTGCCCAATTATATGCCAGTATCATTTTATCATTAATAAGTCAGAGCCAATTTATATGCCAGTATTATTGTGCCATTCAGATGCCAGTAATATTGTGCCATTCAGATGCCAGTATTATTGTGCCATTCAGATGCCAGTATTATTGTGCCATTCATATGCCAGTAATATTGTGCCATTCATATGCCAGTAATATTGTGCCATTCAGATACCAGCAATATTGTGCCATTAAGATGTCAGTACCATTGTGCCATTAAGACAGGGCTTGACAAATCTAATATGATTTTAGGAGCCAGCAAAAAATTTTAGGAGCCAATCACGCATGTATACACGCAATTCATTAACACAAACGCCTACTTCACACACATTATATATATATATATATATATATATATATATATATATACACACACACACATACACACACACCTACTTTACATTTACACAAATATCCAAACACCTCACACACACCCCTACTTTATATATATACACATATATCCAAACACCTCACACACACCTACTTTACATATACCCATATATCCAAACACCTCACACACACCTACTTTACATATACACATTTATACAAACCCCTCACACACACCTACTTTACATATACCCATATATCCAAACACCTCACATACACCTACTTTACATATATCCATATATCCAAACACCTCACCCACACCTACTTTACATATACACATTTATACAAACCCCTCACACACACCTACTTTACATATATACACACATATATCCAAACACCTCACACACACCCCTACTTTACATATACACATAAATCCAAACCCCTCACACACACCTACTTTATATATACACATATCCAAACCCCTCACACACACCTACTTTACATATACACAAACACCTCACACACACCTACTTTACAAATACCCATATATCCAAACACCTCACACACACCTACTTTACATATACACATTTATACAAACCACTCACACGCACCTACTTTACATATACACAAACACCTCACACACACCTACTTTACATATACCCATATATACAAACACCTCACACACACCTACTTTACATATATCCAAACACCTCACACACACCTACTTTACATATACCCATATATATATATATATATATATATAAACACCACACACACACCTACTTTACATATACACATATACACAAACACCACACACACACCTACTTTACATATACACAAACACCTCACACACACCTACTTTAAATATACCCATATATACAAACACCTCACACACACCTACTTTACATATACACATATACACAAACACCGCACACAAACACCTACTTTACATATACCCATATATACAAACACCGCACACAAACACCTACTTTACATATACCCATATATACAAACACCTCACACACACCTACTTTACATATACACAAACACCTCACACACACCTACTTTACATATACCCATATATACAAACACCTCACACACACCTACTTTAAATATACCCATATATACAAACACCTCACACACACCTACTTTACATATACACATATACACAAACACCTACTTTACATATACCCATATATACAAACACCGCACACAAACACCTACTTTACATATACCCATATATACAAACACCTCACACACACCTACTTTACATATACCCATATATACAAACAGCTCACACACACCTACTTTACATATACCCATATATACACAAACACCTCACACACACCTACTTTACATATACCCATATATACAAACACCACACATACACCTACTTTACATATACACATATATACAAACACCTCACACACACCTACTTTACATATACACAAACACCTCACACACACCTACTTTATATGTACACATATATACAAACACACACCCACCTCACACAGTCTTTTCTTGGTGTGTGTGTGTGCCCCCCCCCCCCATGCTGCAGATTGTCTTCATATATCGGCCTGCTGAGTGTCAGGATGTCACGTGACAACACCCGGCACTCAGACACGCGTTGCGCGAGGGGGCAGAGCTTGCAGGTCTCATTTCCTGGTCGCCATGGCGACCTGGCGCCTGGGGTTTGTCGAGCCCTGCATTAAGATACCAGTAATATTGTGCGATTCAGATACTAGTAATATTGTGCCATTCAGATGCCAGGAATATTGTGCCATTCAGATGCCAGGAATACTGTGTCACTCAAATACCAGTAATATTATGCCATTCAGATGCCAGTAATATTGTGCCATTCAGAGCCCAGTAATATTGTGCCATTCAGATGCCAGTAATATTGTGCCATATTTGCCCCAGCCAATTTGCCCAGTTCCTATGCTCGTTATTCCTCCCTCCTCCCCCCTTTCCCAGTACTTACCGCCTGGCTGCTGCTCCGTGTCCCCAGCCGGACATCTCAGTGCAATGTTCCCTCTTGCACGGAGGAGGGAAACACGGTCACCGGATGTGACGTTTTTTTTTTTTTTTTTTACATCATCTTTCTAAGGTACACTGTGTGGACAATGCACCACAATACTCGAATCGCTTATAGTGTAAATGTAATGTTATCATGGTTCATGCCAAACTGGAGGACTGGATTCTAAAATAAAAATGGAGTTAATACTCTAGCTGTTGAGACTGCATTTCCCATGACTCTTAACCATTATGTTAAGCATCATGGGAAAGAGAGTACTCAACAACTAGAGTGATAAAGGTTAGATATTATCTGATTATGAATTGGTACTGCAACTGATGTAAAATACACATCTCATGATTCTCTGACATCCATTTGGTTGTGTGTCCGCCCCCCCCCCCCCTTAAAAACTACTGCGGATGCCCATGATGGTGGCTGCATTAGACTACATAGAAAGGAGGTGGCTTCACGTGACTAGGCTGGTGACTGCATGTATGACCTTAGTTGCAAACCACTGTGCAAGGCGACCGTCGGCACTCCTGATGTTTATTACATTTCTCTTGATTTCTCAACATCTGGTGTTCCGAAGGTTGCCTAACCCTGCTTTGGTAACAACCAAACCTTTTTTCAAACAGCCAAAAATATCGCCATACTGAGCTCTCTTTTACATTAAGGCATTTTCCACTAGTCCATGTATCTGCACATCTGTCACTGCACCTCCATTCTCATCTCTTAACCCTATATTCACTTTGTCCTACCCAACAATTGTTTTGCTACAGTATGCTGGCACTGACTCTTCACACAGCTACTCTCAATACACTGCCCAACAGGCATCTTCACCCCTCCTCACTTCAGGAAAGTGAGATATGAGTGAGTCAGTCAGTACAGGAGAGAAACTGAGACAATGGGTGTGGGTGGAGAAAAAGAGAAGGCAAGAGGGAGGGAACGGGGGTGATTAATGGGGAGGGAGAGGCTTCAGCCAGTACTGCAGATAAACCTGCCCAGAATATTAAACTCTGCACAGGGATATCCTGCTCCTGACGTTAACACACAAACCACCCCCCACCCCCCAGCCGACACAGGATTGAGGACAAATCATTTTTAATACATACATCTCTATAATTATTTAACTTAGAAATATAATTAAATAATTATAAATATGTATTAAAATTGGAACATTCACAAATATCAGATTTGCAGCTTCTACAGACCATCAGCTGCTAGAGCCTGGGAGGAAAAAGCAACCTCTGGGGTCTATTCACTAAAGGTGGATTCCAGGTAATCTCATCAATTTAGCTATCCAGGACAAACCTGGTGTGTCTGGTTAGCAGGGGAAACTCATCATGTTTGTCACCTCATCTGACCTGCAACTTACTTTTTAGTGAATGGCCATCTGAGTTGTTTAAAAGAAAAAAAGAAAAAAAAAAAGGAAAGTATCCCAAATTTCAAATTGCATAAGAGCCTGTATAAAGAACATATCTGCAGGATTATTAAACAAATTGCACAGCTAGGTTTACCAGATTAACCAGTATTTTATGCTGAATGTATTTTACATGCTAGAAATATGCAACTGTGTCTAGGGGAAGCGAATTAATTAAATCAAGGAGGGGATTCCATGCAAACTACTTATTAACCTATTTCGCTCTGAACACATTAATTATACATTCTGCAGGGCAGCAATCGCCATTTTAAATGTATAACCGCTATAAATATTGTAAACATGTTTTGCTTCTGAAGTAATAGGTAAAGGAGGTTGCAATCCACTTGCAGCATGCTAAAAATGGAGGTTCAGTCATCTCTTGGATTACATTTAGGCCAGTAGTTTGGTAAAGAAATAGGATGTCTTAATTGCTTATGCTGCAAAACATTTTAATGCACCAAAGCACACATATTTATTGTCCACTGACAATGAAGGTAGAATTTGTCACAGTTTTTTCATCTCTACCAGAAAGGGTGGGGGAGTGGGGTTATTAAAGACAATTGTCACCCCTATGGCAAATTACATCCTAATTAATCCTCTAACTCAGCTTTCGGTGCTGTGACTATTAATCCATTCAATGAGAAATCTTAACTTTTTTTTTTTTTTTTTTTTAACCTTTTAGCAGTGCTGGCATGTTCTGCCTGTTTCTCGGCTCCCTTCGGTCAGATAATGGAAAATCTAACCCAAGATTCTAGAAATCCGGCCCACCATCTATTTAACACAGTCTAAATAACCCACACCGTATCTTTGTAGCTCTATGAACTACATTTCCCATAACCAGTTGGCACACTAGTCCTCACTGGAAATTAATTATTTAGACAATGTTGAACCGCACAATCTCGTGTGGGTGGGACGTGGCTGTAAAAGCCCTGTTAATATATATCAGCGGGATTTACAGACCCTTGGGTCGGAGAACATGGCAGCGCTGGCAAGACATGCCAGTGCAGCAAAAATGTAAACCTTTTACATTGAATAGATTATTCAAAGGCACAGTGGACCAGGGTTAGAGGATTAATTAGGATTTAACATGCTATAGGGGTGAAAATTGCGGTTTAAATACTGCACTATAAATAAATAGTGTCTGCAACATACAAGGAACAGCAGTTTAATAAACTCTCTTCTTCCGAAATGTTTACACCCGCCTTTTATCACAATCACATATTATGCCTATTCCCCAAAATATTTTGTTTCAGCTATGCCTGTTCACTGAATCCTTTGAAAACTTGCAAAAAGTATTTATCCTCATCCTTGGACTGGGAAGAAACAAACAAACATTCTACCACGCACTTGATTATGCTGTTCTGAGAGCAAAATATGTTACTGTGCCTAACATGAAGTGATAAAGTAACAAGTAATTGCCATTCTTTTTTTATATATTTTTTTTATTTTTGGGATTGCTACCATATTGGGCTTTGGAGTGTGTTGGCACCAAAGAGAAATAATATATGAAACACAGACATTTAGAAAAGTAAATAATATGCAAAAATGAACAATTCAAAATTTGATGGAGATTTTAATTAATTCATTCAGATAACCAGTCTATGCTTTCCAAACAAGACATATAGTCAATGTTTTGATTTATAAAAAAATACTCAGTACCCTTTACAATATTCTTAGACACACACATACACCTCTATTTCCTGACAACACTGAAGGCTTTCTATTTCTTTTAATCCACTGGAGCATGTGATTTTGATGGGTAACAGAAATTATGCTGTAGACAAGTAGTGACTGTTTACCATTACATTTTGACATTGCATCTCTGTGCCTTATTTTAATTCCCTATCACAGCAAGGCTGGATGGCGATGCAAATCGTGATCTGCTTTACTGGTCCCAATTATATAAATTTAGGGGTTTTATTAATAATTATGCTCAGTGAACTCGGCGTTCCTTATTTGCCACTGGGGTTTCCATACATGCACACTTTGTACATTATCCCAGTGCAATATCTTATTGTATGTTTTATCACTGAAAGCATGTATATGTTTGTATTGGATATGGCTTGCAAAGTCATTTATTAGTGATTCACGTCACAGAAGCAACTTCATAAGTGTATATTAATGATATGAAGTACCTCCCTTTAGATGGACCCCTCCTCTGACTATGGCATCCATTTTGATATCTGATCTATGTGGCATTGTCAGAAGTGCATTACTCCTACCAACAGGTGTCACTGGGGAGTGAGTGATGGGAGTGAGTGATGACTCTTTGTTCCACCAGGTAAATCCTGGAGGGGGGAGGTGAGAAAACACATGTGGAAAGATCAGAAAGAAACAACATGGTCAGAAGGAAGAGCTCTGAAACTATTTCTAGTTAAAAGTAAAGCTTTCATCTTGGGCTAAGTTTAAGTGCTAAGAAGCTAGGGTTTAGTTTAATGCCTAGTATTGTAACTAAAAGTAGAAAGTAACTGCTGCAGATCCTCCTTCAAAATCATTCCTTTATCGACCTGGAATCAAGAGCCATTTTGGACACAGCCATGTGCTTTGCTGAACCTCTCTGAAGTTAAGTGCACATGATATCTAATTAATACAATGCTATATAGAATATACCAGTTGTATGTTTGTAACTTTGTTTGTGATATCCCTTTAGATATATTGTTTTTACCGCCAGAGGTATAAATAAAGTATATTATATATATATCACAACGTCTTTTGGTATTCATCTTTACATAATTTATCTGTATTCTCGAATCAAAGAAATTTATTGTTGTACTGTTAGTCTTGTTTGTCTAAATAAATATTTAATAATTATTTAGCATAATTTAGCATACAGCAGGCCACGACCGCAACAATGTTTTTGTTATACTGATTCAATTCTACTTTCTCCATATGTCCACCCATGTCTCTGTCAGACAACCAAATCCAGTTTTTCAAATGTTAATAGTATAGGATACAAAAATACAAGGTAAATAAAGAAAGCAGAGTAGAGGGGTAACCCAATTACCACACCCTTTAAAACGAGCAAAGTGCAAAAGAAAGTGTCTGGAGCGCTAACAAAATTGTGAAAAATATATGAATAAATTGTGGGGGAAAAAAAGTGTTAATCCATTTTTTTGCTTCTTTCTGTGTTTCTTTTGTTCTCTGGGATTTCTTGAAGAAGCGCCCATATACTCTTTCATTTAGGAAGTATTTTTCCTTTACATATAAATATTATTTATTATCTCATATCGGATATTTGTTTTTTAAGCTCACTTTTGCTTACACAATATCATTTAACCAAAACTTCTCGTTTCTATTCTATTTAATTTCTGCCAACTTTATAAGTATACCTATCACAGTATTTTTGGTTTCTGCCTATATTTTTTAGTGTGCAAACAGTCTCTTATTATCTAATAAATTGTACATTTTGTTCAATGTTTTCAGTACGGACAGTGCAGAGTACGTGAAGTGAATACTGTATACGATTGATCTGGGCTATGCAATGAGTTATTTATGTATGTGGGTGTTTTAGGTGCTGCGTGGGAGGCTGGAGATGTGAGAGATAAAGCAGGATCTAGCAGAGTGAGTTCAGGAGGTAATGTGCCTAACTAACTAACTAACTAACTTGCATGGCACATGAGCATTACATGTGTGTCACACAGAGGACAAGCTATTACTCCAGAACACATAGCATGGCTTTTGTTGCAAATTTAGGGATCTTAAATAGTGTCAAACACACATTAAACATATGTTTTAACCATTGATAAAATCAGTTAAAGGGCTGTGGTCTGGCATTTTAAGTCTGGAGGGTGGCTATAAAAAGAAAGAAAACAAAAAAAACACACATACCAGCAGGTGGAAGAAGCAAAAAATGTTTCAACAAAAAGCTATAAACTAAACAGAACAAATTCTTAAGGGAAAGGATTCATATCCTTGTGGAATACTGGGCAAACAAAAACACAAGCCATTGCACAAAAAACAGAAACATTTATAAATGTATACACACACACACACACACACATTATATAGACAAAAGTATCGGGACACAGCATTTAATTACTGAATTTCAATCAACCTTTGCAAGGTCAGTTCATGAAATTTCATCTTTGTTAGATATTCCATGGAAGACCATGTAAAGTCACAGAGCGGGTTCATCAAATGCTCACTTTTTGCAGTGTGATGGGTGAGTCTGGGTTTGGTGGATAGCTGGAGTACATTTCCTGCCTGACTGCACTGTGCCAACTGTAAGTTTGATGGAGGAGAGAGAATGGTATGGGGCTGTTTTTCAGGGATGGGACATCTCTCTTACATTCAGTGAAGAGAAATCTTAATGATTCAGCATACCAAGACATTTTGGACCATGCTATTCTTCCAACTTTGTGGGAATAGTTTAGGGGAAGGCCATTTTCTATTCCAGCATGACTGTGCCCCAGTGCACAAAGCAAGGTCCATTTAGACATGTTGGATGAGATTGGTGTGGAAGAACATGGATGCCCCGCACTGAGCCTTATCAACCTCATCGAACACCTTTGATATGAACTTGATGAATGTAAACATTCCCACAGAAACACTCCAAAATCTTGCAGAAAGCCTTCCTAGAAGAGTGCAAGCTGTTATAGCTACAAAGGGGGGCCAACTACATATTAATGTCTATGTAATGGTCAGGTGTCCCAATACTTCTGTCCTAACAGTGTGTGTATATTTTATATAAAATATTTAACAGGCAGTCATCTTCTGCAATACTAGTTATGTCATGTTTCAAATACAAGGAGTTTGTGCATACAGACATTTTGGTAATCTGCTATTAAATCATAACCTGGACATCGGTAGTGTAGTGTGTATTCCAGCCATTTTTATTTGTATCACTGTACATGACTCAGTAAAATCTGTGATTAAAAATAAAAACAAACACATACTATACATACATACATATATACTAAATCCGGCAAAAAAGGGGTTAACTGACACTCAACACATACACTATTTTTTAAAATGTTGGGGTCAGTTAGGAATTTCATAGTTTTCCATAAGACCATACATCAAATGAATTGAAATAAAGTCAAGACATTTAAAATGATAAACTTGAATTACCGAAAACAATGTGCTTTTAGAACACAGGAGTGATGGGTGCAGATAATGGGTCTATGTATTTGTCAGCCATTTCCAGCTACAATAGTAATTTAACAACAGTAACAATATCTATATTGCATTTCTGATCCATTTGATGCTATTTTGAGGAACAAGATTTTTATTTCAAAAAGTCGCAATCTCTAAGTGACCACAAACTTTGAATGGAGGTGTATATTGCATAACTGAGTTGCACTGTATAAATAAATATATGAACTGCTAGTCAAGTAGACATATTGAGTATGATCGACTGCCAGTTATTTAAAAATATATGTGTATGTATGTGTACTACCACATATGTAATATATATTTAAAAACAAGTGTTTGACTAAATAAACAAGAAAAGAAGAGAGAAAAACCTTGAATGCTTTTTTTGACATTCTAAATGTACAAGCACAGAAAATAAATCAATGGATAAGCTTTAGAGAGAATGCAAACTGGGGCAAGATGCCAGAGCTGTGCCCAAACATCAAGCTAAGGGAGGGACTGTAGCCCCAGGAACAGTTCACTTATGAGCTAAGCTTACTGGTATAAAGAATTTAGGACATCCCTTTCCATTTTGGCACAATGCCAAAAGGGGGAAGCAACACATTGCAGAGCAGCCTGGGTGTGTTTATAGACACTTGAACAAGCTGCTCATTCTCAGGAGAACGCATGATCCTTTCCTTTGGAAATACAATACAACACGCTTATTTCTTTTTACAGGCAAGACACAACGTGATAAAAAGGACAACTAACTTTAAAGCCAATATATATCTCTGGCCTACATTCATCGGTTCTAAAGACTAGGACACATTCCTCGCCTATAGATTCCATATTATTTAACCAGTGCACTACATTCACTTTAAAAATAGTTCTCAAAACTGCCATGCAATGCAGCATCTCAGCCTGAAACTTGAGCAGATAAAACATGTAGCATGATGTAAAAGAGCACTGGCTTCTAGAATTGCAATATGTTATATTATAATTGAATAACAATACACCTACATTATTGTCTAGCTTGGTAGATTACGTCTGCTCTGTATGTACACTGTTTTGGTAGATTATTAGTGCTCAAACTACCTAGAATTACAATAACATGTCTATGAATGATGTCTACTCTGTGTCTCTCAAGTTGTGTAAACTAGGTTGCTAAAGTTTATGTAGTCAAGAACTGCTGAAGCCCAGCAACGTGGGCATTGCTAGTATGATTTACACACCTAAAAGGTTACACTAATTTACTGTTGTTGACAATTTTAGGAAATCTGACCTTTTTAAAGAAGTGTAAAAAGATCACTCTAGTCCCTACAATGTGAGTCAGAATATTTGACAGAATAGCATCTTTGTGCTATAAATTGATAGTGTGACTGCAAAGGCCAGGAGAATACTGCCCTGTTGTACTCTTAAGCAGGATTGCCAGCGGGATCTTCTAAATAAAAAATAAAAAAAAAGGTCACGTGCTCAAAAAACAACCTCAGCTCTTGAGGATATCCTCGGGCCAGGCAGGAAACCCATAGGCATCTGACATCAGAACATGTGGCCATCCAACACAGACATAAGCATTATATAAAATGTAAGGGTCTACTCAATATTGCCCATAATTTGGCTACTCAGTATGGCTAATTTGTGCTTGGCCACATTGGCAGATTTTCATGCTGATTTGAGATCACATCAATGCTCTCTGAGTTGACCATGTTAAAGATCCCAAAGTGCCATTTTCCCTGAGATTATGCTTCCTTCTCCTACTTCTATTGCAGACACACTTTAGTTTACCCTTCTCTCTGGTATTGTTCCCTTTCCATTTTTTGTTCCATCTCAGTGTCCCCCTGTGAGCTCCACTTACCTCCATGTATGATGATAGAGACACAGATGCCATAGGTTCACCAGCACTGCCCTATCAAGGATATGCAATTCCTACCGCTTGACGCCTAGGACATGCAGTTCTGGGCATACAGGTTTTTTTTTACATTTAGCCCTGCCGTAACCAAGCAGTGGGGTTATCGCTTTTGTGACTGCAGTTTGCGTTATGGCAGCATGTCGATGTAAAACAAAAATTGCTAAGTGCCTCTGTACTGAGGCACTTCAGCAACGTCTGCTGAGGCAACCCTTAAACATCTCTGTAACAGCCAATCAAAGCAATCGGATGTTTAAATAAATTGTATACAAATATAAAAAGTTAATACGCAGAGGACCAGGGACATGTTAGGACTGTCAGTGGTCCTGTATGGATAATTTATTTTACTTTTTTTTTTGTTTGTTTGTTTTTTAAAAGACTGCTAGTGGGGCCAATGTAACTGAATGAGACCGTTTTCATGCTAGGTAATTCCAAGAGATGAAGGCTCCTATATAATATAATAATGCATTATTTCATAAAAGTTGACTGCATGAATGTATGGCTAATAACTGTTATTTTCTTGATAAAGTAAGCTACCATACTCATTTAAAAATCTGTTCTGATTTGTTATTGGCATATAAGTATTGTTAGGTCTGTCTCCTCAGTTGCTATCAATAAAGACCTTATTTAAATATTTTTTTGATTAAAATATTTTTTGTATCGGGACAAGTAGATTGGGCTACAGCTTTAGTCCTTTGGACAAGTAATTTTATTTACTTTATTTTCCACACCCCTGCCTATACTGTGTACAAGTGTACAAGTAGTTGTACTCTAAGAGGGACAAAATAGAGGGACAAGTATTAAGCAGGGCTTGCGGAGAGAGTCTGCAGATCTATCGGCTGCAAACAAGTGCAATACATGCATGATACACATACTGAACTTGTTCCCAATCCGCAGTAGCCACAGTCAGTAGCATTTGTAAAAAAATAAAAAAAGATTTTTGCACTGGCGACCCTACTCTTAAGAGGAGAGGTTTTTGTGTTTACGGCACGAAAATATTACAGGAACACTAGTGAAAAAAATAAAAATAAAAAACAGAACAAGTACGGTAATGTTTATTAAATCCCTCATGACTGGACTTTTTTGTTGTGCTGGACAAATGTATGTTTTTACACTTCTGCTTTGTGTTTAGCTGTCATTTTCCGCTCTTTACTGTACCCAAACAAATTACATTTGTTCCCTGTTTAAGAAGGCCTTTCTTTAGATACCATTATTTTGATCACATATTATTATAAATAAATAAAAAAATATGGTGGAACACTGAAAATAAAAAAAAAAGCACTTCTTGCTCCTTTTACTAGCCCTAACTGAAGAGGAACAAACATGTAATTTACTACAATTTCAGCGGGGCTGAAGCGATGGATGCAGGCTGCCCATGCTGCTATTAGTCCCTCCATGCTGCTATTAGTCCCTCCATGCTAGAATCAACAGAGATCAAACCAAGCTTAATTATACAAAATAAAACCTGGCTCAACCCACTAAAAAGTCCTATCCTTAGAACACAAGTGCCCCACGATTGCTTTAGGGAGAGACTAAAGCTGTCAAAGCCAGACTCTGACTTTGACAGCTATACATATATGGTCGTTTGGCTTAGCTGTCACATCGACCAGATGTCTACAGCTAGATCACAGTAAGCCATTGGGGATCCTGCTATTGGAGCTGCAGGATGAGCCAGGCACAGACAATATGAACAACCGGACATTTTCCCATGATGCGCCTGTCACATGCAATGTCGGCAAGGGGTCTTTATTTTTGCATTTTAATCCATCTTTAATGCAGACAAATTAAAATATACATAAATTTGACCAATTATAAATGCTTTTTCGTGGGGCCCACCGTAAACAGGGCATGTCAAACTTCAGCCCTACAGGTAAGAGCCTGTCAGGGGATTAAGAAAGATGAAGTCCATTAATAGCTCAAGGAAATTTTAAACAATATTATTATTACAACTTATTTAACAAATAAAATGTTCAGTGGTATACAGCAGTCCTCCGCAACGAAGGTGCCGCAGCACACCGGCGTGCCGCTGGATATTGGGCGGTATGAAGGCCACAGGGCCCTGAGAGGAGAGCCCGATGTTGACTTAGACAACATGGATGAGGCTGCTGGAAAAAATAAATAAATAAAATCGGGGGAAAAAAATCAGTGCTTCATATCCGGTGGCTGTGTTTCTCTCCTCCGTGTAGGGGGGAAAACTGCACGGAGGAGACGACCAGGACACGGAGCAACAAGGAAGGGGGGTGGCATATTATTGGGCAAATTGGCTGGGGCATATTAAATGTCAAAATAATACTGGCATTATATTGGGCAAATTGGCTTATTAATGATAGCATAATACCAGCATATTATTGGGCAAATAGGCTGGGGCATATTAAATGGCAAAAAAAATACTGGCATATTATTGGGCAAATTGGCTGTGGCTTTATTAATGGCAAAATAACACTAGCATATTTAATGACAAAATGAATACTGGTATTTAATGGCAAAAGTAATACTGGCATTTTAATGGCAAAATAATACTTGCATACTAATTGGCTGTGGCTGGTTTTGTTTGTCTATTTATGATTTTGGAATGCACTGGTTTTGTTTGTCTGTGTATGATTTGTTATGTTAGGTAAATAAAGGCATCTAGTTCTTATGTTCTGTGTATGCACTTGACTTTATAACTTATTTTTTTATATATTTTTGCTTGTGGTGTGTCACGGAATTCTGGGAAGAGTTTTGTTGAGCCCTGGGTGAGAAATGGTTGAGGAGCACTGGTATAGAGAATGCTTCCAGTAGGACAAACTCTAGTCTTAGGATTGTACATAAACATGATACGTTTCGCCAAAAGGGCTTCTTCAGAGGTGAACAATGATAAGCACAAATAAAGTCTGATGCAACTTGCAGGTAATAGAAACAGAATAACACTTGTAACTGGAGCGGGGGGGGGGGGGGGCACAGATATTGGGGCTTTTTCTTAGTGAGGGGGTCAATATGTTGGTAATGCATCAATGGAGGGAATCAATAAACTGGTAGTGCTCCTGCATGGGGATGCCCACTAGGATGGCAGTGGCGTCACTAGTTTCATCACACAACTGCCCCAATCCCTACTTGGAAAAAAAATAATAATAGCATCAATGAACCGGTTCTGCTCCTGTTCACAAGTCATGTTCTAGCACTCCCATTTCAGAGTAATGGTTATTTTGCAATGTAAACAACAGAAGGGATGGGCTTGAGCAGGAACAATGAAAGAGATTGCTAATAATATACTGCATGCATTTGTACGCAAAATAAAAACAGGACAGGGATTTTTACTCAACCAATAAAAATGCAGGTAACCAGGTAACCTAATCTGCGTTTTAGAGCTTCATTCTCTGGGGTCCATTGACAAGGTGTATGAGCAGTAGCACTGACTATCCACCTTCCAAGCACTGACTCCAGCTCCCAGCATTGGAGGTATAAAGATGACCAAAAAGGCGTCATGAACACCCATTGAGGGCCCCCATGTTTCTAACAGGTTCAACTGAAACCTCACAATAATAAAGTGCTGCTATACACCTAAATATTCACTTCCTCTAGGTCAACCTATCCTCCTTTAATGCAATGCCTATGTCACCCAGAGCAGATGTAAAAGGTTTTACATTGCTTTCAATGCATTTGCATGTGTATATTCACTTGTCGTACTTACACGTCATGTCCTGTATGAGTACAGCAGAATTAGTGAACTCACATACTGCCCATTCCCTGTTTAACTGAAAAAAGAAGTGGGGTGAGAAAAGAGTGCAGTCATTTAAGAAAAGAAAAAAAAAACACATTAACATCAAATTTGTCAAGGCATTTTTTGTAAATCAAAAAAGGGATGGTGAAGAGAGACATATAGATAGAAGGAAAAATATTTCAAAAATGCTCTTAGCATAAGAGAGATCCAAATACACATCACAATCCCTTCAGCTTATCCCACACCCTCTCTGTTGCACTGTAAGAGTTAAAAACCAAACCACAGTCTGGAAAACATAAAGCAGAGCTCCCAGAAAGCTTTGCTCCTGAGAATGAGGGGGCCGCTGTTCCATTTATAAACTGTTCCATGCTGTAAGCAGGTCCAGTGACATAGAAAGGAGGAGAAACAGTAATGTAAAAGAGAAGGAAGCAGAACACAAATAAGAAGAAAGGTGGTCAAAGACATACAGACAAGTAGTATAAAATAATATCGAACGATAAGGAGAACAGAAAAAAGTTACAATAGACAAATAGTGCATAATGTGCATGAAACGAGCTGTAATGAAGATAATGAGGATTGGGGAAGGGCTGCAGTTTCATACACAAAAAGGGAAATAACAAAATTAACTTTAAAAATTAAGAACGGAAATTTAGTTTTCTAGAGACACTAAAAAAATCTGTGTTCAAAACAGGAAAACTTGATTGAGTAACACATAAGGACTACATGGATTAAATTGCATGTTTAATATTAAGGTTATAAAAGAATTGTGGTACTTCAACTACCTTAATAGAGGGCTTTTAATAAAATGACTGGCAGCAGCGTTAAAGCGAGACAAAAGCTCAGTGCACAGATCAGCCATGCCATTTCTCTTTTTAAAGCACAATTTTGATTTCTGGTGCCAAGCGACATCTATACAAGATAATAAATTACAAAAGGGTACTGGCTTCTGGCCCAGACACTCACCAGGCTGGAGAAACAGAAAAAGGGAGGAGGGAGGGCTGGCAAAGATATACAAAAAAATAGGGGTGGAATAGGGTGACAAAGGAAAGGCAGGTCAAAGGAAAAAGAATAAAAAAAAAGATGAGAGAGAAAGGACAGAAGGACAGTTACAAAAGGGCAGTAGAGACTGGAAGGAAAACAGCTAGATTATAGGGAGGAAGAGTAGACAGGAGATTGGAAAGAAAGGGGAGGAGTAGTGACACATCGGAAAGGGGAGCAAAGAAACTGTGAAAGATGGATGGATCATACAACATCCCCCAAAAGAAAATAAAACCTTAACCCAAGCATTGCCAGCCTTCAACAACATGTATTACACTCAAGGTTCAATCTAGTGCATGCAAGTGCAGTAAAACAGCAGATCCAAAATAAATACCATTTAGGGAGGGGGAGCTGGATCAATGCTCTGTAATGTAGGGAGGAGTCCCAGGGAGCTGTCAACACATGTCTGGCATCAGATGGACATTGTGCTCCAAGCTTTGGAGATCCTGTTGGCAGTTCATGCTTAGTAATCTTCTGTTTTACTCGTTCTCATTCACTAACCTTGTGCATGTCCCCATATATTCACACTCAACTGCCCCAGGGCAGTTAATCCATTATGTGTCAATAATATCACAAGCACTAAGCTTTTTATTTTGCTTAAGCCAACTTTGTGTTGCTTCTGTTCATTCAAGCAATGCACAACCTTGAGTCACATATCCAGTCTGAAATCTGTCCTTTCCACTGCAATTCATGAAAAAATACTCAAAGGCTAACTTTAGTTAACATAATGCATACACAGACCTTATTAACATGTTAATGTCAAAAGGTGCCTGGCACGTTTGACAATTTTAAATGCCAATGACAAAGCCAATCAGTTATCACAATGATCACATGTCCCAGAAGGGCTCCAAGAAGACTGGGTATGGTGAGCAAGAGTGCATGCGCTGCTCATTTACATTGGACATGCATCTGATTGGTCCCTCAAGGATCTTTTTGTTCCTTCAATGTATTTTACATACGACTGCACAAAGGGGTTAAATGGCTCCATCTATTTAGTGTCTGTACAGATAAATACAAAATAATTGAAACGCTTGTTATTTCTGCACTGTTCAGTTTAAAGAGGGACTAACCCCTCCTGACTGTGATACACTATATGGACAAAAGTATTGGGACACCTGAAAATAACACCAACAGGGACTTTCATGACACTGCATTCTAAATACATAGACATTATGTGGTTGGTCCCCATTTGCAGTTATAACAGCTTCCACTCTTTTGGGAAGGCTTTCCACAAGATTTTGGAGTGCTTCTGTGAGAATGTTTGCCCATTCACCAAGCAGAGGATTTGTGAGGTGAGGCACAGATGATGGATGAAAAGCCTGGCCTGCAATCCCCATTCCACTTCATACCAAAAGTGTTCAATGGGGTTGGGGTTGAGGTAAGGGCAATGTGCAGGCCAGTCCATTTCTTCCACATCACACTCATCCAACCATGTCTTTATGGACCTTGCTTTGTGCACTGGGGCGCAGCCATGCAGGAATAGAAAAGGGCATTCCCCACATAGTTGGAAGCACAGCATTATCCTAAAGTCTTGGTATGTTAAAGCATTCAGATTTCCCATCACTGGAACCAAGAGGCCTAGCCCAGCCCCTGAAAAACAGCACCATGCCATTATTATTGGCAGAAGGCAGTCAGGCAGGTATCCCAGGGCTCGACAAAACCCGGGTGCCAGGTCGGCATGGCGACCTGGAAATTAAGCCTGGCGCCCGGGTGCCGGTACACTCATGTTCCCCTTGCCGCTGCCAATCGTTTCTTTTGTTTTTTGCAGCGCGAAGGGGGAAGTCTTGCAAAGAAGACAGCAAGCTCCGCCCCCTCGCACAACGCTTGTGAGTGCTGGGTGTCGTCTCTTGACAACCCAGCACTCACCCGAAAGAGTAATGAGGATCGGCTGCAGCACGAATGTTCCCCCTCCCCTGCAATGAGGTAAGGCAGCAGGGAGGGAGAACATTCCAGCTGCAGCCGATTTTCATTGCTCTTTCGGCTGAGTGCTGGGTTGTCAAGAGACGACACCCAGCACTCAGAAGTTAAAAAAGGAAAAAAAAAAACCTGTGTATGTATGTGTGAGTTGTATATGTGTAAGGTGTATGTGAAGTGGGTTGGTGTGTGTATATGTGAAGTGGGTTGGTGTGTGTATATGTGAAGTGGGTTGGTGTGTGTATATGTGAAGTGGGTTGGTGTGTGTATATGTGAAGTGGGTTGGTGTGTGTATATGTGAAGTGGGTTGGTGTGTGTATATGTGAAGTGGGTTGGTGTGTGTATATGTGAAGTGGGTTGGTGTGTGTATATGTGAAGTGGGTTGGTGTGTGTGTGTGTGTGTGTGTTTATGAATTGCGTGTATGTTTTGTCTGGCTCCTAAAAATTTTTGCTGGCTCCTAGAATCAAATTAAATTTGTCAAGCCCTGAGGTATCCGCCAAACCCAGACTCGCCAATCACACTGCCAGACAGTGAAGACTCCACATAACACATTTCCACTGCTGCAGAGTCCAGTGGTGGCATGCTTTACACCACTAGATCCGACGCCACACAGTTTTTGTGCCAATATTAATGCCAGTAGAAGTGTGGAAATCTTCATTTATGGAAACACCAGAGCATTGGTAACTTTTATGCACCATTCACCTCTACACTTGATGACCCCTCTCTGTGACTTTATGTGGTCTTCCACTTCTTGCCTGAGTTGCAGATGTTCCTAACCACTTCCACTTTTACAATAATTCTTATTTACAGTTGACTTTGGAATATGTAGCAGGGATAAAATTTCACAAACTGACTTATTGCAAAGGTGACATCCGATCAGAGTACCATGCTTTAATTGTTCTTCAGAACAACCCATTCTTTTCACACATTTGTAAATGCAGACTGCATGGCTAGGTGCTTGATTGTATACACCTGCGGGATCGGTTTGAAACACCTGAATTCAATAATTAAGTGGTGTGTCCCAATATGTTGATATTGTGTATATTCTGCTCTCATGGAGCATCGTTCAGAAGTGAAACACTGATTTCCAGGCTGCCAAGCTGCAGAGATGTTTCTACGCAACATTGCATCGCTGACTTGTGTTCAAGTCTATGATACCAAACTCATCCTCTTCAGCCAGGGGAAGAGATAATCATCTTCTCTCCAATGACTGGCTGCATGGTGCGTAATCTACATGCACACACAACAACGACATTCGTCGGACTGTCATTCTTGCTCTCTGTAGCTACTGAGTTATGCTCCATGAGACTTGGGACAAATATCTTTTTTGAATGTTGCACAATGAGTACACCATTCAAATTACCAGTTTGTGCTAAAAAAACAAGTATACCAGCCACCGAGTATGTTCCACTGAACATCACACAGAACCTATCAGGCTGTGAAAGTAACTCCAGTAACCAATTGAATTCATTAGCATTACCATTTTATCTAAAAATCCAGGGTTAACGCCAGCCGATGCTGTTCTCAGGTAAAATCACAGGAGTAAACATAAAATACTGGGTTTGGATGAAGAGAATCTAGTCTCTGTTATCAGAAGGAAAGCAGAAAATGCTTCCTGTGCTATTCTGGCTGCACGATCTCTTCTCTACAAGTTTGTTTTTTTGTTGCAGAGGAAGGAAGTTATTGCTTTATAGATTTGTAGGTGGTATATTTTATGGGGAGGAGATTCGGTAATGTTTCTGTGCTTTTTAAACCTTTTGGTGCTGGAAAGATTGAGACAACCACTGCCCGGCACAGAAAGGGTTAATGAGTATCATTATTAGGTCCTGTTACTACAGTTGTGTTGTAACTTCCTCTCACTGATTGACTAGGGAAGCTATCCATCTTCAGCAAAACAAACTGCAGAGCTTGGAGGTGGTCCTGGAATACCTTTAGATTTACACCAGATTAACAAAATGCAATAATGTAGTGTATATTCTAAAGTTATAATCATTAATATGCATTTACAAATTAAAAAAAGGGTAGCTTGATGACCATATTGTATTTTTAAATTATAGGTCCCGGCCTCACAAACTATAAATGAATATATCACACAACATTATGCATAACATAGGTATGAAATATATGGTTCAATAAAGCTACAACTCTGGAGAATGAAAAATGATTAAATCAGTCATAACAAAGCAAAAATTAAGAAATTGGATTGCCTAATCAAAGGAAGCTGCTGTGTCCCTCCATCCCTCCTTTTTGCTCTGCTGTCTCTTCCACTAACCCAGTTTGCACTCTGTTCTGTCCTTCCAGCATCATTTGGGCTTTCTTGTGTTTGACCAGCGCTCAATAATGAGATACTTTCACTGGGGCTATTCACTTAATTTTCACAGCAAACTGGCATGTCAGTAAAGATACTTATGAAGCCTCATCCAATTGTTCCACAGACACCATATAGGAAAAGTGGCAGTAAGTGCTCCCATGATCTGTTCTGCCTAGCTGCTAAGGGTGGAGAGAATGCAAAAGAGGAACCTGATGAATGCCAAATTCAAAGTATGACCCGATCTACAGAGACACAACATTAAAGGGACTGTCTGGTGCCCACAATGCATCTTCCAAATGTTAATGCATATTAATGTGCACTGTTATGAGATCCTACTGTGTGCAAGAGCAAGTTTATCACAGTCAACACAATGTATTCTTTTCCAGCAGCACCAGAAGTGACTAAATGAAACAAAACTTTATATGCTCAGTGTCTTTATAATCAGTTACATGGGAGTAATCACTGGGGAGGGCTTGAGTAAAATATTAAAAATGTAATTTATGCAGAATGCCTGAAAAAATTCACAATGGAAAAAAGCCTGTGCACTATAAAAGCAGTAGTCTTCAACATTCACCAAAGTAAGTTTGGGGACTAGACTGTCCCTTTAAGTAAAACATACAGACCAATAATTAAGCTTCAGATCATTATATGGTGCATTTGTAGCGCATAGGTCATTAATACTTGTGGAATACTCAAAAGCAGCAAATACTTTTCTCAAAGACCAAGACTGTGCCCTCAGGACACCCTGCTGGCCTGCTACAGCACGGATGGGGAATGTGTGAAGCATGGTAGATAAATGTCTCGTTCACCTGCCATGAACAGGTGACATCAGCTACCCAACCATGAGTTCAAGGGCAACAGTGGGGCAAGGGAAGGAGATTGAGAGAAAGACAATATAATAAAAAATGGGGAAAAAAACTGAACAACAGATGAGGAAAAATTATTTTAGGGGGGATTTCAATACACATTAATGATAAAGGAATATCGCAAAACCAGAAGGAAATTACACAAAACAAATTCGATTTAAATCTAGGAGGCAGCTGAAAAAATTAGGAGCCAATGCCAAAAGTCACAATCGAGAATGTTGTTTGGGTCTTCATCCATAAGCAGCTATCTATACACACTGACACGCACACACATACTCTGACACACCCAGTATACACACACGTCCATATACATGCCGACACACACACTCACGCACACAGAGATGCTGACACATGATATATAATTATAGTACATGGCAGAAGTTCATCATGGCAGTGGGGGCAGGGCAGCACCACGCTTCTTTCCTCTAGTTCTTCACATTTGAAACATGGTGGGTTAACTAATCCTTGTCTCCTCCCTTCGTCCTCCTCAAGCATAGTAGTAAGGAGCTCCCTTCACTCCTCACAGGCGTTTCCCACTGCTGCAGCAATGTCTGATGAACAGGAGAAACAGGAAATGTGGGGAGGGTTGAATCTGCCTGTTTCCCAGTAAAACTACAGGTTCAATGATAAAAGATGTTCAGAGAACCAGGTTCTAGTCGTATTCGAGTCCTGGTTTATGGTCCATATCAGAGGCTTCAGTGCTCAAATATTCAATTTTCATACAGAATTAACCTATTAAGAGAGATGCCTTCCTTATACCCATTAGGTGGTCTAGTAAACATGGGAATTGCTCTGCCTTCAAAATGTTGTCTCTATGCTTTCTTACAGCTGCCAGAATTTAGACAGGGTTTAAAAACGAAACAGAGTTCTAGTCAGAATAAATAAATGTCTTGGATACCCCCAATAAATCAGATCTCAAGAGCATAGGAAACAGTTGTGACATGCTTATTTTGGTATAGTGCCATATTAAAAACACCACCACATAAGCCTCAGTGGGATCACACACTGCCATGCATTAACTTCTACTATAATCATTGGGATTAGCCTCACATAAACACGATACCTATTTCAATCCACACTTTACATTCATCATCAGGATTGGTTATAACAGATTATCCCATGCATTATTTGTTTGTTTTTAGGAGAATTACATCTTTTTTTTCTACGTTTCTATGTTTTTACACAAAAACACAGACATGTCTAAAGTTTCAGATCTACAGTCAGGGTACTCACTAGGGCTTAGAACTAACAATATTAATTACAGGCTCAGCAGCTTAGGCTGCATAAAAGATATGATACCCCAATTAGCAAACCAAGTACAAGTAAGATCCCAAGCTACAAGTGACAAAAAAAACCCCTAAAAATCGGGCTTTCAAATCTGTAATTAAGACTGGTTAATAACAAATTAAAACAGAGAGATCACTGCTATCAGGTAGTGATGAAAGATCTTGGAGATTGATTCAGGTTTGAATTAAATGCATCTTCTTTTCAGATAATTAAAACATTTTTTTCTGTTTCAAGTTGTGACCTGCAGACATTCCAGGCAAGTAAACAATACTTTTTTTTCTCTCTTAATGTACAACTAACCAGGTATATACATGTACACTGAAAGGTACAAGTGATGCTTTCCTGCCTTTGGTAGTCTTAGTAACTGGAGTAGCTTGCCTACACATTTAAGGAAGAGATTTATTTTCTATATGGGGGCTGGGAAGTGTTTGAGCAAAAGTACAGAAGGCACCAGACACCACAGAAGTCTGACACAGCTACTGCACATGGAAAGTCTGAGCAAGTTTTCCACTGGGAACAAGGTCTTGTGACAGGGAAACCCCAAGAATTCCAGAGGCAGACACAAGAATGGATATGAGGTCGCTGCATACAGATAACACTTGGTACAGCAGAATGCATCATCTGTGTACCTCAGAGATAAATTCACCTAAATGAATTTAATACACACTAATATTTACATTGACACATCAGATTGTATATACAAACACCATATAAAAAAACGACTAACACACACACATCTGTCATTAAGATAAGCATCATAAAACATACTGAGATAAAGTCAGATCTTTCCTAAACTTCATTCTGAAACTGAACGATATTCTTCACATGAACAGGGGTTTCAAACCATACTAGATCTATCCACATACTCCACTACCAATTCATACAAGGGACCTGCATTATTTGTACTGTGAATGTGGAAAATAAATAAAAATATTTATGCATTGTGGTAGCAGGATCTGTGATTTGATATGCAAATTACACATTTCCCATTGAAAAGCAGTTCATTTGCATAACAAGCCACAGGTGATGTCACAAAACAGGAGACTCCACAGATACACCTATTTGCATTTTTTTCTAACAATGTATTGATCATTTTCATGCAATTTGTATTCTCTACATTCACAGTAAAAACAATGTTTAAGTGATACAGTCCCTTTAAGATAAAAATGTGTTTTAAATTCCACTATGGATATCTATGTCTATTTAGGGCATAACCTTGTGGCTTGATATGGAAATTATACAAAATCTGGCATAACAGCCACCATGTGTTGATATAAACAGTAAACACCAGACACCTTAACAATAGACTAACGTTCCATGGCATCGTGGCATTTTATGACATTAGGGCCGAGTAAAGCATAGGACCTCCTCCGTTAAAACAAGCTGTGGAGGTAATCATCGGTGTTGCTGTAATGCCTCAATTTCTGCTACTTTCAGTTATTGCCCTATAACTTGCAAAAAAAAAACCTACAGAAACTTTGACTATTTCTAAATTGAGGACAAATATTAGAATCTATTTAGCAGAAAAGAACAATAGCTTTTTCAGTTTTTCACCATTTCCATTAATTTACAAGATATGATATTTAAAGAAAGTCCTTCATATTCAGAAAAAAAAAATATATAATTTGTGTGGGTACAGTAAATGAGAAAGAAGAAAATAACAGACAAACACTGCAGAAGTGCAAAAACAGCCTCTGTCCTTTGGGCACAACATTTCAAAAATAGTCTCATCCTTAAGGGGTTAAAACCTTATCTTGCAATCCTGCGAAACAATACATTCATAGTACAAACAAGGTGATGGAGTCCCTTTAACAATATCCACAACCAGCACTGCAATTGACTTCACACTACATAAAACCAAACCACTTTATATGCACAAAATGGACAGCAACATTAACTGAACTACTATCACAAAGGAGGATATTCACTAAAACTGAACAAATAAACTGCAAATCAACTGCAAGTGAGCTGACAACTTCAATAGATTTTTTTCTAAGACAGTTATTAATGTCTGATTTTTGCAGGCAACTTGCAGCTTGATTTTAGTGAACAGTCCCGAAAATGTTACAACAGCAGTCAAATATCTATAGAGCATTATTAAAACAATGGATTCTCATGATTTTGAGTTAGTGATTGCACTTTAAATTGGGAATTTCTATGGGAAATAAACAGGTCTGCCGACTTGCCTGGGATTGGCAGATATCTTAAATAATGCTTTACACACTTAAAGTTTAGGGTTTTACGGTCACCTTTACCAAAACGATAATTTGTTGTGTTTTTGCTTACCACACATCTATTCTAAACAAAATAAACATCTACAAAAAGGACTAAGCCAGCAGACAAAACAAACCGCTCATAACTGAACAATGGACGCTCCTCAACAATTGAACTTATTTTAAAGCAGAGAATGGAGATTTCAGTCAAGATGTTCAATTGACAAAAAAATGCCTAGTTAGGGCAATCTTTACATCATGGTATATGATTAATTCTTGAATTGTCTATCTGTGGTTTATACCGACCAGGCTCAAACATAGCATTTGGGAACCACTGATAAGGGCACTAGAGGGAGAATGCTGCTGGCTGCAGTCCAAAAATGCTCTACAAAACTACCAGGAGTAGGCATTTGTCTGAGGCATACAACCAAAATCAAAGTGGCCCCAAAATGCCAACGGATTACCAAAATGATAAAACCATAGTATGTGTCGGCAAATAAGAACCATGCAGCTCAACAAATCTGCCCAGTTTTTGCTTAAAAAAAAAAACGAAAGAAAATTCTCTGTACCTTTATTAGTCCCTGGCCTAACTAGGATAATTTTATGGCTATCCCATGCATTTGAACCCCATTGCTGTGTTAATGTCTACCACTTCTGCTGGAACGCTATTCCATGTATCCATTAACCTCTCGGTAAAATAATACTTCATATAAATATACTCTCCTCCTTTACGGTGTGGATTCCCTTTATGTAAGTAAATGTTTCTATCATACCACATCTGTTGTCATCTTTCTTTCAAGCTATAATCATACTTGTGCTACATAATAGACGTTCACCAAAATGTGCACAATAAGAATATATCAGTGAACACCACAAGGAAGCAAAACTAAACCTCAAAAACACTGCAGTAATACACAAACTGTAACTTAATTAGGTAATAGGCAACTGTTAACAGGTGATATAATAAAATGAAGCCAAAGCTTTGATAATATTTACCTTAAACTGGATGGAAACAAGGGAGTGCTTCCAAATTCCAATATCTAAATCATTAAAATCTGACCAAATAAATATGTCTGTGTGTTCATATATTGGATTGATAAAAATGTACATTTTGGGAGGCCCCCCAACAGTGTCATTTAACAACAAGTTATTACAAACACTACAGCTTATAGACCTCTATTCCTTTTTATATTTACCATTGCATTCCTTCTACAATATATATACACACACACACACATCTCTGCACCCTTTTCATTCCTGGTCTACTATACTATACTGCAAGGTACTCCCCTTACTCCTCAAGCCAAGACACTTTCTACTTGCATGAATATATTAGTTTATCACTTGTGAAATGAGTTACTAATTATAATCATGACATTTATAGAGCACTATATGGAAGGAAGGATAAGGTAATTTAAGTCAAATAGCGTTGCAGTCTGTGGACATACCTACAGTTGATCTTTTCTCATTCTAAACTAGCAGATAGGTTAAGGATGTATATATTAAAGTGTCAATTAGTATGTGATGTCAAACTACAGGATTGGGAAATTATAGGCATAAATGGAGCACAAGAAGGATTAACAAAAAAATATATAAAATAGACTGCTGACGTTAACATTATACTGATATATACGGGATGCTGCAGATGTGCAACAGATGTTACTACAAAGCATTTATACCATATTGTAGAAACACAATTAATATATATATACATATTATATATGTATATATGATACTGAAGATGCATAAAGCATGAAGTGGGTTAACACTGCAAAAATCTTAGAGCATAGCAACTTCACAATGATCAGTATTGCGCCTTTAATGATGTTTACACAATACATAACACATATTGAATATTCCTACACAAACCCCAGGATAAACACATGCCCATATTGTGACCATATCTATATGCTGCACCCGCATATTTATTTACACACAACTAGCCTCACACTGAAATATCTCACACTAAAAGCATGCTCTCTAAATTCATTAGCCCACAATTTGGTATATATGCGACATGGCACATCTACAAAAACACCCTAGTATATCAGGATGTATACAGGCACATAAAGCAAGTACAAATATGACATTCATTTTTATTAACAAACGTCAATGGTAATAATATGTGATGTATACATAGATACATACATTATTATCTCTCTCTCACACACACACACATACATACATACATATTCTAGGCATGTGGGCACACACCCTGTTTTACACTTACCGTAATTTCTCCTGAAGCTGAGCACCGTGAGAAGTAGTGTGCTGCTGCGATATGTTTGCTGGCGTAACTCACAGGACAATATAGATTTGGAAACAGAGCTGAATGCTTAGTGATTTGTTGAGGGGGTGAAAACCTGCAGCTTGTTACTGAGGCTGAATGCCTGCGCCTCACCCGCCGGGTGCCAACCACTCGGGTTTCAACCCAGACACAGTCAGACACAGCCTAGCCCGGGGGCGGAGCCTGAGAACGACCGTGGGCGGAAAGTTGTGCTTGATAGGCGGGGCTTATTGACACTGGAGGAAGCCGTAAAGCCGTCCCATAGTACAGTATAAGATTGCAAAGTGGGGGAACAAACAAGATCCAACCTAGCCAAGTGTTATTCATTTATCAGTGAATATGTGATATCTGAATGACCTTTGGATCTCTAACTGATGTGTATAATGGAAGCATTGATGCTCGTATGCAATACCGTATGCTTAACTGAGCATCAACGAAAATGAAATACATAACAAATAGCTTATCAAACGTTAGCAAGCGTGTTATTAGGTTGCCTGAGCATTTCGCTCGGTGTGCATCACGGTAAATGTAGTACATGAGAACTGGGATGCCGCCATTGCACCGTATAAACGGACTTTCGCAATTGGGACTTCCATTTAGAAGGACACGCCTTTTTTTTGGTGTGGCCTTGCTTATGCTTCAAAAACCCGTATCTTTAACAGATTCCAAACTATAACTTACTAGTTTCTTTAAAGGATTCCTAAATAACTATTTACTTGTGGTGGAGAGCAGACAAAAATACTATTTATTTTTATTATTTAGAACTCACTGCAATGTCACAAGTAAATGCATTGTTTAAGAGCAATCTGAATTTTAAATTTGCCTCTCCTGTTTACTGATTATGTGGTCTGACAATCATTTTACCATTGTACACAAAATTAATTATTGTCTTTTTGCTGCATTTTGTTTGCAAATGCATGTTGCCAACATCTACCATGTTTCAAGAGACCCATATTTATGTTCCACATGCTGTAGGAAGAACAGGCAAAGTACAACCTAGCAGTATATAGGATACATACAGACAAAATCCAATTCATAATTAATTGTTGTAGGTCATATAAGATGTCCAACCTTAATTAGCTGGAATCTGCCTTTGTGTATATCCATCTTTCATACTATACTTCCCAACACATAATCAGGATGCTGGGAGGTGGCATTTGGAGGTCAACTGTCACATAAACTGGAAGCGATACTGCACATGGACCGTATGCATTCAGACAAAGATTGGGATTGTGGTAATGAATCCCGAGGTCCAGTCATACTCTACTCTACCTGTGCCACGACAAGCGTGACTGAGCTAGTGCTCGGAGTGATAGACCCCCAAAAAGCGCTGTTAGGGAAGCTGCTGGGCAGTTAAAAAGAGTGTTTCCTGTACATGATATCAGATAGCACCATAAGCAACATTGGCCATGTTTCCATTTACAAACTGAATATTTTTCCTGTAGTGTGTGGAACACATAAGCCAATTGGTGCTATCTGATATCATGTACAGGAAACACTCTTTTTAACTGCTTTTTCCTCTTAATCTTGTCTGCCAACCTATTATCGTATTTGCTCAAATATAAGACGACCCCCCCCCAAACTTTGAATATTCCTTTAGGAAAAAAAAACTAAAAGCCTGAATATAAGACTACACTTATATTCACATGTAAATTGCTTTTTCATATTTAATAAAAAATTATGATGTAAAAAAATGCATTTCTTGTTCTTATTTCCTTTTATGTGCCAATGCTGCCCCTACCCCCCAGACTTGCCCAATGCTCCCTCTCCCCCCCCCCCCCAGGCTTGCCCAATGCTGTCTCTCTCCCCCCAACATTGTCTCTCGCTCTCTCTCTACCCCCAACGTTGTCTCTCTCTCCCCCTCCCTCCCCCCAACGTTGTCTGTCTCTCTCCTCCCCCCAACGTTGTCTGTCTCTCTCTCCCCTTCCTCCAACGTTGTCTGTCTCTCTCTCCCCCTCCCCCCAATGTTGTCTGTCTCTCTCCCCCCCCCCCCCCCCCCCAACGTTGTCTGTCTGTCTCGCAGGGCAAACATGGCTACTGCTGATCAGAAGATGTACTGTCAAAGGTAAATGCCAGTTTATCTGCAGACCTCCCAACTTTCCAGTTCTGGGTCTCTGTCCCACCCTGTTCTACCTCTTTTTTTGGAAGGGAGGGCAGAGGTAGAGCTTAGCAGGATTTAGGACTGCAATCCATTGGTCCTGATCTCATTCTCCAGAGAGTGACAGCACTGGCCTTTGATCTCCTCAGCACTGCACCCCAGTGTCCCGATTTACCAGGGAAGAAGTTGGAAGGTATTACAAAAAAAACTCCTTTTTTTTCATTTGTGTTTCTAAGTTAGTCCTAAGTTGTCCTTTAATGAATGAAAAGTACTAAATTTAAGGTGAACCTGTAGATTTTAAGGCACAGTCTCGTCGCCAAACCTATGGTGCAAGTGGAAGACTACAGCAAAAAAGAGGAATTTACTTTGACTCCGTTAGTGTGGGCAGTCCAGGTTTCTTGCAAACTGCTGTAATATCACAAATTCATCTAGCTGTAAGTATTTTTTTTATTTTAAATCTCTTCTTACATGAAAAGTGAGAAATATTAAAATGAAATAGGGCTATAGTTATATTTGGATCAATAGGATCTTTAATAGTTTCAGATATCATTTTAAACACCTTTTCCCACATAGGTTTTATGATCTCGCAGTCCCACCATATGTGTCTGGAAGTACCTATATCATTTTTGCATCGCCAACATTGGTTGGAATTTGTTGGGTTCATATTATTCATGATTTTTGGCCTAAGTGCCATTGGTGCAACATTTTGTAGTGTAACTCAATTATATTTATACAGTGAATAGCTTTTTTAACTTCTTTTATTGATGTTACCCAATTCTCTCCATAATCAACTCCCCCTAAGTCCCTTTCCCAATTCATCCATGCTCTAGGCTTGATTACTTTTTCATTAAAGTTTAGAATTTCCAGGCATCGATTGGTGGTTATGCCTTTTGTACTGGGATCAACAAATGTAATAATTTTGGTTATGTTTCTATCTTTGTTATTTTTTATTAAGTGATGCGATAGGTAATTCTTTAACCGTAGATAGTTAAAGATTTCACTAGTTGGGAGCTCCAGCTCCAGCTGGATCTGGGGAAAGGGCTTAAGCCAAAAGTTTTCCAATAGGTCCACAATTTAACTATTATTCCCTTTTTTCCAGTTATTCAAGTTTAGATTTTCTATATTAAGCTCTGTTATTTTTTATTGGGCATGAGGGTAACACTTTATCTGATAGCTTATTGTTTTTTTTTAAATATGTTCCAATCCAACAATAAGTCTCGTATGTGGGGACAGCGTATATTTTGAATTAATTTTTCTGTAGCCCTTTTATTAGCCCATAGAGCAAGGGAAATATCCTTAATTCCGAGTTTGCATGTTTCAATATGGTACCAAGGCTCAATTTTCACCAATGGGTCCTGCCATCTCCGCAAATGAAGTAATTGGCTAGCTTGTTGGTATTTAGTAATGTTTGGGACCGCAATGCCTCCTTTATCAGAGTGTTTTAAAATATAAGCCATAGCAATTCGGGGTCTCATATGGTCCCAAATGTATTTCAGAAAAAGTTTTTGTAATAATCTAAGTTTTGCGATAGGGACCCTGAGATGGACCATTCTGAACAGGTATTCCAATTAGGTAAGAGGTACGATTTTATAATGTTGACTCTTCCTAACCATGATATTACAAGGGCTTTCCAATCTTTTGATAGTTTTCCGTTAGAGTACTTGTATAATATATCAAAATTTCTGGTGATTAATTCCTCGACATTTGGTGTGATAAATATTCCAAGGTATTCAAATCCTGCTGGGGACCAAACAAAGGGATATTCACCTGTAAGTTGGTATATTGTTTGTAAATCTAAATTTGCAGGCATAATTTGTGATTTCCCTGGGTTTAGTTTGTAATTAGATACTTTACCATACAGCTTTATTTCTGTCATTAGTGCCTATAATGAATTTTTGGGATCTGAGAGGGTCAAAATAATATCATCTGCATAAAGGCACATCTTAAACTCATATTGTCCCACCGCTATTCCTTTAATCTGAAGATTATTTCTAATTACAATTGCTAATATTTCCAGAGTTAATATGTACAAAATTGGTGCAAGGGGGCAACCTTGTCGTGTACCATTTTTTATTGTGAACCAATCCGCGGAGATGCCAGGACCCACTGTTCTGGCCATTGGACCGGAGTACAAAGCCATGATTGCAGATTTTATTTGGCCAGTAAGGCCAAATCCATCTAGGGTCCGATTCATGAATCCCCAACTGACCCGGTCAAACGCCTTTTCGGCATCGAGTGACAGGATCAGCTGGGGAGTCCCCACCTCGCCCATATGTCCCAACAGATCTATCAATTTCCTTGAATTACTGTTTGCTGAGCGACCAGCAACGAAGCCTACTTGGTCCTGATGGATTATCAGAGGCATTAAGTCTTTAAGCAGGTTTGCAATTATTGTAGAATACATTTTAGTATCAGAATTAATTAGAGAAATGGGTCTGTAATTTGCAGGATTTGATGGGTCTTTTGCAGGCTTCAATATGGGAGAGACTGAAGCATTTCCGAGGGCATTGATCCATTTACTCCAATTTCATTAAAAGTATTTGTGAGATGTTGAATTAAGTTTAATTTGAATTTCTTATAAAATATGTTAGAAAATCCATCAGTACCAGGGGCCTTATTCAAGTTTAGTTGATTTATCACCTGTGCTGTCTCTTCAGGTTTAAATGGCAGATTAAGTTCCATTTGTTGTTCAGGAGTCAGAGAAGGAAGAGTCATCTTCTGTAGGTACTGGTCAATCTCTGTTTCTGACTTAGATTCTGGGAGCCCGTATAGCTCAGAATAGAATTTATTTAATGCGTTACCTATATCTTTTGGGCTAGTATTGCTTTCCCCTTCCATTAGCGATCCTAGCTTTAGCTTTCTTATTTTTTAATTTATTGGTCAGCATTTTGTCTGCCCTGTTGCTTTTGTGATACCAGTTCTGATTCAATTTTAGTAAAGTGAAGTTAATTCTAGCCATTAGAAGATTATTAATTTTTTTTGTGGTCTGATCTATTTGAAGGGCTATTACCTTAGATGGGGATGATTTATTATCCATTGATAATTGATTGATGCGCCCCTTTTTTTGTTTGTTTCTGAATTAAATTTTATTAGGTAACCTCTAGCAATGCTTTTAAAGGCGCACCAGGCTGTTGAATTGGAGATCTCAGTTGTAATATTTTCTTTAAAGTATAATTTAAACATTTTTGATAAATATTCCAAATTTTTTTCATCATCTAACAGTCTTTCATTTTATCTACAATTTGGACGTTGTATCTTTTGTTTCATCGCCTCCAGATCAAGTATAATAGCAGAATGGTCCGACCATGAGATAACTTTTATATCCATCTTCTGACAGTGCTTTAGTACTTCAGATTTTACCATAAAATAATCTAGTCGTGAATAAGATAAATGGGGACTAGAGTAAAACGTGAAATCTCTTTCACCAGGGTGCATACAGCGCCAGACGTCATATATTTCAAATTTAGCTATTATTTTTTGAAGTTGAAAAGCTTCTGTCCTCAGAGATGGGGCTATTCTAAATCCCCTTTGAACCTTTTTGTCCAAATCTGTAAGTAGCTGTAAGTATTTTATATTTTAAGCGATGTAAGATATGCATTGTAAAGTACTTTGAATGTGGAAAATGAATTTTGGGCACCAGAGAAAATAAAATCAGCTGCATTAATATATAATTTTTAACTACTACATTGGACCATTAGCCCCCTTCCCCCCATCCTCCAAAATTAGCGATGGTGACATTAGAACACTGATATCTATAACACATGTATAGTGTAGACATCCAGGGTATTCAGCTTGGGGTATTTTGACACTTTTACCATTTTACCATCACTCTTTGCCAAAGTTTGCAGAGGTGAACATTGTTTAATGATTTTTGTTTCACACAGATTGCAATTCAGGTATAAATTTACTGAAAAGTTCAAGGGTTACAGCCAAGCAACACCCCATACCTATGCCCAGAGTTTTTCAACAGAGGAGAATCTGGCATTAGTCAGGAAGCTGTGCCACCACTACACGTGGGTGATAGGGGCAGCAGCCAAAAAGACAAACATGAGGAGGAATAACATTTGGCAGGAGGTTGTGGATTATGTTGATGAAGAAAAGGAGCAACTGCTCTGGTGTTGGTGAAGAAAAGGTAAGCACATTTAAAATACTTATGCATCATGTAAAATTGCACCACACATAGCTTACACACATGTAAGAGCTATTTCAAGAATAGCTGGAATGGATAAATAGGGACTGTTGCATGTGACTGCACATATTAAAATGGCTGCCACGCATGGAGAAGCTGTAGGGCATATGTAGAGAAAGCTGTGCAGAAAATTTGAGCTGGAGATGGGCAAGCAGCACATTGCTGCAATTAACATGTATAAACAAATGCTGCAACTAGCTAAGGGCAATGGGTGTTACAGTACATTTCAATGTTACTGTAGTAGTAGATATGTGGTAGCAAATGTAGATAGCTGCGTATATATATATATATATGTATATATATATATATATATATATATATATATATATTTATATAAAGATATCAAAATGTACATGTATGGATTGATATACGTGTATAAATAGATTTATATGTGTAAATAAGATAACATGTTCAGATACCATAATGAATGACAGCATGCCCCTTCAATATGGCGCTGCCCTGTTACTGGCAAGAGCAACGGAAGTTATGAGAGTTTGCTATGTTGCTGTTGCCATTTATTATGGGTTGTACAGTGTACTACTAATGATTGGACATAATACTGTGGTGATAAGGGCTCTGGTTGCATCTCATGGTAGGAAGAGATCATTATTATTTGATGTTTAGAAGTCAGTTTGTTTGTTTAGATACTGCTGCAGAGAGCCCCACCAACAATGAAACGTCTGATGATTTGAGGAAATTCATACATTTCCTGTTATTTTGAGGCTTATCAAAGTCTCTTTATTTGTGAGTGCATATTCTATGTATATTGACACTATGAATGAATTACTGACGTACTTCTCCATTTACACTATCATTTTATTGTTTCCACAAAACACTGCACTGCCCTAATTAGTTGTTTTTGGATATTTTGAGCACTGTGAGGAGTGCTGGTGAAAAGCTGCTTTTATACATGTGTTTTTTTTTGTCAAAAACTATTTTATAGATTGTGTGGCACATTGCACTTTTTTATATATATTGCAGCAACATTGCATTAACAAAAAGCCCAAACTAACCTTAGATCTAAATTAACCCTAGAGTTAGGGTTAGAGATGGATTTAGGTTAGAATTAGGGTTGGTGCTAGGGTTAGATTTAGGGTTAGGCTCTTCGGTACAGAGATAGAGCTCTGCAGGACAGCGGATTTAAGATATGTAAACAGGTCTCAGTAAGCACCTTATAATGAATGTTTGTTAAGGTGAGTGCTTCTCTTTTTTCTAAATTTTGTACATGTGAGGCCCTGACTAGGCTTTGGGCTAGCACCCCTCTCCATCACAGGTTACCCAGTAGTGGTGTCCATACCAATAAATTGCAGTAGTGTCTCTATATTGTACAATAAGAACGCCTTTGTTCCCTGGTAAGCAAAATAATTGAGATTAAGCTCTATTTAAGCAACAGTATTTGCAGTTAAGTAAATAACATACCCCCAATAGATTTTTTTACAGGTTTACCCTTTGTAGGGCAGTAGTAGCAGTAATTACCACACAGAACAGTGCTTTAATGCCATTTTTTTAACGGCTCCACTAACGGATGGAGGTTTTTAGTGGGTGCGCTAATGATATTCCTGCACACATTGATGTTAGTGATGGGCATTGCATCATCAATAACCGGTAATTTAACGCTAACGCCAGTTTTTTCAACACAGGGGAGCATTGCATCTACCTCAATAAGTGTAGTTGGATAATAAACATTGTATTCCTCCCTGGCGCACATGTAGTTAAAAAGAAAGCTTTCTTTAAAAAAAATTAAAAAACATTGTAATCATTAATGATAATATAGTTAATAGGGATGCCTGTCAGGCATGCTTTCTGCATAAATGAGTCCATATGTGATTAAAATAATTTTGATAATTCCAAACATTTCATATCTTCTGTATTTCCCAAAGTTGTGTTATCCCTTTTTTCCCTATTTGATATGGCAAAAATGTATTCAGATGCCAAAAAGAAATGTATAGGAATTACAGTTGTATTTTATGCCATTACTGAGTGTCAGATTTAAATTGAGAAAAGACATCCTGTGCACACAGCTGACATGAAACAGAATATGAGAATATAGCCTACCTTAATGGCCTTCTTCTAATTCTTGAGATGCTTTTACTGGGCAATGAATTTGTTAGCTGGTCCCCAGTGACATCTTGTATGTAGAAGGTCAACACTGCTATCCCTATGAGAACACTGGGCTTAAATTAATGGTGTCCTTCTGTGCTGCACAACCCCTAATAGCAGCATCTGTCACTGATGTCTGGTAAACTTGTGAAGTGCAGGATTGGGGCCCCAAGCAGAGAACTGTAAACTACACATCACATGTTCTCCATTCCCACAATCATATGATAAAAACATCATAGACACAAATATTATTAGCTAAAAATGCTAATAATATTAATTCCAATTGATAGAAAGCAAACAAATTCCACAGCCATTAATGCTGAAATACAGGCAGGGCTACCATCAGAAATGTTGGGGCCTCTTACAGAACAAATGGTTTGCCATAATAAATACACATCCCACTCAGGACACTTACCTCCTAGAGAATTAGGGTACTGATATTTTGTAGGAGGTTCACACTTATATAAAGACCTCTTTTCCTGCTGCACCTAAATTACACATTGAAAATGCTTAGGGTGTTTGGGTCATTATTAATTCAACTTTCTGCTTTGTCCCCTACATTCAGTCCTTTCCAAATTATGTAATTTGCCACTAAGCTCCATTGTCTGCATTTGCCTGTTAGGAGTTACATAATAGAAGGTATATTGTTTGAATACATGTGTTTTTTTTGTTTTTTGTTTTACTATTTTGATGACTGTGATGCTTACAGTTGCATATAGCAACTCCCATCAGAATGGATTTGGCAGACCAGGTCATGATGATCAAAGGGATGTTGAGTATTGAACATCACTAGTTGAACTATTTGAAAGAAGATCATGTTTACAGCCCTCCAAAAGCCTACTTTACTCCCATTAGACTGGTTAGTGTAAGCAATGTATGTGAGCAGTAGAATAGATGGACATTATATGGCAAACTCAGAAGCCATTTAGAGAAAAATACATCCAGTGGCATCCTAGCTGCATGGTGCATAAAAGAAACCAAGGAAATCTGCTCAATCACTATTTGGAGGTCTGAAAAAAACAAGCAAATGTTGTAGGTCAAGCCCTTGCTGTGGCATCTAGGATAGTTCTTCGCAGCTGTTTCAGTTTTCAGTTCTGCGCGGCAATGTAAGCGTTGAAAGTTCAGTGCTGAAATGTCAGCGCTTACAAACATACACCCCCCTAATAAATTAACCCCCCCCCGAAAGTTACTCTGAACCCCCATACTAACCCCCCAATACTTACCCCCCAACCCAAACACCATTACCCCTAATACTAACACTACGTCCCTGAACCCTAAAACGAACACTACCCCTCAAACCCTAATACTTACACTACCCCCGAGAACACTAATACAACACTAACCCCCCGAACCCAAATCCTACCCCCCCCCCCCCGAATAACACTAACCTTGTGCGATCCAGTGGTGAACAGTCCTGCAAAGAAAGGTCAGGTGAAGACCTCTCGCACAATGAACTGGCCATCATGTGAGAGTTCACGGTGAAGTGGCTGCTTTAAGCAGCCACGATGAACCGTCCCATCCCCCTTGCTGTGTAACACTCAAAAATTATGTAGAGCAGAAGACAGATTGTTGGGTGATATGCCTTGTACCTTACTGTAGCTGCCTGTTTGCAATTTATTTTGCTACTTTATGGAATAAAAAGCTCTGTTCTATGTCATTTTTTAATGTTACACAATAAGGGATTGACTTGTCAGATCTCCAAAAAGTTTATTACTATAAATTGGGCATACCCTGGCTTATTTTACAGAATTACAACATTGGTCAATCTGACATAGTTGCCTATTGTCCCGTTTTTCGATGGGACAGTCCCGTCAAAACCAAGATTGTCCCAGGGAATTCTCATCCCCGGGACAGTCCCGGCCAGGTAAAAAAAATAAAATACTTTTTTTCCCCCAAAGTTTAATTTAAAAAAATGTTTTAAAAAAACTGTGATTACTGGGCAATTGGTTTGTGGCATATTACTGGGCAATCAGACTGTGGCATATTACTAGGCAATTTGACTGTGGAATATTACTGGGCAATCAGGCTGGGCATATTACTGGGCAATCAGACTATGGCATATTACTGGGCAATCAGGCTGGGCATATTACTGGGCAATCAGACTGTGGCATATGGCTGTGGCACAGTACTGGGCAATCAGGTTGTGGCATATTATTGGGCAATCAAGCTGTGGCATATTACTGGTTAATCTGGCTGTGGCATATTACTAGGCAACCAGGCTGTGGCATATTAATTTGCAATCTGTCTGTGGCATATTAAGGGCCAGGCTAATAGTGGCATATTAATGGCCAGGCTAATAGTGAAATATTAATGGGAAAATTGACTGTGGCCAAAGTGATGCTGTGGCATGTTCTGTGGGGCAAAATAACATGTACTATGTGGCAAAGTGACATTGTGGCGTGTTCTGCAGGGGCAGTTCAATGGGGAATATGAGAACAAGTCAAGTGCTGTGGGAACTGTATGGTGCTGTGTTAACTTCTTTAGGTGCAATGTGGATGCAGAGGAAGGGAATAAAAATAAGAAATTAACAATTTTTCAATAACATTTTTATTACATATAAAAATAGTTGAATATACTATTAAAAAGTTCACATAAGTATAAATGCAACTTGTTATATACATATATTTGGGGTCCACCTCAAGCTTTTGAAAAGGCTGGAAATATTAAATATTTTTTTTTTTTTTTGTGGTCAGAAACATAATATTACTTGCATGGAGGGTGGTGGGTGCATGGAATAGTCTTCCAGCATAAGTGGTAGAGGAGTAGTTTAAGAATTAATGGGATAGGTATAAGGTTATCCTAGAAATAAGATAAGGCCAGAGACTAGTGTTGAGCGAACCCGAACCGCACTGTTCGGGTTCGTACCGAACATTACAGTTTTTGGTGTCCGGACCCGAACAAGATCATTCCACTGTTGGAGTTCAGGGTTCGGCGATTACATTATATGTAATGCTATTGGCTTTCTACAAACCGAAATAGAGTCCCCATTCATAAGAATTTCTTATGGATGGGGACTCTATTTCGGTTTATAGAAAGCCAATAGCATTACATGTATTCCATAAGCCGAAAGTCTATAAACCGAACGACATTCGGTTTATAGAATACATGTAATGCTATTGCTATTCTATAAACCGAAAGTCTATAAACCGAATGTCGTTCAGTTTATAGACTTTCGGTTTATGGAATACATGTAATGCTACTGGCTTTCTATAAACCGAAATCGAGTCCCCATTCATAAGAAATTCTTATGAATGGGGACTCTATTTCGGTTTACAGAAAGCCAATAGCATTACATGGTTATTGGCTTTCTATAAATCGAAATAGAGTCCCCATTCATACGAATAAATCAATTGACCTATTCGTATGAATGGGGACGCTCACCCACATTTTACTTCATTTTGCAGCCCTCTAGCCCTTTCCAGGACTTTTTTAGAGGCATTTTAGTGGCCAAAAATTTGTGTCCCCATTGACTTCAGTGGGGTTCGGGGTCAAGTTCGAGCCCGAACCTGGACTTTTTTCCGAAGTTTGGCCGAACCCGATCATCCAGGTGTCCGCTCAACTCTACCAGAGACTAATGAAACTATTACTTTACTGAGAGGGTAGTGGGTGTATGGAACAGTCTTCGAGTAGAAGTGGTAGAAGTTAATACAGTGAAGGAGTTTAAGCCAAGAAGCCCAACATCCCCACTGCTGGTTCCTAACTGTTTTTATCATTTTACATATAGTTTTTTGGAAGAACCACCTCCTCGACTCTTTGCTTTAAAAAAAGATGAATGCAAGCAAGTACAAACAGTAGGTAACTAAATAACAAATTCTTTTGGATGTAAAATGCTGTGTTATGTTTATTTTTATTATGTAATTGATCAATACATATGTTGAATTAACAAATTAAGTTTTTTATTTTGTAAATTTTAAAAATCAGAGTCCTTTTACATGTCCCAACAAACCATTCAAACCCATGCATGGGTCAATTATAACCTAACAACATGGTGGAACAGAAAGCCTGGTCCAAGGCGATGTTGTGCACATACATTATTCCTATCTTATAGCCAGGTAAGGCGGCCAAAGGTCCATTGTCACTGCTTAATGCAGATACAAAAATCTATGCTAGTGTTTTAGCTAATATAATACAACCAGCTTTGCCTGACCAGATCCACATAGAACAGGTCAGGTGTGTGAGAGGTAGGCCCTCAACAAATAGTGTGAAGAATACCATAGATATTTTGGAAGTTGTACATGTCCACTCTGAAGTCAACCAGCTTTGGATATGGATGACAGATGCAATTAAGGCATTATACACATTTCCTCGGACAAAAACAATAGGAATTGGAGTAACACGCGATTGGATTAAAATTGGAAATGGCACCAGGCAGGCATGCCCCCTGTCACCACTATTGTATTTGCTTTCTATCGAGTTTCTGGCAAATTAAATTAGAGAGAACAATAAAATTAAGGGATTAAAAATAAAAGATAAATAGTATAAGCTATGTTTATATGTGGGCAATGCCCTTTTAACCCTATAATATATTGAAATGATCAGAGAACTGATGGATGTGATAAATAATTATATCTCCTATTCAAATTAAAAAGTGAATATTGACCAAACAATAATCTTGAGTAAGTTTCTAAAGGAGTGGGATAAAAAATACTATAAAGGATAATTATACATTTATTTGGGAGAGAAAGGATAAACAATATTTAAGGGTGAAATTACTAAAAATCACAATTTTTTTTGTTTGAATCCACTGTTCTATCCCTATTAAAACAAACATTTAAAAAGTCAGGTTATCTGAAAAACTCAAACAAATAAATGTCCTCAAAGCATATATCTTACCTAAATGGAGCAATATTTTGTTTGGTTCCCCAAAAAATCGCCATACCTTGGATACAAGCAACACATTGATATGGAAAGGCAAGACGCCATGGATGAGTCAAACAATTTTGTGATGTAGATCTGGGCAAGGAGGATTGGGGATGCCAGGCATAAGCTTGACATGCGATGAATGCATGGTGGCTCTCCTCAGTTTGACCCTTAAAGGGACAATCCCACTAAAAAATGAAGTTTTTTATTTTTTATTTTGCATTGTTGATTTCAGATGTCTTTTGATTTTGTTATGTGAGTTTATTTTATGAAACATTTTACTAACCTATACGAACCGAGGTGAGCCGGGGTGTATTTTATGACATCTTCATGCAGGCTGTGCCCACAGTTGTAAAATTAGATTTTAGGGAATGTTAGAGAATGTTGCATCATGGGTAAAATTCTCAAAATGGATGCTGGAGAGAAACACCTAATTTTATTTTTACCTTTTCACCAATTAATTCAAACACATAAAAAAATAAATAGAGGCATATGTCTTATATATGTGTTTGTTTCAAATGCATAGGTAATCTAGTTACATATTATGTAAGTGGTAGTGTCCCTTTAAAGAAAAGCCATCTGAGTAAGCATGGTATTAGATAAAATCTAAAAGTGTGGGTTACTCACCTATGAGCTTTTTAAAGCAAAGCAGCCTTCCACTTCAGCCACCCGCAGTAATAATCAGTGGCCTTTTGCCCCGATCCACTCCCTGGTATCACTGAGGGTGGGCTTAACTTCCCTTTAAAACTTTCAAGTGCCAAATCATTCATTGCTCAGTTCTCTACACTATTTTATTGTGTATCCTGCTCTGGTCCATTTTGTCTCACCTGATATCCTCTGACCTGGCTTTGTTTTGACTATCCGGATTTCTGGCTTCCCTGACTCGGCTTCTCTATCAACTATCCTTACCTCTGGCTCCCTAGACTATTCTGTGTATACCCTGATTCTTCTCTGGCTTTCCTTGACCTCTGGCTTGCTTTTGGACTCCTTGCTGATGCTGGTTCGCCATTTTTTTGAGCACCTTTCTACTGCCTGGTCCCAGTATCCCATGAAACACTGCTCAGATTTCTTCCTGCAGGTGAATATCCTGTAAGGGGCAGAAGAAGTTGCCGCTTGACATCTGGTGGCCGAAACCTGGTACTACAACCAAGACTACTCTGCTTTCCATCTGCTAGCAAAGCCCTTGCACTACAGTAAGAAATACCCTGTTGGCCATCTCTTGGTGAAAATCTGGTACTTCATCTTAGATTGTCTGTCTTCAAATATTGTGGTCTATCTCCAACACAGCACCAAGACCAGCTCCATCTATTTTATCGTAGTCCAGATGTTATACTGTGCTACTGGTGATCATGGCAGCAATCCAGCCCTTGAGTTCCAAGGTCCCATAATCCTCTCTCTGGGCACTCATACCAATGCTATTTGAAGACCTTTATTTACTGGACTTGCCAGTAGTGTGGTGTTATATTAAGGGTGTTCTCCACCAATCGGTCTCCACATCTGAACCATGGTAGTCCTAACGGGTACTGAGATATATTGAAGAATTAACAATACATAACAAATAAAGAACACAATCCACATGAATAGGTGTACACCAATATGAAAATGATGACCTCCTTGTTGGTATGCCACTATCCCAATATGCACTTCTTCAATGCACGGATACACACAACATCTTTATGGGAGCAAAAGAACATACAGGGAAAAAAAAATATATGATAGTGTAATACACCAATAAAACTTGTGCTGCGTGAATATATTGTATTCGCTAGAGGTCTAGTTAATAAAAGCTCATCAATCACTGTAAATTTTCTTTAATTGGACTAGAAAAAGAAAAAAATGCACATGGCATAATACTTTCAACGTGAGAGTGCTCAGAAATAAAGGATTGCACTTATAGGAGACAATTGCACCCACAACTTATGGTGTGCCAAAAAACCGCTATATAACCAATCCCAGATGTAACAAAGTTGCATTAGTGATCCATATTTTACTTGCTAATATTATTGCTATCGCAACGATTTGGAAATCCAGGCATATACTGGTTTGGTTGTTAATAAAAAACATGTCATCAACCAGATATATTAAATGTATTATATACATCCTAATATTGAAATCTGTACACTTTGGAAAGCAAGGTTAACACAAAAATTAAGTGGCATCTCTCTTACACTCCTCTGTACTCCAGTGTATTTATGTTGTATATAGGTACGATGGTCCCATAGATTGTGGAAGTTTATATATCAGTGCATTGTATATGTTTTTATGTGACTATATGTGACTGTATATTTATATGATAAATAAATTAAAAAAAAGAAGCTAATGGAGCAACCTACCACAGGTAGAAAATAGTAACAAGAGTAGTATGGAATAAATGAAAAATAAAACATTAAAAAGGAAGAAAAACCTAAAAATGCAAGGTACATAGAATAAATATATAACTTAAAGGGACTCTGTCAACCTAAACATTGTTTAAACGATGAATGTAGAGAAGAAAAAAAACATCTATACATTTGTATTGGATGGTGAAGATTAGTAAATGCTCTATCTAAATTAATACAAGATATGGTATCAATTGGTGTCTGTTTAACACTTTACAGTTTGGTTCCCACAGTTACACATAACAATAGAAGCCAAATAAGCATTACCTCAACAACAAATTTATAAATGGAAATAATATAACAATACAACGATTATATTATTCCATAAGGTATTATTAGAGAGTTATATTCAATAACTAAATAACAGAATATCCACACACTTGAATAGGTTAACGCATAACAAAGTTTAATGATAACGCTACAACAATATCTACTATAGGTTATACAAATAAACAATGCAAAAATACTCAGTCTATTAATATAAACAAGAATAGTTAACTCTATTCAAGTAAAATAAAGTAAAATATAATAAAAGATGATACTTAGTCTTAACAGTTACGGTGACAATGTGCAAAGCCAGGAGAACTCTGTACAGATGGAAGGACTGGCTTAGCAACTTCTCCTTAGGTGGTGACCCTTCAGGCTCCTCAGAGAGTTCTAAAAATCTATTTACTGTGTATCTTTTTTCATGCAGCCCCTTGTTGGTACAGCTTTTCCACAGTAACACTGGTCAGGTGACCAGACTGTCAAACTGTCAGACTCCAGCATGTTTACCTGGATACACTGTTGCTTAGACCACCTGCATGTACCACTATATATATATACACACAAATACATATTGCTATTTAAATAGTATCTGTGTATAAGACCACCATACTAGCATAAATAATTGGCATCTCTACAACACTTCACCTCTTGGTCATATACCACAGACATTACTGCTGCAATACTCTAAATCTTCGAACTGATTTATCAACTATACATATCTACATAGTTAGAATAATCAACAGCCCACGCATGAAAGATGTTCCTAAAACTTCCCATACACCCAAACAATCCGTTCTCATGTGGCCTTTTGAGCATCTGCCTAGTGTCAGCAATCTTAATGGGTGATGTCACCATAATTGTCCACAATATATATATATAGGCTTAGCAGACTGCCTTGATGAATATTTTTGTTCAGTTTTTACAAATAAAAATGAGGGTAAGGGACCTCATTTAGGGAAAAAGACTAATGAGTCTTTTGATGCATGTAAGTTTACAGAGGAAGAGGTTTTACTTCAGCTGTCTAAAGTAAAGACAAATAAGTCCATGGGACCTGATGGGATACATCCAAAGTTATTAAAAGAACTTAGTGGTGTACTAGCAAAACCGTTAACAGATTTATTTAACCAATCATTGTTAACGGGAGTAGTTCCAGAAGATTGGAAATTAGCTAATGTTGTGCCCATTCACAAGAAAGGTAGTAGGGAGGAGGCGGGCAACTATAGACCAGTAAGTCTTACTTCAGTAGTGGGGAAAATAATGGAAACCTTGTTAAAGAATAGGATTGTTGAACATCTAAAGTCGCTTGGATTTCAAGATCAGAGACAGCATGGGTTTACTTCAGGGAGATCATGCCAAACTAATCTTATTGATTTTTTTGATTAGGTGACTAAAATAATAGATCAGGGTGGTGCAGTAGACATTGCTTACCTAGATTTCAGTAAGGCTTTTGACACTGTCGCACATAGAAGGCTTATTAATAAACTGAAATCTTTGAATTTGGATTTCAATATTGTTGAATGGATTAGACAATGGCTGAGTGACAGGCAACAGAGGGTTGTAGTCAATGGGGTATATTCGATGCAAGGTCTTGTTACTAGTGGGGTACCTCAGGGATCTGTACTTGGACCCATTCTCTTTAATATTTTTATTAGCGATATTGCAGAAGGTCTTGTTGGCAAAGTATGTCTTTTTGCTGATGATACAAAGATTTGCAGCAGGGTTGATATTTATGGAGGGATAAGCCAAATGGCAAATGATTTAGATAAACTAGAAAATGGTCAGAGCAGTGGCAACTGACATTTAATGTGGACAAGTGCAAGATTATGCACCTTGGGCGTAAAAACCCAAAAGCAGAATATAGACTATTTGGTACAGTCCTAACCTCAACATCTGAGGAAAGGGATTTAGGAGTAATAATTTCAGAGGACTTGAAGGTAGGTAGGCAATGCAATAGAGCAGCAGGAAATGCTAGCAGAATGCTTGGTTGCATAGGGAGAGGTATTAGCAGTAGGGAAGAGGGAACTGCTCATGCCATTGTACAGAGCACTGGTGAGACCTCACTTGGAGTATTGTACGCAGTACTGGAGACCGTATCTCCAGAAGGATATTGATACTTTGGAGAAAGTTCAGAGAAGGGCTACTAAACTGATTCATGGGTTGAAGGATAAAACTTACCAGGAAAGGTTAAAGCATCTTAACATGTATAGCTTGGAGGAAAGACGTAACAGGGGGATATGATAGAAACATTTAAATACATAAAGGGAATCAACACAGTAAAGGAAGAGAGTATATTTAAAAGAAGAAAAACTACCACAACTAGAGGACATAGTCTTAAATTAGAGGGGCAACGATTTAAAAGTAATATCAGGAAGTATTACTTTACTGAGAGGGTAGTGGATGTATGGAATAGCCTGCCAGCAGAAGTGTTAGAGGTAAACACAGTCAAGGATTTTAAGCATGCGTGGGATAGACACACGGCTATCCTAGCTATAAGACCGGGAACGGGGGACTAATAAAAATACTCAAAAAAAATTGGGCAGAGTAGATGGACCGAATGGTTCTTATCTGCCGACAAATTCTATGTTTCTATATGTGCAGCACTCCACAAAGGCACAAATTCCTCCCTTAGCGGGGGGGGGGGGGGGGGGGGCATAGCCCAAGGCCAGTCTGCTCTGCAAATGAATGTCCCTCAATTTCAATAGCTGATGGGAGATTTTTTGTTCTAGCATCCTCAGCGGCATCTAACGATCGAAAAATCTTTTGCATCACTTCACCATGAAGAAGCTTGAGGACCATGGGTTCTGTCTTGCTAGATTTCCACCAACCTGCTGGAAGGGAAACAAACAGGTTTAGTATCACCACACAATAGTACAATCTTAGTGTTACCAGGTCCATCTGATAGGACTTCCCCTTTCTGCCTGTGCTGCTCATTAGCTCGGGGTAATACCAAACTTTCAACCCCGCTTGGATTGGCTCATCCATTTCCCAGGTTACAGTAATTTTTTTTGGCAACAAGATGACTATTTCACCTAAAGTAATACCTACATGCAATATACCAACTCCACTTCTTGTTATTGGTATTGTACACACTCGCTCACACATTTTCACTGTGCCCGGAGTTACCCACTCATCCTCTTTCAACTCTTCTGTCAAGAGAAGCTTCCTCCTCTGCAAGTACTGTGCCCCCTATCGGGATCGTGAATGCTTGCCACTCACCTCCTTCCTTTACCCTTTATGGGAGATACTGGTTTTATTAGGAACCTGTTCTTTCCTATCTGTACAGGGAGCTGGCCAGTGAATGTTAGGCATAGGTTTACAGTTGGTGTACCTACCTGCCTAGTCAGTCTCTCATAAGGGGTAAACTGTCCTACAGGCCTATTGTTCAAAATCATCTTGTGTAATGACCCTATTCCACCCCTTAAGTGTCCTACTTGGAGATAGTTTACGAATTTGTTCTTTTAAAAGCCCATTGCACCTTTCAATCAACCCCGAGGCTTGAGGAGTGGTTAGTGGCCACTTCTTCACTTCACTACAGACTTCACAAGCATTCTTTACTGTGGTGATTAGGGCTAGAGTTATAGGTAGTCCCTTGGATCTTTCCCATTCAAGGGTAGCTATGTTTCCTCAGTGTCCTCCTGTCTCATGAGCCCAAATGGCCATCTTTAGCAGCACCGGGTCTATTGGTTCACTTGTGGTCACGGTTCGTACTCTGGTAAGTTCATCTGCTGTAGTGTTAGGATTCTCTTTACCTGAACAGTTTGTTGCATGGGCATCAACATGCCCCACTTGTATTAGTCTTGTCTGGGTGGCTGCCCAAATCTTCTCCCAGGTATCTACACCTTACCATACTGGTCTGCCATGAATTAAAGAAAAAAACGCATGCACTCCAAGTAGTTATGGTGAAAAATAGAAAAATGTATTAAATATAACATACACGTAGACACTTAAGACAGAGGACCCGGTGAGAGCAATCCGCCTGACGCATTTCGCGTGATAACACACTTATTCATAGGCTTCACACCAAATGGACAAACTTCATTTAAATACAAAATGTTCACCAATTGCAACAAAGGTCAAAGTGATAGGTTGTAATTATAGCACATATGTGTACACTGGTGACTATGTGAAAGACAAGGTGTGTTAGGGGTGTGTTGGAAAAAAAAAGTGGTCACTGCACTAACGAAGCACCCAGTATTTTGTGACTATATGATGATTTGAACGAGAGGAGTTCACCTACACAGCGGTGGAGCCGGCTCCATTTGTGCTCTTTTTCTATTTTCTGCCATGAATTAGCCAATTATTCATTCTCCAGGTGGGCATCCACGTGGTACAGGCTCTGTATACTGCCCAGCTGTCAGTATATATCTGTATTTATTGGATATCAGTTTCTTCCATTCATATGGCAATAGCCCGCAAACTAGCTTGATCCTCCTCGTCCTTGCTCTTGGATCACCAGTTCTGTGACAAGGTGTCGTATGTCACTAAACCTGAGAGAAGCTTTGTCAATTCTTTCAATTCACCAGCTTGTATCCCTCCTCTCTCTTGCAGGTACCACTTCCACTTCATGAGAGTGTGACTTTGCGTTAATGCCGCTCTTACAGGTAAACATTCATCTCAAACCCAACCTGCAGTGGGTAGGTCTGTTTTTACCGAGATTTTTTCCGGTCATGTTCTCCACATGTTGCAAAGCTGTATATGCGGCTAGCAGATTTTTCTCCAAAGGTGAATACTTAGCTCCAGTAAGTTGTTTGGACCAGAACCCAATAGGTACTGCTCTTTGGCCTTTCACTTCGTGGGGCTGCCATAGCCCCCAGGACATCACATTGTTGGTTACCATCACATCGAGTTGGAATGGTGCTCCATTTCGGACAGGACCCAATCCCTGATGCTGTAGTACTGCTTCTTTGGCAGCTTTGAAAGCTGTAACTTGTTCAGTTCCCCAGGTGAACTTTGACTTCTTTCTGGTAACATTGTAGATGGGGAGCAGCAGTAGGCCCAGGTGAGGTATAAACGACCTCCAATACCCAAGTGCACCCAGGAACTTTTGGGCTTCTTTCAAACTCTTTGGTTCTGGCATGCTTTGTATGGTATCCAGTACGGGTTGTGGTATCTTCCTTACAGGGCCTGCCCACAACATCCCAAGAAACTTTACTTGTTTGGCGGGGCCCTGTATCTTGTCTGGATTTATTGCCCAGCCACTTCCACTCACATGCTCTATTCGTTTTGGAAATGCCTCTTCTACTTCATCTATGGTTCCAGTGATCATGATGTCATCAATGTAGTGGAACACCGGAGTACTAAGAGTAATCTGGCTTAAATCTCTGGCAACTAAACCATGGCAGATAGTAGGGGAGTGCAAATATCCTTGGAGCACCACTTGGAAGGTATATTGGCGTTCTTCCCAAGTGAATGCAAATTGATCCTGAGACTCAGGTGCAATAGGAATTGAGAAGAACGGATTCGATAGATCAATCACTACATACCACGCCCCGGCCTTCTTAGCTATGTCCTCAAGAACATAGACATTACTGGGGATTGCTGCGCTCAATGGCGGTGCCACTTTATTGAGTCCCCGGTAATCTACTGTCATTCGCCAAGAACCGTTTGGTTTCTTCACTGGAAACACAGGCGCATTAAAAGGGCTAATCGCAGGACGAACTACACCTGATTTTAACAGTTGAGCAATCGTTTCACTGATTTCTTTCGACCCTCCAGGTAGGCGGTATTGTTTTAGTTTTACCGGTGTCATGGCACAGCTAGGTACTCACCTGCCCCTGGGCGCCCACGCCGCCCTCGTGGCAGAATCGCAGCTCTCACTGCTCCTGAGAGATCCATTGGGGAGGAACAGGTCAGGGACCAGGGAATAAAACAAGATGGCGCTGAGTCCCTGACCTCTTTATATAACATTTGTGTGCCCCACCTACTGGTGGGAGGTGGCCGGTCATGTAATCCCAGCTACCTATTTAAACCCAGCACACCTTCCAGTCAGTGCTTGGTTATTTTGCTTTTTGCTTTTTACTTCTGTCTGCTGCAAGACTGCATTTTCGTTTGCTCTTCCTGCTCCAGCTTCTGTTCCCGGTTCCTGCTCCCTGATTCCTTGGACAACTGCTACAGCCTGCTTCCTGACCTAGATCCAGATTAAGCGTGTACTTCTGTCTGCTGCAAGACTGCATTTTCATTTTCTTTTCCTGCTCCAGCTTCTTTTCCTAGTTCCTGCTTCCTGATTCCTTGGACAGCTGCTACAGCCTGTTTCCTGACCTAGTTCCAGATTTATCGTTTACTTCTGTCTGCTGCAAGACTGCATTTTCATTTGCTTTTCCTGCTGCTGCCTTCTGGAAATTTATTATTTTTATTAAAGCCTCCACGCCACCACAGACCCTCTGGGACCCTGTGTCCACTTCCAGGTGCTCCTAAGGGTCGTGATAGTAAGTGAGTGCTGTTCCGCTGCAAATTGGGTTTCATCCGCTCCACGACTCTCCAGGTGGGTGTGACAACCGGACTACTAGGAGGTCAAATAACCACGGGTGTCCAATTTGCAGTTCCCGTTACAATCTCTTTAACCGGTCTAAGATAATAGGGTTTATGAGGGAAACCAAAGTTGAACACCCCCCACCGTGTCTCAACACTCTGCCCTAGCAATACATCTATCCCCAAGATGTAAATGGCAATTCTGAAACTAAAACATCAGCATGGAAGCTAGGATCCTTATTAATAGACAATGTTACCCTTGCTTGTACTGCCTTGGTAATCCTTCCCCCCCAAACCTTCTATTTTCTCTATGGAGCCTGAGAATTTTGAAGGGTTACCATGTAGTACAGTCATCTCTGCTCCAGTGTCTACTAACGCTAGCACCTGGGTACAAACTCTTCCCTTTCCCTACCATACAGTTAATGGTACGTGTGGGCGTCGATCCCTGGCTGTGAGGGGCAACATGCTTTTAGCCGGGAATCTGCCATCCCGTCACTGGAATGATACACTATAATTTTGGGCGTGTTCCAACTAGAGTGGTGTGTTTGAGTATTATCACTGCTGCAAGGGGCTTACTCTCTAAATGGTGCATTTTAAAATCTATCCTTTTGGGCGTGTTCCAGAGCCCACAAATCCTCTAGAGGATACAAAGCCCTAGTTTTTCTGGAAGTGGGGATAGGTAGAACTCTGACAGCTTTTCTGGGAGTGGGCACAGGTGAAACTCTGTAAAAAGAAGGAAGACAGCGCTACAAAGTAATATAGAATTGTAGATAATTAAATATGAATGTATTTAAATACACCATAAAAAACACACAATTGGAAGGTATAAAAAATATATAGATTTAATAAATCTATATATTTTTTATACCTTCCAATTGTGTGTTTTTTTATGGTGTATTTAAATACATTCATATTTAATTATCTACAATTCTATATTACTTTGTAGCGCTGTCTTCCTTCTTTTTACATTTGTTGCTCTTTCACAGTGCTAACCCACTGTGTCTTCTATTAGACTGGCGGCTACCTAACTATTTTGTCATTAGTTTTCAATCAGTTAAATTCCTTATATATGCCAGAAGGGCCCATTGTGGATACCGTCTACCTCCGGTTCAGTATTCACCAACTTACTGGTTTGTATGCTTTATTAATTTACTTTGTATTCTAAAGTTCACTAATAGGCGCTTAGTACCTATACTTCCGCTAGGTTGTATAAACACTCCCTTTTCACAGTTTTTTTCTATTCAACTGAGCAGCCTTTTTTCCTCTTTATTTGTATATCTATTAATTTTTATTCACTATAGTTCACTATATCGAGGGATTATTTAATTTCCCTCATAATATTCATAATAGTTCACTGAAAATCCCCTTTTTTTTCTTTTTTGTTTAATTATATCTTTTTTATTTGTTTTTGCTTGCTGATAGCATTAAGTAAAATACACTTTTTTACATATAATCCATATTGTTAAAATGGATAACTATACACAAAGGAAAAACAATAGATCCGCTATAAGCAAAAGGATCTTTGACACCAATAATTTTGAAATACAATCCTCCTATGGTAGAGAAAAAAATATAGACACATGGTTTTTTGAACTACAAAAACTATTGGAGGCAGAATTGAGACATTGGTGGGATATTGAGAGCATAGAACAATATTCCAAGGCACGCATTGTCCCAAGAGGTTTGAGGCTTAATAAAAAATGTAGCATAGGTGCCACCAGTCCTGAAATTCTAGAGGAATGGAATAAGGAATTAGAAGAGTGCTCTTTAAAATTGATGAAACTTATAATACAAGGTAGAAAAGAGCTGCTTAAAAAGACAGAGGATAAAATTAAAGATCAAATGAAAGCGGCAGACTGCTATAGACAATCACCTGAATTTAAAGACCTTGAAACAATTCTTGAGAAGAGACTAGAGAAATATGAAGATGACATAACTAAGTCCAAACAACTTAAATTTAGACGGGAAAAAACAAGATTATGTCCAAGGCCGGCAGTTTGATTTTAACCTAAAAAATAGAGATCCATCACATAGTAGAGACAGGAATCTAACATACTCAACTAAAGAGAAAAATCAAGTCCCACCTAATTTTCCTAAGCGTAGAGAGGGTACTACACGTGAAAATGTGAGATTTACGGATGACGGTAGAAGGAGACCCTTGTCGAATAGGATCCCTGATAACAGACAAGAGAATAGCAATAGAACCAATAGAACTATTGGATTCAATAATCAATCTCAGGGACATACTTCTCTTCAAAATTACTCTGTGTCTAATCCATCTTCCTCTTCATCCATTTTTAGAACAGCGTTTCGGCAAGAGAAAGATGCCATCTTATCCGATAAGAAAGAGGTCCGAAAGGGAATCTTTGGACCAATGGTCCTACCTCGATACAGAAGCAGAAGAGGTGGAAGAAGAACCAACATTAAGAGATTTAACAAAAAGATCAAGAATTGTACAGTAAATGATCTTGAATCTTTAGGTATTTATAATTTGTCACAACACATTTTAACTGTCAGTCAAGTAACTTTGTTGTTAAAAGGTTTAAAATTTGCACCATGCAGAAACCTTAGCAAGGTTGACTTGATCATTGACTTTAATAAGTTTATTAGAAAATTGACCGTCAAAAGTTTTTTTCTGACAAAAGGTAATAATGGTGGGACTGCAAAAACCAACTCTGATACACTTCCAGTAAAAATATGGGATATCAATAGACCCATATGTATAGAAGATCTCTTGAATATAGGCACTCTCAACAGCCTGTTGGATGATAATAACATTGAACCCCAAAAAATGTCTGTGTATACCAATGTCCTTGCACCATCCAAGTTTAACCCAGTGGGGAGTAGGGGTAACTATTTGGAGGTATTTAAGACTCTAGTAGAGAGTGAACTGTGGCAATTAGATACACATTGCCAAAAAAACAACTTGACATCTTACGAAAAAGTAATTAGAGGGGCAGATAAGGGAGGAGGAGTGGTCCTTCAGGATACAGTGGATTACCAGAGAGAGGCTCTGAGATTACTGTCTGATAAAAACTTCTATAGAAAGCTGTCTGTAGATCCCACCAATACTTTTGTCCGTTCCCTAGGAATGCTCCTTGGCTCAGCTAAAGATGCTGGAATTATTTCCAAATCAAGGTCTGATGGTTCGTGCCCCTAGAATTCCTATGTTTTACCATCTGCCAAAGATTCATAAACAATTACAAGATCCCCCTGGACGTCCCATCATTTCAGGGGTGGGGTCTTTAACTTCAAATTTGTCACTTTATGTAGACCTTTTTCTTCAAGTCCTTGTCCCCGCCATGCCTTCTTATTTAAAGGATGGTCTGGCCCTCATGAATGTATTGACTGATATTGAGTGGCAGCCGAATATGTATATGGTAACAGCAGATATACAGGCACTATATACTACAATACAACATAGTGATGGCATCGAGGGGGTGATGAAGATGTTAAACTATAGGGAATACTTAAGCATCGAACACAGACAATTTTTGAGACAATGCATGCTGTTTATCCTTGAGTCTAACTATTTCTTGTTTGATGGTGACTTTTATCTACAGACTTGTGGCACTGCGATGGGGACCCGTTTCGCCCCCAGTTCCGCCAATCTGTTTTTGGGTAGCTGGGAGGAGTAGGTTAATTTTGGACCCCATAGCAGTGCCAATCTCCTGCTGTATAAACGTTATATAGATGATATTTTTCTTCTGTGGAGTGGTACTGTGGAGGCATTGGACGTGTTCATGGGGGAACTCAACGCAAATTCTTTTGGTTTGATTTTCTCCTATGAACATAGTCAAACCAGTATAAATTTTTTGGACTTAACAATATCCACAGATGAAAATAATAGTTTTGTCACTAAAACATACTTTAAGACAGTGGATAAAAATACTTATCTTAATTCTAAGAGCTATCACGATAGGAGATGGCTTAATAATATACCCAAGGGTGAACTAATTCGCATGAAAAAGAACTGTTCTAGACAGGAGGACTTTGAACAGCAAGCGATTGAAATAAAGAATAGATTGACCGCAAAAGGGTACAGTAAAAAATTACTAAAAGACACTATGAATGATATCAGATCAAAAGATAGAACCCTATTTTTGAATGGTAGTAAGAACTCCAAAAAGAATAACAAGAAGTTTAGAATTGCATCTCTCAATGGTTGCCCTATTGTAGAAAATCACAGGCCATGTCATAATGACTTTGACAGCAACAATTCACTTCCAAATACCTTTGGTTCCAGTTTTGTTACTACCTTTTCAGATAAAACTGGCAAGATAAAAGAAAATTCTTAACCGACATTGGCATATCTTAAGGGGAGATCCTATTTTGGCCCCCACGCTGCAAGATAAAGGAATGATTATCTGTAGACGGAATACCAATATTAAAAATATTCTGGCTCCGACAGATATATCTGACAAATTTGTAAAAAAATCTAAAAAACACAATTTCCTGTCCAGTATAAAAGGGTGGTACCGATGTGGCACTTGTGACCACTGTTCGGTCTGTCCCAGAAAATCAAACTTTTTTACAGATAATGCCACAGGTGTTAAACATCCCATCAGGAGACATATATCTTGCAATACAAAGTTCGTTATCTATGTGTTGGAGTGCCCTTGTGGCCTACAATACATAGGTAGGACTAGTAGAACTTTTAAAAAACACCTTTCAGAATATAATATTAGAAGAGGTTTTGAAAAACATATTTTGTCTAAACACTTTCTAGATGTACACCAGCGAAATGATAAACAGTTAAAGGCAATGGCAATAGAACATGTTGTATTGGGCCCACGTAAGGGAGACAGACTTAAGACCCTTTGTAAAAGAGAGACTTTTTGGATCCTCACTCTAAACACTTTGGTCCCCAAGGGTCTTAACGACAATTTTGACCTTGTGCCATTCCTAGATTAGATCCAGGTATTACATCAAGTGGCAGTGTTTCATCCTATACTGTGTATATTTACATATATTTATATGTTTTTGTATACCTACATGTCTCTTTTGATTATGGATGATTACTATTGTGGGATTTGATCTCTATATATTTCTATATTATGTTGTGTTTTCACATGCTGTTTTGTATGTATCTGTGTATTCTTTTTTCCTTTTATTTGTATAAATGTTATATATGACGTGTACTTTCCATGTGCCGATTTTTTGGAGGAGTCTGTTGGAATCATCATTTTTGATATTAAATTGATATTTTTTTACATGATAGTATGTTGCCGCGGCAACAAGTGAATGCCCAGACGTTAATTGTAATGTTCAGATTATTTAAATTGTCTTTCCAGTTCTATTCTTCACTGTATTTAATCTTGATTTAAGTTTTTTCCTTGTTTTTTTATATGTATACTAACGCGAGCGCCCTCTCCCTGCATTGATCGATGCCACACTATGCCGGCTTTGTGTGGTTTCGATGCGTTGCTATGGAGGCGATGCTGGCGTTGCAACGTTATGACGTCATCGCGCTACTACGCGATTGCGTCACATTTCCGGGTTCCACCGCTGTCTGAAATCAGAGGCGGTCTATTTAAACATTTGAAGATCCGTTTTGAGACATGCTGGACGCCAAAGGCTGAAGAAGTTTTCGAAACGCGTCCCTGTTTGGCGTCCCTTTTTTCTGCGAAAGACCTGGCCAGGCTTCCTTTTCGCTCTTGATTCACTGCCCTGAGTCTAGCATTGTCTCAAACGGCTCTCCTTTAATGGTGTGTATTATCTATCCATTATTGTTATTATTTTTATTTAGTGTTATTTTTTAGTCCCATTTGTATTTGTCAGTAACATATTTATATTGTTTATTGTGATATATTTATTTGTATTTTGTGTTTCCACCTCTTAATTTAGGTGGTTTTGTGTCTGTTTTACTACATCATATTTATTAAATCTATATATTTTTTATACCTTCCAATTGTGTGTTTTTTATGGTGTATTTAAATACATTCATATTTAATTATCTACAATTCTATATTACTTTGTAGCGCTGTCTTCCTTCTTTTTACATTTGTTGCTCTTTCACAGTGCTAACCCACTGTGTCTTCTATTAGACTGGCGGCTACCTAACTATTTTGTCATTAGTTTTCAATCAGTTAAATTCCTGATATATGCCAGAAGGGCCCCTTGTGGATACCGTCTACCTCCAGTTCAATATTCACCAACTTACTGGTCTTTATGCTTTATTAATTTACTTTGTATTCTAAAGTTCACTAATAGGCGCTTAGTACCTATACTTCCGCTAGGTTGTATAAACACTCCCTTTTCACAGGTGAAACTCTGATGGCGTCTTGGGATGATGGGTAACTGTCTAAGTTTTACCTTGGAGACTTTTTTAAACGCTGTGGGGTCACACTCTATATAGGAATTTGTATCTGGCTTATTTGTGTCATGAACTTTCATCTTTTTCCCTTTTATCTCTCTTCCACCTCAAATTGGCTAAAGAAATACCATTAATCTCCTCCTCAGGAATCCCTGCCTGTACCAAATCTGTCTACGGGAAATTTGTAACCGTGTGGCTTTACTCTTTATCCCTGTTTGTTCTCTTTGGGGAGATTCTGCTACATCGTCACTTCTTTTGGCCATTGCTACTCCGCTTGTAGGGTAAATATCCTGTTCTATATCCCCCATCTCTGCTAGTAGGCATGTGAGCTGGTGGACCTTCCCAATGGAACCCAATCTACCCAAAAAAGATAACAGGGCAGGTCAGTGGCGTCCCGAGGGGGGTGCGGACCGCACCAGGTGACACCACCAGTTGGGGTGACACCCATGCTGCCAGCACCCCCTGTATTGCGCTGCTGAACTTTTTCTTTCTTTTTCTGGCAGCCGCATCCACTGGATGTGGCTGCCGGGGAAAAAAATCACTGCAGCCGTTAAAACTTTTTTTTAAAACAAACTTTATTGAAGCCGCGCGGCTGGAGGGGAGTGCACAACGCTTCCCTCACAGCCGCAGACCTGCAGAGCAGAGCAACGGGAGACAGAGCAGCAAGGAGGTAAGTACTGGGGAAGGGGGAGGAGGGTGGGAAAATCCTGGCATATTGAGGGGCAGAATCCTGACATATTGAGGGCCAAAGTCCTGGCATATTAAATGGCATACTGGGGGGCAAAATCCTGGCATATTAAGAGCAAAATCCTGGCATATTAAATGGCATATTGGGGGCAAACTCCTTGCATATTGAGGGGCAAAATCCTGGCATATTTAGGGTCAAAATCCTGGCATATTAAATGGCATATTGAGGGGCAAAATCCTGGCACATTAAATGGCTAAAGAATGGCATATTGAGGGGCAAAATCATGGCATATTAAATGACATATTGGGGGGAAAAATACTGGCATATTAAATGGCATATTGGGGGTCACAATCCTAGCACATTAAATGGCTAAAGAATGGCATATTGAGGGGCAAAATCCTGGCATATTAAATGGCATATTGGGCGGCAAAATCCTGGCATATTGAGAGCAAAATACTGGCATATTAAATTGCATATTGGGGGGCAAACTCCTGGCACATTGAGGGACAAAATCCTGGCATATTGAGGGGCAAATCCTGGCATATTAAATGGCATATTGGAGGGGCAACATCCTGGCATATTGAGGGGCAAAATCCTGGCATATTGAGAGCAAAAAACTGGCATGTTAAATGGCATATTGGGGGGCAAACACCTGGCATATTGAGGGGCAAAACCCTGGCATATTGAGGGGCAAAATCCTGGCATATTAAATGGCATATTGGAGGGGCAAAATCCTGGCATATTGAGGGGTTAAATACTGGCATATTTTAATTGGCAAAGTGATGCTGTGGCATGGTCTTTGGGGCAAAATAACATGTACTATAAGGAAAGTGACACTGGCTAGTTCTGTGGGGCAAAGTGACACTGTGGCATGCCAAATCGTGTAGGCGCAATATGAGTGCAAGCCAAGTGCTGTGGGTGAAATATGGGTGCATGGCAAGTTCTGTGGGTACTGTAGGGTGCTGTGTTAAGTCCTTTAGGTGCAATGTGGGTGCAGAGGAAGGGAATAAAAATAGGAATGCAATTTTTCAATAACATTCTTATTAAATATAATATTAAATTATTAAAATAAGTATAAATGCAACTAGTTATAGAGAGATGTGTTTATAGATATGTATTGTTTTCGAATTGTAAAATTGTCACCTTGTGGGCTCGTGCGTGTCGCATAATTAATGGTGGTCCCATGTTTGGCATATTTATTGGGCCCCATGTGTGGCATAATTAAGGGGCTCTTTTGTGTGGCATAATTATGGGGCGCTTGTGTGTGGCATAATTAAGGGGTGCCTGTGTGTGTGGCATAATTAATTGGCCTCCAAGGTGAGGCATAAATAATGGGGCTTTGGTGTGGCATAATTTATGGGGCTCTTGTGTGTCATAGTTATGGGACTCCTGTATGTGGCATAGTTATGGGCTCCTGTGTGTGGCATAGTTAAAGGGCTCCTGCGTGTGACATAATTTGTGGGGCTCCTGTATGTGGCATATTTAATGGGCCATCTGACTGGCATTATTAAGGAATCTGTTTGGCATGGTATTGGAGGAAATCCAGGGGGGTGACACCATGAGTTACCGCACCGGGTGACACCAACCCTAGTGACGCCTCTGGGGCAGGTCACATATGCTTAGGGGCTGTTCTCAGGAACCTAGATCGCATACTTGCTGTGAAACCCTCCATATCTGGACCCTCCCAGTTATCTTTATCCAGCCCTGCTAAACAACCCATTATCCTCACCCTGGTAATACCATCATTAGTGTTGGTCCATGGTGTGTGGTGCTCTATGTCTACATGTGATGGGTAAACTTTTAACAGGGCGTGTTTAATTATGTCTAATAGAGCAAAATTACCTCTGATTTCCCTGTTCTGTCGAAAGACCTGCCTCACTTGGGGATTAAGGGTAATTTGTCCCAGACTTACAGCCTCAGTTGCATTCAACATCACATGATCAGCACCTGCATCCCACGCACGGAAGAGCCACTCCCCTATACCTTCATTCACACCTTGCTTGTAAAGAGCAGCCAAATCATTCAATTCCATTTGCGTATATCCCCGTACTACCTCACTCACCTACCCTCACTTATATGCTCACTACCATCTTGATCACTATGGATCCTCCTTTTCCTCTGTTGAGTGAAAATGGGCCGTGCTTTATAGTCGTCCCTTTCTTCCTCATCAGGGGAAAAATAAGCATACTCCTCATCAGTGGATGAGAAAGATGTACCAGGGTCCCAAGAGGGCCCTTGTATCATTGTTCTCACCATGCTGATATTTGGAGGCACGCCTTTTGATGCCCTTTTTATGATTTTGCTGACCAATAAAGTTGCTCACTTCTCTTCCAATTGGGTAGTACGGGTGGTATTAGCATGCATACATTCAGCAGTAACCAATAACCTGTCCTTTACATCCTGCAACTCCTTTTCAAGAGCCTCCCACCTCACACTGCAGCATTTCTTTCTTTTTTGGATAGACACTGAGGTCCAACTTTAGAGCCATGCTTCCTAATGTACCCCTTGCATCTGGATACACAGGCGCTGCGTGCTTAATTAGCTCCTCCCCTGTGGCCTTCCAGTCACCATGACTGGCCCACTCAGGGATCGCCCCATACTTGGGCCTCTCCATTTACCCAACAGTACTACTCTTCCTGAATAGGGAACGCATGATGTGTATTTCCTAGTCACTAGGGGCTACTAAAATACAGAATCAGCTATATTGCACGTACAGCCCACGTAATTAGCCCGCCCTGTTTCTAGAACAATACACCTGGCTGCATACTTTTGGTCACTAGATGTGTCTAAATCACGCACAACTGATTTGTGAGATAGTACACACCACTTTCCAAAGCAGTACACACAGCCGTACACTTCCTGGTCAATAGGAGTCCCTAAACTGCCGTTGTATTGCATGTACAACTTGCAACGGGTCCACTCCCGTTCCAGAGCAGTGTACTGCAAGTAATTGTATACTTCCTGGTCAATAGAGATATCTAAACTACCGTATCAGTTATACACATTAGAGCAATATAACCCACATGCAATTAGTCTTTCCCCTCTCAGAGCAGCAAACACTATTACATTTACACAAAGCTGGAGAGTTTAAACATTCGAGCACATTTATAAACACTTCAGATCTTAAACACACCACCAAATGACATATTTTAAAATTCACCGTTTAGAGAGTAAGCCCCTTGCAGCAGTGACAATACTCAAACACACCACTCTAGTTGCAGCGTGGTATTGACACTCAAAAATAACTTGGGGGTTTACTGACTAAATAAATAATAAATAAAAAAACTTTTCTTCACATAAACACAAACATTAAGAAAAATGTTGGAAAATGCGGAATTCAGTTATTAATTATTATATGCAATAACTCTGCAATAATCCTGCTGACTACGCCAGTTGTATTGGATGGTGAAGATTAGTAAATTAATCTAAATTAATACAAGATATGGTATCAATTGGTGTCTGTTTAACATTTACAGTTTGGTTCCCACGGTTACACATAACAATAGAAGCCAAATAAGCATTACCTCAACAACAAATTCATAAATGGAAATAATATAAAAATACAACAATTATATTATTCCATAAGGTATTATTAGAGAGTTAGATTCAATAACTAAATAACAGAATATCCACACACTTGAATAGGTTAAAGCATAACAAATTTTAATGATAACACTACAACAATATCTACTATAGGTGATACCATAAAACAATGATAAAATACTCAATCTATTAATATAAACAAGAATAGTTAACTCTATTCAAGTAAAAAAAAGTAAAGTAAAATATAAGATGATACTTAGTCTTAACAGTTACGGTGACAATGTGCAAAGCCAGGAGAACTCTATACAGATGGAAGGTTTGGCAACTTCTCCTTAGGTGGTGACCCTTCAGGCTCCTCAGAGAGTTCTTTACTGTGTATCTCTTTTCATGCAGGCCCTTGTTGGTACAGCTTTTCCATAGTAACACTGGTCAGGTGACCAGACTGTCAAACTGTCAGACTCCCAGTGGTGTCCCGAGGGGGGTGCGGGGGGTGCGGGGGGTGCGGGGGGTGCGAACCGCACCGGGTGACACCTCCAGCGGGGGTGACACCCGTGCTGCCGGCACCCTCTGCATTGCGCTGCTGAACTTTCTTTTTTTTTTTTTTCTGGCAGCCACATCAGCTGGATTCGGCTGCCGGAAAAAAATAAAAGAAAAAAAATAAATCACAGAGACCAAATGTGATGTTACGTCACATCCGGTGACTGTGTTTCCCTCCTCCGTGCAGGAGGGAACACTCAACGGAGACGTCCGGGACTCCACTGGACACGGAGCAGCAGCCAGGCGGTAAGTGATGGGGAAGGGCGGAGGAGGGCGGAATAACGAGCACTGGAATGGCACAATATTACTGGGCTCTGAATGGCAAAATATTCCGGGTATCTGACTGGCACAATATTACTGGGCTCTGAATGGCACAATATTACTGGGCTCTGAATGGCAAAATATTCATGGTATCTACCTGGCACAATATTACTGGGCTCTGAATGGCATAATATTCCTGGTATCTGACTGGCACAATATTACTGGTATCTAAATGGCACAATATTACTGACATCTGACAGGAACAATATTACTGGTATCTGACTGGCACAATATTACTGGGCTCTGAATGGCACAATATTCCTGGTATCTGACTGGCACAATATTACTGGGCTCTGACTGGCACAATATTACTGGGCTCCGAATGGCACAATATTCCTGGTATCTGACTGGCACAATATTACTGGGCTCTGAATGGCACAATATTACTGGTATCTGACTGGCACAATATTACTGAGCTCTGAATGGCACAATATTACTGGTATCTGACTGGCACAATATTACTGGGCTCTGAATGGCACAATATTACTGGGCTCTGACTGGCACAATATTCCTGGTATCTGAATGGCACAATATTCCTGGTATCCGAATGGCACAATATTACTGCTATCTGACTGGCCCAATATTACTGCTATCTGACTGGCACAATATTACTGGGCTCTGAATGGCACAATATTCCTGGTGTCTGACTGGCACAATATTACTGGGCTCTGACTGGCACAATATTACTGGGCTCCGAATGGCACAATATTCCTGGTATCTAAATGGCACAATATTACTGACATCTGACAGGAACAATATTCCTGGTATCTGACTGGCACAATATTACTGGGCTCTGAATGGCACAATATTACTGGGCTCTGACTGGCACAATATTCCTGGTATCTGAATGGCACAACATTCCTGGTATCCGAATGGCACAATATTACTGCTATCTGACTGGCACAATATTACTGCTATCTGACTGGCACAACATTACTTGGCTCTGAATGGCACAATATTCCTGGTGTCTGACTGGCACAATATTACTAGGCTCTGACTGGCACAATATTCCTGGCATCTGACTGGCATAATATTACTGGGCTCTGAATGGCACAATATTACTGGGCACTGAATGGCACAACATTACTGGTATCTGACTTGCACAATATTACTGGGCTCTGATTGGCACAATATTCCTGGCATCTGACTGGCATAATATTACTGGTATCTGAATGGCATATTATTACTTGGCTCTGAATGGCATAATATTACTGGGCTCTGAATGGCATAATATTACTGGTATCTGAATGGCACAATATTCCTGGTATCTGAATGGCATAATATTACTGGGCTCTGAATGGCACAATATTACTGGCATCTGAATGGCACAATAATTATGGCATCTGAATGGCACAATATTACTGGTATTTGAATGGCACAATATTCCTGGTATCTGAATGGCACAATATTACTGGTATTTGAATGGCACATTATTAATGGTATTTGAATGGCACAATATTCCTGGTATCTGAATGGCACAATATTACTGGTATTTGAATGCCACAATATTACTGGTATTTGAATGCCACAATATTACTGGTATCTGAATGGCACAATATTACTGGCATATGAATGGCACAATAATACTGGCATCTTAATGGCACAATGGTATTGGCATCTGGCACAATAATACTGGCATATTAATGGGCAAATTGGCTGTGGCTTATTAATGACAAAATGATACTGGCATATAATTGGGCAAATAATTGGGTTATAGAGAGAGAGAGATGTCTGTATGTATGGATATGTATTGTTTTGGAACTGTCCAATTGTCACCTCGTGGGGCTCCTGTGTGTTGCATAATTAATGGCGGTCCCATTTGTGCATAATTATGGGGCATTTGTGTGTGGCATATTTATTGGGCCCCATGTGTGGCATAATTAAGGGACTCTTTTGTGTGGCATAATTATGGGGCACCTGTTTGTGTGTGGCATAATTATGGGGCATCTGTGTCTCTGGCATAATTAATTGGGTAGAGGTGAGTCATAAATAGTGGGGCTCTGGTGTGGCATAATTTATGGGGCTCTGGTGTGGCATAATTTATGGGGCTCCTGTGTGTGGCATAGTTATGGGGCTTCTGTGTGTGGCATAGTTATTGGATTCCTGTGTGGGGCATAGTTAATAGGCCATCTAACTAGCATTACTAAGGAATCTGTTTGGCATTGTATTGGAGGAAATACAGGGGGTGACACCATGAGGTTCTGCACTGGGTGACACCAACCCTAGTGACACCCCTGCAGACTCCATCTTGTTTACCTGGAAACATTGTTGCTTAGACCACCTGCCACCTGCATGTACCACTATATATATATACACACACACATACATATTGCTATTTAAATAATATCTGTGTATAAGACCATCAAACTAGCATAAATAATAGGCATGTCTATAACAACATTGTTTTTTTAGCAAATTTATAAAATAATAGAAATATACGTTTTGATATCACAACAAAATCACCTCGATATGCAGGGTTGTGGATATACTTTATACATTGAAACGAGAAGCAACTGACATTATCATCACTACATTTTTGATGTCAAGAAGTCATGCCAGTGGTGAGTAACCAGATTACTTGACTACATCAAGCAGTGCTGGACTATGATGGCTGTTGTAGAACAGGTCTTATTGCTACACACATCTAGGGTGTGCCTGCATTACATTGTAAATTGTGAGCACTGTGTGTGTAGATACAGCGCCACCTCTTTCCCAAGGTCGGGGCCATCACAATGATCCAGGGATTCCATTGCGTCTCAAGACCTGCATCTGGGAACCTGTAAGTTAGAGGGTCTGATGCAGGGAAGGAGCAGAGCTAAGGGCCAGACACCAGTTATTAAGAGAAAGGGCCAGTTTCTCTTAATTAAAGCATTAACTATATTTTCAGATTTCTAATGAGAGGTGCCATTTAAAAATGTCATGCTTGCTTAGTGTTCTGGTCACACCAGGCCTCAAACCTATGACTTGTTCTGTGGGAATTAGGACACTTGCATCTGTAGCCACAAGGAAACTGTTGTACTAAACTTACTTTAGAGTTCTTCTTCTATTTCCAGACTGCTATAGGGTGACTATTGTTCCCCCACTCTGCTTAACAGCTCTTCCTCCTCAGCAATCTATTACAATTATAAACCCCTTGTCCAAGGCAAACAGCTTAGTTATTGGATTTTCACTGATGGAAGACTGCCTGTTGCTGTAATTCTGGTTCATTCACCTTTGCTTCTGTTTTTTTAGTTACTGATTCCTCTGCTGCTCCAGCTTTTTTCCAACTCTGAGGGACATGTACTAAAAAAGTGCAAATATATTTTATGTGCAAAAATTTTTTGGTGCTTTGCTCCTTTTGCAATTTACTAAACATTTAACACTCAAAAAGTACATACGCACAAATTGCGGATAAAAACAGGCAATTTTGCGAATATTTTTTCTACCTCTTTTGATAGCACTTGCTAGAAGCTGGTGTCATTTTCACACGCAAATAAGAATTATTTTTCACAAAATAGTCGCAAAACCCTTTAGCATGCTCAAATCTAATTGCAATTTATTAGCGCAACCGGAAAAATTTATGCTAAATAAAAATAAACGGAAGAGGCGCTAATAAGGGAAAACAAGCGTAACATGTTACAAATCGTCGCAAATTGCTTCTTATTCATGTTTTACCTACTTTTTTCCCCACTGCACTTGTTTAGTACACGTGACCGCCTCTGTTCCCTACTTTCAGAATATTTCCATCCTGCAATTTTTCTGCCTTGAAGGACTCACTCTCCCCAACACTCTTACCATTTCACTAGCACGGCTGTGATCATCACTGGTTTCTAACTCTTGAGTTATGTTGCTGTGTGTTCCAGAGACTGCGTGTGGCTATTTAACGTCCTGGTTTTTTGTTTGAAATATTTTTATTGTATTTTCAGTGACAAAAATTCAACATAGAAAGGGGGTAAAAGGTTTTGGGTAAAGGTAGGTAGGGGGAATAGTTAGGTGGGGGGGGGGGGGGGGGAGGACACAATTCATATAATACAGTAAATTTGGTCATTTAGAAAACTTGAAACAGAGAGAAAAAAAAAAAGAGGGGTGAAAGAACTAGGGGGAGTTCACCCCTCCCTAAGGCAGGGTGGGAGAGACCTTATCCCTGTTCTCCGGGTCAACTGAGGACTCTTTCGGTGAAATCCCCGGGTATGGGCTATTGTTAGACTCTTTATAGTCGAGAATGACATATGTGTCTTGGAGTTCTCTCGGATCAGGAGTTGTGGAGATCAGGCAGCACTCGATTTACAGTCATCGGAATCTAAATAGGAGATCCAGGGGAGCCAATATTTATGGTGGTCTAGGCTTTTGTCCAGGAGGGCTTGAGATAGTTCCTCCACCCGTCTCGACTCCTCGACCGAGTCGATCCAGTCTCGGAATATAGGTGTGTGTTTACTCTTCCAGAATCTGGGTATCGCTAATTTAGCTGCATTCAGTAACTTGATAGTGAGTGAGTGTTTGTATTTGGATATGGAGTGATCATTGTGATGCAAAAGATATGATTGGGGCGTGAATGGTACTGGTAAGTCTGAAATGGTGTCAACTACGCAAGCTATTGCGTTCCAGAATTTTTTGATGGGTGTACACTCCCACCAAATGTGTAAAAAGGTACCCTTGTGGGTAGTACATCTCCAACAAAAATCAGGGACGTTTGGGAATATCTGATGGAGAGTTGCAGGCACTCTATACCATCTAGTGAGCAATTTGTACGCATTCTCCTGCACTTTGGTGGAGGGGGAACATTTGTGTGCAAGTGTCGTTAATTTTTCCCATTGGGGATCAGTGAAAATGGTGTTGCAGTCATTTTCCCAGCTCCTGATGAAGTGAGGTTTGTGTTTGGGTGTTAGGTCTAATAGCAGTGAATGTATGGATGAGATCAATCTGGTTGGAGTGGGATCATCAACACATAACATCTCAAAGGGGGTTATATGTGGTTTATTATCTAAATGGGTAGGAGGGGGGAGGGATTGAAAGAAGTGTTTCAGTTGGGTATAGGTCCAGGAGGAGCCTGTAGGTTGTCCAGGGATTTGTAAGTCTGCGTATGTTTTTAGAGTCCCATCGTCTGCCAAAAATGTCCCAATCTCGGGAAGGGACGGTGCTGCTGGAAAAATCGGTCGAAGGGTCTTCCGTTCATTCCTGGGGGGAAATCTGTGTTATGTGATAGGGAGAGGAGTGGGTGTTAATCAGTCCTTGTTTCGTGGAAATCCATCTCCACAATGAAACAGTGGAGGGGATTGGGGGGTGTTTGTTGTCAAATGTTACAGTTTGCTTAGGTGCGACCCATCCCGCTACAGGAATCGGTACTGCCATAGAATTGTGTTCTATTGAGACCCAGAGTTTGTTTGCTGGACGCGACCATTCAACTATTCTGGTTAGGATTGAAGCCTGGTAATATGTTTCAGCATCTGGGACCCCCAATCCTCCTTTGTCTTTGGGCTTTGTTAGTAAATCATATTTTATACATGGGTGCCTAGAATTCCAAAGGAACCTAATGACCATCGATTTGAGTTCTTTGAAAAAACTTTTTGGGACTGCTATGGGGAGGGTCTGTATCAAGTATAGGAGCCTGGGTAGGATGTTCATCTTCAATGTTGCAGCACGCCCAAACCAGGAAATATTTTTTGCAGACCATTTGTGCAAATCCTCTTTTATTTTAAGTTGCATTGTCTGATAGTTGGCATTAAATAAGGAGTTTACTTTAGGTGTGAGGAAAATCCCTAGGTATTTAAGTTTAGTGGCCGCCCATTTGAATGGGAATGATTGATATAAGGTAAGTAGAATTTGTTGGGGAACAGAAATATTTAGAGCTTCTGATTTGGATACGTTTAGTTTAAAGAAGGATAGAGAACTGTAAGATTGAAACTCGGCTAAAATGTTTAAAAGGGATATTAAGGGTTGCGTTATTGTGAGGAGTATGTCGTCTGCTATCTTATGGTGATGGGGTCCTACGACTAGTCCGTGTATAGATGTATTAGATCTTATAGCATTCAAGAATGGTTCAAGGACTAGTACAAATAGAAGGGGTGAGAGAGGGCATCCCTGGCGTGTTCCGTTCAACAGGGTGAGCTGGTCAGAAAGGAGGCCATTTACCCTGACTCGGGCCGTTGAAGTGCGGTAAAGGGACGCAATCCAATTAAGCATAGCATCGCCTAGTCCGATATGTCTGAGTACTGCTCTCAGAAAATCCCAGCTCACTCTATCGAAGGCCTTCTCTGCATCAGTAGTAGGACCATTGGGATATTGTGAGAGGTGGCGTGATGAATGAGTCCAATGTATTTAACCGTATTGTCTCTGGCCTCTCTTTTGGGTATGAATCCCACTTGATCCCGGTGGATGAGTTTGGGTAATATGTGGTTAAGCCTGGAGCTAAGCACTTTAGCGAATAATTTAACGTCTACGTTCAGTAGAGATATCGGCCTGTAATTACTGCAGAGCCCTGGGTCTCGTCCCTGTTTGTGTATAAGGGTAATATGTGCCTCTTGTGCCTGGGCCAGTAAGGTCTCACCGGAAGCTAAGGTGTTACAAACTTTAGTAAGTGGTTTAAGAAGGATGTCTTTAAACGTTTTGTAATAGAGAGCGGTTAGACCATCTGGCCCTGGGCTTTTGCCAGTTGGAGATTTTTTGAGAATTTCAGAGAGCTCCTCTGTTGTGATAGGTGCATCTAGCGATCTCGAAAGATCTTCCGATACCGCCAGATGCATATGTTTCTCTAGATATGAAGTGATGGCTTGATGTTTAGAAGGGGAAAGAGGGACACCACTCGGTCTCTTGATGTTGTATAAATCACTATAATATTCTCTAAATACTTTCGCTATGTCTGGTGTGGAGTGTTTGAGCACGTTATTAGAATCTTTGATGTTAGGTATAAATGTGGAGGTGTGTTTTTGCCGTAGGGCTTTGGCCAGGGGTCTGCCAGGCTTATCCCTATATAGGAGGGAGGACGTTTTAAGTTTTCTGAGGGTCGCTTGTGTCTTGAGGTTACATAGGGAATTCAATTCCGCTTGTAATTTGGTCAACTCTAAAAAAATGGTTGGGGAAAGGGAGTATTTGTGTTGTGTTTCCAACGCATGAATCCTGTCTAGGAGGGAGATAATTGTTTGTGAGTGTAGCTTCTTGAGGTATGCTCCTATCTTAATAAAATGTCCTCGAATTACGGCTTTATGGGCTTCCCATACCATTTGGGGCGATAAGTCAGGAGTTGTATTGTCCTAAAAATAATTTGTCAGGGTCTTTTTGAGGTCCTCTATGTGGGATTGGGACTGTAGGAGAGTCTCGTTGATTCTCCAGGGGTGGGCTTTTCCATATAGCGATGGGTGAGTAATAGTAATGGAGGCAGGGGCGTGATCACTCCAGGTGATGTTGTGTATGTTTGAGTCATATAGAAGGTCCAGGTGTCTATGTGAAATGAAAAGAATATCCAGTCTTGTGTATTTTTTGTGAGGATGTGAATAAAATGTGGAGTCCTTATCTGAAGGGTGTTGGACTCTTCATCCATCTATTAATTGTGAGCGGTGAAGTGCTTTTTTTACCTGTTTTAGTTTGTGGTTGTTAAGCGAGGATGTTCCGGTCGAGGAGTCGAGCTTGGGGTCCATGACAAGGTTGAGGTCTCCGTCCAAAATTACCATTCCCTCTGCAAAATTATCTAGGTCACTGAGGATAGAGCGAATAAAGAGATGTTGGTTGTTATTAGGGGCATAGATAGTCTCCAAGGTTACCAGGTCCACTCCCAACTTCCCCTTGACGAAAAGAGCTCGGCCATCATTGTCGGTCCAAACATCTAGAACATGAAAAGGCAGGTGTCTGGACATAAAAATGGCTACACCTTTTGATTTTTTAAACGGGGAGTGGGAGTAGAAGGCCTTGGAGTATAGGTAATCCTGGAATTTGGGTGTTTTATTATCTTGGAAATGAGTTTCCTGGACAAAACCTATGTCTGCCTTGTTGCTTCTAAGCTCCCTAAAAAGATGGACTCTCTTGGAGGGGAAATTTAAGCCCTTAGCGTTGATCGTGAGAAAGGTAAGGTGGGGCGGGTGGCCTTTATGGTGGCTTAACATTATGGGTGGTGGTTGGGATATGTTCAAGTGCCATGGTGTGGGGTCTACTATATTCGCTGCATTGGGTTTGAAAGTGTCCTGGGTTGGGGGGGGGGGGGACAAAGGAAAACAGGTGGGTAAGGGTGAATACACCATCGTCTCAGGGGAGGTATTGACAGTGTAAGTGGAGTTGCCCTCCTAGAGGTGGGCAGAGCTAGTATGTCTAAGGGGTAAATAGCCACTTGGTGTAAAGCCGAGTAGGTTAACCCCTGATATACAAGGACATAAGGCTCCATGGGGGGGTTAATAACCATCAGGAAGAGGATGACCAGCTATGGTGCAACTCCCTATTACGGTAAGGTGTGAGGTTTACAACAAAATGGGCAGTTGTGGACCACTTTTATGAACATGTGGAAATTAGTTACCAAGGGGAAACAATGAACATGAAGAAGAAGAACAATGTAACAATAATGCAGATTGTAGAGAAACGGGCAGCTACAAAGTCAGGAGTGGTACCCGAACATCTGGGTATGTTGGCAGGTCTGAGTCTCTCCAAGCAATAGAAGTGAGTTGGGACATAAATTCCATGTGGGTAAGTCTCCCTAGGAAAGCAGGAGATTTGCGAATGTCTGTGCTGTAAATCGAGTGGGCTTCAGCTTAAGTTGACGTCTGTATCTTCCCGAGCATCGTCCTCTTGATGCCTGCCTACAGTGTCTTGACTAAAAGCTGCCGTCCATCTACCTTCAATAAAACGTGCCTATTCAATTAGGGCTTGTACAGGTTGGGCCACGGGTGGGGACGCCATTATGCGTCGGCGGCGTTTCCTTTCTGGTCGGGGTAGCCATCTATTTTGGTCCAAGATGTGTCCCGGATTCATTCCCCTTGCGTATCGTGACCACTCTTCCAGCTTTGGGGCTTGGATGTCCAGGGTTTTGCAAAAATCATTTAGGTCATCTGGGTGTTGTAGATGGGTCACCTCGCCTCCGTGCCCCATCTAAATCGTATATTGGCTTCCCTGAGGAGATCAGTCATCGGTTTAAGGTACTTCCGAAGTTGGAGGGTACCCCAGGCTATGTCAGGGAGAATCATGATATCAGTACCTTTATATTTGATTTGGCCTTGTTTGCAGGCTTCTCTTAGTATCAGCTCTTTAGTTGTGAAAGAGTGGAGCCTGGTGATGATATCGCGTGGTGTGGGGGCCCCGGTGATTTTAGGCTTGAGTGCTCTGTGGGCTCTATCGATTATTATGGAAGGTTGGTCTGTTTCTCCGATAATCGTTCGGAATATGTCCATTGCCAGTAAGGTCTCACCGGAAGCTAAGGTGTTACAAACTTTAGTAAGTGGTTTAAGAAGGATGTCTTTAAACGTTTTGTAATAGAGAGCGGTTAGACCATCTGGCCCTGGGCTTTTGCCAGTTGGAGATTTTTTGAGAATTTCAGAGAGCTCCTCTGTTGTGATAGGTGCATCTAGCGATCTCGAAAGATCTTCCGATACCGCCAGGTGCATATGTTTCTCTAGATATGAAGTGATGGCTTGATGTTTAGAAGGGGAAAGAGGGACACCACTCGGTCTCTTGATGTTGTATAAATCACTATAATATTCTCTAAATACTTTCGCTATGTCTGGTGTGGAGTGTTTGAGCACGTTATTAGAATCTTTGATGTTAGGTATAAATGTGGAGGTGTGTTTTTGCCGTAGGGCTTTGGCCAGGGGTCTGCCAGGCTTATCCCTATATAGGAGGGAGGACGTTTTAAGTTTTCTGAGGGTCGCTTGTGTCTTGAGGTTACATAGGGAATTCAATTCCGCTTGTAATTTGGTCAACTCTAAAAAAATGGTTGGGGAAAGGGAGTATTTGTGTTGTGTTTCCAACGCATGAATCCTGTCTAGGAGGGAGATAATTGTTTGTGAGTGTAGCTTCTTGAGGTATGCTCCTATCTTAATAAAATGTCCTCGAATTACGGCTTTATGGGCTTCCCATACCATTTGGGGCGATAAGTCAGGAGTTGTATTGTCCTAAAAATAATTTGTCAGGGTCTTTTTGAGGTCCTCTATGTGGGATTGGGACTGTAGGAGAGTCTCGTTGATTCTCCAGGGGTGGGCTTTTCCATATAGCGATGGGTGAGTAATAGTAATGGAGGCAGGGGCGTGATCACTCCAGGTGATGTTGTGTATGTTTGAGTCATATAGAAGGTCCAGGTGTCTATGTGAAATGAAAAGAATATCCAGTCTTGTGTATTTTTTGTGAGGATGTGAATAAAATGTGGAGTCCTTATCTGAAGGGTGTTGGACTCTTCATCCATCTATTAATTGTGAGCGGTGAAGTGCTTTTTTTACCTGTTTTAGTTTGTGGTTGTTAAGCGAGGATGTTCCGGTCGAGGAGTCGAGCTTGGGGTCCATGACAAGGTTGAGGTCTCCGTCCAAAATTACCATTCCCTCTGCAAAATTATCTAGGTCACTGAGGATAGAGCGAATAAAGAGATGTTGGTTGTTATTAGGGGCATAGATAGTCTCCAAGGTTACCAGGTCCACTCCCAACTTCCCCTTGACGAAAAGAGCTCGGCCATCATTGTCGGTCCAAACATCTAGAACATGAAAAGGCAGGTGTCTGGACATAAAAATGGCTACACCTTTTGATTTTTTAAACGGGGAGTGGGAGTAGAAGGCCTTGGAGTATAGGTAATCCTGGAATTTGGGTGTTTTATTATCTTGGAAATGAGTTTCCTGGACAAAACCTATGTCTGCCTTGTTGCTTCTAAGCTCCCTAAAAAGATGGACTCTCTTGGAGGGGAAATTTAAGCCCTTAGCGTTGATCGTGAGAAAGGTAAGGTGGGGCGGGTGGCCTTTATGGTGGCTTAACATTATGGGTGGTGGTTGGGATATGTTCAAGTGCCATGGTGTGGGGTCTACTATATTCGCTGCATTGGGTTTGAAAGTGTCCTGGGTTGGGGGGGGGGGGGGGGGACAAAGGAAAAGAGGTGGGTAAGGGTGAATACACCATCGTCTCAGGGGAGGTATTGACAGTGTAAGTGGAGTTGCCCTCCTAGAGGTGGGCAGAGCTAGTATGTCTAAGGGGTAAATAGCCACTTGGTGTAAAGCCGAGTAGGTTAACCCCTGATATACAAGGACATAAGGCTCCATGGGGGGGGGTTAATAACCATCAGGAAGAGGATGACCAGCTATGGAATATGTCCATTGTGATGTTTAGGACGTCTTCCTTACCTTGGGCTTCTGGGACCCCACGGATAGGCAGATTCTGTCTGCGGCCTCTGTTGTCTACATAGAGTAGATGATGGGACAGCTGCTCAGTCAGGGATTTTTGGTCTCTGAGCTGTTGAGCCAGTGAAGTTACTGAGGCTTGGATGGAGGAATAGTGGTTCTCCACAGCGGCAAGCCTGGTGTCATGGTCCTTGATCTCTGACTTCAGTTCAGAAAGTTCGCTGCGAATGGCCTCTCTAATTTGGTCGACGGCTGTTGTGAAATCTTTTTTAAGTTCAGTTGTAAAGAGCTGTAGATCCGTTTTGAGCTCGTTGATTCCCACAGCCAACAGTGTTTCATTCTCTCGTGTGTCTCCTTTCGTTTCAGAGATCGAAGAGTCAGAGTCTGAGGCTGAGGAGTTTTCCCGCTCGTCGGCCGCCATTATTTCAGGGAGCTGAGCAGGTACCTTCGGCGAGATGAGGTAAGTCGATAAGGTGTTTCCAGGAGGATTTTTGGGTTTCCTGGTTGACCCTGTGAGTGGGGGTTGTTTCTTCCCGTTCTTTCCCATCTTTTGAAAATCGTGATGGGGTCCACAACTAAGTTGAGAGGTTTTCACCGCTGGAGCTCGAGCTGGATGCGTCTACTTCATTCGGCTTGCAGGCCACGCCCCCCTTAACGTCCTGTTTTAGCTGTCTCCAGTTGAGTCTCCTCTAGTGACCTCAGCCTCCACGTTTGCTCCCTGGTCCAGCCTCAAACCAAATGTTATACTTTTCCTGACCCCCAGTGACCTTTGACAGTTTCAATATAAAACACCACCAGTTCACAGGCACATTTGCATCTCAAAATTCTATACAATATGTCATATAAAAATGGAGTCATCCTTCAAATTGCAAATGTATTCTAGCTGAAGTGGTAAATTTGACACATGAAGAGGTCACTGGGAGAGCAACACTGTCACTTGACTATTTGCATGAAGCATAGCTGTGCAGATCTGTCAAATGAAACAATTCAAGCAGAATATAATTCTGCAGTAGGGGTTACATATCTCATAAATCACAGGAACTAATTAATGTATTTTAATTGGTTTTCCATACATTTTTTTTTGCTGTTATTCCCTTTAAACCAATGTTCAAGATAGAATCAAGAATGTCTTTCAAGGGAAGGAGAAATCAATCATGGCAAGATACAGTTTTGAACATATAGATGTTAAATACTAATACATTCAATAGATATATGTCTATTTAGTTGTGTCTAGAAAATTATATGCTATTTCCTTTTCTTTGCTTTGTTTTGGAGGAAACTGATTTGTGGTCTCTGAGGTGTCTGTTCAATAAAAGGTGAGATGGACATGTCACTTTAATGACTTTTTTATACATTGTGCAGGGAAAAAGGCTGGTTTAATTTTAATTGGAAAAAAAGGAGTTGACCCGAAAAAAAAAATCATGTATTTATGTAGATTTAATTATGCAGTAGTGACAAAGTGAAAAAATGGGAAAATATAAGACCTACTGATTGGGAACAAATAAATAAAAGTGAAAGAATAGTAATGAATAATATGCAACAGACACACAAAATAGAAAGTGAAATATAAAAAATGTGTTGCACAATAAAATGAAATACTTATCTCACACACTGGTGGGCAATGTCTAACAGGCTTGACAATGCATATATAAATAGGAAACTATTGATGGTGGTATATGCCCCCAATGGAGAGTTAATCACATATACTAGAGCCTCAACCTGACCTGTCTGAATGGGAATCCTATGCATTGGCCCCTTCCCCACTGATACTGGCTCTTCAAAACAACTGGCAGCCCAGACCACAGAGAAAGAGGCGCAGAGCTCCCATGGGCCAAAAAATCTCTTTAGCGCCAGATGCTCATGCGGAAGCGGAGGACTAGATTTTGCCTGTTAATTCACTTGGACCGCTGAACTTCCATCTTGGAGGTGTTATTACCGCATACGTTTACCGCTTCATTTTCTTCCAGCAGAGCTGCAAGATCGCCTTCGACCGCGCCTAGCCTGGGATTCCAGCCCGGCTGAACTTGACCTAAAGGTGTCCTGCGACATGCACTTTCCCCCTTCACGTTTAGAAACACTCTTGTGTGGACGCAGCATATTGCCTGACCCTACCAACATTCGTCAAGTAACTTTTTTTTTTCCTCCCTTTTTTTTTATTATGCAAACCCATACTGGGATACATGGGGGTTTGTGTATAGTGTTGTCGCCAGGTGCTAGGCCCGCACACACCCTCTGAGGGTTATCTCACGTTGCAAGTTGACTGCTCAGGAAGGGCCCGTAAATATGCATGAATGTAACATTAATCTCACCCACCTATATGTGTTTTGTGCCCTACTGCAGGTATTCAGTAAACTGGTAGTCACCACTGATAGATTCTACCTAGATCCCAGGACGTCTCCAAGTGAAATATTTGTTTAGACTAGACTAACTTGTTATAATTCGAGTTTAAGTTTAAACTGCCTACACCCTTAAACATAGAGGATCCACACCTCTGCATAGTTACACATTTTTATTGTATGTTGAGTTTGGATGGGGCCGCATTGTGTGGATATTTTTTGATGACTATCCGTGCTTCCCATCTGCTTGCAGACAGGTTCCCCCTGTGGCCTTATGTCTCTGTACACCAGGACACAGCAAAGCAGATTTTGTGCTCGCACTGCCTCCGTGACTGAGTCACAGCAGATATTGGTTTTATCTGTCTCTCTGGACCTATTCTGTCCCACTCCTGTTCCCCTACATCCCATACCCGATCCTTTTTCCCCGAGCAGACTACAAATTGTGGCTTTCTATGTTCGCAATCTTTGGAAACTATACTTGATACAGAACCCAGACCATTTATGATTCATATGGCTAACTCAAACTCATGTTTCAAATTACATTCCATAATTGCTAAAGTATTGAATGTACCTACTAAGAAATCCAGGTTATTAAATGACCTCAAGGCAAGAAAGATAGAAATAGGGCTGATCCAGGAAACCTATTTCCAAAGAGCCAAGGTACCCAAACTATATAACCATATCTACAATAGGGCCTACTATTCCCACTCTCCTTTTAAAAAAACCTAAAGGAGTTGCTATACTCCTCTACAAACACTTTCCATTTATAGTTTCAGAGAGTTGGTCAGACAATGATGGTAGAGCTGTGTTTATAAAAGGTAAACTGGAATCCAGTATTGTTACTATTGCTAATATTTATGTGCCTAACCATAATAAACATTTGTTTATTTGTTCGATTCTTAAGGAACTAGACCATTTTGCAGAAGGGATGGTAATCCTGGGAGGTGATCTCAATGTAGCCCTCAATCCTGGCCTTAATGTCTCGACCGGGGTATCTTCCTTCAATAAGCACAAACTTACAAAGTTAAAACGAGCCTTACATAACATACAGCTTGCAGACACGTGGCAAACACTATACCCGACGGACAAGGACTAAACGTTCTACACACACACCCATGGGAAATATACCAGACTGGATTATTTCTTCTCGTTTCCCATAGATAACTTGATCTTATTGTCGACACACAGATCCATGAAATTACGTGGAGCGATCATGCCCCCATTACTTTAACAGTCTCCCACCCTGCCCTTGTTAAATGAACATCGTCATGGAAACTTAACGAAACTGTCTTGAAAGATCAAACAAATTTAGATAACTTAAATAACATCGACCCTAAAACTTTTTTTTACTGAAAATACCACGCCTGATATATCTGCCCCAATCACATGGGAGGCACATAAACCTGTCATTAAGGGTCATTTCATTAAAATAGGGGCACACCTAAAGAAACTCTGAATCCAGTCCATTGCGGACCTTCTTCATAAAATACATGAGATAGAATCTAATCACAAGCAGGTTCTTTCTCCCCCCCTATATCTGGAACTTCTTCAACTTAGCTGACATATGCAACACCAAGACACAACGCACACTAAGGAAGCTTAAATATACATCCCTCGTGATCAGAGTTAAGCCGGGAAAACACCTTGCGAAAGCCCTAAGAGCACAACATATGTCCACATTCATTCCCAAAATTAAAACCCACAAAAATGTCACTGTGCAAAAGACTTCTCAAGTTTCTGAAGCATTCCACAACTTTTATACTAATCTCTATAATATATCTATCAAAGTATCTCCTCCTGATCCCCAATTTCAAAATATCATTCTCACATATCTCAAGCAGCACATGTCCCCGAAAATATCGGAACAGGTTGCAGAGGGCTTGGACACACCTATCATTATGAAGGAACTCTCAGAGCCCCTAAAAAGTATCCCAAGAGGGAAAGCTCCAGGACCAGATGGTCTTACCAAACTTTACTATAAAACCTTTAAAGATATACTATTACCTCATATGCTTCGTGGGTTCAACTCCCTAGCTTCGGTAGCTACCTTGCCCGCACCGTCCCAAGAAGCTCATATCGCAGTGATCCATAAACCTGGGAAAGACCCAGAACAATGTGGAAGTTACCGTCCTATATCGCTGTTAAATGTAGATGTAAAATTATTAGCAAAAGTCATCAGCAATAGATTAAAAGACATACTCCCAACCCTTATGCACCAAGACCAGGTCGGATTCATGCCAGGTCGAGAGGCACGAGACAACACTGTGAGGGTACTTAATCTAATTCATCATGCCCAGACACTACAGAAGCCTACTATTCTACTATCCATAGACGTGGAATAAGCATTCGACAGGGTGAGCTGGCATTTCCTAAGGGAAACTCTCAGACATGTAGGATTGGGAGATGCTATGTATAATTGGATATGTTCATTATATCATACACCCACAGCCCGTATACGTATTAACGGTACATTGTCAGACTAGCTCACCCTGTCGATTGGAACACGCCAGGCATGCCCACTTTCCCCAATTCTTTTTATTTTAACCTTAGAGCCCCTCCTTGCAGCCATTAGGTCAAATTAATCTATTTCAGGGTCCTCATCACCATAAAATATCCTCATTTGCAGATGATATACTACTCTCACTAACACAACCTTACGTATCACTTCCCAATATCATGCACGATATAGAACAACATAGTAGGATTTATTTTTTTAAAGTCAATATGTCTAAGTCTGAGATACTTAATATCTCAGTACCTGAATTTACTACCACACACCTCAAACAAGCCTTGCCTTTCAAATAGTCCTCTTCCACACTGAAATATCTGGGTGTCGCTCTTTCACCCATATTAGAAGATCTATTTAAGAATAATCATTTCACCATACTAAATACTCTACAAGCTGATATACAGAAATGGAATACCAAAAACATCTCCTGGTTCGGCCGCATAGCCACCATAAAAATGAACATTTTACAGAGATTTCTTTATATTATACAAACGGTGCCTATTACTATACCGAAAGCCTTTTTTAAAGAAATTAAAAAGATAATCACAACGTTTATTTTGGGAAAATCGGCCCCTTGACTTCGATTTGAGTATCTAACAAGACCCAAGACTCTAGGGGGCCTGGGTCTCCCTAGTCTTGACCTGTATTACAAGGCCACTATGTTAGCCAGGATAAGTGAATAGACGTGTCCAGCACCCAAATTGTGGGTGTCAATAGAATATCAGTCAGGTACCAATCCCCATAGCAGCCTGGGTTTTCCCTAAACAGTGTATAGCCACAGACAATTCTCACCCGACGGTATATCCCACCCTTTCAATGTGGAAAAATCTTAGACATTTACCAGGCCTCATAGGCGCTTCATCGCCTTTACTCTCCCTATCAGCAAATCTGGATTCCCCCCCCCCCCAGGTCTTGAAGGCAGGCCTCTTGACACATATTTTCTAGAATGGATCCCCTTCCCAAGATTGGGTCATTTTCTTAAAGATAATGGGACCCTTATATCCATAGAGGATCTACAAAGTTATGGAGGACCAAGCTGCCCAGTCTGGACTCACACTCAAATCGCCCATTTTGACCACACTCTCCCGAAATCTCTGACAGAAGACCCCACTATGACCCTGTTTGAAAAGCTATACATGACAAAGGTGCAACCGATAAAACAAATTTCCACAATACATACCTGTCTGAATTCTATTCAGGCAGCACACAAACCACATTACATAATTGGTTGGGAAATAGAACTGCAATGCGAGTTTATGGGTCAACAATGGCAGAAAATGGCTACACTAGCACATAAAGATTTTACTGTGACCAAAATCCAAGAGAATGCATACAAAATTTTAACACTTTGGTACAAAGTACCCTCACTACTACACAAGCTGTTTCTTTCAACCCCAGTGGTGTGTTGGAGGTGCCAAGCCCAAATGGGTACTTTGGTCCATACTTGGTGGACATGTTCAGCTATCCAACCATTCTGGAGTCTCGTAAATGCAATATTAGAGGCCTGTTCTGACCTCCTGATCTCCAACGTTTCTGTGCTAATCCCGCCTCCCCTGGAGTTTTTCATATGTTTGTTTATCCTATGAAAATCGAATAAATAATTATTAAAAAAAGAAAAAAAAAAGCTACCAGAAGCTACCAATGCTGGGACCCAGTTTAGGCATGTTTTTTAAAAAATGTATTTTAATGTGAGGGAAGGCCTTTCAGGCTATGTTCAATTTAACAGTTTTTTTCCTTTTTTATTGATATGAATAGGAGCAAGTTTCAAGCTTCACCTCATCTCGATCTTTGCAAAATGGTTAGTGGATACTTTTTTGGCATGAGAGGAGGGTGGGGTCTGCTTGGTCTCCAGTATTGGACTTTAGAGAATAGATCCCTATAACTTACTGAATAATGGTTGTAAAAGCACAAATATAACGTCAAAATTATATTCATTTTTTTGTCCACAACAACTTATATTATTTCCAAATACGTCTGAGATATGGAAATGAAAGGCTATCCCACAACGATATGAATCAGAGAAAATAACTAGTTAAAAAAGAGATGTGGTGGCATTTTGAACATGGAACTTTAATACCTGGGGGACTTAATGCTGATTTTGAATTGTGCAACTTTCTATAAATGTCCGTATACCCCCTTGTTTTCCTTTTTTCTTTTTTCTTGCCTTCATGCATTACATACACTATTCACCTGCCCTTTTGTTTCACATTACCCCGGGATTTTATGTACTTGCTATATCGTATTTTTATGTATTCTTGGCCACTTCTTTTCCACATGGCAGACTGGTTATTGCATACATATTTATATTATTATTTTTCTCGCCAAGTCTTGTTTCTCCATATGGCAGACTTACTATGGTATATAGTTATATTAGTATTATTTTTTCCTTCTTGCTAAGTTATGTTTTTTCCTTATTCCTGTGGGTTATATTTCATATTTTTGTCCTCTTTTGATGTGTTAAATTGCATTAATTTTAATGTTCAGAAGACCCATGGCAAAAAAGATTTTAATCCAAATTAAAATTACAATTAGAATTAAATAATTGTCATTACACTAGATAGGGATCTAAAAATGAAAGTAAATAACAACTAAGAAAATAATCCAAGAACGTAATCAAGATATAAATAACCTAAATGAAGATTTAAATGAAGAACTATAACTAATTGCATAATTAGAAAATTGCATAAGGCTTGTCAGTAAGAGCAAAAAATTGAAGAAACCACTGTGGTACTCTGCAGAGGTGGCTAAAATAGTAAAAAATAAAAAGCTAGCATTTAGTAATTATAAAAATACTCAGAGTGAGGAAGATAGAAAGATCTATAAGAGTAGGCAGAAAGAGGCAAAGCAAGCTATAAGAGCTTCCAAAGCACACACAGAAGAGACTATAGCCCAGTCAGTGAAAAAGGGGGATAAAACATTTTTTAGATACATAAATGAGAAAAGAAAAGTAAAACAAGGATTAGTTAGATTAAAAACAAAAGAAGGATGCTATGTAGAAGAGGATAAAGGCTTAGCAGACTGCCTTAATGAATATTTTTGTTCAGTTTTTACAAATGAAAATGAGGGTAAGGGACCTCATTTAGGGAAAAAGACTAATAAGTATTTTGATGCATGTAAGTTTACAGAGGAAGAGGTTTTACTTCAGCTGTCTAAAGTAAAGACAAATAAGTCGATGGGAACTGATGGGATACATCCAAAGTTATTAAAAGAACTTAGTGGTGTACTAGCAAAACCGTTAACAGATTTATTTAACCAATCATTGTTAACGGGAGTAGTTCCAGAAGATTGGAAATTAGCTAATGTTGTGCCCATTCACAAGAAAGGTAGTAGGGAGGAGGCGGGCAACTATAGACCAGTAAGTCTTACTTCAGTAGTGGGGAAAATAATGGAAACCTTGTTAAAGAATAGGATTGTTGAACATCTAAAGTCGCTTGGATTTCAAGATCAGAGACAGCATGGGTTTACTTCAGGGAGATCATGCCAAACTAATCTTATTGATTTTTTTGATTGGGTAACTAAAATAATAGATCAGGGTGGTGCAGTAGACATTGCTTACCTAGATTTCAGTAAGGCTTTTGACACTGTCGCACATAGAAGGCTTATCAATAAACTGAAATCTTTGAGTTTGGATTTCAATATTGTTGAATGGATTAGACAATGGCTGAGTGACAGGCAACAGAGGGTTGAAATCAATGGGGTATATTCGATGCAAGGTCTTGTTACTAGTGGGGTACCTCAGGGATCTGTTCTTGGACCCATTCTCTTTAATATTTTTATTAGCGATATTGCAGAAGGTCTTGTTGGCAAAGTATGTCTTTTTGCTGATGATACAAAGATTTGCAGCAGTGATAATATTCATGGAGGGATAAGCCAAATGGCAAATGATTTGGATAAACTAGAAAAATGGTCAGAGCAGTGGCAACTGGCATTTAATGTGGACAAGTGCAAGATTATGCACCTTGGGCGTAAAAACCCAAAAGCAGAATATAGACTATTTGGTACAGTCCTAACCTCAACATCTGAGGAAAGGGATTTAGGAGTAATAATTTCAGAGGACTTGAAGGTAGGTAGGCAATGCAATAGAGCAGCAGGAAATGCTAGCAGAATGCTTGGTTGCATAGGGAGAGGTATTAGCAGTAGGAAGAGGGAAGTGCTCATGCCATTGTACAGAGCACTGGTGAGACCTCACTTGGAGTATTGTACGCAGTACTGGAGACCGTATCTCCAGAAGGATATTGATACTTTGGAGAGAGTTCAGAGAAGGGCTACTAAACTGGTTCATGGGTTGAAGGATAAAACTTACCAGGAAAGGTTAAAGCATCTTAACATGTATAGCTTGGAGGAAAGACGTAACAGGGGGGATATGATAGAAACATTTAAATACATAAAGGGAATCAACACAGTAAAGGAAGAGAGTATATTTAAAAGAAGAAAAACTACCACAACTAGAGTGAATCTATTTGTTTAAATATTCTCTTTTTCTTTTTTTGCTATGGGTATCCTCTTGTCATGATAAATATTGTTGTAAAATTATGTTTTGAATTGTTATTCGTAATATATGTTGATTTATGGCATGACAAATATTGCTATGAACTACTGTTGAGATGAGATCGGAAATATGGGTCTATTTAAGGATTTCTTGTGTAGTATACAGAAGTGAACATCAATATGGAATCAATGTTTAATGTCTAATTTTTAAATTGGTGCCAAATTAGCGATTGGTGGGAGTAGAACTGTGAACTGTATAAGTACAATTAGTCATGGCAATTACATATTTTTATTAATTTTTCATTGAGAGAAGGCTTATAAAAATATTGCCCTGGATATATCAATGCGGTTCTAAAGAAGTATACTATTTCCCCATGTTGTCGCAGTGGAAACCCCCCCTGCGGTTCCGCAGAGAGGATCCCCACAGCATCACCGATACCAGAATGGGGAGCAATTCAAGGAAAGCCAAGTTCTTAGTCAAGCCTGCTGGCCCCCAAACCGGGGGCCAGGTTTCGGCTGACCACTGGGACCCTAAAATCGCGCCATTGCCCACTGATCCTGAAGCATCTGTATAGAGATGAAGATCGGCGTTGGACACTTCCGGAGCCTGCTGCAATGACCGTCCGTTATAGCGGCCTAAATACTCATCCCACACCGCCAAAGCATCGCGCAAAGGCCGCGTTAGCCAAACATAATGATGCGGAAGGCAGACGCCTGCTGTAGCCGCTGACAAACGACTGCTAAACACCCGCCCCATTGGCATGATCTTACAGGCGAAGTTGAGCTTCCCCAAAAGAGATTGCAACTTCCGCAGTTGAAATTTTTGCGATCCCCGAGCCCCATAAATGTCCCCATAAATGTCCCCATAAATGTCCCCATAAATGTCCCCATAAATGTCCCCAAAAATGACCCACTCCAGGAACGTACTAAAACACTCGAAATAAAACAAGAAATTGAACAACCCATGGGAAGGCACAGGTCAGCATAAAAACGACCCTCAAAATGGCAACCAAGGAGATGGTGGCAGTTGGGGTGGACCAGGAGGAGCCGAAATGCTGACTCCACATCGGTTTTCGCCATCAATGCCCACACCCCCGTGGCCCTCACCATCCGGACCGCCGAATCAAACAACGCGTATGACACCCGGCATAATTCAGCATCAATGTCATCGTTCACCGACTCCCCTTGTGGGTATGACAGATGCTGAATCAGCCGGAACTTGCCTGGGTCTTTTTTAGGGACCACCCCCAATGGCAAAACCCATAAAGAAGCCAAAGGAGGGGATTCGAAAGGACCCGCCATACGGCTCAGGGCAACTTCCTTTCCAGGCTTATCCCGAACGACGGCAGAATGCTCGAAAACCGAACGTAAATTTATTAAACACATGCGAACCTACCGATCCTGGAACGGGATCCTAAACCCATCCTCAAATACCTGTAGTAGGATATACGCAGCCCTGCGATTCCTATGCCGGTTTAGCCTGGGGCGCATTGCCCCGATGTCCAGTGGAGTCTTCCCCCTTTCCGCCCAAGTCGGCTTTGTCTCCCCCTTTTTGGCGTTTAAAGCACCGGTAGGCAGGGTGGCTACCCCCGCATCCCAAGCACTCATGCTTGAAGCGACAACCGGCGCCGAATTTGCACTGTCCGTCGTTAAACTGCCAGCATCCTCCATGGCCCCGGGGCGTGGCCTAGGGAGCAGGCAAACCCATTCCCCCGGCCACGACAAAAAAGGACGTTAAACTCCTTTGATGAGAAGCTGGCCGGGTCATAATGGCCAGCTATAACCCCACATCCATTTGATCCCACCCCAGGGTAGGCCGTAAGGTAATCCGCTGCCAGAATTGCTCATCATACAGCCACCAACTGAGGCCCCTATATATCCTGCATGCGTTCCAAATCTGATCTTGGTAGCAAAACAGGGCACAACACTTCTCGGGCGACTTCTCACCAATAACGCTGGCAAGGATGGAAAAGGCCCGAATCCAATTCCCATAATTTTTGGGAATTTTCCGGTATCAGTACTTTTCCGATTCCTTCAACTCCTTCTCTGGAGGAGGAACATCCCCCTTTCCAAATACGTTCCCGAACTTCTGGCTTCAAATAAAGGCCGAGGGGGCCCGACCAACACATATACGAGATGCCATGGGCCACCGGTGCCACCGGGTGAGTTAACTCTGTCACCACCATAAGGAGCGCCGCCGAGCCGCCTGCCATTGGTAAAGGGACCAATGGGGCTGCCGCGGCAGGTGCCGCCGGCAGAGGAGGGGGCACCTGAAAGGAAGGGGCCTGTACCACCGTCCGCCTGACCAGAAACGCCTGATATTACGCCAGGAGACCCACCCAGGGAACCCCACACTCCGCCCAACAGCCCGTCAATACCCTGCAATGCCGAACCCCCAGGAGATCCTGCTAAGCGAACAACCTGCTCGATAGCATCGCACAAGCTATTCAGTAAATAGTAAATCAACTCACGGCTGACTAACAGAGCTAGGTGTGACCCCCACCCCCACCCGACAAACCCCCGCAACATGCCCCACCATCTCACCAATGCCTCCTGGAACCGCACCCGGAGCCGGCATTGTGGACTGAAGAACCGCCTGATCGCCTGCAGTCTGCAGTACAGGAGAGGGGACATGGACTGGCACAGAGCTAGCAGCAGGAGTCTGCAAAGGAGAGAATGGTGAACAAAGACCAGACCAGGTGGAGAAAGAAGCCCAGCCACAGGGACCCAGTGAGGGACAGGGGAAGGACCAGGGGAAGGACCAGAGGATGGAGTGGGGGGAAGCAGGAGAGCCAGGCCCAGATCCTCAGCCCCAGAAGACCCGCTGCAGCTACTTCCATCCTCCCCACCCCCACTGGATCTTAAAGGCAAGCTTACAGCTCCCCGTTGATGGCCCTGAGGCCTACTCACCGCCCTGGACCGCTGACCGGAGCTCCTTCGACTGGAAGGCCTTGCTTCTGGCAGTGGAGAGGTAGGTCGCAGTGCTGCACCGGACCTGGTGACAGCCCTGGATGTGGGAGGAACGCTGCGATTTGATTCCCGAGGGGAGGGGCGCAGCCTGTTCTCCCCGCTGCCGCTAGCCACTGGGGCCGAACACGTGAACACGTGGGTCCTGGAGAAGGCCCGCCGCTGGACACAGCGGGCTGCGGGGCCGCCGCACGTGGCGCGCTACTGCGTCTGGCCCCACTCCTGCTCCGGTGAGTCTGGAGGGAGCCAGCGTCGGGGCTTAATCTCATGGGCAGGCGGGAAAGCCACCTCACGCCACCGTGAGTCCCCACGGGAGGCGTGGCCTCCGCGGAGGACGCTTGTAGCCGGGCAAACTGCTGTCGCAGCTGCCTGCCACCGTCAGTGAGGGCCTCAACCCTCAAGGCAGTGAGCATCGCCTCAATCTCCATGCCTGAGTCGCAAATACAACTTAGGTAGCAGGAAATTGCTACCAAGTGCGTGGTATACTGAAAGCCGCCAGGGTGCTGAACCTAATCAAACTATATCATAAGGTCAATTTCCGGTGGCATCTGTCTCCGGTGGTATTGAAAAAATTCTATCCTGATGCTGATGAATGGTGTCGGAGGTGTAGGATTAGTAGGGGGGCGCTATTCCATCTATGGTGGGACTGTCAATACTCCAGATCTGGAAACAGGTTGTAAAGTTATCCACGGACCTATTGCAAATTGAATTAGAATATGACCCTGGCTCATTACTGTTTCATATAGGCTTAAATAAATTTAAACCTGATCATAGAATGATGTTAATTCAAATATTCTCAGCTGTAAAAATAGTTTTAGCTAGGACTTAATTTAGTAATTTAGAAAATATACATGATCAAATAGATTACCAAGCCAAAATATTACTTGAATAATATGAACAAAATGGATGAGTATTACAGAATTTGGTCAAAATGGTTGGATAAGTACCAAGGGCGTGTGAATGAATATGATGAGGAGTAATGAATGGTGGTGGCAGGGGCGTCACTAGGGTTGGTGTCACCCGGTGCGGAAACTCATGGTGTCACCCCCGTGGATTTCCTCCATACAATGCCAAACAGATTCCTTAGTAATGCCAGTTAGATGGCCTATTAACTATGCCACACACAGGAGCCCATAACTATGCCACACACAGGAGCCCCATAACTTATGCTACACCAGGGCCCCATAACTTATGCAGCACCAGAGCCCCATAACTTATGCAGCACCAGAGCCCCATAAATTATGCCACACCAGAGCCCCATAAATTATGCCACACCAGAGCCCCACTATTTATGCCTCACCTCTGTCCAATTAATTATGCCACACACACAGGTGCCCCATAATTATGCCACACACACACAGGTGCCCCAAAATTATGCCACACAAAAGAGTCCCTTAATTACGCCACACAAAAGAGTCCCTTAATTATGCCACACATGGGGCCCAATAAATATGCCACACACAAGTGCCCCATAATTATGCACACATGAAACCGCCATTAATTATGCAACACACAGGAGCCCCACGAGGTGACAATCTTACAATTATAGATACCAGTAATATTGTGCCATTCAGATCCCAGTAGTATTGTCCCACTCAGAGCCCAGTAATATTGTGCCACTCAGAGCCCAGTAATAGTGTGCCAGTCAGATACCAGGAATATTGTGCCATTCAGAGCCCAATAGTATTGTCCCACTCAGAGCCCAGGAATATTGTGCCAGTCAGATACCAGGAATATTGTGCCATTCAGCGCCCAGGAATATTGTGCCAGTCAGAGCCCAGTAATAGTGTGCCCGTCAGAACCCAGTAATATTGTGCCAGTCAGAGCCCAGTAATATTGTGCCAGTAGGAGCCCAGGAATATAGTGCCAGTCAGACACCAGTAATATAGTGCCAGTCAGATACCAGGAATATTGTGCCAGTCAGATACCAGTAATATAGTGCCAGTCAGATACCAGTAATATTATGCCAGTCAGAGCCCAGTAATATAGTGCCAGTCAGAGCCCAGGAATATTGTGCCAGTCAGAGCCCAGGAATATTATGCCAGTCAGAGCCCAGGAATATTATGCCAGTCAGATACCAGGAATAGTGTGCCAGTCAGAGCCCAGAAATAGATACCAGTAATATTGTGCCATTCAGATCCCAGTAGTATTGTCCCACTCAGAGCCCAGTAATATTGTGCCACTCAGAGCCCAGTAATAGTGTGCCAGTCAGATACCAGGAATATTGTGCCATTCAGAGCCCAATAGTATTGTCCCACTCAGAGCCCAGGAATATTGTGCCAGTCAGATACCAGGAATATTGTGCCATTCAGCGCCCAGGAATATTGTGCCAGTCAGAGCCCAGTAATAGTGTGCCCGTCAGAACCCAGTAATATTGTGCCAGTCAGAGCCCAGTAATATTGTGCCAGTAGGAGCCCAGGAATATAGTGCCAGTCAGACACCAGTAATATAGTGCCAGTCAGATACCAGGAATATTGTGCCAGTCAGATACCAGTAATATAGTGCCAGTCAGATACCAGTAATATTATGCCAGTCAGAGCCCAGTAATATAGTGCCAGTCAGAGCCCAGGAATATTGTGCCAGTCAGAGCCCAGGAATATTGTGCCAGTCAGAGCCCAGGAATATTATGCCAGTCAGAGCCCAGGAATATTATGCCACTCAGATACTAGGAATAGTGTGCCAGTCAGAGCCCAGAAATATTATGCCAGTCAGAGCCCAGTAATATAGTGCCAGCGAGATGCCCAGTAATATAGTGCCAGCCAGAGCCCAGTAATATAGTGCCACTCAGAGCCCAGGAATATTATGCCAGCCAGAGCCCAGTAATATAGTGCCAGCCAGATGCCCAGTAATATTGTGCCAGTCAGATGCCCAGTAATATTGTGCCAGCCAGATGCCTGCAATATTGTGCCAGCCAGAGCCCAGTAATATAGTGCCAGCCAGATGCCCAGTAATATAGTGCCATCCAGAGCCCAGTAATATTGTGCCAGCCAGATGCCCAGTAATATAGTGCCAGCCAGAGCCCAGTAATATTGTGCCACTCAGAGCCCAGAAATATTATGCCAGCCAGAGCCCAGTAATATAGTGCCAGCCAGATGCCCAGTAATATTGTGCCAGTCAGATGCCTGTAATATTGTGCCAGCCAGAGCCCAGTAATATAGTGCCAGCCAGATGCCCAGTAATATTGTGCCAGTCAGATGCCTGTAATATTGTGCCAGCCAGAGCCCAGTAATATAGTGCCAGCCAGGAGCCCAGTAATATAGTGCCAGCCAGAGCCAAGTAATATAGTGCCAATCAGAGCCCAGTAATATAGTGCCAGCCAGATGCCCAATAAAATAGTGCCAGTCAGAGCCCAGTAATATAGTGCCAGCCAGAGCCCAGTAATATAGTGCCAATCAGAGCCCAGTAATATAGTGCCAGCCAGATGCCCAGTAAAATAGTGCCAGTCAGAGCCCAGTAATATAGTGCCAGTTAGAACCCAGTAATATAGTGCCAGTCAGATGCCTGTAATAGTGTGCCAGCCAGAGCCCAGTAATATAGTGCCAGCCAGATGCCCAGTAATATAGTGCCAGCCAGATGCCTGTAATAGTGTGCCAGCCAGAGCCCAGTAATATAGTGCCAGCCAGAGCCCAGTAATATAGTGCCAGCCAGATGCCTGTAATATTGTGCCAGTCAGAGCCCAGTAATATAGTGCCAGCCAGAGCCCAGTAATATAGTGCTAGCCAGATGCCCAGTAATATAGTGCCAGCCAGATGCCTGTAATAGTGTGCCAGTCAGAGCCCAGTAATATAGTGCCAGCTAGAGCCCAGTAATATAGTGCCAGCCAGAGCCCAGTAATATAGTGCCAGCCAGATGCCTGTAATAGTGTGCCAGCCAGAGCCCAGTAATATAGTGCCAGCCAGAGCCCAGTAATATAGTGCCAGCCAGATGCCTGTAATATTGTGCCAGCCAGAGCCCAGTAATATAGTGCCAGCTAGAGCTCAGTAATAGTGTGCCAGCCAAAGCCCAGTAATATAGTGCCAGCCAGATGCCTGTAATAGTGTGCCAGCCAGAGCCCAGTAATATAGTGCAAGCCAGAGCCCAGTAATATAGTGCCAGCCAGATGCCTGTAATATTGTGCCAGCCAGAGCCCAGTAAAATAGTGCCAGTCAGAGCCCTGCTCGTTTTAAACCACCCTCCTCCCCCCCTTCCCCATCACTTACCTAAAGGCTGCTCTCTGCTCCCGGACGGATGCCTCCTCAGTGCATTCTTCCCTCTTCCCTCTTGCACGTAGGAGGGAAACACAGTCCGGTTGCTGTGATTTTTTTTTACTTTTACTTTTTTCCGGCGGCCGCGTCCAGCGGATGCGGCAGCCAGAAAAAAAGTTAAGCAGCGCGATGCGGGGGGACTGCCGGCAGCACGGGTGTCACCCCCGCTGGAGGTGTCACCCGGTGCGGTCCGCCCGCCCACCTCCCCCCCCGGGACACCACTGGGTGGTGGTGTATGGAAGCATGATGTGAATGTGGAATAATAATAACTTATAACTATAGCTGCTCACACATATGTGATGTTGTTTGGACTAAAATTGCAAACATGACATGTCTACTATTCATCATAGATATGTGGCATCCTTGATATTTTACAAATTTGTATTTTGATTTTTGCAATAATATATGGAATAATGTTGACTTTTATCTATAGTTGCTAAGACATATGGGATGCTATGTTTGGATCAAATTTGCGAACAGGATATGTTTATTATCCATCACAAATATTTGGCATTCTAGATATTTTACAAATTAGTACTTCTGAATACTGCAATAAAAAAAAAAAAAAAAAAGGTGCCACCATTTGTCCATTAACATGCCACAGCCAGGTTGCCCATTAATATGCCACTGTAAATTTGCCCATTAATTTGCCACAGTTAATTTTCCCATTGATTACATTACATTACCATTTATTTATATAGCATCAACAATTTATACAGAGCATAGAAGGGAACTACATACTAAGTTAGAAAAACTAGAAACAGACTGGTACATGAGGTAGAAAACCCTGCTCGCAAGCTTACAATCTAGAGGGAATGGGGTCCATAAGACACATAAGGGTTGAAGAGGCCAGAGGGATTGAAGTTGTAATAACAGTAGTGTGGATGGGTGGCACTAGGTGAGATAGGCCAAAGATGAGTAGTGTGTGTTTCAGCTAGGTGGGAACTGCTAGAGGTAAAGTGACAGGTGTTCTAGTGGGTTGGGTAGTAAGGGAGGTATCGGTTAACAAGAGAGGCAATGTATGGAGGGGCGGAGGAGTGGAGGGCTTTGTAGGTTAAAGACAGAATTTTATCGTTGAGTTTTCCCAGCTATCGGCACTAACAGTCTCTCCCTGCCCGTTTCAGCAGCAGGAAGTGGCTTCTCACAGCTATTTCCTGTCTGCTCAGAGAGAGGGAGAGACTGAATGCAGACATGCCTTTCACAGCTATCAGCACTGATATCTCTCCCTGCCCATTTCAGCAGCAGGGGCTGTGACTGCATATATGGATAAGGTAAGCTTAGGTTGAGAGGGAGATCTGGGTGACAAAGAGAGAGTTTTTTTGGGGGGAGGGGGAGATCTAGGTGACAGAGCATTTTTGGGGGAGGGGGAGAGCTGGGTGACAGAGCATTTTGGGGGGAGGGGGAGATCTGGGTGACAGAGAGAGCATTTTGGGGGGAGGGGAGAGCTAAGGGACAGAGAGAGAATTTTTGGTTGAGAGGGAGATCTGGGTGACAAAGAGAGCATTTTTAGGGGAGAGCTTGGTGACAGAGAGAGCATTTTGGGGGAAGGTTAAGACCTGGGTGACAGAGCATTTTGGGGGGAGGGGGAGTTCTGGGTGACAGAGAGCATTTTGGGGGGAGATCTGGGTGACAGAGAGAGCATTTTGGGGGGAGGGGGAGATCTGGGTGACAGAGCATTTTTGGGGGAGGGGGAGAGCTGGGTGACAGAGCATTTTTGGAGGAGGGGGAGATCTGGGTAACAGAGAAAGCATTTTTGGGGGAGGGGGAGAGCTGGGTGACAGAGCATTTTTGGGCGAGGGGGAGTGCTGGGTGACAGAACATTTTTGTGGGGGGAGGGTGGAGATCTGGGTGACAGAGAGAGCATTATATGGGGAGGAGGAAAATTAAACAAAAACAGTACACAATAGGATAACCTTAAAAAGAAAAAAAAAACATAAAAATATAAGTATGCTTAAAACACTGCAGTGCTCTTATGTGTATGATATACTGTATTGTATATTTTCAGTGTACTGTATTTTAATGTATGTTTTATTCTATGTGAAAGAAGCAAATAGATTAATGAAATATTGTATAATAAAAATAATTAATCAAAATCTTAAAAAAAGTTAAATCCCTCCCAAAAAATGATCTACAGCATTTTGTTTAGGATAAGTTACCCTTTTTATTTAATGTTGTATTTACACTTTCCAGCAGGCTAGAAAAATTGTAGGTTCATATAGAATTAGTTTAATTGATGGGGGCCGGGATATCAACAAGATCATATCTGAGCACTGGGGTGACAGAACGAGGCTATTTGGAGTGGGCTGGGGTGACAGACAGAGGGTATTTGGAGTGGGGTGCGGTGACAGGGGCTGTATGAGGGGAGTAATGGTGGCAGAGAGACTGTTTGGGCAGTGGGTATGACAAATGCTGATTGGAGAGAGCTAGAGTGGCAGGGATCAGCCTGTATTTTTGGTGTTGGTGCATAAAGCCCCCCTCAGTCACCACAAATACAGGCTTATACGCCCCCCCTCACCAAAAATATATCCATTTTCCCCCCTCAGCAGCACTGACCCCTTCCACTTCCACCAAACATACAGGATGACCACCAGACAGTGGATCCTTCAGCTGACTGCCTGCCCGCCCCCCCACCCCAAAAAAAGTTTAAAAATAAAAGCCGGGAGAGGCACTGGATTGGGGATATCAAAAGATCCCCCCTCACCAGCCCTCTGCTCGGCATGCTCTGCTAGATCCGGGGAGGGGGCGGAGCTAACTGGCTGAGAGTTGTAGCTCCGCCCCCACTCTGTGAAGCACGGGGAGCCACGGGCAGCAATATGCTTGCATTAAGCACGGGGAGCCTAGCAGCACTTTCTCTTGCTGCCCGTGGCTCCCCGTAAAGCAGACTCTTCTCTGCCTCACAGGGTGGGGGCGGAGCTACACATCTCAGATGGTTAGCTCCACCCCCTCCCTGGACCCACCTTTGCAGGCAAAGGAAGGGGAGGGGGGGGGAGAGAGAGGCAGAACAGGGGGAGGGGGGGGAAAGGCAGAACAGGGGGAGGGGGGAGAGAGAGAGACAGAACAGGGTGAGGGGGGGGACAGAGAGATAGACAGAACAGGGGGAAGTGGGGGAGAGAGACAGAACAGTGGAGGGGGGAGAGACAGAACAGGTGAGGGGTGGGGGAGAGAGAGAGACAGAACAGGGGCAGGGGGGAGCGACAGAACAGAGGGAGGGGGAGAGAGAGAGAGACAGAAGAGGGGGAGGGGGGAGAGATAGAGAGACAGAACAGGGGGAGGGGGGAGAGAGAGAGTTAGAACAAGGGGAGGGGGGAGAGACAGAACGGTGGGGGAGAGACAGAACAGGGGGAGGGGGGAGAGAGACAGAACAGGGGGGGAGAGACAGAACAGGGTGGGGGGAGAGAGACAGAACAGGGGAGGGGAGGAGAAAGAGACAGAACAGGGGAGGGGAGAGAGAGAGACAGAACAGAAGAAGGGGAGGAGAGGGACAGAGGGGGTACCACGGGGGAAGCCCGCACAGGGCGCCAGAACACTTAAGGCCGGCCCTGATTTCACAAATGAGGAGCTCTGAAAGAGAACGCACCTCGGCCCACTTCCTTTTTTGAGTGAGGGATCGCTAGTGAAGGGTTGGTGCACGATCTGAGATTGTAGGAAGTGCAGTGAGTAAGAGCGAGCATGCCGCTCAGGTGGGGGGGAGTGTTCCAGAGAAGTGGTTATGCACTAAGCAAGCTAGGTGGAGAGTGCGTCAGCCAATTTAACTCTTTTAACATTTTACAGTGGTGCGCATTATAAACACACTGTAGTGCAAAACGACACAATGTATTGTACATAGTGTCGAGTTTATCGAGATGGGTCTGCGGAGCAGAATCATACACATCTCCATAATCTGAGATCGGCATTAACATTTGCTGCACAATACGTTTCCTTACCGTGAAATCTAGGTTAGATTAGTTTCTATATAGAAAGCCAATCCTAGGATATAGCTTTGACACAAGCTTATCAGTATGGAGACCAAAAGATAAGTTTGGATCTAGCCACATGCCAAGATACTTATATGAATTTACCTGGGTCAGGTTATAGTGGGTCAAAAAAGTATTTAGTCAGCCACCAATTGTGCAAGTTCTCCCACTTAAAAAGATTAGAGAGGCCTGTAATTTTCATCATAGGTACACTTCAACTATGAGAGACAGAATGGGGGGAAAGAATCCAGGAAATCACATTGTCTGATTTTTAAAGAATTTTTTTTCATTTAAAAAAAAAATGAATTAATTGGTATATTCCTCGATAAAATAAGTATTTGGTCACCTACAAACAAGAAAGATTTCTGGCTCTCACAGACCTGTAACTTCTTCTTTAAGAGGCTCCTCTGTCCTCCACTCGTTACCTGTATTAATGGCACCTGTTTGAGCTTGTTATCAGTATAAAAGACACCTGTCCAGAACCTCAAACAGTCACACTCCAAACTCCACTATGGCCAAGACCAAAGAGCTGTCGAAGGACACCAGAAACAAAATTGTAGACCTGCACCAGGCTGGGAAGACTGAATCTGCAATAGGCAAGCAGCTTGGTGTGAAGAAATCAACTGTGGGAACAATTATTAGAAAATGGAAGACATACAAGACCACTGATAATCTCCCTCGATCTGGAGCTCCACGCAAGATCTCACACCGTGGGGTCAAAATGATCACAAGAACGGTGAGCAAAAATCCAAGAACCACACGGGGGGACATAGTGAATGACCTGCAGAGAGCTGGGACCAAAGTAACAAAGGCTTCCATCAGTAACACACTACGCCGCCAGGGACTCAAATCCTGCAGTGCCAGACGTGTCCCCTGCTTAAGCCAGTACATGTCTGGGCCCGTCTGAAGTTTGCTAGAGAGCATTTGGATGATCTAGAAGAGGATTGGGAGAATGTCATATGGTCAGATGAAACCAAAGTAGAACTTTTTGGTAAAAACTCAACTCGTCGTGTTTGGAGTAGAAAGAATGCTGAGTTGCATCCAAAGAACACCATACCTACTGTGAAGCATGGGGTGGAAACATCATGTTTGGGGCTGTTTTTCTGCAAAGGGACCAGGACGACTGATCCGTGTAAAGGAAAGAATGAATGGGGCCATGTATCGTGAGATTTTGAATGAAAACCTCCTTCCATCAGCAAGGGCATTGAAGATAAAACGTGGCTGGGTCTTTCAGCATGACAATGATCCCAAACACACCACCCAGGCAACGAAGGAGTGGCTTCTTAAGAAGCATTTCAAGGTCCTGCAGTGGCCTAGCCAGTCTCCAGATCTCAAACCCAAAGAAAATCTTTGGAGGGAGTTGAAAGTCCGTGTTGCCCAGCGACAGCTCTAAAACATCACTGCTCTAGAGGAGATCTGCATGGAGGAATGGGCCAAAATACCAGCAACAATGTGTTAAAACCTTGTGAAGACTTACAGAAAACGTTTGACCTCTGTCATTGCCAACAACGGGTATATAACAAAGTATTGACATGAACTTTTGTTATTGACCAAATACTTTTTTCCCACCATAATTTGCAAATAAATTCTTTAAAAATCAGACAATGTGATTTTCTGGATTTTTTTCTCATTTTGTCTCTCATAGTTGAGGTATAACTATGATGAAAATTACAGGCCTCTCTCATCTTTTTAAGTGGGAGAACTTGCACAATTGGTGGCTGACTAAATACTTTTTTGCCCCACTGTATAACTGGATTTGGTCTTTATGTTTAATTGAGGATTGCTTAATTAAAGTAGTTTGTCCCAAACAACATGGACACAGTTTTTTCAGCGTTGACGAATCATTTGTTTCTAGCTATCCAATTTTCAACTTTAGAAAACTGATCCTGTAGCACGGATTCCACTTGCAATAGTTGAATACCGCACGTCTTAATGACCATATCATCAGCATACATATGCACATGAGCCAGGTCACACACCGAGGGTAGATCCTTTATAAATAGTGAGAATAGCAGCGGCCCAAGATGGATCCTTGAGGCACTCCACATTTGATTGGCAACGGGAGGGAGGCAGTATCAGCAATGGACACATGTTGAGATCTATCAGACAAGTATGAACGAAACCAGCAGAGCGACCTCTCATATATACCAGAACAACTTAGTTTGTTTAGCAGAAGATCATGATCAGCCGTATCAAAGGCCTTTGCAAAGTCTAGGAAAACTGCACCTGTGAGTTCACCACTCTCCATACCACTCTGAATGTCATTGCTCATCTTTAAGAGGGCAGTTATCGTGGAGTGATTTGACCTAAACCCAGATTGAAGCGAGGTTAGATAATTGCACTGTTGATAAAAGACATGTGCATTCGTTTTCGGACGAATGCATTTTCGGACGAAAATAGCATTTTCGTCCATTCGTCCGAAAAACGAATAACGAAAATTTTAACTAACAAAATCCGAATGAACGAATGGTTAATAAACGAAAATCATTCGTTCATTCGTCCATTCGTCCATTCGTGCTATTGGCATTCTAAACCGAAATAGAGTCGGTTTATACAAAACCAATAGCATTGTACTACATTCCATAAACCGACATGAATGACTTTCGGTTTATGGAATGCATGTAATGCTATTAGCTTCCTATAAACCGAAATTGAGTTCCCATTCATACGAATAGGTCAATTGACCTATTCGTATGAATGGGGACTCTTTCGGCTTATAGAAAGCCAATAGCAGCATGTATTCTAACAAACGACGTTCGGTTTATAGAATACATGTAATGCTATTGCTGTTCTATAAGCCGAAAGAATTTCTTATGAATGGGGACTCGACTCTAGTTCGGTTTATAGAAAGCCAATAGTATTCTATAAGCCGAAAGTCTTTAAAACGAACGACGTTCGGTTTATAGAATACATGTAATGCTATTGCTATTCTGTAAACCGAACGACTTTCGGTTTATAGAATAGCCATAGGATTACATGTAGTACATAAGCCGAAAGTCTATAAACCGAAAGTCGTTCGGTTTATAGGCTGTCGGCATTTAACTATACAGAGACAGAGTCTCCATTCATAAAATTATGAATGGAGACTTTTTCTCCCTGTAGTAAAATGCCGAAGGCCTATAAACCGAACGATCGGTTTATAGACTTTCGGCTTATGTAATACATGTAATCCTATGGCTATTCTATAAACCTAAAGTTCGGTTTATAGAATAGCAATAGGAATACATGTATTCTATAAGCCAACAGCCTATAAACCGAACGTTCGGTTTATAGGCTGTGGGCATTTTACTACACGGAGACAAAGTCTCCATTCATAATTTTATGAATGGAGACTCTGTCTCCGTATAGTTAAATGCCCACAGCCTATAAACCGAACGTTCGGTTTATAGGCTGTGGGCATTTAACTATACTGAGACAAAGTCTCCATTCATAATTTTATGAATGGAGACTCTGTCTCCGTATAGTTAAATGCTATTGTATTCTATAAACCGACTCTATTTCGGCTTATAGAATGCAATAGTACTACGAATGGACGAATGAACGAATGATTTTCCTTTATTAACCATTCGTTCATTCGGCTTTAGTTAGCTTAGCATTTTCGTTCTTCGTTTTTCGGGCGAATGGACGAAAATGCAATTTTCGGACGAAAATGCATTAGTCCGAAAACGAATGCACATGTCTAGTATATATTCACATGTAAATTGCTTTTTTAATAAAAAATTATGATATAAAAAAAATCTTGTTTTTATTTCCTTTTATGTGACAATGCTGCCTCTCTCTTTCCCTTGCCCCCAGATTTGTCGCTCTCCCCCCCTTATTGTTGTCTCTCTCTCACCCTCCCTTTGGCTCCCCCCTCGCTCCCCTTGTGTCTGTCTCTTCCCCCCTTCCCTCCCCTTGTTTCTCTCTGCCCCCCCCCCTGTTATTCTGTCCCCCCCTCACCTGTTTCTTGCTCCCTGGTGGCTAGTGGGGGCAGCCCATGCGGGGATGTATGCACTATACATAATAGACGGAGGTGTCGGGCAGCATGGAGGATGTCTGCACGTATCGTGCAGACATCCCCCAGCTGCCCGATTCTCCCTGGTGGCTAGCGAGGCAGCGGAGGATGTCTGCGCGATGAGCGAGACCTCTCCTGCTGCCGCCCGGCATGACCGCCGGGACTTCTATGATGAAGCTGGGTACTTCCGGCTTCCTCATAAAAGTCCTGGCTGTCGTTCCGGGCGGCAGCAGGGGAGGTCTTGCTCATCGCGCAGACATCCTCCGCTGCCTCGCTAGCCACCAGGGAGAATCCGTTGTTATGTTCTTAAGGTGGTAAGTAACACGGGGCGTCGGGACATAAGGGGGCAAGCATCCTGGTGAGGGCTGCCTCATCTTGATGGGATTTGTGATCCTCACAAATCCCATCAAGATGAGGCAGCCCTCACCAGGATGCTTGCCCCTTATGTCCCGACGCCCCATGTTACTTACCACCTTAAGAACACAACAACGGACGCGCGCATTCCCAAACGGCTGGATAGGCGTGCGCATGCGCTGTGTATCACTGTGGTCGAAGATCTGGTAAGAAGGGGTGTGCGGGGGGTGTGAGGGGGGCGGGAGGTGGGTTGCGCAGCTGGCGCATGCGAGCTGAACGTTCGGTTTATAGGCTGTCGGTATTTTACTACACGGAGACAGAGTCTCCATTCATAAAATTATGAATGGAGACTTTGTCTCCGTGTAGTAAAATGCCCACAGCCTATAAACCGAACGTTCGGTTTATAGGCTGTCGGCATTTTACTACACGGAGACAAAGTCTCCATTCATAATTTTATGAATGGAGACTCTGTCTCTTATTAGTTAAATGCCGACAGCCTATAAACCGAACGACTTTCGGTTTATAGACTTTCGGCTTATGTAATGCATGTAAACCTATGGCTATTCTATAAACCGAAAGTCGTTCGGTTTATAGAATAGCAATAGGATTACATGTATTCCATAAGAAGAAAGTCTATAAACCGAAAGTCGTTCGGTTTATAGACTTTCGGCTTATAGAATACAAGTAATACTATTGCCTTTCTATGAACCGAACGAGAGCCCCATTCATAAGAATTTCTTATGAATGGGGCTCTCATTCGGTTTATAGAAAGCCAATAGTATTACATTGTATTCTATAAAACGAACGAATAAAACAAAACGAAACGAAAATAATGAACGAATTTCGTCTGAAACGAATGCACTAATGAACGAAATTCGTTTTAGACGAAATAACTAACATTTTCGTCCAAATGGGCGAAAACGAAATGAAAATTTTAGTTTTGCACATGTCTAGTTGATAATACTCGCACAGTTGATCATGGGCACATTTTTCCAGGATTTTAGAAAGTATGGGTAGCAGTGAAATAGGCCTGTAGTTTGACACTAAGTTTACATCACCATTTTTGTGTGTGGGGATAACTCTGGATTTTTTCCAGGCTTTGGGGACATAACTGGAGGACAGGGACGCATTGATTAAGCAGGCAATGGGTCGCGCAGTAACAGGCGCACTCAGCCTCAGTAGCATTGATGGAAGTAGGTCTGGCCCACACTGTAATTTCATTTTTTGATTGAGGAGATGCGCTGCTATTTCACTCTCTGATGTATAGCAAATTCAAATTCAGCAATGTGTTTGGCCAGGGGTGATATCGGTGGTGACTCGTCTGCCATAGAAAAAGTGCCATGATCTTCATTGTGGTGATTTGCTATAAGAGCTGTGGCACATCCTACAAAGTAGTTATTGAATTCTTTTGCTATTGCCATTGGAGATTTTAGAACTTCATTATGTGTTTTAATTGTGGTAGGTTCCGAGCGGCACCGAGGGTCATACATGTTTTTTATGATGTTCCAAAATTTGGTCGGATTGGCTAGATTTTTATTCAGCAGTTCAGAAAAATAAGTTGCCTTGACAATTTTGGTTTGAGTATTGCATCTATTGCGGACGTGCCGATAAGCGTTGTGATCTTGGTCAGAGCCAGTTTGCTTACATTTTGACCATAAAGCATCCCTGAAATGGAATAAGTCCAGGAGGTCAGCTGAGACCCAGGAAAGATGGGCACCCCTTACTCTCACTCTACGCAGCGGGGCATGTTTATCACAGACCTGCATGAAAATATTCAATTGCAGAGTCCAGATCGGGTATCAAGCTTAGCCTGCTCCACAGACCGTTGCTCAAGTCACTGAGTAAAGACTGGAGATTAAACTTCTTAAAACATCTTGCAACAATTACTCTAGGGGTCCATTTGATGGGTCTTATTTTCCGTACACAATACACTAACCAATGATCACTGAACACATTGGGTAAAATGCCAGACTGATGGATTCTTTGGGGACAAGATGAAAGGATCCAATCCAGCAGTGTATGGTTAGAGCTGTTGGGATTCATCCGAGTAGGAGAAGAAATAAGCTGTGTTACGTTCATGGATTTGAACAGTGAGCATGTTTTAACATTTTTGTGGTCTCACCAGTCTACACTGAAATCTCCAAGAACGAGCAGCTCACTTTTCTTATTTTGGGCACTAATATCACCCAGTAGTTTCTTGATGTCAGAAAGAGACTGAGCAGGAGAATTTGGTGGGCGATAGATCCCTACAAGTACTAATGGTTTTGAGAATGGGTGTAATATTCTTCCGGCTATAACTTCAAAAGTAGAGGGGGTACTTGATAAAGAAAGGTCTATGAAATTTAGTGTCTCATGTATGTATAGAACAATACCTCCTCCTCTCTTATTTCTGTCTTTTCTGGAGCAGATATAACCATGTATTTGTATTGCAGAGTCTGGGGTTCTAGGGCTTAACCAGGATTCAGTGATGACAAGAGTTTTAGGTTTGTACTCCTGACACCTTGCTCAATTTTGGGTAGAAGGCTGCGTATATTGCAATGGACACAGGAGAGGCCCTTATTGAAAGAGAAGTTGACATTTGTAGTAGGACAGGGGCCAGGGTTGGTTTGAAAGTCATTTGCCAGGGCAAGAAGAAGAATGAACACAAATTTGCGGAGCTGCTTCCCTTGAGCTTTCACTGACAACCTATGTTGGATAGATGGAGAGGGTGGAGTGTTTTTAATACTCATTATCACTACATTATTTTGCAAGGCAGGAGTTTGTGTATTGGGATGGGTGGGAAAATGGCTTAGTAATGCCAGGCATAAAGAAAACATAATAATACATTCAGGGCCGGCCTTAAGTGTTCCGGCACCCTGTGCGGGCTTCCCCCATGGCGCCCCCCCCCCGTCTTTCACCCCCCTATGTATGTGTCCCTTTCCTCTTCCTTACCATGTCTGTCTCTCCCCCCTCCACCTGTTCTGTCTCTCTCCCACCTCCTGTCTTTCTCTCTTCCCCCTCGCTTGTTCTGTTTCTCTATCCCCCCTCCACCTGTTCTGTCTCTCTCCCCCTCCCCCTGTTCTGTCTCTCTCCCCCCTCCCCCTGTTCTGTCTCTCTCTCCCCCCTCCCCCTGTTCTGTCTCTCTCTCCCCCTGTTCTGCCTCTAACCCCCTGTTCTGTCCTTCTCTCACCCCCTGTTCTGCCTCTCTCTCCCCCCTCCCCCTGTTCTGCCTCTCACCCCCCTGTTCTGTCCTTCTCTCAGCCCCTGTTCTGTCTCTCCCCCCTTCCCCCTGTTCTGTCTCTCTCTCTCTCTCTCCCCTCCCCCTGTTCTGTCTCTCTCTCTCCCCTCCCCCTGTTCTGTCTCTCTCCCCCCCCCTCCCCCTGTTCTGTCTCTCTCCCCCCTCCCCCTGTTCTGTCTCTCTCTCCCCCCTCCCCCTGTTCTGTCTCTCTCTCCCCCTGTTCTGCCTCTCACCCCCTGTTCTGTCCTTCTCTCACCCCGTTATGCCTCTCTCTCCCCCCTCCCCATTTTGCCTCTCACCCCCTGTTCTGTCCTTCTCTCACCCCCTGTTCTGCCTCTCTCTCCCCCTTAGCCCTGTTTTGTCTCTCTCTCTCTCTCCCCTCCCCCTGTTCTGTCTCTCTCTCCCCTCCCCCTGTTCTGTCTCTCTCTCCCCCCTCCCCCTGTTCTGTCTCTCTCTCCCCCTGTTCTGCCTCTCACCCCCTGTTCTGTCCTTCTCTCACCCCCTGTTCTGCCTCTCTCTCCCCCCTCCCCCTGTTCTGCCTCTCACCCCCTGTTCTGTCCTTCTCCCCGATCCCCTGTTCTGCGTCTCTCTCCCCCCTCCCCCTGTTCTGCCTCTCACCCCCTGTTCTGTCCTTCTCTCAGCCCCTGTTCTGCCTCTCACCCCTCAGTGGTGTAGCTCCGCCCCCACCCTGTGAAGCAGAGCAGCGTCTGCTTCACAGGTAGCCACGGACAGCAATAGAAAGTGCTTCTCGGCTCCCCATGCCTGCATTAAGCATGGGGAGCCGAGCAGCACCTTCTATTGCTGTCTGTGGCTCCCTGTGAAGCAGACGCTGCTCTGCTTCACAGGGTGGGGGGCGGAGCTACACCACTGAGCCGGTTAGCTCCGCCCCCTCCCCGGACACAGCACAGCATGCCGAGGGCTGGTGAGGGGGGATCTTTTGATCTCCCCCATCCAGTGCCTCTACCGGCTTTTTTTTATCTTTCTTTTCAACGGCCGGGCAGGCGCCCCCTGGAGTGTTGCGCCCTGTGCGATCGCACAGGTCGCAGACCCCTAAGGCCGGCCCTGAATACATTTTGTTTGGCTGTTCATACTGTCAGTAAGGCAGGTTAGACAAGAGAAAAAGCATAGATTGGAAGGTTAAACTAGTAAAATTTAAAGCTGCAGTTGAGTTTATTTTATGTGTAACATGTTTGAATTGTAACATTTGAGAGTTGATTGTTTGATTTGGCCCTACCAGACTATATTAATGATGCATATACAGTATATCTTATCTTTGTATTATTATATGTGCCTTGTAACCTGTGTGGATAGCAGCGCTATCCCTTAGCGGTAATTTTTCTCCATGTAATCCATAAAATGGATTTTTACAATCTGTCTATAAAAAGGAATATGTGCCAAAATTGTGTTTATAAATCTTGTCATTTTACTGGAAATCACACAAAGATGATGTGTGTAATGGGCGTGGGCGCTGCACAATCATGGCCTACATTAGGACAACATACACAGCATTTGTGACATCATCATGATGTCAGCGCTGACAGGTGTTATATTCCAGCCAGTGTGATAAGCAGCTCAGTTTTGAGCGAAAAAGCAAAGTGATAAGATGCATCTCTCCATGTGCGACATGTGTCTGTTATTGCTCTTTGCGGTACTTGGAATTACCAGATTACTTTTATCTCGAAGATCTTTGAAAAAGTGCGCCAAAAAAAACCTGGCAGAAATCTCCTCCCTGGAGAAAATTCTATCCAGAAAAGAAATGTAATTTAGAAAAATGGAAAAAGATCGCAAAGAGATGGAGGGCTGTACTGAGAGAACCACTGAGATAGCTCTCAAGTATATTAAAAAAAATCCAGTCTTCAGAGGAAACTTAGCGACAGGAGCAGGGAGGTGTTATATGAAAGAGCTTCCAAGACGTTCCTGGAGGAAAAGCTGGCTTGTGCAAAGAAGGCATTGGAAAGGGATAAAGAGATTAATAACCTAAAAGCCAGACTCCTGCAGGTGGAGGAAAATCTTGAGAGGATGAAGCATAGTCTATTGAGTTGACATCCACAACACAGACCACCAAGACCACCGTTATTACAAGAAACAGGAGATATTGGCTCAACCTTTCTCAATAAAGATGGTCTTTATTTCAAACCAACCAGGGAGCAGTGCTGCCTTTTCATTGCAGTATTTGGTCTTATGTCCTGTGTTATTAAGGACTTGTCTAATATACTTTCCTGCCCAGATTTGTTAATTACCAATATTTAGGTGTTTTTTTTTTTTTTGGAGAAATGTGGTATTTTTCTGAACATTGTATTCATATTGATGAATTTAGTTTTAAAACATTTTATTTCTGATTTCATACTATAATACTATATCATATTACCTTCTTCTAATATTACAAGCGCAGTCATAACTTTATATTAGAATTATAGAGTCAAATAAAAAGGACGACATTACTTGCATAAGAGATTTAAATATACATCATAATAAATTAAAGTTTCCAAATGTCGGAGAGGTCTAATTTACTAATTGTGATGGAGAGCACAATAAATGGCACAATATTACTGGCCTCTGACTGGCACAACATTTCTGGGCTCTGACTGGCACAATATTACTTGTATCTGACTGGCACAATATTCCTGGTATCTAACTGGCACAATATTCCTGGTATCTGACTGGCACAATATTACTGGGCTCTGACTGGCACAATATTCCTGGTCTCTGACTGGCACAATATTACTGGGCTCTGACTGGCACAATATTGCTGGGCTCTGGCTGGCACAATATTACTGGGCTCTGACTAGCACAATATTACTGTGCTTTGACTGGCAGAATATTACTGGTATCTGACTAGCACAATATTTCTGGGCTCTGAATGTCACAATATTACTTGTATCTGACTGGCACAATATTCCTGGTATCTGACTAGCACAATATTACTGGGCTCTGACAGGCACAATATTACTGGGCTCTGACTAGCACAATATTACTGGGCTCTGACTGGCTCAATATTAGTGGGCTCTGAGTGGCACAATATTACTGGTATCTGACTGGCACAATAATATTGGGCTCTGACTAGCACAATATTACTGGGCTTTGACTGGCTCAATATTAATGGGCTCTGAATGGCACAATATTACTGGTATCTGACTGGCACAATAATACTGGGCTCTGACTGGCACAATATTACTGGGCTCTGACTGGCACAATATTACTGTGCTCTGACTGGCACACTATTACTGGGCTCTGACTGGCACACTATTACTGGGCTCTGACTGGCACAATATTCCTGGTATCTGACTGGCACAATATTACTGGGCTCTGACTGGCACAATATTACAGGCATCTGACTGGCACAATATTCCTGGGCTCTGAATGGCACAATATTACTGGGCTCTGACTGGCACAATATTCCTGGGCTCTGAGTGGCACAATATTATTGGGCTCTGACTGGCACAATATTACTGGGCTCTGAATGGCACAATATTCCTGGTATCTGACTGGCACAATATTACTGGGGTCTGACTGGCACAATATTACAGGCATCTGACTGGCACAATATTCCTGTGCTCTGACTTGCACAATGTTCCTGGGCTCTGACTGGCACAATATTCCTGGGCTCTGAATGGCACAATATTACTGGTATCTGACTGGCACAATATTACTGGGCTCTGAATGTCACAATATTACTTGTATCTGTCTTGCACAATATTCCTGGTATCTGACTAGCACAATATTACTGGGCTCTGACTGGCACAATATTTATGGGCTCTGACTGGCACAATATTACTGGGCTATGACTGGCACAATATTACTGGGCTCAATATTACTTATATTACTTGGCACAATATTACTGGGCTCTGACTGGCACAATATTTCTGGGCTCTTACTGGCACAATATTACTTGTATCTGACTGGCACAATATTCCTGGTATCTGACTAGCACAATATTCCTGGTATCTGACAGGCACAATATTACTTGTATCTGACTGGCACAATATTTCTGGTATCTTACTAGCACAATATTACTGGGCTCTGACAGGCACAATATTACTGGGCTCTGACTAGCACAATATTACTGAGCTCTGACTGGCTCAATATTACTGGGCTCTGACTCTCACAATATTACTGGTATCTGACTGGCACAATAATACTGGGCTCTGACTGTCACAATATTACTTGTATCTGACTGGCACGATATTACTGGGCTCTGACTGGCACAACATTCCTGGGCTCTGAATGGGCTATTACTGGGCTCTGAATGGCACAATATTACTTGTATCTGACTGGCACAATATTACTGGGCTCTGACAGGCACAATATTACTGGGCTCTGACTAGCACAATATTACTGGGCTCTGACTGGCACAATATTACTGGGCTCTGAGTGGCACAATATTACTGGTATCTGACTGGCACAATAATACTGGGCTCTGACTGGCACAATATTACTGGGCTCTGACTGGCACAATATTACTCTGCTCTGACTGGCACACTATTACTGGGCTCTGACTGGCACAATATTCCTTGTATCTGACTGGCACAATATTACTGGTCTCTGACTGGCACAATATTACAGGCATCTGACTGGCACAATATTCCTGGGCTCTGACTGGCACAATATTCCTGGGCTCTGACTTTCACAATATTACTGGGCTCTGACTGGCACAATATTCCTGGGCTCTGAATGGCACAATATTACTGGGCTCTGAATGGCACAATATTCCTGGTATCTGACTGGCACAATATTACTGGCATCTGACTGGCACAATATTCCTGGGCTCTGACTGGCACAATATTACTGGGCTCAATATTACTTATATTACTTGGCACAATATTACTGGGCTCTGACTGGCACAATATTCCTGGGCTCTGACTGGCACAATATTACTGGGCTCAATATTACTTATATTACTTGGCACAATATTACTGGGCTCTGACTGGCACAATATTTCTGGGCTCTGACTGGCACAATATTACTTGTATCTGACTGGCACAATATTCCTGGTATCTGACTAGCACAATATTCCTGGTATCTGACTGGCACAATATTACTTGTATCTGACTGGCACAATATTTCTGGTATCTGACTAGCACAATATTACTGGGCTCTGAATGTCACAATATTACTTGTATCTGACTGGCACAATATTCCTGGTATCTGACTAGCACAATATTACTGGGCTCTGACAGGCACAATATTATTGGTATCTGACTGGCACAATATTAATGGGCTCTGAATGTCACAATATTACTTGTATCTGTCTTGCACAATATTCCTGGTATCTGACTAGCACAATATTACTGGGCTCTGACTGGCACAATATTTATGGGCTCTGACTGGCACAATATTACTGGGCTCAATATTACTTATATTACTTGGCACAATATTACTGGGCTCTGACTGGCACAATATTTCTGGGCTCTGACTGGCACAATATTTCTGGGCTCTGACTGGCACAATATTACTTGTATCTGACTGGCACAATATTCCTGGGATCTGACTAGCACAATATTCCTGGTATCTGACTGGCACAATATTACTTGTATCTGACTGGCACAATATTTCTGGTATCTGACTAGCACAATATTACTGGGCTCTGACAGGCACAATATTACTGGGCTCTGACTAGCACAATATTACTGGGCTCTGACTAGCACAATATTACTGGGCTCTGACTGGCTCAATATTACTCGGCTCTGAGTGGCACAATATTACTGGTATCTGACTGGCACAATAATACTGGGCTCTGACTGGCACAATATTACTGGGCTCTGACTGGCACACTATTACTCTGCTCTGACTGGCACACTATTACTGGGCTCTGACTGGCACAATATTCCTTGTATCTGACTGGCACAATATTACTGGGCTCTGACTGGCACAATATTACAGGCATCTAACTGGCACAATATTACAGGCATCTGACTGGCACAATATTCCTGGACTCTGACTGACACAATATTCCTGGGCTCTGACTGGCACAATATTCCTGGGCTCTGAATGGCACAATATTACTGGGCTCTGAATGGCACAATATTCCTGGTATCTGACTGGCACAATATTACTGGCATCTGACTGGCACAATATTCCTGGGCTCTGACTGGCACAATATTACTGGGCTCAATATTACTTATATTACTTGGAACAATATTACTGGGCTCTGACTGGCACAATATTACTTGTATCTGACTGGCACAATATTACTGGGCTCTGACTGGCACAATATTCCTGGGCTCTGAATGGCACAATATTACTGGGCTCTGAATGGCACAATATTCCTGGCATTTGACTGGCACAATATTCCTGGTTTCTGACTGGCACAATATTACTGGCATCTGACTGGTACAATATTCCTGGGCTCTGACTGGCACAATATTACTGGGCTCAATATTACTTATATTACTTGGCACAATATTACTGGGCTTTGACTGGCACAATATTACTGGGCTTTGACTGGCACAATATTACTTGTATCTGACTGGCACAATATTCCTGGTATCTGACTGGCACAATATTCCTTGTATCTGACTGGCACAATATTACTGGGCTCTGACTGGCACAATATTAAAGGCATCTGACTGGCACAATATTCCTGGGCTCTGACAGGCACAATATTACTGGTATCTGACTGGCACAATATTACTGGGCTCTGAATGTCACAATATTACTTGTATCTGTCTTGCACAATATTCCTGGTATCTGACTAGCACAATATTACTGGGCTCTGACTGGCACAATATTACTGGGCTCAATATTACCTATATTACTTGGCACAATATTACTGGGCTCTGACTGGCACAATATTTCTGGGCTCTGACTGGCACAATATTACTAGTATCTGACTGGCACAATATTCCTGGTATCTGACTGGCACAATATTACTTGTATCTGACTGGCACAATATTTCTGGTATCTGACTAGCACAATATTACTGGGCTCTGAATTTCACAATATTACTTGTATTTGACTGGCACAATATTCCTGGTATCTGACTAGCACAATATTACTGTGCTCTGACAGGCACAATATTACTGGGCTCTGACTGGCTCAATATTACTCGGCTCTGAGTGGCACAATATTACTGGTATCTGACTGGCACAATAATACTGGGCTCTGACTGGCACAATATTACTGGGCTCTGACTGGCACAATATTACTCTGCTCTGACTGGCACACTATTACTGGGCTCTGACTGGCACAATATTCATTGTATCTGACTGGCACAATATTACTGGGCTCTGACTGGCACAATATTACAGGCATCTGACTGGCACAATATTCCTGGACTCTGACTGGCACAATATTCCTGGGCTCTGACTGGCACAATATTACTGGGCTCTGACTGGCACAATATTCCTGGGCTCTGAATGGCACAATATTACTGGGCTCTGAATAGCACAATATTCCTGGTATCTGACTGGCACAATATTACTGGCATCTGACTGGCACAATATTCCTGGGCTCTGACTGGCACAATATTACTGGGCTCAATATTACTTATATTACTTGGCACAATATTACTGGGCTCTGACTGGCACAATATTTCTGGGCTCTGACTGGCACAATATTACTTATATCAGACTGGCACAATATTACTGGGCTCTGACTGGCACAATATTCCTGGGCTCTGAATGGCACAATATTACTGGGCTCTGAATGGCACAATATTCCTGGCATTTGACTGTCACAATATTCCTGGTATCTGACTGGCACAATATTACTGGCATCTGACTGGCACAATATTCCTGGGCTCTGACTGGCACAATATTACTGGGCTATTACTTATATTACTTGGAAAAATATTACTGGGCTTTGACTGGCACAATATTTCTGGGCTCTGACTGGCACAATATTACTTGTATCTGACTGGCACAATATTCCTGGTATCTGACTGGCACAATATTCCTTGTATCTGACTGGCACAATATTACTGGGCTCTGACTGGCACAATATTACAGGCATCTGACTGGCACAATATTCCTGGGCTCTGACTGGCACAATATTCCTGGGCTCTGACTGGCACAATATTACTGGGCTCTGACTGGCACAATATTCCTGGGCTCTGAATGGCACAATTTTACTGGGCTCTGAATGGCACAATATTCCTGGTATCTGACTGGCACAATATTACTGGCATCTGACTGGCACAATATTCCTGGGCTCTGACTGGCACAATATTACTGGGCTCAATATTACTTATATTACTTGGCGCAATATTACTGGGCTCTGACTGGCACAATATTTCTGGGCTCTGACTGGCAAAATATTACTTGTATCTGACTGGCACAATATTACTGGGCTCTGACTGGCACAATATTCCTGGGCTCTGAATGGCACAATATTACTGGGCTCTGAATGTCACAATATTCCTGGCATTTGACTGGCACAATATTCCTGGTATCTGACTGGCACAATATTACTGGCATCTGACTGGCACAATATTCCTGGGCTCTGACTGGCACAATATTACTGGGCTCAATATTACTTATATTACTTGGCACAATATTACTGGGCTTTGACTGGCACAATATTTCTGGGCTCTGACTGGCACAATATTACTTGTATCTGACTGGCACAATATTCCTGGTATCTGACTAGCACAATATTCCTGGTATCTGACTGGCACAATATTACTTGTATCTGACTGGCACAATATTTCTGGTATCTGACTAGCACAATATTACTGGGCTCTGAATTTCACAATATTACTTGTATTTGACTGGCACAATATTCCTGGTATCTGACTAGCACAATATTACTGTGCTCTGACAGGCACAATATTACTGGGCTCTGACTGGCTCAATATTACTCGGCTCTGAGTGGCACAATATTACTGGTATCTGACTGGCACAATAATACTGGGCTCTGACTGGCACAATATTACTGGGCTCTGACTGGCACAATATTACTCTGCTCTGACTGGCACACTATTACTGGGCTCTGACTGGCACAATATTCATTGTATCTGACTGGCACAATATTACTGGGCTCTGACTGGCACAATATTACAGGCATCTGACTGGCACAATATTCCTGGACTCTGACTGGCACAATATTCCTGGGCTCTGACTGGCACAATATTACTGGGCTCTGACTGGCACAATATTCCTGGGCTCTGAATGGCACAATATTACTGGGCTCTGAATAGCACAATATTCCTGGTATCTGACTGGCACAATATTACTGGCATCTGACTGGCACAATATTCCTGGGCTCTGACTGGCACAATATTACTGGGCTCAATATTACTTATATTACTTGGCACAATATTACTGGGCTCTGACTGGCACAATATTTCTGGGTTCTGACTGGCACAATATTACTTATATCTGACTGGCACAATATTACTGGGCTCTGACTGGCACAATATTCCTGGGCTCTGAATGGCACAATATTACTGGGCTCTGAATGGCACAATATTCCTGGCATTTGACTGTCACAATATTCCTGGTATCTGACTGGCACAATATTACTGGCATCTGACTGGCACAATATTCCTGGGCTCTGACTGGCACAATATTACTGGGCTATTACTTATATTACTTGGAAAAATATTACTGGGCTTTGACTGGCACAATATTTCTGGGCTCTGACTGGCACAATATTACTTGTATCTGACTGGCACAATATTCCTGGTATCTGACTGGCACAATATTCCTTGTATCTGACTGGCACAATATTACTGGGCTCTGACTGGCACAATATTACAGGCATCTGACTGGCACAATATTCCTGGGCTCTGACTGGCACAATATTCCTGGGCTCTGACTGGCACAATATTACTGGGCTCTGACTGGCACAATATTCCTGGGCTCTGAATGGCACAATTTTACTGGGCTCTGAATGGCACAATATTCCTGGTATCTGACTGGCACAATATTACTGGCATCTGACTGGCACAATATTCCTGGGCTCTGACTGGCACAATATTACTGGGCTCAATATTACTTATATTACTTGGCGCAATATTACTGGGCTCTGACTGGCACAATATTTCTGGGCTCTGACTGGCAAAATATTACTTGTATCTGACTGGCACAATATTACTGGGCTCTGACTGGCACAATATTCCTGGGCTCTGAATGGCACAATATTACTGGGCTCTGAATGTCACAATATTCCTGGCATTTGACTGGCACAATATTCCTGGTATCTGACTGGCACAATATTACTGGCATCTGACTGGCACAATATTCCTGGGCTCTGACTGGCACAATATTACTGGGCTCAATATTACTTATATTACTTGGCACAATATTACTGGGCTTTGACTGGCACAATATTTCTGGGCTCTGACTGGCACAATATTACTTGTATCTGACTGGCACAATATTCCTGGTATCTGACTAGCACAATATTCCTGGTATCTGACTGGCACAATATTACTTGTATCTGACTGGCACAATATTCCTGGTATCTGACTAGCACAATATTACTGGGCTCTGAATGTCACAATATTACTTGTATCTGACTGGCACAATATTACTGGGCTCTGACAGGCACAACATTACTGGGCTCTGACTAGCACAATATTACTGGGCTCTGACTGGCACAATATTACTCTGCTCTGACTGGCACACTATTACTGGGCTCTGACTGGCACAATATTCCTCTTATCTGACTGGCACAATATTACTGGTCTCTGACTGGCACAATATTACAGGCATCTGACTGGCACAATATTCCTGGGCTCTGACTGGCACAATATTACTGGGCTCTGACTGGCACAATATTCCTGTGCTCTGAATGGCACAATATTCCTGGGCTCTGAATGGCACAATATTCCTGGTATCTGACTGGCACAATATTACTGGCATCTGACTGGCACAATATTCCTGGGCTCTGACTGGCACAATATTGCTGGGCTCAATATTACTTATATTACTTGGCACAATATTACTGGGCTCTGACTGGCACAATATTTCTGGGCTCTGACTGGCACAATATTACTTGTATCTGACTGGCACAATATTACTGGGCTCTGACTGGCACAATATTCCTGGGCTCTGAACAGCACAATATTACTGGGCTCTGAATGGCACAATATTCCTGGCATTTGACTGGCACAATATTCCTGGTATCTGACTGGCATAATATTACTGGCATCTGACTGGCACAATATTTCTGGGCTCTGACAGGCACAATATTACTCTGCTCTGACTGGCACACTATTACTGGGCTCTGACTGGCACAATATTCCTTGTATCAGACTGGCACAATATTACTGGGCTCTGACTGGCACAATATTACAGGCATCTGACTGGCACAATATTCCTGGGCTCTGACTGGCACAATATTCCTGGGCTCTGACTGGCACAATATTCCTGTGCTCTGAATGGCCCAATATTACTGGGCTCTGAATGGCACATTATTCCTGGTATCTGACTGGCACAATATTACTGGCATCTGACTGGCACAATATTTCTGGGCTCTGACTGGCACAATATTGCTGGGCTCAATATTACTTATATTACTTGGCACAATATTACTGGGCTCTGACTGGCACAATATTTCTGGGCTCTGACTGGCACAATATTACTTGTATCTGACTGGCACAATATTACTGGGCTCTGACTGGCACAATATTCCTGGGCTCTGAACAGCACAATATTACTGGGCTCTGAATGGCACAATATTCATGGCATTTGACTGGCACAATATTCCTGGTATCTGACTGGCATAATATTACTGGCATCTGACTGGCACAATATTTCTGGGCTCTGACAGGCACAATATTACTCTGCTCTGACTGGCACACTATTACTGGGCTCTGACTGGCACAATATTCCTTTTATCTGACTGGCACAATATTACTGGGCTCTGACTGGCACAATATTACAGGCATCTGACTGGCACAATATTCCTGGGCTCTGACTGGCACAATATTCCTGGGCTCTGACTCTCACAATATTACTGGGCTCTGACTGGCACAATATTCCTGGGCTCTGAATGGCACAATATTACTGGGCTCTGAATGGCACAATATTCCTGGTATCTGACTGGCACAATATTACTGGCATCTGACTGGCACAATATTTCTGGGCTCTGACTGGCACAATATTACTCTGCTCTGACTGGCACACTATTACTGGGCTCTGACTGGCACAATATTCCTTGTATCTGACTGGCACAATATTACTGGGCTCTGACTGGCACAATATTACAGGCATCTGACTGGCACAATATTCCTGGGCTCTGACTGGCACAATATTCCTGGGCTCTGACTCTCAATATTACTGGGCTCTGACTGGCACAATATTCCTGGGCTCTGAATGGCACAATATTACTGGGCTCTGAATGGCACAATATTCCTGGTATCTGACTGGCACAATATTACTGGCATCTGACTGGCACAATATTCCTGGGCTCTGACTGGCACAATATTACTGGGCTCAATATTACTTATATTACTTGGCACAATATTACTGGGCTCTGACTGGCACAATATTTCTGGGCTCTGACTGGCACAATATTACTTGTATCTGACTGGCACAATATTACTGGGGTACCAGGTTCGCGCCTAGTTATGCAAATCTCTTTATGGCCAAATGGGAGGACGAGTTTATTTGGGATAGTTGCACATACGGCGTGTTGTCTGTTTATCTGGCAAGGGGATACCACTACCCTTGATCCATTTCTGCTTTATCTCAATAATAACCCATACAATCTGAGATTTACTCATAATAGTTCCCCTATATCAGTGGAATTTTTGGATCTGGAGATCTATATTAAAGATGGCTCCATCCAGACCAAAACTTTTAAAAAATCCGTTGATTGCAATGGTTATATACCCTCAGATAGTTTCCACCATACTCCATGGCTAAATAATATACCTTATGGGCAATTTAGGAGAATCAAAAGAAACTGTTCTGAGGAATCAGTTTTTTCTAAACAACTAGCAGAAATGGAACAACAATTCTCAGATAAGGGGTTCAATTACTATCTACTTAAGTCTGCCCGCGACAGAGTTTGCAAACTGTCACGTCAAGATATTCTGGCTGTTCAGCATAAATCTAATGTCAATGAACAACTCAATAATAATATTCTGTTTATCACCGAATATAGTGATCAGGCTTTTGTAATCAAAAATATTATTAAGAAATATTGGAATGTCCTCAAGGGGGATCCTGTCCTTAGAGATATTATCACCCCAAGTCCAAGGGTGGTATTCTTTAGGGCACCCAATTTACAATTATTGTTAGCACCTACAGACAATTACTCGATTAAAAAACAAACGAATATGTTTAATCTCCCTCCCGGCTTTTATAAATGTGGCCGTTGTATGGGCTGCATAAACAAACCCAAGCATACCGAGACATCAGGCTACTTTTATAAATATGTCGAACGAAGATGTGTTTAACATAAAACAAGTCATAACCTGTAAGACTAAAGGAGTCATCTACTGTGTTAGATGCCCATCTTCCAAATTATATGTAGGTAGAACATCAAGAACTCTTAGCATAAGAATATCGGAACATCTAAGAAATATCAATAGAGGGCTCACAACCAATGGCCTTTCCAACCACTTTCTTACATGTCATAAAAGAGATCCGACTGGCCTATCTTTTTTGGCGATTGAACCGGTCAAAAATAATTGGAGAGGAGGCAGTTATGGTGACCAACTTGACAGATATGAGGCCAGATGGATTTATAAATTAGACACAATATATCCAAGTGGTCTTAATTTAGATTTTGAGCTGAAGGCTTTTACAAAAAATTCCTGAGAAACAAATAATTCTTGAGAAACATTTCTACATGTACAATCTTCCCTTATTTTCTTGTAAAATGTTTTCTTGTTTTCAAATTTCTTCCTTCTTTTGGATTGTCTCAGTTTTCCCTGATAAAATATTTTTTTTTATTTTTTTTTATGTAATATTATTTATATATTAATATGATTTATATTATTGATGTGTTTATAAGCATATATGTGCCAATTGGTTTATTGTGTTATTATGTATATATGTATAAAACATTTGTATAACATTTTTTTTTATATATATTATTTATGTGCAATCTACATATTAAAAATTCATCCAATTATTGCTTTTTAAACAAAATCCTCTCTTAAAATTGTCTTTTATGCTTGCATTATAATTATATACACCAAGCAAAAAGGCGTCTCTATTTATCTATAAAGCACTTTCACATAAGTCACTTTATTACTTTTCAAATTTAATAGTAATAGCACTCATAATTATATATTCTATGTGCAATTTTTATATGAACTTTTTGAATCTACTTCAAATTCTTAATTAGCCTATTAAGCTTGTTGTTAAATTATATGCACCAAGCAAATAGAACAATTACTGTTGTTGAAAAGTCACCTTATATATTTTCTTCACTAGTCACTTTATTATTCATTTATTCTAAATGCAGTTGTGTTTACAATTGTGCACTTATCATCATCTTTGCCACATTCAATGTATATTTTATTATGTATTTGCAATATGATCTTGTTACCATGTTTCAGTGAAATAATGTTAAATTGAATCGCTTTTGGATAAATTCTTAACGAGGTTTTTTTTCCAATTACAAAAATCATTGGTGACAGCTGCATGAAGTTCTATTTAAACATGCTCCTGTTGCACATCCTCATTGCTCCTGAGGAAGTGACGTTGTCGGTCACGAAACGCGTAGAGTTTTTTATTCAAAGTGTAACTACAACTCCCGACTTACTTTTTCACCTACTTCTGGATATGGAGACTATCTTGCCGGCTATACCATCATAGAGTTCTCCGTATCATGGACTGAGTCGCGTGTTTGAAGTTTGTTTCAAGATCTGATACCTTTGATCTTTGCCAGTTCTGTTTTTAAATCTTGTAAGTAGATTTTAAAGCGCAAATAAATCTATATTTTTTACAATCTACACTATTTGGTTTTATATTTCTCTTACAGATTGCAAGAAGATTTCTGTGCTTTATCGGCTTGATCATCCTGCTTTGGCTGCATTTTCATCATTTTATATTTATTTATATATATATATATATATATATATATATATATATATATATATATATATATATATTCATTTTTTTTTTTTACATATTTAATTTTTTCTAATTTTTCTATATATACTTGCTCTTTATGTGCATTTCATTTCATATATTTTATGTTTACATTTAATCCATTGCTCAACTGTATTAATTTGATATCTAAATTGGTTTCATTTACAATATTGTTTTTGCATGTGCTGAAATTTTTATCTACTATTGCTTATATTTTTTGCTATATTTTGCTTTGCTCTTTCTTTGTGTGTTAGCTTGGGAGTGTGTTTTTGTGTATACCAGGTTTATCCTAGTTGTTCACTATTTTGTTCGCTAATTAGGTATTGTGTAGTATACCTATACACACTCCTGCCCACTTAAGATCTAATTTTCACTCTCAACTTGAGCAGAATATTACTGGTATCTGACTAGCACAATATTCCTGGTATCTGACTGGCACAATATTACTTGTATCTGACTGGCACAATATTCCTGGTATCTGACTAGCACAATATTACTGGGCTCTGAATGTCACAATATTACTTGTATCTGACTGGCACAATATTACTGGGCTCTGACAGGCACAATATTACTGGGCTCTGACAGGCACAATATTACTTCGCTCTGACTAGCACAATATTACTGGGCTCTGACTGGCACAATATTACTGGGCTCTGAGTGGCACAATATTACTGGTATCTGACTGGCACAATATTACTGGTATCTGACTGGCACAATATTACTGGGCTCTGACTGGCACAATATTCCTGGTATCTGACTGGCACAATATTCCTGGTATCTGACTGGCACAATATTCCTGGTATCTGACTGGCACAATATTCCTGGGCTCTGACTGGCACAATATTCCTGGGCTCTGAATGGCACAATATTCCTGGGCTCTGAATGGCACAATATTCCTGGGCTCTGAATGACACAATATTCCTGGCATCTGACTGGCACAATATTCCTGGTAGCTGACTGGCACAATATTACTGGCATATGATTGGCACAATATTCCTGGGCTCTGAATGGCACAATATTACTGGGCTTTGAATGGCACAATATTACTGGGCTTTGAATGGCACAACAATTATGGCATCTTAATGGTACAATAATACTTGTATCTTAATGGGCAAATTGGCTGGGGCATCTTAATAGTACAATATTACTGTTATCTGAATGGCACAATAATATTGGCATTTTAATGGGAAACATGTCTGTGGCATATTTATGGCAAAATAATACTGAATATTAATGGAAAAATAATATTGGCATATTGATGGGCACATTGACTGTGGCATATTTAATGGACAAACGGTGTCATATTTTAACAGGCAAACTGTTGCATATGCAATGACAAAGTGACTGTGGCATGTTCTGTGGGGAAAATAACATGTACTATGGGGAAAAGTGACAATGTGGCTTTTTTCTGCATCAGCAGTTCAGTGGAACAAAGTGAAACTGTGGTATGTTCTGTGGGGCAAATTTACACTGTAGCATGCGAAATTGTGTGGGTTCAATATGAGTGCAAGCCATGTGCTGTTGGTGCAATATAGGTGCATGACAAGTGCTGTGGGTGCAATATAGGTGCATGACAAGTGCTGTGGCTACTCTATGGGGCTGTGTTAAGTCCTTTAAGTGCAATGTGGGTGCAGAAAAAGGGAATAAAAAGAAGAAATGCAACTCTTCAATAACATTTTTATTACATATGAAAATAGTTGAATATAATATTAAGAAGTCCATATAAGTATAAATGCAACTAGTGAGAGAGAGTGAGATGTTTATAGATATTTATAAATATATATGAACATATGTAAGTGCTCTCTAATATCTGTGTATGTTTTTGTCATTTAGGTAATGAGTAGTTGTAGTGCAGTGTTGCATAGTAAGATGGTATACATATTGCAGCCATATATACACATTTTGTATCCAAATATACAGTTTATACACTGCAGTTATACACGTAATATACACATTTTATTCAATGCAATAAAAATACTCACTGCAAGAAAAGTCCAACTGTGTGTGTGCTTATTTTTATGTTTTTTTTGTGTGTGTGTGTGGGGGGGGGGGGGGGGAGGTAACATTGCGATGGATGGAGTGATTGCATGCAGGGGAGGGGGCAGAGTCCAGGGGGCCCAAGCAAATGCTTTACCAGGGTCCAATCACTATTAAAGACGGCCCTGGGTAAATTGGGGAAACAGGATGTTTGGGTGGCTGGGCTGACAGAACATGTGTGTGGGGGAGGCTGGCAGAGCATGTATGGGGGAGGGGAAGAGCTGGGTGACAGAGAGAGCATTTTTGGGGAAGGGGGAGAGCTGGGTGACAGAATTTTTGTGCCATTATAGTGCCACTCAGAGCCCAGGAATATTATGCCAGCCAGATGCCCAGTAATATTGTGCCAGCCAGATGCCCAGTAATATTGTGCCAGTCAGATGCCCAGTAATATTGTGCCAGCCAGATGCCTGTAATATTGTGCCAGCCAGAGCCCAGTAATATAGTGCCAGCCAGATGCCCAGTAATATAGTGCCAGCCAGAGCCCAGTAATATAGTGCCAGCCAGATGCCCTGTAATATAGTGCCAGCCAGATGCCCAGTAATATTGTGCCAGCCAGAGACCAGTAATATAGTGCCAGCCAGAGCCCAGTAATATAGTGCCAGCCAGATGCCCTGTAATATAGTGCCAGCCAGATGCCCAGTAATATAGTGCCAGCCAGATGCCTGTAATATTGTGCCAGCCAGAGCCCTGCTCGTTTTAAACCACCCTCCTCCCCCCCCCTTCCCCATCACTTACCTAAAGGCTGCTCTCTGCTCCCTGATGGACGCCTCCTCCGTGCAGTCTTCCCTCTTGCACGGAGGAGGGAAACACAGTCACACCGGTTGCTGTGGTTGCCGGTTGCTGTGATTTTGTTTTCTATTTCGGCGGCCGCGTCCAAAAAGTTAAGCAGCGCGATGCGGGGGGGTGCCAGCAGCATGGGTGTCACCCCTGCTGGAGGTGTCACCCGGTGCGGTCCGCCCCCCCCGCGGGACGCCACTGCCGCCGGGGCTTCTGTGAAGAAGCCGGGTACTTCCGCTTTCGTCACAGAAGTCCCGGCGAGCGTGCCGGGTGGCAGCAGGGGAGGTCTGCGCTCATCGCGCAGACATCCTCTGCTGCCCCACTAGCCACCAGGGAGAATTGGGCAGCTGGGGGATGTCTGCACGATACGTGCAGACATCCTCCATGCTGCCCGACACCTCCGTCTATTATGACGGACAGCTGTCCGTCATAATAGACGGAGGTGTCGGGCAGCATGGAGGATGTCTGCATGGATCGTGCAGACATCCCCCAGCTGCCCCCACTAGGCACCAGGGATTATTACACAGGTGAGGGGGAGGGAGGGGGGTGGAGGGAGGGGAGGGAGGGGGGTGGAGGCCGGGAAGGGGCAACAGAGCAACAAGGGGAGGGAGGGGGCAACAGAGCAACAAGGGGAGGGACGGGGCACCAGAGCAACAAGGGGAGGGAGGGAGGGGGCACCAGAGCAACAAGGGGAGGGAGGGAGGGGGCACCAGAGCAACAAGGGGAGGGAGGGGGCACCAGAGCAACAAGGGGAGGGAGGGGGGAACCAGAGCAACAAGGGGAGTGAGGGGAAGAGAGAAACAAGGGGGGAGGGGGAGAGAGAGACAAATCTAAGGGGGGGGGGGAGAGAAAGCTGGGGACAAGGGAAAGAGGGAGGCAGCATTGGCACATAAAAGGAAATAAAAACAAGAAATGCATTTTTTGATATAATTTTTTATTAAAAAAGCAATTTACATGTGAATATATACAAGTTCAACTTTTTTCCTATAGGGTAGTCTTATATTCAGGCTTTTAGTTTTTTTCCTAAAGGAATATCCAAAATTTTGGGGGGTCGTCTTATAATCAGGGTCGTCTTATAATCGAGCAAATACGGTATTCTAGTTTAGACTAAGAATAAGAATCTTAGATAATCTCTGGAGATTAGATATTACATATTTGGGTAAATAGCTAGACTATAAGAACTTATGGTTCTTGGTAATATCTATAGGATATTCCTCTGGCTTCCTTCTGCAGAAAGGATGACAGATAAACACCAGGCTAAAACATATAGATCCCATAAATTGTGGGATTTAAGTTTAATTTACCCAAAAATATATGCTAATTACATCCTTACAAATGGAGATTATGCTAGAAACAAATTACCAAGTTTATACATTACCGGCAGAGGTTGGTTTGAAGTTGAGACTCCTTCCATTGAAAAATTGAGTGATGGGAGTTACTCCTGGGACTTAGCTCAATACTATGTGTATGGAGATGTCTATTGCATAGTGAACATGTGCTATTAAAAGCCTCATATTCCTGAGTTCTCCGCAGAAGTAGAGAGACTCAGCCTGTTTCGAAAACATTCCTATCTCTTACCCCACTCGTGGCAGCTCTCCCAAAATCAGTCCCCCTTCTTCTTTCAGGTATCTCAGTTCTCCTTCTACACCTCCAGTATCAACTTATCAACCAAACCTTATCTCAGATTCATACCCTGTTTCTGTAACTTCTAGCCAATTGAATGGATGGGTGTGTTTACTTTAAATGAGATGATGTCATGATTTATAGCTATACCTGGATTGTGAGTATAATATGAGAAAATATATATGTTGAAATTTAGAAGTATTAATACGATTTCAAATTGGAGTAAATATTCTTATCATTCCACATTAGTTAAAAACTTATAATAAAATGTATATCACACTAACAATAAAAAAAATATTCTAATTAATATTTAGGTTTAATTATACTTTACATATTTATTAGTGAAGGTGTGATATAATTATATATTTTAATGGGTGATTTGAATCAACTAGGTGTATTTATAAAAACCCTTATTAGATTCTACAAATCTAAATCCAAATAATCTCAGTGTGTCTGTGTCTGTCAGTTTCTGCCAGTTTGGGTGGGCTAAAAAGTTGAAGAGAAGCCCCCCTTCACCTCTTGTATGTATAAAGACACAGCTGTGTCTTAGAGTCATAAACCTTCCACTAACAATGGCCACCCTGTTCCGGTGATACTATGAATTTATCAGTAAAATATTTGGTTTCAGATAACAGAGTTAGGGAAAGAGTTTCTTTTATCCTCAGGGAAACAGAATAAGATTTAAACACCCAGAAGGATGTCCAAAAACTGACACAAAATGGAGGCTTCTGGCATCCATCTTGTTCTGCTTTATTCATATGTACTAGTCTCGAGATTATTGTTCAATACCTCTGACAGGTGCATAAAGCCCCTCTCAGTCACCACAAATACAGGGGATGGGACACTTCATCAGCCGCTTCACCGCCGTCACTTCACCACACGACAGCTCGTCGCAGGAGATTTCATCGCTAAAGGTAAGTTTTCATGTGTTAGAGTTGGAAAAAAAAAAAGAGTTTTAGAATTAGAATTTTAGTATTGGGGTTAAGGGTGGTTAGAATTAGAGTTTAGGGGGTTAGAATTAGTTTTTAGGGTTCGGGGTTAATTTTAGTATTAGGGTTTAGGGGGTTAATTTTAGTATTAGGGTTCCGTGGGTTAGTATTAGTGTTTAGGGGGTTAGTATTAGGGTTCGGGTGTTAATTTAGTATTAGGGTTTAGGGGGTTGGTATTAGGGTTCGGAGGTTAGTATTAGGGTTTAGGGGGTTAGTATTAGGGTTCGGGGGTTAGTATTAGGGTTCGGGGGTTCATTTTAGTATTAGGGTTAATTTTAGTATTGGGTTTTGGGGTTAATTTTAGTATTGGGGTTTGGGGGGGCACTTTAGGGAGGGAATCATTTATTGGTGGGGGGTATTTTGTTTTTACTTGTACATTTGTAAGAGCTGACAGTTCAGTGCTGAACTGTCAGCACTTACATAGCCGCGTCCGGGATGAAACGGCTGCGTTATTCTTCATTGCTGACAGTTCAGCGTTCTTACTGCCGCGCTGAACTGTCAGCGATTAAGCCGTGGCGATGAAGTGTCCTAGACCCCAAATACAGGCTGATATGCCAACCTCACCAAAAATAAATCAATTTTCTCCCCTCAGCAGCACTGACCCCTTCCACTTCCACCAAACATACAGGATGACCACCAGACAGTGGATCCTTCAGCTGACTGCCTGGCAGCCTCCAGGCTGAAGAGGATCCAACTTCCACCTTCTTTACAGTGAGGTAAGGGAAGTGATATGGCTACAGACTGTTGTGGACTATATTTGCCATGATGCTCAGCCTTTCCTAAGCTAACTGAGCACGGTAAACGCAAACAACAACAGTTGCAGTGATAGAGCTGACCTTTGGCTCTTTTTGGAATACAATTCCCATGATGCTTAGTCAATTATAAGGTTTGCTGAGCATTATATGATCTGTATTCTCCAAGAGCTGTAATACTACAAGTCAGTCAGAGACAATTAGCATTCCACATAATGTAGAATACAGTTTCTATCATACTCAGCTAAACATTAAGACATTAAACAAAGTTAGCAAAGAAGATGAAAAAATGGCTGTAAGAATAATAACTCATTTTTCCTGGGTCCAGAAGCATCCCTATGACCCGTTTTGTCTCCAAGAGTTGATCTACCTTTAAAATTATAATCTCTAGAGTACCTAAAAGGGCTTCATGATCTCTCTCTATTTGTATCCTTTTTATCTTGGTCAAATTTTTGATTTTTGAAACTCATTATTATCAAGCGCTTACATCTTTAGCTGTATCCATTTTTTTATATGCAAATTATTTTACATCCATAAGTCCCGCCAACTGCTCCTCTATATCTTTGGTTTCTATCTTCAGTTCAGAGAGGGAACTTTGATGTATTTAATTAAAAATTTTATTAACCATATGGAGCAATAGTCAAGAAACATTCCATTCTGTCATAAAACACTGCTCTCTGTATAACATGTCGGAAAATGAAGGAGAGGCTGCTAAAATTAAAAGAGGAAGGTAGGGAGAGTGTACTTACAAAGAAGTAGATGCTGAAAATGTCCTGGCTATTGAGAACTATATTCCTATGATACAGCTAAGCAAATTCAGAATTGCTTAAATGAATTAGAATTCAGTAGGGTACAAGGGGCACTAAGACTGGTCTGTTGGTGCGCCCCCCAAATAGTGCGTATGATACATAGGTGGTAGATAATCATAGCCTTAGATAATCTTTGTATTACAGGCCACAGCATTGGAGGCACTACATTACCTAGTTTTCACCAGACTATGCAATATTTATTGTTACTATTGTTTAGGTACTTACAGCCCCATTTTTGAAGGCTAATTGTTTGGAGGCTCCCTTTCTCCTGTCCTTCTCCCCCACCTGTGACATTTTTAAGTTAGCAAGTAGATCTGTTTTACCTAAGAACCTTTTGGCTCATCCAATATTCCACCTCAGCTAATGGCAGGGCCGGACTGGGAACAAAAACCAGCCCTGGAAAAAATTGTATACCAGCCCCACAGCATAACATTTTTAAACCAACCCCATAGCATACTATAATTTTTTTGTTCATAAAAGGGGAAACGATGCATTTTAAAAACACATCTGAACAGTGTATTATTTATAGATAAGACTGATATATAAGCCTGCCTAGGGCAATATATATCTCCAGTATGTACACAGAGTTATATGAATTGCCCTGTGCAGAGGTATATATAAGGGCAGTGTGGGAGACATATCCGTGTATACATATTTCTGTATCATCTCTCTCTCTCTCATTTATGTAGCGTCTCTCTCTCTCATTTGTGTAGCGTCTCTCTCTCTCAGTTCTGTAGTGTCTCTATCACTCAATTCTGTAGCGTCTCTCTCTCTCTGTTATGTAGCGTCTCTCTCTCAGTTCTGTAGCGTCTCTCTCTCTCCTTTCTGTAGCATCTCTCTCTCACCCTCCCCCAATTCCCCTGTAGTGTCTCTGTCCAGCTCTCCCCTTCCCCTGTAGTGTCTCTCTTCCCCCCTTCCCCCTGTAGAGTCACTGAGTAACTCTTTCCCCCTTCCCCCAGTAGTGTCACTCTTCCCCCTGTAGTGTCACTCTTTGCCCCTTCCCCCTGTAGTGTCACTCTTCCCCCCTTCCCCCTGTAGAGTCACTCTTTCCCCCTTCCCCCAGTAGTGTCACACTTCCCCCTTCCCCTTGTAGTGTCACTCTTCCCCCCTTCCCCCTGTAGAGTCACTCTTTCCCCCTTCCCCCTGTAGTGTCACTCTTCCCCCTTCCACCTGTAGTGTCTCTCTTCCCCCTTCGCCCTGCGGAGTCACTGAGCCACTCTTTCCCCCTTCCCCCAGTAGTGTCACTCCCCCCCCCTCCCCCTGTAGTGTCACTCTTTCCACCTTCCCCCAGTAGGGTCACTCTTTCCCCCCTCCCCCTGTAGTGTCACTCTTTCCACCTTCCCCCAGTAGTGTCACACTTCCCCCCTTCCCCCTGTAGAGTCACTCTTCCCCCCGTCCCCCTGTAGAGTCACTCTTCCCCCCGTCCCCCTGTAGAGTCACACTTCCCCCCTTCCCCCTGTAGAGTCACTCTTCCCCCCTTCCCCCTGTAGAGTCAGTCTCCCCACCCTTCCCCCTGTAGTGTCACTCTTCCCACCCTTCCCCCTGTAGATTCACTCTTCCCCCCCTTCCCCCTGTAGTGTCACTCTTCCCACCTTTCCACCTGTAGTGTCACTCTTCCCACCTTTCCCCTTGTAGTGTCACTCTTCCCACCCGTCCCCCTGTAGAGTCACTCTTCCCCCCCTTCCCCCTGTAGCGTCACACTTCCCCCCCTTCCCCTTGTAGTGTCTCTCCCCCAATCCGTGGTCCCCTTGAAAAAGGCTTTATAGCCGAAACGTTGGGTGACCTCCGTTTACTTGTGCATAGTGTGTGCCTCCTGTCCCTCTTTCCCCTTCCCTTTGTATCTAGAACGTTTTTTTTGCTGGTGCTATTTGTATATGTGAGTATTTATTGTTGTGTTTTTGTACATATCATGTCATTTATTACTTGCATTATATTTTTATATAGCTTTTCTCTAATAAATATTTTGCAAACTTATGGCACTGTATGATTTATCTTATTAATTTTCGCTCTGTGTGCTCCTCCTGCCCTCTCTGTGTATATATTATTCTTTTGGGGTGCTTTATGGACTCCCCCTGGGGTGATGCACCACGTTTTATTTATTGATATCACTTTGGAGTGCTTCTCTGTCCATTTTGTGTTTATCTCTCCCCCAATCCCCCCGTAGTGTCACTCTTCCCCCTGTAGTCTCTTCCCCTTTCCCCCTTCCCCGTGCTCTCACTCTCCCTGCTGTCTCTTCCTCCTCACCCCATCCAGCGCAGGCAAATTTCTTAACGAGGAGGCAGCCTCCGAACTTCTTAAAGTGACCCGCCTCCACTTTAAGCAATTCGGCGGCCTTCGCCACTTTAAGAAATTCGCCTGCTGCCACCGGATGTTGCAGCAGCCGAACATCTTATAGTGGTGGCCACCGCCGATTGGCTTTAAGTGGCCAAGGCGGCCCCGGAGATTTTTAATAATGGCTAATGGCCACTAATACATTCCAAATAAACATTTACTCAATCAATGCCAAGGAATTGAACTCCAATCTTCAAGTCTAGACTTGTTGATACAAAGAAGCAGATATACAGGGTTAGCCCCCCCATCACAATTGGAATTTAGGATTTTACACAGAGAAAATAGATCAACTCATAAAGGCACCAATACTATAAATCGTTCAGTATTTAGATATTCAGCTTCCTGATCCACTGTTCCCAGATCTGTATTTTCCCATTTACATTTTGCAGTGATCAATAATCTAATAGACGCAGCAAAACTGCATAGCTAACATGCGTGCTATGGGGATTGATGTCATGTAGGGAAGACGGCCCAGGGTTCCCTGCAATTGGGACGAGGACCATGTGGGGTGTTCCCCTCTGCTCTCTGACCATCCTATGGAAGAAGAAGGCCGGACTCCACCTCCAGAATCAGGTTGCTCCTCCAACAACCCCAGGAAGTTCCTGCCGGTGATATTGAGTAACCAGTCCAGTACTGTTGTTTTTTTCTGTCTTTCCCCAGCTCCTGAATAATCCTTGGCTTCCCTGGTTCCTGATTCCATAGTTGCCAACTGTCCCGGATTTGCCGGGACAGTCCCGGCATCTATGCAAACGTCCGGTGAATATCGCGATCGCGGGACAGTCCCGGGAAAATGGACTGTCTCGCGATCGCGGCGGGTCACCCGGTCACGTGTCATCATACGTGACATCACGTCACCGTACGCATGGCTGTGCGCTCACAGCGGCTTTATTTTAACTTTCATTTTCTTCGGCCGGATATGACAGCTAGTCATATCTGGCTAATACACTTCCCTCCTCCGTGCAGGAGGGAAGCCTGCAGCACAGAGAACGCTATGGGGACACGGAGCAGCCAAGAGGTGAGTACTAGGGAACCGGGGGGAGGCGGGTGGCAAATAATTGATGGATAAAATAACACTGGCAAATAATTGATGGTTAAAATAATGTGAACTGGAAATACAAAACAGCTACTTGCGCCAGGAGTACGCATATCCTAAACTCCCTACTGAGATTATCTCTAAAACAAGTAGTGGAGGAGCCAACTCGAAAGCAAGCCATACTAGACTTAGTGTTCACAAATGGAGATTTGTTATCAGATATTACTGTAGGTGAAAGTTTAGGATCTAGTACTCAAAAAAAAAAAATTGGGCAGACTAGATGGACCGAATGGTTCTTATCTGCCGACACATTCTATGTTTCTATGTTTCAAACGTCCCGCGAATATCGCGATCGCGGGACAGTCCCGGGAAAATGGACTGTCTCGCGATCCCGGCGGGTCACCCGGTCACGTGTCATCATACGCGACATCACGTCACCGTACGCATGGCTGTGCGCTCACAGCAGCTTTTTTTTTTTTTTACTTTCATTTTCTTCGGCCGGATATGACAGCTAGTCATATCTGGCTAATGCACTTCCCTCCTCCGTGCAGGAGGGAAGCCTGCAGCACGGAGAACGCTATGGGGACACGGAGCAGCCAAGAGGTGAGTACTAGGGAACCGGGGGGAGGCGGGTGGCAAATAATTTATGGATAAAATAACACTGGCAAATAATTTATGGTTAAAATAACACTGGCAAATGATTTATGGAAAAATCATACTGGCAATTGATTGATGGATAAAATCATACTGGCAAATAATTAATGGGTAAAATAATACTGGCAAATGATTGATGGATAAAATCATACTGGCAAATGATTGATGGATAAAATCACACTGGCAAATGACTGATGGATAAAATAACACTGCCAAATAATTGATGGATAAAATAACACTGACAAGTAATTGATGGGTAAAATAACACTGACAAATAATTAATGGGTAAAATAATACTGGCAAATGGTTGATGGATAAAATAACACTGGCAAATAATTAATGGGTAAAATAATACTGGCAAATGATTGATGGATAAAATCATACTGGCAAATGATTGATGGATAAAATCATACTGGCAAATAATTAATGGGTAAAATAATACTGGCAAATGATTGATGGATAAAATCATACTGGCAAATGATTGATGGATAAAATCATACTGGCAAATAATTAATGGGTAAAATAATACTGGTAAAAGATTGATGGATAAAATCATACTGGCAAATAATTGATGGATAAAATCATACTGGCAAATGATTGATGGATAAAATCATACTGACAAATAATTAATGGGTAAAATAATACTGGTAAAAGATTGATGGATAAAATCATACTGGCAAGTAATTGATGGATAAAATCATACTGGCAAATGATTGATGGATAAAATAATACTGGCAATCTGGCTGTGGCATATTAGTGGGCAGGCTAATAGTGGCATAATGGGAAAATTGGCTGTGGCCAAAGTGATAGTGTGGCATGTTCTGTGAGGCAAAATAACATGTACTATGGGGGAAAGTGACACCGTGGCATGTTCTGCAGGGGCAGTTCAGTTGGACAAAGTGGTATGTTCTGGCGGGCAAACTGACACTGTGGCATACCAAATCGTGTGGGTGCAATATGAGTATAATCCAAGTGCTTTGGGTATTGTATGGTGCTGTGTTAAGTCCTTTATATGTAATGTGGGTGCAGAGGAACAGAATACAAATAAGAAATTGACAATTTTTCAATAACATTTTTATTACATATGAAAATAGTTGAATATAATATTAAAAAGTTCATAAAAGTATAAATGCAACTAGTTATATACATATATTTGGGGTCCACCTCAAGCTTTTGAAAAGGCTGGGAATATTTAGTATTTTACAGTTTTTTTTTGTGGTCAGAAACTTAATAATTGTTTGCTGAGAGGGTAGTGGATGTATGGAATAGTCTTCCAGCATGTGGCAGAGGTTAATACAGTAAAGGAGTTTAAGCATTAATGGGATAGGTATAAGGCTAACCTAGATATAAGATAAGGCCAGGGACTAATGAAGGTATTACTTTACTGAGAGAGTAGTGGATGCATGGAATAGCCGTCCAGTAGAAGTGGTAGAGGTTAATACAGTGAAGGAGTTTAAGCATGCATGGGATAGGTATAAGGCTATCCTAGACATAAGATAAGGCCAGGGACTAATTAAAATATTACTTTACTGAGAAGGTAGTGGTTGCATGGAATAGTATTCCAGTAGAAGTGGCAGAGGTTAATACAGTGAAGGAGTATAAGCATAAGGCTATTCTAGCTATATGATGAGGCCAGGGATTAATGGAAGTATTACTTTCTGAAAGGGCAGTGGATGCATGAAATAGCCTTTCAGCAGAAATTGTAGAGGTAAACACAGTGAAGGACTTTAAGCATAAGGCTATTCTAGATATAAGATAAGGTCAGGGACTAATGAAAGTATTACTTTACTGAGAGGGTAGTGGATGCATGGAATAGTCTTCCAGTAGAAGTGGTAGAGGTAAACACAGTGAAGGACTTTAAACATGCGTGGGATAGGTATAAGACTATCCCAGATATAAGATAAAGCCAGGGACTAATGAAAGTATTACATTACTGATAGGGTAGTGGATACATGGAATAACCTTCCAGCAGAAGTGGTAGGTTTATACTAATATATGTTTTATGGTGCACAGCTCTCTGACTGAAGCACATCTGCACACGGCCTTACTATATTTCATGTAAAAGTGATACTGCCTGATGTAGATGTTGTGTTGTGAATGGATCTGTTGTATACCAAGGATGCATGGTAATGTTGTGGGGGGCCTTGGTGATATAATCTACACTGTGACAAGTAGGTGAGTTACATTATGCTAACTATGTGGAGTGGGTGGAGCTTTGGACAGTAGGTGTGTTTAATCTTAAAGTAAGTAATTGGAAGCTGAGCTGCAAAGTGTCCCTGGAATTTTTTTTTCAAATGTTGGCAACTATGTGATTCCCTGTTCCCGTCTCTCACCTTTCCCAGCACTCCCTTGTTCCTGTCCCTGCTCCATATCTGCGATTATCCCGTGCTGTCTCCCACTTCCTTGGCATCATGCTCTCTATCTCCAGGATCGCTAGGGTAGTGGGAGCCCTTACAAGGGTTTTATTCACCTGCCAAGGGGTTCCTTACCGGAAGACATCTGCCTATGGTGACGTAAGGTTTGTGAGGGTACATTTTTGCTAACTTCACAGGGACTATCTATTCATAACCATATGATTTATCTCCACTAGATTCAGACAATATTTTTCTGATAGCTTTTAGCCATTCTTCTTTAGATTTATCTATCTCTAAATCTTTCTCTCATGCTTGTAGTGCAGGAATTACTGATTTTCTTTCCCCCAAATGACTTAGGTGCTTGCATTTTGAGATCAATCATTAGTTATTATTCTCCTCTAGAATGTTGGTAAAACATGAAACTCCTTTAGAATTTTGTGATATTCTATTTTTTTACAATATATTTTTGAGTTTCAAGTATGTAAACCAACCTGCAGTATGAATATTACATAATAAAATACAAACCAAGCAGAAACATGAAAAGATTTCCAAATGATCACATAAGATAATATAACCTAAAACACCCAGAGCAGGGGGAAAAAATATTAAGGGGGGTACTAATTTCTTGTATTTAATAAAATTAGATTATTTCTTCACCAAGACTAGAATAAGCCCCAACTTTATGGCAAGACAGGAAGCTCCATATTTGCAATTTTAATGCATATTAATAAGAGATAAAACGGCATGAATCCGAGGATGAAAATAAAATGTAATTTAAGTTGATTCCCTGGACCAATCGGCTGGTTATAAAAAATCTGTCAAAGCCGATGCCACCGCGCCCCGTACTGAGAGATCCATCAATGCTACCAATTGAAGGATCCACTTGATCCACCAAGCAACAGTTGAAACCAAAACAGGTCTGAAGGGTTGCACATAAGAAATCAACAGAGGACCAGGAAGTGAAGAATGCAATGAATAAGTTGAGGACAGATAATTATGCATGCATTGGCCCACACAGAGTCTGGGTCTGTCATGAATATAGGGGTATGGGATGAAGGATGAATTAGATTTAGTCCTTTGAGAGATCAAAACAGATATACCATCCAGGGAAAAAATGCTCCCTAGGCAAATTAGCTGGCTTCCGATTCTAAAACAAAGTCTGGGAGGCAGCAGAGATAATCAAATGGGCCCGGAAAGACTGCTTAGATAGAAGTGGAGAGAAGACTGATTATACACACTATACAACTTAAACTACCTCACATTGCTCCACAATTAAAATGCATATTTTACCAAGGGTTTTATTTGTCATACAGGCCTTACCTATAGCAGACTGTTCTGTATGACACAAAGCAAGTCATATCTAAATTCAAATGGAAAGACCTTAGACTAGGCTACAACTATTTAATTAGACACACACAGAGAGAATAAGTAGACATAGGGCTTCCTGACATTGAGACCTATTACAAGTCTCAATACTGGCTGGATTGGTAGAATGGAGCTGTCCAGTCCTAAACTTTGGATCTTGATAGAACATAGATATCTAGAAGACCTGATCCCAGTGGCCGTTTGGATCTCTGCTAAACAGAAAATTATTACTGACCAGACTTACCCCATGGTCTCTCGAACAATCCAGATATGGAAAAGACTAAACATCACCCCATTACATGCTCCATCACCCACATTGAACACACACTAAATGCCTAATTACCCTATTATATGCCCCATCACCCACATTACATACACACTAAATGCCCAATCACCCCCATTACATGCCACCATCACCCTAATTACATGTCCCCACCACGTCCATTACATGCCCCCATAACCCTGATTAATTGAAAGGAGCCAAAGCTTGCTGAACAGTGGGGGAGGGAGCAAAAACATTTGAAGCACCAGAAGTGTGCTTTAACACCCTCTGGAAAAGTGCCACCCTCTGGCAAAGTGCCGCCCTAGGCTAGTGCAATGTTTGCCTTGTGGAAGATACACTACTGCCCTGCAGGCCATGACAGATGTCATCATAAATGTAGCTGCAGGAAAAAAGAAAGATGTTTAGGACATTGCAACACACAATATGCAGCACATTCTCTTACAGTTCACATGCATGGTCATCTGAATCCTGAACTATGGTACACTGACATTTCTAAAACTGATGAAAACCTTATAACAATCTAACTTTGTTATTATAGCTATTTACAGAATCAGTTAGTAGTTACATAACAAAAGATCATGCTGATTGTACACCAATCTTGTGATTAAACCTATGAGGGCTTACACATTCCATCACTGTAGCAAACAATAGATGCCATACCATTCTACACCCATGCAGTGGTGTATCTTGGTTTTGTGCTGCCGTAGGCACAATTCGGGCACCCCCCCACCCACATTGTACACCTACGACATGCCCCATCACATGCCCCATCACCCACATTGCACACACACTAAATGCCCCATCACCCCGATTAACTGGAAGGAGCTAAAGCTTGCTGAACGGTGGGGGAGGGTGTGAAAATGTTTCAAGCACCAGAAGTCTGCTTTAAAACCCTCTGGCAAAGTGCAGGCCCTAGGCGACTGCCTTGTTTGCCTTGTGGAAGATACACTACTGCACCCATGTCAACATTTACAGTAGTATGTGCATATACTGTATAGCAGAAGTAGCCAACTACATTTGCAGGAACTACTGACATCAATGATGTGGTGTACATGTGTATCTAACTTTGGTGGTGGATCCCTGGGCATCCACATTAGGAGCTAGTAGGAAGAATCTGGTATGGGAGATGGTGAAGATATGAGATGAAGAAGGTTGCATTTAAAAAAAAAATTGAGTCTTTATTGAGATTATTATTAAGTTATTGGAATAAACTTACAGTTGGTCATAGCAATGTAAACAAACTTTCATAAGAGATAATTAGTGTTGAGCGAACCCGAACCGCACTGTTCAGGTTCGTACCGAACATTATGTTTTTTGGACCCCCGACCTGAACACGGATATTCCACTGTATGTTCGTGTTGGAGTTTGGGGTTCGGCGATTTAATGGCGCATTTTGAAAGGCTGCAAGGCTGTGATTGGCCAGTACAGCATGTGACCCAGCCTCTATAAATAAGCTGGAGTCACGTACACGCACATCACATGAGCTCTTCTTAGTGTAGGGAGAGGATGCTGCAGCCGTGAGGGACAGATTAAAAAAAATTCTGGTGTTGAATCTGCAAACTACAGCGATTATTCAAACTACAGCGATTATTCAAATTACAGTGATTATTTTAGTGGGTGCTATACTACAGTGCCACAGAGAGTGCAGTGCACTTGCAACTCAGCACACTTTGAAAAATTCTAATAGTTTTGGGTGGTAAATGGAACATTTTCATCTTGCGGTGCACTTCATATCTGAGAGTCAAATAGAACAGTCCAATACTGTGCTTACAGCGCCCTTTGAAAAATTCTAATTGTTTTGGGTGCTAAATAGTACATTTGCGTCTTGCGGTGCACTTCATATCTGAGAGTCAAATAGAACAGTCCAATACTGTGCTTACAGCGCACTTTGAAAAATTGTAATTGTTTTGGGTGGTAAATAGTACATTTGCATCTTCCGGTGCAATTCATATCTGAGAGTCAAATAGAACAGTGAAATACTGTGCTTACAGTGCACTTTGAAAAATTCTAATTGTTTTGGGTGGTAAATAGTACATTTGCGTCTAGCGGTGCACTTCATATCTGAGAGTCAAATAGAACAGTCCAATACTGTGCTTACAGCGCACTTTGAAAAATTGTAATTGTTTTGGGTGCTAAATAGTACATTTGCATCTTGCAGTACACTTCATATCTGAGAGTCAAATAAAACAGTGAAATACTGTGCTTACAGTGCACTTTGAAAAATTCTAATTGTTTTGGGTGGTAAATAGTACATTTGCGTCTAGCGGTGCACTTCATATCTGAGAGTCAAATAGAACAGTCAAATACTGTGCTTACAGCGCACTTTGAAAAATTCTAATTGTTTTGGGTGCGAAATAGTACATTTGCGTCTTGCTGTGCACTTCATATCTGAGAGTCCAAAAGAACAGTGAAATAGTGTGCTTACAGTGCACTTTGAAAAATTCTAATTGTTTTGGGTGATAAATAGTACATTTGTGTCTAGCGGTGCACTTCATATCTGAGAGTCAAATAAAACAGTGAAATACTGTGCTTACAGTGCACTTTGAAAAATTCTAATTGTTTTGGGTGGTAAATAGTACATTTGCGTCTAGCGGTGCACTTCATATCTGAGAGTCAAATAGAACAGTGAAATACTGTGCTTACAGTGCACTTTGAAAAATTCTAATTGTTTTGGGTGCTAAATAGTACATTTGCGTCTAGCGGTGCACTTCATATCTGAGAGTCAAATAGAACAGTCCAATACTGTGCTTACAGCGCACTTTGAAAAATTCTAATTGTTTTGGGTGCTAAATAGTACATTTGTGTCTTGAGGTGCACTTCATATCTGAGAGTCAAATAGAACAGTGAAATACTGTGGTTACAGTGCACTTTGAAAAATTCTAATTGTTTTGGGTGCTAAATAGTACATTTGCGTCTTGCGGTACACTTCACATCTGAGAGTCAAATAGAACAGTCCAATACTGTGCTTACAGCGCACTTTGAAAAATTCTAATTGTTTTGGGTGCTAAATAGTACATTTACATCTTGCGGTGCACTTCATATCGGAGAGTCAAATAGAACAGTCTAATACTGTGCTTACAGCGCACTTTGAAAAATTCTAATTGTTTTGGGTGCTAAATAGTACATTTGCGTCTTGCGGTACACTTCACATCTGAGAGTCAAATAGAACAGTCCAATACTGTGCTTACAGCGCACTTTTAAAAATTCTAATTGTTTTGGGTGCTAAATAGTACATTTGCGTCTTGCGGTGTACTTCATATCTGAGAGTCAAATAGAACAGTCCAATACTGTGCTTACAGAGCACTTTGAAAAATTGTAATTGTTTTGGGTGCTAAATAGTACATTTGCATCTTGCAGTACACTTCATATCTGAGAGTCAAATAAAACAGTGAAATACTGTGCTTACAGTGCACTTTGAAAAATTCTAATTGTTTTGGGTGGTAAATAGTACATTTGCGTCTAGCGGTGCACTTCATATCTGAGAGTCAAATAGAACAGTCAAATACTGTGCTTACAGCGCACTTTGAAAAATTCTAATTGTTTTGGGTGCGAAATAGTACATTTGCGTCTTGCTGTGCACTTCATATCTGAGAGTCCAAAAGAACAGTGAAATAGTGTGCTTACAGTGCACTTTGAAAAATTCTAATTGTTTTGGGTGATAAATAGTACATTTGTGTCTAGCGGTGCACTTCATATCTGAGAGTCAAATAAAACAGTGAAATACTGTGCTTACAGTGCACTTTGAAAAATTCTAATTGTTTTGGGTGCTAAATAGTACATTTGCGTCAAAGCGGTGCACTTCATATCTGAGAGTCAAATAGAACAGTCCAATACTGTGCTTACAGCGCACTTTTAAAAATTCTAATTGTTTTGGGTGCTAAATAGTACATTTGCGTCTTGCGGTGTACTTCATATCTGAGAGTCAAATAGAACAGTCCAATACTGTGCTTACAGAGCACTTTGAAAAATTGTAATTGTTTTGGGTGCTAAATAGTACATTTGTGTCTTGAGGTGCACTTCATATCTGAGAGTCAAATAGAACAGTGAAATACTGTGGTTACAGTGCACTTTGAAAAATTCTAATTGTTTTGGGTGCTAAATAGTACATTTGCGTCTTGCGGTACACTTCACATCTGAGAGTCAAATAGAACAGTCCAATACTGTGCTTACAGCGCACTTTGAAAAATTCTAATTGTTTTGGGTGCTAAATAGTACATTTGCATCTTGCGGTGCACTTCATATCGGAGAGTCAAATAGAACAGTCTAATACTGTGCTTACAGCGCACTTTGAAAAATTCTAATTGTTTTGGGTGGTAAATAGTACATTTGCGTCTAGCGGTGCACTTCATATCTGAGAGTCAAACAGAACAGTCCAATACTGTGCTTACAGCGCACTTTGAAAATGTCTAATTGTTTTGGGTGCTAAATAGTACATTTACGTCTTGCGGTGCACTTCATATCTGAGAGTCAAATAGAACAGTCAAATACTGTGCTTACAGCGCACTTTGAAAAATTCTAATTGTTTTGGGTGCTTAATAGTACATTTGCATCTTGCGGTGCATTTCTTGCAGTCCAATAAACAAACAAACAAAAAAAATTGTTGACTATTGGAGGTTCAATGGAAGCACAAGGCGAAGGCAGAGGAAGAGGTCGCCAATGCAGCTGGGGCACCGCCAGCACCTCCGAATGCAGGGTTAGCATGGCCGAAATGTGGAAAAGCTTTGTCAGCATGCCACAACAAGCAGCACCACCATCTGATATGCAACGTCTTAGCAGGAGGCAGCATTTCAGCAACATGGTGGTCCAGTACGTGTGCACAGGCCTACATGTACAGACTGATGGGTCTGCCCCATTCAACTTCTGGATCTCCAAATTGGGCACATGGCCTGAGCTTGCCCTTTATGCCTTGGAGGTGCTGGCCTGCCCTGCAGCCAGTGTATTGTCTGAACGTGTGTATAGCACGGCAGGGGGCGTTATCACAGACAAGCGCAGCCACCTGTCCACAGCCAACATGGACAAGCTCACGTTTATTAAGATGAACCAGGCATGGATCCCACCAGACTTCTCTGTACCTTGTGCAGAATAGACATTTATACCGGCCTCACCCAGTCATTGTTATACTCAAGTGCACTTATTCTTTGTTTTCTGTTGTTATATGTCCCAATATTTTGGGGGCTACCCCAATTTAAAAAACCAAAAACAAATAAAAAACAGTGTTAGCTACCTCCTCCTCCAGCGCCGCTTCCACCTACACCGGTAGGACACCTCCTCCTTAAGGAGGTCACTTAGTATAAACTGAAAGAGAATACCCTGCACTCCAACCCTCTCTCAAATGGATAATTCTGTTGATCCTCCTGGCAGCCATGCTTTAGATTTAGATTTATGTTCTTCCAAAGCTAAAATCAAAGATTCCATCTAGTGCTATTTTATGGCTCAGCTGTATTTGTATGTATTTAACCCCTTAGTGACCGAGTGCTATGTTGCATTTGACGTGCCTTGAAGACCAGAATTCCATTATTTTTGTCATACGTTTACTGAACTGTGAATTTCTTTCTTTGTGTTCAGTCCACCCACACAAATTATATATCATTTTTTAAAGGACAGATAGGGCTTTCATTTGATACTATTATTTTCATCATATGATATCATTTACTATTAAAAAAATAGAAAATATGATGAAAATATGCCATAAAAAACACTTTTTCCAACTTTGACCTGATTTTTTTTTTTACACAATTACAAATGGTAAAAAAGACCCCATCTATATATTTCTACTATTTGTCCTGAGTTTAGTAATATCAATGTTTCCTTGTTTGTCTATGTTTTATTTCACGTAATAGGGCAATAAACAATATTAGTGTTTTTTTTTGTTTTCTAACCATTTTCTTCCACAGTGATTTTTTTAACCCGAACCCTAAATTTACCCCAACTCTAAATTTAATCTAACCCTAAATTGACCCCCACCCCTTAATCTAACCCTTGTAATCATCCGAACCCCCATTTAACCCTAATTATTACCCTATTTGGACCCTAACCCTAGATCTAGGTTCATTAGATCAAGGGTTAGTTTTTTTTCCATTTATTTATTTATTTAATTTATTTATTTAATTAATTTTCTATGTTTAACTGTAATACCGCCTAACTGCCTGTAGGGGCAGTCAAGTAGCGGTTTCAGAGCGACGGAAGAGATTTTTTTTTTCTCTTTTCCGTCGCTCTCCTCTGGGCATGCTGTATCGGAGGAGCATGCTCCTCCGATACAGCACACACCCGCGTTCACCGGGTGATCGCGGTGGCCAGGAGGGCACAGATTTTGTTGCATGATGCCTCGATAGAGGCATCATGCAACACTTTAACACACATAGGCAGTGATGAGCTTTCACTGCCTATGTGTGTTTGCGCGCATACGATCACATTCGCTGTGATCGTATGCGCGCGGGGGGGTCGAGGGGGGGCTGAAAGCCCTCTCAGAGGCTGCTTCGGATCCGAAGCAGCCTCTGAGAGTAGCTGCAGGCATGTAGTGTTGCGCTGATGAGCGCAACACTACATGAAAACGGAGGACGTATAAATACGTCCTCATGGTCCTTAAGGACCATGCTTTTCAGGACGTATATATACGTCCACATGCGTTAAGGGGTTAAGGTTATTTTAAGTTATTTCCCTATCCACATTTGCTTGCAGGGCACTTGTCCTACTCTTAGCCACATTTTACTTCATTTTGCAGCCCTCTAGCCTTTCTTGGGGACAAGGAAAAGATGGCTGTGGATTGGGTTCGGACACAGTTATATTGGTGAGTTTTGGGTCAATTTTTAGCAAGATAGCCTTACAGCGCTCTGTAGCTAAAGCGGTATTAGCATTACCAATCAAACACACCATGCGCTGGATCCACCCTTTCATGGTGGGCAAGTCAAGGAGGGAATCCCCAGTCAGGGCAGACTCCACCATCTCAAACAATTTTGTGCACGGGCCCAGGATATCGAGCACCTTATCTTGACAATTGCGTAAAGGAAAGTCTTTTTCTGGGCTTCCAGCCATACTTCCCCAAAAATTGAATGATCTTAGGATCAACCTCCGGAGTAACACATACTGAATCTGGGATAGTGGGCCTAGGGCACTCGGCATGAAGTTTACTCCTTGTAGCCTTGTCTAGTGGATTGCGGACCCGAAGGGCCAGATATTTGGCAATATGCTCAGAAGGATACCACTCTGCAGAGCGAGGGGGTTGAAGCGTGTCAGGGTCAAACATAGATTCTCCCATAGTGTCCAGAAGGACAGAGCTATCCATATGCAAATTTGGGGTTACATGTGAAACATTGGGGAATGCATTACAATGGGATTCATCCTCAGATGAATTATCATAGTCAGGGTCACCTGAGATATTGTAAGCCTCCTCCTCATCAGACTCAGAGTCTGTATGCTCTTTGGAGGCCTTAGCCTTTTTCCAGGAGTGAGACGATTTTGCCCGGCTCAGGGCTCTTTTTGGTGGATTGACCACCGGATCTGGGGCAGGTGAAACCTTGGCAGTTCTTAGTGTTTTGGAGGCTGGGGCCACTAAATGGTGGGTTTTCTTAACTGACTTACGGGGGGTACCAGCAGTGGGAGTGGTGACAGGTAGGTGATTAGTATGGGGAGTGGGTCTCTGGGAAGACATTAAGGCAGGTGAAATAGAATGGGCTATGGTGGAGGACATAAGGCCCATAGCTGACTGCATGGCTAGGGAAACAGATTTTGCCATGGTATTATCTAGCAGGGGTATCATCAGCTCTGTGCTCATCAGCACCAGTATTAGTGCCAAAAGAGTGGGCAGGGCAAGCCCCATCAGACTGGGAGTTAGCACTCTGCATCATGTACACAGGTAAGATAACAATACCAGCTAGGAGCACAGAAGGTCAGGGTGACAGGATAAGCCAGGTACACAGCACAGATAGAGACCAGCAGTATACAGGAGGAACAGCAGCAAAAAACTCAGTTAGTTTAGCGCAAACGCGATGGAAACGCCTCTATGACGTCACCAGTGGCGGGAAACAGCAGTGGGAGTAGTATGTAAGTGCCGTAAAACGTCGAAATTGCGGCGCGGCTACAACAAAATGGCCTTGGGGGGTCCAAAGTAATTGTGTAAGTGAATCTGGAGTACATGGTTTTCCAAGTCAAGCCAAGTTTTTGTTCCGATCTTGGAATGCGTGGTTATGGTTTGGGCTAATGAGGTGGCATAATAATACTTTGTCACGTTAGGGACACTTATACCTCCCCATTGAAGTGGTAATTGTAGAATGTTTTGTGTTACTCTGGAGCTTTTGTATCCTCTTATGAATTAATCTATCATTGTTTGAATTTGGTCTAGTATAGGTTTGGGTATCTGAAGCGGTAAGGTGCGGAGTAAATATAAAAATGTTGGTAGGATTGACAGAAGAATGCATTTTTGTGTGCATACAGTTGGGTGCAGAACATTTCACAGCAACATTTTCATTGAGATTCATTCAAGATCTAATTGCATGTAATGGAGGATGGAACTCCCAAGTTAAGGCGATAGTAGCTGAGTTGTAATCATTCTGAAGAGCTGCTGATATTGAGTATTTTTCAAGTCAGGTATTTTGGCCAGAACATGTCACCTTGATTCTCAGTTCCATGCAATTCCTTCAATGAAACTCTGTGCGGATCTTTCAAGTACAGGTGATATGCACATACATGTACATATCTTTGTATGTTTGACTTACCATAGACAGGTAAAGAGGATGCTGACACCAAGGCCAACTGAGCTGTCTGACCAGGTGACGTCCGAGAAAGTGCTGGAAGATTATGCTGGGGATTTGAGTGGGCACAGCGCCAGATGCTATGAGTAAAGTGAGAGAACAGTGTTAATACATATCCATTGACACACATAACATACATTAAAGGATGTTCAAAACTTACAACCAGGTAACCCTGTGATAAATGCACCTTCAACCCCCCTGTAAGTCTCTATTCCCATGACCTGCAGTAGCTCCTTTTCAGAATCCATGTACATCTTAGAGCATAACAACTTCACAACGAGCAGTATTTCTCTTTTAACTATGGTTACACAATATATAACAGAGATTGAATATTCCCAGGCGCGTCTGTGTCAACTGTCCCCTCAACCACTGTGACTGTCTCAGGCCCCATGACGTGCAGTTGCTCAAAATCCAACAGGTCAGTCGGCAAAGGAGGAATGCCACCTGTGGTTTTGGCATCGACGGCTGCCATGGATATCATCCTTTTCACCTGTTGCTCTATATCAGAATACCAGAAATATAACAGTGGACCAATACTATTGGTAATGTACATGTTACACCATTTACACATGTCTATCTGTACATGTATGTATGCACATATTGATGCATATATGCATTTATAGACACACCTATTTACATTTGTTACCACCAATTTACTGTTCTACTGTTGCACAGACATTGATATGCACTGCAAATTTGTACTGCAACTCTTATAGCCCTTAGCTACTTGCAGCATTCATTTGTACATTTTAATTGCTGAAATGTACTTGCTGACCCCATCCCCTGCTCAACATGCTTAAGTTCACTACACACACTTATAGTTTGTCCATGGGTGGCATTTTAACATGTGCACATTCTTAGGCATTCTTGACAAAGCTAATACATGTGTTACATGAAGTACATGTGTAAAGGAGTTCAGTGCAATATAACATGGAGTAAATGGTGTACTATTATTTTAAATGCACTTACCTTTTCTTCACAATGACGTGAAGAAGAAGTAAACCACAGCCTTCCCATGAAAGGCAAACAATGAAGGGGTATCTATATTGATAGGGAAAATAATACAAAAGTGAACACAGCTGGTTTCATGTTCATGCCATTTAACTAACTGATCCAGGCAGAGATCAGGAATCTCAGCCTTATTTTATGTAATATCGATCTGGCAGAGCACATAGGGCAATACACAGATATTTGGGAAATCCATTATAATTTGGTAGGGAGATAAGGTTTTTTTTTACTGTCTGCATACACTGCTATTTTACACTGCCTCTCTACTGCTCCCGCTCCCATAATCAGCACCTGACGGGTCAGGTCACATGACATGTCAGAAATGCACGGTGTCACTTGCAGGGCCAGATTAAGACATTGTAGGATTTGCCAATCTGCCCCACACATTTGACAATGCATCCCCAAACTTGCCAATCTGCACCTCAGACTTGTTAATACACCCCCAGACTTCACATTCTACAACCTTTCTTGCCAATGTATTCTTACAGCCAGGTTACCCATTAATATGCCACTATTTGCCCATTATTATGCCACAGCCAATTTGCCCATTTGTATACCACTGTTAGTCTGCCCATTAATATGCCCATTAATATACCACTGACAATTTGCCCATAAATATACCACAGCCAATTTACCCATAAATATGCCACTGTTAGTATGCCCATTTATATGCCACTATTATGTCCATTAATATTCCACAGCCAATTTGCCCATGTATATGTCACTATTAGTATGCCCATTAATATGCAACAATTAGTATGCACAATAAAATGCCACTATTAGTATGCCCAATAATATGCCCCAATTAATAGGCCCACTAATATGCCACAATTATTATGTACACTAATATGCCATAATTAATATGCACAATGATATGTCACAAATAATATGCCAAATCAATATGCCAAAGTTAATATGCCCACTAATGTGCCACAATTATTATGCCCAATAATATGCCACAATTATTATGCCCAATAATAAGCCACTATTATTATGCCTAATAATATGCCACAATTATTATGCCCAATAATATGTCACTATTAGCATGCCCAATAATATGCCACTATTAGTCTGGCAAAAAGATTATACTGTTACTTCCCTCCCTAGTACTCACCTTCCTGCTGCTCTGCCTCCAATCATCTCCTGTGCTCCCCGCTACTCTCAACGCGTCAGGTCACGCGATCGGCAGCAGGTCATGTGACCCGCGTCGATCACGTGACCTGCCGCTTTGATTGTGCCTTGGAGCGCGAGACAGACAGCATGGAGACTTGCCTGTATGAGCACCCAGGCTCCATTGTGCCTGCTTGCCAACAGGGAGCTGAGCTGGCGATGGGAGATCTTCTGATCTTCCCAGCCAGTGCCTCTGTTGCAAGCTTTTTTTTTTCTTTTCTTCGGTCGGATTAAAGCATGGGCCTCAAGCTGCAGTCCTCGAGGCCCCTGTTTTGCAGAGGCCCCTGGGTTGCAGCCCCTAATGCCCATGCCTTAATCCGGCCCTGATCACGTGACCTATTTGCACTCACCGTGCGGGTAGCCGAACAGGCAGCATGGTAAGACACCATGCTGCCTGCCACTAGCTATCAGGGTAAGTCCTGGGATGAGGGGGAATGGGGGCATATAATAAGGGTGATGGAGGCATGTAATGGGGTTATGGGGGTGATGAAGGCATTTAATGGGGTTATGGGGATGATGGAGGCATGTAATGGGGTGATGGGGGCATCTAATTGGGGTGATGGGGGAATGTGATAGGAGCATGTAATGGGGTGATTGGGCATGTAATGGGGTGATGGAGGCATGTAATGGGGTGATGGGGTGATGGGGGCATATAATAAGGGTGATGGAGGCATGTAATGGGGTTATGGGGGTGATGAAGGCATTTAATGGGGTTATGGGGATGATGGAGGCATGTAATGGGGTGATGGGGGCATCTAATTGGGGTGATGGGGGAATGTGATAGGAGCATGTAATGGGGTGATTGGGCATGTAATTGGGGTGATGGGGCATGTAATGGGGTTATGGAGGCATGTAATGGGGTGATGGGGGTCATGTAATGGGGTTATAGCTGGCATATAATGGGGGCATGTGATGGGGTGATGAGGCATGTCCTGGGTGTGCAATGTGGGTTTTAGGGCATGTCGTGGGTATGCAACGTGGGTAGGGGGGTTCCGTACAAATTTTGTTTGCCATGGGCAACTCAAAACAAAGATACACATAGATGTAATGGGGTGATGGAGGCATTTAATGGGATGATGGGGGAATATGATATGAGCATGTAATGGGGTGATGGAGGCATGTAATGGGGTGATGGGGCTTGTAATTGGGGTGATGGGGCATGTAATGGGGTGATGGAGGCATGTAATGGGGTGATGAGGGTCATGTAATGGGGGTCATGTAATGGGGTGATAGGGGGCATATAATGGGGGCATGTGATTGAGTGATGAGGCATGTCCTGGGTGTGCAATGTGGGTTATGGGGCATGTCGTGGGTATGCACATTTTCATAAATAAGCTGTAGGCACTACTGCAAGTTGTGCATTCCATACACAGAGGCTGCTAATTAAGGCACATTACTTTGTAGCACAGATTAGGAATCTTTGTTCCAATGTTTCAAGCTGTAATACAGTGTTTGAAGAAGAGATGCAGAACAGCATTGTCCTCATTTGACGTATGTGACAATCAAAAATACAATTTTTAAGAAAACTGCCACAAGCACGGAATTGAACACTACACTGCACCACTAAAGGAGGTGTGCAAGAGAAATAGTGATGTCATCCGTTTTACTTATTGCTTTATAGGATAACCATGGGTTAACAATACATTGATTATGAAAAAAGAAGGCGACTGCTAGTTCTCTGATTTTTCAGTCTGCCCCTTTTCTTATTCTGAATAATTTACAACATACTCAGCGTTTCTGAAAGTGAGAGTCTAAAGGTGGGAAGGTGGAGAGATACTTCTGCTTATCCTGTTCACAAACATCTAGATTTTTTTTCTGTTTACTTGTGTTCTTAGATCCACTTCATAGATTATATCTAGACCTCTCATTGCAACATGTTCACTTATTTCCATCACCATTTCTAAAGCCTCCAGCATACACAACAATGTTATTGTTCATTATTTAACACAATATACTATTTTGGAGACAGAGTTTTATGTAAACTTTAATATGTTATGAGCACTAAAGGAGCGGCAAAATCCCCCAGTGTGTTTGAACAATAAAAAGGACAGAATTCGATACTATGGCAATCACACACAAAAAAGATAATGGGTATGTTTTATCAGGTTTTTGTGCTTGCTCTTTTTCATTTCAGCACCCACATAGCTAGGGGTGACCTCATTTCTCAGCCAATCCAAGTGTTTTTACCTCAACTTCTACTCTTTTCACTGACATTTGTTTAATTATGACAACCAGTGGAGTAAATTTTTGATGAAGATGTTATTAAATATTTGTGGAGGCACCGTGGGCTTTTAATTATTCAGTGTGAAGTGCAAACTCAGTTGACTGAGAGTTGCAAGCTTACCACAATGCAGAGGTCCTAGACTCAGTAAAAACTGTGTCATGCAGAGACTGGATGAGAAGGCTGTCTCTGTAGTTCATCAGCCTATATTGATCAAGAGAAGACTAGACAATATTGACAAACAATAAAATATAAAGGTAAGGTCAGTGGTAAAAGATTACATAAAAACAAGAAAAATATTTTATCAAAGTAGAATTAAAGGGACTGTATCACCTAAACATTGTGTTTACTGTGAATCTAGAGCATAACATTTGATTGAAAATTATTTATACATTGTACCAGAAAAATTGCAAGCAAATTCCTAAACTAGAAGAAATGTCTAAACTAGAAGAAAAATGTGTTTTAAATGTGTCTGTGGAGTCTACTGCTTATGACCTCACGTGTGGCACGGTATGCAAATGAACTGCTTTTCAGTTATAAATGTGTAATTTGCATAACGGGCAACAGGTGATGTCATAAACAGGAAACTCCACAGACCCATTTAAAACACGTTTTTCTCCTAATTTAGGCTAATTCAGTTTTGCTAATACTCTGTATAGATAATTTTCAATAATTTTTATGCTCTACATGCACAGTAAAAAAAAATGTTCATGTCGTACAGTCCTTTTAACAGCTGGTTGAGCATGATGAGAAGCAATGGCTAGAGTGCCAAAAATTTGTTATTACAGGAACATTAATGGCATTCTAGGACCTGTGTGAAACATTGGATGTAATAACTTAACTTTTATAGGGAGTGAATACCCATTTTTCTTTTAATGAGACAATAGACCACTTTTGCCTGTGAAATTTATAATTGTGCACCAGTTAAAAGATATTCTCACCTAGTTTTGGCAAAGACTAGAAGTTGCCCTCTATATGATCATGTGGAGAGTTAAAACGCTATTTAATTCAGCATTTTATAATGCAGTATATGGTACTCAGTTGAGTAAAATTAGACTTTGGAGGTAGACTTTCATTTTGAGATTAAGGGCTTAACAAATTGAATTTGATTTTATGAGGCAGAATTTTTTTTTAGGAGCCAGACAATCACGCAAACATAAACGCAATTCATAAACACACACGCCTACTTCATATATATACAAACACACCTACTTAACATATATACATATATCCAAACACCTCACACACACCTACTTTACATATACACATACATACAAACACCTCACACACACCTACTTAACATATACACATATATCCAAACACCTCACACACACCTACTTTACATTTACACATATATCCAAACACCTCACACACACCTACTTTACATATACACAAATATCCAAACACCTCACACACACCTACTTTACATATACACATATATCCAAACACCTCACACACACCTACTTTATATATACACATATATCCAAACACCTCACACACACCTACTTTACATTTACACAAATATATAAACAGCTCACACACACCTACTTTACATATACCCATATATACAAACACCTCACACATTTACTTTACATATACACAAATATACAAACACTTCACACACGCCTACTTTACAATATATACAAACACACACCCACCTCACACAGTCTTTTTTTCTTAACGTGTCCCCCCCCCCCTGCTGTTTTACCTCACTGCAGGGGAGGGGGACATTCGTGCTGCAGCTGATCTCTGTTGGTCGGCCTGCTGAGTGCCAGGATGTCACGTGACGACACCCGGCACTCAGACACATGTTGCGCGAGGGGGGCTTAACATATATACATATATCCAAACACCTCACACACACCTACTTTACATATACACATACATACAAACACCTCACACACACCTACTTAACATATATACATATATCCAAACACCTCACACACACCTACTTTACATATACACATACATACAAACACCTCACACACACCTACTTAACATATACACATATATCCAAACACCTCACACACACCTACTTTACATTTACACATATATCCAAACACCTCACACACACCTACTTTACATATACACAAATATCCAAACACCTCACACACACCTACTTTACATATACACATATATCCAAACACCTCACACACACCTACTTTATATATACACATATATCCAAACACCTCACACACACCTACTTTACATTTACACAAATATATAAACAGCTCACACACACCTACTTTACATATACCCATATATACAAACACCTCACACATTTACTTTACATATACACAAATATACAAACACTTCACACACGCCTACTTTACAATATATACAAACACACACCCACCTCACACAGTCTTTTTTTCTTAACGTGTCCCCCCCCCCCTGCTGTTTTACCTCACTGCAGGGGAGGGGGACATTCGTGCTGCAGCTGATCTCTGTTGGTCGGCCTGCTGAGTGCCAGGATGTCACGTGACGACACCCGGCACTCAGACACATGTTGCGCGAGGGGGGCGGAGCTTGCAGTCTGTGCCATCCGCACAGACTTGACCCCCTTGCACTGCGAAAACAATAAAAAAAAATCGGATGGCAGCGGCAAGGGAACCATGAGGCTGACAGCACCCAGGCGCCAGGTCTAATTTCCTGGTCACCATGGCGACCTGGCGCCTGGGGTTTGTCGAGCCCTGGATTAAGTAAAATTCGGCACCAGAGTTTTACTTAGAAAAAAACCCCCATGTTCGAATCTTCCCCATTGAAAGTAATGGGAGGCAAAATGATCAAAGCAATTTTTAAGCCTAAGTCAAATTCAGCACCTGAGTTTAACTCAGATCAATTAATTCAGGACACTGAATTGAGCCAATTATTATTGGTTTCATCTCCAATGTGTCTCGTAGATCAGGCATAAAGTTTGGAAACAAAAAACAAAGTTTTTATACAAATAGAAGACAGATTTCTTTGAAACATGTTCTGCTCTCGTTAGTGCTACGCGTGTTAGATTTTATATATCCATGCATGGAATTATGCATTTGCTGCAGTTGCCAAGGAAACCTTAAAACATTTATTAGTCTTTGTTAGGTTTTGAACCCAAAAGCGTTAAGAACATTAGGAGAGAGCGACGTGGGAGGGAGAGAAGAAGCTGAGTAAAAAAAAAAAAAAAAAAAAAAGAGTATGTATATACAAGGAACAAACCCAGGAAAAAACTGTAATTGCAATGAAGATCATAGAATATCCTGATCACATCTTGTTGCTAAGTTGGAATGTGAATTAATTGCTCTGGATGCCTCTGTGTAAAGGGCTCTATGGCAACAGGAAAAAAAATATATACTACTGTGGTGTGTCGTTTTTGTTGTTGTCTGTGATGGCAGTTGGTGTGACTCTTAATGAGTGATGCATCCAGATGTTCATGGGTCTCCAGACTCTGATCTGTAACATCATAATTTTAAGAGGATGCGGTGAATAGAGGGAACCCAGATTTATGAAAATCTGTCAGTCATTCACTGTCACCTAGAGAACAATGCTTCATGATGCTCATTAATCATTATCACTTTCACTCGATCAGGCCCTCAGCGGACTCACCACTAGACATACACCAGCACAAACCACTTCTCTCATAACAGAAAGTAAATACCCCTGGTGTAGCAGAAAAGTGAGTTGTGCAGTCTGATATAGCAATGACAGACATATTTTAATAAAACACAGTACCCTTCTTCCATGCCTTCTGCCTCAGTCATGTCTCTTTCATTTTTATTTCCCTGATGTGCTGCTCTTTCTGTCTCTGTGTCTAGTCAATCTCCAGGTCTCTATTTCTTTTATCAGTCTCTTGCAGTAAATCCCTCAAGGAACTTGTCATAAAAAGAAAGTCCTACATATTGGTGACTGTAGTTTAGATGAGGATCTTCTCTAAACAAACCCTTCAGTGCAGTCTTCCCTGTCATTAAATAGATCAGAATGACCCCTTAATACACACAATAACAAATGAAACAAATTAGACATGTATTTTACTTCATGTCATGAAAACAATTCTGTGTAAGCCATAGGGGTGAGATGGACGTATTGTACTTTGCATGGCTGACATCTTTAAAACACCGGAGAGCCAAAGAAAATATTTTTGAAAATATACTAAAGTATAATGTACATTATAACACTGTTAAAAATATATCTGATGTATATTTATATCTGACACTCCAAACAGTTGTCATGTTGATTCTTCCTAGAAACAAACATGACAGTGGAATCCTGGGGAAATGTACATATTCCCTAACAAAGCTGTCATAATCTGCCTTGACCTGAACAAGGAACCCTGCCTTATCTGTTCTGTTTTGCCTGTATTCCTGCCTTATCCCATTTCATATAGTTTACCAACATTAATTTATATAGTGACAAGCAATTCAGTAGCACTAGGTACAGAGGGGGAATTACATACTAAGTTAGACGAACAGGGTAGAGATAGAGGTAGAGATCCTTTCTCATAAGCTTTGGGGGAAAGTGCGGGACTTGAGACACATCAGGGAGTGAAGAGGTCAAAGGGAGGGTGATGGTAATAACAGTATTTGGGGTGATTTCAGCTTGTGGGGTTTGGCCACATATCAAGTATGTGTGTTCTAGTTGGAAGAATTGTCAGCTTCCTTATTCCTAACAGTGTTTGAGGACAGTGGGAACTAGGTGGGATTGGCTAAAGGTTAATTTGCGGGGATTCTAGTGGTATGAGCTTCCTCATAGAGTTTTGAGCAACATTTTGACGACTGAGAATGAGGGAAAGAGATGGGTGCTCCGTGGAAGCCAGTTCCAAGACAATACAGGGACATGAGTAAGGCAAAAGTAAGAATAGTATAAGGAATACAGGACAGGGCTAAGATGAGACATTAGTACATGAGGAAATAGTTGTGATCTAAATGTTTTAAACATCATGCTGTTAATGATGTTTGCAGCAAATAAATCCATGCATCTTAAAAATATGCCTTAACCGTTTCATGACTGGATTGTTTTGGCCATGTTGAACAGTTCATGACAATGGTTTTAACATTTATGCGGTGTTTGTATTTAGCTTTAATTTTCTTCTTTCCCATTTATCGTACCCACACAAATGATATATTGGGGATTTTTCAGGATAAGAAGGCCTTTCTTTAGATACCATTTTTTTGATCATATCATATAATTTTCTATAGGCACATATACAATATGGCCTTTTACCACCAGTCTTTGCAAAAGTTTGTATTTATGAAATATTCTTTGTGATTTGTTTTCACACAGACTGCAATTCAAGTACAAATATACTGAGAATTTAAAGTGTTACTGACAAACAACACCCCAATATCTGTTCAGCAACATATCCTGAGTACAATTATACCACACATGCACAGGGCCGGTGCAAGGATTTTCGTCTACACAGGCGAAGGTGCATTTTGGTGCCCCCCTCCTCTGACCTGCCAAGCCTCCCACACCACCAACCCTCCATACATTTTACATATATAAAAGTATAATGTATAGTGTGGAAAAGAAATATATCTAAATATTCAACTTGCATTCTCTAAATTTGTCACACATTGACACCCTAACACACATTGAAACCCTTAAACACAAAGACACCCTTGAAGTCACACACAGAGATGCACTAACCACTTACACACACACACACCCTTACACAGAGACACACTTACACACACACACACCCTTACACAGACACAGTGACACACTTACACACACCCTTACACAGACAGTGACACACTTACACACATACCCTTACAGACAGTGACACACTTACACACACACCCTTAAACAGACACAGTGACAAACTTACACACACATACACCCTTACACAGAAAGTGACACACCCTTACCACTTACACACACCCTTACCACTTACACACACAGTGACACCAATACACTCATAACCTGAGACACACTATTATGCCCCTCAATATGCCAGTATTTTGCCATTTAATATGCCAATATTTTGCCCCTCAATATGCCATTTAAAATTCCAGGATTTTGCCACTCAATATGCCATTTAATATGCCAGGATTTTGCCCCTCCAATATGCCATTTAATGTGCCAGGATTTTGCCCCTCAATATGCCAGGATTTTGCCATTTAATATGCCAGGATTTTGCCCCTCAATATGCCAGGATATTGTCATTTAATATGCCAGGATTTTGCCCCTCAGTATGCCAGGATATTGCCATTTAATATGCCAGGATTTTGCCCCTCAGTATGCCAGGATTTTGCCATTTAATATGCCAGGATTTTGCCCCTCATTATGCCAGGACATTGCCATTTAATATGCCAGGATTTTGCCCCTCAATATGCCACAATTTTTTCCCTCAAAATGCCAGGATTTTGCCCCTAAGTATGCCAGGATTTTGCCCCTCAATTTGCCAGGATTTTGCCCCTCAGTATGCCTGGATTTCACCCCTCAGTATGCCAGGATTTTGCACCCTCAATATGCCAGGATTTTGCCCCTCAATATGCCTGGATTTTGCCACTCAATATGCCAAGATTTTGCCTCTCAGTATGCCAGGATTTTGCCCCTCAATATGCCAGGATTTTGCCATTCAATAAGCCAGGATTTTGCCCCTCAGTGTGCCAGGATTTTGCCACTCAATATGCCAGGATTATGCCAATTAATATACCAGGATTTTACCCCTCAGTATGCTCGTTAATTGCCACCCTCCTCTCCCCTTCCCCAGTACTTACCTCCTTTTTTAATCAAACTTTATTAAAGCCGAGCGGCTGGAGGGGAGCACACAACGCTTCCTCACAGCCGCGTTACGGCGGGCCTGGGGGGTGTGGGGAATTTGGATTTTCCCGCCCCCCCTTGTGGTGCCCTAAGGCAGGGTAATTCAAGCAGGGTAATTCAATTTACCCCATCAAACCATATATTTCTGAAAAGTAGACAACCTTAAAATGGTTGTATTTTAACTGTTTCCGTGCACTATTTCTAATTTTTGTCAAAGTGTGCAGTAGTAATTTTTTGTGTGTGTTTTTTCCCCACACTCATTTACCTAGATTCTATGAGCTCTGCTAATTAGTGGACCTGGGACATTTAATCTAATCCATGCTATTCATTTTGGAATAGCGTGCAATTCAACGGCAACAGCTAGTGGCAAACTAACAATCACTAATCTCTCCTCTCTCCTCTCCTCTCTCCTATGTCTCCTCTCTCTCTCTCATACAGGTTTTGGAGAATGATTTGCAGAGGCTACTTCTGTGTTTAAGTGTATTCTCTACCATCACCCTGAGCATGGTCAGCTTTTGATGTGCTCGGCTGATCTTCAACATCTGAATACTCCACACTGAGGAAGATGTTGTCCTCTTATTCCACACATGGATCTAAACGAAAGGAGATTGATTTCCCTTGACATCTATTATATCATGCAGCATGTGCAGTCTATCTTGTTATTGATCATACATACCTTACTGAATTTTCAAACATGTACTTTCAAAATTGTAGCTTTTGTAATGAACTTTTAAACACATCTGTTTATGTAGTATAAGTACCCGCTGGTGTATTTGAATCAACGGCCTCTTGAGACCCACGAGTAGTTGCTGGAAACATGAGGTTGTAGAGCACCAGCTCATACTCATTGAGGTTGGATGGGGGTTGCTGTGGCACACCTGTCTTTTTCAACTTCTTCAGCACCTCTCTCTTGTTAGCTGAGTATATGAAGGCAGATCATGATGTGTCATGCAGAGTAGATTTGCCATGATATATGAGTAATTGTAAATATACAAACCCTTTTTTCATGATGGCTACTGATTAAGTCAGTTTGCCTACTGCATTAACACGTGTGGTTATTCTATTCCAGGTATTTTTTCTGCTCTTCAGACAGCGTTTCTGGCTGTTGCTCCAATTACCTGATGGTAACATTTGGGCAATTTCTGCATTAATTCTGTGTTTTTATCATATGAGAATTTACGTGCTCGTTTGACCTTTATCACTAATTTTTATGTCCACACAGTGGTGCAGCTAATTTCCATTGGAATGTGAACATCTCAGACTACTATTCACTGACAATACAGTTAAACCTTGAAATTTATCTTTTTGTATGAATAACCAGCTTTCTTGTTTCCATATTTCTGGACTTTCTTTCGTCATGCGTATTCCTCCTGGAATGCGTATCTATGACCCCATAAACATCTATGATGATTTAGAGGCTAGCACTTTGATTTGGGTGCATTTCTGCTTTTTTCTGTTGCAGTAGATAATTGTTTTGAGAAATGTATAGTTTTATTTGTAAATGTGCAGAATGTGTATAATTTAAAAACATGTGTGGTATCCTCTGAGTGTTTGGGATTGTGCATCTTTGTTTTACAATGTTTGAAATGTGTTTTAAATCTGATCCAGCATTGCTATGGGTTAAATATGTGGGAATGGTTCATTTTGAGGATGCATGATTTGTTTGGTTTAACTTTACCATCTGAGTTAACCTTTTTTTTTTTAATACAGATCGTCTCAGTTAAGCCATGGTCTGTCTACCTGGTGGTAATTTTTTGGAAACAAATTCCCCATTAATGCACCCATTATCGATTACCACTCATTATAGGATCACTGGTTATGCTGTGGTTAACATGCATTTCCAGCATTTTTCACGATATTCTTAACAGGTGCGGTAATCTAATTGTGTGTTTATAGGGAATTTTTTTTTTGTTTTGTATAATTTCTGTTTATTGAGATTATATCAGAGTTCGAAAAATAAACAAATAGAAATACACAGACAGAAAACTCAGTACATGGATTGACACAAATAAACATATATTACATCATATAAATTACATATATAAATGACGTCCACATGTATCAAAAAACATGAAGGAGGTTCCAGGCTATTCCGTACCCTTCCTTTTGGCAATATGAAGACTATTGCCCTTTCTGGAACCAACCATCTCTAAAATACCAAATAATCTATTATAGAAAAATAAGGAAAAATACGCAGAGAAGAAGAGAAGAAAAAAAAAAGTGGTAGTGGTACGGATCTGTAACTCATCAAGATAACAACTCAATATTTGTGCATTGCGCAACTCAAGAACTGCTAGATGAGGAGGCAACTATACTTTGCCAGAGCCTCCGCACCCACCGTGCCTGCGGCGAATTCCATCCAGTAAAACCATCGTTGGCTATGCTGGGAGCCCCTACCTTGTGCAGATAAAAGAAGACCTTCCATCAGCCTCGTCTGTTCCACACAGGACATCCACTCTCTGTATGATGATGGTGATTGTTGTTTACAGTATTTTGGGATTAACAGCTTAGCTGTATTGAAAAGGTGTATTGTCAATGATTTCCTATACTTGTGAAGTGGTTGTGATGTATGATGAAGCAGACACGCTTCAGGAGTAGGGGAGAACATTGGATTATCTAGTAGCTGGATTGTGTCTATTACGGAATCCCAGAATGGGCGAATAGCCGGGCAGTGCCACCATATATGAATATAGTCCCCCTTATGAACTAAGCACCTCCAACAGTGATCCGATGTTTTAGGATATATGGAGTGCAAGACAGTAGGAACCTTGTACCAGCGTGTGAAAATCTTATAACAATTTTCTTGGCTCCTTGTTGCTACTGAACCCTTATGGGCGAGGGTAGCAATTTCCCCCCACAGGTCATCCATAAATACTATGTTGCAGTCCCTTTCCCAGCATCATAACAAAATAGGGCTTCGAGGTATGTCGTAAGTCTAACAACATCTTATGGATGTCCAATATGAGATTAGCCGGCTGGCAGTCGGCGGCGCAGAGCTCTTCGAACGGAGTTAGATTAGTTTCCAACTCTTTCCCTCTAAGAAGTGAGGTAACATAGTCCCTAATTTGTCTATATAAATATAAGTTATTTTGTGTATTGTTGTGCATACTTGTCAAATCTTCTAATGGGCATATAGAGGCTCCCCCGAGAATGTGCCCCAATCTAGGGTATTGAAATTCATCCTGAAACAATTGTTGTACATTCGCATGGGAGAGGCCCGGTGGAAAATCTGCGTTGGCTATAAGTGTTAGCATAGGGGATGGATCACCTAAGAAGCCTGACGTTGAGGATAACTTTTTCCATATCTGGATAGTGGGACCTACCGTCGGGTGATCTGCCTCTAAAACTATTTGTTGAGTATTTGGGCGCCACGCTGCCATTGGAATTGGGACAGTGAGTGCCTTTGTTCCAACGAAATCCATAGCTTATTGGTAGGTATAGACTACTCCACTATGCGAGCTAAAGCAGTAGCTCTATAATAGGTTTCTATGACGGGTAGCTCCAAGCCCCCCTGCTCCCTTCGTCGTATCAGATACTGGTAGCCCAGTCGGGTGGATCTACTCTGCCAAATAAATTTACTAAACATACATTTAAGCATTTTAAAGAAAGATGGCGGAACAAATATGGGTAATGTCTGAATAATATAAAGTACCCTAGGTAGTATATTCATTTTTGTGACCGCCACCCTCCCAAACCATGACAAACGTTGGGAAGTCCATTTGTCTATATCTAATTTCAGTGTACGCGAAAGAGGGCTATAATTAAGGTCAAATAAAGCATTCAGATCTGCAGAGAGTTTAATCCCCAAATATGTAATTGAGGGTGTGGCCCAACGAAATGGGAATTCTGTCTGAAGTTGCTGAGTAAGGCTAGTTTTAAGGCAGATATTTAAAGCTTCTGATTTGCTCATATTGATCTTAAAATTGAAGAGGTATCCAAATTTTCTGAGTTCATCGAGTATATTAGGTAATGATGTCAGAGGCTGAGTAATAATAAATAAAAGATCATCCGCATATGTGGCTACCTTGTGGTGGTGAGGGCCTACTTCTATACTTTAATCGCGGGGTTATTGCGGATGGCATTTATCAGAGGCTCGAGTGATAGAACAAACAGCAGAGGGGAAAGGGGGCATCCCTGTCTCATCCAGTTCGACAGGGTGACTGGTCCAGAAAGTGTGCCATTTACACGGATATGGGCTATGGGAGAATGGTATAGGGCTGAGATCCAATTGTTCATAGACTCTCCAATCCCTATATGTCTTAAAACTGCCCTCAGATAGGACCAGTCCACCCTGTCAAACTATTTTTCAGCGTCTGTAGAAAGCAACATAGATGGAATACCATTAGAGATGAAACTGTGTATAAGGTTAATGACTCTAGTTGTATTATCACAGGCTTCACGGCCAGGGACGAAATCTACCTGGTCCCTATGAATGATATCTGGCAATGCCTCTTTAATGCGAGTGCTCAGAATTTTTGCAAACAGTTTTACGTCCACGTTTAGAAGTGATATGGGACTGTAACTAGCAGATTGTTCTAAGTCCTTTCCTTTCTTGGGCAAAATGGTAATATGAGCCTCCTGAGATTGATCGGGCAATGTACAGCCTGAGGCCAGAGAGTTATACATTGTTTGTAGACGTGGGACTAGGAGGTCACTGAATGTCTTATAATATGATAAAGTTAACCCATCTGGACCTGGGCTTCCATATAGTTTGATAGCTTCCACAATCTTGGAAGCAGAAATGGGAGTGTCTATAGAATCAGAGAACTCCCTTGTAAGCTTTGCCTTCATATTAAGTGAAAGATAATCTAGTAGCTTAAGTTGAAGAGCTTTATCTTGGGCATGTGTAGATGTGATATGTTATATAATTCACTGTAATACTGGCGGAAAGCCTCTGCTATGTGTTCGGTTTGATGCACAAGAGAATTTTGTTTGTTTCTAATTTTAGGTATATGTGACATAGTTTACTTATGTTTGATTTAAACCAGAGCGGCGAGCATTCTGCCTGGTTTATCTCTATGTGCATAGAAGGTGCTGTTCAATTTTTGAAGACAATGTTGTAGTTTGAGGTTGCACAGGGCAGTTTGTTCAGATCGTAACGTGATCAGGCGTTGGAATAAATCAGTGGTCAATTTTTGTGTGTGTAGAGTTTTAATATTCGCTATTTGATCTAAGAGTTGGAGAATTGATGCTGCCCTTTGCTTTTTCAAATGTGAGCCTAAACTGTTTAAGTGGCCTTGCACCACTGCCTTGTGTGCCTCCCACAACAGCGGGGGAGTCACATCTGGGGTGTCATTTTCCCGAAAATAATTTGTCAATGTTGAGTAAAGTTTCATTTAATCGCCAGTTGGGCTTCCTAGGGGTGAGCGTGGGTATTTGTAACGACAAGTATACTGAAGCGTGGTCACTCCATGTTATGTTTCCTATTGAGGTAGTGGTCATTAAATGAAGGTGTCTATGCGAGAGAAAGATATGGTCAAGACGAGAGTACCTGTTATGTGGGGCAAAGAAGTATGTATTGTCCTTGTCACAATTATGTTGAATGCGTCAAGTGTCTACCAATTGTGTTCTATGTAAGGCCTTTCTTACCTTTGTAGAGTTGTAAGTACCGAGAGTGGATGTCCCGTTGGAAGGGTCTAAAGCAGGATCCATCACCATATTAAGATCACCTCCCATGATGATTATCCCTTCAGCAAACCGTTCAAGATCTCTGAGAATTGAACATAAAAACAGGTGATGGCGGACATTTGGAGAATATATACAAGCAAATGTTACAGGGTGCCCTTGACAAATATCGCTCTGCCCTCACTATCCTTCCACGTGTCAGTTACTAAAAAGGGGAGAGATTTAGTAATGTAGATAGCATCTGCTTTAGATTTTTTGAAAGGAGCATCAGAATAAAAAGCATGTTTATATATAGGATCACAGAAAGTAGGCACTTTATTCCTCTGGAAATAGGTCTCCTGGATGAGAGCTACATCGGTTTTATTTGCCCTAAGTTCTCTGAACAACCTAGATCTCTTAATAGGTGAATTTAATCCTTTCGCATTGATACTTGAGATGTGCAAGCTAAAATTACTCACATGTACAGGCATCGGGGGGGAGTTATGGATAATAAGGTATCTTGTTTGACTCGGCGGGTTATCCAGAAAAGAAAAACGAACAAAAAACACAGAAATAAACAAGGAAAGGCATGTATCACCAATACACAGATATAACAAAAACATTATGATGCCCGACAATGGTGTCGGGCAGGAAGACATGTTGTAGTCCCTAGCGAACCACCACAAATGATAGCGCCTCGCAGTTACTGTTAAAAATTCAACATGAGCCTTCTGGGGGACCATAGTGACACTAGCCAACGGGGCCAAGTGCAATCCTAAAACCAAGGAAACAGATCCAGTCCGCGTCCACCGCTTAATCTTACTTGGCATCAGGATGCCTATTTATCACCTACAATAAAATTGCTATAGTAAACCTAAGAATATATGAACAGTTAAATGAAACCAATAGATATTGAACTCATCATTAAGGTAAGTTGGCTGGCAGATCAACCAAACAGGTTAGGGACGTCTCAGATGCTCTCTTAGGAAATCAGCTATACACAAACGCTTAGGAGCAGTGTCAGAAAGGCATGAATAATCCATATGGCAGTGTGGACTTAGTCATTGGAGATATCATCTGTAAAGTTGGTGTAGCGCTCGACCAGCCGGCATATCCTAAAAATTGACCTAAGAGAACTCCCAAAAAAATTGGGCCATTCAGATCTCTCCAGCTCCTGTTGAGACTAGCAGATAAATACGCTTTGGGCTAGCGTCATCCACACATATTCAATCAGCGTTCCGTGTGGTTATGGATATACCTCTATGAGTTCATCAAAATACGAAGAGATCTCCAAGTCCTTCGACTGCAGAGTTAGTCGTTGCGACTCATACCCAAGCCGAAGGGAGGTTGTTCTCCATGAGAGAGCAAACGAGATAGAGAAGGGGGGTGCCATTCTTACCTTAATTTTCTTTTTAGGGTCTGGCGTGGTCTTCAGTGGGGGGGTCTATCCCGCCCCCTATCCCCTGGGCTTGCGTCTTCTCGGTGAGCCCGAGTTCCATGTCGCCTTTTGCGCTGTGGGCGTGGGAGCAAAGAATGTGCACCCAGGATGTGTACAGGGACATCTCCCTGGACGAACGCTATCCATTCTGATAGATCAGGAGGCGTCAGTTGCAATGCTTCATAAAATGGTATTGCGTCCTCTGGGGTTCTGACCGTATAGGAGGAATTGTCTCTCCAAACCGTTAGCGATATGGGGAATCCCCAGCTATATGGTATCGAGGCCTGCCGTAAAAGATTTGTCAGAGGGTAACATTTTCTGTATCTGTAAGGTAGCCCAGGCCACGTCCGTCAAAATTTGTAATGTGGCTTCGTTATATGTAATATTCTGCATTTTGCGAGAATTGCGGAGGATAGGCTCCTTAGTAGAATAGTGATGTAGGCAGCACACTATGTCCCTAGGAATAGGGTTAGCTCTATCCTTGGGCTTCAAAGCTCGGTAAGCTCTATCAATTCCTGACATATTGAGAGTATCATCTCCCAGTACCAAGGTAAAAATGTCAAGAGTTATCTGTTTTCAGTCTTCTGAACCATCTGATTCAGGGAGACCCCTTATCCGTAAGTTGCTGCGGCGGCCTCTATTATCCATATCAATCAGCCGCAAGGATAACTGAGTGGTAAGGCTCTGTTGCGTCTTCAGACGCTGATCCAGTTGTTGTACAGTTACCCATGAGGAAGCTTGTTCTCGCTCCACAGCATGGAGTCGGACATCTTGGCTCTTAATATCATCTTTAACTTCCGCAAGCTCATCTCGAACTGCCGAACGTACCTGGTCAATAACTGCCGCAAATTAATTTTTTATTTGAGTGGTAAACATTGTAAAGTCAGCTTTCGTGGGTATTTCCCTCAGCTGTGAATGTATATCCTCCGTTACATCAGTTCCCTCTTCTCCTTCCAGCTCGTCGTCTGATAGGGACAGAGTCGCTTCATCACGCGGAAGTTCCGGCGCCATTTTCTCTTTTCTGGCAGGATGAAATTCCAGAGGCAATAAAAAGTTATTTAAGGAGCCTGTGTTGTCTGATTTTTTCCCCTTAGAGTGTCCCAGGGTTTGGGGCAATCTTTCAGGTTAATTTTAAACACGTTTGCAAGTGTATAGTGGTGGTGGCGCGGGAGCTGCAGGATTACACATCTGGTCTCATCGAGTGCCGGCAACGCCCCCCCGTTTTTTTTTTTAACGAGTGCAGTAATGATCAATTACAAGTATAGGGTCTTTTTGTAAAGGGTGTGGTAATTTTTATCATGTACTGCATTGTTAATATGTGTGGTAGTTTTTGCAGTGATAGTAGAATTCCCGTTGACCTCGTTAGTCACAACTGCCCGCAAATTCCTGATGACATTAGTTTTTTCATTAATGGGGTCATAGAATCCAGGCCATAGTCATTTTAGAACCACTTGATTGTGTTAGAATCACTTTTAATATGGACCAATCTGAAAATTTCAACAAAGACTTAAAAACACACCAAAGATGCAGGTTAGATATCTCCTGAAGATGTTCTGAGAAACAAAATGCGTAGGGCTGATTTTTGGTCTCATAGATGCTTTGGAGTCTCTGAGGAAGGGGAAAGAGGAGATTCACAGAAAGGAATATTAAAAAAAACAAATGTAAAAGCCTTGGCAATAGAAAAAATATATTAAACTCTTTTAAATATATTAAAAGTTAATATCAAAAGATCTCTCCTCTCTTATCACCACATATCTCTTACATCTTATAGCAGGGGTCCTCAAACTTTTTAAACAGGGGGCTAGTGCACTGTCCCTCAGACCGTTGGAGGGCCGGACTATAGTAAAAACAAAAACTATGAACAAATTCCTATGCACAGTGCATATATCTTATTTTGAAGTGAAGAAACAAAATGGGAACAAATACAGTATTTAAAATGAAGTCAAGTTAAATCAACAAACTTACCAGTATTTCAATGGGAACTATGGGCCTGCTTTTGGCTAATGAGATGGTCAATGTCCGGTTCCATATTTGTCACTGCTAGTCGTAACAAGGCCCCTCAATATGCCAGGATTATGCCTCTCAATGTGCCAGTATTATGCCCCTCAATATCCCAGGATTATGCCTCTCAATATCCCAGGATTATGCCTCTCAATATCCCAGGATTATGTCCCTCAATATGCCAGGATTATTATGCCCCTCAATATGCCAGGATTATGCCCCACAATATACCAGGATTATGCCTCTCAATATGCCAGGATTATGCCCCTCAATATCCCAGGATTATGCCCCTCAATATCCCAGGATTTAGCCACCCAATATGCCAGGATTATGCCCCTCAGTATCCCAGGATTATGCCCCTCAATATGCCAGGACTTAGCCACCCAATATGCCAGGATTTCCCCCCACAATATGCCAGGACTTAGCCACCCAATATGCCAGGATCCTCCCCCCTTCCCCCTTACTTACCTCCTTGCTGCTGCTCTGTCTCCGTCTGTGGCTGTGAGGGAAGCGTTGTGCGCTTTATTGAAAAAACAAAAAACTTTATTGAATGCGCATTGGCTGGAGGGGAGCGCACAACGCTTCCCTCACAGCCACAGACGGAGGAAGATGCACGGAGGAGAAGACCGGAGACAGAGAGCAACAAGGAGGTAAGTACTCACCATCTCCTTGGTGCTCCCTGTCTCCGTCCAGCTCCTCCGTGCAGTCTTCTTCCCACCTGCACGGAGGAGGGAAAATGCCACCGGATATGACATGCTGTCAAATCCGGTGGCAATGACAGGAAGTTTTTTTTTTCTCGGACCGCATCTAATTGATTTTTTAATTTATTTTTTAAATCTGGACGGGGCCGTCTTTCCGGGCAGGCCGTATAAATGTCCTCGGCGGGCCGCATGTGGCCCGCGGGCCGTAGTTTGAGGACCCCTATCTTATAGAAATAAGAACCTATGAAAATTACAAAATATAAATGTTGTTTAAATATAAAATTGGTTATACAAAAAAAAAAAATATATCAAACTCAACATTGAGTTGGCTACGTTGTAGTTTCTCCAATTGAAATAGCCACTTCATTTCTCTATGCCCTATTTCTCTGATATTAATTCCACCTCTCCAGAATTTTCTAACCTTATCTATTGCAAGGAATTTATGTCCCTTATGTTTTTTTCTAGAGGCTTCTAATAAATGTTTAGATTTAGAAAAGGTGATCCCCCTTTTGATCTTTTTTCTTAAGTGTCCTATTGTGACCAATATGTTGCAGCCCACATGGTCATTTGATCATATAGATAACATTAGTGGAAGATCAGTTTACATCCCTTTTGGTTGACACAGGAAGAGAAATTAGCTATAGGAAAGTTTTGTGGTCTGGTCAATTTACAGGCCCTATTTTGGATACTTGGCATTCTTTCCGTCATACAATGGACTTGTTCGATGACACTTTGAGAACCACATCTACTTAAGCTGTTCTTCGCTCTCTGAAACAAGGAAAGAGGACAATTATGTGGCTGGGTTCCTCTTTTTAGCAGTAGAAAGTGCATGGAACAAGGCTTCTCGCATGGACCAGTTCTGTTTAGGTATCTCAGAAGCCTTGAAGGATGAACTGGCAAGTTCTGACATTCCTACTACCCTCGTATTTGATTCATCTGGTCATCCAAATTTATTAAAGATACAGAGAGAGAGAGAACAATGGAGAGAGCTGGTATTTATGGTAAAGGAAACTTGACCCTCTGTGTTTTCTTAGGCCCTAATGTCACTGAAGATATTGTTTTTAATTTGTTTTTTTACCCCCATATTACTGTAACAACCTTACCTATTCCTCCTGCGACGCTCCTCCCCAGTATACTCACCTATCTTTTCAAAACTCCCATTGAGTTCCTGCGATGCCATCTTTCCGGAGTCCTATAGTCACCAAGATGGCCAAGAGGCTATGCACATGCGCAAACTGCGAAAATGACGGAACTCATTAGAGCTCTGCTCCTTGATTGGTTACACCCCCTGGCTGGCGATTGGCGGCAGATTTGTATTTAAACACTTCAGTTACTCCTTACCTTTTCTTGTGATAGGTTCTCCGGTGCCTGTTGTTAACTACCTTACGTTTCCTTGTTATCCAGTGTTCCTGACCATGCTTGTTTTGAACATTCCTGATCTTCATTTGACCATCCTCGGCCTGTCTTTGATTATCCTGTCTTCCATTATCCTGACCTTGGCTTCCCACTCTGTATCGAGTATTCTATTTCTCAGTACCAGTGGCTGTGTGTCCAGATATCCAGTGTCTCAGTACAAGTGGCTGTGTGTGCAGATATCCAGTGTCTCAGTACCAGTGGCTGTGTATCCAGATATCCAGTGTCTCAGTACCAGTAGCTGTGTGTCAAGATATCCAGTGTTTCAGTACCAGTGGCTGTGTGTCCAGATACCCAGTGTCTCAGTACCAGTGGCTGTGTGTTATCCAGTGTCTCATTACCAGTGCCTGTGTGTCCAGATATCCAGTGTCTCAGTAGCAGTGGCTGTATGTTATCCAGTATCTCAGTACCAGTGGCTGTGTGTCCAGATATCCAGTGTCTCAGTACCAGTGGCTGTGTGTCCAGTTTTCTAAGTTCATCTGTTCATGAATCTTCTGTCAATCGTGCTTCCATAGGTAGAGGTGCAGCAATTTATCTTTTCAGCAGTGTGAGCGGGGCTCAACCAAGGATCTCTCTGATTTGGAACGAAGACCTCCTACTAACTCTCAAAGACTACATCGTGGATCCTAAACTCTGATCGCTGCACCGTTACAATTACAAAGGCAGAACAAAGGTATTGACCTTGTATGCTCTAAGAATTCAATGTTAACACCTGTCTGCAGTAAATACCAGAAATTATTTGTTTTACTAACATATGTGGCAGGCAGCAGAGTGCTCGTTTTGTACCATGACAGGGCGCTTAATCATAGGCATACCATGATTCTTTATGGTAAGGACAATAAAGATATGAAACTCACTGCCAAGAGAGGTGGTGCTCTCAAATACAATAGATGCATTTAAAAAAGGTCTGGATATTTTTTTTTAAAGATATACAGGACATACAGGGCTATTTATAATAGAATAAGCATTAATAACAGAGCTTGTTGATCCAAGGAGAAATCTGATTGCCTTTTGGAGTCAAGAACAAATTTTTCCTTCTTGGTGGCAAATTTCAAAAGAACTTTCTTAGGGGTTTTTGCCTTCTTTTGGATCAAAAGAATGAATGATAGGTAGAAGGTTTGAACGTGATGGACTTACTATGTTACTATGTAAAAATGAAGTGGAGGCACTACAGCCTAGAAGAATCAATGCAGAGTTTGAGCTCTTTAATTTTTTATAAACAATTTTTTTTTATAAACAAGTTTATATTTTGTAGTACTATGTATTGGTTCTTATTTATTTGTGGTGATGAGAGGAGAGATCTTTTAATATACTTTTTTTTATTCATTGTTATATGTGTAATATTTGCTGTGCATTTTAATAGATTGAGTTTCATAGATATACTGGTTTTTATATGTATCATTTTTTAAATATTAATAAATATATATTTAAGATAATTTAATATTGCTGTATGTTTAAAGATCTGCCCTCCCTGTGCCTTTATATGTGCATTTTTAAAATTCCTGTCTGTGTATCTTCTTTTCTCCCTTTCTCTTTGTTCTCTTGCCCACTTTTCTATGTGATGAAATTTATAAGAGGTGGGATATTATTAAATAAAAGGGAGGAGTGCATTGTTATCCGCAGGATTTTTTCGTGGGGGGGGGGGGGGGGGGGCAAGATTTCCTTCCCACCTTTCCACTCTTTCACTCAAATACCTCTTCACCTATTCCCCATTGCCTACCATTGCTGGCTCAGTACAGGTGGGAGGCAAAAGAAAACAAAAAATATGACCATGGTAATAGTAGCTAAAAGACCAGCATGGTGATGTCCTCGAGACATGTTGACCACCAATGAAATATATTCCCTCCACATTGCCCTGGAACGCTGCAGTCCTTTAAGTGTGCAGTGCATTTAACCTCACAGTCTACATGTGAACATGGTCTAAATGACCATGTACAGTGTTGTGCATCACAAGGGCTAGTTAAACAAAACCTGAGAAAAGCTAAGCCTACATTACTGAAACGTACCCACAAAAAGACCATGGTCTTTTATTTAAGGGTCAGATTAGATTTGGGTCACGCACTTCCGCCGAATTTCACAAATTGCTGAAATGCGGCCAATCAATATACTGGAATTTAGGCCTGAATTTGTAGTACAGGCTATTCGGAAACTGAGGCATTCGGATTGGGACATTTTCACAATGATAACCATACATTTTTGATTACCCAATATAGTAAGATGTACCCAATGGGTAAGATGGGTGGAATTTACCCATTTAAATTCTCCTGAGAAGGAGAATTAAACTTTAAAGCCCTCTAAAGTACTCTACCAAAGATTTTTTCATCATCAGATGTTGCTGGGGGTTGAGAGAGCACATAAATATCAGATTCTAGGCGGAAAGTGAGAGAACAGTGTTAATACATATCAGTTGACGTACATAACATATCAGTGTATGTTCTATACTTAATGTCTTTTTATGGTAGGAGTTTGGATTCTTTTAGTTTTTTCCGGGCTATTTTTTCTGTGTTCTAAATATCCCATAGGATATAATGGGGTGTTTGAGGCTACCACTTCAGTTTGGTGTGTTTGAGAAATTTTTCAGCTACATTCAGTTTTGTCAGATATGATCTATGAAATCTATGATTTCAGAATTGCTAATGTATTCGGGGGAAAACTGGATAGCTCATAATTTTTTTCCTGATGTGTGCCCTGAATTAGTCCAGGCAGTCGGGCGGACTCTTTAGTTTAAAGACATTTTAGCAATATAAAAACTTTAATAACGGTAAACATTGTAACCACACATCTCCTGTCTTTTAAACCCCCAGACAATTAGTTCAATATATTTTTTTTACCATTCTTAAAGTTAAAATAATTAACATTGTCATTTGCTTAAACTGTGAACCCTTTACCTATAAAACACCATATAATTATACATAACAATATATCCAGGCCACCATTCCCTATATCCCGCTGCCCCCCTTCCTTCCTACTTGAAATCCACCCCATCTCTTCGTTTTCCCCCTTAATAAGAAAATCTAGGCCAACTATTCTAAGCTTGGCACAAAAAGAGGGCCTTCAAGATATTTTGTCCATTTGGACCATTTCATATCCTCTGCTCCCCCTCTTTCTTCTACTAATTTAATTTATCCCTCTATTTTCCTTATCTGCTTGACTTCTGTCACCAATCTTCATATGTAGGTACCCTTTCCTGCTTCCAATATCTCGGAATCAGTATCTTAGCCGCATTCAGAAAAATTGGGAGCAGGGATTTCTCATATTAGCCCACAGATTGCTTTGTATTATGAAGCAGTGCCATTGTTGAATCGCTTGTTGAATTAAGGATCTAAAACAATATGTATTGGATCTATTACCAGGTCCCACAAAGGTTTAATAAAGGGACATTCCCACCAAACATGGAGAAACCAAAACCAAAAGCAGCTAGTCCACCCACCCTTTGAATAGGCAGGTGATCTCCTCCCCACCCATTGCTCACCCCACCAGGACGTTTCAATCATAGACTACAAATCATTGTTGAAGATATTAAGTCGCACTTCAGAAAGATGAATGCCATCTTTAAAATATAAACCTTTGACCCTCAAAATCCACATGGCTAAAACTAAAGCCACCTGTTGTTGGAATACATTTCTCAATTACTTAATTCGGCTTCTGCCTAACCCTCTCAAGAATCTTAAGCCCTGCACTGCACATTGACACTAAACTAGGGACTATATCAGACCAGATAATTAGAGAAACAAGGAAAATCTGTTTAACCTACCAAACATCCTCTTTTAGTTAATGCAACAATTGAATTGATGTAAAAATACCCCCGTCACCACCTCAATGATACAGAATAGTAAACACGAGGTTATGAACTTAAACAAACAATAATTTTAAATGGAAAAAAAAAAATCTCTATGCAGATTCCATACGTCAGGGATGAGGTTCAGGTAAGACTGCACCCAGAGCGCCCTTGGATGTTATCCAGGAGTGCTCACTGACGAGTGTCAAGTCAGGCTATCCTCCTGGCTCATGTCATGTTGCCATCTTGAGGGAGTCATACTTCAGCACCAAGTTTAACAACAATCAAATGCCTGATGGATGGCTCTTGGGCAAGTACACTATCCTAACATTACATCACTATTGTAATATCCATTTCATATATACCCATTACACTATTCTGTCACAAATGGGGTCCTGGATGGAATGAGACCCTGAGCACCCAGATGCAGTCAAATGCTCGAGATGTGGAGACACGGGGCCTGGTAATCTCACTCCTCCAGTGGCTTGAGGCTCCAGGTTGGGTCTGACATATTCCAAGGCCCTGTGACAGCAGCTGCTGTATCCAGTTATAACCAAGGTGGGAAATAAAGGAAAAATCCTGGAGCAGGCATAGGACACAACCTTGACAGAATAGCCTGATGTCTGCATGCTGAACCAAATAATCCGAGCAGAGAAATTACAAACACAGCAGCAACAAGATGAATGAAATGCAGAGTGCAGGTATACAAGGAACATGGCAGGACCCTGACTGTAGCTCAATTCGGCAGGTGCCACTCTGGGGCCAAACTGGGGAGGTACCGCTCTGGGGCCAAGTGGGTAGTTGCCACTCTGGAACCAACTGGGTGGGTGCCACTCTGGGGCAAATCAATGGAAGGGTGACACTCTGTGGGAGTACCACTCTGTAACCAAACAAGGGAAGGGTGCCACTCTGTGGCTAAGCAAGGGACGGATGCCACTTTGGCTGAGCAAAGGAAGGAAACCACTCTGTGACTGAGCAAGGAAAGGGTGCAAGGAATACAGATACAAAGAAAGGTCAGGAGCAAGCATAACAAATAAGCAAGAAAGGCAAAAAGGATACAAAGCAAAAACAGAAGCGAGCATGAGTAATAAGCAAGGCAAGGAAAAAGAATACAAAAATAACTGGATATAACCTGGCATGGGTCTGACAAATCAGTGTCACATTGCTATGTTTTACAGTTGACATGGGATATGGATTTTCACCTTGGCTCATGACCCCACTGAGTAACCAGCAGAAGAACACAGGTACAACAGGGCCCATGCTGTCACAAGGTGTTTGATTGAGTGCATGTTTGGTGTATTAACTCGCTTCTGACATTGTATCGTATTTTACATAACAATGCACTGCAGCATCGCGTGCCAATACCAGGGGATAGTAATGTTGCCACTAAAGAAGCAATGTTTTATGATTGTGGATGGTGCTCACGGGGATCCAGAGGTCAGGACACAGCTATTAACCATGCAGTTTCCGTAAGTTGGCAACCCATGTGTAACATCCTACAGCTAGCAATAGTGTTCATAATGTACACTTCATCTATTGAATGCACCAAGAAAACAATGTTTGCCCCGGTATCCCTTTGGGAACACATTCCCCTCATGCAAATGAGATAGGTGAAGTTTTATTTACCAATAGCCTATTGGTTGTATGTGTGTCACCTGTTGATATCTTCTCCTGTGCACCTCTACCGTCTGCACCTTAGATTGCAGGTATATTACTGGGAACAGTCGTGAGGGACAATGTCTTGACAGATGTGGTGTGTGATGTTCATGTTATCAGAGAGCGCTCAATAGCTATTGCAAATGTGTACACTGAGGAAGATGTTGAATACAGTTGAAGAGAGATATGAAACTGTTGCTGGACCCTCTGGAGTAGGCATGGTTAATCCCCCCTGGTGTAATCCCCCTGGTCTGACTGCTCTCTGGAGATGGCGGTATTAACTCTCATGGTGTAATTGTGCAAATTGCATACCGTTGACATCATCGGACCTTGCCGAACTCACGCATGCACGGTTGCCATTAATCTGCATTTCCTCAGAGCTGTCAAATCATTTAGGAGATTGTGCACATGTGCGGTTCACTTGATGGTAAGATGTGAATTCCCAGAGGAATTGCCAGAACACCAGCACTTGCCCATGCTCAGAAAGCTTATAGGATTGTTTCTTGAATCTTCTAGATTATTTCTTCTTCTTCTTCCTCCCCCTGGTGGGCAAAGGCTAAAAGACTCTTCTAGGTCTGTATAGGCTTTTTTTACTCTTCTGCTGTATGCTCCAGTCACTCAGGCTATTGACAACTTGAACCTCCTCCTCAGATTCTTCCCCTCTCGCAGCCTCCTCCTCCTCTACATTGCTGGCCACTCTTGCAGGCAGGACTCATCATGGCTGGAAGGGGCAGTCATCAATCACTTCCTCAGCTAATCAGTCCCATAGCTGCTCAATGCCCTCCTCATAATTTCTTCAAAGAAATGTTCCATATTCAGTCCACATCAGCCATCAGTTCTGCCTGGACTGTGGTCTGGTAAGCAGCTACAGTTCGCCTCCTGGCACTTGTGATAAGGTGCCTCAGATCAGGGAACTTATATTTGAAATTCCCGCTAAGAATTGTCCTTGCAGACAAATGCGCCAATCAAAGGGCTGCGCTGACCGCGAGAACACTTACCACAAGGGCATCATTCATCCAGTTGCTGATGCCCTTGCAGGCACACTGACCACCAATAAAATGTATTCCCTCCAAATTGACCTGGAACATGGGGTGAGCCAACCATTAACCCTCATAAGTGCGCAACGCATTTAACCCTTTTAACCCTGCAGCGCACATGTGCACATGGTCTAAATGACCATATACAGTCTAATTCTGTGGTGGTATATGTCAACTAATGTTTTTGAGTGAGGGATTTTATAAAATGTCTGCTGTAAGGTAGACTCTAAGGTAACGAATGAACACCATTTAAGGGAATACTTGTGAATTTTTCATTTGATATTGACTTTTTTTCTTTTAACTGTGTAAAGTAATATTTTGTTACCAAACGAATGCTTGGATTATAAATACCTTCACCTGCTAAATTTATTATTAGTTTCACCCCTGCTTGAGACAAAGCAAGGAAATTAATTCTGTGAAACTACTCCTGTTTTTTTTTCCTTCCCATTCTCAGTTCCAATTCTCATCAAAGTCCCATTGCACATTTTAAGTGCTACTGGGAAATAGTAATCAGTGATTTTGTAGTTAGGTAAATGCTCTCTATCACAAGCAGGAGGCACTTATGGTTTTTGAAATAAGCCCATCTTAGTCTCTCATTTAATGTCCCTAACTCAAACTCCCTCACTCTCTCGAATTCTCAACTCAATCCCCTTCACCTCCCAACTCTACTACCTGGATCTTTCAAAAATCAACCTCCTCATCACTTGTCGACCTCCCTCCACCTAAACTGCCTTCACCCCTTCTCAAACTGAAACAGGGGCTTAATAAGTAGACAATAGATTTTTTTATCTCTTGTACGTTGTATGTTGTATGTTTTATGTCCGCTGTATTAATGCATATTTGATATTTTGATATGGGCTGGAATTAAATAATTTGTAAATCTATGTCATAATTTAAAATGCAGAAATATAATGTCATTTTTGATAATTTTGTAGTGAAAAGTAAAAAAAAAAACTTTTTAAAAACTTTTTATTAACTAATGTATGCTGCATATATACAAACTCCATTGATCCAAAGTAGATCGGAAATGCAGAAAGCATCTTGTGCTTAATAGAAAGGCCAATTGTTAAAGTAGAGAAGTCTAACTACATCCGTACACAAATACAGGAGAAATAGAAAAGTTATTGTGCATTAATAAAATCAAAATACATTCATAGCTAAATATTGCTTTAAATCCTTGTCTAAGACCAATTATCCAAAATAGGTACAAATTCACTCCATATCTTATAACTATACATTGTATTAGTTTACAATATGCCTAATCGATCGTATGTTATTGTTAAGTTAGACGTAATCAAAATTCTGACAGTCCATAACTGGGTGCAATATCGACTGGGGCTCTTTAAAGGAACAAATTGAAAGGAAAAGGGAAAGACCTATATCCTAATATGAATCTACAAAACAGTTCAACTCCCACTCTCTGTTAATACCATGAAGGGTTTTTTTACCCATTTTAAAAATTCCAAAATACTCTCTTTTAGCTAACAAAGTCCCAACATTGCCTCCACGGTGTCCAAAATCAATGTAACCTCCCCCACCGATCTGAAAACGATGATTAAATGATGATTTCTTATTATTACACCTAACTTAGGACATGTGCTCTCTCATATGTACTCTAAGTTTCCTACTTGTACGACCAATATACTGTATTTTATACTGCATGTTACAAGATAGATAACTCCACTGGTATCGCAATTAATGTAATCTGTCATACTAAACTACATTTCTTTAGAAGTTGAGCTGAAAGTCCTAGAGACATGTACCAATTTGCAACAAGCACATCTTCTAGAGCCGCAGGGATACATACCAACTGTTATAATCCAAGTGCATCCCTGTGAGGATGGATCCTCACTGGCAACGTAACTGGTAGATAAGATGTTTTGTAAAGACCAAGCCCTTCTGGAGACAAATTGTATGTCAGCTTTTGGCAAGGGAAGATTACAATGAACAATATTTTAGATTTTATTAAATTCCAAGATAAAATCTGTGATGAAGGCAACAGATGTTTCCTGATCGTTATTCCCCTGGTCTGGTCCCTCTTTTTTTCTTTCTTATTTTTATTGATATTGTCACCAAGAAATGAACATCTATCACAATGTTTAGCTTTGATATAGGCTCTGTTTCTGATAGCTCCGCTCAGCAAATCTTTCCCGTAAATCCCTTGCTTGTTTTTTTGAACTCCAGGATTGATGAGAAATTCATTCTGGCCCAGATGGAATAATGCGAGTCACATGTTTGGGATGGCAGCTGGTATAATGCAGAATAGTATTCCCAGCTGTAGGTTTCCTATAGCTGGTTGTAGTCACTCTATTTTACATCTCTATTTCCAAAAATGAAATACTATCCGAACTAACATTTAACCAGGGGAAGCAACCTTCGGCAGTCCAGTTGTGAACTACATCTCCCATAATGCTCTTATAGCTGGTAAAGCATCAAAGTACCATTGTAAGAAATTTTACATTACCCTTCTACAGGGTTATTCTTTTAGGGAATGTGTGACTAATGAAGCACAGAGACAAGTGCATATAAAAAGGTATATTGTTATTAAATTGAGATACTGTTACAGGTTATAACAGGAAATTACACAGTGTACATATAATCAACAGGTAACAGAAAAAGCTATACTTATATAATTATTGGATATCTTCTCCTTGTGCCTTCATCTTGGGTCTTCTGATGGCTGTCTTCTCCTCACCCAAGAACAGACAAGACTAGCCCTCTCAAAAAGTGGTTCAGCCAACTAAGTATCCCAAAATCCCTCAGTTACCTCCCAGAGAGTTCAAGAACCAGTTCAACCGAGCCTTGGAGGCATATGGTCAATGTTAAAAATGCAACCCCCTTTGTCACACCTATCTGTAAGTAAGTAAAAACTGTGAAGAACTGTGAAAGGCTTGTTTTTACAATCTAAATAAGTCATCTCTGTAACTGTAAGGGTGATGCAGAGCTGGAACCACTGTGCAGGTATATACCTGCAATAGGTATGGCATACGTAACGGACCCAGGCAAGTGAACAGAATTCTTCTGCTTGAAGGAATTCCACCCTACGGTTGAGCCTCAGGTTTCCTTCCCCCAGGACTTTTGCACTTTGACACTTACTAGAATAACGAAACGTAACGAAGAATTAAACTGACACGTAGGTAAATACTGAAGCAAAGGTACAGGAGGACAAGGCAGGAAAATGGTCAACTAGCAGGAATCGAGGCTGGCAGCAAACAATTGGCGTCAGGAGACAGGCGATGGTTCAAGACAGGCGGCAATCAGGCAGAGTAAAAAAAACAGGCAATATCAGCAACAGGAGTCAAAAGGCAGTATTCGAACACTAGAAGAGGCTTGGAGCACTATTTCAGGCGAGGAACAAGTGCACAAATGAGGTTTAAATAGCCCTCCTACCAAACAATAAACCAATGAGAATCACAGAAAAAAGTAATATTTAAACCTGGTCCTTTAAGGTGAGTAAGGGCAGGAAGCCAAAAGTAGAACTGCACATGTGCAGAACAGTAACCTAGGGTTACTCATGAGAGGCCTGCTAATGGAGCTTGTGTGCCTGGCTGGAAGTCCCCACAGAAGGCCCAGAGGGCAGTGAGACAGAGCTCCGGGGAGTTCTGAGAAGGTAAGGAGGTTGGTGAGGAGGGAGTGATTGGTAGTGTTACGGTGCTGTCGTGACAGTAACCTTGTTTACAATCTCTTCTGATGTGCAAATTACCTTCCACTGTGAAACCAGATCACACGCCCACCAAAAGCATATATCTATGTATTAGATATAAAATAACATTTTTATAAAAGCACCCTATATTTCTTACACTGTATTTTTCTGTGTGTTCGATGATATTTTTTCCCAAAAATTTTAAGTTTAAAATTGGTGGTCGTCTTATACACGGAGTGTTGCAATTTCGGGCGCTTTAAGAAGTTTGGCTGAGGCAGAAATTCCAGAGCCAGCGCTACCATTAAAAGGCGGATGATGAGTCCGGAACTACCATAAGGCTGCATAAGCAACCATCATAGGGCACCGCAGTGGGGGGGGGCCAAACGAATTACTGTGTACGGAGCTACGTGACAAAAGTCGCAGGGGAGAAAGCCCTGCCCCCTCGCCCTCTGACCCTGTTAGAGCACCCATGCTCAGATGGAACAATCCACCTTCCTGCTCTTTTATCTGCCGGGAGGTGGATTGGATCTGAGCAGCGATATTTCACTGACCCCCGGTGCTCTAACCAGGGCCAGCCTTAAGTGTTCAGGTGCCCTGTGCGGGCATCCCCCATGGCGCCTCCCCCCATGTATGTGTCTCTCTTTCTTCCCATGTTTGTGCCTTTCCTCTTCCTTGCCATGTCTGTCTCTCTCCAACTCCCCCATACCTGTTCTCTCTCCCCCTCTTTCCCAATATCTGTTTTCTCTCTCCCCCCTCCCCTTCCTCCATTCTGTCTCTCTCCCCCCCTCCCCCTGTTCTGTCTCTCTCCCCCCTCCCCCTGTTCTGTCTCTTGCGCTCTCTCTCTCTCTCTCTTCCCCCCCCCACCTGGCCGGTATTTTACCGGCAGGCTGGTAAAAAATTGGCATCAGGCCAATGTTAAGTCTATGGAGACAGTACCAAGGCTGTTATTTTTTGGAAGAAAAGGTGGCAACCCTCCCCCTCCCCCTGTTCTGTCTCTCTCTCTCCCCTCCCCCTGTTCTGTCTCTCTCTCCCCCCTCCCCCTGTTCTGTCTCTCTCTCCCCCCTCCCCCTGTTCTGTCTCTCTCTACCCCCTCCCCCTGTTCTGTCTCTCTCTCCCCCCTCCCCCTGTTCTGTCTCTCTCTCCCCCTCCCCCTGTTCTGTCTCTCTCTCCCCCCTCCCCCTGTTCTGTCTCTCTCCCCCCTCCCCCTGTTCTGTCTCTCTCTCCCCCCTCCCCTGTTCTGTCTCTCTCTCCCCCCTCCCCTGTTCTGTCTCTCTCTCCCCCTCCCCTGTTCTCTCTCTCCCCCTCCCCCTGTTCTGTCTAACCAGCTGAGAGGTGTAGAAAAGTGCTTAATGCAAGCAAGGGGGAGCGCGAGCAACACTTTCTCTTGCTGCCCGCGGCTCCCTGTGAAGCCGACGCTGCTCTGCTTCACAGGGTGGTGGCGGAGCTACACCTCTCAGCCGGTTAGCTCCACCCCCTCCCTGGATCCACTTTTGCAGGCAAGGGGAGGGGGGGGGAGAGAGAGCAGGCACTCTAGGGTGTCTAAAACACCAGTTAATTCATATTGTGCATGTGCAGTAGTGCAGTCAGCTTGAGTCACCCTCCCAAGATCGAACCCCTTACATCCAGATTCTCTGGGTGCAAAAGTTGGGAGGTATGCATTTGGGCTATCACTTTACACAGGAAAAGTTGCTGAACAAATAATGGGGAGTTGTTTGGCAGTGACACATGGCAACTCCTGTAAATTAAGCCTAAAGTACAATATGTATGGAAAACCCCCAAAAAATACTACCGCAAAGATTGGTGGTAAAATTACTGCATGAAAAGTGTAAAAATACCCCAATTTAAATACATTTGTCTACTTTTGAAAAATATGTACATGCGGGTGTGATTCAGTAATTTATGACAGATATCAATGTTACAATGTAACCATCGGTAGCTTTCTAAACAAAAAGGATTGGAAATACTAATGAGATACTCTTACTTATTGTTTTATAACCAAAAATATGCAAAAAAAACCCAAAAACATGGGGTACTTCCAATCTCAGGACAAATATTTTAATCTATTTTGCAGTTTTTTCATTAGACATTGCAGACGAGTATATGATTTTTCAAGTAAAAATTAGAAAGTGTGTTTTATTTCAATCATATTTTTTATTTATTTCTCATAAACTGTATGATAATATCCAAATAATGGTATCTAAAGAAAACCTTTCTTGCAGTGGAAAAAATTAAATTGATATATATATTTGGATGCAATTGGATGTGACTGAGATGGCCTCCGCAGATTCAGTCCCAATGCACTCAGCCATGTCAGTTTTACACCAAATGCTGTATGCTAGCCAGAATGCCATTATAAAAATGGCAGGACATAGCAGGTACTTTCTTTGCCACTAATGGGATGTTTTTCACTGATGTACCTGGTACGTACTTGAAGAGCTTAATCTATGAAGAATTTTTTCTAGCACAATGTATGGATCATTATTGATCCGTTTTTATTCACAATATAAGCAGTGTTTAGATGACAGAGCCTCTTGGACTGTAGGATGAGGAGAATGAAGTAAGTTTTGGTTCAATTTAGCATGCACATGTAGTGCACAAGTGCATGACCTGTATATTGTGGATATGTACATGCTTTGTATAAATACTAGACATGTGCAAAACTAAAATTTTCGTTTCGTTTTCGTCCATTCGGACGAAAATGTTATTTATTTTTCGTCTAAAACGAATTTCGTTCATTAGTGCATTCGTTTCAGACGAAATTCGTTAATTATTTTCGTTTCGTTAATTTTTTTCGTTCGTTTTATAGAATACAATGTAATACTATTGGCTTTCTATAAACCGAACGAGAGCCCCATTCATAAGAAATTCTTATGAATGGGGCTCTCGTTCGGTTCATAGAAAGGCAATAGTATTAATTGTATTCTATAAGCCGAAAGTCTATAAACCGAACGACTTTCGGTTTATAGACTTTCGGCTTATGGAATACATGTAATCCTATTGCTATTCTATAAACCGAACGACTTTCGGTTTATAGAATAGCCATAGGTTTACATGTATTACATAAGCCGAAAGTCTATAAACCGAAAGTCGTTCGGTTTATAGGCTGTCGGCATTTAACTAATAAGAGACAGAGTCTCCATTCATAAATTTATGAATGGAGACTTTGTCTCCGTGTAGTAAAATGCCGACAGCCTATAAACCGAACGTTCGGTTTATAGGCTGTCGGCTTATGGAATACATGTATTCCTATTGCTATTCTATAAACCGAAAGTCGTTCGGTTTATAGAATAGCAATAGGAATACATGTATTCCATAAGCCGACAGCCTATAAACCGAACGTTCGGTTTATAGGCTGTGGGCATTTTACTACACGGAGACAAAGTCTCCATTCATAATTTTATGAATGGAGACTCTGTCTCCGTGTAGTAAAATGCCGACAGCCTATAAACCGAACGTTCGGTTTATAGGCTGTCGGCTTATGGAATACATGTATTCCTATTGCTATTCTATAAACCGAACGACTTTCGGTTTATAGAATAGCCATAGGATTACATGTATTGCATAAGCCGAAAGTCTATAAACTGAAAGTCGTTCGGTTTATAGGCTGTCGGCATTTAACTATACAGAGACAGAGTCTCCATTCATAAAATTATGAATGGAGACTTTGTCTCCGTGTAGTAAAATGCCGAAAGCCTATAAACCGAACGATCCGTTTATAGACTTTCGGCTTATATAATACATGTAATCCTATGGCTATTCTATAAACCGAACGTTCGGTTTATAGAATAGCAATAGGAATACATGTATTCCATAAGCCGACAGCCTATAAACCGAACGTTCGGTTTATAGGCTGTGGGCATTTTACTACACGGAGACAAAGTCTCCATTCATAATTTTATGAATGGAGACTCTGTCTCCGTATAGTTAAATGCCGGCTTTTAACTATACGGAGACAAAGTCTCCATTCATAATTTTATGAATGGAGACTCTGTCTCCGTATAGTTAAATGCCGGTGTTCTGACAAATTTCTGGAGCAAATTCTCCTGCGCAATCGCAGGAGAATTTGCTCACTGCGCATGCGCATAAAGTTACAGCTGATAACTCAGCTGTAACTTTGTGACCACCGCGCATGCGCCAGCTGCGCAACCCACCTCCCGCCCCCTCACACCCCCTGCACACCCCTTCTTACCAGATCATCGACCACAGCGATACACAGCGCATGCGCACGCCTATCCAGCCGTTTGGGAATGTGCGCGTCCGTTGTTGTGTTCTTAAGGTGGTAAGTAACATGGGGCGTCGGGACATAAGGGGGCAAGCATCCTGGTGAGGGCTGCCTCATCTTGATGGGATTTGTGATCCTCCTGCTGCATCAATAATACAGCAGGAGGATCACAAATCCCATCAAGATGAGGCAGCCCTCACCAGGATGCTTGCCCCCTTATGTCCCGACGCCCCGTGTTACTTACCACCTTAAGAACACAACAACGGACGCGCGCATTCCCAAACGGCTGGATAGGCGTGCGCATGCGCTGTGTATCGCTGTGGTCGATGATCTGGTAAGAAGGGGTGTGCGGCGGGTGTGAGGGGGCGGGAGGTGGGTTGCGCAGCTGTCTCATGCACGGTGGTCACAAAGTTACAGCTGAGTTATCAGCTGTAACTTTATGCGCATGCGCAGTGAGCAAATTCTCCTGCGATTGCGCAGGAGAATTTGCTCCAGAAATTTGTCAGAACACCGGCTTTTAACTATACGGAGACAAAGTCTCCATTTATAATTTTATGAATGGAGACTCTGTCTCCGTATAGTTAAATGCCCACAGCCTATAAACCGAACGTTCGGTTTATAGGCTGTCGGCTTTTAACTATACGTTTGTCTCCATTCATAAATTTATGAATGGAGACTCTGTCTCCGTATAGTTAAATGCTATTGTATTCTATAAACCGACTCTATTTCGGCTTATAGAATGCAATAGTACTACGAATGGACGAATGAACGAATGATTTTCCTTTATTAACCATTCGTTCATTCGGCTTTAGTTAGCTTAGCATTTTCGTTCTTCGTTTTTCGGGCGAATGGACGAAAATGCAATTTTCGGACGAAAATGCATTCGTCCGAAAACGAATGCACATGTCTAGTATATATTCACATGTAAATTGCTTTTTTAATAAAAAATTATGATATAAATAAAATCTTATTTTTATTTCCTTTTATGTGACAAAGCTGCCTCTCTCTTTCCCTTGCCCCCAGATTTGTCGCTCTCCCCCCCTTAGTGTTGTCTCTCTCTCACCCTCCCTTTGGCTCCCCCCTCGCTCCCCTTGTGTCTGTCTCTTCCCCCCTTCCCTCCCCTTGTTTCTCTCTGCCCCCCCCCCCCCTTGTTATTCTGTCCCCCCCTCACCTGTTTCTTGCTCCCTGGTGGCTAGTGGGGGCAGCCGGGGGATGTATGCACTATACATAATAGACGGAAGTGTCGGGCAGCATGGAGGTTGTCTGCACGATTCGTGCAGACATCCCCCAGCTGCCCGATTCTCCCTGGTGGCTAGCGAGGGAGCGGAGGATGTCTGCGCGATGAGCGAGACCTCCCCTGCTGCCGCCCGGAACGACAGCCAGGACTTTTATGAGGAAGCCGGAAGTACCCAGCTTCATCATAGAAGTCCCGGCGGTCATGCCGGGCGGCAGCAGGAGAGGTCTCGCTCATCGCGCAGACATCCTCCGCTCCCTCGCTAGCCACCAGGGAGAATCGGGCAGCTGGGGGATGTCTGCACGAATCGTGCAGACAACCTCCATGCTGCCCGACACTTCCGTCTATTATGTATAGTGCATACATCCCCCGGCTGCCCCCACTAGCCACCAGGGAGCAAGAAACAGGTGAGGGGGGGACAGAATAACAAGGGGGGGGGGGGCAGAGAGAAACAAGGGGAGGGAAGGGGGGAAGAGACAGACACAAGGGGAGCGAGGGGGGAGCCAAAGGGAGGGTGAGAGAGAGACAACACTAAGGGGGGGAGAGCGACAAATCTGGGGGCAAGGGAAAGAGAGAGGCAGCATTGTCACATAAAAGGAAATAAAAACAAGATTTTTTTATATCATAATTTTTTATTTAAAAAGCAATTTACATGTGAATATATACTAGACATGTGCATTCGTTTTCGGACGAATGCATTTTCGTCCGAAAATTGCATTTTCGTCCATTCGCCCGAAAAACGAAGAACGAAAATGCTAAGCTAACTAAAGCCGGATGAACGAATGGTTAATAAAGGAAAATCATTCGTTCATTCGTCCATTCGTAGTACTATTGCATTCTATAAGCCGAAATAGAGTCGGTTTATAGAATACAATAGCATTTAACTATACGGAGACAGAGTCTCCATTCATAAAATTATGAATGGAGACTTTGTCTCCGTATAGTTAAATGCCCACAGCCTATAAACCGAACGTTCGGTTTATAGGCTGTCGGCATTTAACTATAAGGAGACAGAGTCTCCATTCATAAAATTATAAATGGAGACTTTGTCTCCGTATAGTTAAAAGCCGGCATTTAACTATACAGAGACAGAGTCTCCATTCATAAAATTATGAATGGAGACTTTGTCTCCGTGTAGTAAAATGCCCACAGCCTATAAACCGAACGTTCGGTTTATAGGCTGTCGGCTTATGGAATACATGTATTCCTATTGCTATTCTATAAACCGAACTTTCGGTTTATAGAATAGCCATAGGATTACATGTATTACATAAGCCGAAAGTCTATAAACCGATCGTTCGGTTTATAGACTTTCGGCATTTTACTACACGGAGACAAAGTCTCCATTCATAATTTTATGAATGGAGACTCTGTCTCTGTATAGTTAAATGCCGACAGCCTATAAACCGAACGACTTTCGGTTTATAGACTTTCGGCTTATGTACTACATGTAATCCTATGGCTATTCTATAAACCGAAAGTCGTTCGGTTTATAGTTTAGCAATAGCATTACATGTATTCTATAAACCGAACGTCGTTCGTTTTAAAGACTTTCGGCTTATAGAATACTATTGGCTTTCTATAAACCGAACTAGAGTCGAGTCCCCATTCATAAGAAATTCTTATGAATGAGGAGGGACTCTAGTTAGGTTTATAGAATGCCAATAGTATTCTATAAGCCGAAAGTCTTTAAAACGAACGACGTTCGGTTTATAGAATGCATGTAATGCTATTGCTGTTCTATAAGCCGAATGTCTTTCGGCTTATAGAACAGCAATAGCATTACATGTATTCTATAAACCGAACGTCGTTTGTTTTAAAGACTTTCGGCTTATAGAATACATGCTGCTATTGGTTGTCTATAAACCGAAAGAGTCCCCATTCATACGAATAGGTCAATTGACCTATTCGTATGAATGGGAACTCAATTTCGGTTTATAGGAAGCTAATAGCATTACATGCATTCCATAAACCGAAAGTCATTCATGTCGGTTTATGGAATGTGTAGTACAATGCTATTGGTATTGTAAACCGACTCTATTTCGGTTTAGAATGCCAATAGCACGAATGGACGAATGGACGAATGAACGAATGATTTTCGTTTATTAACCATTCGTTCATTCGGATTTTGTTAGTTAAAATTTTCGTTATTCGTTTTTCGGACGAATGGACGAAAATGCTATTTTCGTCCGAAAATGCATTCGTCCGAAAACGAATGCACATGTCTAATAAATACCACAAACAAATAAAACACAGGCAAACAGTTATCGGGGGAATATGTAAAGTCCACAGCGCTTTATTAACTGTGACCGATCTCAAAACAGGTTAATTAAATAAATATGTGGTGCTGAAGGGGGAAATTATTTTTGTTATAAACCACTTGTAAATTATTTGTAGGGATAACCCGCCAAATACCCTGGCAACGCCAAGTGGTCGGAATACCCAACCCACCAAAAACCTGTATTCTTTATTGAGCCATATCCCATTGCTCAGCATTTCCCATAACACCATTAGTAAGGAAGGGAGGGAACTTCTTCCAATTTCTTTGCTGAATAAAGATGACTTCTAGATGACTTCCATTTATGTCTCCTGTCCAACACAGAGGTCAGATCATGCAGCCCATTCATTTTAGGGCTTTTCTAACCGATGGAAACTTTCTCAGTCACTCGAGAACACCATTCGTGGTGTGTGGCATATTTGGAACTTCATGAATGATTATTTTTTAGTAGGGCTAGTACATTTTTCTAGATTTGTTGATGTGGAGCAATTATATAAAAAAATACACAGAGGAAAAAGAGGAAATAGGTTTGATACCTGGTTGATCTGCATTGCATTGTGGACTTTTAACACCTGTTTTTCAAGAGTGTATCACAAACACTCCACAGGGAACACATAAATAAATTGGCCCGATGGTCAGAATTATGTACAAACTTCATGAAATAAAGAGGTTAATTGTGTAGCCACTGTAGCGGAGATGCAATATTACCCAGGTTATCTCCGCTTATAATCCAAGTGAGACTCAGGAACAAGTAAATAGTAAATCCAAAGGCAGGGTTTCCAGCAGGTCAAATACAGCAATATCCCAACAGCAATCCCAATAACTGGACGACACACAGTTTCAGGAGCATAACTGACAAGCCTTTTACAGCAAGATTGAACTCCTTTATTTGACAAACAACACAGACTTATATACACCAAACTGCAATCAGATAACACTTGATTAAACAATAGAAAACTTAAACACATCACCAGTAAAGCAGTATCTAGCCACTTTAATCTGGAGCCAGAAGCAAGGTAGTCAGACTGGGTGGCTGACATAACTAAACAATGGAAGGCTTTAATACACAGAAAATACAGCAGATACACGGATGCAGCTTTATACAGTATTTTTGTAGGGTTGCCTGGTGCCATCCGCTACACTGCTCCCCCTTGCCCACAAGCCGGCATACACAGTCTGATCCAACACGGATCGGCTTGGGGATGTCCGGGGAGGCTCACGGATCATTTCTCTAGGTCCGTTTGCCGAGACAACCCATCAGCATTTCCATTCTGTTTACCCGGGCGGTACTCAGGGGCGGGCTGGGCCGGGGGGCAGGGTGGCAATTGCCCCCCAGGCCGCCCTAAACTATGTAAAACACGGCCGCTGGGCCAGTGTTTTTAAAAAAAAAAAAAAAAATAAAAACGCGCTTGCAGGCAGAGACTGAGGTGAGAAGGGATCGGAAGATCCCCTCTCACCTCCGCTCTGCCTGCAAGGCTGCACGGGGAGCCGAACAGGCAGCACAGAGAAACCTCCGTGCTGCCTGTTCGGCTCCCTGTGCAGTCTGACACGGAAGTGCCGACAGTCACGTGATCGGCGCTCTGACGTCAGACGCGCGCCGATCACGTGACCTGTCGGCACAACCGCCAGGAGGCCGAACAGGCAGCATGGAGGGACCATGCTGCCTGCCACCAGGTAAGTCCTCCAGCCACTAGCCACCAGGGAAGTCCTGCCTCTAGCCACCAGGGAAGTCCTGCCACTAGCCACCAGGGAAGTCCTGCCACTAGCCACCAGGGAAAAAGGTAAGGGGGGGGGGGGAAACACTGGCATATTATTGGGCAAATTGGCTGGGGCATATTACATGGCAAATAAGACTGGCATATTATTGGGCAAATTGGCTGGGGCATATTACATGGCAAATAACACTGGCATATTATTGGGCAAATTGGCTGGGGCATATTACATGGCAAATAAGACTGGCATATTATTGGGCAAATTGGCAGGGGCATATTACATGGCAAATAAGACTGGCATATTATTGGGCAAATTGGCAGGGGCATATTACATGGCAAATTAGACTGGCATATTATTGGGCAAATTGGCTGGGGAATATTACATGGCAAATAACACTGGCATATTATTGGGCAAATTGGCTGGGGCATATTACATGGCAATTAACACTGGCATATTATTGGGCAAATTGGCTGGGGAATATTACATGGCAAATAAGACTGGCATATTATTGGGCAAATTGGCTGGGGAATATTACATGGCAAATAACACTGGCATATTATTGGGCAAATTGGCTGGGGAATATTACATGGCAAATAACACTGGCATATTATTGGGCAAATTGGCTGGGGAATATTACATGGCAAATAAGACTGGCATATTATTGGGCAAATTGGCTGGGGCATATTACATGGCAAATAACACTGGCATATTATTGGGCAAATTGGCTGGGGAATATAACATGGCAAATAAGACTGGCATATTATTGGGCAAATTGGCTGGGGCATATTACATGGCAAATAACACTGGCATATTATTGGGCAAATTGGCTGGGGCATATTACATGGCAAATAAGACTGGCATATTATTGGGCAAATTGGCTGGGGCATATTACATGGCAAATAAGACTGGCATATTATTGGGCAAATTGGCTGGGGCATATTACATGGCAAATAAGACTAGAATATTATTGGGAAAATTGGCTGGGGCATATTACATGGCAAATAAGACTGGCATATTATTGGGCAAATTGGCTGGGGAATATTACATGGCAAATAAGACTGGCATATTATTGGGCAAATTGGCTGGGGAATATTAAATGGCAGAATAACACTGGCATATTATTGGACAAATCGTATGGGAAATATTAAATGGCAGAATAAGACTGGCATATTATTGGGCAAAATGGCTGGGGCATATTACATGGCAAATAAGACTGGCATATTATTGGGCAAATTGGCTGGGGCATATTACATGGCAAATAAGACTAGAATATTATTGGGAAAATTGGCTGGGGCATATTACATGGCAAATAAGACTGGCATATTATTGGGCAAATTGGCTGGGGAATATTAAATGGCAGAATAACACTGGCATATTATTGGACAAATCGTATGGGAAATATTAAATGGCAGAATAAGACTGGCATATTATTGGGCAAAATGGCTGGGGAATATTAAATGGCAATTAACACTGGCATATTGGGCAAATTAGCAGGGGCATATTAAATTGCAGATAACCTTGGAATATTATTGGGCAAATTTACTGAGTTATATTAAATTGCAGAATAACACTGGCATATTATGGGACAAATTGGCTGGGGAATATTAATGGCAAATAATATTGGAAATGTGTATGTAATGGGGTGATGGAGGCATGTAAATGTGGTGATGGGGCATGTCCTGGTGTGCAACGTGGGTTATGGGTCATGTCGTAGGTGTGCAACGTGGGTAGGGGGGGGGTGCCCAAATTTTGGGATATTGGGTGTCTAAATCCTGGCATGTTGAGGGGCATAATCCTGGCATATTGAGGGGAAAATCCTGGCATATTGAGGGGGCATCATCTTGGCATATTGAGGGGAAAATCCTGGCATATTGGGTGTCTAAATCCTGGCATATTGAGGGGCATAATCCTGGCATATTGAGGGGCATAATCCTGGCATATTGAGGGGCATAATCCTGGAATTTTGAGGGGCATAATCCTGGCATATTTAGGGGAAAATCCTGGCATATTGAGGGGGCATCATCTTGGCATATTGAGGAGAAAATCCTGGCATATTGGGTGTCTAAATCCTGGCATATTGAGGGGCATAATCCTGGCATACTGAGGGGCATAATCCTGGCATTTTGTAAGGGAAAATTCTAGCATATTAAATGGCAAATCCTGGCATATTGTGGGGGAAAATCCTGGCAATATTCGTTATAAAACAAGGAAAAGATGGCCGTGGATGGGGAGGCGATTCGATGGTGCAATGGGCCACTTGACTGGATTTGCCCCCCAGGCCTAAGGCTGCCAGCCCTCCCCTGGCGGTACTGGATATTAAAGTCAAAGGGCTGCAGCGCCAGACTCCAGCGCAGCAGCCGGGCATTGTCCCCAGCCACCCGGTTTAGCCTTACTAACGGGTTGTGATCCGTGAGCAGGGAAAAAGCTTGTCCGTACAAATATGGCTGTAATTTCTTCAGGGCCCACACCACAGCCAGGCATTCTTTCTCGATGGCGGCGTAGCTTACTTCTCGAGGTAACAGTTTCCGGCTGATGTAAGCCACGGGATGTTCTCCGCCATCGGCCCCGACTTGGCTTAATACTGCTCCCAATCCAAACATAGAAGCGTCTGTGTGGACAAGAAAACGTTTGGTTGGATTGGGAGCTGCCAAGACAGGGGCATTTGTCAATGCATCTTTTAACAACTGAAATGCCTGTTCACACTCCGGGGTCCAGGTTACTTGGCGGGGTAGGTTTTTACATGTCAAGTCGGTGAGAGGTTTGGCCAGGGCACTGTAATTCGGGACAAATTTCCGGTAGTATCCGGCCGTTCCTAAGAACGCTAACACCTGGGTCTTAGTCCTAGGGGTGGGCCATTGAGCTACAGCCTCTACTTTGGCTGGTTCCGGCTTTTGCTTGCCACATCCTACCCGATGACCTAGGTACTGTACTTCAGCCATTCCTATGCTGCATTTGGCTGGTTTCAGCGTTAAACCAGCGGCCCTAATCCTGTCTAGGACCGCTCCTATATGGGTCAGGTGTTCCTGCCAGGTATTGCTGAAAATGGCAATATCGTCGAGGTATGCGCAGGTATAATCCTGGAACCCATCTAGGAGGCGGTCCACCATCCGCTGAAAAGTAGCCGGGGCGTTTTTCATCCCAAACGGCATGACCTTAAATTGGTACAAGCCGAATGGGGTGACAAAAGCCGACTTAGGGATGGCGTCTTGTGCCAAGGGTATTTGCCAATACCCTTTACACAAGTCAATTGTGGTGAGATAGTGCCCCCTCGCCATCCGATCCAGGAGTTCGTCTATCCTGGGCATAGGATAGGCGTCCGATACCGTCTTCTCATTTAATCTCCGGTAGTCTACACAGAACCGGGTCGTGCCGTCCCGCTTTGGCACTAGCACTACCGGAGATGCCCAGGGGCTGTCAGAGGGCTCAATCACCCCCAGCTGGAGCATCTCATCTATCTCCTTGCGCATGTTCGCCCGTACCGCTTCTGGGATGCGGTACGGGGTCTGACGCATGGGAAGTTGCCCTGGGGTGTCTACTCGGTGAGTGGCCAGAGGAGTGTAACCAGGTACATTAGAGAAGATATCCTGCTTCTCCCTCAACAGCTGTTGTACCTCGCTCCGCTCCTGTGGGCTCAACCGATCCCCCAGGGTGACCTCCCCTAAGTCCCCGGATAACTGACCCTCTCCCAGCAGATCCGGGAGAGGTAAACTGTCAAACTCCTCGGAGTTAGGCGCACATATAGCGGTCACTTCCTCCGAGCGCTCCTGGTAGGGCTTCATCATGTTCACATGGAGCATGCGTCGCCCCCCAGTACCAACGCACGAGCCGATTATATAAGTGGTGTCACACCGTTGTTCCACCACCTTATAAGGGCCCTGCCAGGCGGCCTGCAGCTTATGGTGTCGGACAGGTTTTAAGATTAACACCTTCTGCCCGACCTGAAAGCTACGGTCCCTGGCGCCCCGATCATACCATGTGCGTTGGCGTGTCTGAGCCGCCTGCAAATTCTCGCGTACCGTCTGAGTTAAGGCCTCAAGGCGGTCTCGAAATGCCAACACATAGGGTATGATGGGGGTGCCGTCAGTGCTCCGTTCTCCCTCCCAATGCTCTCTGATCAAATCTAAAGGCCCTCGTACCCTGCGGCCAAACAATAGTTCAAATGGGGAGAACCCAGTGGATTCCTGCGGCACCTCCCGGTAAGCAAAGAGGAGGTGTGGCAGGAACTTCTCCCAGTCCTTGTGGGTCTCTGCGAAGGTTCGGAGCATTTGTTTCAATGTACCGTTGAAACGTTCGCAGAGCCCATTCGTCTGGGGGTGGTAAGGGGAACTAATGACCGGCTTAATGTCACAAAACTTCCAGAGGCGCTGCGTGACTTCGGCGGTGAACTGGGTGCCCTGATCGGAGACAATCTCCCTGGGTAGTCCCACCCGGGAGAATATCTTCATCAGGGCTTCGGCTACTGTCTCAGCCTGTATATTCGTCAGGGCCACCGCCTCTGGATATCTGGTGGCATAATCTACTACTGTCAGGATAAATCTTTTACCTGACGGGCTTGCTTTGTTGAGGGGTCCTATTAGGTCAACTGCTACCCTGCTAAAGGGTTCCTCGATTATGGGGAGGGGATGTAACTTGGCCTTGCGCCGGTCCCCCCTTTTCCCCACTCTTTGACAGGTATCGCACGTGTTGCAATACCTGCGCACCTCCTGGCTAATTCCCGGCCAAAAGAAACTTTGGGTTAACCTGTATCGGGTCCTGCTGACCCCTAAATGTCCAGATAGCGGAATGTCATGGGCTATCCGTAGTAACTCCGCCCGGTACCGCTGAGGTACCACTAACTGCCTCATCACAATCGGGTCTGACCCGGATACCTGCTTATCCGTCTCCCGATATAACAGCTGGTTGTCCCAAATAAACCTTTCGCCCTCCCCCCCAGGCGTGTCTGCTGTCACCTTGTCCCTATACACCTGCAAGGTGGGGTCAGTCACTACCTCAGCTGCAAATTCGTTAGGAGGGGCCCAGGGGACACAGTCAGGGGAAGGGGAAGGATCTCTTACCTGAACCTCCGGGAGTGTGTTGTAGTCCTGGGTGCGGGCCTGTTGTCGAGTGACCACAGGGTGAGCTTCTCCTGTGGTGGGTGTCTGGGGCTCAAAAGCAGATGTGAGCCTCCCCAGATCGTTCCCCAATAAAACCTCCGCCGGTAACTGCAGCATCAACCCCACCTCCACATGCCCTGCCCCCGCTCCCCAATGCAAATGTACCCTTGCTGTGGGTAGCCGGTATACTGCTCCCCCGGCTACCCTGACGGCCACAGTCTTATTAAGTTTAGCTTGGTCTGAGACCAGGTGACTTTTTACCAGGGTGATGGTGGCTCCTGAGTCACGTAGCCCCTGAACCGCTTTACCCTCCAGATACACGGTCTGCCTGTGATGCTGGCGGTTGTCTGCGTTAGCCTGGACGGGATCTGCCTCGTGCAGTACCTCCCACTGCTCTACTGTTGTGATGGGAACTGCTGAACCATACGGTGTGGCCACGATGTCCTGGTAGTGATGGGCTGCGGCGGCTCTCGGTGGTGGTGGCGGACCGGGTCGAATCCAGGTGGAACGGTCCCGCAGCTGGGGGCATTCCCTTTTATAATGTCCCCACTTCTGCCAGTGGTGGCAAGGGCCCGACGTGGGCTGGCGGAAACGTGGCTGAGCAGCGGGTGGTGGTGGTGGTGGCAGTGACCTTGGTAGAGCTGGCGTGTAGTTATTTCCCCCAAAGGTTTTAAAAGGTACTTTTGGAGCTGCAGGTTTTTGCTGCCTGCGTGCATCCAGGTACTCGTCCGCCTTCCTGGCTGCTTCGGTAAGGGAGGTAGGGTTTCTGTCTCTTACCCACTCCTGTACCTCGCTGGTTACTCCTTCATAAAATTGCTCCAGCAGTACCATTTGCAATACATCCTCCATAGACCGTGCCTTGCTCGCTTGCACCCACCCCAAGACTGCTCGTTGCAGTCTGCATGCCCACTCAGCATGTGAGTCTTTCTCCACCTTCTTTAAATCCCTGAATCTCCGCCGGTATGCTTCTGGTGTTATAGCATACCTGGCCAATATAATTTCTTTCACTTTGTGGTAATTCCGTATTTCATCATTCGGTACAGTCCGATATGCCTCAGCTGCCCTCCCAGTTAACCTCCCTGCCAAAATAGGTACCCAGTCCTCTGTGCTGATTCTATGCAGTGCACACAGTCTCTCGAAATCTTGCAGGAAAGCGTCTATATCTTCCTCTGCCTCCACATATGTTTTAAAAGCCTGGTACGGTATTTTCGGCTTACCTTCATGTGGCATATTTACTGCAGAGCTGCGTTCTGGGGCCGCTGTTTGACTCCTCAGTATAAATTCCTGGACCTCCGTTATTGTTTTGGAAACAATCTCTGTTGGAGGGTGTTCCCCATAGAAAGACAGCCTTAATTGTACCTGCCTCTGGAACTCCCTTTGTTCCGGTGTTTCTCCCGAATTCCCCTGTTCGGGAACCGAATCGCCTTCCATTTGGTACTCCGCCATCAGTTCAGTGATAAGTGCCGCTTTTGTCTTATTGCTGGCTTGTATACCCTTTGCCTCCAGAAGGTCTTTTAGCGTGGAGCGTTTTAGTGTGGCAAAATCAATCTCCATCCGTACTCCATTTAGGCTTGTTCCTCTGTGAGTCTGGATCCCAGCGCTGCCAACCAATGTAGCGGAGATGCAATATTACCCAGGTTATCTCCGCTTATAATCCAAGTGAGACTCAGGAACAAGTAAATAGTAAATCCAAAGGCAGGGTTTCCAGCAGGTCAAATACAGCAATATCCCAACAGCAATCCCAATAACTGGACGACACACAGTTTCAGGAGCATAACTGACAAGCCTTTTACAGCAAGATTGAACTCCTTTATTTGACAAACAACACAGACTTATATACACCAAACTGCAATCAGATAACACTTGATTAAACAATAGAAAACTTAAACACATCACCAGTAAAGCAGTATCTAGCCACTTTAATCTGGAGCCAGAAGCAAGGTAGTCAGACTGGGTGGCTGACATAACTAAACAATGGAAGGCTTTAATACACAGAAAATACAGCAGATACACGGATGCAGCTTTATACAGTATTTTTGTAGGGTTGCCTGGTGCCATCCGCTACAGCCACATTCTGTAGCCAAAGGACTGTAAAAAACAAAACATCTTCTGCAAGATCTAGAGAGGTCCCAGTTTCTGCCAGGAGTAGGGTTGCCACCTGGCCGGTATTTTACTGGCAGGCTGGTGAAAAAATGGCTTGACCCCAATGTTGTCTTTCTTTGAAGTAGAGGTGGCAACCCTAGCCAGGAGTGGTACGTTCTCCCCGTATAAAGGGGTTTAAACCCTAAAAAATAATCCCTTTTTAACAACCAAGGGAATCGCCAAAGGTAGATCACTGCTGAGTTCCTAATGACAAGGTACAAAATGCAGAACTGTACCTTTTAGATACATCTTCAACATTAACTTTATTCACATATTGTTTTTACTACTTTGTATATCCTCATGGGGCATTTCACAATAACCACTAGACAATTTTCTTACTACAGAAAAGGTCATGGCCTTGCTCCAATCCCCACCTAATATAAAATGGCACAAAGTATAGACCTTATTAACACTCACATCAATATTCATTGCTCTAGTGACTGATCAATAACAGCTTTAACCTGCATTGACCCTTCTCCTCATCCCACACTTTGTCTTTTACCAATCAAGCAATTCACAATCCCTTCAAGGAAAAATCTATGACTCAGGGGATATGTAGGCCCAAATATTAGCAATCACCAAATGACTATTAAACAATGATTTAAGATGCACAGCTATCCAGTTAATATATACCCTTCCATGTTAATGATGCAAATGCAATATGTGGCAGGTAATCAATTATTAGTAGAATGCCCTGCAGGTTTGTCAAGTAAAAAGGTGTTAAAATGCACTGCTGAGGACTATTATTAGTGCAGTGTTCTGCAGCCGTAGTAGTATTATTTGTGCAATGCTATGCAATATAGCAGGTAAGTATTACCAGTACAATGTTCTCCAGTTCTTTAATTCTGCAAACATCCCTGTTCCTGGTGCAAGAACACCTGGGAAACAGTGAAGATTGGAGTTTTCATGCAGAGTAATGGTTGTGTTAAAACCTGCACTCTGTGCATGTGAAATATTTGAGAAAAGGTCAATATTTTGTTAGACTACGGCTGAGCATGATGGTAGTTTCCATGCAGAGCAATGGTTGTGAAATATTTTGAGATAGCATACATATTTAGTTATACAATGACCGAGCATGATGGGAGTTTTCATCCACAACACATTTTGTGTAAAAACAAACGAAAAAAAAAACCTTCAATTTTTTGTGCGTGGCCGTGACTGGCTGAGCATGTGAGTTATTGTGAGAAAGGGACTATATTTGTGATGCCTTATATTCCATTTATTTAACATTTTTACTATATTTTAATTCCACCTTTAGCTGACAAGTATCACGGATTTAACCTCTGATGTCAGACTTTTAACCTCTAAAGTCATTCCCACATTGAGGAATAGAAACTCCTGGAGAAGGTGGAAGACTGCTGCCTGCAAAATAGGGTGAGAAACAGTGGTGATACTGGTTAAAATAGTGGTCGTTTTGTGTTTGTTGTTCCGGATTTCAGCCAGTCCCCTTTGGTTGTTCTCTCACCTCAATCAACTGCTTATATGGTAGCACCATCTATGCCCAATAGGAAGCATGTAGCAGTGCAGTGCAGGTCTGTTTTGCACAAGTGGTAACGGTTCATTTTATCCTTCCTGTCTTTGCAGTTTGTAGCTCTCACAGATCCCCGGGGTTTCCCTGCTTTCTTTGTGATTTTCAGACCGATTTGATATACAGTACACACCCCGATGATCTGCACAGAATCCTAATGTATAAAAAGGAGCAACTTGCAGGGAGACCCCCTCCCTCTCCTTCGCAGCATACCAACCACATAACACTTGCCATACTGTTCACTCTATGTTAACGGGATTGACCTTGTGATGGATGTTACAGATTGCCGGTAAATCACTGTGGGGGTACTTCTTCAGGCCTTACTACCTTAAGCAGGGTGCTGTATGTATTTCGCATTATTTTGAAATAACATTCTTAAAGCATTTGTATATGTGTATTTACTGGCATGTTCCTATGGTGTGAATTAAACGTACATTTATACTTTAACCAGGTGTAGAACCACAGTATATACTCACTCCCTATTCTACATTTAAACACTGCCATTATTTTATCTTGACTTTGATGCTATGGACCATACAAGAATAAATTGTGACTATATGTGAAATAATTACAAAGGAAATACATAGATAGATACATGTCAGATGTATGTGAACTCTGTGACCGACATTAGTTTTTTGATCTACCTTCTCTTGGAATCGAAAGCAGACTGTTCTTTATGTGCACAGTCAATGAATCTTGGGCTCAGCATTCAGACTAATCAATGTTACATCCTTCCTGAAAGTCACCTTCACAGAAGAGGAGGAGCGAGTTGGAGCCCACTGTCAGCTGCTCCTGGTGCAAGAAGTGTAGCATATGTGTGATTGATCTGCAGTGTGATCTATAACATTTCATTTGCATACATTACAGTGGACATGTAAGCAATATTTTGAGATGTTTACTTTAAGGCTATACTGGGAAAAATGGGAGACTACAGATTAGTCTAGATTTTACTAAAATAGCTCTGATCGTTAGTACTCCATTTTTATGTAATTTACTTTTTCATGGACCGCTCTTCTGTAAACACCCCTGCATTCGGTCAGTGTTCTAATTTAACTATTTTTTCCCCAACATTAACCCCTTTATGTTCTTATCCCCTCAATCAGCCTAAATCTCACTTAGCCAGTTCCTTCATGAATCTGAATTATCTTGGTAAAAATAATAATTTGAACACATATTAATGCTATACTTAGATTGTTAGTAAAGTACTCAATAAAATGGACATCCAACTGATTTATGATCCTTCCCAAACCCTGCTATGGACACTGATGTTACTCTAAAGACACTTTGCCTGTACAGGAGTATACATTTTGTAATAAGCATTCAACGTCATCCAGCACATGCCCTATGACACACATTGCACACCCATTACATGTCCATCAACTCAGGACAAGCCCCATCATGCCCATTAGCTATCCCCCTAGGCACTTGCCTTGTCTGCTTCTTGCTAAAGACAGTGCTGAACCCAGGGGGATGGTGGAGAGCATTATAGCAGACATGTTAATCACTTCTCACCCACATAGCACACCCATTACTGGACCAAACACATGCCCTATGACACCCATTGCACACCCATTGCATGTCCATCAACCCAGGACAAGCCCCATCTTGCACATTAGCTGCCCCCCTAGGCACATGCCTTGTCTGCCTAGTGCTAAATACAGCGCCAGACCCAGGGGGATGGTGGAGAGCATTATTGTGGACATGCACCATGTTAATCACCCACATTGCACACCCATTACATGACCCAGCACATGCCCTATCACCCACATTGCACACCAATTACATGCCCCATGAACCCAGGACAAGCCCCATCGCGTATATTAGCTGCCCCCCCTAGGCACCTGCCTTGTGTGCCGCATGCTAAATACAGTGTTGGACCCAGGGGGTAGTGGTGAGCATTATAGCAGACATGCACCAGGTTAATCAGATCTACATGTATTATTTCTTTTTAGCTATATCTATGTGTATCTGTGTGTATCTAGGGCTTTGAGTGCCAGTGCGGGAAAAGCAGGAAATCCCATTCAAATGAATAAGAGTTGTTTGGATTATTCTAAATGTGGAGTTAGAAAAAAAACACTTTCTCACAGCCAGGTAGAGTAAGCATTCCACATTAGCTGCAAGACCTAACAAAATGAAAACTTTACATAACTGTGAGTATTTCTGACTTTAAACAATGCAAAATATGCATTTTAAAGCACTGTGAAAGTTTTTTAATATGCATTAACATTTGGAAGATGCATTTTCTGTATCATACCGTCCCTTTAAAATATTGGGGTAGATTCAATGCCGCATACTAACTTCGGTCAAAATTATTTTGTATTGCATGTTATTCCCAGTGCCAACTAACCACTCAGAACTAACATGCATTGAAGTACTTGCATGGCAGTAAGGGAAAAACGCTGGTATTCCTCCAATGAACATTAATTTATTGCTAGGTATTAGGGGTGTAATAGTCACACCCAGTTCTCTTGTGTTGCTCCTCCCCAAAAATGAATTCCGGGGCATGCAAAATCGACCACCTCGCTGAAAGTAACTGGGCCATACCCCCTATCAATACATGGAACCAAGGACTGGCAAAATGTGGCTTATTTTTTAGTTTATTTTTTTTCTTTATTTTTACTTCATGCCTCCTACCTGTGGGCACATTAGAGATCTGGTGGAGGAAAGTAGGTGAACATAATTATTTTTTCAATTTATTTTAGGGTAAGGAACAAGTGGGACTCATTTATTTTAGTTTATTTATGTAGGGGGGGGGGGCTCCATTAATACAAAAACACAAAACATTTTTAATGCTACATGGCTACATCCATTTCAGTATCACGGCTTTATGCACATTTAAAGGGACAGTCTAGTCCCCAAACTCACTGTGGTGCAAGTGGAAAACTACTGCCTGCATAGTGCACAGGCATTTTTCCAGTGTGAATCTGCATAAATCTAATTTTTTATATTCTACTCAAGCCCTCCCCTGTATTGGAATCTTCATGTAGAATCTAAGTAACCATGCTCTTGTACACATAGGTCCTCTTAACAGTGCAACATATTATCTGATGGCATCACTAGAGAAACAGGATATTTCATTCATTTGAATGGCATTATTCTCATTGGTTCTTACAGTGTGGGCAGTCCTGGTTTCTTGCAAACTGCAGTAATTTCACAATTCATATCAGTGTAAGATTTTCACATTTAATGTACTTCAATATGCATATAACATTTGGAAGATGCATTTTCCCTTTAACTAACTGCATAACAGATGGTACGTTTTCTAAGTCATTTTTGGTGGTCAGAGGAAACGTCAGATTTTTATCCCTCATCTTTTGCTGGAAAATCAGCTTACACACAGGAATTTTCCTATTTTTAATTTTGTTTATAATCATATACTCATTCCATTACAAAGAATGATTACTATACATTTGTTATAGAGACTGGATATACTACTCAATAGAAAGCGCCATTGGGCAGCCGTGGCAAACAGAAGTAGTCCTCTCCAAATTTGCTCAGGTTAATGGGGTTTCCATCAAGTCGAATGTCCTCCAGGGCCCGTCTGGTGAATGTTCTCTCCCGACTGTCGCAGAATGTGTCCTTGTGCAATATTTGAATGTTGTTGTTCTGAAAAGATCCAAGGATTTTATTAATAATAACTGTTGCCTACATTTGTAGAAATATACATGATAAAATGATACAATAAGGAATGGAAAAAAAATAGACCATTTAAATTCTCAGGATAAGCAATGCAGTACCCTGTGTTGTTAACAACCTTGCAGTCAAATGTTGAAAGATATTCCTTCTTTTGAATCAGCAGCGGTAAACAAGAAAAAGGAAAAGGGTTTAACTTGATGGCTACAAGTCTTCTTTCAACCTAAACTGCTATGTAATTATGCATGATCTGTGCACTATTTAACAGAGATTCTTGTAATAAAACATCATTATTATAATTGGGGCTTTAGACGTTTTAATTTCTTTATGAGGTCTGTGGCAGTCCACTGGCCTGAGGGTTATTGAAAAAAAACAAAAAGTGAATTAGTTTTTAATGTTTTTCATTTCACTGATGCACGCTGCCCAGCCCAGTAAACGAAAAAGTGGTCCACCATCCAAATTGCACACAGAAAGGGCTGAGCAGACACAAAACAGATAATAAGTACAAATAATGAAATAGACTGATGTAGGAACCCTTGACTTTTATAAAGAATAGCCATGACCTGTACAGGTGGCAAGTCAGCAAGCAATAACATGCTGAGACTTATAGTAAGTATTCAATACATGCATATCAGTAAAAGTGTTATGTATTTATTTAAAAAAAAAAAACAGGATTGAGGAGATAACATGAAAATTGATGAGGAAAGGAAAGTTTGCGAAGACCTAGACAAATGTCCCTTGACCACATCATGGCATATGTAGCTCTTATAGCTCACTGACCCCCATCTTCAAACACCTTGAATAATCATTGAATCTAAACCCCATCTGGCTGTTTTGCTAGCATCCTCGATCAAGAATCTAGAAGCTATGAGTCATTCTGAGGTATGCCCATTTTAACAGGCCCTTACAAAAAACTGTTATAAACTGAAATTTGGAGAGAGAAGAATGTGTTAGAAACATGCCCTGGGCGGAGGGGAGTATAGTCAGAAATTCCAAATAGCACCTGTGAGGACAAATTATACTACCTGGAACATGATCCAAGTGTACTGAAAAAACACAGCCCTACTTGCCCGTTTTAGAGTCCAGTATGATAATGTATCACTCTGAATAGCAATATCAGACCACTGCAAACACCCTTTTTGTAACCAGCTTGCCAACACTAGTTTGCCAAAAATATAACTGAAAAAAACAGCTGAAAAAGGGAAGGCTCAAATTTGGACAGGGAAACGTCCACCAGAATGTCACTTAGCTGGATAAGTATGGTAAAAGTAGCGTGCCTCCTCCTTTCTATAGACCAGGAGCCTGGTATATAACCTATCAGGGCTTATTTCATGCTGAAATCTTTTGTGATTTCCCTTTGCCTGTTAGCCCAAAATAAAAATGTCAGGGCAGCTAACTTCCTGGTAAGGGATGGTAAGAAAATACCAGAAGAGAAAGAGATACAAGGGTAGCTGCCCTCCCTTCATTATCACAAGAATTATCTATCTATGTAAGATGAGACATCCATTCATCCCATACCTTTTTATACGTCTTCCATGTGGCAGGACCAAGGACCCGTGCTGCAAATCCATCACTAATTGACTTCTAAAGTCCAAATCAAGTCTGGACAAATATGTCCCTCCACAGCATCAGGGATATTATGCGAAAATCCTTGGACCTTACCCACTTGTTCAATGGAAGGCAACATATGACTAAATGGCGTAAAAGTCAAATGAGTGGGAGGGAAAAGGCAGAGATGTTATTATTTGCTTGGACGGCACCCTTATTATCACAAAATGAATCAAATCTTTTTTATTTCAACGAAGGTTTAACAAAGGGAAACAGCTCCAAACAAAATACGTTTTTCTGAGGCCCGATGACCCATTCATGAGGCCAAGCACCCTAACTTCACTGACCCCTATAATAAGCGCTGCATACCAAAACATCTGAAGCATCGACTAAAATATCTAGCTCCACATTAGACACAGGTGGACGTAGCCACAGCGATTGTTCATTGCAAACCTGGTGGAAAACATCCCAAACAGCCAGGTCAACCTTACGATCCTTAGAAAGCCATATGAAGTGGTGTGGTGCTCGAACACAGGCTGTCGCCAAAGACAGCTGCCTACAAAATATTATACCCATGGTAATGATACAGTATGCAAAATTAAGTTGTTTAACAAAGACTGCTGCTGATTCAAAGTCATTTTTTTAGAACTGATGTATGGAACAACAGATTTTTAACTCTGATTAACATCTGATAGATGTTGAGGTTCTTCAGTTTTTTCAAGGAAAGAGGGACTCCAAATCAGTTCATAATGTCTTCTACTGTCTGTAGCAAAAATGAACAGGCCCAAGAGTTTGTTGGACTGATGCACAAGTAATCATCCAGCCAGAGGCGTCACTAGGGTTGGTGTCACCAGGTGCGGTAACTCATGGTGTCACCCCCTTGGATTTCCTCCAATACCATGCCAAAAAGATTCCTTAGTAATGCCAGTTTGATGGCCCATTAACTATGCCACACACAGGAGCCCAATAACTATGCCACACACAGGAGCCCCATAACTATGCCACACACATGTGCCCCATAAATTATGCCACACCAGAGCTCCATTAATTATGCCTCACACAGGAGCCCAATTAATTATGCCTCACACAGGAGCCCCTTTAATCATGGCACACACACAGGAGCTCCTTAATTATGACACATGAGAGCCCCATAATTATGCCACACAAAAGAGCCCATTAATTATGCCACACATGGGAGCCCCAATTCTCAAAAACAAAAAAATATCTATACACACAGACATCTCTCCCACAGCACTTGGCTTGCACTCATATTGCACCTACATGATTTTTCATGCCACAGTGTCAATGCCCCATAGAACATACCACAGTGTCACTTTGCCCCACAAAACTGCCCCTGCAGAACAAGCTAGTGTCATAGTGCTAGTGCCACATAGTACATATTAGTTTGCCCCACAGATCATGCCACAGCATTACTTTGACAATTAAAATAAGTCACCATTTTCCCATTTAATATACCAGTGTTAGTTTGCCCATAAATATATCAGACAGTTTTGCCCAATAATATGCCAGTATTATTTTGCCATTAATATGCCACAGCCAATTTGCCCAATAATATGCCAGTATTATTTTGCCATTAATAAGCCACAGCCAATTTGCCCAATAATATACCAGTATTATTTTGCCATTAATAAGCCACAGCCAATTTGCCCAATAATAGGCCAGTATTATTTTGCCATTAATAAGCCACAGCCAATTTGCCCAATAATAGGCCAGTATTATTTTGCCATTTAATATGCCAGTATTATTTTACCATTTACAATATTCCAGTATTATTTTGCCATTTAATAAATGCCAATATTTTTTGCCATTTAATATATGCCAGTATTATTTTGCCATTTAATATGCCAGTATTGTTTTGCCATTTATTATATGCGCAAAGCTATCTTGAGCTATCAATGGAAAGCTGATTTTAGCTGGATGAGTGATGCAGAAGCCAAAGGAAAAACTAACCACCAGTAACTTAGCTAATGCCTGATTATTGTAACGATGTAGGTACAGACACGCTGTATTGATGATCATCAGCGTCATCACAATGATAACTAGGCTTAGCTGAATTATGCTAATTTTGTGGGTTGGGCAGAGTGGATGGAGCTTTGTGGAAGTGGATGTGGTAAATTTTCAAGTAAGTAATTTACTGTGCTGCAGAGTGTCTCTGGAAACTTTTTTCAAATTTTGGCAACTATGCTTTCAGAATGCAGTGTTGTTTATAAAGGCAGACTTATATCATACCTCCCAAGTGTCCCTATTTTGCACCCAAGTCCCACTGTCCTCCTTTTTATCCCCCTCTTCTGAGAGCTCCGAATTGTTTGGTTTGTATAACTGTATCACAGAGCTCCACAGAAATACAACTAGGGATCCAGGCACCCTGCAGCTCTGCGGTAAACCTGGACCCCACTTTTATAGTCAGACCTATATTTGAGGTCCGATTATAAGACGAACCTCGAATGTAAGACTAGGGGTATTTTTAAGAAAAAAGCCTTGTCTTATTGTAGCGGAACTCCTTTTTTTTTGGCTGTCTCATTCCCTTTTATTGCTTGTTGGCCCTGCAGAGATTTCCTATGCCTGGAGTACACAAAACTCTAAGGAACAGTGAATGGACTTCTATTAGACTGTGTATAGATTGTGTATACGAAGGTGTACCCCTCCCCCATTTCCTGTCCCATTGTTCTCCAGCAGGGCGTTGTCCCAGGCACACTGCCAGACTAGTTGGAACTGGGTTGGGCTGGAAAGCCATGCTTCAGTGGGCCTAAAGGGACCTCCATAAAACTTTAAACCCCCATAACTCCTGAACCCCTGGTCCGATCTGGGTGATTTTTAGATGTGTCGCACCCAGATCAGGGCTACCAGGGGATGTAATATTCAAAGGGGTACTCCTAGGTTTAGGGGTACATCCAGAAAACAAGGGGAACTGTGTCCTGCATTATGGGATTATGTGTCACACTAAGGGGAGGGGATATGTGGGTGGCAACTCGTGTATGATTGGTGTATTGTGTAATTACTGTAACCCCCTCCCCTGCATGGGAGAAGGCTTTAAAAGAAGGTTGTATGATTAAAAAGTTGAGTTCTACTCCTGATACTGTGTGTTGTCCAGTGATTGGGGAAAGTGATGGGGTATTATGGGATTGTAATGCTGATTTTGCTGGATATTCTCTTGGATTTATTACTTGTTCCTGCATCCTCTTAAAGTACTTGGTGGAGGTTAGCTGTGAGAAATCAGCTCTCCACTACATTGGTTGGCAGCGTCGGGATACAGACCCACAGAGGAGCAAGTACCAGGAAAGACAACAGCATTGATGGATCACGGATGGAGATCGATTGCACCACTTTAAAGCGATCCACTTTAAAGGACCTCCTGGAAGCAATGGGTATTCCCGCCAGAAACAAGACCAAGGCAGTGCTGGTTGCAGGAGTCATGGCGGAATACAGAGCAGAAGAGGGTCCGGCTTTGGTGCAGAGTAACACAGCAGAAGAACAGGGGAGGTTGGAATTTCAAAAAGAATTGCAATTCCGGCTGTCATTTTATGGGGAAAACCCACCAACAGAGATTATCTCCAGAACCATGACAGAGGTACAGGAGTTTGTACTACAACAGAGGGTCCAACAAACTCCAGAGAGGAACCAGATTGTGCCCATGGTACAGGAGAACAAACTAAAGGTACCGTACCAGGCTTTTAAGACTTATGTGGAAGCAGAGGAAGAAATTGATGCCTTTTTAGAGGATTTTGAAAGGTTGTGCCATCTGCATAAAATAAATGTCGAGGATTGGGTTCCCATTTTAGCAGGGCGGCTAACAGGCAGAGCAGCGGAAGCATACCGCACAGTACCAGATGACGAACTAAGGGATTATCACCGGGTTAAGGAAGTCATACTGGCCAGATATGCCATGACACCCGAAGCGTACCGAAGGCGGTTCAGGGACCTTAAAAAGACTGGTAAAGATTCACACGCAGAATGGGCTTGCCGACTACAAAGAGCAGCGTTGGGTTGGATACAGGCGAACAAAGCGCAATCCATGGGGGATTTGTTACAGATATTGTTGGAGAAATCTTTCGACGGATTGGTGCCAGATATACAAGAGTGGGTGAGGGATCGCAATCCTACAAACATCACTGAAGCAGCTCGAAGGGCAGACGACTACCTAGATGCCCGGAGGCAACAGAAACCGGCCCTGAATAAAGTTATAACGCGCCCAAACATAGCACCCACCTATGCGTCCAGTACGACAGCCCCACCATGACAACTCCCACCACCGGCAGGCGCTCCAACCCAGTTCAGACAGCCTAACAACATTAAATGTCACCAATGCCAGCGCTGGGACACTATAAAAAAGAGTGTCCACAACTGCGAGATCGCACCACATGGATCCGGCCCGGTCCACCACCACCACCCAGAGCAGCAACCCATTGTTACCAGACAGAGGCTGCAATGACCTATGACACTGGGGTTCCCACCACTACAGTAGAACAGTGGGAAGTGCTCCATGAGGCAGATCCTCTACAGGCCCATGCAGACAATCGACAACACCATCCGCAGACCGTGTACCTAGAGGGAAAGGCAGTACAAGGGCTTTGCAATTCTGGAGCCACTATCACTTTGGTAAAGAGCCACCTAATTCCCACAGAAGCGAGGACCAGCAGGACTGTAGCCGTTAGGGTAGCCGGGGGAGCAGTATACCGACTACCCACCGCCCGAAGCATTTGAATTGGGGGGCGGGTCATGGGAATGTGGAAGTGGGGTTAATGCCACAACTCCCAGCGGAAGTTTTGCTGGGGAATGACATCGGCATATGAACCTCAGATCCCAGCGGTTGGAGAGGCCTACCCCGTGGTCACAAGCCAACAGGCCCGCACCCAGGACTACAACTCACATCCGGAGGTTCAGGTAGAAGATCCGACCCCATCTGTATAATGTATACCCTGGGCCCCACCTAGTGAATTTGAAGCCGAGGTAGCCACAGATCCTACGCTACAAGTATATAGGGATAAGATAGCCACAGGGGTGGCAGGGACAGACGGGGAGAGATTCATATGGGAGGGTAAGCTCTTATATAGAGGGACCGAGAAAAAGGTAGACGGAGCAGACCCAGTCATTATGCGTCAGTTAGTGGTACCACAGAGGTACCTATCCGAATTACTCCCGATAGCGCATGATATACCGCTATCCGGACACCTGGGAGTTAGTCTCACCCGGTATCGATTGACCCAGAGTTTCTTCTGGCCAGGGATAAGTCAGGAGGCCCGGAGGTATTGCGTTACCTGCGATACCTGCCAGAGGGTAGGAAAAAGGGGAGACCGCAGGAAAGCCAAGTTGCACCCCCTACCCATAGTGAAGGAGCCGTTTAGCCGTGGACATAGTAGGTCCCTTAAGGAAGGCTAGCCCCTCGGGTAAGAAATACATATTAACAGTGGTAGACTATGCTACCAGGTATCCCGAGGCGGTAGCATTAACTAACATTCAGGGCCAGCCTTAGGGGTGTGCGACCTGTGCGAGCGAACAGGGCGCAACACCCCTGGGGGCGCCCTCCCATTCAAAAAAAAAAAAAAAAAAAGCCGGTAGAGGCACTGGCTGGGGGAGATCAAAAGATCCCCCCTCACCAGCCCTCTGCTCGGCAGGCTCTTCTAGATCCGGGGAGGGGGCGGAGCTAACCTGAGTGGTGTAGCTCCGCCCCCACCCTGTGAAGCAGAGCAGCATCTGCTTCACGGGAAGCCACTGGCACCATGAGAAAGTGCTGCTAGGCTCCCCATGCCTGCATTAAGCATGGGGAGCCTAGCAGCACCTTCTCTTGCTGCCCATGGCTCCACGTAATGCAGACTGTGCTCTGCTTCACAGGGTGGGGGCGGAGCTACACCTCTCAACCGGTTAGCTCCGCCCCCTCCCTGGATCCAACTTTGCAGGCAAAGGTAGGGGAGGGGGGAGAGAGAGAGGCAGAACAGGGGCAGAGGGGGGAGAGAAAGAACAGGGCTAGAGAGAGAGATAACAGGGGGAGGGGGGAAAGAGAGACAGAACAGTGGATGGGGGAGAGACAGAACAGGGGAGGGGGAGAGAGAGACAGACAGAACAGGGGCAGGGGGAAGAGACAGAACTGGGGGAGAGAGAGCCAGAACAGTGGATGGGGGAGAGACAGAACAGGGGAGGGGGGAGAGAGAGACAGAACAGTGGATGGGGAGAGACAGAACAGGGGATGGGTGAGAGAGACAGACAGAACAGGGGCAGGGGGCAGAGACAGAACTGGGGGGGAGAGAGATAACAGGGGGAGGGGAGAGAGAGACAGACAGAACAGGGGCAGGGGGAGAGACAGAACTGGGGGAGAGAGAGAAAACAGGGGGAGGGGGGAGAGAGAGAGACAGAACAGGGGGAAGGTGGGACAGAACAGGGGACGGGGGGGAGAGAGAGAGAGACAGACATGGCAAGGAAGAGGAAAGGAACAAACATGGGAAGGGAGAGAGACACATACATAGGGGGGTGAAAGAGATGGGGGGGGGGCGCCACGGGGGAAGCCCGCACAGGACAACGGAACACTTAAGGCCAGCCCTGCTAACATTCATGCAGAAACGGTGGCTGAGGCCCTCATGAAGATTTTCTCCCGGGTAGGATTACCCCAGGAGATCCTCTCCGATCAGGGCACTCAGTGACCAATGGGCTCTGTGAACGGTTTAATGGAACATTGAAACAGATGCTCCGAACGTTCGCAGAAACCCATCGGGACTGGGAAAGATTCCTACCACACCTCCTCTTTGCTTATCGGGAGGTGCCGCAGGAATCCACGGGGTTCTCCCTGTTTGAATTATTATATGGGAGACGGGTCCGAGGTCCCCTGGATCTCATTAAGGAGCACTGGGAGGGAGAACACAGCTCCACACGTAATCCCATCATACCTTATGTACTGGAGTTTCGGAACCGACTGGAGGAACTAACCCGAGCAGTACGGGAGAACCTCCAGGCGGCGCAGACACGTCAGCGCACATGGTATGATCGGAACGCCAGGGACCGTAGCTTTCAGGTAGGACAGAAAGTTTTAATTTTAAAACCTGTCCGGCATGACAAGCTACAGGCTGCCTGGCAGGGCCCTTATAGGGTGCTGGAGCAGCGCTGCGACACCACCTATATAATTGGCCTCTGTGCTGGCTCAGGGGGGCGAAGCATGATTCATGTGAACATGCTGAAACCCTACCGGGAGCGCTCCGACGAGGTGACAGCCATTTGTGCACCCCCCTCTGAAGAGTTTTACAACCTTCCCCTTCCAGACCTTCTAGAGGACAGGAAATCAGGTAGCGACATAGCAAAGGTTAAGCTGGGGGAGCGGCTGAGTCCTCAGGAGCGTAGTGAGGTACAACAGTTGCTGAGGGAAAAACTAGAATCCTTCTCTAATGTACCAGGTTACACGCCCCTGGAAACTCACTGCGTAGAAACCCCAGGCCAGTTACCTATGCGCCAAACCCCATACCGCATACCAGAGGCGGTGCGGAAACACATGCGCCAGGAGATCAATGAGATGCTCCAACTGGGAGTTATTGAGCCTTCTAACAGCCCTTGGGCTTCTCCGGTAGTCCTGGTACCGAAACGGGAGGGTACCACCCGTTTCTACGTGGACTACCGGAGATTAAATGAGAAAACCGTATCTGACGCCTATCCTATGCCCAGGATAGACGAATTGCTGGACCAGATGGCTAGGGGCCAATACCTCACTACAATTGATCTTTGTAAGGGGTATTGGCAGATTCCTTTAGCCCCAGACGCTTGTACCAATTTAAGGTAATGCCGTTTGGGATGAAGAACGCCCCGGCCACGTTCCAGCAAATGGTAGACCGTCTCCTAGATGGGTTCCAAGACTATACCTGTGCTTATCTGGATGATATTGCCATCTTCAGCAATACCTGGCAGGAGCACCTAACCCATATAGGGGCGGTTATAGACAGGATCAGGGAGGCAGGGTTAACGTTAAAGCCAGCCAAGTGCAGTATTGGGATGGCTGAGGTTCAGTACCTCGGTCACCGAGTAGGTTGCGGTATGCAGAAGCCAGAACCCGTAAAGGTAGAGGCCGTAGCTCAGTGGCCAACCCCTAGGACCAAAACTCAGGTGTTAGCCTTTTTAGGGATGGCAGGGTATTATAGGAAGTTTGTGCCCAATTATAGCGCCCTGGCTAAACCCCTTACCGACCTTACCCGTAAAAACCTTCCCCGTCAGGTCACCTGGACTCCGGAGTGTGAGCAGGCATTCCAACAGCTGAAAAACGCACTGGTAAATGCTCCCATCTTGGCAGCCCCTGATCCAACTAAATGTTTTCTTGTCCACACAGACGCTTCTATGTTTGGACTGGGGGCAGTACTGAGCCAAGTCGGGGCCGATGGCGGAGAACATCCCGTGGCTTACATCAGTAGAAAATTGTAACCAAGAGAAGTAAGCTACGCTGCCATCGAAAAGGAATGCCTGGCCGTGGTGTGGGCCCTGAAGAAATTACAACCGTACTTGTATTGACAGCCATTTTCGTTGCTCACGGATCACAACCCGTTGGTGTGGTTGAACCGGGTGGCTGGGGACAATGCCAGGCTGCTGCGCTGGAGTTTGGCGCTGCAGCCCTTTGACTTTAATATACAATACCGCCCGGGGAAACATAATGAAAACGCTGACGGGTTGTCAAGACAGACTGAATTGGAAAAATGATTCGTGAGCATCCCCGGACATCCCTAAGTCGATCCGTAATAGATCTGACTGTGTATGCCGGCTTGTGGGCAAGGGGGAGCAGTGTAGCGGAACCCCTTTTTTTTTAGCTGTCTCATTCCCTTTTATTGCTTGTTGGCCTTTCAGAGATTTTCCTATGCCTGGAGTACACAAAACTCTAAGAAACAGTGTGTGGACTTCTATTAGACTGTGTATAGATTGTGTATAGGAAGGTGTACCCCTCCCCCGTTTCCTGTCCCATTGTTCTCCAGCAGGGCGTTGTTCCAGGCACACTGCCAGACTAGTTGGAACTGGGTTGGGCTGGAAAGCCATGCTTCAGTGGGCCTAAAGGGACCTCCACAAAACTTTAAACCCCCATAACTCCTGAACCCCTGGTCCGATCTGGGTGATTTTTAGATATGTGTCGCACCCAGATCAGGGCTACCAGGGGATGTAATATTTAAAGGGGTTCTCCTAGGTTTAGGGGTACATCCAGAAAACAAGGGGAACTGTGTCCTGCATAATGGGATTATGTGTCACACTAAGGGGAAGGGGATGTGTGGGTGGCAACTCGTGTATGATTGGTGTATTGTGTAATTAAAGTGATGGGATATTATGGGATTGTAATGCTGATTGTGCCGGATATTCTCTTGGATTTATTACTTGTTCCTGCATCCTCTTAAAGTACTTGGTGGAGGTTAGCTGTGAGAAATCAGCTCTCCGCTACACTTATATTCAAGCAAATACGGTAGTTCTGAGGTTTTGTTAGGGAGTTTTTAAACTACAAGGGGGACATCAGTCCATTTTCTCCCACGAACAAGGACAAACAATACCTGTGTCAGGGCCTTTACCAGATCAGGTAGGAGTTTAAGTGCAGGGATAGTGGAGGTGTCTGGTTGCATGTTAAATATAGTGCAAAGGGAGGACAGATAAAGAAACAGAGCTAGGTATTGGAATAAAGACTGAAGGAGAGACAAAAGGGAATTTAGCAAAGAACTGCAGAATAGGAAAAGGGTATGAGTAGGAACTGCAGTAAGAACAAAGAGCTATAGTAGGGACTGTAGACAAAGCAAAGGTAGGGGTGAGGCCTTAGTTAATGGTGAGGCCTGAGAAGGGTAACTAAGCAGGAACACCCTGGAGAGGGTGACTAAGCAGAACACCCTAGAGAGGGTGAGAAATGAGAAGGGTAGCTTAAAGGGAATAACTTAGCTGAAGAGATCTTGATGTACTCAGAGGGTCTCAGGAGATGCTGAAAATCATCTACTGAGATGGTTGAGCCACTCAGGGTCAGATTCCCAGTTCCTGGACAAGGTCACAATACAAATGGGCTTTAAGGAGAGTATCAGGAACAGAAGCAGCAGCTCTCATAAATCAGGCCTCCAACTTCAATGCAAAAGCACTGTTTGCCAGAAACTGCAGCTATTTAACCTGGCTGTGAGCAAAAGGTAACAAGCCCACCTGACACCAAACAGAGGGGAAGGAATACAAGCAAAGTAAGGTAGGGAGACCTCTAGAGGAGGCAGGAGGAATATAAGCACATAAATAATGACTTTTAAATGCATGAGTCAGAAGGTCAGTGTTGAACCCTGACAACCTGTATCTAACCCAAAAAATTGTGTTAGATGTGTCAGTAAGAGCAAGAAACTGAAGAAACCACTGTGATACTCGGCAGATGTGTCAACAATAGTAAAAGAAAAAATATTTTAAAAAAATATTCAAGGAGGATAGGTAGGTGTATAAATCTACCTAGAAAAATGCTAGACATGTTATAATAGCTTCCTAAGCCAAAACAGACAAAAGAGTAAGCCAGAATGTAAAAAATGGATATACAATAAAAAAACATAAGGAAGGTACTACAAGGATTAGATTTGTTAAAAACAAAAGAAAGAAAATATGTAAAAAAGGATAAAAGTCTAGATGACTGCCTCAATGAATACCTCATATTTTACAGAACAAAACATAGGGAATAGACTTCAGTTAGATAAAAGAGTAATTTGACACGTGAGATTACAGATGAAGCGATTTTACTTTGGCTTTCTGAAGTAAATACAAATAAGTCAATGGGGCCAGATGGGATACACCCAAGTTAATAAAATAACTTAGTGGTTTACTAGCAAGCCTGTTAACAGGAGTAGTCCTAGAAGATTGGAAAGTAGCGCATCATCCCCTGCTGCTGGAGGGAAACCTTGCGGCAGAATATAAGGTCTGCAATTCCATCTGTCTGGACCACAACAGAAAGTGCAGCACCCTTTTGGCATTTCTCAGTGCATTCGCCAATTGCCAATTAAGGGGGCATACTTCAATATTTCTCTGCCTCTCCATTCAGCCCATGGGCAGAAAATGTATATTTGGGCAAATTACTGTATCCTGTTTCCTTTACCATCCATAGTGGTTGCCATCCTGGTGTGATTCTTTCCTGGTGCCAGAGGGTGCTAGAAGTGCAGCTTACACTTTTTTTTACCATAGGGTATTTTTGATTGAGGCATTAACCACATGGATTTGAAGTCTTGAAATACCATGGATGAATCTTATAGATGTATTTGAGTACACATTGGAGTCCTTGTTACTAGTGGAGTGCTTCAGGGTTCTCTCTAATATTTTTGTTAGTGATACTGTATCACGTGAACATTGTTTTTACCGTGCACATAGAACATCAAAAATATTGATAACGATCTATACATTGTGTCTGTGGAGTCTCCAGTTTATAATATTATCTGTGGCATGGTATGCAAATTAATTGCTTTTCAATGGGCCACAGGTAATGTCATAAACAGAAGACCCCATAGACACATTTAAAACACATTTCTACTTAATTTAGCATTTGCATGCTGGTGGTTTTGCTAATTTTTGTTATGCTCTACATGTACAGTAAAAACAATGTTTAGGCGATACAGTCCCTTTAAATTTAAGTAAGTAATGTAATCGAGTAGCAGGTACTGCGATAATAGTTCTTAGGTGTTTAAGGAGAGGTAATAGAAGTAGAAACAGGGAAGTGCTCATGTCATTGTACAGAGCTCTTATGATAATTAAATTCACTAGGAGTATTGTACAGTAGACCCAATCCCTAGAAAGCTATAGATTCTTTGGATAGAATTCAGAGAAGGGTCACTAAACTGGTTGATTGCAGGACAACACTTACCAGGAGAGGTTAAAATATCTTAACATATCCAACTTGGAACAAAGAATAGACAGAGGAGATGTGATATAAACTATTTAATATATACAGGGAATCAACGCAGTATAGGAGGAGAGTATATTCATAAGAAGAAAGGTTACATGGTTCTTATCCGCTGACACATTTTTATGTTCTTGTGTCTCTCATCTGTAGACTGCACTAAGATAATGCTGTAATAGATGCTGTAGGATTCCACTGGAGAGAAATTGTTTTTCACCACTTACAGAGCCAATGATCTGGAACCAAATAAGATGAGCACTACAGGCTGAATATCCCTTATCTGATATGCTTGGGACCGGTAGTAACTTATGGTTAATAGATCATTTAGGCAGCACCAGTCCTACAAATGATCTACATTTCCTACTTGCTCAATTTGTATTTTGGTAATGTAGATCATTTATAGCTGTGTAGCTGATGAACAGTGCTGCCTAGATGATCTGTTGGTATGTGGTTGTCCCTCTCTCCCATCGCAGCACTCTGGAAACTACATTTCCCATGAGCGCTGGCTACAAATTTATGGTGTCCCGTAGGGTGAAGCAAAGGAGCTTCACAACTGGGGCACCAGGAAAGTGAGTATCCCTTATCCGAACTGACCCATATCAAAAAGATGTTTTAAATACGGGATACTCAACTTGTATAAGAAAAACAAATAGCAACAAATTAGAAAGCAATTTCACTCTGGGGCCCAATACGTTACAATCTATTCAAGAATTTTTGGAAATGGGTCATTATCATTGTTCAACATTTTCCGCAACATAAATTCATATAGGTTTGAATCCAGCATGCTTCTATAAGTGCCTCAACAAGTTGTGTTTATAAATTTCGACAAATAGATTCCACTGACTCTGTGTGGGTACCTGTTTTCGGAATACTGCTGAAATGTTAATGATACAAGAACAACTGATGTGTTTTAACCGGTTTAGAACAGTTTAAAACTTGTTTTAAAATTCTTATCGTTCTAAAATGGGTAATGTCTATCAGTTGTTCTTGTATCATTAACATTTCAGTAGTGTTTCTATAAACCATCTATGTCCTCAATTTCCTTGCAGGCAGATAACATGAAATAGTGGAGGGTAGATAATAGGAAAGATAAAAAAAATAATAATTGCATGTAATGTTATTCTATGCAGGCTAATAATCATAATGCATAAAAAAATCTATATGCTGGATAACAAGTCACTGTAGAATAAGAGGAGTTGTTTACTGATTAGAGAGAGGGAGACCGAGTAGTATATAGTGTAAATGATTCTGAGTACCTGTAGGTGGAGGGACCGTAGACTGGTAGGGAGAGGCACAGGGATATAGTCTAGTTTGTTGTCTGACAGATACAAAAACTGCAACGTTACAAGGTCCTGCAAAAAAAAAAAAAGACAAAAACATAATGTTATTGCCCTGGGGTAAACTAGAAAGATCAATTTTATTTCTACCACAAATAGTAAACATTGATAGGGAAACTTGGAAATTTATGGCAGGTAAGGGAGACATTATCTTTCTGTTATTGAGGGAAGCCTATTTCCTTGCACTATGTATCTATATTTATGAACACACACACACATACACAAACAATTATGGCAAAAACACTCCAGGATTGATCAATGAGGAAAGTAATGTGGTTTAGGACATCTACTAAGTTTTTAGTGTGGAAGCACCATGTGTCCTGGAAGTGCTGATCATGGTATTTTTAATTACAATAGGACACTTGAGAGCTACTACATAGCTTGGCTCAGTCTAACGTTTGTTCCAGAACGAATGCAAGTTTGAGCCACTGCCAAGCTATATACTCCTCGACTCCTGATGGCTATCCACATTTGATTGTCTGTATAAGCACTTCTGTGACACTCGTGAGAGCGGTCACTACATTCACATGTGCGTTTTTTGTAATCTTTTTTTTGTACAGTAAATAGAGATTTTATGCTATGTGAATGCCCTCTCTTAATTTTTATATGAGCTGTTCCACAGTGTAAGTGAAGATTGGGCTAATTGACCTAATGTGGAATCTGGAAGTTATGTTATATACAGGTGTGATTTAACTGAGCAGTATTTGTTCTCCTCTAGCACAAGTGAGTGCATTATTTTTTGGATGTGATAGTTACAATAACTGTATCCATACAGAGAACACTACTGTTTGTCACTCTTTTTTCTATTTGGGGTATTACTATGAGACTGAAGAGATTAGATTCATTTGTGGAGAGGAACTGCACACTCATCATAGCAATTGAATTTAAGACATTTTTGATACTGTGCCACTGGGTGGATTATTCTATTATAGCAGTCCATCCAGTTCACTTAGCATTAGGCTGATGCTCTAGATTATATTGGAAGTCACCAAAGCAAATTATGATTAAGCACCCCGGTCTGAAACGCGTTAAGCAGCCTGACGGTTTTTGCTTTGGTGACTTGCAATAAAATCTTGAGCAGCAGTCTGATGTAGTAAGTGAACTATTTATTCAGCGATGTTTCCTTACTGTGTATGTTAGTCTGCCTGGATCCACCGATGCCGCTATTGTTGAACCTGTAGCTATTATTTTGGGTGGTAGAAGAGCCCAGTTATTGTGTTCTCAACAAACTTGTAGCTGCTCACTGCGTACCATATCACAAATTGGTTCATGTTATGCCAATGGAAAATATCCTTGACACCTAACCATTATTTTTCAATAAAACAAACTATTTAGATATATCAAGCCTAACATTTTTTCCTAGAAAAGATGGCAAACTTGTTTAAAGCATTGTCTGTTTGCTTGCTGCAATGTCGCTTGGAATATGCTAGCAGGGGTCTTTCTGATTTCAGAGGACATTCTTTACAAAGTAAGTTGGCAAGAAAGGAAGTTGGAGAATCTTCAGTATCTATTCCTGCCAAACTCAAACTGGTTTTACATTTTATATTCAGTGGTGGTAAGTGCGATCTCTTGCCTTGCAGATTTTGTTTTCCTCCCTCTGTGTTTAACTTTCTTTGAAGTGAGGTCTCCCCGTTGGTCCCTAGTTGTCCTCCATAGCAATAATAGTCAATGAAAACCTGATTCAAGTTTATACAATAGGAATTTATAATTTGATACCAGCAAAGGTAGGGTCAGGATTCTAACTCACAACAAGATAATATTATGTAATCAAAGTATAACTGATTGCAGCCTGAACATCATTAACATGTCTTTGTGATACACATAAATGTGTAACAATACAAGACTGGATGATGCTTCTGAATCTTGGTTATTGCCTAAAGCCTTTAGGCTAAAGGGTGCAGTACTTGGTTTGTTTATCTGGAACCAAGCTAGCCAGTGTCACCTAGGAGACTTGCTTATGGTAGCCAGCCCAGGGCTAGACAGAGCAGGGTCTCATCTCTATGCTTTCGCCAGAATGCAAGCTTTTATGGAGGTGCATCCATGGCAGGGGGGTGGAGCACCTCAGCAGTTTTGCACCTGCTCATGGTTCTCATGTATCCTGCATTGCTGACTTTTACTGTTCTCATGTATCCTGCATCACTGATTTACCTGTCTATGACTCTGGCTCATCTCCCATCCTATGATATTTCCTGACCTTTCTGACTACCTGATTTGTGTATTGACCCTAACTATTCCTGACTACTCTTACTGGAAACTCCCTTGGCATTGCCTGCTACTACCTACAAATAAGTGCAAGCTCTGTGTTACAGGCTCTATCCTGCTACTATATCCAGTGACGTTCAGGCTCTATGTTACAGGCTCTAGTCTGCTACTATATCCAGTGACGTGCAGGCTCTGTGTTACAGGCTCTATCCTGCTACTATATCCAGTGACATTCAGGCTCTATGTTACAGGCTCTAGCCTGCTACTATATCTAGTGACGTGCAGGCTCTGTGTTACAGGCTCTAGCCTGCTACTATATCCAGTGATGTTCAGGCTCTGTGTTACAGGTTCTAGCCTGCTACTATATCCTGTGACGTGCAAGCTCTGTGTTACAGGTTCTAGCCTGCTACTATATCCAGTGACGTGCAAGCTCTGTGTTACAGTCTCTAGCCTGCTACTATATCCAGTGACATGTAAGCTCTGTGTTACAGGCTCTAGCCTGTTACCATATCCAGTAAAGTGCAAGCTCCGTGTTACACTCTTCAACGTACTAATATATCCAGTGATGTGCAAGTTCAGTGTTCCATTCTCCAGCCTGCTGCAATACCCTGTGAAGTGCAAGCTTGTTTAAATATCCAGTGAAGGGGCAATCCAATGTCGTTTACTACCTGTTCTAACTTCTATTTACATAAAGACATTGTTATCACAAAGTGAATCCTGATATCCTCTGGTTTTTGGAGTTGCCTGATGGTCAAACACCTCCCTATAAATTATGGGCCCTGGCATTAAAAAAGGGTTCTGTTTTGGGGGATTTGGGTACAGTGGGTAAGTTTGCACTTTGCATTGACTAACTCATGCGCCAAGATTATGCCCTCTGTAATCCTGACTCACCCTGACTTATGTGCTATAAATGTATATTTTAATATGGTTATTTAGTCAGATTCTGTTAGTATACTGGTTTATGTGTAATGCATAATTCTGTGAGGAGAGCACTCTAAAGGATTATAGTGGTTTTACAGAGGAGTCAGTGACACTGATTGATAGTTTACTCCAACATCTATTGTTCTATGTTATTAATTGAATCTACTCTTAAACTGATTATGATGTGTATTTATATATATATATATATATATATATATATATATATATATATATATATATATATATATATATATATATATATAATCTGTAGCAATGCTGGTTAATTGCTGTTTGGTTTCTGTTTCTGTTGTATGTGAATAGGTGGGTTGAGTTATGTTAACTTGATTATGTCTGTATATAAGACTCTGTTTCTGTTCCAATAAAGTTGTTGTTCATTCTTGCTGTACCTAACAGCAAGTGGTCCTGTCTGCTATTTGGGTACAAAGAGCAAGGCTCCAGGAAAGACTTGCTGGGTGGATGCTGAGCATTAGGTGATTTCCTACAATTGTCATTTTGTGTGCCATATTACTCTGGTAATCCTCCTACTGCTATATTGGTCTGTATCTGGGTTTCTCCACCAGGGGTCACTCATTTCCCGTGTCAGGACTGACAAGTGGGAGCATAGCGCAGGGGAGTTCCGAACATAAACCAGCTGTCACAGCATTAGGGATAGGCAAAAAGCATAGCAAAACAAGGGAGTACTAGCTTGGGAATAATCAAGCCTGGAGTGACAGGTGAGCAGGGTTTATATTGGGTGTCACGACCATAACCCCTCCCACTAACAGCAAATACCTCCCCTACTGAGATGCTAAATAGTAGGTGTGCCTGGAAGTCACTAACTACCTCCCTCCTTCTGCCCTGAACCTCCATTGAGACAGCCATGTCTCTGGATGTAAGGATATGCCCCCTACCGGCTATACACGGGGTGCGCGCTACTTGAGACTGGAGATGTGGCCGAGTCCACAAATGCGCTGGCGCTTCACGGGAAGACGGAGCTCCGGTGGTAACTACCACAGGTTAAGGGCCCTGCTGACTGGTGGTAGAAGGACCTGGAGCCTGATATCCCAGGTTAGCTGATCCTCAGGGCTAACCTTTTTGGGGTTAAACTGGTTTATGGTGAAGCAATCCTATAGTGTATGTTCCCTGGCTACAGGCCCCAGTGTGACGACAAGTAAATGCTTTACAACATCCCAAGGACATGCTTTACTCTATTTTACCTTGAAGGCTTCTGTTCTAATGCCTAAACTTTCCAGCCGATTCATTTTGGCATCCAGGTAAACAAGACTTGATGGCAGCTCAGGCAAACCTCTCAGCTGGTTCTCGGACAGAATTAGTTCTTGAAGAGATGGTAGGAGACGTAAGGCGTCATCATCAATCTTAGACAAAAAGTTGCTGGAGAGATCCACTCGCTTCAGTTTATCTAGGAATAGAAATTTGGTAATACAGTTGAACCCGAAGATCAGTGACTGCATGGTATCAACATAATTTATATTTACTTTTACAGGTTATTGATGCCTGTAATTAAGGATGTGGTGCCATGATTCAAGTAAGAGCCACCATGGGGACTTGGGTTTACTTATTTACTGTATTACTTGATTGACCAGTCATGAGAACTGCCAAGAACCCCATTCAACATTGTTGTCAGTGCGTTAGTAGTCAAAATTACCACAGGATGGATGCAATGCAGCACTTTAGACTGTCCACAACTGTAGTGGGCTAATGTTCAAATAATGCTCAGTCAAAATAATTCTGACTGAGCATCATAGAAAAATAGTCCACACGAGATAGAGTGGCAAAGCTTTTATTCGGTGGTTGTGCACTACCTTTTCAGTGATGCTCAAGCACCATTATTCTGGCTTGATGTCATGGTTGTCCATTACTAGAGTTCTGCTTTATGACTAGGTTAACATGATGGATAATATAGTCCACAACTGAAAGCTGTCCTTTCTAGCTCAGTAAATTCTAACCATATAGTATGGGAAGGAATACTAGGGCAAATGAACAAGTGTGATAACAATATTTTGCTGGTCAGGGGAGGGCACAAGACATTTAGTCCTTACTGAGCTCCACAATTTCTGACAGTGAATACATCAAACAGCATTATGTATTGATCACAGTGAGGTGGCTTTGAGAAGCTGCACTACAACTATGTTATGTTTTGTTTTTGCCAAATGTGGAGCTGTACATTATGGCCAAACATCTCCACTTTGGTCTCGTCTTGCCAAAGGACATTGTTCCAGAAGTTTTGTGGTTTGTTCATATGCAAATTTGCAAACCTAAGCCGTGCTGCTGTGATCTTTTTAGAGAGAAGAAGCATATTCTTGGCAACCCTTCCAAACAAGCCATACTCATTAGGTATTTTTGTAAATAGCCTGTAGTCCAAGATGTTCTCTGAGCATTGTGCGGTCTAACCTTGGGGTGAATTTTCTGGGATGTCCACTCCTGGGAAGATTGGCAACTGTCTTGATGGACTTTAAATTGTTGGAAATGGCCTTATAACTCTTCCCAGTTTGATGGGCAGCAACAATTGCTTCTCTAAGATCATTGCTGTCGTTCCTCCTTGGCATTGTGTTAACACACACCAGAAGAGCAAACTGCTAAGACGTTTTTTGTTTTTTTTGAGGGGGGGTTACACTTGCTAATGATCAATTAATAACTGCATTTGATTAGCAGCACCTGTCTGCTAATTAGCATCACAATTCCTATGGAAGCAGTAAAGGGTGTACTTAGTTTTTAACACATGGCTTCTCCATTTTGGCTTTATTTTTGTTAAATAAATGTTATAATGTCCTCATATGTAAAACCATAGAGTTCACTGTACTTACCTCTACCACTTATGCTGGAAGGCTATTCCATACATCCACTACCGTCTCAGTACAGTAATACTTCCTGATATTACTTTTAAGTCTTTGCTCCTCTAATTTAAGACTGTCCTCTAGTTGTGGTAGTTTTTCTTCTATTAAATATACTCCCCTCCTTTACTGTGTTGATTCTTTTTATGTATTTAAATGTTTCTATCTTATTCCCCCCTGTTATGTCTTTCCTCCAAGCTATCCATCTTAAGATGCTTTAACCTTTCCTGGTAAGTTTTATCCTTCAATCCATGAACCAGTTTAGTAGTCCTTTTCTGAACTTTCCCCAATATTACCAATACTCCTCTGGAGATACGGTCTCCAGTACTGCGTACAATACTCCAAGTGAGGTCTCACCAATGCTCTGTACAATGGCATGAGCACTTCCCTCTTTATACCTTTCCCTATGCAACCAAGCATTCTGCTAGTATTTCCTGCTGCTCTATTACATTGCCTACTTGGGGTGGATATTACTGCAATACCAGCATTCAACCTAGGCCAATGTGTTTATAGTTTTCCTCATGCTGCATATGTGTCAGTATTCTTAGTTGCCATTCCTTTCCTCTATGCAATGTTAGTAACAGACCTATTTCCTATACTACCTGCCTTACTTACGAAAGGCCCATTTTTCACATGCAATTATGCAGATATTATCAACTTCCCCACCCTTCTCAATCTGGTCTTTGTTCATGGAACAAGATCAACTGGCAGGAATATTATTCTATTTTTTAAGAGGCGTATGTTACAGTCTACTAATGGATAAATTCAAAAATTCAGGCAGAGGTAATCATTCACTAAGCTGGTTTCGTTCCAGCTTATTACACAGGTTACAAAGTACTACGCTTATGTTTAAAACATTTTTTCCCCCTTGTCCTAATGACATACTCAGTCCTGCGAAATCCCCAGCATGTATGTGGTTGATATTGTTAAAGCGAGCATATAGATATGTGGTGTCCTTCGGCAGTGGTGGGATGGCTTTCAAGTCTACGTCATCACAGTATACAGAGCTTCCAAGGCAGACACAAACCAGGCATGTTGGGAGACCTAGAGAAATAAAGGCCAAACGAAAGGTGTTACAAATCACTTTAAATTGTCCTATTTGAACAATACATTTTTTGTCAAGCTGTTCAGGTCATAGCATTACGTTGTTATGCTTAAATCGTAATATAATGTAAACTTAATTGGGTCTATTCCCTCAAATTCAAGAATAACTTTTGATGTCGACTTTCATTTGAGACCTAGTCAAAATTCAGCACTTGAGTTTGACTTAGAAACCCCCCCCCAGACTTGTCAGGGTTGTACTCTGACCTTCTGACTCATGTATTTCAAAGTCCTAAATTTTGTGCTTATATACCTCCTGCCTCCTCTAGAGGCCTCCCTACCAGTGTTTGCTTGTATTTCTTCCCCTGTTTGGTGCCAGGTGGGCTCGTTAACTTTTGCAACACCCCCATTTTAAATAGCTGCAGTTTAATGCAAACAGGGCTTTTGCATTGAAGTTGGATGCCTGACTTCTGAGAGCTGCTGATTGTTCCGGTTCCTCTGCTTAAAGCTCATTTGAATTGTGACCCTGTCCAGGAACTGGGAAACTGAACCTAGGTGGTTCAACCAGCTTGGAGGATTTTTAGCATCTCCCGAGACCTTCTGGCTACACTCCTACACTCCTACTCATTCCTCACCCTCTCTAGGGTGTTCCTCCTGTTTAGCTACCCTTCTCAGACCTAACCCTCTCTCAGGTGTTCCTGTTTAGCTACCCTTCTCAGATCTCACCCTCTCTCGGGTTTTCCTGTTTAGCTACACTTCTCATATCTCACCCTCTCTCGGGTGTTCCTGTTTAGCTACCCTTCTCAGACCTAACCCTCTCTCAGGTGTTCCTGTTTAGCTACCCTTCTCAGATCTCACCCTCTCTCGGGTTTTCCTGTTTAGCTACACTTCTCATATCTCACCCTCTCTCGGGTGTTACTGTTTAGCAACCCTTCTCAGATCTCACCCTCTCTTGGGTGTTCCAAGGCTTCATCCCTTGTGTATCTCTCTCTACCCCTACCTCTGCTTTTGTCTACAGTCCCTCTTTGTTCATACTGCAGTTCTTTGCTTAAGTTCCCTTTTGTCTCTCCTTTAGTCTTTATTCCAATACCTATCGCTTTGTTTCTATGTCTGCACAATAAATAATATGCAACCAGACACCTCCTTTATCCCTGCTCTGAAACTCCTACCTGACCTGGTAAAGGCCCTGACACTTCTCCCAGTAATGGGAGACAAAATGATCCAAGCTATTTTTGAGACTAATGGGGCTATTAGTCTAAAATTAGACTAAAAATGTGAGTTGCAGCAGGTGAAATGAGGCAAGATGAAATGTTGAGATAAAATATTCATCTCACCTCAACTCAGCTTTTAGTGAATAGCCCCATAAAGGGTATAATCACTAAAAGGTCAGTTGCAGGTGAGTTGAGGTGAGATGAGTTGAGGTGAGATGAGCTGAGGAGAGATGAACATTTCATCTGTAAGGGAAGTCAGCAGGTTTGTTCCTGCACAATGTATAGCTAAATTGGTGAGATGAAATGTTCATCTCAACTCACCTCAATTCACTTTTTAGTGAATAGCTCCCTAAATCAAATTCGGCACCCGAAAAATAGGTTTGATCATTCCTCCTCCCAGTACTTCCAATGGGGAAAACTCGACCATGGATTTTTTCTGTCATACTCGGGTGCCGAATTTGACATAGCTATTCTCAATTTTTGTGAATAGACCCAAATATAGTATGATGACTGATAGGAGTTTCATGAATCAATATTATAAAAAGGAGTATTTTTACACAAAAGTATTGAATAATGACCAGATAATATGTATACCAGTGCTTTAACGCACTAGATATGTGTGGTCCTTGTTGCAATTGAATTGCACGTTATTCATTCAGTAATAACATCAGGTATTCAAACTTTAACTTTTGCCAAGTAAATAACTGGTTAATGAAAAAAATACCCGTACCCATCAGGGCCGGAATAAGGCATGGGCTTTAGGCGCTGCAGCCCAGTGGCCTCGGCAAAATAGGGGCCTCAAGGACTGCAGCAGAGTCACTGGCTGGGAACTGGCCGCAGAGGCACATGCTGCCTGTCTCGCGCTCCCCGTTGCTCTCAAAGCGTCAGGTCGCATGAACGACACGGGTCACGTGACCTGCCGGCGATCACATGGCAGAGCAGCACGACGGTGAGTACTGGGGAGGGGGGTAACAGTATTTTTTTGCTAGACTAATAGTGGCATATTATTGGGCATAATAATTGTGGCATATTAATGAGCATATTAATTGTGGCATATTAGTGTGGATACTAAAAGTGGCATATTATTGGGCATACTAATTGTGGCATTTTATTGGGTATACAAATTGTGGAATATTGATGGGCATACTTATAATCAGTGCTGTATTTACCGCGAGGCATCCTAGGCGGATGCCTATGGCGGCAAATTTTGGGGGGCGGCAGAGCCCCGCAGCACTGAAAAAAAATTAAGAAAAAAAAAATCGGCTCCCCCTGCAGTGTGAAACGGAAGTGCCGACAATCACGTGACCAGCGCGCTGACGTCATATGCGCGCCGGGTCACATGACCTCTCATCACAACCGCCTAGGAGCCGAACAGGCAGCATGGAGGAGACCATGGTGCCTGCCACTAGCCACCAGGGAAAATGGTAAGTGCTGGGGAAATGGGGAGAAATTGTCTGGGGCATATTAATGGGACATAACACTGGCATATTATTGGCAAATTTACTGGGGCATATTAATGGGACATAGCACTGTCATATTATTAGGAAAATTGGCTGTGGGATATTAAATGGCAAATAACACTGGCATATTATTGGCACATTTACTGGGGCATACTAAATGGCAAATAACACTGGCATATTATTGGGCAAATTAGCAGGGGCATATTAAATGGCAAATAACACTGGCATATTATTGGGCAAATTGTCAGGGGCATATTAAATGGCAAATAACACTGGCATATTATTGAGCACATTGGCTGGGGCTTATTAATGGCAAATAACACTGGCATATTATTGGGCAAATTGGCAGGGGCATATTAAATGGCAAAAAATACTGGCTTAATATTGGGCAAATTGGCTTAAAGTGACAGGCTTGTCCCCAAACTCACTTTTGTGGAAATTGAAGACTACCACCTGTATAGGGCACATGATTTGTTTTCCAGTATGATTTGATGCAGGCATTCTGCATAAATCACATGTTAATTATTTTACTCAAGCCACAGTGGTTACTCTGCATGTATACTGCATGTATACTGTGGGTACAGTCACACTCACTGTGTAAACACAGTTTTGTTTAATTTAGTAACTTTGTATGCTGGTATAACAGAAAGGAGTTGGTGGAATGTAGTAACCTGCAGGACATTCTCTATGCTGCTTCCTGTCTGCCTGCACTTACTGTCAGCAGCACTGATCCTTCCTTTGCCCCTCTACAACACTAATAGCTGACTGCAGCTTAACAGTACCTTATCTGTCTGATGCCCACCAGTGCAATTGTAAGTCTGTCCTGTATATAGGGTTGCCACCTGGCGGTATTTTACCTGCAGGCTGGTAAAAACTTGGCTTGACCCCCAATGTTAAGTCTATGAAGGCAGTGCCAAAGCCGGTATTTTTTTTAAGAAAAGGTGGCAACCCTACCTGTATATAAACAAAAGCAAGGAGCCCCAGTTCTCTCTGATCAGGTTCTGTTACCTTGGAAACCTGATTATTTACACAGGCAGCAGAATTCATTCACCCTGCACTGAGTACTCTGCTTGTTATATTAGGGATTTTCTACTCCCGTCTGCCAGTAGAGGAGCATGGGAGGGGGTGGATCTCACCGGGTGCGAGGTCCGCTCCCTCCCCTTGAAGCAGACCGGTGTCTGCTTCACGGGGAGCCGAGCAGCATGAGCTCTGTGTGACAGAGCTCATGCTGCTCGGCTCCCCGTGAAGCAGTGAAGAAGACACCGGTCTGCTTCAAGGGGAGGGGGCGGACCTCGAACCCGGCCGTGTAGAGGGCTGGTGAGGGGAGATCATCTCCCCAGCCAGTGCCTCTACCGGCATTTATTTATTTTTACTCCAGGGCTGGCACCCCCGTAGCTGCGGCGCCCTAAGGCAGCTGCCTGAGCAGCCTTACGGTGGTGCCGGCCCTGCTTACCAGTAATGTAAGACAGGAAATACAAACAAGAAAATGGCATTCAAACATTATAAAAGCAAGGTTCATCAGCATCATTTACAAAGAGTGCAAAAGGCAATTAAAATGGCTAAATTGGAAAAAGAGAAATTGATTGCTAAGGATAGTAGTACTAACTCCCAAATATAGTTTAAGTTCGGAAAAAGCTAAAGGCTTAGTCCTTTGTTATCCGAAATGGGAAATTTGGTTAGGGAGAACAGAGAGAAAGAAGATATTTTAAGCAGCGGTGTATCTTGGTTTCATGCTACCCTAGACAGACAAAATTCAGGCACCACCCTACCTGTGTTGCACACCCACGACATGCCCCATAACCCACGTTGCACACCGAGAACATGCATCCATCATCCTCATTACGTGCCCCATCACCCCATTACATCCCCCCATTACATGACCCCTATCACCCCGTTACATGCCCCCATCACCCCAGTTATATGCCCCATCACCCCAATTACATGCTTCCATTACATCACCCCCCATCACCCCCATTACATGCCCCATCACCCCCATTACATGCCCCATTACCCCCATTACATGTCCCCATCATCCCCATTACATGCCCCCATCACCACATTACATGCCCCCATTTCCCCATCACATGCCCCATCACCACATTACATGCCCCCATCAACTGATTAGATCAGCCTCGTTACATGCCTCCATATACACCATTACATGCCTCCATCACCCCCAATCCATGTCTCCATCACCCCCATTACATGCCCCATCACCCAATTAGATCACCCCATCACCTGATTAGATCGAGGTGATCTAATCAGGTGATGGGGTGATCTAAGTGGGTGCATTACATGTCTCTATCACCCCAGGACTTACCCTGGTGGCAAGTGGCAGGCAGCATGGTATTCAGCTCCCCACGCGGTGAGTGCAGATAGGTCACGTGAACCAGCACGTGTCTGACGTCGGAGCACGGGGTCACGTGACCTGTCAGCACCTCCCTGTCATATCACATGGGGACCTGAACAGGCAGCATGGAGGTTATCTGTGCTGTCTGTTCGGCTCCCCATACTGCCTGCGTCTCTGCCGGCAAGCAAGTTTTTCTTTTTTCTTAAAGGTGCAGCTTTTTATTTTTTTTATTTTGTCCTCACTCCCCCCCCCCCAGAGGCATACAAAGCAAGTGCTGCCCTAGGCAATTGTCTTGGGAGCATACAGAGCACCACTTTTCACATTAGTGCTAATCGAACACTACCAACTCACATTTGGTGATTAAAATCATTACCAATAGTTTGCTGGTGAGTGCAACATAAGACGGGAGACAGTAAATGCTCTACACAAGCAGAAGGAAAGGAAACGCGAAGAAGGGGGAGGGAATAAACATCAGCCAGCCAATCCAAGGTAAAGGATGTCAATGGGTGTGAGTGAATGGGAGAGAGGCAAATAGAATGAAATGTGGGATCTAAGGGAAGCTGGCCAATAGGTTCCCAGACAGACATTGTTCGTTGCCAATAGGTAGAAGGAAAACAATGTTAAGGGAACCTAGCCCATACCATGACTCAGGGGGTATAATGGTTAGCAAGAGAAATATAAATAAATATAATATTGTAAACCAGTAAATTATTAACTGGCTTAGCAAGAGAACCTGACCCTAAACCAACCTAAACACACCAACTGTGCATTGCAACTGTTAGATAGGCATACTTTCTGACTTTGGGGAGCCTTGGAAAAATCCTGATACACTATGGGAGCCGTGAACTGAAAGAGCTTGGGAACCCCTGGTATAGGGTGTGATTAAAAAATATATTTTCTTCAACATCATCACCAGCTTTGTTCACTTTATCGTTAGGTAGTGCTTCCCTGGGTCTGGTATTTGCCTTGATATATTCCAGTTTAATGTCCGTGTCCTAATATTCCCTCTCCAAAAATCTATGGAGCAACTCAAATGACTATGATTTCAATGTAAAGAAGATCAGGGTGGAAAAATCTATAATGTTGTTGTGATTCGAATGTGGCCCGATTAGCACAATGTTTTAAACATTAACCTGTTAATTTAAACATTTTTCACTTGGCTTTAAGGTATTCCTCTAACTCTACAGCAGGATGACAACTTTCAAAATTCATAATATTGTTACCTGATATGGCCTTACGGTAAGTGCAAGTCAGAACATGCTCATTATCTGCAGTCAGGGTCAAAATCAAGAAATGAGATGCTAATAGGATTAGTCTCTGAGGTAAACCTTAAGTTAAGATCATTAGTGTTGGCATAATGAACAAAATATTAAATAGCATACACGTTTCCCTGCCACACAAGTATGAGATCATCTATATAAAGTCCAAAGTACAACATGATGGGATTGGCATCACAATAAACACAGCTGTTTTCAGTATAAATATAGTTTGGCATATGAGGGCAAAAAAGCACCCCCATTGCCATCCCCTGCAATTGTAGGAATACATTAAAATGAAGGGTGTAAAAATTGTGTGTAAGCAGGAAATGTATTGACTTGAGCAGCAATTCTTTGGTTTTAACTGTAAATCTACTAAGTCTGTTAAGGCAGACGCTTCACTGTGACCTCTTGGGCGATGGCAATACATCCCGAGAGGTCATCGCCGAACCTTTCTTCATGGGACAGTTCATTGCGGGATCGCACAAGGTGAGCATCATTAGGGTTTAGGTGTTAGTATTAGGGTCCGGAGGGGGATTAGTGTTAGTATAAGGGTTTGGGGGGTTAGTGTTAGTTTTAGGATTTGGGGGTCGTGTTAGTATTAGGGGTTAGTGTTAGTATTAGGGTTCGGACGGGTTAGTGTTAGTATTAGGGTTCGTGGGGGGTAGTATTAGGGCTCGGGGTGGTTAGTATGGGGGTTTGGGGTAACTTTTAAGGGGGTTACATTTATTGGGGGGGGGGTGTTATATTTGTAGGTGCTTACAATCCCGCGGTGAGGCGGCCATGTTGCATTTTACTGCTGACAGTTCAGCGTTCAAACTGCCACACTGAACTGTCAGCGGTGAAATAGCCGCGATTAACTGTCCTAGACGCCCACTCAATTGCGATGATACCCTGACTGTGTTGAATCAATGTATCCAGCCAGTCGACAAGCATGGTCAGCCACCTGTATTCGTCCTTCCAGAGGAAGTAACATTTCTGGAAAATCGGTTTGAGATAAGCATCTTTCAGCTCAGCCAGGCCCTCCCCCATCCTTTCTATGCCTGATACAACTGGCCTACTAGGAGGATCAACCGTGTATTTTACTAAGGAAATGGAAGAAGGGCATTTTACTATTTACTTACCTTCTACTTATTTTACCTAATTTATTAGATTTATTTTACATTTTTTCATTTTGTTCTCTTCTTTCATCAACGTGTATTCTAGTGCTTTCCTTGCGTTATGTCGACATCTAGTGTCATATTTTGGCAATTGCATTACATGGTCTTGTGTGGCTTTACAGAATGTGACAATGTATTTCATTGATAATGTGGACAGTGTTTAATGTGGTCACCAGTCATGATGCATGCAACACTGTACAGATTGTTTCTAAAAAGTGGGATTGCAACATTACTTAAACAGAATTGTTGCAATTCACCATAGTCAACTTAGTACACAATTTAGTATTCTTTCTCAGTTTGCATTCTGAGGTTGTATAACAATATTATTGGTGAACAGATAAGTCTTTCTGTAAATATTTGCAAATGTTTGTACATTCTATGCATTTAAATAATTAAGATTATGCCACTACTCTTAAATGAATGGTTATCTCCAAGTTATCATGTTTCAAACTCTGATTTTAAGTCCTTCTTAAAGGGGCACTCCCACCAAAAAATGAAAAGGGTTTCATTTTTTTTATTTTGAATTGTTGATTTCAAATGTCTTTTGTTTTTGTTATGTGAGTTTATTTTATGAAATATTTTACTAAACAAGTGTGACAGGGCACCGCCATTTTGTTAAATACAGTGTTTTTGGGTGCCAACCCCCAGTGACTTTACAGCAATAGTATCTCATTTTGGGGCTGGGGACAAAGAATGCAGTTTATAAGTCATAATTCTAATCATAGACTTACATTGAATGGGAGGGTAATGTAACTATTACATCACAATGGGGCAGAGTTATGATCCTGTTTGACCAGGTCAATCTCCTCTCTTTGTGTTGGAAGGCAGGTAAAAAAAAGTTGTACACAGCCACCTAGTCCTACCCACTAGTGATACACAGGAGCCGGTAAGAGAGCAGGGGTGTATTTTATGACACCATCATGTAGTCTCTGGCCATAATTGCAAACTGGAAGATTTTGGAGAATATTGCATCATGGGTAAAATTCTCAAAATGGTAATGCTGGAGATAGACACCTAATTTTATTTTTACTTTTATATGCAATTAATGCAAACATAGAAAAAAAAAACAGTGGCATATGTCTTATTAGTAAAAAGAACAGTGCTAGGCGCTACTGTAATTTGTCAATTGTTTTTTAAAATGCAGCTCACTTTTCAGTGGAAAATTACCTCTATTACCACTTAAAGAAATAACGGGAAAAAAGGAGAAACTATGTTGTGTTTTTTTAAATTAAAAACTATGTGCAAAAACATTCAGTGGAAAAAAATCATAAAGGTACTTATATTTGCTATGAGAAAATTCACATGTGGTTGTTGATTGAAGATCTCAAGTGAGTATGTAGTACCCCAAAAAAGAAGAAAATAAAAACAATAGTGCTCTCTGTTAGACAAAATAATTCAGCATCAATGGATGATAGGGATTGTACTCACAAACTGTGGAGCAGTATATTGCTCTCTGTAAAGGTGGAAAAGGAGGTCCCCAAGGATTTGTAGGAAACAGTGGTGTTGTATTGTAGATCTTCTAAATATCACCCCTCAGTATGCGTTCATATATACAAGAGAAAAGACGCTACCATAGTGAAATACCGTACAAATAGTGTTTTAATAATAAAAAGAGGAGGCTTACTTAAAAACATGTGAGTACAATTAAGTAGCTCACAAATGCGCTGTAGTATACGAAAAGAATCAGCAGACTGTAAAGGTTTAGATGGAGAAATAAGCGACTGAGCGATCCTCGTCTGTATCAGCTGCTCTGTAGAAACCAAAAACTCAAGAGCCGAATGCGAAAGTCACGGAGAAGAGGGGGCGTGTCAAAAGCGTTTCGCCGGGCGTGGCTTCTTCAAGTGCACGCCTCCCTCCTCTCAGCATTCTTCTTATTTACTGTTTCTGCAGACACACCTCCCCTCCGTGACTGCTCATGATAGGTTACACATGTAGTAATTAGGGGGGAGGTGTGTCTGCAGAAACTCTGCAGACACACCTCCCCTCCGTGATGGCTCATGATAGGTTACACATGTAGTAATTAGAGGGGAGGTGTGTCTGCAGAAACAGTATATAAGAAGAATGCTGAGAGGAGGGAGGCGTGCACTTGAAGAAGCCTTGCGAAACGCTTTTTTTTTTACAGTCGGCTGATTCTTTTCGTATACTACAGCGCATTTGGAGCTACTTAATTGTACTCACATGTTTTTAAGTAAGCCTCCTTTTTTTATTATTAAAACACTATTTGTACGGTATTTCACTATGGTAGCGTCTTTTCTCTTGTATATATGAACGCATACTGAGGGGTGATATTTAGAAGATCTACAATACAACACCACTGTTTCCTACAAATCCTTGGGGACCTCCTTTTCCACATTTACAGAGAGCAGTATACTGCTCCACAGTTTGTGAGTATAATCCCTATCATCTGCATACGTCTTATTCACATCTTATGTTAGTGGTAGAGTCCCTTTAACTGCAATGTGGGCCAACTTAATTGATGATAATTTAGCACATGTTGAAAACCCAGTGCGTCTATGGAAAATGTACAAAGTGCTATTATGAGGCCACATAATTACATAAAGAGTGGGCAAAGAAATACCACCATCTCATCAAGTCAATTTCCTAAAAATAATCAGCTTACATCTTGCCTAAAAAAAGAAGATAACAAACAAACATGTAAAAAAAGCCCTATAGCTATTAGAAACGTTTCTTAAGTAAAAGGTACTAGACAGATTGACCAGACTAGGCAGACGTTTTTCCAGTGGGGAGGCAAATCATTTAGGCTCCCAGGGCCTTTTCTAATTTTTTTTATTGTATACATTATACTTTTATATATATATAAAATATATGGAGAGTTGGTGGTGTGGGAGGCGTGACAGGTCAGAGGAGGGGGGCACCAAGATGCACCTTTGCCTGTGTAGACAAAAATCTTGAAACGGCCCTGTAGGCTCCCATTAAGAATTGCAAAAAAACAGGCACCCTAGAAATGTGCTGCAATAACGCCCATGTAACAAATCTTGAAGCCATAACCCCAAATTTACAATTGTTTAATAAAGGTTCTGACAGAGTTCCCATGTGAAAAAAAGCCAACTTACTGAGATCAAATTGTTAAATCCCATATCGTCTTAAAAGGTGAGCCAAACCAGAGCATCTCTTCCCACTCAAAAGTCTGCAGGATCTGATGGATTCCCCTCCAAAATGCCAGTTTAAGAGGTGGAGGGATGCCAATTTTCTGTTTCTCGTTCTTGAGAGTCTACAAACCATCCTTCAGTTTACACACTCAGAGAAAGGGTTGAGGGTTCAGAGAAACAAGTAACAAGAGTGATCACTTAGGGATCTATTCACTAAAATATGAGTTGCGTGTGAGATGAGGTGAGTTGAGGTGAGATGAACATTTCATCTGACCATTTTAACGATACATTGAGCAGGCACAAATCATTGAGTTTCTCCAGCTAAGCAAACCCACCAGGATTGATCTTGCACAATTTATAGCTAAACTGGTGAGACTAAATATTCATCGCACCTCAACTCACCTGCAACTCACCTTTTAGTGAATAGACCCAATAGTCTTTATGGAAAATTTTCCAAAAATCTACAAGTGGGTTTATCATTTTTGAAAACTACTACATCTCGTTAACAGCAGCCTGTAAATGTTAGTTGTATCTATTGTACTGAGATGGTATAACAAAGTTGTTCCTTTCCATTTGATTGATCAATTATCTAGAAATGTGATAATTATGATGTAGTTAGAAGTGAAGCATTACTAAAACAATTTTCCCAAAAAAATGTTCCGCATTGAAGTGCCAAGATTCACTTATACGCAATTAATTTTCTAAAAATGGTATGTAATTAGACTAAAGGAGCAGTTCAGGGCTGCCAAGAAATCTAATGGTGAACTTGAATTTAAATCACTGCAATTAAATGATGTAACCATATCTTAATGTTAAATGGTGTAACCTGTTTTGATTGTGGTAAAAATGTCCAACATTGTTCTGACATGTAATAGTAAAGTCTTAAACCAAAGTTTAAGCTCTATGAAAACGTACATCTATGGTTTCTGTGTCCCTCATGCAGAGGAGGCTTTCCATACATTTTAGGTCTAGACCGCTCTTATGGATGGGAACAGTCTGATATGCTAATGAAGATAAGCTCTGTAATGGTGCAAATGAGAAAAACAAATGTTGATGCCCCTCCTGAGTAGTTACCATTCTAGGGGTGTGCGACCTGTGCGGGTTAAAAAAAAAAAAAAAGCAGGTAGAGGCACTGGATTGGGGAGATAAAAAGATCCTCCCTCACCAGCCCTCTGCTCGGCAAGCTCTGCTGGATCCGGGGAGGAGAGAGTCAGAACAGATTAAGGGGAGGAGAGAGACAGAACAGAGGTAGAGAGAGAGAAAACAGGTATGGGGGAGTTAGAGAGAGAGACAGACATGGCACGGAAGAGGAAAGGGAAAAACATGGGAAGGGAGAGAGACACATACATAGTGGGGTGAAAGAGACGGGGGTGCCCGCACGGGGGAAGCCCGTACAGGGCGCCGGAACTCTTAAGGCTGGCCCTGTCTATGGGACAGCATTACCACACTAATGAGGCCTATGATAGGCCAAAAATGTATGTCTCTGTGTCTCTCGTGCACAGGAGGCTTGCCATCCATTTTGTGCCTGGATCATCGTTATAGGTGGGACCACTATGATATTCTAATGAAGAAGTCTCCTCTTTAATTGTGCAAGTAAGCAAAAAAGGTGATGCCCCTCCTGAGTATGTTACATGCCACAATCAAAAATAAATCCCCCTTGTGGGAAAGTCAAGTAGTCCCTTGATAACCAAGTCAATAGACAGGGCTGAATATAACCACATAGTGGTGTGCACCCAGATGAGTTGTCTCTATAGTTAGGACCCAAATCTGTCTATGTATGATAAGTTGTTGTAAACCTGGGTAAGATGGCCATGGACTGGGAAGGTACAGATCTTTATATGTGCTATAAACTGTTGTAAAGTCAGGTAAGATGGCTGCCACATGAGATCATTTCTCGCCAAAGATTTCTGCCAAACGGGTAATAAACACAATCACCAGTACGCTATGTTGATTTTCCACCTCTTGTGGATGTTGTGACCTCATTTGCCACAAGTTTATTTGTTAACACCCCAGTTACTATGCACGGCTCTGTGGCATCATGCTCAACTTGGATTGGGTGTCTACATGTTGCTGGGGTACAGTTCCATTGTCTTGTGTCTAATAGACACAGTGCACCGATTTACCCGGTCCAGCCAAGATGGTATTTGGCCACACACACTTTTGTTATTACTGTTTTTACACTAGCTTAGTTGGAAATGTAGGCAAGTTAGAGAATTTTTTAAATTCAGGTATTAATACTTTTTTTCTGTTAAAGAAGGAACAGCTAAAAAAGCTACCACTTTTAGTGCCACTTTAAAATTAATCCAGCAATAAATATTTTCTGTATATGTCCTTTGTTGAAGGGTGCAAATGGTTGCCTCATACACAGGTACGTTGATCACTAGTTTTGATATACTCTTAAATATCCAAACTTATAAAACATTAATAGAGAACATTTATGCATAGATTGATTTGAAGATATAACATGGATAGTGCAAGTAAGGAATGTGACTAAACAAAAATACTGACCCTGTTCTGTCATGGATCCAAAGATACCAGGTACTCCTAGGTTTGAAGTGGTGGGCGATGGAGTGGTATTGTCAACTGCTTGTGTTGTAAGCATCTCTGCCTGTTTTCCCAGAGGAGTTAGGGTGCCAACCTCAATCTGTAAAAAAGTCATCGAAAGAGATGATGCTGGAATCATATTCTCACACTGGCAAATTTTTACATAAACAGGAATAAATATGGAAAATATATATGACCGTTTTATGCGAATTTTGTTGGCAAACGAAATAGAAATTTAGCAAGGAAAGTGTTTGTGTACTAGCATGTGAATTGCAAATAAATGTATTTTCTTTGAAAGCTTTGTTAGCAAAGCTAGCAATCTATACAGTTCTCCACCCATGCCCATACCTCACAATCTTTTACAATCCCAGTCGCAATCTCTATGAGAAGTTAATGGGATGTGGCTGTGCTGACATGTGCAGCAGATTTTTGTTTTTCCAGTGTCTTGAAAACCCCCCAGCATACTGAGGGAGAATCATAGACAGAATTGATACATATGTTACTGACTGTCAAACAATAACGATGGGGGCTGTGCATGCTGCCCTAGCATATAGAGCCTGCAAGACAATGTATATTGTTTCTCACAGAAATGGTGCATGGAAAATATTGGAAAAGAATAATGGAAAATACAATTTCTAAAATCACTTTATTGATTTAAGTATTATATCAAATTGATATCACTTGATAGGTGTAGCAGCATATCACTAGTTGGCATATAACAGCACTAGTGTATAGTATTAACTATTAAAGTATTGGTATGTTACTTTTACTCCCCATTACCCAGGAACAGTCTGCATGTGGTGATAACCTACACTGCTACAGTACTTTTCTATAGCTATATTTAATTGATTGTCATAACATTGTTTTCTATGTATTGCTATAACTCCTATATTGAAACAGCATTACTTATACTGTCACTCCCCTCCTACTGATTCTCTACCGTTTTGTCTCCTCTTTCACCAAATGTTATTCATTTCTGTTCCTGACACCCACCGTCTTTGTTTTTATCTCCCCTGTCATTCGATTATATACTTTTTTTCTGTCACTCCAGGCTCATTTTGCATTTCTGTCATCTTTTTTTTCTTTTTAGAACTTCAGAATTCTTACTTCCCACTTTTTATTTCTGTAATTATGTCTATTCTCTTTGCAGTGATCTTTCCGTTTCATGTCACGGCCATACAAGCGTCAATACACCGTGTATCTCTCAAAAAAATACGCTCATCTTTTTGCATATGCCAGTCTCTTTATTTCACACTGTATCATTTTCTGTTACTAAATAACTGTTTTATATCTGCCCAGAATCACTTGCAGTGGTTGTAGCACTGCAAATTGAGTATTTCTTTGGGAGTAGCAAGACTTCTGACTTGTCCACTATGTGTAGAGTTGTGTTTTAGGGAAAGGGAAATGAGAGATTGAAAAGTAACCTATGTAAAGATTGACAAATGGTGGAACACTGTAAAATCGTATTATAAAGTTATTGTGATAATTCACTAACAGATGGTTCCTCAGGGCAGTGAGCGTGACACGTATACGCGCATCACGTCATCAATCCTCCCCCTCTTCCATCTATATGGAGATTGGTGTATTCCCAATAGCATTGACACCATTAGTCCTATATAAACTAACTGACGTTGGCAGGTGGGCTCATCCTCTCATGGCCATTGGAGGTAACTAAAAAACCTCCATTTGTTTTAAAAATACATAGGGATAAAGGAGAGAGCGCAGGTAACTTGTTTTTCTTTGGTTTTTACTATATATTGGGGCTGATGTGTACTGTAGTCGTTGCAGCCGCCCAGTGATGGGAGTGAGCGCAGGACTTTTCTTTCTGCACCTATATAAACATATTTCATTATTTACAGATACTGCTATGCCATACTTTATTAGATTATGGGAATATTGATTAATGAGGAACAGAGTCTGAGGATTTTTCCCTTATACAAAAATTATCCGTCTCGAGCAAGATGCAAGAGACAGCATGTAAAGCTTTAACAAGATGGTATCAGGTACCGGTAGACCTACAAATGTTTCTACATCAGATTTCAGACTGCTGTTGAAGATTTCAGTGATGGCAGATTATTCACACATTTGGTGGACCTGCCCAGATATTAAACAGTACTCGGAGGTGATTTTAGATACCATAGCTAAGGTCAGTTTCTCGGACTTCCAGAGAACACCAGCAGCAACATTATTACATTTACCCAAGATACCAATAAAACAATAAGAATTCATTGACTATACATTTGGTAAATGCTATTTGGTAAATACATTTGGTAAGATTTGGTAAATCTTAAAACCTCTAAAGTGGAAGAGTATGACTCCCCCTAACTTTACTGAATGGGTGCAAAAGGTTGAATTAACTAAACTTTTAGGTCTTATTGTGTGTCATGAAAGCCTACATGCCCTAGGCTTCTGGAGCTGGCTGATTGGCAGACATTTTAACCAACAGACTATGGCCCTGGCCTGAGAAGGGGTATAATATACTGAGGGATGCTGCTGTCAGTATATTATACCAATTTTGTGTTTTTTAGCCCTGTACACCCATGCCATTGAATGTTAATTGTGAGGTGTATGACTCATCTCATTGTTCTGCTTTATAATTATGAAAATACAATTATTTTTAAACATTGTTTGTTAATGCCGATTTTGTTTGCAGTCTGGAAGTACATCCGGGGGAAGAGCCAAAGATGGTCATTACAGTGTAAGGGTCCATTGTATTCCAAGAGCCAGTGGAGGAGGACTTAATGGGGAACAATGTTTAGTTCCATCTCCCTATTGTATATTGTCTGTGATTTGATTGTCTGTGTGTTCACAGTAAACATGTTCATGTATTGCTATACCTAATGGCTAGTAGTCCTGTCTACCATTTAGGAACAAAGTGCAAGGTTCCAGGGAAGATTTGCTGGGTGAATGCTGAGCTATAATCGGGGGCTAAGAAGGTGATTGCCTACAATGGGCAGATGTGCTACCAGTCATCGGTAGACATCCTGTTACATCATAAAAAGGACAGGCCTACAGAACACAAGCAACTATGGATACCCTGGATTAGATGTTTGGAAGGTAAATTGTAATCTCTTTGTAAAATGAATATACAAAGGCAAAACACAGGCTACCTAATGCCAAACAGTGTAACTAATTCTACTTTATTTCCCTCCTCTTTTCTTTTTCTTGGTCTTTTTTCTCTAAATCTTTTCCTTTATTAACTAACACTTTAGTATATATAAAATCCACTTTTTGTTGAACATAGATAACAATTTTATGGCCAAGAATGGATATATACAGAAGAAAGAAAGTTAAAAATATAAGGAAGGAAAAAAAAAAAACAACAATATAAGGGAAAAAAAAAAAAAAAGATCAGTCGGTGACTACTTGCTAATGTGACCACTGGCAAAATAGGCACTTTGAAATGCTACAAAAAAAGGATGTGAAATATTGGGTGCCAATCTGGTAGTAGGACATTCTTTTATTTCCTTTGGTTTTCATGCAGATTGCATTCAATTTTAGAACTTTTTTGCATAGTGGAATGATTAGCAAAAAAAAAAAATGAAACAATTTATCTAGAGGTACATTGTTTGTTGCATATCATCTCCAGGATGTTGGCTCCGTCCTGTTTCCTCTTTTTGGGATGGACTAGTTCTCAAACTATATTATGCACACTTAGCAAATTAATGTGTATCGGTCATGTTCTTACAGATTATTTATTAATAAAGTGTTTTAACTTGAAAAAAAAGAAGCAAAGAAAATAATGCATGTGGTAGTTATACACCAATATCCCTGCTAAATATAGATTAAAAAATGTTGACCAAAATGTTAGCTGATATTTTAAATCAGTTTAATCCAGAATTAATACTTAAAGTTACCATGTATTCTGTTGGCAACTGAGGGTGAAAAAGCTTATTATCGTGTGAATTGGTTATTTATGTTGTAAGTGTTGAAATGTATAGGTATAGGGGTAAATTATTTGAGGTGTGTCATACTCTTCACTAAAAAGTAAAAATGAATGGGATCCTATCAGATGTTATATGGGTGTCTAATGGAACTAGACAAGGCTGTAGGCTATCTCCAACTCTTTTATACTTACTAAGGAACCGTTGTTATGTACCATTACACATAACCTCTAATGGAATCTCTGGGTTTAGTTCATGATCATGGGAAATTAAAACGGCATCATTATCATAAACAGTGGATTTTACTGGAAGAGAACTATAGTTACAAAAAAACTATTTGTAATCTCACTTGTGGGAAAAAAAAGAGAAATTCCTTATGGAGGTAAGATGTAACAATTACCCTAATGTTAGAAATGTGGGATAAATTGGTTAGCAAAGGTTTAATAATTGAACCTAGTATACTACTCTCTATTACCAATGATAAGAAATTCCCATCAGGCACCATTTATAGTCTTATTGTAAACGAATAATATAAACTGCTTTAAAGATCAAATCAGGGCACATAATAAACCTAATGGTAGCTGACCTTTTACCATCCCTGGATATATTTAAACCTACCTCAAGTTCTTAGCAAGGATTCTTTTAAATGCAACTAAATCAATGTATTTTCTCTAATTAGTTATGTTTAAAAATACCTTTAAAAAGTGCATTTCTTTTGAAATTTTGTGTGATCACCAGGACCCTGTAGTACATTACCTTTCAAAAATGTATAAAATATTAACTAATGTAGAGCAGTTAGAAATCCCATAGTTCATTAAGCTTTGGAAAATGATTTGAAAATATTGTGCAGTGCGGGAAATGCTTTGCGTTTAATAGAATTATTTCTGATTCCGCAACATTTCAAGAACAGGCATGTAAGGTTATTCCACAGTAGTACAGAGTTCCTGTTTGATTCCTCTTAAAGTGATCTTCAAAACAAAGGGGATCTGTTTCATATATTTTGGAACTGTCAAAAAATGTTAATAAAAGAAAGAAAATCATTGGTTTCTTGAATAGTAAAACATTTGGTTTATTCCCTGTGTTGGTGTCAATATTACATATTAGCATACATTTGAGACATATTTCTAGACCACTTCTTTAGTGGTGTAGAAATGTAAAGTATTTATTTATTTATTTTAAGTGCAACTTATAGTCACATTGTATGTAATAGCAAATACAGCTATTGTTTTACATTTTATGATGCATTTTTTTCTCCAAGCATTGTTTGTTGTTAACTCCAGGTACTTTCTTTTACTGTTAACATTGTAATAGTGATTTCTAGTTTTATATCAAAAACAAATTGGGGCTATTTTTGCTCTAACTCTTTGTGCTCTGTACCAAGTTGTGCATGAATTGTTATCCTATTCTTGCTTATTTCTTATTGACTATTTTAGAACACAATCAGGAAAATACTATTATTTAGAAACATGTAACTTACTCCAGTTTTTCTCCCTTCATACAAACACAATTCTCATTGTCTCTTGAATTAATTCTCTACAGTCGAGGGTTGTCAAACTTAACTGGGCAAAGGGCGGTTTGGATTTAGACCCCTTATTGAGGGTCTTAATTAAAAATAGACCCTGAGACCCTCATAGCTCATAACATCATCGTTATGAAGATGTTCTGAGTTATGAACTGTGAGGCTCTCAGGAACTATTCTCAGTTTATAATTGTAAGCAGCTTTTCATTCTCACATTGTACTACTTATTATTTATTTGATTACATTATGTTTCAAAAATATTTATTTAAGTTTATCCCAGTTATTCTGTGCAGTTTATTGTGTCTTTTGTATCACAGTTTGACATTTGGGGGAGTGTTTTCCTTTGGGAGGCAGCATTTTCACTGAGAAGTATTTATATTTATATTATTTTATCATTTTTATAACTGTGTGCTTGCACTTTTTTCACATATCGGTAAAATAGGACCAGAGCATAAACAGGACACTAGTGGATAAAATGATGTGGGTATGGCATCTTACATAAAGTAATTCTTGTAAAGATTTTTATTTTATGTACAAACAACTTTTCTTTACATACACCTATCATTTGTATACATAATTGGGAACATCTTGTAGGTATTCCATCCATTTCTACTCCTAGTGCAGTTATATAGTGAATACTTATGTTTTATGTTATAATATTCCTCTGCATTATTCTCCACTTTCAAATCTTTTCTACACACATTTCTTACACACGGTTCCATTTTCTCTTTGTAGACTGTCCTCTGACCCTTTTTTCCTGTCACTAACATGTGTTTCTCTCCATTCCCAAGATTCCTATTGGTTGTGACAGGCCTCTGCTCCCTTTGCTTGTAGTTTCTTGCTCTGATTAGTTTTTTTATGGCAGATATTCACAAACATGCTCTGATGAAAGCTCAACACTAATAGATATTTCAGAACCTACCCCATTACTGGCCCCTTCCATTATTCATCTCTCATTAGCCTCAGAAAAATAAAAAAAATCTGACACAACTGCTGCAAGATGCTTCTCAAGCAAATATTTTATCACTCCTCCCATCTTTCCATCTAATGATATATTTGTAGTTTGTCACTCTATTGCCTACATACCTGTTTGTAACAATGGTACATGTCTTTTCCATAGTTATTGATAATCTATTAAATATTTTTGTGTATATGTCTTTTTATCTACTTATCGGTGTCTTTGGTTGCTCATACTTTTTATTTATCAGTTGTGAAAATATTATACATGTTGTTATACAGTGGCAAGAAAAAGTAAGTGGATCCTTTTGGAATTACCAGCATATATAAACATGTAACTTGTGTTTAAAAAATGATCTGATCTTCATCTATGTTACAATAATAAATAAAAAACAATATGTTTTTACTAATAACACAAATTATTGTATTGTTCTCTTCCGTATTGAACATATCATTCACACTTTCACCGTGTGGGTTTAAAAAAGTATCCAAACCCCTAGCTGTCCAAGTTTTTTCTGCAGTGGGCCACTTCATCAGAAATGTACGTATGGGCCACACTCATTTTTCACAAAAAAATATGGCCTTTTAGCTCATGTATGTTAATATAGTTTCAATTTGGCAATTATGCAAAAAAACAAAAAAAAAAAAAAATTTTACTGTATACCATATAAATACCCCCTCCTGGTGTCTGAGGTTGCTGATTGCCCCAGACCCTATAATAAAATAAAATGCACCCTGTAGGGGTCTGGGGCTGCCTGCTAACCTCAGACCCTGAATAAAAATAAAATAACTGCCCCTTGGGTTCTGCGGCTGCCTGCTGGCCCCAGGCCCCTAATAAAAAATAAATAAATGCCACCTTAGGCCCCCAGGTAGGGGGTACAATTTGGGTTCCAGAGGGTGGACAGTAATAAAATTATTACCAGTATCCCAGTTCCAGCAGTGATCCGCAACACCCTTGATTCTCATCTTCTGGCCCAGGGAAAGGGACCACCAAAACATTAAATGAATCCCCTTAATCTATTGAAAAAATCCAGTCTCCATGAAAAAAAAGCGAGTGCTTGGCTTTTGTCTAAACATCTGTCCTCAGCAGAAGACGGATGCATAATGAAATTGATGCTCTGAGAGTGGGCATATGATTGGCTGACTGTGTCAATCCTTCCATCCCAGCTTCCACGTGGCTGAATTTTTTAAAACTAGCCAAAAAGACTCCATGGAGGTATTTATTTTTAGTAGCAGTAGGGAGGCATTTTACCATCCCTCTATTTTTGGGCAGCTGGGAGCCGTTATGCCGATTCCAAGCTCCATTAATTATTATATTGGGCTAATGCTACTTGCCCTGGTCCCCCTAATTTTATGGTTGGCAGTGTTTTTTTCTGGGGGGAGGTACTTTTATTTTTTTATTTTATTTTTGACTTTTTATTTTTAAATAGTGGGGCCATGACAACTTTTCCTGGTCTAATTTTTTGGTGGGTAGGGCTCTTTATGTATATTTTATTTTTTACTTTTATTTTTATTACTTTTTTATTTAAGTTTTTCATTTCAATTCTCCTTCTTACAATTGTATTCGTGATCAAATGCCACATACTGTGTAGTCAAAATTATATGCTTTAACTGGGGAAACATTCTGATCCAAATGCCTCCGAGGCTTCAGATTCCCAATGGTCAAAATAGTCAAATCAGAGCCAAAATGGGGCATATTGTGTAACTGCTCAGTTCAGCTATTATGCCCAATCTAAATTCATTTTGGAATCGATACGGCTATATTATGTATACCCGATAATATAAATTAGCCAGGTTTGCTGATGACTTGTCACTAATAATGCCAGACACCCTGTAATCTCTAACACTATTGTGTTAGCAAATTATCCTAGTATAAAATAAGAGAATAAATTGTGAACAAGGCGCTAATAAATTAAAATAAAAGTGCAACAAACAACTTTTGCTCTTTCCCTTTAACACAAAAAAATGAAAAAGTAAACTGAATAATAAGGTGTTGTGCATAATATATAGATTGACTTCTCCCCAGTAACTGCTTGGATGAAGAAATTTATCTCAACGTATACATAAAAAGAAATAAACAAAATACAAACAAATGTGTGACAATGTATGTTGATAAGGCAACCTGTATTCACCCCAAGGGCGCAAATCTCAAATGTACCAGAGACTTAAACACCTGGCACTGGGTTTAATAATGTGTGTGGAAACCACAATTCCACCACCACACAAAGGCAAGACCTTTTCTTTCTTGTTTGATAGGGAGGAAACACAGAGGAGAGAGTCGCAATAGGTTAACATGTTACAATACATTTAATTTTTGGCTCCTTAATTCTGCCACTTACATTTAAAAATAAGTATTTGCAGGTTCTCAAAACTAAACCTACGGCCATCTTTACCACAGTGCAAAAGGGGTGACTTCTCTGGGTCCACTGAGCCTGTTACTTGAGACTTTCAGTTTCTGCCTCTTTTGCTTCATTTTCACTTATCAGAGTGAGTACATTATTATTTTTGTTATTTCCCTCACTTACCAATACACCCATTCATTAGGTTATTGCCTAGCTTAGCTTCTTTCAAGTAGGATTGCTGGCCATATTGACGAGCTTCCCTTAGGTTCCACCTTTCATCCTGCTGGTCTTTGTCCCTTTCATTCAGACTTCTTTTAACTTCAGTTGGCTTCCATTTACTCCCTAGCCTTTATTCATGTTTCCTCTGACTGTGTAGGAGGTGCTACACTGGTAAAATTTTATTTTTAACTCTTTTCAATGCCAGAGGTAGCATTACACACCCTTTGCAAATCAAAGGGTGGTATTCTGTTATTAGAAACCGAGTATTGATAGTGTTTGCTTAGCATTAATGTGAAATGTAATGAGTGTGCACCCCTTCCTGACACATGGGATTGAGGACTTAGTTGGTACTGCATATTGTCAGGGAGGGTTTTCTTCTGCTTATTTAATTTAGATTACATTTACATTTACATTGTGGTTGTAGGTTGACTGTATGTTATTTCTGCCATTCAGAGACACTTTTTATATTATATAAAGTATTAGGAAGTTTTGGGAACCATGTAGATTTCTGATGTAATACAATCTTTATAATGCATACAGTCATTACCAGACAGGTAATGTAATATCAATTAACCTTTATATTAGCAGATATGCAGTTTCTGTATATTTTTAGCTCAGACATCCCGACAAAGACATTTCACATATCAGACGTTAGGAAGAAAAGGCTCATTTTATGTTTCATTCATCAAGGCACAATATATACATCCAATTAAGGATAGTTTGTACAGAAGTAAATGTAAAAAAACAAAAACATATAAAAAAAAAAAAACATTAGGAAGGAAGGGCGCATTTTACGTTTCATTCATCAAGGTACAATGTATACTTCCAGTTAAGGATAGTCTGTACAGAAATAAATGTAAAAAACCCCAAAAACATATAAAAAAACTAAATATTCATTCTGCAGTATTTCATCTATTATAGTAACATACAAAACTAAGGGTGATAACATATTCTGGTTTCTATTGTGCCATATTCTCCATTACTCTGTAAATGTGTTCCTATTTTCCCTGTTGTAGTGATAGAATCCCTTTGGTGTCATTAGCAGCTCTTTTTCAATATCTTGCCATAACCTTGGCTATGCAGATTTTCACTTCCTAATTATCTCTATTTTAGCGATATATATACTACAAGAGGGCACTGAGATGAATCCAGATTTTAAAGATTTAGATGGAACAAGGCAGTTTCTGGTCTGAAAGTCATCTGAGAGTTTAATAGGTTTGAAAAATTATTAAAGACCACCTTCCCCAAGGCAGACAGGGAGCTTCAGAGTTCTATTAGCATATAGTCAGTTTCAGAGATCTAAACGCTCTATTGGCAGACATACAGTTTTAGAAAAATGTTATTGTTAGCATATAGGCAGTTTGAGAGAAGTAATCTCTCTATTAGCAGACATGCAGTTTCAGAGAATTACCCCCCTATTAGCAGACAAGCAGTTTCAGAGAATTAACCAATCTAGAAGCAGACAGAGGCAGGTTCAGAGCATGAACTCCTCTATTAGCAGAGAATTACCCCTTTATTACCATCCATTACACACAAATTTACTTACAGTCTCTCTCACACACAGTCACATAAACGGTCTCTCACTAATTCATACATACATACATACACACACACTCACACATGGTCAGAGAGATAGTGTGGGTTTCTTACTTGCTCTATTCTGTACGCTTTTATGCTATTCTAACACTACAGTGCACCTCTAGTACATGCTGCAATGTGAGTGTCCTAAAAGTCAGTGATGTAAGTTATGCTCTGGACACAGCAAGACTTCTGTTTACAAAATCCAGAAAAAACCCAAATGTACTTACTTGTAAGTAACTTACTTATGCAGTTAAGGTTGAAGTAGCAGCCACACAATTTTTTTTCTTAAAAATAAGCAAAATCTCTAATTAATAATAATAAAATATACTTTTTAAAAATGGAATCTTGATCAGAAAAATATAAATCTTGTGAAGAGTTAGCAGAAGAATTCAAAAGGCATTTTCTTTAAAATTCTGTTTAAATTTATATTTATCCCTCTGTGATTAGTTCTCATACCCTGCAAAAAGTGTGTCTCACCTTAGATTCAGGTTCTGAGTAGTCGTACACATCCTCGTAGTTATTCAGATCTATCGACTCTCCATATATGTCCAGACTGTGGTCATAATTATTCAGGTCTAAGTTTTCATAAGAGATACTCTCGCTGGATAGAGACTTTTTTGTCTTGCGTCTTTGAACCTCGGAGAATGGAGCAGCCACAGACACAGCAATAGCAGAGAGCCACAGAGCAGCGAACAGGTACATTGTGCAATGTATACCTAAACATTTTTTTGCAGATAATCAGAGATTATGTACACATGTATACATTCTGTGGTTAATTTTAAGGGTGTAATTCATTTACAATGTTATATAAAATATATGGCATATGTTGCCATTTACACCATTTATGTCATTTAAGGGAGTTGCATTGCTACTGTTACATAATCTAGTCTGCAATACCAACATAATTGCACATGAACTGCTTTGAAATATATTCCTTTTAAAGATAAAATGCTGTATTAAGGTGAGATACACTGGAGAGTTTTCTTGAGAGGCAGTTACTAGGAGAGAACTGACAAATGAAATGCAAACATCATACATTAATAGCGGAGTTGGAAAGAAAGCGCAAGTTGGAGAATTTTTCCAACTCAGCTAGCAATGCCTTGCAATGATTTCTGCTTTTCATTTACAGTTCACTTGTCCATTCACTTTTAGTGAAAAGCCACATGTGTTATACTGTATTCCATTAGAATTGAAGATGCTATTTCCATTGCAGTGAAGACTGTCTTGCAGATCAAATGTTAGTAAAACCTACCACCACTACCACAGAACTGAAATATTTATTCTGTACCTTATAAACAAGGCAACATAACAGTGTTGAAACAGCAGTCTATAATACTCATTCCCATTGCAGTAGACAAGATTTTATAGATTAATAGAAATGTACAGCTCTTCAGTTCTTTTAAAGAACACAATCAAGAACAATGTATAACCATTTAATGTAAGGTGTAGTAAAAGAGTGTGCATGATTGAAAAACACATTTGCAAAAATGAGTAAATATGGATTTATGGAAAGGTTGATCTTGATGGACTAAATGCCATGTTTCTAAAATAGAAAAACGTAACAATATTTATGAACTAAATGTCTTTTTTCGAACAACTACGTAACTATGCCTGTGTACACAAATATATATCCACGCACAGATAAAAGATTATACAAATTATCTGCAGAAACACAGGAAATGTTATCAGTTAGGTATCATTTTAATGCGTCTTGCAATATAGACAATGCAAAACTATGAACATTATCCACAATGTATGAGCTATAATTAAAATGTAAATAGCACTCCCAAATATGCCATGCATTCTTGTATTATGCCACCACTGGAGGAAGAATGATTTGCCAATAATCTTACCATACCCTCAATAAACCCCAAAATGCACCTTAGCCCAGTTCATTAAATCAGTTCATTAAACCCCACTAACATCTCCTTACTTGTGTGCCAGTTAGGACAGCAAACTGGAATCTGCTCAAAAATGAGCCCTGGAGGAAATAATTGAAGAAAGGTGGAGGGGGGGGGGGGGGGGGGTGAGAGATAAGCAACCAATAAGATTTACTGTTGCAGCTGCCAACAGTACCCCTAACAAAGAGACTGAGTGACCCCAGGCCGTTGCTTTATCCAATTAGGTAAAGTTGTGGTTATGGTTTTAATGAGGGGGTGGAAAAACGAGGCCATTCAGATTTTTCCCACTCAAGACCAAATTATCCTGTCTCAACTTGTAACTTGAATAGAAACAACAACGTCCTCAGATTGTATTAACACCATTTGTAAAATTGTTGCATGCAACAACTATTTCTTTATAAAAGCTGTCCTTGTTATTCTACCTAGTACCCTGTATATGTGTTCACAATGCAATCTGCATATTGCCTCATGTATCCTCTCCCTCTAAGTCCATGTAATTAAAACCATATATACATTATATTCTCAAAAACATCTCAAATCTTTTTCATAATGTCTCATGTTATTTTAGTAACTTCTCTAGATAAGCATTTTTAATTGTTCAATAACAAGGATACATTGGATGCATAAGGATACTGAGCAAGAGGAAGCTTTCCAGCTGCCTCCGAGTGTCTCATGGTGACAGACCATCAAGAACTACAGGCCTGTGCCTTTACTGCCATAGACATAAACTGTGTGACGCTTTAACCAATGGGCAAAGTGGTGCACTTGTGATAACCAGGTGAGAAAGTGGGTGCCAGAAAATAAATCTAAAAATATATATTTAAACCTAATTGGGAACAGAGTAAAAAAAAAATGACAGACTATAAATAGGTAATATGCCGCAGACACTGATGTGGACCACCACACACACACACAATATAAAAAGGGAAATATACAAAAACGTGTTGCGCAATAAAGTGAAATTGTAGTTCTACTTTTGGTACTACACTATGGTCCGTCTCTCTTCCTGACCTATAGATCTTGCTTGTTTTTTAACATTACACATTACCATCTGAGGAGAGTGTATTACACCATCTGAGGATATTGGGAATTGTAGTCCCACTAAACCCCTACACTAGAGCCAGTATAAGGGCACTAGTAAATGTGAGTGAATCTCCTTTGGGAGCAAATTTTTACAGTGTCACACATTGTATTTTTTGTTGTTTTTTCATTTTCTGTATGCACTGTCAAGCCGGCTAATTATTGCCCACCAGTTTGTGAGATAAGTATTTCACTTTATTGCACAACATGTTTTTGTATATTTCACTTTTTATAAAGTGGTGCACTTCCCCAGGCCCCACTGGTTAAAGTGGCCCCCGCTGGCCCAACATGCCCCCTGCTGCCCGCGTGACTGTTTAACCCCTTAGTGACCGAGTGCTATGTTGCATTTGACGTGCCTTGAAGACCAGAATTCCATTATTTTTGTCATACGTTTACTGAACTGTGAATTTCTTTCTTTGTGTTCAGTCCACCCACACAAATTATATATCATTTTTTAAAGGACAGATAGGGCTTTCATTTGATACTATTATTTTCATCATATGATATCATTTACTATTAAAAAAATAGAAAATATGATGAAAATATGCCATAAAAAACACTTTTTCCAACTTTGACCTGATTTTTTTTTTTACACAATTACAAATGGTAAAAAAGACCCCGTCTATATATCTCTACTATTTGTCCTGAGTTTAGTAATATCAATGTTTCCTTGTTTGTCTATGTTTTATTTCACGTAATAGGGCAATAAACAATATTAGTGTTTTTTTTTGTTTTCTAACCATTTTCTTCTACAGTGATTTTTTTAACCCGAACCCTAAATTTACCCCAACTCTAAATTTAATCTAACCCTAAATTGACCCCCACCCCTTAATCTAACCCTTGTAATCATCCGAACCCCCATTTAACTCTAATTATTACCCTATTTGGACCCTAACCCTAGATCTAGGTTCAGTAGATCAAGGGTTAGCTTTTTCCATTTATTTATTTATTTAATTTATATATTTAATTAATTTTCTATTTTTAACTGTAATACCGCCTAACTGCCTGTAGGGGCAGTCAAGTAGCGGTTTCAGAGCGACGGAAGAGATTTTTTTTTTCTCTCTTCCGTCGCTCTCCTCTGGGCATGCTGTATCGGAGGAGCATGCTCCTCCGATACAGCACACACCCGCGATCACCGGGTGATCGCGGTGCCCAGGAGGGCACAGATTGTGTTGCATGATGCCTCGATAGAGGCATCATTGCAACACTTTAACACACATAGGCAGTGATGAGCTTTCACTGCCTATGTGTGTTTGCGCGCATACGATCACATTCGCTGTGATCGTATGCGCGCGGGGGGGTCGAGGGGGGGCTGAAAGCCCTCTCAGAGGCTGCTTCGGATCCGAAGCAGCCTCTGAGAGTAGCTGCAGGCATGTAGTGTTGCGCTAATGAGCGCAACACTACATGAAAACGGAGGACGTATATATACGTCCTCATGGTCCTTAAGGACCATGCTTTTCAGGACGTATATATACGTCCACATGCGTTAAGGGGTTAATGCGGACACAGTCACGTGGGCAGCAGTCGGCAGTCCGCATCCAATGGATGTGCTCTGGCTTACTGTTAGTGCTTCCGGATATGACAGCAAGTCATATCCGGCAGCTCTTTGTCCCTCCTCCACGCACGCTACCACACAGCGTGCGTGGAGTCAAGACGGCCGAGCAAGCAGCAGTAAGGAAAGAACTGGGGAAGGGGCAAACTGGCTAATGCATATGTTAATGGCAAACTGATGGTGGCATGTTAACTGGTATTGTGGCTCATTTTAATTGGAAAATGATGCTGTGGCATCTACTGTGGGGCAAAATAACATGTACTATGGGCCAAAGTGACACTGTGGCATATTCTGCAGGGCCAGTTCTGTGAGGCAAAGTGACACTGTGGTATGTTCTGTGGGGCAAATTGGCACTGTGGCATGCCAAATCATATGGGTGCACTATGTGTGCAAATCAAGTGCTGTGGGTGCAATATAAGCACATGGCAAGTGCTGTGGATACTGCATGGTGTTGTGTTATGTACTTTAGGTGCACCCTGAGTGCAGAAAAACATGAAAAGCAATTTTTCAATAAGATTTTTATTACATCTACAAATAGTTGAATGTGATATATTTTTCATTGCAACTTTAGAAAAATTGGTTAGAGTGGTGCCCACTGCTAAAGACTTTGCCCAGGGCCCACTAGGGTCTTAAAGCAGCCCTGCCTAAACCTGTAATTGCTCCATTGTACTGCCATTAGCAGGGCCAATCAACAAAACTGTAGATGTGGCAACCAATTCCTTTTAGGAAATGATGAGCATTGTATTGTTCTTCAGCAACGCCTTGCAGTTTGTGCAGGCAACAAATATTAAAAAAAAGCCAAAAATAATAATTGACTGTAAATAGGCCTTTTTGTGTGATGAGACATGTGGCATATCCGTCTTTGCAGGGAAGCGAATGCAAAACCCCTGGCTTTCAAGGCAAACTTTCTAAGCTCTTGAGTCACAACTCCAGTCTTTCACATAGTTGATAATAGAAACAAAGAAGCATGAATATGTCAGCAGATAACATCTAGTCTGCCCAATTTTCTAAATACTTTTATTGGTCCGTAGCCTTATCTTATATCTAGGATAGCCTTATGCCCATCACACGCATGCTTAAACTCTTTCACTGTGTTAACCTCTACCACTTCTGCTGAAAGGCTGTTCTATACATCCACTACACTCTAAGTAAAGTAATACTACCTGATATATATATAGTTTTAATTATTTTATTTGTATAACGTATATATATATTTACACGTATAAATGTTGCTATGAATTTTGTTACAGAATATCTGTAAAACCATCAAACATTATAAAATAAAAAATTGAGCACAACCTTAATAAAAGTCTCTGAAAATCATCAATGCAACATAACACCTGTGGGATTAAACATCTGTGGTGGTAAGCTGTCCCAGAATTAAAAATATAAATTTTTTACAAAAATACATAAATCCTTGCAGTTTATTATGATGGAAAGCTTGAATCAGATTACAGTATGAACCCATACAAAGAGTTACAACAGAAAACGTTTGTAAATCAAAAAACTGCTCATCAGCTTACTTCCTAGTCTTTATCAAGATCACAAAATGAAGTGGAAAGATAAATAACAAGGGTTTGAATAAAGGGAGAGAGAAGATTTAAGATGAACTAAAAGAAGGGCAAGGGTACCTCCGTGAGAATAGGGGCCGGCAGCATCTAGGATGTGCTGCTCAAATAAAGGACCACTTGTGGCAGGCCAGCGGGAAAAAAAAGTTGCTCCATCCCCTTAACGCATGTGGACGTATATATACGTCCTGAAAAGCATGGTCCTTAAGGCTCCTTAGCGCAACACTACATGTCTGTAGCTACTCTCAGAGGCTGCTTTGGATCCGAAGCAGCCCCCCCCCCGCGCATACGATCACCGCGAATGTGATCGTAGGCGCGTTAACACACATAGGCAATGAAAGCTGATCACTGCCTATGTGTGTTAAAGTGTTGCAATGATGCCTCGATAGAGGCATCATGCAACACATTCTGAGCCCCCCTGGGCACCGCGATCACCCGGTGATCGTGGGTGTGTGCTGTATCGGAGGATACAGAGTGCCCAGAGGAGAGCGACGGAAGAGAGAAAAAAAAAATCTCTTCCGTCGCTCTGAAACCGCTACTTGACTGTCCCTACAGGCAGTTAGACAGTATTACAGTTAAAAATAGAAAATTAATTAAAATAAATAAATAAATGGAAAAAGCTAACCCTTGATCTACTGAACCTAGATCTAGGGTTAGGGTCATAATTAGGGTTAAAGGGGAGTTCGGATGATTACAAGGGTTAGATAAAGGGGTGGGGGTCAATTTAGGGTTAGAGTAAATTTAGAGTTGGGGTAAATTTAGGGTTCGGGTTAAAAAATCACTGTAGAAGAAAATGGTTAGAAAACCAAAAAAACACTAATATTGTTTATTGCCCTATTACGTGAAATAAAACATAGACAAACAAGGAAACATTGATATTACTAAACTCAGGACAAATAGTAGAAATATATAGACGGGGTCTTTTTTTACCATTGTAATTGTGTAAAAAAAAAAAAATCAGGTCAAAGTTAGAAAAAGTGTTTTTTATGGCATATTTTCATCATATTTTATATTTTTTTTAATAGTAAATGATATCATATGATGAAAATAATAGTATCAAATGAAAGCCCTATCCGTCCTTTAAAAAATGATATATAATTTGTGTGGGTGTACTGAACACAAAGAAAGAAATTCACAGTTCAGTAAACATTTGACAAAAATAATGGAATTCTGGTCTGGGGGTTTGCAGCACAAGAGGAATCAATCGGTGGAATGTTTAGGTACTATAGGAACCGGTATATTCAGTGGGTCCTTGATGGTGAGAACTTCTTCTCGTTTCTTGAAACAGTCAGAAAATGAGGTAGGTCCCACCAATATTTAATATCCAAAGAGCGCAAATACGATGAAAGCAGGCTCATAGAGCACTGCCAGAGCAACAAAGAGGGCGACAAATCATTTAATATGAAAACATTGTCTCCATCTTTAGCTATCCAGATTTTCGATAGTCATCAGTGCCACTTTGTCCGGTAGCGAAGCCATTCTTAAAATTAAATCTCTTGGGGCTTCTGCTGGGGCTCTTTGGTTTTTGCGGACGTGGAAAAAATCCAGAGGCATTATGCTAACAGGATCAGCTGTTTGGCAGAGAGCAATGAGTAGATGTGATAAGTAGGAGCGGAGGGTGCCTGCACTGATAATGACTGAGCTCCTCCACTTCATGATAACTTGTCAAAAAGAGGCGCGGCGCAGCAAGGATGATGGTAAAAAAATGTATGCGGATGTCCATGGTCACCCAGTGGTAAACAATGTTTAGGAAAAGGGTTGAACTTGATGGACGGAAGTATTTTTTCAGCCTAATCTACTATGTAACTATGTAACTGCGTAACTTCATGACTACAGATTTAATTTTATGTACCTCCTTATTCTTTATGCTAACATCCCCTGTTTCCAAAGCTGGATCCCCTTCAAATTTACTCTAGCGAACACTCAATTTCTATCTTTACCCTCCCCCAGATCCTAGCTTAAAAGTTCCTTGACCCCTGTAGCTATCCTCTCCCCTAGTATTGCAGCCCCCTCATCATTGAGGTGTAGTCCATCCCTGTTATAGAGTACGTGGCCGACTACAATAAGTCAGCAGGTTGCAGCACAGTATAAACTTCAGGGGTGCATGCTGTTAATATAAGGCAGGTGGGCTGCTACCCAAAGCCGCTTTAAGGACCCTAGTGGGACCTGGGCAAAGTCTTTAGCAGTGGCCCCTCCTTGACCCAATTTTTCTAAAGCCACAATGTTAAACTGTATGTTTAGGTAAACTTTTAATATTAGATGCAAATAATTTCATATTATATTCAACTATGACACGAGGCATCATGCAACACCAGCCTCACTCGGTGATTGCAGGTGCCATTTTGAAGAGGAGCTTGCTCCTCCAATATGGCATGCCCTGTGCCCAGCCGAGAGTGACGGAAGTGAAGAAAACTTTCTTCTGTCACTCTGAAACTGTTGCTTTACTGCCCCAAGCGACAGTCAGCAAAATTATAGTGTATTCAACATAAAATAAGGAAAAAGCTAACCCAAGATCTATTAACCCTGAATCTAGGATTATGGTTAGAATTAGGGTTAGGGTTACAGGTGGGTTAGAATTAGGGTTAGTACAAGGGTTGGATTAAGGGGTGCGGGAAGATTTGGGGTTAGGGTTAAATTTGGGGTTAGGGTTGTGGTCTAAATGTCACTATAGGAGAAAATGGTTAGGAAACAAAAAAACACTACTATCGGTTATTGCCCTATTAGAGACTTTATCTCCGTGTAGTGAAATGCCGACAGCCTATAAACCGAACGTTCGGTTTATAGGCTGTCGGCATTTCACTCCACGGAGACAGAGTCTCAATTCATAAATGTATGAATGGAGACTTTGTCTCAGTGTAGTGAAATGCCGACAGCCTATTAACAGAACGTTCGGTTTATAGGCTGTCGGCATTTCACTACACGGAGACAGAGTCTCCATTCATAAATGTATGAATGGAGACTTTGTCTCAGTGTAGTGAAATGCCGACAGCCTATAAACCGTACGGCTGTCGGCATTTCACTACACTGAGACAAAGTCTCCATTCATACATTTATGAATGGAGACTCTGTCTTCGTGCAGTGAAATGCCGACAGCCTATAAACCGAACGTTCGGTTTATAGACTTTCGGCTTATAGAAAACATGTAGTATTATTGCCTTTCTATGAACCAAACGAGAGCCCCATTCATAAGAATTTCTTATGAATGGGGCTCTCGTTCGGTTTATAGAAAGCCAATAGTATTACACGTATTCTATAAAACGAACGAATAAAACGTAACTAAACGAAAATAATGAACGAATTTCGTCTGAAACGAATGCAGTAATGAACGAAATTAGTTTTAGACGAAATAAATAACATTTTCGTCCGAATGGACGAAAACGAAACGAAACGAAAATTTTAGTTTTGCACATTGTCTACTATGTATTATAGAAAAGGGAACAACTGGTGAAGCTGGTCTGGTTTCGGGCAGTGGCATGAAAGGTAGGGAACTATTTTCTACAGTCCGAGACTGGAGGTCAAAATTAGCACTAATCTCAACCTCCAACCTTGGACTGATACTCCCCCCTGGATGTCTCACCTCAACCTTGCAAAATGGTATTCACTAACCATTTTGTAAAGATTGAGATGTCAGGCTAGGTCCAGGCTAAGTCCAGCACCCCCGATTAGGCCATGAACATGCCCAGGCTTCCTGGCTCATTAATAAATAACCCTATAATAAAACAATCACTGGAATTTCAAAAGCACTGTGCTCTGATCTGATTAGACCTGTATTTTACAAAGTATTTATGTATTATCTAATATGTTGAATTAACATAAATAAACTGTGATCCTACACATTGTTTACTTTAAGTAAATGCACGTATTAGTCATATTCTCAACTGTTTGCACCCCCTCTTTGAGCGGTTTGGAACACCGCTCACTGGTATCATTGCATCTACCATTTTCCCATTGGCTTTTATTTTCTTTTTTTCCCCTGGATCTTGCTTTCATCTCCTTCACAAGATATACATAAATATACAGGCACAGGTTAGCATCCAAACTACAACAAGCTCCTGGGATATTACTTAACAGTGATATTAGTTATAACCTTCCTCATCACTGTGTGTGGGGGTATTTATTATTGGGACAGGGAGCCTGGGAAGTCGCTGGCCCATTCATTATCTTGGTCTACAGTGAGATTTGGAGCCATTTGGCAGGCTCCCAGCTCTGTTTACATTAACATGGGTGGCAGAGCCACTTGACCTTGCCCGTTTTATTTATAGGGGGGGGGGGGGGGGGGCTATTTGCCCTGGCTCCCCATATGTTAGAGTTGCTAGGGGCATTTTGGAAGCCCACAGGACCGAGTATAAGCAGGACGGAAATTTAAAAAAAAAAAAATGTCATTCTGTTACACCACTGAAGGCTGTTTGAGATGGGAAAATGAGATGGACATTGGTGAGGTGGAGGGAGGTTGCGTTTATTCTAGGTTTACTTGGGTGGTTGGGAAAGACTGCCCTGGAGAAAAAGTTAGCGGTGGATAAAGATTTAAGAACAAGTAGAGAAAATAAGGGCGGGCAATTCCTTCAATAAATAATTATTAAATGAGAGTCTAAAATTATTTTACATTAATAACACGCATGTGTAGCTGTTTTAAATATAATCAAATTAAGATTATCAGATTTAAAACCTGTCTCGCAACAAAGTCCAGGGACCAGGACCATATATAATCTGATAAAATTAGTCTTAGGATAGTTGAAGTTCAAACCAGAGTAATTACAATGTTGGAAAATGTATATTCTAGAAGGAAAGCCTCTGTTATAGTGAGACCTTTATTACATAATTCCTAAATGCCTCTCTTTTCTAGAGAGTCTCTCTATTTTGTGTGTGGTTTGATCCATGTTTTTTTGTTGTTGTTTTCTTTCTAGGAGGTCATGTTAAATCTTAGTTTTTCTTAATACATTTCTTCAGAGTGGAACTTGATATGACTTGTATTTAGAAAAAAAATGGGGAGTTTGGCCTTCTAACAATTTAACTACCTGGTAATTTAAAAATGTTCCAAAAATAAATATACAATAAAACTGGTGCACATAAATACGTAAGTATTAAATAAATACTTAAGTTTGAATTTTCTAAGATACACTGTCACTATCACATGGTATTTTTTCACTTACCAAAAAATATGTGATACAGACAATAGTGACAAAAACAATATAAACATGTGTATATCTGCATATGTGCACTACAGCTTCACTGTCATTAATATAAACTAAATTAATCAAATTCCATAGACTCATTATAACATTACACCTCATTCCCAAACCCCAAATGCCAACCCAAAAAATACCTACAAGCTATTCTATTAAAAATTGAATAGATCAAACCTGGACAAAAAGTAGTAAGTGGCTTAAATATCATCTTCTAAAGTACCACTTTTAGCCAGAAGGTGGCAACCCTTCCCCAACAGTAATTTTTTTAGGCATAGGCACATATCTCTAAAAACTTTAACCTTTACCACCACCTTTTCAGGATATCTTAAGGCCCAGGACAAATTTAAAGGAGTATTTGTTAATTCAACACAAGCATTAGTTAGAAAACAGATGATTGTTCTGTGGTTGACTGCCAACATAGGAACAATATATTTTTGTTTTCCACTCTAATGGAGAAATGATTTATTCTTCAGTAACACATCAGCAGCTTTGTTTACAGACATTCATTTGTATTCTCTTTTAATAATCAAGCTGATTCTTCAGTTTTGGAGAGCCACAAAAATCCAAACAAAGCAAAAAAAGTTTCCTCACAATAGTGTAATTTATTTCAGGAAGATAATCAAGCAACATTATGTGAAAGATTGGGCAACTAAGAAGAGAGAGGATGGTTATCATGCAAAACACAAAAACATGTTTAAGTAAAATAGCAGTACCAGTTTTAGGACAAGAGTGGCAATAAAGCACTCATAGCTTTCATTTCTGTGAACATCTTAAACAAATGTATGAACTTTTTAAAAGAAAACAAAAACACTTTCTTTATCAATTCAGTATAAACTGCAATGCTAAGCAACAAGATACAGTACCAGTTGAGTATGCATGTACTGCATTGCTGTATATTTATATTTTTGTTTGCATATAGACTCATTTGCTTATATAGCAGAATTACATTCCTCCAGGGATATGCCTGCAAGGAGTTCAGTAAAAAAAATAAATGTGGAACAAAATAGCTGAATGCAGAAACTGTTAACAAAGACTGCATGACTTTGTATATTAATGTAAGTGTGTTACTGTTGCAAAGACCACCTCAGTAAATTGTATGTCCTTGCAGGGTGACTCATTTGTGAGTCACATACACCACTTAACATTATGGGTCATGGGGTAGTAAAATGTGAAGTTTTTGGTTTCCAGCTATATGTGTAACAGTAGTGACACATTTATTTGAGAGTTACACTATGCATATTCTACATTTCTCTCCTTTTAGCATCATGAAGAGTATACACATAATATCACCAAGAGAGACTACATTTAAAATTTAAGTACACATTGGTTTCACTGATACAGACCGTGGTGTCTTAAAGGCATATGCGCAGCACCTTGCTTGTCTATTTATCTCACATCTGTGTCTGGACTGTAGCAAGTATATACTACCAGTTTTGTTCATAGGATGTTTTTGTACTACTGAGCACTGAATGACACACTTTTATGTCAGATGTAAGCTACAAATAATTGCAACTTATTATCAACTTACACATGCTGTGAGTTACTTTGGCAGTGAATTCCTCCTTTTCATTTTTCCACAAAATATTATTACTTATTCAATTTTACTAAAGCCAGAGAGATTTGCAACAAATTAATAAGAAAATGGTAAAATAATCCTCTCATCATGCGTATTACAGGTCTCTAGAAAAGGTGCAGGATATTATATTACACTATATAAATATATGTATATTTTACAAACAGCACTTATGTGAACTTCTGAGTTTATGATACAATTCAGTGGTGCCAGTTGTGCTAGTGATGGGCTGGTATAAAATATGCAGAAAAAAATGACTTTAGTAGCATTGTTTATATATAGTTATACTGATAGCAGTGCAATTCTTCGCATTGCACAAAATGTTTAACTTAAGCCAAGGCTGTATTAGAGTAACAATATGTATGTGTATGACTGTGTTTGCCATCTATGTGGTTGGCTATACTGCAATCAAATGTCTAAATATAGAATATATTTGTGCAGCAAAGTGGTTCACTATATATCTGGCTGTAAGGCATTGGAAAGGTACATTTTCTCCTGGGAAAATAGGAGAAATGCATGATAAGGAAAATATTTTATGCAGAAATTTCCAAATTGCTATATACCATGATTATTTAATTAGGGCCAGGCATTACAATGTGAGATTTGCTGATATGTTGCCATGTTGTATAAGAAAAATTGTGCCAAATTGTAGCAGTGTGATAGGTGCCTGTAACATCATTGAATGGTTAGTGCATGTATGTTAGTATTTGAGTTAATGTGAGCATAGACAACTTAGGCTTGGTTTATTATTTCAGTATTTGATACTCTATACAATAAGGTTTGGTATGCTGTTGTAGCAATCTACATGAGTGTGGGAGTTACTCAGATGACCACAGACTGCAACAACCGGAAACACATGATCACATCTAGAGGGATCGGGGGCTTCAGTTGGTTTCCGTCTAATCTCAGGTATCGCAGTCGGGGCACAGAGAATGAATCTGAAGACAGGAATTCATATGGAGCAAATGGCAATGGGCAGATTTCGGTGCCGTTAATCTCTGTAAATAAAATAGAGAAAGATTACTGTAGGGATACATATTAACTACATGTACACCAATCATAATTAAACTAAATTAATTATTCTCTGTGTGATCTGGTCAGTTGGAAGCTGGCCACTACAATTTAACAACCTTATGTGTGAATGGTGGTAAATAAATACAGATGGAGACAGCTATGATAGCTTCAGAAAGTGGACCTTTAAAACCTGTTCAATTGTAGAGATAGGGCACAACGAAGAGAAAAGCTCCTGCTGTAAGATAGACTTGGAAGGCAGCATGGAAAATCATGCAGATTTTGGGAAAAGGAAAGAAATATCATGAATAAGACACAGTGGCCTGGACTCAATGCCAGCTGTTAACAGAAATGCTGGTGTAAGCAATAAATTAATGAACATTCTTGATTCAATGCCTGACACTCACACAGTTAACGAGTGTGGTAAAAACATTACTACACCCCTTAAAAAACGCTAAATGAGCACTGTACAGAGCGATGATTAATGCACAATCAATTCAGTGAGGACCAGTAAAAATAAACCGGTAAAAAAAGCATACATTTTTGGCTGTTAATTTACTACCTCAAAAAACACAGCTTAAATGTTGATTGACTGCTTAACAAATGTGATATTTTGCATATTAAACCTTTCAGTACTGTACACAAACAGTGCTCCCTATACAACTAAAATGTGTAAAAATAAACTTCTGAGCAACTGGTGCCCTCAAAGTGTGTACTAGACATGTGCATTCGTTTTCGGACGAATGCATTTTCGGACGAAAATAGCATTTTCGTCCATTCGTCCGAAAAACGAATAACGAAAATTTTAACTAACAAAATCCGAATGAACGAATGGTTAATAAACGAAAATCATTCGTTCATTCGTCCATTCGTGCTATTGGCATTCTAAACCGAAATAGAGTCGGTTTACAATACCAATAGCATTGTACTACATTCCATAAACCGACATGAATGACTTTCGGTTTATGGAATGCATGTAATGCTATTAGCTTCCTATAAACCGAAATTGAGTTCCCATTCATACGAATAGGTCAATTGACCTATTCGTATGAATGGGGACTCTTTCGGTTTATAGAAAGCCAATAGCAGCATGTATTCTATAAGCCGAAAGTCTTTAAAACAAACGACGTTCGGTTTATAGAATACATGTAATGCTATTGCTGTTCTATAAGCCGAAAGACTTTCGGCTTATAGAACAGCAATAGCATTACATGTATTCTATAAACCGAACGTCGTTCGTTTTAAAGACTTTCGGCTTATAGAATACTATTGGCATTCTATAAACCTAACTAGAGTCCCTCCTCATTCATAAGAATTTCTTATGAATGGGGACTCGACTCTAGTTCGGTTTATAGAAAGCCAATAGTATTCTATAAGCCGAAAGTCTTTAAAACGAACGACGTTCGGTTTATAGAATACATGTAATGCTATTGCTATTCTATAAACCGAACGACTTTCGGTTTATAGAATAGCCATAGGATTACATGTAGTACATAAGCCGAAAGTCTATAAACCGAAAGTCGTTCGGTTTATAGGCTGTCGGCATTTAACTATACAGAGACAGAGTCTCCATTCATAAAATTATGAATGGAGACTTTGTCTCCGTGTAGTAAAATGCCGAAAGCCTATAAACCGAACTATCGGTTTATAGACTTTCGGCTTATGTAATACATGTAATCCTATGGCTATTCTATAAACCGAAAGTTCGGTTTATAGAATAGCAATAGGAATACATGTATTCCATAAGCCGACAGCCTATAAACCGAACGTTCGGTTTATAGGCTGTGGGCATTTTACTACACGGAGACAAAGTCTCCACTCCCCTTCTTACCAGATCATCGACCACAGCGATACACAGCGCATGCGCACGCCTATCCAGCCGTTTGGGAATGCGCGCGTCCGTTGTTGTGTTCTTAAGGTGGTAAGTAACATGGGGCGTCGGGACATAAGGGGGCAAGCATCCTGGTGAGGGCTGCCTCATCTTGATGGGATTTGTGATCCTCCTGCTGCATCAATAATACTAATAATAATGATCTGGTAAGAAGGGGTGTGCGGGGGGTGTGAGGGGGCGGGAGGTGGGTTGCGCAGCTGGCGCATGCGCGGTGGTCACAAAGTTACAGCTGAGTTATCAGCTGTAACTTTATGCGCATGCGCAGTGAGCAAATTCTCCTGCGATTGCGCAGGAGAATTTGCTCCAGAAATTTGTCAGAACACCGGCATTTAACTATACGGAGACAGAGTCTCCATTCATAAAATTATGAATGGAGACTTTGTATCCATATAGTTAAAAGCCGACAGCCTATAAACCGAACATTCGGTTTATAGGCTGTGGGCATTTAACTATACAAGACAGAGTCTCCATTCATAAAATTATAAATGGAGACTTTGTCTCCGTATAGTTAAAAGCCGGCATTTAACTATACGGAGACAGAGTCTCCATTCATAAAATTATGAATGGAGACTTTGTCTCCGTGTAGTAAAATGCCGACAGCCTATAAACCGAACGTTCGGTTTATAGGCTGTCGGCATTTTACTACACGGAGACAAAGTCTCCATTCATAATTTTATGAATGGAGACTCTGTCTCTTATTAGTTAAATGCCGACAGCCTATAAACCGAACGACTTTCGGTTTATAGACTTTCGGCTTATGTAATACATGTAAACCTATGGCTATTCTATAAACCGAAAGTCGTTCGGTTTATAGAATAGCAATAGGATTACATGTATTCCATAAGCCGAAAGTCTATAAACCGAAAGTCGTTCGGTTTATAGACTTTCGGCTTATAGAATACAAGTAATACTATTGCCTTTCTATGAACCGAACGAGAGCCCCATTCATAAGAATTTCTTATGAATGGGGCTCTCGTTCGGTTTATAGAAAGCCAATAGTATTACATTGTATTCTATAAAACGAACGAATAAAAATTAACGAAACGAAAATAATGAACGAATTTCGTCTGAAACGAATGCACTAATGAACGAAATTCGTTTTAGACGAAATAAATAACATTTTCGTCCGAATGGACGAAAACGAAACAAAAATTTTAGTTTTGCACATGTCTAGTGTGTACCCCCAAACTAACATATCCACAGACAGGGTCCATATTCCACAGGGAGTGTTCTTACCCCCAGTGCCCTCCAAGAGCCTCAGTCACGCAGACTGTCAGGATTCGCTTTGTGACACCCCTCCCATAAAATTGCAGGGCAAGGACGGGTACTGCTAAAATGACACCATAACACCCAAAAATAATACAGGGGCCAGGGACTGACAAAATGCCCCTAGAGCCAATCCATTTATAAACAGGGTCAGGGGCTGATCAAATGCTCCAGGACCCTCCCCTATAAAAAAAAAAAACCTGTCCAGGGCACCAGTCCCCTAGTTTTAAATTCATGTTTTTATGGAGAATAATTATGTTTTTTTTTTTTTTTTATGCTGTAATACCACTAGTACTTTAATGCATGTTAGTTCTGAGCAGTCAGTATGCATTGAATTGCACATTATTCCATTAAGAATAACATGCGGTACAAAAACGTTAACTTTTGCCAGAGTTAATGGCTGCTGTTGCATCTATCCCAATGAAAACTAAAATGGGGGGACAGTGTGGTGATGTGGCATGTCCTGGGGTGCTGGGTTGAGTCCTGGAATTGTAGTGTAGTGATCGGGAATGTCCTGAGGGTGGTATGGTAAGTCCTGGGTGTTCAGTGTGGTGATGGGGCATGTCCTAGAGTGCAATGTGTTGATGGGGCATGTGCTGAGGTAAGTCCTGAGTGTGCAATGTAAGTTCTGGGTGTGCAGTTTGGTGATGGATCATGTTCTGGGGTTAGTCCTGGGTGTGCAATGTGTGATGGGGCATGTGCTGAGGAAAGTCCTTGATGTGCATTGTAGGTGATGGAGCATGTCCTGGGTTGCTGGGGTAAATTCTGGGTGTGCATTGTGGGTGATGGGGCATTTCCTTGGTGTGCAATGTAGGTAATGGGGCATGTGCTAGGGCATGTCCAGTTGATGTAAAGTGGGTACTGGCTGGAGTAAGTCCTGGGTGCAGGGCCGCTTTAAGACCCTAGTGGGCCCTGGGCAAAGCTTTTAGCACTGGGCCCCCCACGACCCAATTTTTTTAAGTCGTAAAAAAACTATGTAAATATAAACTTTTTAATATTATATACAACTATTTTCAAATTACATTCAACTATTTGTAAATGTAAAAAACATGTTATTGAAAAATTACATTTCTTGTTTTTATTCCCTTTTTCTGCACCCACATTGCACCTATAGGACTTAACACAACACCATACAGTATCCACAGCATTTGCCATTCACTTATATTGCACCCACAGCACTTGACTTGCACTCATATGGCACCCACATGATTTGGCATGCCACAGTGTCAATTTGCCCCACAGAACATACCACAGTGTCACTTTCCCTCACTGAACTGGCCCTGCAGGGCATGCCACAGTGTCACTTTGCCCCATAGTACATGTTATTTTGCCCCACAGAAGATGCCACAGAATCACTTTGCCAACTAAAATTAGCCACGGTCATTTACCAATTAACATGCCACAATCATTTTGCCATTAACATATGCAAAATCCAGTTTGTCCATTAAAATAGGCCACAGTTTGTCCATTAAAATGTGGCACTTTGTCCATTAATATGCCACTGCTAGTTTGCCAATTCATATGCTATTTTTAGTTTGCCCATTAAAATGCCACAGCCAATTTGCCCATTAATATGTCACTGTCGATTTGCACACTAATATGCCACAGCTAGTATGCCCATTACTATGCCACTGACAATTTGCCCATTAATATGCCACTGCCAGTATGCCCATTAATATGCCACAGCTAATTTGCCTATTAATATGCCACAGCCAGTATGCCCATCAATGTGCCACTGTTCATTTGCCCATTTATATGCCACAGCCAGTATGCCACTCTTTGCCCATTAATATGCCACAGCCAATATGCCGATTAGTGTGTCACAGTCAGTAGGACTGGTGCCCAGAAATGTAGTGCATATTCAAGGTGAGTTCTTACCATTGACTTGTAAAGAGGCAATATGATATCCTCCTCCCATAAACAAATGTGGGAAATTTTAAATTTAAATATACCTGTGTACATTAACTATATATCTATATCTGTGTTTATGAAAAATCTGCAAATGAATATGCATCTTTTGATTGCTCTTTAACTGGATATCCGTATGTTAAATTTCACCAGGATGAAATGGAAACAGAAATCGAAAATAATATCCAATCTTCTAACTTGATGCCTCCTCAGAGACGTGGGTGGACAAATGGAATATAGGAAAAATAGAAGGATATGCAATTGTGTAACACTGTTAAATAAAGTATAAAAGGTATACAATTTATTGAAATCAAACTCACAATGTAAATGGCACTGAGAACCAGCTCAAGTGCAAAATCACATAAAAGAAAAAGGTTACCCCCTCCAGGTGGAATGTAGGACTCTATAAAGTGTAGAGCTCTGTGGGTACTCTCGAATCTGAAGAATTCTCGAGGTAACAGGTAATCGCGTAGAGCGGGGAGTGAGAGTGTTATTACCGGTTTTATCAGTCATTTTTTATTTATTACCAAGAAGGTTGCCTACAGTTTATGTTGCGTTCGTATGATGTTTCCCATTACTATGAACCGAGCACTGTCTCATTCATATTCAAACACCATTGATAATATGAATGAGACAGTGCTCGGTTCATAGTAATGGGAAACATCATACGAACGCAACCTAAAATGTATATACGAAGGTTCTCATTTGGTTGTAGATAATACGAATGTAATGATTTCAACGAATGTATTTTACATTGTGATTTTGCACTTGAGCTGGTTCTCAGTGCCATTTACATTGTGAGTTTGATTTCAATAAATTGTATACCTTTTATACTTTATTTAATTGTGTTACACTATTGCATATCCTTCTATTTTTCCTAAATTCCATATGTCCACCCACGTCTCTGAGGAGGCATCCAGTTAGAGGATTGGATATTATTTTCGATTTCTGTTTCCATTTGATTTCGACTTGGGATTGGAGGAGTCCTTGCAGATCTCGACTTTCCATGGGAAAGTATATTATCATTATTTTTTGTTTTTCTGGTCATTTGTATTTGTATTCACCAGGATTAATACTTAATTTATGAAAAGGCCAAAGGAGCCTTCGTGTTCACTTATCGAAGATCTGTGTGATTTTGTTACTTTCAAATGTCAAATTAACCCCAAAAAAGAAAAAACAAACATAGTGTTCTCTGTATTATAGTGAAAAAATAATTCATGAAATATGCCAGAATATAAATAGTATTAAACTCACAAAACTAGAAAAATACACTGCTCAAATATTTGCCAGGTGTGATTGTCAGAGATGTTCCCATAGGCAGGGCCACTTCAACCAATGAGCAAAGTGGGCCCTTTCCCAGCTCCCACTGGTTAAAGGGGGCCCAAAGCAGCTACCCAATGGGCCCCCACTGGCCCAAGATGGTATTGCTGCCTGCGTGACTGTCTCACACAGAGACATTCACTCTACGGCAGCACCGGGCAGTCTGCTTCCAGACAGGAAGTCATATCCGGTGGCTGGATGTCCCTCCTACGCGCACGCAGCGGGAATGGAAGGCTGCGCGGAGGAGACGGCCGGAGATGCGAGAGAGCAGCAGAAAGGTGAGAAGTGAGGACGGGGTTAATGCTTATATTGGGCAAACTGTTTGTGGCATATTAATGGGCAAACTAACGGGCATATTTATGGGCAAACTGGCAGTGGCATATTAATGGGAAAATTAAGACAAGCTGCTCTGAGATATTATCATATATAAACTAATTTATTTTTGGGGCTAACATTTGACACATTGCTTCTCTATTTGTACCACACAATAGTGAGCACTTTAATGCTATTTGCACAATATAAAAGAATGCTTCTTTCAGATCCAACATCATTCAAGCGTTGCAACCTGACCATAAAGAGACCTTTGGGAACAACTCTGCAAAATATTTGTGCAGTGTATTGCTCTAGTTTTGTGAGTTTTATACTAAATCTGGCATATTTAATTGATTATTTTTTTCACTGTTACACAAGTAACAACTGTTATGTTTGTTTTTATTGTTTCTTTTAATTTGATAACTGCAAGCAACCACATCACAAGGTTCTTCAATAGGTGTACGTACCTGTATGTTTATTTTTATTTACTCATGAGTGCTCCTTTGGTTTATTTATGTTTCTTCTGTTAAGTGGGGATATAATTATTTAAAGCACCAAGCACTATTTTCTTTTGTTTCAATAATAATTAATTGCTACACGCACACCTGGCCCTAACTGTGCCATAGATCATATATTAAATAAATTCAGAATGAATATGAATTAAAACATTTCACACACAACTTACTTTCAATGATGTTATCATTCAGGTACAGATGCTCTAGCTTAGAATTAATGGGTGGAACGATGCTCAGCTTATTGTGGGAAAGTTGCAGCACCAGAAGACTGGAGATGTTAAAAATATTTTTAGGTAACCCTTTTTCTGACAGCTGGTTATAATTAAGCCGCAGGAAGACCAAGTTGGGGAGGTCCTTAAAGTAGTCAGCTGGAATGTCTTCTATGTTATTTCTGTCTAGATATAGCTGATTCACACTTTCAGGTACTGTTGGGGGCATCTTTCGCAGAATATTGTGGGCCAGGTTTAGCTGGATAAGGTTCTTCAAGCCTTTAAATGTATTTTTATTAAAGACCCCATCACTTAGCTTGTTATGGTGCAAGTCTAGCAAAATCAAGTGATCCATCTTAGTGAATATTCCTGATGGTATTTTGGAGATCTGGTTACGACTGAGTCGAAGCTGCTCCAGTCTTGGAGGTAGATAAGTTGGCACCTCCTTCAGCTGGTTTTTATCCATATACAAGTAAGTCAGGTTTACCATTTTCTCCAAGATTTTCTTATCAACTTTCTTAATCCTGTTATTGTCCAAATTGATCCACTGTAGTTCAGAGGCATTCTTGAATGCCTCCTCTTGTAGGTTGTCAATGAAATTATTTTGTAAGTAGACATACCTAGCACGGGAAGGTATAATTGGCACTTTGCGTAGGTTGCGACTGTCACAGTAAATGCTGGAAGGAAAGTCAGGAGGACAAAAGCATTCACGGGGGCAGTCAGGAAAGACAGATGGAGGTCCTGGAGGAAGTGGAGGAGGCAAATCTGTGGGCTCTACTGGTTCTGCTGCAGCTGGTGTTGGCCTCTTTGTAGGGCGTACCACTGTGGGCCGAGGCCTACGTCTCTGACCATTAACCTCGATCATCAAAATCAGGATAAAGGGTAGTAGAAGAATTATGCAGGCTCTCATAGTCACCTTCTGGAAGCAAAAGTAGACATGTTACAGATGTTTTTATACCGTAGTATAAACTGCTTGTTTTTTATTGGTGCAGATTGATTCTTGAATGCAAAGGATCATCTGATTTAAGACACAATCTCTCTGTTTCCAGAGAGTGTGCACCTGATGTTAGTACTTCAGTAACCTCACCCTTGTCACTGCTCTGCATACACACATATAAAAATTAAAAGCATAACAATGAGAACAAATTAAATTTTATTATGCAATGCCTGTGGCCCTGCCCTCCATCCATTGTCAGAAATTGAAGCAAATAAATATTTTTCCCAATAGACATGCAGTACTTGTACGGTAATGCTAAGCATTATTCATTGACTGGTAAGACAGGAAAAAAACTCTTCATCACTGGGCAGAGATTTTTATGCACAGCTGGTTAGTTCCCAAGATTTTGGCTTGTCCTTCTTTTATACATTCCATTTGGATGATTCTGATTTTCTTTTTTCACCTCTCCCAGTCCTACGGACGTTTCTGGGCCATTTCTGTGTTGTTAAAATGCTAGGGGATTGGAAGGGTAATATTCACCCCCAGTCCTCTAACTTGCACCCCCCAAATAATCCCCCCTAGTGACATCAGACCAGCACCATGCACGCAGTCAGTAATAAAAAAAGCCTTGGAGGTCTGCTATGTCAGCCAATCATAAGCCTTTCTGTCCCTGCCCTACTATTTGCTGGGAAAGGGAGCCTTTGACTTTATTTCTTGGGGTCTAGCGCCTGCCCATGGAGTCAGAGGCCTGTAATTATTTTTTTAATATGACTGTAGACATCTTGCTGGCCCACAGTCAGGTAAAGGGTTAAAATGTGCAAATAGCGGCTGTGTTAAGCTTCCCATTTAAGTAATGCTTTTTTTGCCCATTAGCTTTTACCAGCTTTCACTAAATCACTGTTTGTGCGGAAATTACCACACAGAACAGAGTTTTAACTGTGGTTTTTATAGGCACCGCAAAACCTCCCAATATCTGGTTACACATATGGGGGTGTCAGAGAGGTCACTCTAAACCCCCACAATAAGAAATACATTGAAGGGCCAAGGCTGGTAGTCGTGGCCCCCTTAACATGACAGTGGCTTGGAGATGGCCTAAAGGTTCCTACCCCATAAATTAGACCAGCAAGCCTTGACCCCATACAATAAAATAACCCCCAGGGACTTGGAAAAAGCCCCCAGTGCCAGATAACAAATAAGATAATTGCACCCTTGGTTCTGGGGACTGCCAAACCTCATCTAATTAATTTAAATAATTAAATAAATTATTTCCCTCCCTACCCCCCCCCCCCTCCATTTCTCTCTTGCCCCGCAACCATAGGGGGCAAAAAATAATTACCTGTTCCAGAAGTTCAGCGGGGGTCCGTGGCACACTCAAGCCTCTTCTTCGGCTCAGGGAAAGGGGCCACCGAAAAAATAAAAATGAATCCACCAATGCAAAAAAAAATTGTTGCTGCATAAAAAAAACAAAACGCTTCAGTCCCTCTGCTAAGCATCAGTCCTCATAATGAAATCCCTGCTTTGAAAGCATCAAAGAAAAAAATGGAGTCTAATTGGGTGGCTGTGTCAGGGGACAATTATGTTATATTTTTATCCCATGATTATATTAGGGGCTGTGTAGCTTTTTGCTGGTCCCCAGCCTTATTTATTATTTGGGGCAGCCAGGACAATGCTTTGGATGCGAATTGGGTATATTGAGTAGCCGCATTTTTGGGGATCCCTTTGGTTCTGCTAATATGACCCATCAGAACGGATTGATGCATATTGAGTAGACCCTTATGTATTTCTGTTCCTATGTATGCATCAGGCGCGGATGCTCCGTGTGTTCTAGTTGTGCACCAGACACCTAGCCCGAAGCCACGCTGTATAGTTCCGAGGTTTGTGTGATCCGAACAGACAGCACACAAACCCCGGAAATACATCGGGGAGACAGGCAGTAGCAGTGAATTCAGCATCATAGTCAATCACTTTGTTGCCAATTCGACCAGCACGAAAAGTATACACATTTTCGTATACTTTTAGTGCTGGTCGAATTGGCAACAGAGTGAGTGACTCTGATGCCAAATTCGCTGCTGCTGTCGGCCCCTTGGATGTATTTTGTGCAGGTGTGCTGCCAGTCGGGCAGGGGCAGGATACGCCTTTTTCTGGTGTTAACTTTCACAAATGCAAGTGCTACAAAAAAACACAAGTTTAAACAGAATTTTTTTCATGTTCCCCATTATACTGAATAAATTGCACCATTCACTTTCTTTAGAATCTGTTTTTAATTCCATCACAAAAATATTTCCAAAATAGTTTGATCACTTTCCTTATTGCTGATGCCTTTTTTTTTTATCGAAGATCAAATATACTCATATGCAAAAAGGATGAAATTAAACAATAATCTCCTGAATTGTGCAACATGCATATTGTCCACATCCAGACCATGTTTTATTACCATGACATGGAGCAGGCCTTTGCCTGGTACACAGATATTTTTTTTTTGTCACCAGAAGTATAGTGTTTGAATTTGTCAAGACCTGTAGTTCTATTACTGTGTATACTTGCCAACATTTGCCTTCCTGGTCCTGGGATGCGAGGGTGTGGAGAAAAAAGGCGTGGTGCTGCGCAACACCTTACAGACCCTGGCTGTCTGGAGCTCATTTATCTTTGTGTTGGTTGTGTTTGTCTCTAAAACATACGCAGTATAAACACAATGCAGCCTGTACACTATTATTAGTGCAGTATTAATGCTGGGACATGAATGTGCTGGCAAATTTGGGACTGTTGGTAACTATGAATGTGCCAATTTTATCTGGGCCCATGCACGTCTATTGCCTTGTCACCAATATGTTCTGGTCTATAGCTTGTGTTCCTGGTATTTGATCTACCAGTCAAGAGTTTGAACATACTTGTCTATCTAATAAAATAGTTACCCATGTCTCATGCCTATGACTAAGTACTGACAAGCAGGAAACGTGTGAAGCGATTGTTGAGTAGTTGGTCTGTAGCCGATTGAGGCTGAGAATCTGGGTGACATCTCTGGAGCACACAGTGAAGGTTTGTGAGTGATTTAAAGGGCTGGGGAATCCATGGTAGTCCCGAATTTTAAAAGTTTAATTTCTGTACCGACCAGTCAAGTTCTTCCACACCAAATTTATCTAACCATGTCTTTATGGAGCTTGCTTTGTACACTGGGGTACAGTCATGCTGGAATAGAAAAGAGCCTTCCTCAATCTGTTCTCACAAAGCTGGAAGCATATCATTGTCCTAAATGTCTTGTATGATGAAGCACTAAGATTTCCGTTCATTGGAAGGGGCCTGACCCAACCCCTGCAAAATAGAGTCAGACCTTTATCCCTTCTCCACTGAACTTTACAGTTGACAGAATGCAGTCAGGTAGGTAACATTCTCCTGGCGCCCGTCATAATCAGACTTACCCATCAGACTGCCAAACAGTTAAAACTCCACAGAACATGATTCAACTGCTCCAGACTCCACCAGTGGTGGTGTGCATTACACAACTTGATCCAAAGCTTGGCATTGTACTTTGTTATGTGTGGCTTACATGCAGCTGCATTACCATGTTGATATTAATGCCACTGGAAGTTTAGAACTCTTTAGCTGTGGAATCAGCATTAGAATAGCCGTGCAGTGTATGGGTTAATCAAAATCTAGGCCTCTTCAGTGTATATACCTTCAATTTAAAAAGGAAATACATTTTTTGTAAACAATTATACCCCCCTTCCTATACCAACAGTCCTGGATTTATCAGGACAGTCCCATCAAATATCTGACTATCCTTCATGTCATTTAGTGCTAAATAAAAGTGTAGTAAACCCAGCAACCCCAGTACAGAGGTGTTATATGGTGTCATATGGTTGTACTGAAGTATAACAAGCGTGATGTGATATACTGTGATCTGCCTGTAATGATCTGTTAATGAGGTGTGCTATGATTCCATATCATGCCTTTTTACAAGCATTCATCTGGCATAACACACCTCACCATCATCACCCTTGTATTAAATAACTGTTTACACAGATTCATTGGCTATCATTGTGGAAGGATTGTATGTGGAGATTTGTAGTTTCATGTAAGGGTTGACAGGTGGGAGAGGTTGTAGCCTTTTCCTTACAGGGATGTCAGGGTGGAGGCAGGGCCGGCGCTACCCTAAGGCAGCACAAGTGGGGGGCGGGAAAATCCAAATTCCCCGCACCCCCCAGGCCCACCATAACGCGGCTGTGAGGGAAGCGTTGTGCGCTCCCCTCCAGCCGCGCGGCTTCAATAAAATTTGATTTAAAAAAATGCAACCGGAGTTACTCTTTTTTTTTTTTTTAACTAACTTTATTGAAGCCGTGCAGCTGGAGGGGAGCGCACAATGCTTCCCTCACAGCCGCGGACCTGCAGAGCACTGGGAGACAGAGCAGCAAGGAGGTAAGTACTAGGGAGGGGGGAGGAGGGTGACAATATCCTGGCTTATTAAATGGCAATATCCTGGCATATTGAGGGGCAAAATCCTGACATATTAAATGGCAATATCCTGGCATATTGAGGGGCAAAATCCTGGCATATTAAATGGCAATATCCTGGCATATTGAGAGGCAAAATCCTGGCACATTGAGGGGCAAAATCCTGGCATATTAAATGGCAATATCCTGGCATATTGAGGGGCAAAATCCTAGCATATTAAATGGTAATATCCTGGCATATTGAAGGGCAAAATCCTGGCATATTAATTGGCATATTGGAGGGGCAAAATCCTGGCATATTAAATGGCATATTGAGGGGCAAAATCCTGGCAAATTAAATGGCATATTGAGGGGCAAAATCCTGGCATATTAAGGAGCAAAATATTGGCATATCAAATGGCAAAATAATGGCATATTGAGTGGCTAAATACTTGCATATTGAGGGGCAAAATAGTGTGTCTCAGGTTATGTGTGTATTGGTGTCACTGTGTGTGTAGGTGGTAAAGGTGTGTGTAAGTGTGTCACTTTCTGTGTAAGAGTGTGTGTGTAAGTGTGTCACTGTGTCTGTGTAAGGGTGTGTGTGTACCCCTGAGGGTGGTTGCGAGCAGTTGGTCAATATGCCAGTAATATTTTGCCACTCAATATGCCAGTAATATTTTGCCACTCAATAAGTCAGTATTTTTCCCTCAATATGCCATTCTTTTGCCATTTAATATGCCACTATTTTTCCATTCAATATGCCACTATTTCCCCCCTCAATATGCCACTATTTTGCCATTTATTATGCCAGGATTTTGCCCCTCAATAGGCCATTCGTTTCCCATTTAATATGCCAGGATTTTCCCCCTCAATATGCCATTTAATATGCCAGTATTTTGCCCCTCAATATGCCATTTAATATGCCAGTATTTTGCCCCTCAATATTGCATTATTTTGTCCCGCAACATGCCATTCTTTTGCCAATAAATATGCCAGTATTTTGCCAATTAATATGCCAGGATTTTAACAATTAATATGCCAGGATTTTGCCAATTAATATGCCAGGATTTTGCCCCTCAATATGCCAGGATTATGCAATTTAAAATGCCAGTATTTTCCCCCTCAAAATGCCAGGATTTTTTCCCTCAAAATGCCTGGATTTTCCCCCTCAATATGCCAGGATTTTGCCAATTACTATGCCAGGATAATGCCAATTAATATGCCAGGATTATGCCAATTAATATTCCAGGATGCCAATATGCCAGGATTATGCCTCTCAATATGCCAGGATTTTGCCCCTCAGTATGCTCGTTATCTCCCACCCTCCTCCCCCCTTCCCCAGTACTTACCTCCTTCCTGCTCTGTCTCCCGGTGCTCTGCAGGTCCGTGGCTGTGAGCGAAGCGTTGTGCTGAAAAAAAAACCCCAAAAATGCGACCAGAGTTACTCCGGTCACATTTTTTTCAATTTTTTACAAACTTTATTGAAGCCACGCGGCTGGAGGGGAGCACACAACGCTTCCCCCACAGCCGCGGACCTGCTTAAAAGAGGGTGATTTTTTTTTTCCTGGCGCGACCCGGGGCCGCCGTGTCCGGGACGCCAGTATCGCCCGTCACCCCCTGATGGCGGGCCCTGTGTAAGGGTGTGTGTAAGTGTGTCACTGTGTGTGACTGCAAGGGTGTCTTTGTGTTTAAGGGTTTCAATGTGTGTTAGGGTGTCAATGTGTGACAGATTTAGAGCATGCAAGTTGAATATTTAGATTTATTTTGCACACTATACATTATACTTTTATATATGTAAAATGTATGGAGGGTTGGTGGTGTGGGAGGCGTGGCAGGTCAGGGGGGGGGGGGGGGCTCCGAAATGCACCTTCGCCTGTGTAGACAAAAATCCTTGCACCGGCCCTGGGTGGAGGGCATTGGATGAGTGGTAGGACCTTGTTGCTAAGAAAGCAGAGGACATATCTATACATTTGTGTTACTTTTTTATAATATAGGGAGCATTAGGAAACAAAATAAAATGCTAGATCTGTGTATTTAGCTTCACTTTAAAGGATTCAGCACGTGGGACAGCACCTTATAATAAAAAATGTGCTACCTTTGCTGGCCAGATACCTTCAAGGTAGATATTGGTGTCCAGGTTCCTCAACATCTCAGTCAACATAAAGTTGAAAAAGTATATCTTTATGTATAACATACACATAGAGCCAGTTATATAAAGAAACACCTAATACAATTTGAGCTATTACCAGCTCTAAATTATCTGCAAAAGGGAAATAGGAACCTAATCTTTGTTAATATCCATGGAAACTGTCCTGATTTAGAGCAGCTGCAAGGTCCCTAAATCCACCGTATAACACTGTGTGTCAATGGATACATCTCAGGCTGCTCTATCTCACATTACCAACTTCACTCTTATGATAACTCACAAAAAGAAAGAGAGGCACTCTGTATATCTTTCCAATTCAAAGATGTGCTTATTTGGAAAAAAAAAAACATATTATATTAGCATGGGAACTACTCAATATAGATTGATCTGGCCCAGAATGGGCTGAATTCTGTTATTTTCAGAAATTCTACTACTCAATATAACCAATTCTCACAGATTTCAGGCTGATTTTCAGCTGATAATTACCCAAAATCTACAAAAAATTGACGAAATTCAGGGATTTCGATTCTCACGTTAAGAACTGGAAGATTGAAATAAAAAGAATAAAAATAATTTTAAAAAATGCCCTCCCCCCCCTCTCTTGGGGCCAACAGATTAAAAATGCTCCCAGCCCCTATATTATATAAATGGGGAGGTTAGGGTTAGTTTCCCTGCCCCTCCACAATTAATGGGGCTTGAAGTTACCCAAATGGATTCCCTTCCCCCTATTAAAAATGGAGCAAGGAGCTGGGCAAATGCTCCTAGCAGCCATAATCTACATTGGGGAGCCTGGGCAAAAAGCCCTGCCCCCTATCAAAAACGGGGATGGTCAAATGCTTCTGGCCCATTTTCATAGGCACCCAGAGCTGATTGCCCTATTCCTCCCATGATTAAAGGAGATGAGAGCTGGCCAAATAAATTGCATCTCCCTGTAACATACATTGGGTGCCATGGAAAATTTCCCATTTAATAAAATAAGTAGGGACTCGGAGCATTTGCCCAGCCTACCTCCCAACGCCATTTTTGATAGTGGTCCATTTTTGATTTTTGTCAGGGCTGGCCTTAGGGATGTGCGACTGCACAGGTTGCAACACATCAGGAGGCACCACATAAAAAAAGATCAGAAGATCTCCCCTCCCCAGCCCTCTACACGGCCGGAGGTTAAGGTCTGCCCCTCATTGTGAGAAGCAGCGCACAGCATGAGCTCCGTGTGTTAAACACACACACAGAGCTCTGTCCGTGCTGCTAACTCCCTCTGCGTTGTGATAAAGCAGGGAATCAGAAATACAATGCCCTCTGTCATCACTTAGCGCAGGAAGTGCAAGCAGCATGGGCAGATCTCTATGTGTGTTTTTAATACATGAAGCTCATGCTGTGCACTGCTCCCAGTCAATTATGAAAGGGGAAGCAAGAAATAGAATGGATGGCATGGGGAGAAGGGGAGAGAGAACTGATAGGGGGAGAAGGGAGAAAACTGATGGGGGAGGAGGGGGGGAGAACGGATAGGGAGAGGTGGGAAAGAACTGGAAGGGGGGAGAAAGAACTGAAAGGGGGTCTAGGGGAGAAAGAACTGAAAGAGGGTGGAGGGGGAGAAATAACTGAATGGGGGAGAAATAACTGAAAGGGGTTGGAGGGGAGAAAAAACTAATGGGGAAATGGGAGAAAGAACTGATAGAGGGAGGTGGGAGAGAAGGGACTGATGGGGGAAGAACTGATAAGGGGTAGAAACAGAATAGGTCTGGTGAGAGGAGAGGGAGAGAGAACAGGTATGGGGTAGGAGAGAGAACAGATATGGGGAGGGGGAAGCCTTAGCAAAATATGGGGGGGGGGGGGGGGGGATATGACCGATATGGAGGGAGGAGGAGGAGAGATGACAGATATGGGAGGTGGGGAGAGACATACATGGGATTGGAGAGGATAGAGAGACATGGAAGGGAGAGGAAAGAGACATACATGAGAAGGGAGAGAGACAGACATTGTAAGGGAGAGGAAAGACATACAAGGGTAGGGAGGGAGATATACATGGCAAGGCAGAGGAAAGAGACAGACTTGGGCGGGGGGGGTGGGCACCAAAAGGGTAGCCCGCACAGGGTGCCTGAACTCTTAAGGCCGGCCCTAAGAGCAGTATCCTGAATTTATGGGCTATTCAGATCACCAAAGTGTTCAGAAGCAGCTCTGATTTTCCCTCTGATCTCTTCTGATGTACCATATTTTCTGAATATGCCATACATGTTGCTACAAATGTATATAATTACATGTTCACTTTTGTTACAATAGCTGCACTTTGCCTCATGCCTGGCTTCTCTGCTGTTTTTAACTGTTCAACTGTTTTTAACTTATCTCCATTTCATTTTTAGCAGTTACTTTGCACAGGTGGTGGGTATGATGAGTTTGGTATATAATTACAGTAGGTTCCTATTTCCATTTTACATATAATTAAGCTTGAAACAGATTAGGAATTTCTTTATCTAGCTGGCTGTGTGAGTATTCCCCTATCCCCTGTTATTATTTGTTTTGATTCATAATAAAAAAGTTATACTATTATATAATAGTGTATTGGATAACGTTGATGATTTGGCATATGTTTTCCTTTAGCATCTGTCCTCCATTTACATGTTTCTCACAATGTCCTTTTTACATTTATCCTTTCAATTCATCTTGCGCCAGAATCCCTGCTTGTACTACTGCTCTGACCTTTGTTACTGGCGTCCTTCTCAGTCTTAATCAACTGCTTGCTTGTTGCTGTAATGAGTTGGAGTCCCATTGTTAGATCTCCAGGATACGTGGTCTCTTGGCCCCTCCTAGTACCTTGCAAGTACTAGGGAGCTGTTTTTTATTTTTTTATTGGATTCCATAGTAACTCTTCATCCACCCTAAGTATTTTCCCCTCCTATTAAAGAAATCACAACACAGGCTTAACTGTGAAAACCAGCTATGGAGCAGAAATACAAGGTAGAGGGAGTACATATCTACAAGTTAACCTCTAAAGCTCTAATTCTAAGTAATGCATAATGAAACCAAATACAGAAGTGCCAAATAGTGCTAAACATACTGTGCACCAGTTGTAAACACAAACATTGCTCATAGTGGACATTTACAAGATTTACAGTACTCTTTCTCGAACTACACTGCAGGTATGCAAAGTTGTGTATAAGTCAGACACACTTTATGCTGTCCTTTCACCTTCTATCCTCCTCCTCTTCTATGTAGTATCTTTCTGGTTCTCTTATTAATGGTCACTTCAGTACTCACCAGTGCTGGTCCCTGCCATCAGAGATAATGTATTGAGTTATTGTGCACTCACCATGATATGTTTATGTACAAAGCTGTGCAAATATCTGCCTCAATGATACAATCAGAAAAAAACTGTATATTTCACTGTTCTCCTTTTAGTATGCAAAATTAAATATAAGGTCTGAATTTATGAAGTCATATTTTTCATTGTGCAATGTTACTTTTTCAAGTGGTACATAATTCAAAAGATTGTCAGCTTTAATATTTGCAAAAGTAAAGGTTAGTGGGCTTCCATCTCACAGAGCATTGCTTGAGGGTAGCAGAGACAGACAGTCTCTGCACTATTGGTATGTATCAATCAGGGAAGGAGATGGTCAGCTCCTCTTCTCTGCCGTGGGGTGCATTTTAGTTGTATGCTTTTAACTGACTTCTATATGTGGCATATTTAATGGGCTCATGTATGTGGCATATTTAATGGGCTTCTGTATGTGGCATATTTAATGGGCTTCTGAATGTAGCATGTTTAATGGGCTCTTGTATGTGGCTTATTTAATGGGCCCATGTCTGTGGCTTATTAAATGGGTCCTTGTATGTGGCTTATTTAATGGACTCCTTTCCTACAGTGACCTTTAAACCTTGGGTCACCAAATTTTTGTGTTGCTTGATGCCTCTATATCAAGGCATCATAGCAACACTGGCTAAGCAAAGCCAGCAACCGTTGATCACTGCCTATGTATGTTTCACCGCAATACGTACAAGGTATGCCCTTTGTCACTAAGTCATAGCTTTTCTGTGACATACCTGGTACGCCTAGGGCAGCACTTACCTTCTCTTCCTGGGGGGTTGTCCAAAAATGTCACCATCCCTTCAAAATAAAAAACTTGCTTGCTGGCAGATATCGGAAGGCGCACAGACAAACCTCAATGCTGCCTGTTGGGCTCCCTGTGCGGTATGACATGTCCCGGCACTCTGACATCATACAAGCACTGGTACACATGACTTGTCAGGGTGATGGGGGCATGTAAAGGGGTGATGGGGGCATGCAATGGGGTGATGGAGCATTTACTGTGTGCAATATGGGTGATGGGGCATGTGATGGGGAATGTAATGGGGTTGTAATATTGTGCAATGTGGATGATGGAGCATGTAATGGGGTGATGGGGCATGTAATGGGTGTGAAATGTGGGTGATGGGGCATGTCTTGGGTGTGTAATGTGGGTAGGGGTTGCCCAAATTTGGTCTGCCTTGGGAAGCACAAAACTAAGATACACCACTGCTGGTATGTCCATTGTCGCAAAGGGATGAATGGACTCCTGTATTTGGCAAATGTATATTTCTTCAGAATGTGATACCACATTATTAGCCTAAATTTCAAAATATCATTTGGGTACTATGCTTGCATGCAATATATGTTTTTGACTCAATAAATCTTAAAGAGACTGTGTAATAAACATATGATTTTTACTGGGAATGCAGAAAACAAAACAATATTGAAAATTACTTTTAAAAAAAGTAACATTTGAATTTTTTCATGAATGGGTGCTGGGGGTGTGTGCCAATACAGCTCCTCATCAAGGAGCTAGAGACTCTAGGTACGCCTCTGTCTATGACATGAAAGCTAGGGTAGTGTCACAGAAGCTTCCTAAACAATTTTTTTTGTACAATGCTTCATTACGGCAGTGTTCAAAAGCTGTTTTCAAGAAGTTGTCATCTGTCTAATTAAAAGATCTTCTTGAGGGTTTAATCACTTTTTAGGGTAACTGAAAATCTATGATCTCTGTCTCTATTAGTTCTCTCATCGCTCTCATGTGTCTCTCAGGCACCTCTCTCAGCTTTCTTTGTATTTCTTCTTAGAACTGTCTCTCTCAGCTCTTACTCTTTTTAATCGCTAATCAAAATGGAAAATGGTTAATCTCGGCACCAAAAAAAAGGAATAGCTGCTACCTAAAACACCCCTGCGAATCTTCAGTGCAGTCAATTCAAAAAAAGGTTTGGAGTACCAATGGTTAGCCTATACCTCAAGCCAGTATAATTTACAACCTGAAACCTGGTTTTTCTTATGTTTAACAATGTTTTATGGACCTTCACTGACTTTATTACAGACATTTTTGTCCTTAAACATAAACGTTGTGTGTGTGTGTCTATGTATGGTATTTGAGACTGGTTTATTTGCTTGTCCTATTTCTCTGATCTCTCCATATGTTAAATTGGAGTAATGCCAATCATTACTTCTTCTTTGTCTAGTAAAAAAGTATGGAATAAGAATTATGAGACTATTTATTTGGCTTTAACTCTTGCCTGTTCGGTGACAACTAAGTATTCAATTTCTCCTAAAAACAAAATGTAACTATAAGTTTTTGGGGTTATTAGTAAAACATACCTGTATTCTGACAAAAAAAATCTGATTTACACCTTAAAGCAAGGATATACAACCTCTGAAACCTAAAGTGGGCAGGTAGGCAAAAGGACAGTTGCCCCAGGACCCTTGGTTGGTGTATATGTGTACTGCATGTAAAATGGAGCAGGCAGCTAGTCCAGGTAAGGACACAAGGTGGCCCAACTCCTGAAGCCATTTCAGTTTTTAATTATAGTGTACAAATATACATTAACATATTGGTGGGAACTCCTCCTGAATGTTCCCCAAAGGCTCCACCTGTTTTGAATCTGACCCTTCTCTTGGGGTGGTGGTTTACTACCTGATGATGCTCAGCCAGTCAAGAAACATTCCACAGCAGCTTTGTTAGTCTTTAGGTTGCTCTGTATCTACTTTAACAGTATTACTGTACTGCCTAATACATTGCACAACTTCATATTCTCAAGAGCAGTGCTAGATAAAGGAATGTTGAGTATGAATTTTATGCATAATTAAAATAGTATTTATGATTTGTAAGTAATTGCAAAGGTTTTTCAGAAAACCACAATAATAAGTAGCATGTTTCTACTGTGGCTTAGTTACTTATGCAAGCAAGTATAGAGGAAAGTTTGATAGCAAGGTTTAATCACAAGATATGTTACCCTTTGCGTTATCCAACAGAATAAGACATAACAAGAGGAATCAAACCTCTTACCTGTATGGGGAGTCTGTCACGGCTTCTGCCAGCTGTATACAGGTGAACTTTATTCCTAAGGAAATATTTTGGTCTTTTTCTCCCTCCCTCTCTTGGTATTTCTACCCTCCCTCTCTCTACAGCTCTGTTGAGTCCAGATTCCTGTGAGTAGCTCTTTCACTGTTCAGCTTTTTGGGAGAAGGAGGGAAGAGAGATGAACTGGGGGTGTGGGAGAAGAGGGAAAGAGAGAATGAGGTAAGAGGACCAGAGAGGAAGGGAGGGAAAAATAAAGGGGTGAGAGGTTAATAGAAGGGGTCAGGAAGAAAGAAAATGTAGGTGGAGAGAAGTGAGCACAATGAAGTCTTTATGATGGCTGCTAGGAGAATGTCGATTTTTTTTCTTCCTGTTCTCAATTAGACATCTTTTCTCTCGCAAACCAATAAAACACACACCTTCCATCTGCTAAGTTTGTACACTGGCACAAAAACAAATCTGTGTGCTATGTCATGGGTAGTGCAGTAAGAGTTATTTTGGTAATGCAAGGGTTAAAAAGGTGTGAGTGGGAAAAGTGACCCTGCATGGCTCTGACATCATTACAACACGAACATTTATGGCTGCTGGACAAAAAACATAACTGGATTCTGTCATAATCTAGACTTATTAGGGAATTAAACCATGCTGACTATTTCAAATGGTACATACTACATTTCTTATGAAGCTCAGCATGCAGGGGCGTTGCTAATGCTAGGTCAACAAATGATCGGGGGCTTGAGCCCAGATGAGCATAGTCGCACACAATCACACCCCGTCTCTCTCTCTCTCTTTCTAACGCACACGTCTCTCTCTGTCTCTCACACACTCCGTCTCTCTCTCTCACACACACACTCTGTCTCTCTCTCACACTCTCACACTCTCCGACTCTCTCTCTCACACTCTCCGTCTCTCTCTCTCTCTCACACTCTCCATCTCTCTCTCTCTAACACTCTCCGTCTCTCTCTCTCACACTCTCCGTCTCTCTCTCTCATACTCTCCATCTCTCTCTCTCACACACTCTCCGTCTCTCTCTCTCACACTCTCCGTCTCTCTCACTCTCTCTCCCTCCGTCTCTCTCTCTCACACTCTCCATCTCTCTCTCACACTCTCCGTCTCTCTCTCTCACGCTCCGTCTCTCTCTCTCTCACTCTCCGTCTCTCTCACTCTCCGTCTCTCTCTCTCTCTCTCTCTCTCTCTCTCTCTCTCTCCATCTCTCTCTCTCACTCTCCGTCTCTCTCTCTCTCTCCATCTCTCTCTCACTCTCCGTCTCTCTCTCTCTCACACTCTCCGCCTCTCTCACTCTCTCTCCCTCCGTCTCTCTCTCTCTCACACTCTCCATCTCTCTCTCACACTCTCCGTCTCTCTCTCTCACTCTCCGTCTCTCTCACTCTCTCTCCCTCCGTCTCTCTCTCTCACACTCTCCATCTCTCTCTCACACTCTCCGTCTCTCTCTCTCACTCTCCGTCTCTCTCTCTCTCACTCTCCGTCTCTCTCACTCTCCGTCTCTCTCTCTCTCTCTCTCTCTCTCTCTCTCCATCTCTCTCTCTCACTCTCCGTCTCTCTCTCTCTCTCCATCTCTCTCTCTCTCTCACTCTCCGTCTCTCTCTCTCTCACACTCTCCGTCTCTCTTGCTCACACTCTCCGTCTCTCTCTCGCTCACACTCTCCGTCTCTCTCACTCTCCGTCTCTCTCTCTCTGTTACACTCTCTCTCTCTCACACTCTCCATCTCTATATCTCAAACAGCGTCTCTCTCTTTCTCCGTCTCTCTCTCTCTCTCTCACACTCTCCATCTCTCTCTCACACTCTCCGTCTCTCTCGCTCACACTCTCTGTCTCTCTCTCGTTCACACTCTCCGTCTCTCTCTCACTCACACTCTCCGTCTCTCTCTCACTCACACTCTCCGTCTCTCTCTCACTCACACTCTCCGTCTCTCACTCACACTCTCCGTCTCTCTCTCACACTCTCTGTCTCTCTCTCTCTCTCTCACACTCTCTGTCTCTCTCTCTCTCCGTCTCTCTCTCTCACACTCTCCGTCTCTCGCTCTCTCTCACTCTCTGTCTCCCTCTCTCTTACACTCTGTCTCTCTCTCTCACACACTCTCCGTCTCTCTCACACTCTCAGTCTCTCTCTCTCTCACACACTCTCCGTCTCTCTATCTCACACAGCATCTCTCTCTCTGTCTCTCTCTCTCTCCATCTCTCTCTCTCTCACTCTCCGTATCTCTCTCTCTCACACTCTCCGTCTCTCTCGATCACACTCTCCGTCTCTCTCTCTCGATCACACTCTCCGTCTCTCTCTCTCTCACACACTCTCCGTCTCTCTCTCACCCTCATACACTTATGCAAACACCCTGACACACACATCCTGACACACACACCCTCATACACTTATGCAAACACCCTGACACACACATCCTGACACACACACCCTCATACACTTATGCAAACACCCTGACACACACACACTTCCACACATTGCTTCACCCACAGACACTAACAGACTTACACGCAGACACTAACACACATTTTTAAATATTTTTCAACAAAAAAAAGGCCTTATAGCGTTGGTCCCCCTCCCTGCTAAATTACCTTTGTTTGCAGGGAGGAGGACGTTTCCGATGGGACACTTTCTTCTGCCGGATGTCATATCCGGCGCGCAGCCAGACTCACAGTGCGACGGGGGTGGAGCTTGCACCCGTCGCGCTGTCAGTATGGCCAGGAGGTGCGGTCACCGCAGGCACTTGCTTGTGGGTCGCACCTCCAGTTGGAGAGGCCAGCAGCAGCGCCTCTCCACCTCACCCCCGCACGAGCATAAACCTCCGATCCTGGGACTATGTCCCAGACGGGGGAAAGCTCTGCGGGGGAGACTTTTTTATTTTTAACAGTGATAGCCCTGGAGTCTCGGGGCTAAAGTATACTTATGCACTGGAGATTCGGGGCTATAGCCCCAGTAGCCCCCCTTAGCGACGCCTCTGTCAGCATGTATTATATTGGTAAATACAGAATACAACTGCTGGGGTGTCAAAGCTAGTACTGAACAGCTGGAACAATTTCTAAACATTGACACTAAAGTTATGGTGGGCTACATTATGCAATTAGAATAATGTAGTGCACAAAAGTGACATTGTGAAAAGCTGTACAGGAAAAGAGGTGGGAGCTGAAGCATCTGATGAAGGGTAATGATGGATGCTGTATGGGATAAGTGGAGAGGAAATTGGCTCATACTTTATAAAAGGATATTTTGATGAAATTTGTTAACCTGTTATATCGCAAACTCAACTGCACTAAACTACTTAGTGGAAGTATTTTTCACCAGAGTCTCAGACCCATCAACATCTAAGGAAAGGGACTCCATTTGCAACATGTCCACCCGCCCACTGACTAACCTCTGATATGGATCAGTAGTATACAATTTACACAGACCCAGTGGTGTATCTTGGTTTTGTGCTGCCCTAGGCAGACAAATTTTGGGCACCCTCCCTACCAACGATGCACATCCACGACATGACCCATAACCCACGTTGCACACCAAGGACATGCCCCATCACCCCATTTACATGCCTCTATCACCCCATTACATGCACATTGCCCATATTATTTGCCATTAATATTCCCCAGCTAATTTGCCCAATAATATGCCAGTATCATTTGCCATTAAAATGCCCCAGCCAATTTGCCCAATAATATGCAAGTATTATTTGCATTAATAAGTCACAGCCAATTTCCCCAACAATATGTCAGTATTTGCCATTTAATCAGCCCCTGCCAATTTGCCCAATATTATGCCAGTATAATTTGCCATTAATGTTCCCCAGCTAATTTGCCCAATAATATGCCAGTGTTATTCTGCCATTTACTGGTAATATGCCCCAGCCAATTTGCCCAATATTAAGCCAGTATTATTTGCCATTTAATATGCCCCTGCCAATTTGCCCAATAATATGCCAGTGTTATTTGCCATTAATAAGCCCCAGTCAATTTGCTAAAAAAATATGCCAGTGTTATTTGCCATTTAATATGCCCCTGACAATTTGCCCAACAATATGCCAGTGTTATTTGCCATTTAATATGCCCCTGCTAATTTGCCCAATAATATACCAGTGTTATTTGCCATTTAGTATGCCCCTGCTAATTTGCCCAATAATATGCCAGTGTTATTTGCCATTTAATATGGCCCTGCTAATTTGCCCAATAATATGCCAGTGTTATTTGCCATTTAATATGCCCCTGCTAATTTGCCCAATAATATTCCAGTGTTATTTGCCATTTAATAAGCCCCAGCCAATTTGCCCCCGATCCCCCCCGCACTTACCGTTTTCCCTGGTGGCTAGTGGCAGGCAGCATGGTCTCCTCCATGCTGCCTGTTCGGCTCCCAGGCGGTTGTGCCGACAGGTCACGTGACCCGGTGCGCATATGACGTCAGCGCGCCGGTCACGTGACTGTCGGCACTTCCGTGTCACACTGCACGGGGAGCCGAAAAGGCAGCACAGAGGTTTCTCTGCGCTGCCTGTTCGGCTCCCCGTGCAGCCTTCTTGCCTGCAAGCGCGGTCTTTTTTTTTTTTACATTTTTTTTTTCAGTGCTGGGAGGCGCCCCACACAATTTGCCGCCCTATCATCTTCACCCAGCCTAATCCTAATATCTGGTAAATACTCCCTATCTCAGGCCATAAAAAAAACATTTGCGCCTGCCCCTTCCCATACCTCCCCACCAAAGCTTGCAACCATGCATGATCTATTCTAGATTTGGGTGCTGCCAATATTTTCTGTTCGTCAGAATGAATTCAAACAAAAAAATGAGGTTTTGTGCTTTCATTGACACATTCTTTTTGGGACAAAATTCATCCATTATTTTTATATCTGGAATTTCATTTCCGCAAAATAGCAAATAGAAATGCACAGAGTTTCATTTCACTTCAGTAGAAATCAACCAAGGTTAGGTTAGAGGATTTCAGAATTTGGACAAATGGATGAAAGAGCTGAATTTTGTCCGGTAATGAATGCCCAATTCTACTCAGGGTTTACCGTTTAGGTTTAGGGATTAGGAAGGGGTAGGGGTTGAATAATAGGGGTTATGGTTAGGTTATGTGTGAGATTATGTTTGTGAATATTAGTGAGTGTTATGTGTGTGACAGTTTGTGAGTAGCAGTGTGAATATGTCTTAGTAAATGTGTTTGTGTGTATTATTATTAGTGTGTTTTAGCAAGTGTGTTTGTGTTTATAAGTGTAAGCATGTTTTAGTATTATATGTGAGAATGTGTTTGTGTGTAGTAGTGTGAGTGTGTATTAGTGAATATGTTTCTGTGAATTAGTGAATGTATTTGCATGAGTGTGTGCTAGTTAGTGTTATGTGTGAGAGTGTGTATACTAGTGTTATGTGTTTTGTTCAAAATACCAAAATAACGGCAGGCAGGTAACAGGAAAGATTCTGAAATAGTATAGGGCAGATAACAGGAAAGATTTTTGGCTGAGATAAATCATAAGATTAAAAACAATTCATAAGAAAGAATAGGAAAAAAGCAAGGTTTACAAAGAAATAGTAAATAGAAAAAGTCCATGGAGATGGTAAAGAGGAGTGTCAGGGACAGGGCTATCAGCCGAGCCGTGACGCGGGAGTATGGGTGTGAAAGGGGCTAAACTTCACTTTCCCCACAGGGCACAAAGCAACCACCACAAACCCCCCAACGGTCACCCCCAAAACTCCTAGCTAAAAGAACAAAAAGCTGCCACCACTAAGACTTATGGGCGTCTTTAGTTACCCCAAAAACACAATAGAATTGCAGTATACACGCAAACTCTTACAAATATCTAGCAAATTAGCCCCTTAGTAATGTGATATAAAAAGGCTACCTCTAGGCTGAATTCGATTAGAGAACAAGAGACAGAACTGATTAAAAATATTTAATCTGAGTAAAATAAGTCACAGTGCTGTTACACAAAAATGTATATAAAAAGAGACATAGACATAAATGCAAGTACATAAACAGTTTAAAATAAAATGACAAAACAGAAATGATCATACCATAGGTGGTTCCTGGAGTCAGGGCCGGCCTTAGGGGTGTGCGACCTGTGCGAGCGCACAGGGCGCAACACCCCAGGGGGCGCCCGCCAAGCTGGTAGAAAGAAAAAAAAAGCCGGTAGAGGCACTAGATGGGGGAGATCAAAAGATCCCCCCTCACCAGCCCTCTGCTCTGCATTCTCTGCTTGGTCCGGGGAGGGGGCGGAGCTAACCAGCTGAGCGGTGTAGCCCCGCCCCCACCCTGTGAAGCAGAGCAGCGTCTGCTTCACGGGAAGCCCCGGGCAGCATGAGATAGTGCTGCTCATGGCTCCCCGTAATGCAGACTCTGCTCTGCTTCCCGGGGTGGGGGCGGAGCTACACCGCTGTGCCGTTTAGCTCCGCCCCCTCCCTGGATCCACCTTTTCAGGCAAAGGTAAGGGAGGGGGGGAGAGAGACAGAACAGGGGTTAGGGGGGAGAGAGACAGACAGAACAGGGGGAGGGGAGAGAGAGACAGACAGAACAGGGGCAGGGGGGAGAGACAGAACAGGGGGAGGGCGAGAGAGAGAACAGGGGGAGGGGGAGAGAGAGAGAACAGGGGGAGGGGGGAGAGAGAGAACAGGGCTAGAGAGAGAGAACAGGGGGAGGGGGGAGAGACAGAACAGGGGAGGGGTGGGAGAGAGACAGACAGAAAAGGGGAAGGGGGTAGAGACAGAACTGGGGGAGAGAGAGAGACAGAACAGGGGACGGGAGAGAGAGACAGAACAGGGGACGGGGCTGAGAGAGACAGAACAGGGGACGGGGGGAGAGAGACAGAACAGGGGACGGGGGGAGAGAGACAGAACAGGGGACGGGGCTGAGAGAGACAGAACAGGGGACGGGGGGAGAGAGACAGAACAGGGGACGGGGGGAGAGAGACAGAACAGGGGACTGGGGGAGAGAGACAGAATAGGGGACGGGGGGAAAGAGACAGAACAGGGGGAGAGAGAGAGAGACAGACATGGCAAGGAAGAGGAAAGGGACAAACATGGGAAGGGAGAGAGACACAAACATAGGGGGGCAAAAGAGATGGGGGGGGGCGCCACGGGGGAAGCCCGCACAGGGGCGCCGGAACACTTAAAGCCAGCCCTGCCTGGAGTCTAGCGTTGTTGTGGCTTTTGATGGTAAAAATTACTCTCCTTCATTACCCCTTGCACACTTCTATATCCCCATCTGTCCCTAGCTAAGACAACCCACCTTTGTCACCTGAAAAGAGGATGGGCATATGTGGCTCAGCAGATTATGACATCCTAAAGGCGGGGTCATAACTGCTCAACTTTTGCTTTAGAACACAAAATATGTAATAGAAGGTTCCATGCGCGTGGCATAATTATGACACTGGGCTCATCTTACTACCCTGTTCCGGCCGGTCAGTTTAAGATCACACATGACATGCATGCACCTAACCCAAATGCTATATTTTAATATCTCCCATGCCATCCGCCACCTCCTAGTACTGTTTGGTGTCCCTCAAAAGCCTGGACCATGTTGGTTTCAAATATATTTTGATTATGAAACTCATCCCAACATGTATCTAGATACATACATTTCTAGAACTATGTGAGCCTTTGGTTCTGATCTCTGGGCCAAATGTATCCTGGGACCCCCCCCCCCCCCCGCCACCAACCATTTGTTGTTCACTAGAAGATGTTAATTACCAATGAGTCTACAAAGGAACTTATTAGACAATAGGACTCCAGAACACACACCATAGAATATGAAAACACACACCACAGAATATGAAATACAGGGCCTGTATAGGCCTAAATCATGCCTTAGCATGACAAGGAGTAAGTGGGCAATTGGAAAACCAATTGCAACCTGTGGCACAACATCCACACTCTTTCAGTTCTTAGCTTGGGAAGCGAACTTCAAGAGCCCAAACTCAATGCCCTAGCATTAGCTGGCTGCACTGTCAGAGGCAGCAGGCACTGTCATAACACAGACAGACATATCCAGAGGGGGAAACATGTAGCCCTTGCCAGTTTCATCCCCAGGATAAAGTCCTTCAGGCATATCACAGACATCCCTGGCATGGGGAGCTCAACAACAGTGCCCTAGCATAAGCTGGATGTGATGGAGGAGGTAGCAGGCATTGCCATATTATAGAAAGATGCAGCCAGAGAAGAGAAACCAGTACCAATTTTAAAGAACTCTAAGGAAAGAGTGCTGTTTAAAAGCCTGTGTATTTAAAAGTGTGTTGATCTAATTGTTTGTAAATGGGAACACGATTACCTGGCCAGCTGGACAGTTAGGAAATCTAATACTATTTTGAACCCTGTATTAACATGGAGGATGTTTTAAAGGCCCTACTGCATGCTACATGTTCAACAAGAAAACAACTGGCTGATAACTGCTCAAATGAAGTCTGTGTTGGAGGCAAGAGGACAAGACTATCCTGAAGGAAATTGTGCAATAACTCTCAAAAGCTACCACAGATGAGCAGAGCAGTGGTTTAAAACCAATCCATTCAAATCAGTATCTGGAAAAGATGATGCTGCAAGATGATGTGGAATCCTATCTCTTAGCTTTTGAAATGAACTGCGATCTCAGACCAATGGACTTGCACTCAATGGGCTAGCATTGTTGCACCCCTCCTGTTTGGTGAAACTCAGAAAGCATACTTTGACCTAGAGGAAGAGGTCACTGCCAGCTATGAGGTTCTTAAAGAAGAGATTCTTGCAAGGACTGGCACTTGAGTGATCAGCTCTATAATTGAAAATACCCGCAACAGAAGTTACCAAAGTCACAAATATTTGATTTGATTTGTCTGGCCAGGAGATAGTAAAAACATCGAGTTCAACACCTGCACAAATAATTTAGATATTAGTCTTGGATCGTTTCTTGAAAGGATGACTCTAAGGCAGTGCTTCTCAAACCTGTCCTCAGGACCCAACGGTCCAGTATTTAGGGATTACCCAGTTGTATTTAATTAAGAATATGTACACCTGGTGTGGTTCCCTAACCAATAAGCAACCATACCAGGTGTTCTACATATTCTTATTTAAATACAACTGGGTAATCCCTAAATCCTGGACCATTGGGGGGTCCTGAGGACAGGTTTGAGAAACAATGCTATAAGGCATATGTCAGAGGGCAGGGAAGTCCTGCTACTTATGATTCAATGGTGGAGAGGTACACCACTATGTACAATAAAATAGAACCAAGGATTGTTCCTAGGCTAGGCTCATGGGCATGGAGCTATCGTAAATAAAATAGAAATGTAATCCGAACCAGAGGCCCTGGCAGCAGTTGTTCCTTCACTGCCCCATTCTCCTAATCATGGGTGGAATTTCCCTGGATTTGAAAGTGTGAGTCCATAACAGAAATCCCATTTTGTAATTATCCATTTACATGCCCTGACTTGTTTTATGATAACTGTAAAAGGTGCAAGTCAAGGTATGAAAGAAGGGAAGATAAGCATAGAGGATAAATGAAGAGTAATGAAGGCATGGCCTTACCAGGCCCAAGTACAAATTCCACACCGTCAAAGGGAATAGTGATTAAACCCCAGGGCCAAACCCTAGAAAAGGCTAATATTGTAGATTTGGACATTAGTTCAAATCAATTCAGAATGGAACAAGTCTATGAGTCACTATTGCTAAAGATCCGTAACAAAATCGCAGAAGTCAATGGGACTATGGTTGATGGGATTTCCAGAGAGATGTATCCCCATCTCGTTCTTAGAAATTACCTACTTTATAGTGTTATCAAAGAGGAGGATAAAGAGATTGGTACACAGGTCTTTCATAAGGAAGCTGTTCAATTTGGTTCATTCTCATTTATCTGGGGGATACTTGGGGTTGAAAAAATTCAGGAAATTATGTTAAGGAGATTTTTCTGTCCTGAGGCTTAAGAAGCCAAAAGGTACTGTGCCTCATGTCCTGACTGCCAACTAGCAGCCCCAAACCATCACTTAAAGGCACCCCTAATCCCAATCCCATTACCCACCATTGAAACTCATTTTGAGCAAATTGCTATGGCTTTAGTGGGGCCATTGGAAAGGTCTGCTAAAGGTAATCCTGGTTATATTGGATTATGCCACATCATTTGCTGACTAATGAAAGAGTTATGCCAGTTATTACAAATAAAAGCACTGACATCTGTGAACCACCTTCAAACCGATGTGGATCAGCTCAAAGAGACCATTAAACAAATGTATCCTAAAGTCTACAATAAATAGAAGAAACTCAAAGGAACCAACAGGTGGTCTATAACTGTCAGTAAGCAGTATTGTCCTTCCAACCTGGGGACCGAGTGATTTTCCTTGTTTCCATAGCTGATAGCAAATTCTTGTCTCATTGACAAGGTCCGTACAAGGTTTTTGAACAAGTAGAGCCAGTAAACTATAAAGTTAGACAACTTGATTGTAGGACAGTTGAATAGGTTTACCATACATAATGTTAGCTCTAGGAATTATAGAGGAGTCCAAATAGTCAATGGTCTAGCCCCATGGTCTTAGTACCTAAGCCAGATGGGTCAGTACGTTTTTTTCAATCACTTTAGAAAACGTAATGAACACTCCAAGTTTGATGCATTTCCTATGGTCCGAGTTAATGAATTTGTTGAGAAACTGGCACAGGCCAGGTTTTAAGTGTGCTGACACAGAAAAGACTGCATTTATGACCCCTGAAGGTCTGTACCGATATATGGTGTTACCCAGTGGTGTATCTTGATTTTGTGCTGCCCTAGGCAGACAAAATCCGGGCACCCCCCTACCCAAGCTGCACACCCACGTTACACACCTAAGACATGCCCCATCATTCAGACTCACATCAAGCTCACACTCCCATCACACTCAGTCACACACTCCTACTCCCATCACGCACACACTGTCTCCCATCACACACACTCTGACTCCCATCACACTCAGTCACACACAATGTCTCCCATCACACACACTCACACACAGTCTCCCAGCACACACACTCTGACTCCCATCACACTCAGTCACACACACTGTCTCCCATCACACACACTCTGACTCCCATCACACTCAGTCACACACACACACTCTGACTCCCATCACACTCAGTCACACACACACACACACACACACACACACACACACTCTGACTCCCATCACACACACACACACACACACACAGTCTCCCATCAGCACTTACCTTTCCCAGGCAGGCAGGCAGCATGGTCCTTCCATGCTGCCTGTTCGGCTTCCCGGCGATTGTGCCGACAGGTCACGTGACCGGGCGCGTGTATGACGTCAGCGCGCCCGTCACGTGACTGTCGGCACTTCCGTGTCGGCACACTGCACGGGGAGCCAAACAGGCAGCACGGAGGTTTCTCTGTGCTGCCTGTTCGGCTCCCCGTGCAGCCTGGCAGGCAGAGCGATGGTGAGGAGGGATCTTCCGATCCCCTCTCACCTCCGTCTCTGCCTGCAAGCGCGGTGGGGTTTTTTTTTTTTTTTTTAAAGGGCCGGATTTTTTTTTTTTTACATTTTTTTTTTCCAGTGCTGGGGGGCGCTGCCGCCCCCCCAAAATTTGCCGCCATAGGCATCCGCCTAGGATGCCTCGCGGTAAATACAGCACTGGTCTTACCCTTTGAACTTCATGGAGCCCCAGTGACCTTTCCAAGCTTAATAAACACATTTCTAAGACCTCACTCACGTCAGCATACTTGAATGATGTAGTCATAGTCAAGACTAGGACTCCCATTTGGAAAGGATAGAAGCAGTATTAAATAGTATAAGGAAACCTTGTCTTACTGCCAATCCTGCCAAATGCTCCAATGATTGTGTGCAAGGAATTGGCTTTTTGTTCTGTGTCAGGCGCAGATTGGAGCATGATTCTCAGCATGATAGGGTTAATAGGTAGACATCAGCCCTTTTAGGTTAATTTAATTAGCCTACTCTGCAATGTTTAAAGGACAGCCTCTAAAGGTATAAGGGAGTCTGACAACAGGGAGAGAGGAGGCAGTTAAACCTGAGGCTTGAGGAAAATGTACTGTTTAACAGCCTATGTGTTTAAATGTGCTGTGATCATATTGTTTCTAACTGGGAACTGCATGAGGAAATCTAATTTAAATCTAATCTAATAGTTGGCTTGCTTTTTTTTTTTTAACCTCTGTAATGCACAGCACTGTGTAACTTGTGAAAAGCTACTCTGTTCAATTTCTCCAGCCTTCCAATCTGTGCTGCTACAGGTAATCCCTGTGTGTATGTGCAATGTTAATCTTTTGATTCTGTGATAAATATGGACTTGCCAAATTGTGGGGTACCTTGACGTGTGTATACATGTACATATACACCAATATGTACGTACGTACATACATACATACATACATACATACATACATGTAGTGACGGACAGGTGTATAAATGTAAATAGAACAGCATGTACAGATGATGATTGATAGTGTACCAATAGCATTGTTACACTGTTATATTACAGATCATCTGACTTCAAGAGGAAACTTTCCAAGCTGCTGCCAACACCAGAGTCACTGTTGGTAGTCTTCCAGAGCCGACAAGCCTACTGGATTTTGAGTAGGAGCTGCTGCAGGTCAGTTTTTTTGCCCACATTCATTTGTCAGTGGGTTTTTTTTTGCCCACATTCATTTGTCAGTGGGTTTTTTTTTGCCCACATTCATTTGTCAGTGGGTTTTTTGTCCACATTAATTTGTCAGTGTTTTTTTGGTCACATTCATTTCTCAGTGTTTTTTTTGGCCACATTCATTTCTCAGTGGTTTTTTGCCCACATTCATTTCTCAGTGGTTTTTTGCCCACATTCATTTCTCAGTGTTTTTTGCCCACATTTATTTCTCAGTGTATTTTTTTGCCCACATTCATTTCTCAGTGTTTTTTTGCCCACATTCATTTCTTAGTGTTTTTTTTGCCCACATTCATTTTTCAGTGTTTTTTGCACACATTTGTCAGTGTTTTTTTGCCCACATTCATTTGTCAGTGTTTTTTTGGTCACATTCATTTCTCAGTGGTTTTTTTTTTTGCCCACATTTATTTCTCAGTGTATTTTTTTGCCCACATTCATTTCTCAGTGTTTTTTTGTCCACATTCATTTCTCAGTGTTTTTTTTTTGCCCACATTAATTTCTGTGGGTTTTTTTTGCCCACATTCATTTCTCAGTGTTTTTTTGTCCACATTCATTTCTCAGTGTTTTTTTTGCCCACATTCATTTCTCAGTGTTTTTTTTGCCCACATTCATTTCTCAGTGGTTGTTTTTGCCCACATTCATTCCTCAGTTTTTTTTTTGCCCACATTCATTTCTCAGTGGGTTTTTTTTCCCCAAATTATCAAAGCAGGAATGGACTCACAGCGTGTGGAAATCAGCAATTTATTGAAAAAAATTGATGAGACAAATCCATGGAATCAAAAACAGTCAAAATGATATTGTGAGGAGGCAGCTCAACTCATTTCACACTATTAGCGCAACATATCCTCGCCAGTACCCCTAATACCTCCTACCTCCTCCCCATTGTTTATCTTTTTGGCTCAGGATAGGGGTTTTTCTGGTGGGAGGCAAATGTAACAAAAATTACCCATTTATAGGACAATGGTAGTAGTAGCAGCTAACAGACCAGGATATACCTGAGCATCATTAGAAGTTTACAGTAGCATGGGTGATAAAGATTAGCCACTATTATCCCAGTCTACAATCCCTATGGTAATCAACCAGTAATGGCCTGGCTGTATATCATAGGAGCTGGGGTCAACAACAAAAAATGAGTGTGCAGTGTAACAATCACGGTCTGTAACTACAAATCAAATAAAGTTAAGGTAGGAATATGGCTGGTTGAATATTATTGTAGATGCTGTCAACAAAGGTTAGTGTTTGTACTGTAGACTTACTGTAATCCCACAGTTAGCAACTAGCAATGTTACTTGCTTAACCCCTTAGTGACAAGACATTTTCACCTTGACTTTCCCTTGGTGACAATAGCTGTTTTGACATTTCTAGGGTGTTTGTGTTTAGCTGTAATTTTTTTCTTTCTCACATACAGTACCCACACAAATTATATGTTGTTTTTATCGTCATAAGAAGGGCTTTCATTAGATACCATTATGTTCATCATATCTTATAATTTACTACAAAAAAAATCATAAAATATGATGAATAATTTAAAAAAACACACTTTTTCTAACTTTGACCTAAAATATAATTTACACAAATAAAATCATTAAAAAAAACCCCGTCTAAATAGTTTCTAAATGTTCTCCCGAGTTCAAAAATATGCATGTTTCCATATTTTTCGGTATTTTTTTGCGAGTTATGGGGCAAAAACCAAAAATAGTGTTTTTTGTTTTTTTCCTATATTGATCTTTTGACCCCAACCCGAACCCAAAATTTAACCCTAACACTAAATTTAACCCCAACTCTAATCCTTATTATATCCCTTAATATTTTTTAACTTTAATTTAATTTTAACCCTATCCCTTATGCTAAAAAATATTTAATTTTAACCCTATAGGCTAATATAGCTAAATAACCTGTTTTTAATTAATTAAATATTTATTTTAAATATTTCCCATTGCAATGCTACTAAACTACCACTAGGGGCAGTCAAGTAGCATATTCAGAGCGACGGAAGTGAAGTTACTTTCACTTCCGAAGCTCAGACCGGCAGAGGACTTAGCCATATTGACGGAGCAGCATGCTCCGTCAATATGGCTCCCCACGATCGCTCCGTGGGGCGATCGTGGGGGTCCCGAAATAGAAATTTCGGTGCTGGCTATTGCCTCGATCGAGGCAATAGACCAGCACTGTTAAAGCGGTTTTCTAATGACCTACTGTCAAAAGCTCTGCCCACTTCAGAGCTTTTTGGAGGGTATTCTGCTTATACTGGAAAACAATTTTTTCTGGTATGATGATAATTATTACTTACAATTAAGAGGCACAGCCATGGGCACCAGGTTTGCCCCCAGTTATGCTAACCTGTTTATGGCGTTCTGGTAGGAGTCATCTGTATATGGGCAACATGACTGGGGTGCAAACCTGGTGTCATACAGAAGATACATAGATGATTTGTTTTTTGTGTGGAGGGGTGACCCGTCCTCCTTACAGGCTTTTTTGGCATTTCTCAATTCCAATACGTGGGGAATAGCTCTGACAGTAGAATATAGTAAAGAAAGTGTGAACTTTCTGGACCTTGAAATATTTCATGATCACAATACTTTAAAAACACGTACGTTCTTTAAGAAAGTGGACACTAATGGCTTTATAGAGTCAGACAGCTGCCATTTTCTCCCCTGGCTTATGAACGTACCTAAGAATCAATTATGGAGAATAAGGAGAAACTGTAGTGAAGCTCAAGACTTCTACTTACAAGCAGAAAAGATTAAGAAGAAATTTCTTGACAAAAATTATGAAAGGGATCCTATAGATAAGGCCATTCAGGAAATAGGGTGTCTAGACAGACCCACCCTCCTGAAATCAAAAACTCAGATACCAAAACTTGAACTTAAAGAAATTCCTATGGTTACCAATTTTAGTAGTAACAACAAACACATTCGTAATATCTTTAAGAAATATTGGCCGGTACTACTTCAAGATCCAGCTCTGGGATCTTTTTTAGGTCCACACCGCCGTATTATATATATATAGAGGGGCCCCGAACCTAAAAAACCACCTAAGCAAAAGTTTTTTAAAAACAAAAAAGACTCAACAATTAGGTTTAAACACTTTTGGTGAAAAAACAGGCTTCTACAGATGTAGAATGTTCCAACCCTGCAAAGAGACCAGTAAAACACAAAACAAAGTTACTTATAATTTCAAAAACCCTCACACAGATAAAATATATAAGATCAAAGAAATTATTACTTGTGAATCCAATGGAGTAATTTACATGTTAAGTTGCCCATGTGGGCTGTGCTATATAGGAAGAACATCTAGATCCCTAAAAATACGTATAGGGGAACATGTAAGAAATATTAGGAATGGCTATATAAAACATAGCGTGTCTTATCATTTCCTGACCTCCCACAATAAGGACCCGAGTCTATTACAATTTAAAGCTATAGATAGACCTAAAAAACATTGGCGGGGAGGAGATAAGATCAAGGGTCTGGGCCAAGCCGAAATGAAATGGATTTTCGAACTGGATACCCTAGCCCCTAGAGGGTTAAATGCTGATTTTGAACTATACCATTTTCTCTAAAAACATTCTGTTGTACTAAAGTTGCCTATTTTTATCTTTGTTCGATGTTTGAGCAATATATATATATATTTTCTGTCACATTTTTTCCTTGTCTTTTTCTGTCAGGAGCTGATGAGATATAGACATAATCAGAGGAAACAGATATATATGTTGCAAAAGGATATTAACCTTATGATGACTTAGTTTTTATTGTTATTTTTTATTTTTATTAATGTGTTTTGGTTTTATATTGATTGATCTCTATGCTGTTTTTATGTATTCTAAGGGGATATTGCAATTATGTATATATATGGTATACTTGGGAAACACTCCAGGTCATTGTGTAATTATGTTTGTTTGGGGACACATGGAAAAAGGAACCACTTACAAGAGGTTTTTTTCAGCGTACACATTTGAGAGCTGTTCCTTTTTCCCTTCTATTTTATACTTTTTATATAATATGTAAAGGTCTTAATGCTGTTTTTGGCACTGTCTGTTGTATTTCTTACCCTTCGATCTCAATAATAAGTGCTCCGGTTACCATGGTAACTGAGGGCGGGATTGATATAAAGCGAGTCTCTACACCAAGGACGTCACTGCCCGAATGAAGCCCGGAGTGGGCGAAACGCGTCGCAGTTAGTGGCGTTTACGGAAGAGACTTTTTGCCTACCAGCGGGATTCTGAAAGAGGACTACCCTTATCTGTGATTCATCATCTCGGACTTTCGTGTACCGATTAAACCGGTGACTGCTTTTTAGTTCTTTTTCTTACTCACGTGTTCTGAAGAGATTTTTATCTTTTTCTTATTGAAACTCCAAATATATTTAAGGAGCCAGTAATAAATCCTCCAAATATCCTACACACTCTATTGCCCTTATTAATTATATCGGAAGATAACATCATTCCCTGACAAGGGAACCGAGAGGAGCATCAGGCATCCGGAGGATTGTGGGACTTATAGTCCATCTGCCTCTCACACCTAGAGCCGGTTATATTTGGCTCTAGAAAGTGTGAGTATTTTTCTTTTGGGGGTAATACCCATTCACATACATTGTATATACAGGTGTTCACATTGTTTTGTTTTATTCATTTTTATTTCATATTCCTATGGAGATTGTATACTGATACACCGCTAAGAAGAACAATTGTGTAGATAAGTATCTGATATTTCCCTTTTTTTATCACTGCGCAACACTCATTTATATATTTTTTGTATTTTCTTATCTCTGTGCCCCTCTGGGGGAGTGGCACGGGTGTTTGCTGCACTTACACAATATATTTTTTCTGTTATTTATTTATCATTATTTTTTTCACTTAGAGAGCGCTTATCACTATTTATTTAACATTACCTGTTTTTTTCCCCCACGTGAAAAGCTGCACTAAAAATTCACATTTATTTGTTGATAATTTGTTTTGTACTAGTATTATTATTATTACCATTATTTTTGATCACTTTTTTCACTATGTCGTTATTCGATTTTAGCAAAACTTTCAAATGCACTCAGGAATGTACTCCAGACACACTGGTACCTATAGAGATAGAAAAAGAAAAACTGGAGGAAGATTCACTTGATATGTTATGTATGGAATTGGAGAAACTCCTGAATAAGGAAATTAAAATTAAATGTGAAATTGGAACCATAGAAAGGTATATAAAGGATAAAATTACCCCTAGAGGTTTACGTTTTTTAAAAAGACCGCCGATCTATAAAGAAGATCAAACTTTTATGGTCTTCTGGGACAAAATCCTAGAAGACTGCAGTAACAAATTAATAGAATTGATAATTCGTTTCAGATATGACGATTTGTCCAAAATTGATCATGACCTTAGAAATTTAGAAGATAAGGTGGTGTCCCACTTACCGAATAGTTCCTTTGAAAATTCTGTTATGAAAATTAAAAACAATCTAGGTAAACTAGAAAATGAAATCATGGAAGTAAAAAAGAAAAAGTTTTTTAGGGACCAACAAGACTACAAAAATGATAAAGTACGGAATTTCTCCAAAAATACTGCTGAACCCAACAGAATACCAATACAACAGAATGTTTTTAAGCAGAGTGATGGATTAACCCCTAGATCTATCCCTTTAATCCCTGAAATAAGGGGGGGCAATATGATAAATCGTTCACGACAAGAATTTAGTCAAACAAGGCCCCAGTTCCAATATCCACGTAGAGACTACCAAAGACATCACAACGACTATACACCCCATGTGAAGGGTCCCCAACAAAGATGGCAGAGACCCTATAGGAACACATACCAAACATCTTACACACAAGGGCAATATACCCCAAAGGTAAATAAAAATGTGATGTTTGAATCACAGTGGCAAAAAGTTAAAAAACCATACAATAGAAACTATTCACCACAAAATAACCCTAACTATATTCCTCTAAAGAACAGATTTGAATCACTTGCCAATTATACCCAAGAACCGAATACTTTTTTAGGCCAGGGCCAAAATCAACACAGAAAGTGGGTCCCCAACTTAACCCAATCCCCACAGAAGAGACCCAGAAGCCCCGATATAGGGGATCTAGAGCTGGAATTAGAATACAACAGAGAAAAGAGAGAGAGAAGGTAGAACCCAAGGGTATCTTTAACCTCAGTTCGCATACTTTAATTAGAGATGAAATTAAAATCCTAAATAGAGGATTAAAGTTTGCCCCATCAGTGGACACCAACAAATTTAACACCTATATTGATGTGCAGAAATTTATTCGCAACCTTTGTTTAAAAAAGTTTTTTTCATGAAGAATCCCATGGAAAAAAGCCTTCAAATCCAAGGAGATTCATTCATTCATACCACCTTAAAAGAGAGATCATCCTTCTTTCCTAAACATATGAGATCAGATGAAATGAAGGCCTTTGAACAAATGGTTACTCATGATCTCAAAAAAATCAAAAATCTTAATAAATTTCAACAGAATCTATCAAGGGAAGAGTTCTCGGCCCTCAACTCTCTGGCCAAAAATGAAAACATAGTTATTAAACCAGCTGATAAGGGAGGGGGGGTTGTTATAATGGACAAAGAACAATACTGTGCGGAAATAAGTAAACAACTAAATGACAAAGAAGTCTATAGATGCCTCGCTTTCAACCCTACCCAAGAGATTAAAAATAAATTAACTAGATTCCTAGACAGGGGCCTACTAACAAATATTCTTAATAAAAAAGAACACCAATACCTAAACCCTCTGCACCCTAAGATTCCAGTTTTTTATATACTGTCAAAAATCCACAAAGACTTGAAATACCCACCTGGCAGACCGATAGTATCGGGAATCAACTCTCTACTATCACGACTATCTGAATATATTGACCAATTATTGCAACCTTATGTATCCCAAACAAAATCATATTTAAAAGACTCTATGAGCCTGATAAAAGAACTAGGAGACCTCACGTGGCAGGAGGACTATTTATTAGTGACCTGCGATGTTAGTTCTTTATATACAATCATTGAACACAGGAGAGGGTGTGAGGCAGTCAGATATTTTCTACAAAAGTCAGCCAGTATGCCAGAACCCCAGATCAATTTTATTGTGGAGGGTATTCTGCTTATACTGGAAAACAATTTTTTCTGGTATGATGATAATTATTACTTACAATTAAGAGGCACAGCCATGGGCACCAGGTTTGCCCCCAGTTATGCTAACCTGTTTATGGCGTTCTGGGAGGAGTCATCTGTATATGGGCAACATGACTGGGGTGCAAACCTGGTGTCATACAGAAGATACATAGATGATTTGTTGTTTGTGTGGAGGGGTGACCCGTCCTCCTTACAGGCTTTTTTGGCATTTCTCAATTCCAATACGTGGGGAATAGCTCTGACAGTAGAATATAGTAAAGAAAGTGTGAACTTTCTGGACCTTGAAATATTTCATGATCACAATACTTTAAAAACACGTACGTTCTTTAAGAAAGTGGACACTAATAGCTTTATAGAGTCAGACAGCTGCCATTTTCTCCCCTGGCTTATGAACGTACTTATGCAGAATAAGGAGAACCTGTAGTGAAGCTCAAGACTTCTACTTACAAGCAGAAAAGATTAAGAAGAAATTTCTTGACAAAAATTATGAAAGGGATCCTATAGATAAGGCCATTCAGGAAATAGGGTGTCTAGACAGACCCACCCTCCTGAAATCAAAAACTCAGATACCAAAACTTGAACTTAAAGAAATTCCTATGGTTACCAATTTTAGTAGTAACAACAAACACATTCGTAATATCTTTAAGAAATATTGGCCGGTACTACTTCAAGATCCAGCTCTGGGATCTTTTTTAGGTCCACACCCCCGTATTATATATAGAGGGGCCCCGAACCTAAAAAACCACCTAAGCAAAAGTTTTTTAAAAACAAAAAAGACTCAACAATTAGGTTTAAACACTTTTGGTGAAAAAACAGGCTTCTACAGATGTAGAATGTGCCAACCCTGCAAAGAGACCAGTAAAACACAAAACAAAGTTACTTATAATTTCAAAAACCCTCACACAGATAAAATATATAAGATCAAAGAAATTATTACTTGTGAATCCAATGGAGTAATTTACATGTTAAGTTGCCCATGTGGGCTGTGCTATATAGGAAGAACATCTAGATCCCTAAAAATACGTATAGGGGAACATGTAAGAAATATTAGGAATGGCTATATAAAACATAGCGTGTCTTATCATTTCCTGACCTCCCACAATAAGGACCCGAGTCTATTACAATTTAAAGCTATAGATAGACCTAAAAAACATTGGCGGGGAGGAGATAAGATCAAGGGTCTGGGCCAAGCCGAAATGAAATGGATTTTCGAACTGGATACCCTAGCCCCTAGAGGGTTAAATGCTGATTTTGAACTATACCATTTTCTCTAAAAACATTCTGTTGTACTAAAGTTGCCTATTTTTATCTTTGTTCGATGTTTGAGCAATATATATATATATTTTCTGTCACATTTTTTCCTTGTCTTTTTCTGTCAGGAGCCGATGAGATATAGACATAATCAGAGGAAACAGATATATATGTTGCAAAAGGATATTAACCTTATGATGACTTAGTTTTTATTGTTATTTTTTATTTTTTATTAATGTGTTTTGGTTTTATATTGATCTCTATGCTGTTTTTATGTATTCTAAGGGGATATTGCAATTATGTATATATATGGTATGCTTGGGAAACACTCCAGGTCATTGTGTAATTATGTTTGTTTGGGGACACATGGAAAAAGGAACCACTTACAAGAGGTTTTTTTCAGCGTACACATTTGAGAGCTGTTCCTTTTTCCCTTCTATTTTATACTTTTTATATAATATGTAAAGGTCTTAATGCTGTTTTTGGCACTGTCTGTTGTATTACTTACCCTTCGATCTCAATAATAAGTGCTCCGGTTACCATGGTAACTGAGGGCGGGATTGATATAAAGCGAGTCTCTACACCAAGGACGTCACTGCCCTGATGAAGCCCGGAGTGGGCGAAACGCGTCGCAGTTAGTGACGTTTACGGAAGAGACTTTTTGCCTACCAGCGGGATTCTGAAAGAGGACTATCCTTATCTGTGATTCGTCATCTCGGACTTTCGTGTACCGATTAAACCGGTGACTGCTTTTTAGTTCTTTTTCTTACTCACGTGTTCTGAAGAGATTTTTATCTTTTTCTTATTGAAACTCCAAATATATTTAAGGAGCCAGTAATAAATCCTCCAAATATCCTACACACTCTGTTGCCCTTATTAATTATATCGGAAGATAACATCATTCCCTGACAAGGGAACCGAGAGGAGCATCAGGCATCCGGAGGATTGTGGGACTTATAGTCCATCTGCCTCTGATACCTAGAGCCGGTTATATTTGGCTCTAGAAAGTGTGAGTATTTTTCTTTTGGGGGTAATACCCATTCACATACATTGTATATACAGGTGTTCACATTGTTTTGTTTTATTCATTTGTATTTCATATTCCTATGGAGATTGTATACTGATACACCGCTAAGAAGAACAATTGTGTAGATAAGTATCTGATATTTCCCTTTTTTTTATCACTGCGCAACACTCATTTATATATTTTTTGTATTTTCTTATCTCTGTGCCCCTCTGGGGGAGTGGCACGGGTGTTTGCTGCACTTACACAATATCTTTTTTCTGTTATTTATTTATTATTATTTTTTTCACTTAGAGAGCGCTTATCACTATTTATTTAACATTATCTTATATCTAGGGTAGCCTTATGCCTATCCCATTAATGCTTAAACTCCTTCATTGTATTAACCTCTTCCACTTATGCAGGAAGACTATTCCATGCACCCACCACCCTCTTAGCAAAGTAATATTACGTTTCTGACAACAGCAAAAACATTAAAACATTAAATATTTCCAGCCTTTTCAAAAGCTTGAGGTGGACCCCAAATATATGTATATAATTCTAAATGTAATATTATATTCAACTATTTTCATATGTAATAAAAATGTTATTTAAAAAATGTTAATTTCTTGTTTTTATTCCCTTCCTCTGCATCCACATTGCACCTAAAGGACTTAACACAGCACCATACAGTACCCATCCGCACTTGGCTTGTACTCATATTGCACCAACATGATTTTGCACATTACAGTGTCAATTTGCCCCCCCCTCCCAGAAAATACCACAGTATTACTTTGTCCCACTGAACTGCCCCTGCAGAAGATGCCACAGTGTCACTTTTCCCTATAGTACATGTTATTTTGCTCCACAGAATATGCCACAGCATCACTTTGGCCACAGCCAATTTTGGCATTCATATACCACTATTAGCCGGGCCATTAATATGCCACTATTAGCCTGGCCATTAATATGCCACAGCCAGTTTGCCCAGTAATATTCCACAACCTGATTGGCCAGTAATATGCCCAGCCTGATTGGGCAATCTGGCTGTGGCATATTTATGGGCAATGATATGCCCAGCCTGATTGCCCAGTGATATGCCCAACCTGATTGCCCAGTAATATGCCACAATCTGATTGGCCAGTAATATGCCACAACCTGATTGCCCAGTAATATGCCCAGGCTGATTGCAAAGTAATATGCCACAACCTTATTGCTCAGCAATATGCCACAACCTGTTTGCCCGGTAATATGCCCAGCCTGATTGCAAAGTAATATGCCACAACCTTATTGCTCAGTAATATGCCACAATGGAGAAGATATACATAAAAGAACAAATAGTCAGAGAAGCACACCTAAATGAGTTGTCAACAACAAGAAAAAAAAGACAGCAAGGTGCATCACCCCAAGGGGCGTCCACTATACGCCCCCAATAGGTAGAGTAACAGAGAACAAAAATTGGGGGAGCACACCATATAAAATAGATAAACAAATACAGGGTATAGAGTATAGTACCAAAAATATTTTAATAAATATTAGATATGTAATAAATAACAAACAAATTAATGTTTAGACAAGATAAATAGAGAAATAACACACTATAAAACACAGAAAAATAAATAGCAACCAAGTACACCAAAGTAAGTACATAAAAATGAATAGAAAAAAAAGGAAAATAATAAATAAATACCCACACAATATGAAAAAAAGGACAAAAATGCAGACAGGAATGGAACAAGGGAGGACACACAGCGCAAAAAAAATTGGAGGACACCAACGTTTCGGCGAGAGGCCTTTATCAAGGTGTCCACACACAAAAATGAAACTAGAACGATATATATACCTAAATGCTGCAGAGAAAACTAATCTGGTTGGACAGACACTAAAGTGCCAGCCAACCAGAACAAGCGCGATGGCGGCCGCCATCTTGAAGCACAGCGTGACGTGATGACGTCACGCGTTGCGTCAAGTAACTTTATTAAATGAGCAACAAAGAACAATTGCACAGAAACAGTGCTGTGTGTCTGCAAAACAAGTAGGATGACTAGAAAAAGGAAAACGGAAGAGCATATTGCACCATGAATGATAACATATAGAAAGAAAATGTATAGTAAAAAGGGAACAAAAACGGAAGTAAAAAAAACATTATCTGAGAAACATAACATTAGAAAAATACCCCACATTACTACAAATTCCCATGGAAGATAGAGTTTTTTTTAAAAAAAGAGAAAATAAGAAATAATAAAGAGATAATGACAATAAGTAATACCAATATACCCAATGATAATAAAAGTGAAAAAAAATGAAAGAAATGTATCTAAACAAAAACACTAAGATAACAAAAAACGTTACAAAAATAAGAAAATAAAAAATAAGAAAAAATGACATCAAATACTGTATATATATATGAAAATATACTAACGCAAAAAAATGTAAATATAAATAACTAATAGCAAAAAACGATACTAGTAGTTAGAAGCACCAAAAAATAAAAAAGACATAGGTAAGGTAACCACACAAAAAATAAACATAATAAAACAGAACAATATTACAAAAAAGAGAGATAACCAGACTTATATATACTATAGAAATAAATTGCATATGTCTGCAGAAAATAATTCTTCACGGGAAGTTGAGTGCAGTAGGCGTAGCCGGACGGCCATCCACACCATGAACTACAATAAAAAAGAAAAGATAAAAATATGTTTTATAAAACAAAAAGAAAAACAATAACTATACACAGCTGGAGGTGGCATGAGCAGAAAGCAAAAAGCTAAGAGGCCAGTAAGGGTCCCGGTATAATGGACAGAATGGGCATAAGGGACACCTAAGGCAAGGAGTGGTCGAACCGTAAAGGAACTATAGGAATACTGACAGATCCCTTTCCTCATTAAGCCCAAGCGGGTGAAGTGTCTGAAGTAGATAGATCCAGTGTAGTTCTCTGCGCTTCAACAGAGTCACTCTATCAGTGCCTGTAGTAGAAATAGAAATTTGTTCTATCGCGAGAAACCGTAACTGTGATACTCCATGATTTTGGTTATTGAAGTGGCGAGCGACTGGAGATTTTTGATTATTGGTTCGAATAGCACTTTTGTGCTCACCAATCCGAATAGTGAGTGGCCGAGTCGTTTCACCTACATAGCAAAGGCCACAAGGGCACTTAAGCATATACACTACAAACGAGTGTTGGCAATTCAAATATTTTGAAATCCGAAAACTAGTGCCCTTTCTAGGATGGGTAAATGACGATGAGAGAATGGCATTATTACAGTTGACACATCTACCACATCTATGCATACCTGGCGGTGGAACAAGCCAGTTGGTAGTAGAAGAGATAACATCTGTCTGAGAACCGCGTTTATTGTCGGTCAGACAGTCGCGTAGATTTCGTGACCTTTTGAAAGCCATCATAGGAGGCTGTTGGAAAAGGGGCCCTACTTTTTTGTCCGATTGTAAGACAAACCAAAATTTATTGATTATATGCCGTACCTGGTTGGATTTAGTGGAAAAGGTAGTCACACAGGGAATACGATTGGGAGAAGTGGTAGGTGGATGTGGAGTCAGAAGCTCCCTTCGGGTATGGCGCCTTGCCCTGTTGGCACATCGTGCAAGATTAGTGGGATCATATCCTCTCTGTGTAAGACCATTAGTCAATTCTGTTGCTCGGACCATGAATTTTTCCTCGCAGTCAATAATGCGACGAAGTCTGAGGAATTGTCCATATGGTAAGTTATTCAATAGGCTCTTCGGATGAAAAGACGAAGCGTGTAGGAAGGAATTCCGATCTGTATCCTTCCTATAAAGATCAAATGAAAGATTGGTGTTAGACAATGAAATTTGGACATCAAGGAAGTGGATGCAAACCTTGCTGTATTCCAAGGAAAATGAGATAGTCTCAAGTCGAGTATTTAAGAAATCCCTAAATGCCAATAGACGAGACTCAGTACCGTGCCAAATGAAAAAGATGTCATCTATATAGCGTAGCCAAAGCCCTACACTGCCCTCGAACTCGTGATGCGGATACACAAAGGACTGCTCAAATTGGTCCATAAATAGATTGGCATAGGAGGGGGCCACATTGGATCCCATCGCAGTACCTTGGGTCTGTAAATAGAACTCCCCATCAAATGTAAAGTAATTACTAGTGAGGACAATCTTAAGTAACTCAAGAATAAAGTTCTTATATTCAGCATCAATCTCATATGCAGAAATGGATAGTGCAATAGCCTCCAGACCACCATCATGAGGGATGGAGGTGTAGAGGCTAGAGACATCCATTGTGCAAAGCCATGTGTCTGAGTCTAATCGACCATAATCCGCAACACGAGTAAGAAAAGCAGTCGTATCCTTAATGTATGACCTCATCTTTAACACTAAAGGCTGTAAATGAAGGTCCACAAACACAGAAAGAGGCTGGAGGACTGAGTCACAGCCCGACACAATCGGTCTACCTGGTGGATTCATAAGATTTTTATGGATTTTCGGTAGTAAATATAGAAAAGGTGTTCTAGGATTAGCTTTGGTGAGGAAAGATGCTTCTTTGACATTGATTATCTGTGCCAATTGAGCTCCATATAACAATGAAGAAATATGTTGTTGTATCCCATTAAGGGGATCAGTAGCCAATTTGTTGTAATGCTGATGATTATTTAGTTGTAACTGGGCTTCCCTCGTATACTGTGCCATATCCATAACCACTATCGCCCCCCCCTTATCCGCTGCTCTAATGGTAATATCAGCATCACCATGTAGTGTCCGTACTGCTAGACGTTCCTTATAGGTAAGATTGCTTTTAGTTTTAGACCCCCATTTAATTTTTGTGACTTCTAACTCGCAGAGTTTGATATAAGTTTCAACGGCTGTACTCACATTTGATGGATTAAATTTGCTGGAGGGTCTACAACGGGAGAGGTCCCAAAGGGGGACCGACGAGTTTTCATCAAGAGATTGTTGTGCCAAATTCTGGGGTATCGTATCCTGAAAGAAGGCTTTAAGGCGAAGTGAACGAAAAAAACGATTAAGTTCAATATCCAATGAAAGAGGATCACCATGAAAAGTGGTGACAAACCCAAGCCCCTTTTCCAATACCTGCATCTCGATGTCACTCAAAGATCTAGACGAGATGTTGACTACCATCGTTGGCGCTGTTGACGAATCCGTTCTGGGTAGCGTCTCGTTTGGAAGCGGTTGCCCCGATTTGCTGTCAAAGACGGGCCCCCCTCGCCCCTTCCTGCTACGTCTCTTCCCCCTCCTTGTCCTCTTCTGAAGGAACCCTGTCCTAAAAAAGGAACTTCACTGGTCGAGCTATCTGACGAAAATTCTGTATCTGACGCCGGGTTAAATCTCCTAGGCTCCTGTTGTCTGTAACGGTTATTGTTACGTCTGGCCTCACGCCACGTGTACACCTGATCTTGTAGATAATCGATAGTATCTCGCTTGAATTTGTCTAACTTACGAATGAGTATCTCACTTTTGTGTTTTTCCAAGATGGCCTCGATCTCTTTAATTGATTTCTCAAAATTCTCCTTAGATTCTATTTCCATTAGCTTCAGTTTTACTTCATTGCTCTGTTGCTTAATCGAAATCAGCTCTTGTTGTAAGCCCTCAATCGTCAGGGAAATGAGGTCAAGGCTACATTTGTTGAGAATTTTGAACCAGTTCTTACAGAACTCTGGATTGTCTCTACAAAATGTAGGCTTGATATTGAGCCTAAGCCCTCTTGGAATACGTTTTGCCCGTAAATACTCTACTAATGTGTCAGAATGTAATTCGTAGTTAGTGCCTCTTTTAGAGAGGTATTCAAACCGTTTAAATAGAACAGCGTTATCAGTGTGTGAGGCCAAACGGTTACCACCGAACCTAGCTATAAGCTCATTCCTTCCTACACGCTTCGTCTTTTCATCCGAAGAGCCTATTGAATAACTTACCATATGGACAATTCCTCAGACTTCGTCGCATTATTGACTGCGAGGAAAAATTCATGGTCCGAGCAACAGAATTGACTAATGGCCTTACACAGAGAGGATATGATCCCACTAATCTTGCACGATGTGCCAACAGGGCAAGGCGCCATACCCGAAGGGAGCTTCTGACTCCACATCCACCTACCACTTCTCCCAATCGTATTCCCTGTGTGACTACCTTTTCCACTAAATCCAACCAGGTACGGCATATAATCAATAAATTTTGGTTTGTCTTACAATCGGACAAAAAAGTAGGGCCCCTTTTCCAACAGCCTCCTATGATGGCTTTCAAAAGGTCACGAAATCTACGCGACTGTCTGACCGACAATAAACGCGGTTCTCAGACAGATGTTATCTCTTCTACTACCAACTGGCTTGTTCCACCGCCAGGTATGCATAGATGTGGTAGATGTGTCAACTGTAATAATGCCATTCTCTCATCGTCATTTACCCATCCTAGAAAGGGCACTAGTTTTCGGATTTCAAAATATTTGAATTGCCAACACTCGTTTGTAGTGTATATGCTTAAGTGCCCTTGTGGCCTTTGCTATGTAGGTGAAACGACTCGGCCACTCACTATTCGGATTGGTGAGCACAAAAGTGCTATTCGAACCAATAATCAAAAATCTCCAGTCGCTCGCCACTTCAATAACCAAAATCATGGAGTATCACAGTTACGGTTTCTCGCGATAGAACAAATTTCTATTTCTACTACAGGCACTGATAGAGTGACTCTGTTGAAGCGCAGAGAACTACACTGGATCTATCTACTTCAGACACTTCACCCGCTTGGGCTTAATGAGGAAAGGGATCTGTCAGTATTCCTATAGTTCCTTTACGGTTCGACCACTCCTTGCCTTAGGTGTCCCTTATGCCCATTCTGTCCATTATACCGGGACCCTTACTGGCCTCTTAGCTTTTTGCTTTCTGCTCATGCCACCTCCAGCTGTGTATAGTTATTGTTTTTCTTTTTGTTTTATAAAACATATTTTTATCTTTTCTTTTTTATTGTAGTTTATGGTGTGGATGGCCGTCCGGCTACGCCTACTGCACTCAACTTCCCGTGAAGAATTATTTTTTGCAGACATATGCAATTTATTTCTATAGTATATATAAGTCTGGTTATCTCTCTTTTTTGTAATATTGTTCTGTTTTATTATGTTTATTTTTTGTGTGGTTACCTTACCTATGTCTTTTTTATTTTTTGGTGCTTCTAACTACTAGTATCGTTTTTTGCTATTAGTTATTTATATTTACATTTTTTTGCGTTAGTATATTTTCATATATATACAGTATTTTTTGTCATTTTTTCTTATTTTTTATTTTCTTATTTTTGTAACGTTTTTTGTTATCTTAGTGTTTTTGTTTAGATACATTTCTTTCATTTTTTTCATTTTTTTTCACTTTTATTATCATTGGGTATATTGGTATTACTTATTGTCATTATCTCTTTATTATTTCTTATTTTCTCTTTTTTTTAAAAAAAACTCTATCTTCCATGGGAATTTGTAGTAATGTGGGGTATTTTTCTAATGTTATGTTTCTCAGATAATGTTTTTTTTACTTCCGTTTTTGTTCCCTTTTTACTATACATTTTCTTTCTATATGTTATCATTCATGGTGCAATATGCTCTTCCGTTTTCCTTTTTCTAGTCATCCTACTTGTTTTGCAGACACACAGCACTGTTTCTGTGCAATTGTTCTTTGTTGCTCATTTAATAAAGTTACTTGACGCAACGCGTGACGTCATCACGTCACGCTGTGCGTCAAGATGGCGGCCGCCATCGCGCTTGTTCTGGTTGGCTGGCACTTTAGTGTCTGTCCAACCAGATTAGTTTTCTCTGCAGCATTTAGGTATATATATCGTTCTAGTTTCATTTTTGTGTGTGGACACCTTGATAAAGGCCTCTCGCCGAAACGTTGGTGTCCTCCAATTTTTTTTGCGCTGTGTGTCCTCCCTTGTTCCATTCCTGTCTGCATTTTTGTCATTTTTTTCATATTGTGTGGGTATTTATTTATTATTTTCCTTTTTTTTCTATTCATTTTTATGTACTTACTTTGGTGTACTTGGTTGCTATTTATTTTTCTGTGTTTTATAGTGTGTTATTTCTCTATTTATCTTGTCTAAACATTAATTTGTTTGTTATTTATTACATATCTAATATTTATTAAAATATTTTTGGTACTATACTCTATACCCTGTATTTGTTTATCTATTTTATATGGTGTGCTCCCCCAATTTTTGTTCTCAGTAATATGCCACAACCTGATTGCCCGGTAATATGCCACAGCCAGATTTCCCAGTAATAAACCATCACCCTCCTTCCCCTTCCCCGGTACTTACCTGCTCCACGTCTCTGACCATATAAAAGTTGGAAAATAAGTTTGTGACGCCACTGGATGAGCTCACATCAGTCTGCATTACCCAGCCCTACCACAAGCGTCCTGCCTGCTTCCAGCAGGCGCATGTGACAAGGCTTGATAATGCAGGCTGATGTGAGCTCAGCTCACACAGACTGACCAATGATCAAATTGCTGGTACTGTCCCGGGGGTGAGAATTCCCCGGGACAATCTTGTTTTTGATGGGACTGTCCCGGCAAATATTTTGGAATCCAGCCATCTCTGGTTGGTTTAGCATGAAAAGGGTTACAAAATAATGATAATACCAGTTATCAGCTTCTGCACAGGAAGGGGAACATGAATGAAGTGGAGGGAATAAACAGAAATCAGCCAATCCAAAGTAAACGAAGTCAGAGTGAATGGGAGAGAGACCGATAGGATAAAAGGAGGAATCTATGGGAAGCTGGCCAATGGGGGAAAGACAGACAGTTAAGGACCAAAGGTGTGAATGATATCAATTGGTATTTGGAAGAAGCTAAGGAAACTTGAGAAATACCATAATGAAAGGTGTTTAGTTGTGAGCGAGGGAAATAATAAAATGAATAATAATTTAAACCTGTCATACTGTCAACCAACTTGGCAAATGAGAATATAAATAAAAAGAAGCTGTAGGACTCAAATAGCGTGTCCACTCAGGGCAGATACCCCTTTTTCTATGTAGTAAAAGAGCAGACCAAACCACTCCCCATGGGGGGTGTATAAAATTGAATAAAAGCTTTCTTGCTGCAAGTCTACAAAAGCAGCATGATTTAAATATTCAGTTACTGTTTTATTTTTTATGTTTTATTTTATGACATGATATCTTGTGGACTTGTAGGCCACTATTTTACTGGTTCTACCTATAAGTTTAAGAAATTAGCATGAAAATTAGACATGTGCAAAACTAAAATTTTCGTTTTGTTTTCGTCCATTCGGACGAAAATGTTATTTATTTAGTCTAAAACGAATTTCGTTCATTACTGCATTCGTTTTAGACGAAATTCGTTAATTATTTTCGTTTAGTTTCGTTTTATTTGTTTCGTTTTATAGAATACGTGTAATACTATTGGCTATTATTACATTATTACATTCATTACAAATGCCGAAAATCTATAAACCGAACGTTCGGTTTATAGACTTTCGGCTTATTGAATACATATAATCCTATTGCTATTCTATAAACCGAACGTTCGGTTTATAGACTAGCAATAGGATTACATGTATTCCATAAACCGAAAGCCTATAAACCGAACGTTCGGTTTATAGACTTTCGGCATTTGTAATGCATGTAATAGTACTATTGGCTTTCACTACACAGAGACAGAGTCTCCATTCATAAATTTATGAATGGAGACTCTGTCTCTGTGTAGTGAAAGCCAATAGTACTATTACATTCATTACAAATGCCGAAAGTCTATAAACCGTACGTTCGGTTTATAGACTTTCGGCTTATGGATTACATGTAGTACTATGGGCTTTCTTTAAACCGAACTAGAGTTCCCATTCATCAAAATTTATGAATGGGGACTCTGTTTCGGTTTATAGAAAGCCAATAGACTTACATGCATTCCATAAACCGAAAGTCGTTCATTATGTCGGTTTATGGAATGTAGTGTACTATGCTATTGTATTCTATAAACCGACTCTATTTCGGCTTATAGAATGCCAATAGTACTACGAATGGACGAATGAACGAATGATTTTCGTTTATTAACCATTCGTTCATTCGGCTTTCGTTAGCATATCATTTTCGTTATTCGTTTTTCGAACGAATGGACGAAAATGCTATTTTCGGACGAAAATGCATTCGTCCGAAATGAATGCACATGTCTAATGAAAATGATTCATTCTTCAGTAAATGCCATTTGTCAGTATTGAACAATTGTTGCTTTTGCTACTATTACTGTGTAAAACTATGTTTTGCACAATGGGCTATCCCACTGTTGTTGGTCTTTAGGTACCTTCATGCTGATTACTGGTGCTATTGAACATCAACTCTGCATGATGAGAGTTGAAGCCGAACAGCCATGTAAATGTAATACCATATCTGGTATCAAGTTAAATATTGAGCATTTAACAATGTTCACCTTCCAATACAGATACTATACAGTCTATGCCGGGGCCAGCCTTAAGTGTTCAAGAGCCATGCATGGGCCACCCAATGGCACCACCCCTATTACCAGATTACACTCATAGGACTTGTCTCAGCACCCAGATTGCACTCACAGAAGAAGACTTGAAGTGAGCGCTGACGTAGAGAGACCCAATACACAAGATGCATACAAAGATTACATAAATATGTTTAATAATACATGTAGTCCAGATAAATGGTTCTATCAGCATATCATAAAGACAAGTATTGATAAGTATTTTATGATGTCAAAATGAGGTTTAATTTCTCACATTAATCAAGAGAGCGTTAAAAAGTGGATGACTGGGGGCGTGGCCAGTAAGCGATGTGAGAAGACGTGTCTCACTGGAGCTCCCGCTGCCAAGTATCGGGAAGAAGATAAAAATTGAATTAACGCAACCTGTCAGGACTCTCAACAAATGTATTTATACACCCAGTCTGAACCCTCCTACCCTTTTTCTCTCCCCCCATGCATTATCCTTTCTCCCCCTCCCCCCTTACTATATGTTTTTGATAGCTTCATCTGTTCTTTCATCTTCCAAACTCTAATTTTGCTTCATACTGTCTGTATCTTGATCCATCCACGCTGTTAATATATTGCCATTCGACATGTATGTACTTCTACGAATTTAACGTTTTTTGTTAAGATCTGTTTATATCTGCTGTTAATGCGATACCGCATTTCTGTTCTTCTCGATCCTGTGGTCAGGCGGCTTCCATGTTAGGTCCCCTACTCTACATTGATCTTAGTGAGTTAGCTTTGGACCTATCTGACATTGCAGCCGGCACCCCCAGACACAGTTGTGTTTTACTGTTTATTAGGATACACCTAAGCACTCAGTTGAGGCATAGGGATTGTTTCCTAAACATGCCTGCGCACCCAGCACATTTGCTGGATAGCACCATTGGTGCGTTGATTTTTGTAATATATATTTTTTTTCACAGTCTCCCATTATTTTCCCAGCAGGCAACTCAACCTATCAATAGGAGACCCGTTAAATATAAGCTACCACAGGCCCTGTGGTGTTCCATACTTGAGAGCTCAATCTCTTACTGTACAACCCATATAGCCTACCAATGACCCACAAGAAACCCCACCTTCTTAAGGTGGTGTCTATTAATGCTAAGGGACTAAAACCCCCTGGTAAAAGGGCACACATGTTTAGGGAATTGAGGGCCCTGGAAAATGATATCGCCTTGGTTCAAGAAACCCATTTTTGCAGGATCAAACTGCCAATTATTTTTGATTATCATTATCCTAAGGGATATTTCTCCCATTCGCCTTTCAAGAAGACAAAGGAGGTGGCCATATATATAGCTAAAACGCTTCCATGTACAAATATTTCTGTTTGGAAAAACAGCGATGGCAGAGCACTCTTCTTAAAGGGCTCAATGGGACTGGTAATGGTAACTGTTGCTAATATTTATTCACCAAATGTAAAACAACCTGCTTGTCTGCGTTCTATTTTAGGAGACCTGGAAGAGTTCGTGGAGGGCATTACTGTAGTGGGAGGAGACATAAATATGATCCAGGACCCTGCGCTGGACTCCTCCGCCTGTGCCACTACTCTCTCTCGGGCTTAGACACGTAAGCTGCAACAAATTTTAACTGGAGCACATAGAATAGACATGTGGCGTGCCCAATACCCTCTCACTAAAAATTACACATATTACGCCCCACCACACAACCGCTATTCGAGGATAGAGGCTATCCTCATATCACACAGGCATCTACACCTGGTGCACGCTACTAGTATAGAGGCGATGGAGCGATCATGCTCAGGTTACCTTGACATTACAAATACCATTTTTGAAGTGCAGGCAGTGTAACTGGAGACTCAACTAAACAATTTTAAAAGATCCAGCAAGTATCACTAAGTTGAGAGACATGTTGAGATCGTATTTCCAAATTAATAGTATTCCGGAGACATCTCCACAAGTGAGATGGGAGGCCCATAAATCAGTAGTAAGAAGCCAACTTATCAGCATCGGTTCATATCTGAAAAAACAACAAGGGGCGGACATAGTAGACACCTTAGCAAAAATCATTAGCTGGAAACCACACACAAGGCTACATTGTCCCCGCTGCTCTACCAGGAGCTAACCCAACTTAAAGCACACCTGGCCACTCTCTGCAATGAAAAACTGCATGACTGTGTACTCCGAATGTGGAGTTTATTTTATGCACAGAAAAACAAACCGGGTAGAATGATGGCGAATGCACTAAAGAAAAAGCAAACGCAAAATGATATACCCATGGTAAGAGATCCTCAGAACAATAATATACCCACATATCACACTGAGAAAATGACCAAGATTTTCCAACAATATTATCATAAATTGTATAACTTAAATGCACATGATGCCCCTGTTTCAGATCTAGATACTATTAAAGTGTATTTGACCAAACATATGAAGCCCAAACTGTCTGTAGATTTTGCCCATTTGTTAGATGCACCTATCACAATGGAGGAGGTAAAAGAGGCTATTAGGCAATCCCCAACAAGGAAAATCCCAGGGCCAGATGGGCTAACATTAGCATATTACAAATATTTCCAGGATATCCTCATCCCCCATTTCTGTGTGTCCATTAATAGGCTAGCACAAGGGGAATATTTACCCCGACAGGCGCAGGAAGAGCATATTGCTGTGATCCCCAAACCGGGGATGGACCCTGAACACTGCCCAGGATACCGACCTATTTACCTGCTGAACGCAGATGTAAAATTGTTCGCTAAGATACAAAGTACAAGGTTGAAGCAGGCTCTCCCCGACCTTCCATAGGGATCAAGCAGGATTTGTGCCGGGCAGAGAGGCGCAGGATAATACCACTAAATTTATAAGTCTCATACATAGAGCATCCCATTATATCCACAGATGCAGAGAAGGCATTTGACAGGGTGAACTGGCTCTTCTCAAACAATTGTTGCTCCATATTGGAGTGGGAAATTCCATGGTGAATTGGATTAACGCTTTATACCATACCCCTCGTATACGGGTCAATGGACATCTATTGGAGCCAGTCACCCTGTCAAATGGGACTAGACAGGGATGCCCTTTATCCCCCCCTTTTAATTGTTTTATCTATTGAACCACTGGTAAATGCAATTAGAGCAAACCCGGATATCTCCAATATAGAGGTTGGGCCACACCATCATAAAGTTGCTGCCTATGCAGATGACCTTCTTTTTACACTTACCAACCCATCAATCACACTACCAAATCTTCTGTCAGAGCTCCATACATACCGAAGTCTTTCACGTTTTAAAGTAAATATGGAAAAGTCAGTAGCGCTAAACATGAATCTCCCACAAGATACAGTAGACCTGCTGAGGGCATCCTTCCCATTCAAATGGTCCCCCAGCTCCATTAAATATTTGGGTATTAATGTGACCCCAGACCTACATTTTTCCTAATGTTTCAGACAGATGTTCTAACAGGAAGGGGGAACAGCCCTTTTGGAAAGCTGTTAGACATATAATTACGGAGGTAGTGGGGGCGATCCTCCCATTTAAACCAGAGGCCTACCTACTGCACCATAGCACAAAACCAATATCTAAATATAGGAAGTCTCTGACTATACACCTCCTTAATGCGGCAAAGTTAATAATACCTAGATACTGGAAAAAATCCCGCACACCATCCTTCAAGGAGTGGGTGGCACAGGTGGAGGATATTCGTTCAGCGGAAGATCTCATGCTCTCATCCCAGAGCAGACATGCTCAGCATGTCACACAATGGTCTATGTGGTTTGAATTTCTATATAGTGATAAATATACGGATGCTCTTCAAAAATACGTATGTCTGTAAGTTAAAATGAATCCTAAAGGGTTATGTTGCTGCCAGATCTTTGTGTCCCCCCTCCCCCCCATCCCCATATGTACAGTAAGAGCTACCACATAACGATATAATAGGAACCTAATGTTTACTTAGTTAAATATCTGGTTTATTGAAATGGATAAACTCGTCCAATACAAGAATTTTATTTTATATAATTGATGACTGGGATATGGTATACTCAGGATTGCTCTGTTGTTGTAATCCAATGTAATGTAATGTATATGAACAGCAGATCTCTTATTTCGTACACAAATGACAAATAAAAAGATATTGAACTAAAAAATGATTGACTGTTTTTATATTGTTTTTATTGAGTTTGTGAGCTATGCTTAATAATAAGTAAAACAGAATATTTTCAAGCACAAACCTTTACATCCTTCATTTCCCTGTGTACCTCACCACTAATATGACATTACACAGATTAAACTTTAGCAATCAACCAACAGAATGAGGTCTACATTTGTAAAAATGTTTTTTAAAGTAAAATTGTGCATGGGTGTAGCAGAAAGCTGTAAATATTGCAGTGCACACTTCCTTCTACAAGCTGTCACTAACCATTGCCAACTGCTGAGAAGAGCTAGGCCATGGTCAGCTTTGCATAAGCTAATAACTCTTTCTATTCCCTTTGGAAATTGAACGAGTTGGTTGGGGATTCATAACATTACATTAACATGTATTTATATACCGCCAACAATTTACATAGCACTTGGTACAGAGCATAGAAAGGAAATACATACCACATTAGACGAACATGAGATACTATAGGAAGTAGGGGACAGGAGATGAATAACGCGAGTGAAATGGTCATACAGGCAGGTGGTGGTAATTACAGTATTTGGGGACAATTGAAGCTATGTGGGTTTGGCTAGAGGTTAATTAATGAGTGTTCTAGTGGGATGAGTAGTAAGCTTCCTTAAAGAGATGCACACTGATGTTTTGAGGGGCTTTTTGAGACTGAGAATGAGGAAGGTAACTAAACAAGTTCCAGAGAAATGAGGCGGCATGAGCAAAGTCTCACAGGTGCAAATGGGAAGAGGGGACGATCTTAGAGGAAACTCTTACTCCACTTGAGGAGTGTAGTGGTTGCGTAGGTTAGTATCAGTCAATTTTCGGAGGCAATGCATCAAGGGGCCAAGGAGTGCAGGGCATTGTAGCTTAAAAATAGAATTTAAAATTATCCTAGAGAATCCTAGGAAAGCTGGTGGAAAGCTTTACAGAGCTGGTTGAGCGACGAGTGAGAAACATGAACCTAGCAGCTGCATTTTAAAAAGATGAACTACAGGAAGGCCATTTCGGAGACTATTAGAGTAGTCGAGTTCACAGATCACAAGTATGTGAACAAGGATGTTGGCAGAATCTTTGCTTAGGAACATGCACTGAGCAGTATGGGGCAGGGCCAGCAAATGACATAGAGGAGTGCTCAGATAGATATGACTCAGTTCAAGAGAGGGCCCTGCCACCTATTCTCTTTTAGGCTAATTTGTTAAAATGGAGGAGGTGGCCAATAGCATCAAAGGCAGCAGAGAGTTTTAAGAGGATCAGTACAAGGGAGTGGCTTTTAGATTTGGCTGAGAGCAAGTCATTTGACACTTTAATGGGGGATCGTTCAGTAAAGTGTAAGGGTCTAAAGCCAGATGGCAGAGTATTAAGGACCTCATTAGTGGACAAAATATATTTTAAGGTATGAGTTAACAATCCTCTCTAACAATATTGCTGTAAAAGGGAGATGGGAGATAGGGTAGTAGCTCAACAGAAGCATGAGATCTAAAGAAGAGTTCTTCAATAAAAATATAATTTAGACATGCTTGAAGGCTGACAGTACAATTCCAGAGGACAGAGAGGTTGATGAGGTGAGATAGGATTGGACAGAGGAGAGGAGACAGAGAGTGTACAAAAGACTTCCCACACTATGAGGTCCACCTTATTGGGTCGTGATACCCTCAGGAAGTGATGCGCTTCCTGGATGCCAGCTGTATCCCTGGAAATGGAGTGGAATACCTTCAAACTAACACTACAAACATACACATATACATTTTTACCCTTTGGTAACACATATAAAAGAAGCAAACTAAAACCAATGTGGCTAACCAGTAAGGTAAATTATGAAATAAATAAAAAGAAAGTAGCATTCAAACATTATAAAGATGAGTGATCAGCAGAGGCTTTCAGAATATAAATAAGCCAACAAAGACTGTAAAAATGCAATTACATTAGCTAAACTGGGGGATGAAAAAACAATTGCTAAGGAGAGCAAGAGGAAACCCAAAGGTTATCTGAAATGGGTGAGATAGTCAGTGGAGACAGAGAGAAAGTAGATATAAATATTTTTTTCTTCTGTTTTTACCAAGGAAGAACCAATGCACAAGAACCTGCAAGCTAATTTTACAGAACAGTCACAGCAAGCATGTGATTAGCTGACACAAGAAAAGTGTTAAAATAATTAAATGGTGTTAAGGTATCTTTTGGAGTAGTTGTAGACAACTGTGCCTGCTTGCAGATTCAAATGCCAATAAGAAATTGGGATGTATTAAAAGGAGTATTGACTTACGGTAGGAAGATATTATTCTGCCTCTTTATAGGTCCATTGTAAGACCCCACCTTGAATATACAGTTCAATTCTGGGTGCCATTTTAAAGAAAAAGACATTATGGAACTAGAGAAAGTGCAGAGGAGGGCTACAAAACTAATAAGGAAAATAGAAGGCTTTAGTTATGAGGAAAAGTAACATTTGTACAACTAGAGAAACAGCAACTTAGATATGATAATGTTATATAAATATGTACAGGGCCCATACAAATGGTTTTTCATGACAACAGAACAGTGCAAAGGACAAGATGTCACCTGGTAAGACTTGAAGAAAAGAGATTTAGTCTATAAGAGACTCCTTCACAGGAAGGACTATTAAGATAAGTAATTCACTGTGGCCTGGATACTTTTTTTTAAGGAGCCAGAGCATAAGGGCTATGCATGTTAGTAGAGGCATTAATATTTATTTAGTGCATGTTGATCCAAGGAGAAATCTGATTGCCATTTGGAGTCAAGAAGGAATTATTTCCCACCACTGAAAGCAGAATTTCTAAATAGCTAAGATATGGGTTTTTTTATTTGCCTTCTTTTGGATCACCAGCTGTAAACATGGAACAGAAAAAGGGTTGACCTTAATAAACGCAAGTCTTTTTTCAACCTAAACTATTATGTAACTATCAGTGTGTCCTCAGACAACCTACAAATGTCGAGCCCGAGCCCATTTCCAACCACAGGAAACTGAAACATGTGCATGGGCCCTCTGTCTTGTTCATTGCCAACAGGATCCTAAATGAAACGGTAAACATTCAGTCTGTTAAGCATGCAGGAAGTCATCGAACCATGCAAAGAAAGTTGTCCAGGTAATGGACGATGGAGCTACTGACTGCCAAGTGCAACCTGGCCTGGTGTGAAACTCCATTCCCTAGTATCCCATTCCTAAATCCTATTGATCTGCATTCTTGATGCCTCTAGTTCCCTGCATCGAGTCATGTGACCCTGCATAACTGATGTCACCACGCACAGCTGGGTAGGTCTCCCAAGCGTGCAAACATCCTCCTTTTCTGCCACCACTAGACACCAGAGAGATGGAATGGATGGGTGCTGACCATGACACCTGGGATGGACCACCCTTCCACTACCCACTTAGTATGCCACTGCGATGGATCCATCTCTGCAAAAGAAGAAGGAATGGAAAGGGAGAAAAAGTAGTAAGAAAACAAGCCACTAACAAATGAAACACAAATCAGGTAGTGTGAGAAAACATATTGCTGCTGAATATTTGCTGCACAGTTATTTTTGATTATTTAGTGATGTGTCCCCACCATACTTCAGGGCACATCACCAGTAGCACATTACCGTGCCCATACTGTAAGGACCGAGAAGCACCACGGAAGATATTATTAAACCTGTGATCAAAGCACGCCATTTTCAATGATTTTCCTACAAATCTGCTTGTGAGTGTATTTATCACCACCTGTGCTGTTATAATTGGTGTTTCACAATATTTCACCATTATTGTTTTCGTGTGTTTTTTAACTTAAGGTACCCACTATCTCGTGCCATTCTGCTTTTTTTGTTATATGTTGTTCATGGGCATTCTGGAGAGTGCTTCAGAGGGCTGCGTTTTTTGTGTGTGATACCGCAAGTATTATTATTGTTATTTATACCAAGTTCTAGCACTTTGTTTATTTGCACAAACCACTTTGTTTTCTGCACAGTTATTTTTGAACCTGACTCCCAACTCCTCCCCTTAGCAACATACCCACCAATGGCCTTATAGCCCTGCTCACTCCAGGCTGTCAAAGCCCTCTCCTTCTATTGACTCCATGTGGCTGCATTCCAACTTCAGATTTTCTTGCAGCTCACTTGTCAGTTCACATTTAGCCCCCTTAGTGTCACTTGTTCTGACTGTGTAATGGTATGTGCTTTCCTATTAATTAAGCCTTTCAGGAAATGGCTGTCTAAAGATTATGTGATATCCCATTCAAAGCACAGCCAGGATTTATTCTTATAATATTTAAGCTTCCCCGTTTTTTCCTGTGTCATGTCTCGTTCTCTTCATCTTCCACTATTCATCATATGCACCCATCAATGTTTCCCTTTAATACATTCAGTTTTTTTCCATGTCAACATTCCTCCAACCTAATCTCCTTAGCCTCATTTTTCTTCCCCTTCCTTATGCTTCCAATTTTTGTTCTCTCACTCCCCCCTCCCACCAAAGTTTTCTTTGCTATTATTTCTTCTAAATATTCATGTATATCTGTACTGTCTGTCTTGCACATGTTGTTTTTTTTAAACATACCGTTAACAAATATTCATCCAACTAACTAAATGTTATTGTGAATGTAGAGATAAAAAATATTTTTAATAATCAATACATGCTGCTAGCAAAACTGTTAAAGCTGGCAAAAGTTAATGTTTTAAAACCGCACGTTATTTTCAATCAGAACGTGTGATTCAATGGCAACGTAGACTGCAAAAATACATTGCACTAAAGCACAGTTATTGCATTTTTTTTTAACACCCTATCCTTTTTTACAGATCAACCATTTCAGTGCTGTAAGGAGCACTGTTTTTGTTACTTATAGCACGGAAAAGGTTAATGTGCATATATCAGATCCATTAATTATTTTTTGCCCATTAATTTTTACCGACCCTCACTGTCGCAGTTTGTGCAGTAATTATCCCACAGAACATTGTTTCAATCTGGCGGGTGCGGTAAAGTCATTAACTTGCCACTTATTTTACCACTAATGTAAATTTTTGTAATAAAGAGAGCTATACAATCTAATCCCTGTCTATAATAAGCTATGTCTAGGTGATACACACCTTAACTTCTTAATGGCATGGCCTTTTGATCTTGTCTTTCCCTTGGTGACATGGGCTGTTTAGCTGTAATTTTCTTCTTTCTCATTTAATGTACCCACACAGATTAATTATATATTGTTTTGATCGCATAAGAAGGGCTTTCTTTAGGTACCATTATTTTCATCATATCTTATAATTTACTACAAAAAATAATAAAATATGAAGACATTTTTTTAAAAAGTCTTTTTTTCTAAATTTGACCTCAAAACTCATTTACACAAATACAAATGCTCAAAAAGACCCCAACTAAATAGTTTCTAAATTTTGTCCCAAGGTTAGAATTGTGCTTGTTTCCATGTATTTCTGTTTCTTTTTGCGCGTTATAGGGAAATAACCAATAGTAGTGTTTTTTTTGTTTTCTAACCATTTTCACCTACAGTGATTTTTTGACCCCAACCCAAACCCTAAATTTAACTCTAGCTCTAACCCTTATGTTAACCCTTAATTTATGCTAACTTTAATCTTTAATTGTAACCCTAACCCATATGCTAACCCTAATTTTACTGTAACCCTAACCATTATTCTAATCCTAACCCTAGAAGTAAGGCTAATTTAGCCTTTTTTTTCATTGCAATGTTTCTGACTGCCTCTAGGGGCAGACTAGCAACAGCATCAAAGAGACAGAAGTGAAAATTCATCACTTCCTACACTCTTCCCACAAAAGGGCAGCAGCCGTATTGTAGGAGCATGTTGCTGTGGAGCGATTGCGGGTGCTATAGTTACTGAATTTCGGTGTGCTTAATGCCTCAACATCATAGTAACATAGTAAGATAGTAATTTAGGTTGAAAAAGACAAGTCCATCAAGTTTAACCCATCTACCTATCGTTCCTGCTGTTGATCCAAAATAAGGCAAAAACCCCTCAGGATGCAATTTTGAATTTTGCCACTTTGGAGTCAAGAAGGAATTTTTCCCCGTAAGGGCAATTAGATTTCTCCATAGCTCTTTCATTAATGCTTTTTGTGTATAATGCAATTATATTATTATGTGCTGCTTTTCTAAAAAAAAAAAAAAAAGCATTCAGGCCATTTTTATCTATTATATTTGATAACATCGCCCAAGTATAGCCCACATATAAAAAGCCTCTTTGGGAGAACTCTTTAGTAGTTTGTTCTTTAATCAGTTCAGGTTCCTGATAGGGTTTTCATCTTTTCTTTTAAAAATACCAGTCAAGGGCAGCATGATCAGCGATGCCTTTGCTCTTCATCTTCAGTCCAGGGAAAGGGGCCACCCAAAACTAAAAACAGAAAACAAAAAGAATCCACCCATTTCCCCCAATTTATGTTGTCTGGAAGAGGGGGCCATTATTTTTTAATTTTATTAATTACGTATATTTCCTGGGGGACTTGGCAAGCACCCTAATGGAGGGGTTATTATATTTTGGAGAGGAGAGGGCATTATTTATTGGGGGGTGTTTATTATGGATTTTGATGCCTGGGGCAAGGGGTTGTTTTGGATTCCAGGGGCCCAGTTTAAATGGGGGGATTTTGTAATTTAAAAAATATATATATGGGGGGAGGATTTTTCAGACTAAGTCCAACTCTACAAGCATTTTTTGGCCTTCCTCCATAGAAATTAATGGCATTCATGCCATTCATTTAGGCATGTTTCACCTTATCTCGATCATTGTAAAATGGTTAATAAATGCCATTTTGCAAGGTCAAGATGAGGTATTCGAGGCGTGGTCAAATCTGTTTGAGGTTGGAGATTAGTATTTATCTCAACCCCCAATCTCGAATATCAGTGAATAGACTCCAATGCCTCCCAGTTGGTCGAGTTTGATTTAGTCGTAGTATTGCTTCTTCCTCCTTTGACTATAATGGGAAGCAAGTTTCAAATCAACTTCCTCAACATACATCAATATACCTTCGTCTCTCCTTCATTTGCCGCTTGTTGACTTCGAAAAAAAGCTTTGTGAGTAGTATTTTTTGAAGTTGAGCAGAGGCAGGCAAGTGAGGGCTTATCTGCTCAAGTTTGGGTGAGCTTAGAATTCACCCACCTAGTATACCCTTTTAGTAATCTCTAGTGTGCCTCACTCAGTTGTCACAGTCCCCCAGTGTCTATTTTTTTAACCCTCCCTTATCTTACACCCAGCTTCTTCTGTTACAATATCTTTCTCAAGTTCCCCATTCCCTCTAGATTGTAAGCTTGTGAGCAGGGCCCTCTTCCTCATGTTTTAGTCTCAATCTGTTTGTCCAATTTTGTCTGTAATCCCTTTATATGCTCTTAACCGAAGCACTACGTAAATTGTTGGCACTGTATAAATAAATGTTAATGTAATGTTTTGTGGTCAAGATGAGCTCTCATCTGGACCACCAAACTCTGTCTTTAGTGAATAGACCCCACTGTGTATTTGATGTATCCTAACCCTTAGAGCCAAGAAAGAAATAACTCCAAAATGTGAGAGTTTGCTATGGTAAGACTTTCAGTGCGTTGCAAAAGAAGTCCTTTCACAAAAAGGTGATAGAATCTAGTCTACTTTAGGTGTATCCCTGGCCATTTGATAGCCACACTTGTGTCATCTTTGACCCATTGAAGACAGTTTTATTTGGTTCTAGCAAATAAAACTAACACAATACCAGTGGGAAAATATTAACTTCTTCATTAAGTATACATGTCAAGTAAAAACTATGAATAAAATTCATTGCAATTTTCGTTAATTTTCATGAACTGACAAAAATGTGACTAAAATGACAGGTAGGGACTACTGAATTTACATATTTGGACTTCTGGTTCTGGCTCCCATGGATATTTACTGGAGATTTAGTCGATTAAAAGTAAAACAATTCAGATGAATGAAATACGACTAAACTAAAATGGCATTTTAGTCAATAGACCATGACTTAAACGAAATAAAAATTTGCCATCAAATAAACACTACCTCGCACTCAGCTTAATGAAATGCAAAAAAAAATTAACTAAAAAAGGGACTTTGATTTAGCGACTAGTTGGACTTTGAGGTGTAGGTGCAGTCATTTTATAACAAGTGTTCTCAAAATCACTGCCCACCCTCTGGCACAGAAAGGGTGCCTTGTTAAAAACACAACTAACCTGAAATTAAGTCTTTCAGTGATCACCGATGCCATGGATTCTAACCTTCAGCCCACATAAAAAGATTTCAAAACCAGCCAATGGCTGGCCTGGAAGCAGGGAGGCCTTTGATTGGTTGACAGCTATTTGAAATATTAGCCAAATTTCAGTATGCACCATCCTTTGCTTAAGACAGTTTAGAAACATACCAGGGGGACACTTGGCCAGCCTCTAGCCCCATTATCTATTAGAGGGGGGGGCAAAGGCCGGTAACAGTGATTTTCAGTGTCCACCCTCATGGCACTCAAATGGTGTTTGCCCAGCTTCTGGCCCCAATATTTATTAGGTTGTCGGGGGCCATTTCGGCAGCTAGTATTTAAAGGTAAAGTATATATTTTGAAACTTTTTTAACACCTTGCCGACACAGGACGTGCTAGGTCCGTCCTGTGTGGCGAGGCGTTAGTGACACAGGACGGACCTAGTCCATCCTGCGTCAAAACGAGCACCGTGTGGAAGCATCGTACAATACTGAAAAAAATGCCCGTCAGCATTTCGATCGCTCCGGAGAGCGATTGAAATGCCAGTTTTAAAGGCACAGTGCCTTTAAAACGCTGGCATTTAAATACGAGCTTCCTATGCTCTGTAAGTGCTGCTGATTGCCTCGCAAGTCGAGGCAATCAGTAACACTAAAAAAAAATGCACGATCTTGGTCACTGTGTGACCAAGATGGCGCTGCCCTTCTAAGGGCAAGAGCACAGGAGGCAGGAAGTACCTGCTTCCTGTGCTCTTCAAGCAGTCACACGATTGCCTCATCACAGAGGCAATCTGTGACTGCAGGCAGACTGACAAGCAGTGGGGATGCTCTGATAAACACCCCCACTGCCTGGTCAGATCAACATTAACCCTATATTGATCTGACCAGTTAGGATCTGCCTCCCTCTCCTCACATTTTTTTAGTGAGGGAGAGAGACAGATCAAAGTTATAAAAGTAAGTTTAAGTACAATAAAATAATAAATACACAATACACTAATAATAAAACAATAAAAAAAATGTATACAAGGAATTCCCTGCATTTAACCCTTTCGCTGCCACCGATCTTGCGTAAGCAGTGATTGTGCACATCAGCGCATTTATTTTAGCTGTTTGTGTATTTTTTAGGGGTTAATTTTTTTGTACTGTAACTTATTGCAGTACTACAAAGGCTCTTCTAAGAGTTATTAACCCCTTCTTTGCTGTCGATCACTGCTTACGCAATGATATTGACACCAAAGCAATTTTTATCTGTCTGCATATTTTAAAAAAAATGTTTTGACACATACCCGCTAGGGGATTACGTGTAAAGTAAAATTATTTTAGATTTTTTTTTTTAAGCTGTCTGAGGGCATAGCGATCAGTAACAGCGAATTAGTGGCAAAGGCGGTTTGGTGACTGCTCAAATAAGCTCACCATTCACTCTGGTCAGATTAAAATTGGCCGGATCAATATTCACAAATGTTGATCTGCCTCCCTCTCCTCACTTACATTTTTGTGATGGAAAGAGACAGATCAGTATTAGTGATATAAAATAACATTTAATAAAATTGTCAGGTTTTATGAAAGCCATTCACTGTGTATTAAACCCCTTCTCTGCCATTCATCACTGTATAAGCAGTAATCTTGCACAGCAACAGTATGTTTTGCTGTCTGCACTGTTTTATGGATTCATTTATTTGTACTGTAATGTATTACAGTACTAGAGAGGCTCTTCTAAGAGCTATTAACCCCTGCTTTGCTCGAGATCACTGCTTAGGCACTGATTCTGAGGCCCCGGACTCAGGGTTCGATTTTGACCCTGGTCAGCTTCCTGATCTAGTGATGTATCGGTGGCTGCTGAGCCCTTGCCACAAGGAGTGATGGGTGTCTACCTTTAAAAAATATATGGTTGGTGGGGGTAAATTACGTTGGCTGGCTTCAAAGATATATGCAATATAGGACACGGACGCAGGTTGACTACACGTCAAAATTCCAATTTGATGCGCATCTCACAAATGTTGCCTTCTAGCCAAAAAACAAACCAACAAACCTATGCATGGGTGGTATCCCTGTACTTTGGAGATGTTGCTGAACACATATTGGGTTGTTGTTTGGCAGTGACATATACCAGAATCTGTGAATTCATGCCTGAAGTACAATGCATGTGGAAAAAAAATGCCCAAAAAAGTACTACCACAAATTTTTACAAAGGCTGGTGGTAGAATTAGTACAAATACATTATTAAAATACCATCATTTGAAATACCTTAGGATGTCTATTTTCCAAAAATATATAGTTTGATGGGGTAAAATACATTGGACGGCTTCAAAAATGTTCCAAATGGAACATGGGCGCAGGCTCACTACATGTCAAAATTCCAGGTTGGAAATGCGCACCCCCTAAATGTGACCATTTAGCCTTAAAACAAACCAACAAACCTATGCATGGGTGGTATCCCTGGACTCAGGAGATGTTGCTGAACACATATTGAGGTGTTGGTTGGAAGTGGCAAATACCAGAATCAGAAAATTCCTGCCTGAACTAGACATGTGCAAAACTAAAATTTTCGTTTCGTTTTCGTCCATTCGGACGAAAATGTTATTTATTTCGTCTAAAACGAATTTCGTTCATTAGTGCATTCGTTTCAGACGAAATTCGTTCATTATTTTCGTTTCGTTAATTTTTTTCGTTCGTTTTATAGAATACAATGTAATACTATTGGCTTTCTATAAACCGAACGAGAGCCCCATTCATAAGAAATTCTTATGAATGGGGCTCTCGTTCGGTTCATAGAAAGGCAATAGTATTAATTGTATTCTATAAGCCGAAAGTCTATAAACCGAACGACTTTCGGTTTATAGACTTTCGGCTTATGGAATACATGTAATCCTATTGCTATTCTATAAACCGAACGACTTTCGGTTTATAGAATAGACATAGGTTTACATGTATTACATAAGCCGAAAGTCTATAAACCGAAAGTCGTTCGGTTTATAGGCTGTCGGCATTTAACTATACAGAGACAGAGTCTCCATTCATAAAATTATGAATGGAGACTTTGTCTCCGTGTAGTAAAATGCCGACAGCCTATAAACCGAACGTTCGGTTTATAGGCTGTGGGCATTTTACTACACGGAGACAAAGTCTCCATTCATAATTTTATGAATGGAGACTCTGTCTCCGTGTAGTAAAATGCCGACAGCCTATAAACCGAACGTTCGGTTTATAGGCTGTCGGCTTATGGAATACATGTATTCCTATTGCTATTCTATAAACCGAACGACTTTCGGTTTATAGAATAGCCATAGGATTACATGTATTATATAAGCCGAAAGTCTATAAACCGAAAGTCGTTCGGTTTATAGGCTGTCGGCATTTAACTATACAGAGACAGAGTCTCCATTCATAAAATTATGAATGGAGACTTTGTCTCCGTGTAGTAAAATGCCGAAAGCCTATAAACCGAACGATCCGTTTATAGACTTTCGGCTTATATAATACATGTAATCCTATGGCTATTCTATAAACCGAACGTTCGGTTTATAGAATAGCAATAGGAATACATGTATTCCATAAGCCGACAGCCTATAAACCGAACGTTCGGTTTATAGGCTGTGGGCATTTTACTACACGGAGACAAAGTCTCCATTCATAATTTTATGAATGGAGACTCTGTCTCCGTATAGTTAAATGCCGGCTTTTAACTATACGGAGACAAAGTCTCCATTTATAATTTTATGAATGGAGACTCTGTCTCCGTATAGTTAAATGCCGGTGTTCTGACAAATTTCTGGAGCAAATTCTCCTGCGCAATCGCAGGAGAATTTGCTCACTGCGCATGCGCATAAAGTTACAGCTGATAACTCAGCTGTAACTTTGTGACCACCGCGCATGCGCCAGCTGCGCAACCCACCTCCCGCCCCCTCACACCCCCTGCACACCCCTTCTTACCAGATCATCGACCACAGCGATACACAGCGCATGCGCACGCCTATCCAGCCGTTTGGGAATGTGCGCGTCCGTTGTTGTGTTCTTAAGGTGGTAAGTAACATGGGGCGTCGGGACATAAGTATGCATCAATAATACAGCAGGAGGATCACAAATCCCATCAAGATGAGGCAGCCCTCACCAGGATGCTTGCCCCCTTATGTCCCGACGCCCCGTGTTACTTACCACCTTAAGAACACAACAACGGACGCGCGCATTCCCAAACGGCTGGATAGGCGTGCGCATGCGCTGTGTATCGCTGTGGTCGATGATCTGGTAAGAAGGGGTGTGCGGCGGGTGTGAGGGGGCGGGAGGTGGGTTGCGCAGCTGTCTCATGCACGGTGGTCACAAAGTTACAGCTGAGTTATCAGCTGTAACTTTATGCGCATGCGCAGTGAGCAAATTCTCCTGCGATTGCGCAGGAGAATTTGCTCCAGAAATTTGTCAGAACACCGTCTCGATGAGCGAGACCTCCCCTGCTGCCGCCCGGAACGACAGCCAGGACTTTTATGAGGAAGCCGGAAGTACCCAGCTTCATCATAGAAGTCCCGGCGGTCATGCCGGGCGGCAGCAGGAGAGGTCTCGCTCATCGCGCAGACATCCTCCGCTCCCTCGCTAGCCACCAGGGAGAATCGGGCAGCTGGGGGATGTCTGCACGAATCGTGCAGACAACCTCCATGCTGCCCGACACTTCCGTCTATTATGTATAGTGCATACATCCCCCGGCTGCCCCCACTAGCCACCAGGGAGCAAGAAACAGGTGAGGGGGGGACAGAATAACAAGGGGGGGGGGGGGGCAGAGAGAAACAAGGGGAGGGAAGGGGGGAAGAGACAGACACAAGGGGAGCGAGGGGGGAGCCAAAGGGAGGGTGAGAGAGAGACAACACTAAGGGGGGGAGAGCGACAAATCTGGGGGCAAGGGAAAGAGAGAGGCAGCATTGTCACATAAAAGGAAATAAAAACAAGATTTTTTTATATCATAATTTTTTATTTAAAAAGCAATTTACATGTGAATATATACTAGACATGTGCATTCGTTTTCGGACGAATGCATTTTCGTCCGAAAATTGCATTTTCGTCCATTCGCCCGAACAACGAAGAACGAAAATGCTAAGCTAACTAAAGCCGGATGAACGAATGGTTAATAAAGGAAAATCATTCGTTCATTCGTCCATTCGTAGTACTATTGCATTCTATAAGCCGAAATAGAGTCGGTTTATAGAATACAATAGCATTTAACTATACGGAGACAGAGTCTCCATTCATAAAATTATGAATGGAGACTTTGTCTCCGTATAGTTAAATGCCCACAGCCTATAAACCGAACGTTCGGTTTATAGGCTGTGGGCATTTAACTATACGGAGACAGAGTCTCCATTCATAAAATTATAAATGGAGACTTTGTCTCCGTATAGTTAAAAGCCGGCATTTAACTATACAGAGACAGAGTCTCCATTCATAAAATTATGAATGGAGACTTTGTCTCCGTGTAGTAAAATGCCCACAGCCTATAAACCGAACGTTCGGTTTATAGGCTGTCGGCTTATGGAATACATGTATTCCTATTGCTATTCTATAAACCGAACTTTCGGTTTATAGAATAGCCATAGGATTACATGTATTACATAAGCCGAAAGTCTATAAACCGATCGTTCGGTTTATAGACTTTCGGCATTTTACTACACGGAGACAAAGTCTCCATTCATAATTTTATGAATGGAGACTCTGTCTCTGTATAGTTAAATGCCGACAGCCTATAAACCGAACGACTTTCGGTTTATAAACTTTCGGCTTATGTACTACATGTAATCCTATGGCTATTCTATAAACCGAAAGTCGTTCGGTTTATAGTTTAGCAATAGCATTACATGTATTCTATAAACCGAACGTCGTTCGTTTTAAAGACTTTCGGCTTATAGAATACTATTGGCTTTCTATAAACCGAACTAGAGTCGAGTCCCAATTCATAAGAAATTCTTATGAATGAGGAGGGACTCTAGTTAGGTTTATAGAATGTCTTTCGGCTTATAGAACAGCAATAGCATTACATGTATTCTATAAACCGAACGTCGTTTGTTTTAAAGACTTTCGGCTTATAGAATACATGCTGCTATTGGCTTTCTATAAACCGAAAGAGTCCCCATTCATACGAATAGGTCAATTGACCTATTCGTATGAATGGGAACTCAATTTCGGTTTATAGGAAGCTAATAGCATTACATGCATTCCATAAACCGAAAGTCATTCATGTCGGTTTATGGAATGTAGTACAATGCTATTGGTATTGTAAACCGACTCTATTTCGGTTTAGAATGCCAATAGCACGAATGGACGAATGGACGAATGAACGAATGATTTTCGTTTATTAACCATTCGTTCATTCGGATTTTGTTAGTTAAAATTTTCGTTATTCGTTTTTCGGACGAATGGACGAAAATGCTATTTTCGTCCGAAAATGCATTAGTCCGAAAACGAATGCACATGTCTAGCCTGAACTACACTGTGTGTGGGGAAAAAATGACATCCCAACCCTTTGACATAGGTTGGTGGTAGAATTAGTACTTGGAAAGTGTTAAAATACCACAATTTTAAATACCCTAGGCTGGTGGTAGAATTAGTAGAAAAACAGTATTAAAATACAACCATTTGAAATACTTTAGGATGTCTATTTTCCAAAAATATATGGTTTGATGGGGTAAAATACATTGGACAGCTTCAAAAATGTTCCAAATGAAACATGGACGCAGGCTAACTACATGTCAAAATTCCAGGTTGGAAATGCTCACCCCCTAAATGTGGCCATTTAGCCCCAAAACAAACCAACAAACCTATGCATGGGTGGTATCCCTGGACTCGAGATGTTGCTGAACACATATTGAGGTGTTGTTTGGCACTGACACATAACAAGATCTGTGAATTCATGCTCGAAGTACAATGTATGTGGAAACAAAACATTAAAAAATTACTAACCTAAAATTTGACAAAGGCTGGTGGTAGAATTAATGCATGGAAAGTGTTAAAATACTACCATTTGAAATACCCTAGGGTGTCTAGTTTGCAAAAATGTATGGTTTTGTGGGGTAAAATACACATTCTGGCTTCAAAAATGTCCCAAATGGAACATGGGCGCAGGTTTTCTGCATGTCAGAATTCAAAGTTGAAAAACCAAAAAGCGCACCTCTCAAATGTGGCCTTTTAACCCCCAAATAATCTAACTAACCTACACATGTGTGGTATCCCTGTACTCAGGAGATGTTGCTGAACACATATTGAGGCGTTATTTGGAAATACCCCTCCAAATTTTAAGGTAATGTTTACCTAAATTGCAATCTATGTGAAAAATTAAAAAAAATTTTTTTTTGCTGCAAACTGGCAAAGATTGGTGGTAAAATGGCTACATGAATTGTGTCAAAATATCCCCAAGTTAAATGCCCTGAGTGGTCTAGTTTTCAAAAATATATACATGTTGGGGGTCATTCATGGATTTAGTACAGATAAAGGATTTTAAAATAGCTTTGCACTATTTATAGTTCAGGCCCTGTAACATGAATAAAAAAGCACAAAAACATAAAACATGGGCTATTTCTGAACTCAGGACATTTATTAGAAACTATTTAGCAGTGTTTTTTTGTTGTCTTTTGTACATGAGTATGCGATTCTTCAAATAAAAGTCATAAAAAATTTTTTTTTCATTTTTGTGCCATATTTTACTATTTTTTTTACATCAAATTATATGCTATTATCAAAATAAGGGTATCAAAAGAAAGCCCTTCTTATGACGATAAAAACGATATATAGTTTGTGTGGGTACACTAAATTAGACAGAAATAAATTACAGCAAAACACAAACACCTCAGAAATGTTAAAACAGCCCATGTCACCAAGCGTCGGACAAGTTAAATAAGTCATGTCACTAAGGGGTTAATGGCTTTATTGAGGCAATTCATTTTAATGAGGAAGGGTTTTTTTCATACTAAGTCCAACTCGACAGTTGTTTTCCTCCCCAATTAAAATGAATAGGAGGAAAGTTTAACCCTCCATTTTGTGAATAACATTTTGCGAGTTTATGATGGGACCATGCAGGGGTGGCCAAATTTGTCCGAAACTGGAGTTCAAGATGAGCTCTTATCTCAAACGCCAAACTCAGATTTTAGTGAATAGACCCCAAAGTGTAATTTTTTAAATAGCATTTTTTACTGTGGTAACCAAATTGTTAGTAGATGTTAAGAAAAATGGCATCAGTGTAAAAACTACAAGTTTCAATTAGGGAAATCAGCACTAGAATAGGATGCTTTATGTAAGAACAAATGGTTTAGATGAACAGGATAAGAAACAAAGTTGTGTAGGAATAAAAGTTCTACTTCAAGCAAAACTAATGTTTAAGTTGTGTTATTTGTATCCAAAGGAGTTATCCTTTTAAATATATTTTCTGAATTGCTCCTATTTTCTTGCTATACTTAACTTGGGCTTTTAACTGAGTGCGCCCACAAGCTGCCTCACCTTTTTTACTGCACCCAGGGCCGGTGCAAGAATTTTTGCCGCCCTAGGCAAAATAAAATTTGCCGCCCCCCCCCCCCCCCATTATCATATTATTTTCCCATATCATGACATCACATGTTCCACCCTTTCTCAGCATTTAAATTTAAAGAGAGTTAACAGAGTTACATGTTGCAATAAAGCCCCCTATTAAGAATGGTGGAGAATAAGTACCATAATTTAAGCCTCAATATGCCAGGATTATTCCCCTCAATACCCCAGGATTATGCACCGCAATATGCCAGGACTTAGCCACCCAATATGCCAGGATTATTCCCCACAATATCCCATGATTATGCCCCACAATATGCCAGGATTATTCCCCTCAATATCCCAGGATTATGCCCCACAATATGCCAGGATTATTCCCCTAAATATCCCAGGATTATGCCCCTCAATGTCCCAGGATTATGCCCCTAAATGTCCCAGGATTATGCCACCCAATATCCCAGGATTATGCCCCTCATTATCCCAGGATTATGCCCCTCAATATGCCAGGATTATGCCCCTCAATATCCCAGGATTTTGCCCCACAATATGCCAGGACTTAGCCACCCAATATGCCAGGACTTTCCCCCACAATATGCCAGGACTTAGCCACCCAATGTGCCAGGACTTAGCCACCCAATGTGCCAGGACTTTCCCCCAAAATATGCCAGGACTTAGCCACCCAATATGCCAGGACTGTCTTTCCCCCAATATGCCAGCCAGGACTTTCCCCCAAAATATGCCAGGACTTCCTTCCCTTACTTACCTCGTCGCTGCTGCTGCTGTGTCTCCGGTGCAGGTCCGTCCGTGGCTGTGAGGGAAGCGTTGTGCGCTCCCCTCCAGCCAATGCGCATTCAATAAAGTTTGTTTAAAAAAAAAAAAACTTTACTGAATGCACATTGGCTGGAGGGGAGCGCACAACGCTTCACTCTCAGCCACAGGCGGCCCAGCACCGGAGACGCAGCGACGCCGACGAGGTAAGTAAGGAGTAGGATTTTTTTGTTTGTTTGAAGCAGGGTTCCGGCGCCAGCAGCTAAGATGCGCCCTAGGCAGCTGCCTAGGTCGCCTTACTGGTGGCACCGGCCCTGACTGCACCTAATCTTCTCCAAAAGCATTATAACTTGCCCTCCATCCAAGATACAAAATCACTGCAACATCCATGGGTCCTCTATTTTCTTGACTTGCTGTACCAGTGGCCCTATTCAGTTTTAATAGATTGCTTTTCAGCGCTGAGATAGAAATAAGATTTAATTTCCAGTCCTGAGTCCAAGCAAAGTCCCTCAAAGATGAGTGGGAATCAAGGTACTGTCTTGCTTATCTACACAAAGCCTGGATCCCAATGATATAGATACGCAATCAACTACCCCCCAGATCTTGATATTAACATTAACCCGCTCAGTGCCAAGCTTTGCTACTCATCAAAAACTCAGCTCTTACTTTATTCTCCATAGGCTGAAATCAAACCTACAAACCTGGCTTAAATCACTTATCATCCATCTGGAAACTATTAGGCAATGCCATGGAGGTGCAAAATTAGGAGTCATATATAGTATACTCCCACAAATAAACCTTCACCCCTAGGCAACACTTCCGTGAGAGAGGCTTATCCAATTACAGTGGTCCAGAGTAGGTGCAGGTACTTAAACTCATAGCAAAAGCAACAGTTGTTTTGTCTAATGTCAGTTGTTTTTAATGTTTTTGTATGACCATTTTGTAACTTCAATAAAAAAATGAAAAAAAATAACAAATAAACTCATAGCAAAAGATAGCCACAGCCTACTTCCCACCCTAAAACATATCACTACAAAGCCGCAAGAAAATCGGAACTCTCCAGACAGCTTTAACAGAGCTGTCCTTTGCAATGCCAGATCAATAAAGGACATGACTGCTGTCATTGCTGACCTTATTTAATAGATCGTATTAGATCATAGATAGATAGTAGATCTTGATTTTTAAATGTAAAAACAGTGCCATTTCTGTCCCCAAACAGCTTACCAGTGCTATCTCTGTCCTCACACAGTTTGCTAGCTTGCCAACAGACATTGTTCATTGTGTCCAAAATACAGTGGAATACAGTGTTCAGGGCTGGCCTTAGGGGTGTGCTACCTGTGCAAGCTCACAGGGTGCAACACCCCAGGGGGTGCCCGCCCGTCTGGACAAAAAAAAAAAAAGTTTGCCGGTAGAGGCACTGGATTGGGGAGATCAAAAGATCCCTCCTCACCAGCCCTCTGCTCGGCAAGCTCTGCTGGATCCTGGGAGGGGGTGGAGCTCACCGGTTGAAAGGTGTAGCCCTGCCCCCATCCTGTGAAGCAGAGCAGCGTCTGCTTCACGGTGAGCCGCGGGAAGCAAGAGAAAGTGGAGAAGGGTGGGAGATACAGAACAAGGGGAAGGGGGGAGATACAGAACAGGGGGAAGGGGGAGATACAGAACAGCGGGAAGGGGGGAGATACAGAACAGGGGGAAGGGGAATACAGAACAGGGGGAAGGGGGATACAGAACAGGGGGAAGGAGGATACAGAACAGGGGGAAGGGGGGATACAGAACATGGGGAAGGGGGGGAGAGAACAGATATAGGGTGGAGTTGGAGAGAGACAGACATGGCAAGAGGAAATGGACAAACATGGGAAGGGAGAGACACTTAAGGCCAGCCCTGACAGTGTTTATAGGTGTAATAATAGCTTGGCTTTGTCGCCCACCTTCTATGGGTTAATGAATTAAAGATTGATATGATTATGTAATAGTGGGCTAGCAGGAAGGGATAAGGATCAATTTCTCACTAATCTTAAAAATGGGAAGCAGATCTGTCCTATGTAGGAGGAGCATCTGCATCAGGGTTGTGGAATCCAGGACCTCTCTCTCCATAGAGAGACCTGGGAGCAACAGGGAACACCTCTTCCTGACTGCCATCCTGGCTGTAGCAAGTCGTAGGCCACTCATGCTTCTATATTAGAAGCACAAGTGAAAAGTAAGGATTAGTGTTCCTTTAAGATCGATGAACTATGAGATTTTACCTAACAATGCCCTTCAAAAATTACAGAGTAAATTAGAGGCTATTAATGGTCAAGTGCTGGCACGTGGGTTTATCACACCAAAAAAATTACACATATTTTCTATGTTCTTCCCAAGAACCATAAGGACCCTCAAAACCCTTCAGGCAGACCCATGGTGGCAGGGACAAATTCCATTTTTCAACCATTAGTGTTTTTTCGAGATTGTGTTTTAGCCCCATTTGTACCACATCAACCCACAATAACTAGTTTCTCCAAATTTGCAGGATTTTCCTCCTCTTGACCAATCCACTTACCTTTTGGTAATATTGTCTCCAATGTTATAGTGGCCATTGAGATTGTTTTTCAGCCCATTAAATGATAATAATATATGGTAAAGATAATGATATTAAATTATTTAACAAGTATAATTAATTTGACCATAGATGGATTGGTGCAATAGGGGGGAATAGGGGTCTAATCAGAGGCGATCTTTTTCAAGTGGAATATAGCTTTAAACTTTCTAAATGTGCTTGGTTTATTCATATGGTTTAACTAGAGCCAAGAGAGCAAATTGCTGGTGTTATTCTCCCTTCTTTCAGTGCCTTGCATTAAAGCTCATTGTGCATCTCACGAGAATCAAGAGATCCTGTAATTTTCCACATCTTAATAAATAATTGAACAGTACTGACTGGCATTTTCAAAGCTTTGGATATCTTTTTAAATCCTTTTCCATCTTTATAAAGTCCCTGTGACAGACCCCTGCTTCTATTCCGTTGCCTTCGTCTATCTTTTGGTTAATTGCTTATCCGTACCCTCCGTTCGGTACTTTCCGGCACAAATAGACGCACCCCAGATAGCCCTCCCATGGAGCCCGTTCGTATACCGAAAAGACAATGTGTAAGACTTTGGCTCCATGGCGATTGAACTGTATGCATAGGATCTGAGCGGAATTCGGTAATAATGTGAGCTCAGATCCCAGCTGGGGATACGTTGAATGTGGGGATTCTGTTCATAGAATTTAAAGTTATTGATTTTCTTGTAATTTTATGTCCAGGTACAAAATGGAGTTTAGCGTCTATCCATGGAGATAATTGGATTACTTCCCAATTATCTCCAGGATAGAGAGGAGGCTTGTGCCACTGTGATTGGCTACTGTACCCATATTGTCCCAGTCTTCCATCTGGTCCTCTAGGGGAGTGTCCACCAGGTGGGAGACCTGCATAAATACCGGGCAGGTAGCCCTCAATAAACCAGATCTCTGCTAAACCTTCAATACAGAGCTTGGTCTCGTACTTGGGGGTATGGGATTCATATGATTTACTCGTTCGGCTGTTTGGTTCGTGAAGGATTTCGTATAGTTCCTGTTCGGCTAATTAGAACTGCTGTTAGCTGCTTCTTCATTTGGAAAGGGAACGTTCTCAGCGGTATTAACCCCTCTTTTACTGGGGTGTACCGTAACAGTCCATTATTTTGTTACGCAGGTCTTTTGACAGTTTTTTTCTGCTCAGCATGGCTCAGTATCTAGCCTGCTCAGTGCATCCATGTGAGAGCTAACAAAGTCATTGACTATTTATACACAGACACTAATTGCAATTTAAAAAGCCACAGGTGTGGGAAATTAACCTTTAGTTGCCATTTTAACCTGTGTGTGTCACCTTGTTTGTCTGTAACAAGGCCAAATATTGAAGGGTATATAAACTTTAGATCAGGGCCATTTAGATGATTTCTGCTATCATTATGATTTAAAAAGTAGCCATACAACTATGTGATAAGAAATGGCTTCATTTGATCACTATCCTTCAATGAAATAAATTTTTTGGCATGATCAGTCATATTTTCAAAATCAATACCAAAATTTCACAATTTCTGCCAGGACATGCAATCATTTGAGCAAACCTGTATATATAATTTGTTTCTTTATTATTCCTCTATTATGAGTCTATTTTCTATGGGGTTTTTTATATTGGTATGTGAATAAAAGATATATCTTTATTAATACAGAGTTGTGTTGGTAATATTTTTACATTTTTAGCGCTGTCCACTCTATATTTTCTTTCTATATTTTAAAAGACAGAAAGTAAAGCAATATACACTTTTATATATATATATATATATATATATATATATAATTTGGGCAAATAGGTTCCAAAATACTGTACAGTTTTATACATTATGCAGATTGTGCCACTTTACAGGGGGAAGAGAAGTTACACATAGGTAATTTTAATATTTGATATGGGCATCATTTTGTACATATTACCCAGATTGACATACCACTTATCAAAAAAAGGATAATATGTGTTTTTCGATGTGTTTAATTTATTAAAAAGAATTATTCCAAGCTTTGAGACAAATATCATATGCAGAATTCTATATAATTTAATACATCGTGTAGATCGTGTCACTTTACAGAGGGAAGAGAATATCCACTTTTGGAAATCTCTCATTTTGACATTACAATGCATACAGGGATTTCTGTTGGAGGAGAAAAAGATTTTATCCACAGGAAATTACTAAACTCAAAGTCCTCATTTAGACAAAATGATGCAAGTGTTTCCAATTGATATTTCCCAAACAACTTTCCGTATACCAAGCTCTTTTGTATGGCTAAAAAAAAAAAAAAAAGAGAGAGGAATTTGGTTGTGTTGTAAGAATCTTTGTAGTGTTTCTATGCAAATTGTGTGTATAGTGATCTTTTTTTATAATGTTTACATGTTCACCAATTCTCACGTTTAGTTCTATACTTGTTCTGTCTATGTACTGTAATTCACAGGGACAGTTGAGTAGGGATATAACTGTTGGCCACTTGGTGCTCAAGGAGTTAAAGGAGAATAGTATTCTCCCCTTCGATTTTCCCGTTCTAATTTTGTTAATATGTGAACAGATCCTTTTGATTTTTTACTTAGATCTTCAGTGGTCTGTTTTCAATTTTGTATTCCATCTCCAGGAATCCACCCTTTAAGATTTCACTGTGACTTACAACTTTTCCTCTGTAGTTAACTTGTCATAAGGTCGCGAAGGGGTTAATGTCTATGCCTGGGTGGGTGAAAGCTCTCCAGCAGTTGTGGAACTACAACTACCATCAATGCACAGAAAGATTAGTGGGAGTTGTTCCACAACAGCTACCTGCTAGCAAATCCTGGCCATATTAGAATACAGTTTAACTCCTTGAGCACCAAGTGGCCAACAGTGCTGGTCTACTTCACACATTTATTGCACCTGTTTCTATACATTGTGCAAGGCAAATGTCTAAGCAAATATATTAGATATTTTAGCAGTATATTTAGATTTGTTTTTGGCCTTATCTCTGTGCCAACGGCATGGAGTTTGAGTAAATTCTGCGTCTACATCTACAAGTGCATCAGTTGCAGTGGCCATATTGGAGATGGCACCAGGAAACTTAACCCAGAAAATGTATAGATTAAATAGCTAAACACATTTCATAATATAAAGGGCAATTTGTAAAAATCTATTCTCTCCCTCCATCTTAACACCATCTCCTTCCAAATTATCACCCCTGCCAGCCTCTCCCTCCATCTTATCACCCCTCTCACCCTCTCCCTTCATCTTATTACCTCTCTCACCCTCTCTCTCCATCTGATGACCCCTCTCACTTTCTCTCTCAATCTTATCACCTGTCTCTCCCCCATCTCGCCTTCTCCCTCCAGCTTATCATGCCTCTTCACCCTCCCCCTCACCCCTCCTTCCAGTTCATCTACCCACCCACCTTCTAATTCACCCCTCTGTCCAGAATATCACCCCTTTGACCCTCCATCTCACCCAACTATCATATCACACATCTCACACTCCATCTTACCCGCTCCATCCAGCTTGTCATCACCCTCTATTTCACCCCCTCTCTCCAGAATATCAACCCTCCATCTCACCCCCACCCTTATCATATCGCACCTCTTACCCTCCATCTCACCCTCTCCCTCCATTTTACCACCCTCCATCCAGCTTATCACCCCACTCACCCTCCATCTCACCCCATTGGCATCATCATAGAAATCCATTTATTTGTATTTATTGCTTATATTATATATACACCTATAGCTCATTAGTATCATATATATACTTTAAAAGCAGACTCAAGCATGTGAGCTTCTTTACTTGTATCAAATCTGTCATGGGATCTAGCCCCAGATCTTTTGGCAACCTAGCAACGTTCCTGCACATAACCCCACCATGTCTGCATTGTAAGAGTGCTCATTTCTGCTACATGCTGGGTGATGCATCACATTGTAATGGGTAAGACTATGATATATTACAGTGAGGTACCTTTTTATAGGAAATGGCCATAGGTGGCACATTCTGTTGAGAGAGAAGGAGTTTTGAATGAGACACAGAGCTTGTGTACCTTATTTCAAGGTTTGGGTGGCACTTATGGCAAAGGAAGCATTTTAAGTTATACTTCATGTAAAACCAACCAAAGAGCTTAAGTCTAAAAAAAAAAATCTCGGGGGCATTGTTTGCCTTGTCCTAAGATAGCCGCTTAGCTCCGAGGCTCCAGTTCCTTACCCCCAGCAAAACAAGAAAACAGCATTGATATCGCAACTGTCCTACAATATGGGGAGATCCAAGAAGAGCCAAGAGAACAAGGACGCTCCTGGTCCAAAAAACAAAGCTCCATCATCATCCTTCAGGGAGAACTTTGCGACGCAGGCCTTTGTTGGCCACGCCACAAGATGAGGCCTGTGACTCAGACTCCGGCTTTCAGATATGACGGGCACGCCCAACTCCCCTTTGAGAACTTCCTCCGATCCTACAGCGGCTGCATCTAAGGAAGATTTACAAGAAGCCTACGCAAACCCGTCAGGTGATCACTCAGCTTTCCTCGAGAGTGGGCAGGCTGGAAAGTGACCTCCCTAGCATCCAACAAATGGCCCATCGGGCCAAATCCCACACAGCTGCAGTGAGAGAAATGCGAGCCATGCTGGAGGACACTGATATTATAGGACACCATCATAATATTCGGGTACGGGGGCTGAAGGAGGGTGAAAACCAAGGAGATCTTAAATTTATTCTGTGTAGATTATTCAATACTGTAAGGGGGAACGTACCATGATTCAGTAGAGGAGCCCCAATTGCAGAAGTGGACAACCCTTGCCAGATACCTGAAACACTGAAGGACCAAAGGATAGGGCAATTGGTAGCGGGCACAAGCATCAGGATGTAGGACAGACACAGGTGCCAGCACTAGAATGGTCGAGGAACAATCTGAGTCGGGGAGCCAGAGAAGGAACGGAGTCAAAAATTGGAAAGCCGGGTCAGGAGTACAGAAATCGGAGAGGTCGAGTAGAATAGCCAGGTCAGGGAGTCCAGAGATCAGCGAAGTCCAGGGAAGGTAGCCTGGTCAGGAACACAGAAGGTGTTATGCCCGCACCTCTAATGATCGCCCGCGCTACCTTGCTCCCGACGGAGGTCCCCGTGCATGCAATCCAAGTGCAATACCTTGCCCACACAGCTGAGTTCCCCTGTCATCATGCAGAGACGATCCAGACTGCACTGCACATAGGCTGCTTCAGCAGTGTCTCCACGGCAACTGCCACACCCCTGTGAAACACATGACTCAGCCTATTTAAACCCTCCTCTTCCTTTCTCTCATTGCTCAGTTATCCTGTGCTTCTGTTGGCTTGTGCTCAGTTTCCTGCTCCCTATTTTTTGTGACTTCTGGCTCCCTGACCTAGGCTCTGTTATTGGATTTGTGCTATTACCTACTGCATTACCATCGGTATCCTGAGTCCTGCACAAGTGTTATTCAGATTGCTGGTTACCCTACTCCGTTCCTGGCATCCTGAGTCCTGCACCAGTGTCCCTCAGTTCCTGCAGTACCATCGGTATCCTGAGTCCTGCACAAGTGTTCCTCAGTTCCTGCAGTACCATCGGTATCCTGAGTCCTGCACAAGTGTTCCTCAGTTCCTGCAGTACCATCGGTATCCTGAGTCCATACACAGTTCATTCGTGCTTGTAACTACATCCAGGGGGTCTGTTCCATTCCAGATCCTTTGTGTACTACTCTAAGCAAGTCTGTCCATCTCTGCATTTGGGCTCCTCATCTGAAACGTGAGTTTTTACCTAACAGAAGGTGGAAAGGTCCAGAGAGCAAAAACTTGGTCACAAAACGAGGAAGCACAAACGAGGCACAACACATTAGAGTTTGGAATACAGTTTGTGGGTACGAAGACGAGCAAGTACTTTACGAACATGTGTACGATGGGTCTGGTGGTCGGTGAAAAAAATGAGGAGGTCATCAAGGTTCACTACGAGAAACACATCTAGAAGGTCCCAGAATACATAATTTAGGAAATGTTGGAATGTCACGGGGGCATTACAGAGCCCAAAAGGCATCACTAAATATTCAAAGTGTCCGTACCTGGTCCGGAACTCTGTCTTCCACTCATCCCCTTTTCGAATCCGGACGAGGTTGTAAGCCCCCCGCAGGTCTATTTTGGTAAATATGGTGGCTCCTCTAACCCGGTCTAAGAGCTCTGGAATAAGGGGAAGTGGATATCGGTTCTTGATCATGATGCCATTAAGTTCCCTGTAGCCAATACATGGCCTGAGGCCTCCATCTTTTTTTCCGATAAAAAATATAGCCGCACCAGCTGGGGAAGTGGAAGGTTTGATGAATCCTTTTTAAGGTTTTCTTCTATATAATCCTTTAGGTGGTTTAACTTGGGTTCTGATAAGGGATAGATCCTTCCGAATGAGATGGAGGAACCAAGTAACAAATCGATGGGACAATCGTAGGGGCGTCTTGGAGGTAAAATGTCAGCACCTCTTTTATCAAACACATCTGAGTATTCGACGTATGGAGTCGGGAGCTGCATCAGGAGCTGCTTCAGTGGAGCATGAGTCAAAGGATGTCAGTAGAGGCGATGGTGCGATGAAGCAACGGTGTTGACAGTATTCAGAAGAAATAGAAAGGGAACCCTTTATCCAGTCTATCGTAGGTTTGTGTTGATGCAACCAGGGTATCCCCAGGATTACAGGGAAGAGAGGGGATGTTACAATCTCAAACCAGAGTAATTCTGTGTGAGAGGAGCCAATTCTCACTTGAAGCGGGAGTGTCTCTGAGGTAACCGGGCCTGAGTTTAGGGGGGTGCCATCCACCACTTGTATGTGTAGAGGTCTTTGTTTCTTACATGTAGGGATCTGGAGGAAAACAGCAACTCGCTTCGGAATCGATGATAGCTTGAACCGTGGCGAGGTCATTGGTCCACTGTAGAAACAAGGAAAGGGTCAAATAAGGAGCACCAAAAGCTAAGGCAGAGCTAAGACATATGACGGGTTTGGTGCTCTTACCTCCCGATGGTCTAGGTAGCCAAGGGCATGAACGGACGGGATGCCCAGCTTTTCCACAGTATAGGCACAAGTTGTTGGCCCGACGATGGTTCCTCTTGGCCGGTGTGAGGGGTCCCCGGGCAAGGCTTAATTGCATTGGTTCTTCAGGAGGGCTGGCTGCCGTGGTAGTACTGGATGGCTCAACGAAGGAAGTAGGGCGTCTAGGGGGAGGTGTGAATGTAGAGGCACGTTCCAGTCTTCTCTCCCGTAGTCTTCGATCCAATTGTACCACCAGAAGGATGAGGGCATTGAGAGGAGACGGTATGCCGATGCGAGCGAGTTCATCTTTAAGCGTCTCGGCTAATCCCTGTCGGAACTGGTCTAGGAGCGCCGGTTCATTCCATGTACTATCGACTGCCAGACTTTGGAATTCAGTCACACAGTCCTCCATTGGTCTTCGGCCTTGTTGCAGGGATCGGAGAGAGGATTGAGCAGTAGCGGCTCTGAGGGGGTGGGGGGGGTGGGGGGGTCGTCAAATAGGGCATCCATTTCTTGACAAAAAGAAGCCCACGAGTTCAAAGCTGGCTTATTAGAATGTAAGCGATGGTGGGCCCAGGTCTGTGGTTCCCCTTGAAGCAAGGAGATGACAGTCCGTATTTTGACATAGTCTGAAGCATACGTCCTGGGCTGCTGGGCAAACAAGAGTTGACATGAGGTCATAAAGGCACAACATTTCCTTCTGTCGCTGGATATCCGTTCTGGCCATGGTATCTTGGGTTCAGGTACAGTGCTAGGAGTGATGTCACTGTTTTGCGAGACCGGTGGCATCGTATCAGCCGGGGGGAAGTGGCGGGTTGCCTGTAGATCAGGAAGCTGGTGTTGAAAGTGTGACTGCCCTGCTTGCAGATCCTGCACTGATTGTGTCAGGGTGGACAGTTGCCGGGATGGGCCATGACAGCTTCCATAACTTTTGCGGGGTCCATGGTATGGCTTGAGTATTTTGTAAGGGGGAACGTACCGTGATTCAGTAGAGGAGCCCCAATTGCAGATGTGGACAACCCTTGCCAATGTTCTATTTTGCCAAAACAAGACAGGTTGTATTTAGCCCATGATGTTAAAAGAGATTATAATTTGTGCATTTGGGAAATCACGTTTAGCTGTAAAAAATCAGAAAGGTTTTTAGGAATTTTGATTCCCAGATATTTTATGTAGCTGGAGCGCCATTTGTATGGGAATTTAGATTGTTAAGCCTCTACTTGTGGGAGGGGGACCTGGATAGGCATGGCTTGTGACTTACTTATGTTTATCTTGTGATACAACATCCCACTATAGGTTTCTAATGTACGGTGTAGATTTGGGAGGGAAACAGGTTGGTTAGGGTGAGGATAATGTCGTCAGCAAATAAAGCTATTTTGTGTTGGATTTTAGATTTTGATTTTAAGCCCGTGATATCTGTGTGTTGTCTGATGTGTTCTGCAAGTGGCTCTAGGAATAAAACATATAGTAGGGGGGAAAGTAAGCATCCTTGACGTGAGCCCTTTGTAATCATGAAAGGTTTAGAAAGGAAACCAGGGATAATGACTTTAGCTGTTGCTGTAGTATATAATTGCATTATTGGCATTATAAATTCCTGTGGAAAGCAAATTTTAGGTGTGTCAATTTCATAAATAATCAGCATCTAGAGAAAGCATCAAACGGGGGTTTCTCGTGATTGTATTGAGTTAAAAATGTATCTTGTGTTGTCTGAGGGTTGTCTCGTTTGGATAAAGCCCACTTGATGACTATGTATCAGTGACAGCAATATTTTACTAAGTTTGTCTGTATAAATTTTAGCATATAATTTCGTGTCACAATTTAGTAGTGAAATAGGCCAAAAGTTGGCACATTTGTCTGGCGGTTTGCCCAGTTTAGGGTGTGTACATAAATGTGCCACCAACATTTTTGGGGGGAGTCCACTATTTGGGGCGGCATCGTTAAAGAATTGACAAAGATGGGGAGCCAAGAAAGGAAATATTTTTTTGTAATAAGCGTTAGAAAAACTATCTGCACCAGGAAACTTATTGAGTTTGAGTTTTTTTTAACTATGTTGTTCAATTCTTCTATGCTGATGGGTGCTGAGAGTGATGATTTTTGGAGTTCAGACAATTTGGGAAGATAGAGGGATGAGATATAAGATTCTATATCAGGGGTCTATGGGATATGTGTGTGGGGGTCATCTGACAGTTTGTATAATTTGTGGTAGTATTCAGAAAATTTGTCAGCTATTTTTTGGAGGTTGATCAATTTCTCTCCCGAGTCAGAAAATATGGATGCCAATTTGAGACGAAATGGGAATCCCCATTGATAGCGTATGCCATGTTTCCGTCGAGTTAGTGTGATATCCCTAAAACCTTTTCTGCATTGAAGAGTAAAAGTTGACAAGTCTGAGCACACCTGAATATTGGCGAACATCGCTAAGAGGGTCGGTTTGTCTATTGCTGACGACATTACCGCTTCTTTATATTTATAATGATCAATTGACCTATTCGTATGAATGGGGACTCTATTTCGGTTTATCGAAAGCCAATAGCATTACATGTATTCCATAAACAGAAAGACATTCGGTTTATAGACTTTCGGTTTATGGAATACATGTAATGCTATTGGCTTTCTATAAACCGAAATAGAGTCCCCATTCATAAGAATAGGTCAATTGACCTATTCGTATGAATGGGGACTCTATTTCAGTTGATAAAAAAGCCAATAGCATTACAAGGCTATTGGCTTTCTATAAACCGAAATAGAGTCCCCATTCATACGAATAGGTCAATTGACCTATTCGTATGAATGGGGACACTCTTACCCACATTTTACTTCATTTTGCAGCCCTCTAGCCCTTTCCAGGACTTTTTTAGAGGCATTTTAGTGGCCAAAAGTTCGTGTCCCCATTGACTTCAATGGGGTTCGGGGTCAAGTTCGGGGTCAAGTTCGAGCACGGACCTGGACATTATTTCAAAGTTCAGCTGAACCTGCCGAATATCCAGGTGTCCGCTCCACTCTATTCACAATAATCCACTTTGCTAACATGGCATTGTAGAATTAATGCTATCAAAATGAACATATTACCCAGATTTATGTTTCTGTTCCAATGCCTTCTCATACTGCTCCCTAATTCTTTTATCCTCCTTCTTCGACAGAACATGAAATTTATATGGGGTAATAAATGTCCCAGAATGCGATACGACTTACTGACCCTTTCCCAAGCACCAAATTCCCAGTAATACAAGAACATGTGTATAAAGTGTTGACCATATGGTACCAGACCCCCACCCTACTACACAGGATAAATTCCAACATCCAGACACTAGCAGGATCAGGGCACTATGTTGAACATCTCGTGGGAATGCCCCTCCATCAAACGGTTCTGGGAGAAAGTGAGGGACACGATTACGAGTCTAACAGAGTCGTCGTCGTCGTCCCCCCCCATTCTCACCAGCCACATATTTGTTATACCACAACACCTACTCAATTAAACTGTACAAGAATTCTATCCTCAAACATTTGTTTAATGCTGCTAAACTAATGATTCCCTTCTACTGGAAATCCATGACCCTGCCTTCTTATCAGGAGTGGGTGCTCAAGATGGAAGAGACTAGACCGTGGAAATAGCTTTCAGCTATTACCAAGTGCAAAAAGAGAAAAAAAATCACAACACATGGTTTTACTGGAGAGAGCTTCTGTCTAAACCACTATTACTAGACGGCTGAGAGGCACGGTAGGCCCTGGATCAGAGGATCCCAGTCGATACTGCTTGACTTTCCACCGTTAGACCCCCTCCCCTCTTCTGTGTTATATATGATTGCAGATACAATGCCTATCCAGTGATATGCTGCTACTGTAAATTGTCCTTCTCATTACGGTTCTCTCTGATCGTGTTTGCCCAGAATGTTTTGATATCCTGACGCCTCGCATATTTTAAGCAGCTGCTGTAAATGTTATTCTGACTACTGATTGCGTTTTTGCAGACCTTAACACCTTCCTATCTCCCCCTCTCATATTTCTGTATCCCTATACCCCCCACCCCCCATTTTTGTTTGATATGCTTATCTGGAAAACAATACAACTTATTTTTTGGGGGAAAAATCTCACATGTGATAGGTTGCCCACTTTTAGATGCTTGCCCTGGGTTTCATTCACACACAGTACAATTTGGAAGCAGTGTTAAGAAATTTGTAGCTCTGACATGTACTGTAAAAGGGAAGAAGTAAAGCACAGTTCCATGGGCAAACACCATGTCCTGTGGAAATTAATAAATTGAGACAGATGTATTTTTTTCCAGGAATTTATTTGCTTTGGACAAGACTCTGATGAGCTGCAGGAAAAGCCCAGGTTGATGTCATAACATTTAACATTATAAAGTTATACTAAGGACATGATTACAACATGAATTCAGAACATTTGTCCTGGTAACCATCTGGGACTTTAATTTAGAGGATGGTGTTGCTCATGCTTACAGACTATCCATAATTCAACACTGGAACTTCACAGTTTATAGAATTTATTTTATACAGAAGTACAATGTGAACCTTTGGTTGAATGTGCCATTTGATTACTAAACAGACAAGCATTTGCAGTTAGAGTGCAGGATAGACGCAAGCAAAAAGTAAGCAATTCAAGGTGATCACTATTTAAAACAAGCAAAAACAACATATTTCAACAATTTAAAATTACATATATGCCTCATCTGCTGGGTGATTTTGTAAAGCCCTCCACTGGTTTCCGATTATTCCTGGAACTGCAGCAATGTGCACCAGGTTGCATGAATGTGGGTCAATCTCTATGGTACGCTGTCACTGGGAAGCTCTGTGGGACACTGTGATGCTGAGAAGCTCTCTGGGACATTGGCTAAAGCTCTGTGACACTGCAGATCTAGGGCAAGCTTTGTGGGATAATGTGACACTGGGTCAAGCAGTGTGGAACAAAGTACCCCTGGGTCAAGTTCTGTGGGATAATGAGACTCTGGGTCAAGCTGTGTGGGTCGCTATGACATGTAACAAGCTCTGTGGAAAATTGTGATACTCTGGCAAGCATTCTGGTGGCATTGTGACAAATACTGTGGGGACAAAAAAAACACTGTGGCTAGTGCTATGGGGGCAATGGCAAGGGCTGTGGGACAATCAGAGCAGTTTCACCGGCGTGAACCACATCTAAGACCTCCACCAGTACCAGACCTCCAGATTGCAGGCAGTGCGGGTGTACCTGTCGTCAGCACCCCACACACCGCAGCTCTCTGTTCCCAGTTCCACCCACGCTGCTTTCTAGTCTCTGTGTTGCCAGGGCCGTCTTTAACGCGGGGCAAACGGGGCAACTGCCCCAAGGCAGCTGTCCCGTGGGCCCCCAGCATCTTCTTTCCGCGTTCACAGCGCATTGCGCTTGTGAACGCTTTTTTCCGGCAAGCCGCATCCGATGGATGCGACGGCAGAAAAAAAGAAAAAAAAAAATGACGCCGGATGTGACATCGCCTCACATCCGGTGACTGTTTCCCTCCTCCGTGCAAGAGGGAAGACTGCACAGAGGAGACATCTGGCGGGGGACACGGAGCAGTGAAGTGTAAGTACTAGGGAAGGGGGGGGGGCTGGGGGCTGACTGGCACAGTATTACAGGCATCTGACTGGCACTATATTACTGGGCTCTGACTGGCACTATATTACTGGGCTCTGACAGGCCCAATATTGCAGGCATCTGACTGGCACAATATTGCAGGCATCTGACTGGCACATTATTACTGGGCTCTGAATGGCACAATATTGCAGGCATCTGACTGGCACAATATTACTGGGCTCTGACTGGCCCAATATTGCAGGCATCTGACTGGCACAATATTGCAGGCATCTGACTGGCACATTATTACTGGGCTCTGACTGGCCCAATATTGCAGGCATCTGACTGGCCCAATATTGCAGGCATCTGACTGGCCCAATATTGCAGGCATCTGACTGGCACAATATTGCAGGCATCTGACTGGTACATTATTACTGGGCTCTGAATGGCACAATATTACAGGCATCTGACTGGCACAATATTACTGGGGTCTGACTGGCACACTATTACTGAGCTCTGACTGGCACACTATTACTGGGCTCTGACTGGCACACTATTACTGGGCTCTGACTGGCACAATATTACTGGGCTCTGACTGGCCCAATATTACTGGACTCTGACTGGCCCAATATTACTGGGCTCTGACTGGCCCAATATTACTGGGCTCTGACTGCCTCAATATTACTGGGCTCTGACTGGCCCAATATTGCAGGCATCTGACTGGCACAATATTGCAGGCATCTGACTGGCACATTATTACTGGGCTCTGAATGGCACAATATTGCAGGCATCTGACTGGCACAATATTACTGGGCTCTGACTGGCCCAATATTGCAGGCATCTGACTGGCACAATATTGCAGGCATCTGACTGGCACATTATTACTGGGCTCTGACTGGCCCAATATTGCAGGCATCTGACTGGCCCAATATTGCAGGCATCTGACTGGCACAATATTGCAGGCATCTGACTGGCACAATATTACAGGCATCTGACTGGCACAATATTACTGGGGTCTGAATTTCACAATATTCCGGGTATCTGACTGGCACAATCAGGGCCGGTGCAAGGATTTTCGTCTACACAGGCGAAGGTGCATTTTGGTGCCCCCCTGCTCTGATCAGCCACGCCTCCCACACCATTAAGCCTCCTTACATTATATATATATATATATATATATATATATATATATATATGAATAATGAATAGTGTAGAAAATAAATACATCTAAATATTCAACTCGCATGCTCTAAATGTATCAAACATTGAAACCCTTAAACACAAAGACACCCTTGCAGTCACACACAGAGACACCTTTACCACTTACACACACACAGTTACACCAATTCACACATAACCTGAGACAAACTATTTTGCCACTCAATATGCCAGTATTTAGCCCAGGGGTCCTCAAACTTTTTAAACAGGGGGCCAGTTCACTGTCCCTCAGACCGTTGGAGGGCCGGACTATAGTAAAAACAAAAACTATGAACAAATTCCTATGCACACTGCATATATCTTATTTTGCAGTGAAGAAACAAAACGGGAACAAATATAATATTTAAAATTAAGTAAAGTTAAATCAACAAACTTACCAGTATTTCAATGGGAATATTATGCCAGTCAGAGCCCAGTAATATTATGCCAGTCAGATGCCCAGGAACATTATGCCAGTCAGAGCCCAGTAATATTATGCCAGTCAGAGCCCAGGAATATTATGCCATTCAGAGCCCAGTAATATTGTGTCAGTCAGATGCCCAGGAACATTATGCCAGTCAGAGCCCAGTAATATTATGCCAGTCAGAGCCCAGGAATATTATGCCATTCAGATGCCCAGGAATATTGTGCCAGTCAGATGCCCAGGAATATTATGCCATTCAGATGCCCAGGAATATTATGCCAGTCAGAGCCCGGTAATATTATGCCAGTCAGAGCCCGGTAATAATATGCCAGTCAGAGCCCAGGAATAGTGTGCCAGTCAGATGCCCAGGAATAGTGTGCCAGTCAGATGCCCAGGAATATTATGCCATTCAGATGCCCAGGAATATTATGCCAGTCAGATGCCCAGGAATATTATGCCAGTCAGAGCCCAAGAATATTATGCCAGTCAGATGCCCAGGAAAATTATGCCATTCAGATGCCCAGGAATATTATACCAGTCAGATGCCCAGTAATATTATGCCATTCAGATGCCCAGGAATATTATTCCATTCAGAGCCCAGTAATATTGTGCCCTTCAGATGCCCAGGAATATTATGCCATTCAGAGCCCAGTAATATTATGCCATTCAGATGCCCAGGAATATTATGCCATTCAGAGCCCAGTAATATTATGCCAGTCAGAGCCCAGGAATAGTGTGCCAGTCAGATTCCCAGGAATATTATGCCATTCAGATGCCCAGGAATATTATGCCAGTCAGATGCCCAGGAATATTATGCCAGTCAGAGCCCAGGAATATTATGCCAGTCAAATGCCCAGGAACATTATGCCAGTCAGAGCCCAGTAATATTATGCCAGTCAGAGCCCAGGAATATTATGCCATTCAGATGCCCAGGAATATTATGCCAGTCAGATGCCCAGGAATATTATGCCAGTCAGATGCCCAGGAATATTATGCCAGTCAGAGCCCAGTAATATTATGCCAGTCAGAGCCCAGGAATAGTGTGCCAGTCAGATGCCCAGGAATATTATGCCATTCAGATGCCCAGGAATATTATGCCAGTCAGATGCCCAGGAATATTAAGCCAGTCAGAGCCCAAGAATATTATGCCAGTCAGATGCCCAGGAAAATTATGCCATTCAGATGCCCAGTAATATTATGCCATTCAGATGCCCAGCAATATTATGCCATTCAGAGCCCAGTAATATTATGCCAGTCAGAGCCCAGGAATAGTGTGCCAGTCAGATTCCCAGCAATATTATGCCATTCAGATGGCCAGTAATATTATGCCATTCAGATGCCCAGGAATATTATGCCAGTCAGATGCCCAGGAATATTAAGCCAGTCAGAGCCCAAGAATATTATGCCAGTCAGATGCCCAGGAAAATTATGCCATTCAGATGCCCAGTAATATTATGCCATTCAGATGCCCAGGAATATTATGCCATTCAGAGCCCAGTAATATTATGCCAGTCAGAGCCCAGGAATAGTGTGCCAGTCAGATTCCCAGCAATATTATGCCATTCAGATGGCCAGTAATATTATGCCATTCAGATGCCCAGGAATATTATGCCATTCAGAGCCCAGTAATATTATGCCAGTCAGAGCCCAGGAATAGTGTGCCAGTCAGATTCCCAGCAATATTATGCCATTCAGATGGCCAGGAATATTATGCCAGGAATAGTGTGCCAGTCAAATGCCCAGGAATATTATGCCATTCAGATGCCCAGGAATATTATGCCAGTCATGGCCCAGGAATATAATGCCAGTCAGATGCCCAGGAATATTATGCCAGTCAGAGCCCAGGAATATTATGCCAGTCAGATGCCCAGGAATATTATGCCAGTCAGATGCCCAGGAATATTATGCCAGTCAGAGCCCAGGAATATTGTGCCAGTCAGAGCCCAGGAATATTATGCCAGTCAGAGCCCAGGAATATTATGCCAGGCAGATGCCCAGGAATATTGTGCCAGTCAGATGCCCAGGAATATTATGCCAGTCAGATGCTCGTTATACCTCCCTCCTCCCCCCTTCCCCAGGCCCCAGTACTTACCTCCATGCTGCTGTTCATGTCCGTGGCTGAGAGGGAAGCGCTGTGCGCTCCCCTCAGGCCGTGCGCATTCAATAAAGTGTGTTGAAAAAAAAAGTTTCAACACACTTTATTGAATGCACGCGGCCTGAGGGGAGCGCACAGCGACGGACATGAACAGCAGCATGGAGGTAAGTAAACGGGCCTGGGGGAGCGGGCGATTTTCCCGCCCCCCCATTGGGGCGCCCTAAGGCAGCCGACTGTGCTGCCTTACGGTAGCGCCGGCCCTGGGCACAATATTCCTGGGCTATGACTGGCACAATATTCCTGGGCTCTGACTGGCACAATATTACTGGGCTCTGACTGGCACAATATTACTGGGCTCTGACTGGCACAATATTACAGGGCTCTGACTGGCAGAATATTACAGGCATCTGACTGTCTGACTGGCACAATATTACTGGGCTCTGAATGGCACAATATTACTGGCATCTGAAAGGCACAATATTACTGGCATCTGAATGGCACAACAATTATGGCATATGTGTGTGTGGGGGAGGGGGGGGGGTAACATTGCGATGGATGGCGGGATTGCCTGCAGGGGAGGGGGCAGGGTCCAGGGGGCCCAAGCAAATGCTTGCCCAGGGTCCAATCACTATTAAAGACTGCCCTGTGTGTTGGAGACATGTATCTCCAGGTCAACAAGCACACTGAGCTGAACAGAAGGCACGCAGTTCTTTCCTTACTACACAGGAGCACAAAGTGCCAGCTCTATTATGTGGTGCTATGAGTGATTGCCTCACTTTTAAACATAAATCCCACCCATCCCAATCGTACATGTTTAGTGCAGCTGGTTGAGGATGATAGGCATTCCATCTCTCATTCTCATATAGAAACCAGCTATCTGCAGATGATAAGAATTAAATCTCTCTCATATAAATACCAACTGGCTGAGGATGAAATTCATTCCATCTCTCATATAAATACCAGCTGACTGAGGATGATGGGCATTCCATCTCTCAGATATAAATACCAGCTGGGGATAGGCATGCTATCTCTATCACACTCAGCCAGCTGATAATTATCTGAGAAAGAGATGGTATGCTTTGATGATAGGATTGCAATAAAAGAGAAAGACTCCTGGCACAAGACTTGAACAAAACTTGATTTTGAGTTGAAACATCACATCTTGGAATAAAAAACAACATTCACTGAGTGCCAGGAATCTTTCTTCTTTTATTGCATATTATCGAGAATGTGGGTGTTGCTCTTCCCAGGCACCAACATACTTGGTGTGTGCAGTCCAAAGATTACTACAATTGATGATTGGACTGACATTATGAATAACTTATAATGCTCTCGTACATGATAGGATCTATAATAGTGCAGCATTGTATGATAACATCACTAAAGAAAAAAAAGGAAATAACATTAATACTCTTATTGCTTGCTGCTGAAAAAAAACCCTATGAATTCTGAAGCAGATAACTGAAAGGGAGCTGTCCTGAGCCTCTGAAAATATGCAATTTCATCTAGTGTCAGAATTTCATATTTTAAGCAATGTAATATATGAAGTTTAAATGACTTTGAAGAAATATGGATTCACATTTGGAGAAAGCATTTTGGGCACCAGACAGTTTTCCCTGCAATTCTTTCTTAATTCAGTGGACCCTTTAGTGTCCACTACATGTGTGTTGCAGATGGACATTTCACCTGCCCCACTTAGTATTAATTATGCAGGGTACAAACTGTTGAGAGTGTATTGCAGTAGAACTCAACAAACTGTTCCCTGCACTGTGTATGGTTTGGTGAGTCACTTGTAGTGCCTGTCTTCCTTGTTGCATAACAACTGTGGAATCCACTGTTATTGCACTTAAACTCCAGTTATGCAAAGGATTGATATGAGTATCCTTGTCATGATGAGACAGAGAGTTGAAGAGCCTTGAAAGTTTGTATAATGCAAAGGCATACAATCAACTGTTGTATCTTACATATCCAGGACCTCTGTATTGAGTAATACTTTAAATGGTAGTCCTAAGAGTTATAAGGAGGGTGCTGTAGAGAAATATAGATAGTGAGAGATAGTGAGGGACAGTTGTTATACTCACTTCATTTAAAGTATTCCTTAATTATTCAATTTCTGACTCGGGCTCCCCTCCTGTCATCCTGATTAATCCACTCTGCTACTCGGTTTTCATCTACCTTCTGAGGTGGATATGGAGGTGGAATGTCCCATTGTAGATTATGTAGTATAGAACATGCTATGATTATTCTGCACACTTTCTGTGGTGAATATTTTAGGGTCCCCCCAGTTATGTCCAAGGACCTAAACCTAGACTTTAATTAATTTTTTTTTAAATAAAATTAATTATTGGTTTTAGTACAAAAAATATAACAGTATCCATCATGTATGAAACAGGTCATTTTCACATATACAACAAACATTAATTATTTACTCTTACTATATGCCACTTCCATTACTAATTTTTGCAGACAGTATCACAGTTGTGCACTACTATATAGAAAGCTGGTTTAGCATCATATGCATTTTTTCATTTAAACCTAACTCACACACTCAACAGCAAGCGAGCAGTCAACATTCCTGCTCTAATAAACTATGAAGAACTTGTGGGGGGGGGGGGACTCCGGAGCACGAAGCATGGGGACTCCACGGTCACAATGTATCCGTATAATCAGGATCCAGCGTGACCGCCTGCGATTCCGTTCTCGCAATGGTGTATTCTGAACCCGCATGTTATTTTCCTTAACCTTTGTTCGTTTTTAAGGAGGTCAGGCGGAGCCAGACCCTAATGTAGCTTTCTCTCCCTAGTTCATCTTGGCCGAAAAGTAGTTTCTCAGAAGCTGCCTGGAATTCAATTTGGGATTTCACCTCCTCCCATGATGGAACCTCAGTAGATCTCCATTATCTGGACAGACATATCTTAAAGGCCGTTAAAATGTTAATACTTAGGATTCTGATAAATCTGTCAGTGGATGGTAAATCTAAGTGGAATAGAAATGTCTGGGGAGCAATCGCCTTATTATGTCCAAACAAGACCGAAAATACATCCGTTATTTTCTCTTTTTGTCCTTTTAGTATGTCACATTCCCACCAGATATGTATCTGTGTTCTTTATTGAAACGCCAGCACAGCTTTTTAGAGTTTGTTGCAAATGTGGCCAATCATTCTGGGACCAGGTACCATCTATGGGTGATTTTAAAAAATTGCTCTTGAATATTTAAACAATGAACTGCCCTTCTAGTTTCTCTCCATGATTTACACCAAGCCTCCATATCAAACTCCTTCCCCATTTCCCTTTCTTTCAGTTAGAACACGTTTCAAAGAATTTTATAGACTTTGAAACCAGGTTCTTTGACACATGGGGAAGGATGTGTTAATCCCAGGCTGTGGCCTCCGCTGGAGGATTAACCATAAGAAGGAACTTAACTCAAGTATTTAAACATTTCATAAGATGGAAGGCCAAATTTACTGTTTAGTTCTGCGAAGGATGCCACATGACCTTCTATGTATAGGTCCTGAATGTCTTTTATCCCTACCTCATTCCATCTATCCAATCTCAAATCTGGGGTACAAGCTGTAAGTATCTGCAACGGAGCTGCTTTTGAAATATCATTATCAAGTATCAGTGCTTTTTTAATTCTATACCAGGCTGACATGACATTCTTGACCACCAGAGCTCTAATCTTTAGTTTGGCATAATATTTTTGTGGTAACCACTGTAACAGAGATAAGTTTATTTCTTTACATTGATATTTCTCGATTCCTATCCAGCCACTATCGCTATTGTTAGGGTTTTTCCAAGCCAAGATAAATGCCATTTGGCAAGCATCATAGATTTTATGAAGGTCTGGATAACCCAGTCCTCCTCTGTCCAGGCTTTGTTTAATGGTCTGATTGGGAATTCGAGGATTCCTAGCTGCCCACATATATTTGGATAAAAAGCAAATCAAAATGTCTCAAGATGTTATTTGGGACCTTATATGGTATTGTTCTAAATAAGTACCGTACATACTCGAGTATAAGCCGAGTTTTTCAGCACATTTTTTGTGCTGAAAAATGCCCCCCTCGGCTTATACTCGAGTCGGTGTCTGGGGGAAAAACAAAATCTAAAACTTACCTCGTACCTGCTCCGTCTCCCGGTGCTCTGAAGGTCCGTGGCTGTGAGGGAAGCGTTGTGCACTCCCCTCCAGCCGCGCGGTCAACAAAGTGTGTTTTTTTTAAACAAACTTTATTGATCCACGCGGCTGGAGGGGAGTTCAAAATGCTTCCCTCACAGCCACGGACCTTCAGAGCACCAGGAGACGGAGCAGCAAAGAGTTAAGTACTGGGGTCTGGGAGGAGGGTGGCATAACGAGCATACTAAGGTGCAATATCCTGGAATATTAAATGGCATATTGGGGGCAATATCCTGGCATATTAAAATGGCATATTGGGGGCAAAATCCTGGCATATTAAATGGCATATTGGGGGCAATATCCTGGCATATTAAAATGGCATATTGGGGCAAAATCCTGGCATATTAAATGGCATATTGGGGGCAATATCCTGGCATATTAAAATGGCATATTGGGGGCAAAATCCTGGAATATTAAATGGCATATTGGGGGCAATATCCTGGCATATTAAAATGGCATATTGGGGGCAAAATCCTGGCATATTAAATGGCATATTGGGGGCAATATCCTGGAATATTAAATGGCATATTGGGGGCAATATCCTGAAATGTTAAATGGCATATTGGGGCCAATATCCTGGAATATTAAATGGCATATTGGAGGCAATATCCTGGCATATTAAATGACATATTGGGGGCAATATCCTGAAATATTAAATGTCAGATTCGGGGCAATATCTACCAGTAACTGCCTCATTTCCCACCCTAGGCTTATACTCGAGTCAATATTTTTTCCCAGTTCTTTGTGGTAAAATTAGGTGCCTCGGCTTATATTCGGGTCGGCTTATATTCGAGTATATACGGTATATTAATTTAGGAAGGATATATGATTTTAATACATGAATATGGCCCATCCACGATATTACTATTTTAGACCATCTTAAAGTGATTACTTGTAGCTCTGTAAAGAGTGTAGTATAGTTGATCCTAATTATATTTTCTGTACGTGGGTGTATTTTTATCCCGAGGTAGTCAATCATGTCATGTCTCCTAGACTTCCCTCCCATATTTTTCACAACTGCTTCCTGTCCTGGAGTCAAGTATAATGATATGACCTGAGTTTTTGATAAATTCAAGCTATAATTTGAATATAAACCAAATTGTGTCAACAGCTCCAACCGCACTGGAATTGATGTATGTGGTCCTGACATGGTTAATAGAACATCATCAGCGTAAAGCGTTATAAGATGTCTGTCTGATGCCCTAATTCTATACCATGTACCATTTGGGTTTGCCGGAGCATCTCTGCCATTGGTTCCATCGAAATAGCATATAACAGGGGGGCAAGCGGGATTCCCTGATGCGTGCCGTTCCGAATGGAAAAGAACTCCGAAGCCAGCAAAGGACCTGTAATCTTTGCACGCTGACAGATGTACAGTGCCATTATCAGCTTTAGAAACAAGCCTGAAAACCCAAAAGGCAGCAGAGTTGATTCCAAAAACCTCCAGTCCACTCTATCGAAGGCTTTTTCTGCGTCCAGAGCCTCTATCACAGCTGGTAACTTTCTCTGATGAATAATATCTAGGTATCCCAAGACCCTGCGGACGTTGTCAGTACCTGTTCTCCTTAGCATGAATCCTGCTTGATCAGGGTTCACCACGTCTGTTATCACGTGTTTCAATCTTAAGGCCAAGATTTTGGAGTATATCTTCACGTCTACATTTATAACGGACATGGGTGTATAATTAGTAATAAGGTCCGGGTCCTTCCCTGGCTTCGGGATTGGGGAAATAGAGGCTTCTATCATTTCTGGGGAAAATCAGGAAGGACCTGCATTAAATGCTCTAGTCATGATTGGAACTATCGCAGGATTCAATATTTGACCTAAACCTAGACTTTAGAAGGCCAAATGTTCTTTTTAGGACACTCCTGTTGATGTGGGCCTCACTTTACCTCTGTACTGCTGGTATGCTAGGGTTTGATGATATATGCCGAGTCACCTGAGTGGTAAAAAATCTTTACATTGTCTTCACCATGCCCTCCTTCAAACCTTGATCCCTTGAATAGCTGTCCACACTTACACACAGATCCCATGCTTTCTCACCAAACAACCAGCCGGTAGTAAGGTTATGATTATTTAATTTCCTGCAGAGAGTGGATTGACTGAGGATAAATTTGTCATGACTGTACACAAGATATCTTGGAAACACATCAAAAATTCTCATGTTTGCATAGCAGACTATTTGGGGGTTTTGTGGGTGTTCATCCTTTTACAATATAGATGTTCATTGTCACATGGAGGAATAATCCTGACATGGGTGCAGACAATAGCCGCTAGGACACTGGGTATTCACCTCCACCCTGTAAAAAGCTGCTTTTGGCTGAGCCCATCCCTCAGGAGTGGAATGGAAATATATTTATGTCTAGCACGTATTTACCATAGCTTCTAGCAGTGGCGTCCCGAGGGGGGTGCAGCTGTTGCTGACCGCACCAGGTAATACCGCCAGTGGGGGTAACACCCATACTGCAGGCATCCTCCCGCAGCCCACTTCGGTTTCCGTAAAAAAAAAGTAAAATTAAACCAAAAAAATCAATGCGACCGGATATGACCTTACATCATATCCGGTGGCAGTGTTTCCCTCCTCCATGCAGGAGGGAAAACTACACGGAGGAGATGACCGGAGACACGGAGCAGCACGGAGGTAAGTACTGGGGAAGGGGGGTGGAGGGTGGCATATAACAAGCAATACTGAGTGACAAAATACTAGCATATTATATGGCAAAATACTGGCATATTGAATAGAGAAATACTGGCATATTTAATGGCAAAATACTGGCATATTAACCCCTTGGCAACAGATAACGTGCCAGGCACGTCACGGCAAATCGTGGACTTGCAGACAGCTGACGTGCCTGGCACGTTATGCACTTAACAGAGTAAAGAAAGCGACCAGCGGTGTTGCTACAATGCCTCTAGGTAGAGGCATTGTGCAACACCCCAAAAAAGTCCCCGGAGTGATCGTAGCAGCCATTTAAAAATGGCTGCGCCCGCTGAACACATGTACTTAGGAAGCGAACGATCGTTCACTTCCTAAGCACCTCCGGTGTTGCTAAAGTGCCTCGCTAGCGAGGCACTTAGCAGCATCTTCAGGCTCCCCAGAACCCCATCGGCCTATACAGGCAGCGCTTCCCTTCTACTGGCAAGAGCATCGGAAGTGAATGTATTTCAAATCCGATGCTCTAGGGGGAGCCAATCGATGCCTGCACAACAGATCTGTGTGATCTGTGTGCAGGCATGTATGATAAGTGCTCTGATGAGCACTTATCATATAGTCAAAGGCAATATTAGTAAATATTGTTTTTGACAAGTATTGATTTGCCTCCCTCTCCTTAGAAAAAATATTTCATAAAATTTTAAACACCAAGGGCTTTTATAAAAGCCATTTAACCCCTTCCCTGCCATTGATCGCTGTGTACGCAGTGATCATCCACAGCAGCATATTTTTTGCTGTCTGTGCATTTTAAGGGGTTAATTTTTTTTACTGTAATTCATTACAGTATAAAAAAGGCTCTTTTAAGAGCTATTAACCCCTTGCTTGCTGTAGATCACTGCCTAAGCAGCGATCTGACGCAAATGCAGCAATCTTGCTGCAGAAGCATTTTAACTTTTTTTTTAAAACTTTTTTATTACACCCATCACGGGTTAATTATATCCGCTAGGGGATTACGCTTAACGTAAAAAAATTTTTTTAGCTGTCTGAGCGCATGTATAGCGATCAGTAACAGCTGATCAGTGGCAATGGCGGTTTGGTGCTCAGTTGAGCATCATCATTCGCCTGGTTAGATCAATATTTGTCAATATTTGATCTGACCGGTGTAGATCTGCCTCCCTCTCACTTGAGTTTTAGTGAGGGAGACAGACAGAGCTGTATAATGTGAGTTTTTAATTATAATATATTTAATAAAATTGAGACCCAAAGGCTTTTATAAAAGCCGTTTCCAGTGTTTAACCCCTTCCCTGCAATTGATCGCTGTGTACGCAGTGATCTTACACAGTAGCACATTTTTTGCTGTCTGTGCATTTTTTTAGGGGTTAATTTTTTTTACTGTTTTTTTTTACAGTATATCAAAGGCTCTTTTAAGAGCTATTAACCCCTTCCTTGCCATATATCACTTCCTAAGCAGCTCATATGGTCACTGCCTAAGCAGTGCATATGGTCACTGCCTAAGCTGCGCATATGGAGCGATCTGGTCGCAGAAGGATTTTTTTTGCCATGAGCAATTTTTTTTGTCACACTCGCTAGGCGTTAATTATACCCACTAGGGGATTACGCGTATTCCTTTTGAAGCTGTCTGAACGCATGTATAGCAATCAGTAACAGCCGATCAGTGGCAAAGGTGGTTTGGTGATTTCTCAGATGAGCATCACCACTCGTCTGGTTAGATCAATATTGGTAAATATTGTTCTGACCCATATGGATCTGCCTCCCTCTCCTCACTTACTGAGGGAAAGAGACAGATCTGTATAATATAAGTTTTTAATTGTAATAAATTAAATAAAATCTAAAAAAATTGTGAGACCCAAGGGCTTTTATAAAAGCCATACCCTTTGTAGAGTGTACCCTGTATAGTAACCCCTTCCCTGCCACTGATCACTGCACAGCAGAACATTTTTTCTTGTCTGTGCCTTTTTAGGGGTTAATTTTTTTGTACAGTACTACAAAGGCTCTTATAAGAGCTATTAACCCCTTCCTTGCTCTACATGTCAAAATTCCAAGTTTGAAAATCAAAAAGCGCACCTCTCAAATGTAGCCTTTCAACCCCCAACAAAGCTGACAAACCTATGCATGGGTTGTATTCCTGTGCTCGGGAGATGTTGCTGAACACATATTGTGGTATTGTTTGTCAGTGACTCATACCGAAATATGTGAATTTGTGTCTAAAGTACAATGTATGTGGGGAAAAATACACAATAAAATTACTACCACAAACTTTGACAAAGGCTGGTGTTAGAATTGGTGCATGGAAAGTGTTAAAATACCACCATTTAAAATAGCCTAGGGTGTCTACTTTTACAAAATATATACTTTTTTGGGTAAAATACACTGTCCGGCTTAAAAAAAAAAGTCCCAAATGAAAGATGGGCTCAGGCTGACTACACGTCAAAATTCAAAGTTGGAATTGCGCACCTTCAAAATGTGGCCCTTTAGCCCCCAAACAAACCAACAAACCTATGCATGGGTGGTATCCCTGTACTCAGGAGATGTTGTTGAAAATATATTGGGTTATTGTTTGGCAGTGACACATACCAAAATCTGTGAATTCATGTATGAAGTACAATGTTTGTGGAAAAAAAACCACAAAAAAATATCTACACAAACTTTGACAAAGGCTGGTGGTAGAATTAGTGCATGGAAAGTGTTAAAATACCATCATTTGAAATAGCCTTGGGTGTCTACTTTAAAAAAATATATGAATTGATGGGGTAAAATACACTGGCTGGCTTCAAATATGTCCCAAATAGGACATGGGTGCAGGCTGTCTGCATGTAAAAATTTCAAGTTGGAAAACCAAAAACTGCACCTCCCAAATTTAGCATTTTAGCCCCCAAACAACCCAACAAACCTATGCATGGGTGGTATCCCTGTACTCAGGAGAAATAGTAGAATCTATTTAGCAGTTTTTTTTGTTCGCTTTTGTCGATGAGGAGAAGATGATTCAAATAAAAGTCAGGAAATTTGTGGGGGTTTTTTACCATATTTTATTATTTTTTTTATATAATTTTATAAGATATGATCAAAATGATGGCATCCAAAGAAAGCCCTTCTTGTCCCGATAAAAATAATATATAATATGTGTGGGTACAGCAAATGACAAAGAAGAAAATTACAGCTTAACACAAAAGCACAGAAATGTTAAAATAGCCATTGTCCAGAATGGACAAAAATGTTTCAAAGGCTCTGTCCTTAAGGGGTTAAATGGCAAAATACTGGCATATTGAATGGCAAAATACTGGCATACTGAATGGCAAAATACTGGCATATTGAATAGCAAGATACTGGCATATTGAATGGCAAAATAACACTGGGATATTGAATGGTAAAATAATACAGGCATATTAAATGGCAAAATACTGGCATATTGAATGGCAAATTGTGCTTTATGAATTTAGGCAAATTGGCTGTGCCATATTTATGGGCAAACACTGGCATATTATTGGGAAAACTGGTTTATTTTAATTGGCAAAGTGATGCTGTGGCATGGTCTGTGGGGCAAAATAATAGAGACTATGGGGAAAGTGACACTGGCTAGTTCTATGGGGCAAAGTGACACTGGGGTATGTTCTGTGGGGCACTGACTCTGTGGCATGCCAAATCGTGTAGGTGCAATATAGGTGCATGGTAGGTGCTGTGGGTACTGTATGGTGCTGTGTTAAGTCCTTTCGGTGCAATTAGGGTGCAGAGGAAGGGAATAAAAACAAGGAATGCAATTTTTCAATAAAAATTTTATTACATATGAAAATAGTTAAATATAATATTACAAAATTCAAATAAGTATAAATACAATTAGTGATAGAAAGAGAGATATAGAGAGATGTCTGTGTGTATAGATATGTACTGTTTTAGAAGTGTCCAATTGTCACCTCATGGGACTCCTGTGTGTCACATAATAATGGTGGTCCCATGTGTGGCATATTTAGTGGGCCCCATGTGTGGCATATTTATTGGGCCCCATGTGTGGCATATTTATTGGGCCCCATGTGTGACATAATTAAGGGGCGCTTGTGTGTGGCATAATGAGGGGCGCTTGTGTGTGGCATAATTAAGGGGCACTTGTGTGTGTGGCATAATTAATTGGGCTCCGAGGTGAGGTATAAATAATGGGGCTATGGTGTGGCATAATTTATGGTGCTCTGGTGTGGCATAATTTATGGGGCTCTTGTGTGTGTCATAGTTATGTGGCTCCTGTGTGTGGCATAGTTAATGGGCTCCTGTGACATAATTTGTGGGGCTTCACTATGTGGCATATTTAATGGGCTATCTGACTGGCATTACTAAGGAATCTGTTTGGCAAGGTATTGGATGAAATCCAGGGGGGTGTCACCATGAGTTACCGCACCGGGTGACACCAACCCTAGTGACGCCTCTGGTTGCTAGTACTTCATTTATGGCTCTGGAGCAGATGGAGTAACCTCCTGCCAATCCAGTTGGTCTTTGGAAGATGCCACATATGATCCGGCACACATTCTGCAGCACAGTTATAGTATGGCTCCCTGTGGACCTAGGGGCAATATCATCACTCAAGACTTTGTAGAGGGCAAGTATACTATGACATGTTAACTTAAAGTTTTCCCTGACCTCTTCCTCTGTCATGCCAAAGAGGTCAACATGGGTGCAGAAAACTGGCAGTACTGAAAAAAAAATCACTGAAAAAAAAAAAATTAAGAAACAAATAAAATAATCTTGCCCTTTAAAAAAAAACAAAAAACGCGCTTGCAGGCAGAGATGGAGGTGAGAGAGGATCGGAAGATCCCCCCTCCCCTTACCTCTGCCGGCAGGCTGCACGGGGAGCCGAACAGGCAGCACAGAGAAACCTCTGTGCTGCCTGTTCGGCTCCCTGTGCAGTGTGACACGGAAGTGCCAACAGTCACGTGACCGGCGTGCTGACGTCATACACCCGCCGGTTGACGTGACCTGTCGGCACAACCGCCTGGGAGCCGAACAGGCAGCATGGAGGAGACCATGCTGCCTGCCACTAGCCACCAGGGGAAAAGGTAAGTGCTGTGGAGATGGGGGGGATTTGGGCACATTGGCTGGGGCATATTAAATGGCAAATAACACTGACATATTATTGGGCAAATTGGCTGGGGCATATTAAATGGCAATTAACACTGGCATATTATTGGGCAAATTGGCTGGGGCATATTAAATGGCAAATAACACTGGCATATTATTGGGCAAATTGGCTGCGGGATATTAAATGGCAAATAACACTGGCATATTATTGGGCAAATTGGCTGGGGCATATTAAATGGCAAATAACACTGGCATATTATTGGGCAAATTGGCTGTGGCATATTAAATGGCAAATAACACTGGCATATAATTGGGCAAATTGGCTGTGGGATATTAAATGGCAAATATCACTGGCATATTATTGGGCAAATTGGCAGGGGCATATTAAATGGCAAATAATACTGCCTTAATATTGGGCAAATTGGCTGGGGCATATTAAATGGCAGAATAACACTGGCATTTTATTGGGCAAATTGGCTGGGGAATATTAATGGCAAATTATACTGGCATAATAGTGGGCAAATTGGCAGGGGCATATTCAATGGCAAATACTGGCATATTATTGGGCAAATTGGCTGGGGAATATTAATGACAAATAATATGGGCAATGTGCATGTAAATGGGGTGATGGGGCATGTACTTGGTGTGCAACGTGGGTTATGGGTCATGTCGTGGGTGTGCATCGTGGGTAGGGGGGGTGCCCAAAATTTGTCTGCCTAGGGCAGCACAAAACCAAGGTACACCACTGGCTGGGGTGCAGCTACTGCGGAAAAGTGCAGTGAGGTGAAAATTGTTGAGCATTTGGTATGGATGGTGATAATTGTATTTGGTATGTGAAGGCACCTACCATTTAGCCCTTGCTGACTGTATAGAAGGTGCTGCAGGGACTGCATACCTGATGACAGCTGTTTGTCCTCTCAGGGGTCTATTCACTAAAAGGTGAGTTGCAGGTGAGATGAGTATAGATGAGATGAACATTTCAGCTAACCTGGTTAATTCCTCCGCTAAGTGACCAGGTTTGTCCCTGAACAATGTATGGCTGAATGTGCAGCATGTGTATAATTTAATAACTTGTGTGGTATGTGTGTCTCAGGGGGCTATTCACTAAAAAGTGAGTAGCAGGTCAGATGAACATGTAAGATTATACTTGCCGGTCTTCTGCTAGGTCTCCCAATTGATTCCTTTGTGTAAATGACTCCTGGTCCAAAGATATAATATCCTCCTGGTAACATGACTTCTAGGGCACCGGGTGCCCGACGCAGACCCTGTGGGCTGAATCTACATAACTCGCAAGACAGAAAATTGATGGACTCGGCCCTCCGTTGGTAAATCACATGTAAATCACTTTAAGAAACAAGGTGCAGAGTCATCTTTATCTGTTTTGTGAGAGGAACATTTAATCTCACCAGTTTAGCTATACATTGTGCAGGGACAATCCTGGTGAGTATGCTTAGTGGGGTAAACCCACCAGGTTTGCACAATGTAAAGTTAAAAAGGTGAGGAAATGTTCCTCAACTTACCTAATCTCCCCTCAACTCAGCTTTTAATAAATAGACCCCAAAGTATTTGTGATTATGCATTTTTGTTTAACAAGATAAAAAAAGTATGTTTTAAATTCTAAACAGCATTGATGGGGGTTAAATGGGTGTGAATTGCTCATTTCCACGCATGTGTTAAGGGTTTGAGTTAACGTTTCTATCAGGGTTAACATCTTACAACGCAGATCGGATCAGTTAAGTAATTTATTTAAAGCGTTAATTGAAAGGCCTACATTTATCATTAACGTACCTATTTGACACTGTCGCACATAGAAGGCTTATCAATAAACTGAAATCTTTAAGTTTGGGTTTCAATATTGTTGAATGGATTAGATAATGGATTAGTGACAGGCAACAGAGGGTTGTAGTCAATGGGGTACATTCGATGCAAGGTCTCGTTACTAGTGGGGTGCCCCAGGGATCTGTACTTGGACCCATTCTCTTTAATATTTTTATTAGCGATATTGCAGAAGGTCTTGTTGGCAAAGTATGTATTTTTGCTGATAATACAAAGATTTGCAGCAGGGTTGATATTCATGGAGGGATAAGCCAAATGGCAAATGATTTAGCTAAACTAGAAAAATGGTCAGAGCAGTGGCAACTGGCATTTAATGTGGACAAGTGCAAGATTATGCACCTTGGGCGTAAAAACCCAAAAGCAGAATATAGACTATTTGGTACAGTCCTAACCTCAACATCTGAGGAAAGGGATTTAGGAGTAATAATTTCAGACGACTTAAAGTTAGGTGGGCAATGCAATAGAGCAGCAGGAAATGCTAGCAGAATGCTTGGTTGCATAGGGAGAGGTATTAGCAGTACTGGAGACCGTATAAAATTGGCTTGATGCCAATGTTAAGTCTATGAAGGCACCAGCAGGGCCCATATTTTTTTTGTAGAAAAGGTGGCAACCCTATGCCGCACTCACAACCAAAGGGTGTTCAGTGGCAAGAGTGAAGACCACCTGATCCACTCACTGTAGTCCAGTCACATCCACTGGGTTATTGCATATCTGGTCCTCCTGACAGTGACAGAAAGGTCCAATTTTCTATGTAAATATTGCAATAGCTGCAAATCTCTGTAAAAAAAACTCTCTTAATTTTTTCTCACATTTGGACAAACATCTAGCCAACAACAGAACGACTTACTTTCACCTTATGTTATAATGTCATAACATTTTGTTATGATACAAATATGTACTTGAGAACAAATTATGCTAAATAGCCAATATTTTCTACTTTTATGTAGAACACATTCTCCTTCTTTTCTCCAGCTATTGCAACACATCATTTTACAGCTGCATCGAATACAGTGACCAGATGTCCCCTTTAGTACAGGACATTTATGGAAGGTATTGTTCATATGTTCTATGTGGCATGTGGTAATGACAGAATCAATCAACTTAGCTGGTAGATCAAAGAAACTGTACAGATGAGATGCGATGTGTCATTGAAAGCACAGGTTTCCATTCTCCCACATAGTTATTGACCTTAATAATGTGAAAAATTGCAAGGCCAGCCTTCATAACATTTATGCGGTACGATTTCCGCAAGGTGATTGTGATGTAGATTAATTTAGAAATAAACAAAAATGTTTAAAAGTCTATCTGTTCCTGTCCAAATCTGAGATGAATAAATTGCGTATACGCAGAAGTAAGTTCACACTGACACATGCAGTTCAGGTTAAAATAACTTCGAGGAAATTTATTAGCATCTGGCCAAATTCAGGCTTACAAGCCCTTATAAAAACAGAATGACATCATCATTGAATATCAGATAATAACAAATAAACATCATTAATTGGGTTAAATGTTAAGTGGCTGTGTCAATGTCCACCCATCAATATGATTAATTGGCCCAAAAACTAAGTGGTTAGCTAGGTGTCCTCCCACCGAGAGGTGGTATTGTTCTGGACACGGGTGTGGACGGATGGCTCAAGCACCATCTTTCCCAGCACGAGACTTACTCGGTGGAAGGGGGGGCTTGGGCATCATTTTGCGTAGTTAGTGATGTCAGTCTCGTGGTCGGGTGCAAGGTTCTTTTATGAATAGAACATTTCATTTGGCCGGTGTTCTCATGGCCTTCATATTATACTATGTTGCAAATTACAGGAGATTCAGTAATTCCGGGGCTAGTTATGTCCTTAGAGAGAATACAGTCTCTATTCATTATACTAAATACTGTCAGGAAATTCTGTCATGTAATGTGAACAAAATGGAGGGTCTGTCATAATATGAGGTTAAAATGGAGTTAGTACAATAATTCAATACAGGTTTCAATAAAGATTTTTAATAATTCTACATCAGTCCCCCCTATGAAATGTTAGATTCTAAAAGATAATCTTTATTTGTTAGTATCAGAAGACGTGTTAGCCCAAAGGCACAGAAACCCCGTGGCCGCTAGCTTGGTGTTATTGCAAAGTGCAATCCTGTCCCTTCATCTGTCCCTAGTTGGCTAACTCATCCGTCTGCTGGGCACTCGAACGCTTCACTCCATGGGTATCCCGCAGTGGCTAGCCCACCACATCTCCACACGGTAGTCTTTCCCAAACAGACAGATGCTGTCCCTAAGCTGGTCCCTACCTAGAATTCTTGCACTTTATCAATAAAAGGGATAGTTTGTAGCGGTATACAGTGCTGTATTTACCGCGAGGCATCCTAGGCGGATGCCTATGGCGGCAAATTTTGGGGGGCGGCAGCACCCCCCAGCACTGGAAAAAAAAAATGTAAAAAAAAAAAAATCCGGCCCTTTAAAAAATAAAAAATAAAAAACCCCCCACCGCGCTTGCAGGCAGAGACGGAGGTGAGAGGGGATCGGAAGATCCCTCCTCACCATCGCTCTGCCTGCCAGGCTGCACGGGGAGCCAAACAGGCAGCACAGAGAAACCTCCGTGCTGCCTGTTTGGCTCCCCGTGCAGTGTGCCGACACGGAAGTGCCGACAGTCACGTGACGGGCGCGCTGACGTCATACGCGCGCCCGGTCACGTGACCTGTCGGCACAATCGCCGGGAAGCCGAACAGGCAGCATGGAAGGACCATGCTGCCTGCCTGCCTGCCAGGGAAAGGTAAGTGCTGATGGGAGACTGTGTGTGTGTGTGTGTGTGTGTGTGTGACTGAGTGTGATGGGAGTCAGAGTGTGTGTGTGTGTGACTGAGTGTGATGGGAGTCAGAGTGTGTGTGTGTGACTGAGTGTGATGGGAGTCAGAGTGTGTGTGATGGGAGACAGTGTGTGTGACTGAGTGTGATGGGAGTCAGAGTGTGTGTGATGGGAGACAGTGTGTGTGACTGAGTGTGATGGGAGTCAGAGTGTGTGTGATGGGAGACAGTGTGTGTGACTGAGTGTGATGGGAGTCAGAGTGTGTGTGCTGGGAGACTGTGTGTGAGTGTGTGTGATGGGAGACATTGTGTGTGACTGAGTGTGATGGAAGTCAGAGTGTGTGTGATGGGAAACATTGTGTGTGACTGAGTGTGATGGGAGTCAGAGTGTGTGTGATGGGAGACAGTGTGTGCGTGATGGGAGTAGGAGTGTGTGACTGAGTGTGATGGGAGTGTGAGCTTGATGTGAGTCTGAATGATGGGGCATGTCTTAGGTGTGTAACGTGGGTGTGCAGCTTGGGTAGGGGGGTGCCCGGATTTTGTCTGCCTAAGGCAGCACAAAATCAAGATACACCACTGGGGAGACAGTGTGTGTGACTGAGTGTGATGGGAGTCAGAGTGTGTGTGATGGGAGACAGTGTGTGACTGAGTGTGATGGGAGTCAGAGTGTGTGTAATGGGAGACAGTGTGTGACTGAGTGTGATGGGAGTCAGAGTGTGTGTGATGGGAGACTGTGTGTGACTGAGTGTGATGGGAGTCAGAGTGTGTGATGGGAGACTGTGTGTGACTGAGTGTGATGGGAGTCAGAGTGTGTGTGATGGGAGACTGTGTGTGACTGAGTGTGATGGAAGTCAGAGTGTGTGTGATAGGAGACTGTGTGTGTGACTGAGTGTGATGGGAGTCAGAGTGTGTGTGATGGGAGACAGTGTGTGTGACTGAGTGTGATGGGAGTCAGAGTGTGTGTGATAGGAGACAGTGTGTGTGACTGAGTGTGATGGGAGTCAGAATGTGTGTGATGGGAGACAGTGTGTGTGACTGAGTGTGATGGGAGTCAGAGTGTGCGTGATGGGAGTAGGAGTGTGTGACTGAGTGTGATGGGAGTAGGAGTGTGTGACTGAGTGTGATGGGAGTGTGAGCTTGATGTGAGTCTGAATGATGGGGCAGGGGGGTGCCCGGATTTTGTCTGCCTAGGGCAGCACAAAATCAAGATACACCACTGGCGGTATACAGGGCGAGTTGATATCTTGGAAATCTTGGTCATCAACTGTGAGATGTGTGAAAGTGGGTGCCGCTTGGTCTACAGTCTTCAAGAGGAGTTTTCTCAGACAAAGGAGAACACAACAAACAAGAAGAGCAAAAAATAAAAAGAAAAATTAGTATTGCTATACCAATATGCATTAAAGCCTTTTGCCATCCTGTCATCCAACCAAACCATCTCTCCCAGGGATCCTTTATCCCAGAATTCCTTTTTAACTCTTCAGAGAGCTCATTCAACTTCTCTATGGCTAAGGTAACTTTACCATTAGGGCCTGTGTTTTCTGGAATATAAGTACAACATGTCATGGTGTCGGGCAAAATTTTACATACCCCTCCTTTTTCGGCTAGAATCATGTCTAAAGCCATTCTATTCTGGAAGGACATTTGGGACGTAGCCTGCAGCTGTGCGGCTAAGCCCTGGAGGGCATCCCTGGTGTAATTAACAAAACGTTGTTGGTTGTAATAAATGTAATTTATCCAATTTAAATTCTTGTTTGCAGTGACTATGGTAAAAAGTGATTCAAACCCTGCAGCAACTTCATCTCTTGCTTTAAACTCATTGGGCACCCCCCTAGGCACCCCAATGGCATCGATATAAACATGAGGGTCAAAACTGCCTTTAACTGGGGCTTCACGCTTTACTTTGGTTGGTGTGTGTTTGGACTCATGGGTGTCAGGGTGTGTGTCAGAGATAATGTGTATAGGCATGATGGCTTTGGCCAGAGTACACTCCCCCCACCATTCTTTGTCCATTCTGGATCTTAGCTGTAAATCCCCACACAACCAGTAAATATCCCCTAAAGATCTGGTATGGAATTGCAGAAGGTTCATGGAGACAGTTCTGTAGGTGGCACAATACCCTTTAGAGAAGTTACCCACAAATTTACCAATCCCATCATAATTAGCATAACAGGTGTAATTACCTTTATAAACTGTAACACCATCTGGGGGTTTGCAATCCTTGGCTAGAAGGGGATATTCTACTGTCCATGCTTTACATATGGACCTGTTGAATTCGTAATGATAGGCAAAAAGACTCAAAACACATTCTTCTACATCTACTGGCAAGGTTAAAGGCACGGGGCCCAGGTGAGCCCGGGCACCACCACACACATAGCATGCGGTTCTGTTATGCTTATTGGCATTATATTTCATCTATTCTAACCATAGATTAACATCGTTAAAACCTGTTTCAGCGGCCATGGTATCTTCAAATGTGGGGTTTGCAATGGCCATCATGTCTTTAAAGGACTGGATGTGTGGTTTCAATGGATTTGAGACCATGTGGGTGGTCCCTTGCCACTCAGAAGAGTGGCACATATCATTAAGGTAGAAATGCCCTAATTTGTTATAGGAACCCTTTTTCCAATACATTCCCATTACATACTGGTCTGCATCTGTTGGGCTGGGATGCTTCATAATACTTCTGTATGAGGGCAGCCATCAAGTCTTTTGACAGGTGTGCAGGTCCATGTGCCCATTGGACAACTGCTGGATATAAATTTTTAGGAAGGCAGAATTTAAAGTTGTTGTAGTATATTCCGTCCTTTAGGACAGCCCCTTTCTTCTTCCATTTCTGGATTTCTTCGGGGGTAATTGCGGCTTGCTGTTCCCGCAAAATTCTTAGATCAGTAGGAAGGGTCTGTAGGGTAAAAATAGGAGCTTCTTCTTGACCGGACACTTCTTCATCCACTTCCTGCAAATTTCTTGCTGCTTGCTTAGCAGCCTGATCAGCCAAATGGTTGCCCTTTGCTTCATCTGTATCCAACTTCCCATGTGCCTTGACTTTCAAGACGGCCACTTCTTCAGGGAGTAGGAGGGCATCCATTAGTTCCTTGATTGCAGAGCTGTGTTTGACTGGTGTACCGGCAGTGGTAAAAAATCCTCTCGTCTTCCAAATGAGGCCGAAGTCATGTGCCACACCCAGGGCATATCTTGAATCTGTATAGATGTTGGCACGTTTTCCTTCGGAGATTTTGCATGCTGAAGACAGGGCTTGTAATTCAGCTTCTTGTGCAGACATTTGTGGCGGTAGAGATGATGATTTGATAACTTCATCTGTTGTGGTCATGGCATATCCTGTGTGGTATTTTCCTTCTTCATCAGCATACCTTGAACCATCCACATACAGAGTGAAGTCAGGATTTGTTAATGGATTCTCATGTACAGTTGGCAGATGTATTGTTTCCATTTTCATTTGTTCAAAACAGTCATGAGGTGTCTCTGGGTCATAGTTATTCACTATGACCAGGTCTTGGAATTCATTTTCCAGGAAATGGCGTGGCCATGCTTCAAGAAGGTTAGTTGTTGGGTACTTGACAATGCCATTTTCCTGTAGCTTTGATTCATCCATGGTGGCCCATAATTTTGCCATGGGCCCAAGATCATTCCATGATTTTGTTTTCAACTTGGTAACAGGGACATGTGGAATAGCAGTATCCCAATGACGGTACAAGTAATTGAGTTCTGGGGGTAGTTGGATCAGGACCATGCTATTGCCTTCAGAATCACAATAGAAGTCTTGGGCAGTGAGTTTCACCTCCACCCAGTGGTAGAGTTCATCTTCATAGCAAGGTTCAGGAGTGATGTTTGGCTTGTACCATGTGGTACAGAAGGCATATCCTGGACCCTCACAGAGAGGTGTTTGTTCTTTATAAAAGGTTAAATCAGGATGCATTCTCTTGATGGTCCCAGTGAGAAGAAAAACATAGTTTTCATCCATGATAAACCCATAGTGGATACCCCCCTCAGGGAGTGGAAGAAGAGTGGATGGATTAAGAACTTGACATCTGTGTATGGTAATGTTGTCAGGCAGCAGGAGATGACACTGTAAACGTAGGTGTCTAGCGGGAGACACATGCTTGAGCTGAACTTGGTTGATGATGGCAGAGATGTCATGAGGGGCCAATACAACCAAGGGGTGGCCAAGGACCAGGTCTGCAGTTCTTTCAATAAGTTCCCTTGCAGCAAAAACAGCTCTAAGACATGAAGGGGTCCCTCTGGCCACGATATTCAGCTGGCAGGAGAAAAATCCAATAGGCCTCTGGCGGCCTCTTAAATCATTTGTTTGGGTAAGTACTCCTGTAGCATGGCCTTGTCTTTCAGAGACAAATAATTTGAAAGGCTTGGTATTGTCTGGCAGGGCCAGAGCAGGAGCAGATGCAATGGCACGTTTTAGAGTATGAAAATTGTCCAGTGCTTTATTGGTCAGGCAAAATGGGTCTGACTTGAGTGCATCATAGAGTGGTTGCATAAGCAGAGAGGCTTCTGGGATCCATGCTCTGCAATAGGAAATGAGGCCTAAGAAGGCATGTAGAGATTTTGAGGTCTTTGGAGGTGGAATATCCAGTACGGCTCTTACTCGGCCCCGCGTGAGATGTCTGGTACCTTGAGATAGGCAATGACCAAGGAAGAGTACTGTGGATTGACAGAATTGCAGCTTGAGACGTGAAGCTTTGCATCCTTGTTCTGCCAGATAGCAGAGGAGACTAATTGAACAGTCTTCAGTTGTAGGTATGTCATCTCCACAGAGTAATAAATCATCCACATACTGGAGGAGTACAACCTCTGGATGGTCTGTTTGCCATGGGTCAAGGATGGAGCACATGGCTTTTGCAAATTGACTTGGAGAGTTTTGTGCCCCTTGAGGCATGACAGTCCATGTATACTGTTGCATTTCATGAGTGAAGGCAAACAGATATTGGCAAATAGGATCCAGTGGAACACTGAAGAAGGCATTAGCCAGGTCAATGACTGTGAAGTATTTTGCAGATGGTGGGACGCCAGAGAGCAGAGTGTGAGGGTTTGGCACAATAGGGGTGTCCAGGACAGTTGCTTCATTGACAGCACGGAGATCCTGAACCATTCTGTACTTCTCTGGTTCACCTTTTGGAGTTTTCTTCTTCACAGGAAATAATGGAGTGTTGCACTTTGATACACATTTTACAAGAGCACCCTTCTCCAAGAGTGCTTTGATTTGAATTGAAATAGCTGCAGCTTGAGCTGGTTTTAAAGGATATTGTGGTTTCCTTGGTAATTTTGCTCCTGGAATGAGCTTTACCACCACAGGTGGTACTCTTAGGTGACCTATGTCCTCTGGGCCTGAGGACCATAATTTGGCAGGTACCTTTGTTTTTAGTATATCAGGAAAATTGGACCTCTGTTCCTTTGCTTCCCCACGGGGTTCTTCTAAATGAAGCATTAGAGGTAGGGAGCACAAGGCTGAGGTGTCTGATTCGGATAGAGGAGTAGACAATTCCACTTGTCCATCTGGGGTGAAGGTGATAGATGCCTGCAGGCGTGAGAGGACATCAGCGCCTAACAGGTTAATTGGGCATGTGGAAGATCTCCTAGGAGTCTGGGCAGATTCCAGACCTCTAGCAACTAAGAGTAAGGTATCTAGAGAGACTACCTTATATTCAGGGCGTGCAGCAATGATTCCCTTGCGTATAGAGTCTTTTACACCTTGGACAAATGCACCTGACAGCATTTGTGAATGAATCTTGTCAGTAAGGTCAAAACACAAATCTGTAAACATTTGAAACAATCTTGCATGAAACCTTTCCACTGATTCTCCTTTTTCTTGTATAATATCAGTAAGGCCAGCAGCCTGATCTGCAAGTTTGTCTAAGGTTAAGGGAGTAAGTGGCGGCCATGTTGGATGTGGGCACATCCGGGGCAGACTGGGCCGGACTGGGCATGACCGGGGTCTGAGGAGTGGCTTGGAAAAAGGGGTAGGGGTAATTTGAATAGGGCAAGGACATGGGGTATGGTAAGGGGTATGGCCAGGCCAACTGGGTGGGGGCTAGGGCGGAAACAGGGGAGGGCAGGACAGCTGGATAAGGATTAGGGGAGGAGGTGGGAACCTGGACTGTGGGAGGGGTGAGTAACGGAGAAGACAGAGAAGGATTAGTAGATATGGGTGTAGGAGGAGTAGCCGGAGCGGGTGTAGTACGATTGGCAATAGCAAGGGAGGAGGGGTTAGTAAACTGGGTGGATGCAGATGGGATGGTAGAATTATCAACAGAGAGAGAGCGTAGAGAAGGAATGGTGGATGTAACATTTAGATTAGACACAGAAGGTAGTGCAGGGATGGATGAGGATGATGGGAATGTTAAGGATGATGAAGGGGAGAATAAAGATCCATCAGAATTCAGGACCGGGCAAACAAGGGAGGTGACGGGATAGGTATTGGGAGGGTCGGGAGTGGGGAAAATGGTCAGCTGGCTATCGCTTGTTGCTGACTGAACCTTGAGAATGGACATCCCCTGGGCATCATCTTGGGGCGTTGGCTGAGGGGATGCCCCAGTAACACAATTCTTGTGATATACATACAGTTTTACACCTTTATGATTTATCTCTTCTTCAACCCAACCTTCCTGCTGAATAGCCTTCGCTACTCTGTACCATGCTTCAGTAGTACGCAATAAATCATTATCTGTAAGCTTGCCTTTCTTCTCTGTCAGTAATCTACGCCAGCTTTCCGGTTGTAATCTACCACATGAAGGCACAGCAATTTTACACACTTTAGCAATCTCTTCACCCTCTCTATCTTCAACTAAGTCACACGCGAGCCAGCCCCTACTGTGCTTACTCGCTTCCTGTCCCATATCCCCCTATACAAAGCGTCCCAAGTATATGTAAAGGAAAATGAAACAGAACGTCTACAGTGCTCGACTGCAACTAGGAAGGGTGGGTCCCTCCTGAGTGCGTCTTCCCAAAACGTAGACCAGTCACTGAATCCGTGTACCCTAGGTGGTAGCCACGTATTGGAGCGGGGTGAGAAGTGTGTGACCAATCACTTCTCTCACAAAGAGAAATAGAAATAAATAATATAAATAATACAGAAAATAGAATAAAGATAAAAAGTGAAAGTAGAGACAGACCCAGGAGTTTGAATGACTCCCAATTAAGACAACATTTAAGACAACATTTCAATTGAAATACAGTGCATGCAACACAGTTCAAATAAATTCAACAGTAATCCCTTTCCTTTACTCTTGTGGCCAAAGCCACCTCCCTCAACCTCGTAGTGTCCCCGCTCGGAGAACGATTTTCGTAAATCTCACTACCAGCGGCCGCGGAAAACAACTAACACCGGCCCGAGATCCGCCAGCCTCCCTCGTTACAGCAGTCCACTAAGTGTGGCCACCTCTATCCTCACTCCCGTAGTGCCCCTATGGACCCACCCATAAGTCTCACTACCCGTGGTGCAGGAAGACAGCAATGCCTGCTCGAATCCACCACCACAAAAATAAAATTCGGGAATGCCACCAGCTTCAGCGCTTCGAAGCTGGAGGGTACCACCCTCTGCAAGCAGAGCAAGGTGCACAATGAGGCGGCTAGCTTGGCTATCAAAGTGACACCACGGGGGAATCCCCAGGAAGCAATGAGTCTACACCCCTCCACAGATTCCCCACCCTCTCTTTTTCCTTACTACTGTTAGCTAGACAGCACCTAAAAGAGAGAAAACAGGCAACGAGGACCCCCCAGGACAACTTCCACAGGTCCACCCCCCTTTTTCCATACAGTCTGGGCCACGTGACTCCTAAAAGGGGTAAAACAGGCAACAGAAGACCCCCAGGCAACCTCCCACGGGTCCACCCCCCTTTTTCCAAAAAGAGGGAAAGAACAAAACTAACTAAACATAAACCACTAACATACCCAGGCAACAGATAGACTAAATGCAGGTAAACAAATGAGTAACAAGACACCGGGCAAGATATTACCTGTCTTTGATGCCCTCCCGGGAAGCAGTCACAGACACGTGGACGGGTCAATCAAAGGGGCTGGAACATACCGGTGGCTCCTGCAGAAGTCTCTACCGTGTAATCAGAGGTGATCAATCTCCCTTCCTTCCCCCCCGATTCCTCCGTCCAACAGCGTCTTCCTTAGGACGGCTTATCGGCCAGAGGCCATAGCCCGGTGCCCCACGTTGGGCGCCAAATTGATGTAGATTAATTTAGAAATAAACAAAAATGTTTAAAAGTCTATCTGTTCCTGTCCAAATCTGAGATGAATAAATTGCGTATACGCAGAAGTAAGTTCACACTGACACATGCAGTTCAGGTTAAAATAACTTTGAGGAAATTTATTAGCATCTGGCCAAATTCAGGCTTACAAGCCCTTATAAAAACAGAATGACATCATCATTGAATATCAGATAATAACAAATAAACATCATTAATTGGGTTAAATGTTAAGTGGCTGTGTCAATGTCCACCCATCAATATGATTAATTGGCCCAAAAACTAAGTGGTTAGCTAGGTGTCCTCCCACCGAGAGGTGGTATTGTTCTGGACACGGGTGTGGACGGATGGCTCAAGCACCATCTTTCCCAGCACGAGACTTACTCGGTGGAAGGGGGGGCTTGGGCATCATTTTGCGTAGTTAGTGATGTCAGTCTCGTGGTCGGGTGCAAGGTTCTTTTATGAATAGAACATTTCATTTGGCCGGTGTTCTCATGGCCTTCATATTATACTATGTTGCAAATTACAGGAGATTCAGTAATTCCGGGGCTAGTTATGTCCTTAGAGAGAATACAGTCTCTATTCATTATACTAAATACTGTCAGGAAATTCTGTCATGTAATGTGAACAAAATGGAGGGTCTGTCATAATATGAGGTTAAAATGGAGTTAGTACAATAATTCAATACAGGTTTCAATAAAGATTTTTAATAATTCTACATCAATTGTAACAAGATTATTATTCTATATTGTTAAAGAGACTCCCCCACCTAAATATTTTTCAAAATGTGAATGTAGAGAATCCAAAATGAGATATACATTCTGTTAGCAAAACTGCAAGCAAATGCATAAATTAAGAAAACATGTGTCTTCCATATCTCATGTTAATAGCAGTTGTGGCTTGATATGTAAATTACAAATAAGGGGTATTGATTCACGGGAGGAGGATATCATCTTGCCTCTTTACAAGTCAATGGTTAGACCTTGCCTTGAATATTATACTGTACAATTCTGGGCACCAGTGCTAAAAAAAGATATTATGGAACTAGAAAAAGTGCAAAGGAGGGCTACAAAATGAATAAGGGGATTGGAGGATCGTAGATATGAGAGACTAAAAAAGTTGCATTTATATGTGTTAGAAAGAAAGTGTCTCAGAGGGGATATGATAACATTATTATTTTTAGGAAAGCAGAACATACAAGGCTATTATTAATAGAATAAGCATTAATAATAGAGCTTCTTTGTCCAAGGAGAAATCTGATTGCCCTTTGGAGTAAAGAAGGAATTTTTCCCCCTAAGTGGCAAAATTCAAAATGGCTTCCTTAGGGGTTTTTGCTTTCTTTTGGATCAAAAGCAGGAAGAATAGGCAGAAGAGTTGAACTTGATGGACTTAAGTCTTTTTTTCAACCTAAATTACTATTTTACTACGTTAATAATAGACATGTGCATTCGTTTTTGGACGAATGCATTTTAAGACGAAAATAGCATTTTCGTCCATTTGTCCGAATTACTCCAAAATTCATACGAATTGACCTATTTCACCTCTATTTCGGTTTATGTAATGCCAATAGCATTACATAAAATAACTAAAGCCGAAATTGAGACGAAATTCGAATTCAACATATCAGAATGGCTGTCAGCATCTGAATGGATGAATGGACGAATGATTTTCATTCATTTTGCATTCGTTCATTCAGATTTCGTTAGTTAATCAGACATTCAGTAGTCATCAGATTAGTTTTTATTCTGCATAACATTAAGCTATGCAGAAGAGAACTGATAAACTAACGAAATCTGAATGAACGAATGCTAAATGAATGAAAATCATTCGTCCATACGTTCATTCAGATGCTGACACTGGGGATGAAGGAAATTCGTATGAAATTCGTATGAAATTCATATGAAATTCGTATGAAATTCATATGAAATTCGTATGAAATTCATATGAAATTCGTATGAAATTCATATGAAATTCGTATGAAATTCATATGAAATTCGTATGAAATTCATAATAATTAGACTCTTTGAACTGAATTCTCCTACCTTATACTACTGAAGTTAGGTTAAATCTTTATACTGTATGTCTGTCTGTATTTGACAGTTTTGTATAATGTGTTACTAAGCATTTTGATAATTATGGATGTGAATTTTTTAAACTTTAAAAAAAAAAAAAAACATGTAATACATATAAAAAAATAGTTTACATTTCATAGCCATAATGATCAAAATACTTAATAATGCAATTTATGTTATAGGCTTATATACACTGACTTTGCCTCCAATTCACTCCCTGCACTTCACATACTGATTGTGAAGTACAGAGAGTGAATGGCAGCGATAGGACAGTGAAAGGAAAAAAACAAACTAATTTTCTGTTTTTAAAAAAAATTAACCCTTCCCCTGCTGATCACAGTTGCTTTTTACTGTGATCCGTTTCCTTCCAAGTTTATGGCCCTCATTTAGTCTTTTCTTATAATTTTTATTTTTTGCAATTTTACTATATTACTAATATTCTTTTCATGTATTAATTTAATTACAGTGAACTCCTGCAGGCCTGTGCTGTGATTCTAACCAGAGCAAACTTTAAATGTCTCCTCTATTATGTGTATTTTTGAATACTAAATTGTAGATCATTTATATGTACATCCATCATTGGTATCCATCCAAAGAAAATAAATGATAACATATAACTTGTATGGGTGAGTTAAATTAGAGAGAGGAAAACCAACCATGTTTCAAAATGGAAAAATCTTCTCTGGTCATTAGCCCTGGAAAATCCCTGGTTCTTTAAGGGTTAATGCATGCCTTAGGAGTATCCTTGACTGAATGGCATAATATACCAGTAACACGCTCTAACAGTTTTCGGGGGACAGTTCTGATTTTGGGGGTCTGTCACGCTGTCTCGTCTCGTCAAGCTCTATCAGTGTTCCACTTTTCGGAAGAGAGGTAGAATTCGTCAAAACAGTGGAAATAAAAACTCCAACACCATGTTCTTCATCTGTCTAGGACACTGGAGACTGAATACTGCACATGCGCAGTGCGGCCTGGTTGTGTGAGAGCGCAACCGCGCATACTTGGTGGCGCTGTCAATATACCTCCCAGGGATAGTGTCAAAGCATGCATGAACCATATATCTTAAGGGGTCACTAAAGGCTATACTCCACAAGAGAAACTGTAGTGATTTGAGACAGGAATTTCAAACTTAAGTACAAAGTAGCCTTAATATAGGTTACTGGCCTTTTATAGCCAACAAATAATGTGTGAAACGGTCAACTGTGAATATTATTTAAACTGCAGGTTTTTAATTTTTTTAAATTTAATATGCAACGTATCAAAAAAAATGTATACACTTTTATTAATATTATTTTAATCATACTTTTTGGTTTACATCTACACCACAACAATTTGACTGTCTATGTTTCTATCTGTTTGATTTCAACAAAATGATGTCCATAAGCTTCTTTATCCGAATTTCACAACCACTTAGAGACAAATTTTAACAGCTCAATAGCATGGGAAAGGGATGAAATTCGAAAATTTTGACTCTTTCAACCGAATTCTCCAACCTTATACTATTGAAGTGAGGCCATTTTCGTCTATTACTGCATTCATTTCACCATTCAATTCATATGAATGAACATTACACCTATGTTCATTCAATACATAGTATAAGGTTGGAGAATTCAGATTAAAGAAAGAGACGACTTTCAACGGCTCAATAGCATAAGGTAGGGGATGAACGAAATTCGAATTAAATTCATATGAAATTCGTATTAATGGGACTCTTTGAACCAAATTCTCCAATAGGTGAATTATTTTCCATTCGTACGAATGAAGATAACGAAACGAAAATAATGAACGATTGTCGTCTGAAACAAATGCAGCAATGGACGAAATTCGTTTTGGAGGAAATAAATAAAATTTTTGTCCGAACAGACGAAAACAAATTTTTTTTTTTAGTTTTGCCCATCTCTAGTTAATAAAACCCGCAGCAATGGGCAGTTAGTGTGTCACAGAACCATATATCAATAAAAGTAATTAATGTTCATAATGTGTCAGTGTCTGCCTCACTATTTAAATCATGTTGCACCACTGTCAGAGTCTGGCTCACTGTTTAATGATGGAAGTTATGCAGTTTCACCGTCTGTGTCTGGCTCACTATTTAATGATGGGAGTTAAGCTGTACCACCTTTATTATCTTGCCCATTCTTTGCTATTCCACCTCAGTGTCTGGCTCACAATTAGACGGATCATCAGTGCAGATGAGTTTATGGGAACACTCATTAAGTATCAAAGGTAGCAAGTAATGGTTTTCACCTTAATGACTACACACCCTTGGTTGAGCCAGCGGTGGTATGTCATCAAAGACTTTGCTGAAACACTTAGTGCCAAGTACCTAGCAAGAGAAGCCCAAGGAGCAACAGGCAAACAAAGAGTCACAAAACAGGCTGGGTCATAGAATGTAGAGATACCCAGGATAACCAGGTCACAAGCAGAATCAAGGCAGGCAGCGGAAATAGAATGGTCAGGAACAGCAAGGTCATTCACGCAATAAATCAGGAGCACAGGAACAAATGGATCAGAGAGGAATCAGAATGCTAGTGAGGCACACAAGGCACTATCACAGGCAAAGGTAACCTGTGAAATGAGTGTTTAAATACTGCTCGATGACCAGGACACATCTGGTCAATTTGGCAAAGGAGGGCTTCATTTTATAAATAGTCCTTTAACTGGGCTCATGAATATTCATTAATCACCCATTTGCACATGCATGAATGGGTGTGTGATATCACTGTGCTCACGTCCCGATGTACTCGCGGGCAGATGCACGTCTCCCCACGATGAGATGCTGACACAAAGCCCCAGACGATGGGACGGCATCCTCCTGGACCACGATGACGGTGGATAGGGAGGACTTAGAAGGTGGGTTACATACACCACATCATTCATATCCAATGTTCATGTAACTGTAGTTGCCTACTTTTGGTATTCAGTCTATGTCCATAGTGCTGTACATCCATGTACATGAAAAAATGGACATGGATGTACAGTTGTTTGACACCTATACTTGCGTGGCACAGTGATTAGAATGTGTAACCCCTTTTATGTTCAATCTCAGGATTAGCATGCAATGAGCTCAGCATGGGCTTGTGTTATATAACTGCTAACTGATTCTGTAAATAGCTATGATAACTGCAGAGACAAAGTTATAGTGTCATAAAGTATCAATTAGTATTAGGAATGTCAATGTACCTAGTTCATGATTCAGAAGACCATGTAGTGAACTGTAAGAGAATGTGGTGCCTAGATTCTGTATTCTGTCCTAAACATCTTCCTCTTTTCCTGCAGCTTCATCTATGGTGGCAACTATCATATCCCTCAGGGTGATGGATTCCATCAGTCATTATCAGCAGAACACATCAGGAGCCCTTCAACCATCTGCTGCCAATCCTTCGAGGATGGCATTTAATGCTTTTGTCTATGGTCTAACTGCTGGTACTCAGAGTGATGTCACACAGATGGATCAACAACTGATGGTGTTCTACCAAGAATGGTTCTATGCGGAGTTGATGGAACAGCATAATGAGTTGTCTAATCACTTAGGTGTTGAGCAGGCACTGATGAGAATGATGTACCAACAGGAGTATGTGACTAGATTTAAACACCACAATCGACTTTTCTGATACAAGCATGCTAAATTTGAATTTCAGTGTGCTTGTTTCACACATACTGTGGTTGAAGGTCAATTTGGTGAGGAGGAAGATGATACTGACATGACTGCATGGATGCCCAGTATATAATCCTCTTTCTCATCAGATGATGAGTAAATCATACTGTAGAAACATTTTGGTAGTAGCCATGTAACCCTTTATTACTTACCATTCCTATATCCCAGTTGTATTTCTCTGCTGAAAAACTCAGCACCCTACTCTCACTGCCCTCGGTAATGAAAATAATTGGAAATAAAAAATTCCAAATATTTTAACAGTTTTGAGCTGTGTGCTAATTGGTTAACTTATTATTTGCTTTAGCAATGCATGTCATTGGCTTTGATTTTAAATTATTGGTTCCTCCAATGAAAATGCTGTGATACCAACTGTGTGACCCGTGTTCTTTTTTTCTGTTACCACAGGTAGTCTGTTTGTATTTTCTGGGCATAACGTAAGCCTTTGGGACCACCGTCAACTATTATATTTTGCAAGTCCGCCCACCGTCTTTGGTTTATAAAAATAAAATTGACTGCTCAGTCTAAAATACCTAGGCCTATTTTGGTCCCAGTCAAGGCTTGCACACAGCATTTATAACTTTGATAAATAGTATTGTGAAGCTCTGTGATACACTTACAGTTACGTGTATACTTAAACAGGACTAGGTATTTCTCAGACGTCTGGGCAAAGAAAAAATCTTTCAGTTTAATGGGATAACATTTACTTTAAGATCTATAAATAAGTCAAATGGAAAAGTGTACGTTACTGAGGGCCAGGAACAAATATATCAGCTGAAAGTAAAATTTGGCCACAAAGTAGGAACATATTTACCAGTGCAAATCTTGTGAAAACGAATCTGATACTCAGCGAATAATCCAAGTAATACCAGTGAAGAAGGGGATTGGTTGAAAGCTGGAATGGAATGCTGTTTTAAACAGTGCCATCAATGCTTCTCACTCTGTATTGCAGGCAAAAGTCATCCACCTTCTCCAAGGGGTTTTGACCTTGACTTTCCCTTGGTGACAAGGGCTGTTTTTACATTACTGGGGTGTTTGTGTTTAGCTGTAATTTTCTTCTCTCTCACATACTGTACCCACACAAATGATATGTTGTTTTTATCGTCATAAGAAGGGCTTTCATTAGATACCATTATGTTCATCATATCTTATAATTTACTACAGAAAAAAATCATAAAATATGATGAACATTTTTAAAATAAAAAACTTTTTATAACCTTGACCTAAAATATAATTTACACAAATACAATCATTAAAAAATACCCCATCTTAATAATTTCTAAATGTTGTCCCAAGTTCAGAAATATGCTTGTTTCGATGTTTTTTCATTGCAATGTTGCTGACTGCCTCTAGGGAGTGACGGAAGTGATTTTTTTTTTACCCAAAGAGGGCACAGCCATATTGCCGGAGCATGCTGCTCCGGTAATATGGTACCAACGATCGCTCCGTGGGTGCCATATTGCACCACATGGGTCCTGGGACAGTGCACAATTGCTCTGTGCCCCAGAGTGGGTGGTCCGTGGAGCGATCATGGGTGCCCCGACATCGAGGCAATAGACCAGCACCGTCAGAGCAGGATGTGTCAGGCACGTCCATTGTAGGGAACGGAGTTCATTGTCGCGAAGGGGTTAATGGGAGCCATTTAATCCAGGCCATTTTGTGCTGTTATACATGGAATTAAACAGTGAAAAAATTATTCATGAAAATATATATTATACTTATAGTCAATGTCAAACTGCATGGTGAGTAACATTCCATCTATAGCTATAACACCAATTCATACACATTTCTCACTAGATGGGGTGCATACATCATACTACCATTTAACATCTATCTAGAGTAATTAATAACTATGTCTACTGTAATTAATCAGTCTCTGCACTCTCTATCTAACAGTTACATAGATGCTGTATTTGGTCACCTGAGTCTGTCAACAGGAGTCACCTATGTCACAAGGCAAATTTGGGTGATCGAGAGTACTGGGATAGTGCAAGTCGATATCACCTGGTACGTACTTCACTGCAGTTGGGGTGACAGCATAGAATTGGTTACAAGCCATTTTAGGTGAGGGTCAGAGGAGGGCCACCCTGAGTCGGCCAGCGGGACTGGCTTTCCTTTGCCATCATTGCCTTGGTTGCCCTCTTGCAGCACCCCCCCCCCCCCCCCCCAGTGCTTTTTGATGGTCCTCCAGTGCTGGCTTACAGCATTTTCATTGTCCTTAATCCCTTCCAGATGGATCATCTCTCTTTACCGCAGTGGTTTTCCAAGTGTGCTATCTAATTAGTACACTGCTGTGCTGCACTATGAGTTAGACTAACTGCAGGGTCCTCGTAGATAAACCAGTGTGAATGCTGCCGTTCTGCTTCATTGTCACTGCTGCCAGTCTCTGCAAAATGCTCCTCTTCCTCCAAGGTGCAATGAGCCATGGCATGTGATGGTCCATGCAGTGACTTTGTGGTGGATGAATCCACCCATGTCCCACTGACCCCTCAAACCCCACTTATGTATTTCCTTGCTTTTCTCTCCCCCCTTCAGCAGGGCAACCCTGGCTCCCTGGTTTCCTCCCCCTCTAATCCCTCATACCCCTTGACTGCCGCCTCTCCTCTCCACCCTACCATCCCTAGTTTCCTCACCCAAACCTCCTCCCCGCGACTCACTCCTACACCCTCTACTCTCTATCTCCTTTCCCCTCCATCTCCACCTCCACACAAAAATGAAAGTATAAAAATGTGAGTGTGATATGACAAATAAAAGTGTGTTAATGTGTGTAGTGCTATGTATTATATGTATAAATGTGCACACTCAACAATCCACCAACTTACCCACCCCAGACACTCAATGATGCCACTCTCTGCTTATCTGCTAACACTGCTCTGCTTTATTGCCCTCTCTCAAATCCAAACCTCCAACTCCTGAGCCATGTGTGGTGTCTAAACAGGGGAAACCGAAAATGCAGCTGGGGTTAAGAGTGGTGCACAAAGTACAATATAAAATATATTAAAGAAATAATATTAACTTCTAATCAAGAGTGAGACCCAATAGACCATGGAGCAACCAATGGTGCTATAATCAAAATAAGCACTTACTATATAAAAACTGCAGTTAGAGATCATCTGCAGGCGGTGGATAAAATAAAACCAATGGACTGTTCAAAATATATTAGATGAGAAATCGTAGACAAAGCCCCCATGAATGAGAGCTTGTGAAGCCAAACAGTGCAGAGTGAAGTACTTTCAGTTTTGATTCTGCCAAGGATCTCAGCAAGCTGTGACGTTGGACAAGCTATGGTGGCTCAGATGGTCCAACACAAACAACGGGTTTTGACCCATCAGTTTCTAGGGGTCTTCCTCATGTTGTATGAATGGAGTAAAGTGCCCATGTTACCAGAGGCGTCGCTAGGGGGGGCTACTGGGGCTCTAGCCCCGAATCTCCAGTGCATAGCCCCGAATGGAGACTCTGGGGCTAAAGTATACTTTAGCCCCGAGACTCCAGGGCTATCACTGTTAAAAAAAAAAAAAAAAAAATCTCCCCCGCAGAGCTTTCCCCCGTCTGGGACATAGTCCCAGAATCGGAGGTTTATGCTCGTGCGGGGGGTGAGGAGGAGAGGCGCTGCTGCTGGCCCCTCCTCCTGGAGGTGCGGTCCACAAGCAAGTGCCTGCGGTGACCGCACCTCCTGGCCATACTGACAGCGCGATGGGGGCAAGCTCCGCCCCCGTCGCACTGTGAGTCTGACTGCGCGCCGGATGTGACATCAGGCAGAAGAAAGTGTCTCATCGGAGACGTCCTCCTCCCTGCAAACAAAGGTAATTTAGCAGGGAGGGGGACCAACGCTGTAAGGTTGTTTTTTTTTTTTTAAATATTTAAAAATGTGTGTTAGTGTCTGCGTGTAAGTGTGACTGTGTGGGTGAAGCAATGTGTATAAGTGAGTGTGTGTCAGGGTGTTTGCATAAGTGTATGAGGGTGTGTGTCAGGGTATTTGCATAAGTGTATGAGGGTGTGTGTGTGTCAGGGTGTTTGCATAAGGTGTTTGCATAAGTGTATGAGGGTGTGTGTGTGTCAGGGTGTTTGCATAAGTGGATGAGGGTGTGTGTGTCAGGGTGTTTGCATAAGTGTATGAGGGTGTGTGTGTCAGGATGTGTGTGTGTCAGGGTGTTTGCATAAGTGTATGAGGGTGTGTGTGTCAGGATATGTGTGTGTCAGGGTGTTTGCATAAGTGTATGAGGGTGTGTGTGTGTCAGGGTGTTTGCATAAGTGTATAAGGGTGTGTGTGTGTCAGGGTGTTTGCATAAGTGTATAAGGGTGTGTGTGTGTCAGGGTGTTTGCATAAGTGTATGAGGGTGTGTGTGTCAGCTTGTGTATGTGTAAGTGTGTGTGAGAAAGATATAGACGCTGTGGGAGATAGAGACGGAGAGTGTGAGAGAGAGAGACGGAGAGTGTGAGAGAGAGAGACGGAGAGTGTGAGAGAGAGAGACGGAGAGTGGGAGAGAGAGAGAGAGGTGGTGTGTGTTAGAAAGAGAGGGGGTGAGACAGAGAGAGATGGAGACGGGGTGAGATTGTGTGCGACTGTTCTCCTCTGGGCTCAAGCCCCTGATCATTTGTTGACCTAGCAACGCCCCTGCATGTTACCAATACACAAAGAAATAGTCGGAGACAAAATAAAATAAAAATGTAAGCCATTTTTATTTTGTCCCTGCTTATTGCTTAGTGTATTTATACTGTGTGCAAATTACTCCATTCATACACCAGTTAATATTTGGCAGTTGCTAAAGGTGCTCGACATAGAATTGCACGCAGGGGCGTTTCTAGGTCTCCAAAAGATCTGGGGCTGGAGCCCATAGCAGGTTTGATAGAAGTGAAGTAAAGAAGCTCACATGCTTAGGTGGGCATATGAAGGATTTATATGATGCCAATGAGCAATAGGTATTTGGATATATATAATATTAAACTATAAATACATATAAATGATTTATGATGATGCCAGTGAGTAATAGGTATATATAATATAAGCAACAAGCAATAAAACATAAATTATGTATTGGATGCCAATTAACAATAACATTATATGCAAGGCTTTATATCAATGTGAATATCTAAATAATGTATTTGAAGCCTATGGGCTGTAAATGCACATTCTCTCTCTCACACACGCTTGCTGTCTTGCACACACGCTTGCTGTCTCGCACACACGCTTGCTGTCTCGCACACACGCTTGCTGTCTCGCACACATATACCAGCCAACAGAAGAGTTTGAAAAATAAAATACATGTTCCAATAAGGTCCCATTTCTTTTTCTTTTAGAGAGAGAATAAACTGACATAAGAGCAATGTATTTTAATACATGTTCTTCTACACATACTCAGGGATGTTTTTTGCAAAATATACACAAGGGGACAATTAAATGACGTTTTACGTGGTTATGTGCGTATGCAGTATCCTATCCCCTAATCGTTGGGCATAAGTTCTGATAAAATATATATGCATGGGTTTTACACAAACTCCGCTATTGCACTCTAGAGGAAAAAGGATTCCCCATCCTAATGCAAAATAGCACACAAATTTCAGCCATCAGATGCTTACACAATAGAGCATTTTGTTCTAATTATTTTTTTTTTGTTATAATTAATATTAGCAACAATGCTAATTGCTTTCCATCTGTACAATGTGGCACACTAGCTCAAGAAACAAACATGCAAACATACCCAGTGAAATTGAAAATGTATGTATAGCTAGGGGTGCTAAAATGGTTGGTACATATTGCAAAATGACATGTGGCTCCCCTCTTGTAATCCACATCTTTCATCAGGTCACTTTTATTCCTCCAGACACACACAGCAAACACACACTTGCAGACACACTCACACAGCACACTCGCAGACACCCTCAGTCAGCACACACTCACAGACACACTCAGTCAGTACACAGGAACTCACAGACCCACACAGCCAGCATACACTCACACTTATTCAGCAATCTCAAACTTTATCACACAGCACACACTCACTTTCTCACACAGCACACACTCACTTTCTCACACAGCACACACTCACTTTCTCACACAGCACACACACTTTCTCACACAGCACACACTCACACACTCAGCCAGCACATGCTCACTCACTCATACACTCAGCCAGCACATGCTCACTCACTCATACACTCAGCCAGCACATGCTCACTCACTCATACACTCAGCCAGCACATACTCAGTCACACACACACTCAGCATGAACACACTCACTCACAGACACACCAGCAGATAAAAATTTTTTAATGAGCATCATTAGAGCATTTAGCACTTAGAGTCACATAATAAGCATCGGAGCTATAGGGAATGTACAGACATTCATGAGTCCCCAAATGTCCCCCTCCTTCCCTACCTGTCATGGAGAAACTCACAATATTCAGGAGCCGTCGCTTCCTCTGCTGGCAGTGGGGGTGGAGCCATGCGGTCCTTTTCACAAAGTTAATAGCGTGCGGTCCATGAGAAGCTCAGGACCGCACGCGAAGAGCAAATAAAAAAAAAAAAAAAACAGAACGGCAAAGAAAGCAGCATGCTCCCCTTAACGTGCCGACGCCGAATGTTAGTGTGACAGGTGGCTTAACGAAGGAAGCCCCCTGTCTCTTAAGTGCCGGCTCACAGAGATTCGGGGCTATGGACTGGGTATTCGGGGCTTTAGCCCCAGTAGCACACCCCTAGCGACGCCTCTGATTGCACGTTATTCCAATCGGAATAATATGCGGTACAGCAAATGTCACAGAAGTGGTATATAACGGGCACATGGAATAAAGCCCAATATGGGGAAAGATTTTGAATATTACATACACCCAGCATCACAATGCAAAAGTACAACAAATTTTAAACATTTTTGTCTGTTAAAAACATTAGAAACATTCCTCTTATTTTTTGACCCACTCAAGTCTCTATTATTATGCAACATTATCCTATTCCTGCTTGATGTGGTTTCTGGTGGCAGAATGATGAATAAGAAATGGATAAACTCCTACATACTTTCTGACTGAAATCATCTCAAAGTTCAGATAATCCAAATGTTTCTGTCCTTTGGGAACTGACATTCCTCCTGGTTTTTCCTGCCAATGTCTATTGCCTATTTGGATCTTTATTTGATTTAGATTTTGGAGACTGAAAGGTGAAATGAGAGAATCTTGAACTTATTCAATAGTGGATACAAGGGAATGCTTCACAGCATATTGTATAGTGGTGAGCAAATTGAAAGGGTACAAACGATGGAGCACTTGATGAAAAATCAAGGTATTCAGAACACCAAAATAAAGCTTCTATTTTGCTACTCTAGTAGATATCATAAAACAGTGTTTGAAAATTTTGATTTAAATCTAGGAACCAGATGCAACATTAGGAGGCAGTGTCAAAAATATCTGTCACAAAAGAAAATGCCTGGGGCCCAGTCCATAAACATACATCAATTACATATACCTAAAGATACACATCAATCACACATACTAATGCACATACACGCTGACAGACATACATACATACACCCACAAATCCAGTACATACACACAAACACCCTGAGACCAATACTCTACGTGGACTCACACATACATGAACAAACACACATGCTTATGTACAAATTCATACACACACATATTTTCCAACTTCTTCCCCCTGGAGAATCGGGATACCAGGGCACAGCGTGGGAAGTTACAGTGCAGAATAACTGGAAGTTACTTAATTTAGGGTTTGGTGCGGTTACTGTGCCTACTGCGCCTCTCCTACCCCACCTCTCCTGAACCAGAGGTGGCACTGGCTGTATCACTAAGTTCCCACTGCAGCAGCTACTGCCCTGTGAGCTGCAGGAACCACAGGAAGGGATAAATCTACTGGCTGCTCTATGCTGCTTGTACCACACTCGGGTCGTTATCTGATCCATAGATGGGCAGCAGAGTGTAGGACAGCATAGATGCAGGATCACTACATTTAGAATGCCCTCCAGGAGCCAGATTCTAGTCGACATGGTGACCTGCCAACTGGTATTTCTTAAGCTCTGTCATAAAACACCTAACATGTCCCCCTGCATGGCAATCTTTGAAATCTGAAAAAAGTTCAACGATTTTTGAATTGACCATCTCCTTTAACTATCCATCATCACAAATTTATATGTTGCCCTGTATAATCAGTACATAAATCACGTATAAGATTTTTGTATACCTTGTTCTCCCTTATTTAGTTCTTTAAATTATATCATCATGGGTGCCAGGGGCTGGGAGGGGGAGGGTCATGGGGAAGTGGATAACTTGCCCTGGAAATTAGAGCTGCAGCAAGGGAGGGAGAAGCAGTAGGCTGTTTAGGTTTGGTTAACTAGCCATAGAGATCAGAAAAAACACATGTCAGAGGGAGAAAAGCAAAAAAGCTTTTATTTAATAATATGCTCCCCTCTGTCAGAATGGTTTGGTCTGCCTGAGCAATAGGAGAAACTGCCCTGAGTTCAGACACACTGGAGGATCCACAGAATCTGCCACTTGAGCCCTAACATTTCTGGAACGTTTTCCACTTACCAGAGTGAATGATATTAGACTGGTTTTAAATTATTATTTAGGTTATTCTTTCCCTCACTCACAACTTTCCTCCATTATGGTATTGCCCAAGTTCCCTTAGCTTCTTCCTACTACCACTTGATTTCATTCACCCCATTTACCACTTACTGTCTGTCTTTCACCCTATTGGCCAGCCTATTTGTCTTTCTCCCATTGCTCACTGGCAGGTTGCTCATTGGCAGGTAGAGGTTTCTCCAGCACATTTAGGGGTTTTTGGATGATAAGGGGGCAATGCAAAGGTAAGTGCATTGAAAAGGTGGCAATGTGAGAGTTACATGGTGCATCATATTTTAAGGGGTAAGATGATCATACAGTATTATACAGGCACTTTGTTATAGAAAGTGGTCATTAGTATCACATTCGGTGTGAGGCAGAATGAGGGTTAGAAGAGACTTGGTGTGACATATTTTACAGTTTAGCTGGCACTTATGGCTTTGGAAGCATTATAAGGTACACTCTGTGTGAGCAATACACTACAATACTGGAACCGCTTATAGTGTAGACCATGTTACCAACGGAAGACTGCATTTCCCATGACTCTCAGCCAGTATGTTAAGCAGCATGGGAAAGAAAGTACTCAACAACTAGAGTGCTAAAGGTTAGCTAATACAAAAGCAGTTCAGAAATGTTTTTAAATCATAGTTACATTCAATGTAACAATCTTCAACCCTTTACTTATTCTTGTTTTCCGCTGTTGATTAAAAGAAAAAGACAACCCACCATTTTTTCAGCTATTTCAAATCTGCTTTCAGGGGGGGACAAAATTCCTTCTCAACTCCAAATGGCAATTAGATTTCTCCTTGAATCAACATTCTAACATACATAGCCCTTTATATCAACTATAATTAACCAAAAACACATTGATAAGGCTATGAGCAGCTAAGAAAAACAGCGGATCTGGCCCACAGGTACATAGAAGAGGATTCTGTACTCAGCAAGTAAATCAATATTTCCAAATGGTGGATAATTCCTGAAGATCTTTTATTCATACAAATACATCACAAAGGCAAGATCAACTGAACCACTGCTTGAAGCTTTTCGCACAGAGAATGAGAATATGATTAGTCAAGTCAGGTGGGCCGTACATTGCTGTCAAATAGGCCTCATTGTCAGGGTGACCAGACATCACGGTTTTACCAGGATAGTCCCGGTTTCGGACTCTATGTCTCACTGCGTCCTGAAAAACTATTACAGGATGCAAGAATGTCCTGGTTTGTGTGCTAAACACAAACCTCAGTCAGTGCTGCCTTGCACTCCCTCACCAGCAATGATTCTGAGCATTGTATTGCAGATCTGAGTAATCACTATGTGCATGGAGCAAGTGCAGAGCCGACAGAGGTCTGGAGTTAGCACACAGGCTAGGGTTGCCACCTTTTCTACAAAAAAATACCGGCCTTGCTGGTGCCTCCATAGACTTAACATTGGCATCAAGCCAATTTTTTACCAGCCTGCCGGTAAAATACCGGCTGGGTGGCAACCCTAACACAGGCTGGAAGCTGAAACAGCAGATAGGGGTGGAGAGAGAGACAACAGACATGGAGAGGAGAAAAACAACAGACATGGGGGTGAGGAGAGAGAGAGAGAATGCAGACATGGGGGGTGGAGGGAGACAGAGACAACTGCCAAGGGGGGATAAGAGAGAAAGCAGACATAGGGCGATAAACAAATGAGAGAGACAACAGCCATGGGTGGGAGAGGAGAGATACAACAGACATAGGAGGTTAATCATAGGAGAGAGACAGCAGACATGGGGGAGAGGAGACAGACAGCAGGGCATGAGGGGGAGAGACCAATGGTTGTCTGCCCCTTTTTTATTTTCAGAATCTGATGTCCCTGCACATTTGGTCCACGTTCCTCAAGTTGGACTCCACTGTTCTAGTATTTAAAGCAAATTAAATGGCTCAGCCTGCTGACCAAATATTAGCTAAATATGTGATCTGTCTAATAAAAGAACATTAATCTCATTCAACAACATAAAATTCATTTACACAACTATTCACTAAATTAAATTTTATCAAGCTTGCCTATCTCTCAAACTTTGCTAGTAATGCCCAGTTTTTTCAGTTAACTATTTTTAGTCCTCCACAATGGACTTTTAGTGAATAAACCCCATAGATTACAAAATATCAACCCTTTTTCTATTCCATATTTAATGCTGTTGAAGAAGGCAAATAAAAAACCCTTATTTCAGCAATTTCAAATTCTGCTTTCAATGGGGAAAAATGTCCTTCTTAACTCCAAATGGCAGATCAGATTTCTCCTTCTATCAACCAACACTAAATAAATATTTATACCTATACTAACATGCTTAGCCTGCTATGCACCGGCTCATTAAAAAAGTATCCAGGCCGCTTTTAAAGGCACCTAACGTAATTTCTGGAACCACCTCTTCAAGCAGAGAATTCCATACGTTTATTGTCCTTAAGCTAAAAAAATTCCTTACGCTGTCTTCTTTCTTCAAGTCTTAGTTGGTGACCTCTTGTCCTTTGTACTGTTCTGTTAATGAACTGTCTGTGGCATATATATGAGCAAATGAACAGTGACATATTAATGGGCAAATTGGCTGTGGCATATTAATGGGCAAATGAACAGTGGCCTCTTAATGGGCAAATGAACAGTGGCATACTGGCTACTGGCTCTGGTATATTACTGGGCACACTGGCTCTGGTATATTACTGGGCACACTGTCTGTGGCATATTACTGGCATATTGTCTGCGGCATATTACTGGGCATACTGGCAGTGGCATATTCCTGGGCACACTGGCTGTGGCATATTACTGGGCATACTGGCAGTGACATATTACTGGGCACACTGGCTGTGACATATTACTGGGTATACTGGCTGTGACATATTAATGAGCAAATTGATTGTGGCATATTAATTGACAACTTGGCTGTTGCATATTATTGGACAAACAGTGCCACATTGTAATGGACAAACTGTTGCATACTGTAATTGGCAAACTGGCTGTTGCATATGTTAATGAAAAACTGATTGTGGAATGTTAATTGGTAAATGGCTTTGGCTCATTTTAATTGGCAAAGTGATTCTGTGGAGTCTTCTGTGGGGCAAAATAACATGTACTATGGGGTAAAGTGACACTGTGGCATATTCTGCAGGGCCAGTTCTGTGAGGAAAAGTGACACTGTGGTATGTTCTGTGGGTAGGGTTGCCACCTGGCTGGTATTTCACCAGCAGGCCGGTAAAAAATTGGCATCAGGCCAATGTTAAGTCTATGGAGACAGTACCAAGGCCGGTATTTTTCTGAAGAAAAGGTGACAACCCTATCTGTGGGGCAAATTGACACTGGCATGCCAAATCATGTGGGTGCAATATGAGTGCAAGTCATGTGCTGTGGGTGCAATATAAGTGAATGGCAAGTGCTGTGGATACTACATGGTGTTGTGTTAAGTCCGAGGTGCAATGTGGGTGCAGAAATAAGAAATGTAAACATGTTTATTAAATATACAGATAGTTGAATGTGATATGAAAAAAGTTGCATATAATATTAAAAAGTTTACATTTACATATAGTTTTTTATACTGCAACTTTAGAAAAACTGGATGGAGGGGGGCCCATTGCTAAAGACTTTGCCCAGGGCAAAAGCGGCCCTGTCCGAGAGAGGGAGGGAGGGAGGAACAATTACCCCACATTTTATACAAATGGCCATTAATTTCATAAAGTTGAGACACTCCATGGGATAATAGGAAGGTGTGACTTGCACCCTTAACCCCTTGACGACAAAGTACGTGCCTGGCACGTCCTGCAGTGAATGAAGCGGTTTTCGCGATCAACGATCGCGAAAACCGCTTTAACAGTGCTGGTCTATTGCCTTGACATCGAGGCAATAGCCAGCACCGAAATTTCTATTTTGGGACCCCCACGATTGCCCCACGGAGCGATAGTGGGGAGCCATATTGACGGAGCATGCTGCTCGGTCAATATGGCTAAGCCCTCTGCCGGTCTGAGCTTCGGAAGTGAAAGTAACTTCACTTCCGTCGCTCTGAATATGCTACTTGACTGCCCCTAGTGGTAGTTAAGTGGCATTGCAATGGAAAATATTTAAAATACATATTTAATTAATTAAAAACAGGTTATTTAGCTAAATTAGCCTATAGGGTTAAAATTAAATATTTTTTAGCATAAGGGATAGGGTTAAAATTAAATTAAAGTTAAAAAATATTAAGGGATATAATAAGGATTAGAGTTGGGGTTAAATTTTGTGTTAGGGTTAAATTTTGGGTTCGGGTTGGGGTCAAATGATCAATATAGGAAAAAAAACAAAAAACACTATTTTTGGTTTTTGCCCCATAACTCGCAAAAAAATACCGAAAAATATGGAAACATGCATATTTTTGAACTAGGGAGAACATTTAGAAACTATTTAGACGGGGTCTTTTTTAATGATTTTATTTGTGTAAATTATATTTTAGGTCAAAATTTGAAAAAGTGGGTTTTTCATAAATTTTTCATCATATTTTCTGATTTTTTTTGTAGTAAATTATAAGATATGATGAACATAATGGTATCTAATGAAAGCCCTTCTTATGACGATAAAAACAACATATAATTTGTGTGGGTACTGTATGTGAGAAAGAAAAAAATTACAGCTAAACACAAACACCCTAGAAATGTCAAAACAGCCATTGTCACCAAGGGAAAGTCAAGGTGAAAATGTCTTGTCACTAAGGGGTTAATAGATGGGGATATATATATATATATATACACACACACACACACACACAGAGACATGTCCAGAGCAGTATTATGAAGTCTCTGTACCACTTTACTGTATTCACTGTGTGGTGTAGGATGTCTGTTTTCTCTATAGCCATGTGTTTGTTTCTACAATAACATAGTTGGCACATTAAAAAAAATACATGAATAAATAAAAGAAATACACAATCAAACTGCAATAAAAGGAAAGTGTGTTGTGTGAAAAATAAAAGTTTTATGTAAATGTATAAAAAAGCATCAGCAGCTCTGGAAAATATCAGGAAAAATGGAGTGTTTTTATGACAGCCATAAACTGTCAATAAAAATTGGATTTTCACAAGATCCAGCTTTTGGAAACATTTTCTGCACCAAGCATTTTTATCCCAATATTTTCTGTAGCTGCTAATACCTATTTATTATATAATGTTTATATAATAAACTAATGACAGTGCTTATTAAAAAAATACCGGGGTTGCGTGTCCTGACGGTGGCAATGGCGGACACATTTAGCAACAGCTCCATTCCTGCAGTCTAAATCCGGACGCCTATCAAGGGTCATGGGTCGCCAAAATAAAGCTAACAACCTGCCTAAGCTAAAGAGGAACAAACCAGGGGTCGAACCACCACCTCCGGGAGAGTTTTTTGCCCGCTGACTAAGCCCGCAATTGGCCTACCTAAAATGGCCACCGATAAAGCCTTGGCTTCTACCTCCACGGCACAGCACTCAGCTAGCTCCCGACTTCTGACAGAAAGCTGGAGGGAGGCTTTTCAACATCTGCCTACCAAAGCGGATATCACGGACATTGTGTAAAGGGCTATACAGCCACTCTTTCTACCCTACCTGGACTATTCCTACTCGTGGGGATCGCCTTTTGCCCTTAAAGTAAAAAAGGACAACAACAGGAGGAGGCGTGGCTCCCAAGGAAGATGGCCTCTTAAACAGCAAGCTCCGCTCCATGAGTGCACAATTAGCTCACTCTAGCCTTCCTAACGGACCTAAATGTGACAACTTTGTTGCTGAAGCCGTCTGATGGGCCCCCCAATAGCCTCACGACATAAAAAGAAAGAGAAACCTTCTGAAGTAGCCCCGATGTTCCGCCAGAAGTCTCCAGGGCCTAGTCATGCGATCCCAATATGGCGCCGCCGAACATGTAGTCCCCGCAGCAGCAGCCTTTGACCCGCCAAGATTTGGAAAACCTCTTCGCCAGAATGCAAACCCTCATAAAGGAAGAAATACATTCCGCACTGGCCACGGTACGAACAGACGTACACAATTTACAGACCTGGGTCGAGGACCACTCCAATCAGCTGCAGTCGCTGACCGCAGATTATGGCCAACTAGCAGACGACACAGTGGACATCCACCAATAGGTCTTCGAACTAGAAACATCATTGGAGGATCTGGGAAATCATTTTTGTAAATACTATTGTATCTGAATTGTATTATCGGTTTCTCACCCACCCCCCGCCCCCCGGCCCTTCCCAACCAACCTAGGGTCAGGACCACAGACAGACCTAAGTTAACATCTACCTCCCCCAGAGGACACCGCCAACCGATTACGAACACCAGGGAGCTTTAGACACCCTGTAAGAACATAGCCGCTGCACCTATGCTGCCGAATATTAAATGCCCATGGACTAAACTCCCCACAAAAATGGAGGTCCCTCCTGAGACACCTTGACAAAAGGAAGGCCGATACGGCATTCATCCAAGAGACACATTTTGCTTCACATAAAACTCCTGTTCTGAGGGATCGGAAATATTCCACTCTCTTCCTATCTAACAATACAGTATAAAAATGGGGTGGCAATTCTCATTAGATGCACTTGCCCATTCACACCTGGGGCCCACTTTACCGACCGGACGGGCCATTACATCTGCCTGAAAGGCTCCCTGGGTGATTTTAAGGTCACACTCCTAAACATATATGCCACACCAGACAAATCCTTCTGGCTCGCACTAACAACATTCTTGTCACAACACCCTACAGACAAGCTAATCATCGGAGGTGGTTTTAACGCTACAATTTGTCCAGGTATAGATAGAACAGGCACCTCATCACATATTGCCTCTAACCCCTCTGATGCGCATTTACTCCATTTTTTTAAAACACATGACCTCCTTATTGTTGGGAGACTACATCATCCATCCACTAAGGATTACACCTTTTTCTCCCACCCGCATCTTAGCTACTCGAGACTCAACACGTGCTTAATTTCTAAGTCACTTCTTCCGGTGGTCAATTCTACAGCCATATATCCCATAACCTGGTCGGACCACGCGGATATTTCCCTAACTCTTACACTACACAACCATTTTGGAAATTGGTCGTGGAAACTGAACGATTCGATACTCCACAATGCACAAGCTGTAGAATCCATAAGAAAATCACTTACGGATTACTTTGAGCTTAATATCCCTTCAGTTCCGGACTTTGCCACTGCCTGGGCAGCTCATAAACCGGTCATCAGGGGCCACATTATAGCAATCTGCTCAGCCCTTAAGAAACAAAAGGAGGCTGAATCCTTACGGTTACAGTCAGAGCTTATCAGACTGGAAACACGTAAAAAAACGCATCCTACTCCACAGCTGACCCAGGAGGTGATCAAAGTCAGGACTGAAATCCATTGGCTCACACTGTCAGACACGGCCAAGTCTCTCAAATACACTAAACGATTTTATTATGAAAAAAGCTAATAAAGCTGATAAACTCTTAGTCGCCTCTCTCAAGTCCAAACTGACCTCTAGAATTATTCCATCCATCCAAAAAGCAGATGGCCAATACACAACGCTTCCACTTGAAATCGGAAGGAATTTCACTCATACTACTCTACGTTATATAACCACTCACCTGAGAAAACTCTTCTTAATGCTATCCACGTCCAATGTATCATTCGTTACTTGGAAAAGAGTGGACTCACCACCCTCACAGACGATGACAGAGATTTACTGGACGCCCCAATCTCCGAGTTAAAACTCCAGACGGCCATAAAATCCCTTAGTTCAACAAGGCCCCAGGCCCAGACGGATTTACCAATCTGTATTACAAAAAAATTTCAGACATTCTCTCCCCCCACTTGCTGACGCTATTCAACACCACGATGGACGGATACTACTTTACCGATGATATGCAAATGGATAATGTCGCCTTAATCCAGGGCTTGACAAATTTATCTGAGTTTTAGGAGCCAGCTAAAAAATCTAGGAGCCAGACAACGGCACATAAACACAAACACACGCAGTCACACACAGACACATAGCCTGTCACATATACATACAGAATAAAGGATCCTTTATTCTGATTTGGAGGACTAGGGTGAAAGTCCTCTCTGTGCACCCTCCACTTCTGAACGCGAAACCTGTTACACCTGGTTTTTCTACATATACATACAAACATACAAACACACACACACACATCCAGTCAGTCACATCCATACGCACACACACATCCAGTCAGTCACATAACATACACACAAACACATCCAGTCAGTCACATAACATACACACAAACACATCCAGTCAGTCACAATACATACACACAAACACATCCAGTCAGTCACATTACATACACACAAACACATCCAGTCAGACACATATATACACACAAACACATCCAGTTAGACACATATATACACACAAAACACATCCAGTCAGTCAGACACATATATACACACAAAACAAATCCAGTCAGACACATAAATATATATATATATATATATATATATATATATATATATACACACACAAACGCATCCAGTCAGACACATATATACACACACACAAACACATCCAGTCAGACACATAGATACACACACAAACATATCCAGTCACACATATATATACACACATAAACACATCCAGGCAGACATATACACAAGACAGCAGGTTGTTGTTTTTTTAACCCCTTAAGGACAGAGCCTTTGAAACATTTTTGTCCTTTCAGGACAATGGCTATTTTAACATTTCTGTGCTGTTTGTGTTTAGCTGTAATTTTCTTCTTTGTCATTTGCTGTACCCACACATATTATATATTGTTTTTATCGGGACAAGAAGGGCTTTCTTTGGATGCCATTATTTGATCATATCTTATAATATTATTTAAAAAAAAAAAAATATGGTAAAAAAAAAGAAATTCACAAATTTCCTGACTTTTATTTGAAACATCTTCTCCTCATTGACAAAAGCGAACGAAAAAACCTGCTAAATTGTCCCATTTGGGACATATTTGAAGCCAGCTAGTGTATTTTACCACATCAACCCATATATTTTTTTAAAGTAGACACCGTAGCTATCTCAAATGGTGGTATTTTAACACTTTCCTTGCACTAATTCTACCACCAGCCTTTGTCAAAGTTTGTGGTAGTAATTTTTTTTTTTTTTCACAAACCTTGTATTTCAGACATGAATTCACAGATTTTGGTATGTGTCACTGCCAAATAACACCCCAATAAGTGTTCAGCAACATCTATTGAGTATAGGGATACCACCCATGCATAGGTTTGTTGGGTTGTTTGGGGGGTAAAAAGCCAAATTTGGGAGGTGCAGTTTTTGGTTTTCCCAACTTGAAATTTTGACATGCAGACAGCCTGCACCCATGTCCCATTTGGGATATATTTGAAACCAGCCAGTGTATTTTACCCCATCAACCCATATATTTTTTAAAAGTAGACACCCTACGCTATTTCAAATGGTGGTATTTTAACACTTTCCATGCACTAATTCTACCACCAGCCTTTGTCAAAGTTTGTGGTAGTAATTTTTTTTTTCCCACAGATATTGTATTTCAGACATAAATTCACAGATTTTGGTATGTGTCACTGCCAAACAATAACCCAATATATTTTCAACAACATCTCCTGAGTACAGGGATACCACCCATGCATAGGTTTGTTGGGTTGTTTGGGGGCTAAAGGGCCACATTTTGAAGGTGCGCATTTTCAACTTGGAATTTTGACGTGTAGTCAGCCTGAGCCCATCTTTCATTTGGGACTTTTTATTAAAGTAGGACAGTGTATTTTACCCCAAAAAGTATATATTTTGTAAAAGTAGACACCCTAGGCTATTTTAAATGGTTGTATTTTAACACTTTCCATGCACCAATTCTACCACCAGCCTTTGTCAAAGTTTGTAGTAGTAATTTTATTGTGTATTTTTTCCCACATACATTTTACTTTAGACACAAATTCACATGTTTCGGTATGTGTCACTGACAAACAATACCACAATATGTGTTCAGCAACATCTCCCGAGCACAGGGATACCACCCATGCATAGCTTTGTCAGCTTTGTTGGGGGTTGAAAGGCTACATTTGAGAGGTGCGCTTTTTGATTTTCTAACTTGGAATTTTTACATGTAGAGCAAGGAAGGGGTTAATAGCTCTTATAAGAGCCTTTGTAGTACTGTACAAAAAAGTAACCCCTAAAAATGCACAGACAAGAAAAAATGTTCTGCTGTGCAGTGATCAGTGGCAGGGAAGGGGATAATACATAGGCTACACTATACAAAGGGTATGGCTTTTATAAAAGCCCTTGGGACTCACAATTGTTTAACATTTAATTTAATTTATTACAATTAAAAACTTATATTATACAGATCTGTCTCTTTCCCTCACTAAAACTCAAGTGAGGAGAGGGAGGCAGATCCATATGGGTCAGAACAATATTTACCAATATTGAACTAACCAGACGAATGGTTATGCTCATCTGAGAAATCACCAAACCACCTTTGCCACTGATCGGCTGTTACTGATCGCTATACACGCGTTCAGACAGCTTCAAAAGGAATACACGTAATCCCCTAGTGGGTATAATTAACCCCTAGCGAGTGTGACAAAAAAAAATGCTGATAGCAAAAAAAATCCTTCTGCGACCAGATTGCTCCATATGCGCTGCTTAGGCAGTGACCATATGAGCTGCTTAGGCAGTGACCATATGTGCTGCTTAGGAAGTGATATATGGCAAGGAAGGGGTTAATAGTTCTTAAAAGAGCCTTTGATATACTGTAATAAGTCACAGTAAAAAATTAACCCCTAAAAAAATGCACAGACAGCAAAAAATGTGCTGCTGTGTAAGATCACTGCGTACACAGCGATCAATTGCAGGGAAGGGGTTAAACACTGGAAACGGCTTTTATAAAAGCCTTTGGGTCTCAATTTTATTAAATATATTATAATTAAAAACTTTCGTTATACAGCTCTGTCTGTCTCCCTCACTAAAACTCAAGTGAGAGGGATGCAGATCTACACGGGTCAGATCAAATATTGACAAATATTGATCTAACCAGGCGAATGGTGATGCTCATCTGAACAATCGCCAATCCGCCTTTGCCACTGATCAGCTGTTACTGATCGCTATACATGCGCTCAGACAGCTAAAAAAAAATGTTTTTACTTTAAACGTAATCCCCTAGCGGGTATAATTAACCCGTGACGGGTGTTATAAAAAAGTTTTTAAAAAAGTAAAAATGCTTCTGCAGAAAGATTGCTGCATTTGCGTCAGATCGCAGCTTAGGCAGTGATCTACAGCAAATAAGGGGTTAATAGCTCTAAAAAGAGCCTTTGTTATAATGTAATGAATTACAGTAAAAAAAAAATTAACCCATAAAAAATGCACAGACAGCAAAAAATGCGCTGCTAAAAAAAAAAAATAGCAGGGAAGGGGTTAAAATCTTGAAATGGCTTTTAGAAAAGCCCTTGGTTACTAAAATTTTATTAAATATTTTTAATTTTATTATTTTATTTTATTTTTTACTTTATCTGATCTGTCTCTCTCCCTTACTAAAACTAGTAAGGAGAGGGAGGCAGATCAATACTTGTCAAAGGCAATATTTACTAATATTGCCTTTGACTGTATGATAAGTGCTTATCAGAGCACTTATCATACATGCCTGCACACAGATCACACAGATCTGCTGTGCCGGCATTGATTGGCTGCCCCTAGAGCATCGGAAGTGAAATACATTCACTTCTGATGCTCTTGCCATTAGAAGGGAAGCGCTGCTGTCACGGTTATTCTGGGTTTGTGGCTGTTTTTGTCTTCAGCCTCTAGTGGCCGCTATTGTGGTGTTCCGCCCATTCTACTCCTGTTGTCAGCTGCCTCGTTATCCTCAGCCCTTCCCTATTTAAACCTGCAGCTTATGGCAATCAGTGCCTTTGCATTGCTTTGGTTGCAGCCTGTGATAGTGCCTTGTTTCTAGTTCTAGCATTTATATATTGATTATTGATTTTCCGGTTCTGACTCCTGCTTGATTTTGACTCCGCTGTTTTCTGCCTGCCTCGACCATTTTGCCTGTCTAGTGACCTTGCCTTCTGAATTCCTACGTTGTACCTTGTTCCTGTTTCGTGGATGACCCTGCCTGCTGACTATCCTTCTCGTCCAGTACTCCCTGTGTATCTCTGCTTCAGTGTGCAGTTGCAGTCAGTGTACAAGTCCTGGGTGGTCATTTACCTGAGGCTCAACCATAGGGTATAATACCATTCAGGTGAATAACACTGTTCTGTTTCCAAACCTGTTGCAGTAGCTACCTGTCCTGTCTCAGTTCCAGTCTCTGTTACTTGTCCTGCCTCAGTCCCAGTCTCAGCTACCAGTCTTGTCTCAGTTCCAGTCTCTGTTACCTGTCCTGCCTCAGTCCCAGTCTCAGCTACCAGTCCTTCCCAGTTATGCATCGTGGGGTGCAGACAGACCCCACACAATGCCCTGCAACAAGTCTCCTCCCTGGCCGATTATTACGATCGTTCGCTTTCTAAGCATGTGTGCAGGGGAGCAGCCATTTTTAAATGGCTGCTACGATCACTCCGGGGAGTGATCGTAGCGCGCCCCTGCACTTTTTTGGGGTGTTGCACAATGCCTCTATGTAGAGGCATTGTAGCAACACCGATAGACTTCCTTTACTCAATTTAGTGCATGACGTGCCAGGCACATCACCTGACGGCAAGTCCTCGATTTGCCGTGACGTGCCTGGCACGTCATCTGTCGCCAAGGGGTTAAAGAAAGAAAAAAAAAGAGTTCACCTATCAATGCGATTTCCGTTGCAGCCCGGTGGCACAGAGCAGCTTCCCTGCTATGCTCCCCGGGGATCAGCACTATAACGCGGTGCGCCAGGCGGCAGAGCAGGAAGTCTGTACAGCCGGTGCACCCACTCTACTTTTTCGCGCACCGCTGCGGGAATAAAGAAAAGAAAAAAAACCTGATCCCATTGCCGAGGGCACCACACGGGGCTCACGATTCCGATTACCTGGCGCCCGGGGTTTGTCGAGCACTGCCTTAATCCACTAAACAGGCAAACCTCAAGACCAGACCAAACATTACAGGCCAATCTCTCTCCTTAACACGGACCTCAAACTTTTCACAAAAATTCTTGCTACTAGACTAAACCTAATCCTGCCCAAATTAATACACCCTGACCAGGTAGGCTTTATTCCCCCGAAAAAAGGCCTTGGATAACACCAGACGCTGCGTGGATCTGTTGTGGATGACCACGCAGAGACAGGCGCCTTCTCTGTTTCTGTCTCTAGATGCAGAGAAGGCGTTTGACCGCGTAAACTGGGCATTTCTTCGCACACTGTTAGACCATATGCAATTTCCCCAACAGTTCCGGAATAGCATAGCAGCCATCTATCATAGACCTTCCTCTCAACTTAACATCCCTTGAGCCCCACAACTAAGATTCACGAACCATAACGGAACCCGACAGGGCTGTCCTCTCTCTCCCCTCTTATTCGCTCTTTTCCTTGAACCTTTGCTTCTTAATATCTTAAGCAATCAGAACATCCATGGTATCAATCTCGCGCACAACCAATACAAAATAGCCGCATATGTTGACGATGTCATAGTTTCCCTCACGCGCCCCCTAACGTCCCTCCCCTATTTGTTCCAAGAACTGGATATATTCTCGGACATGACGGGTTTCAAAGTGAACGTGGATAAATCAGAAGCCTTCCCAATACACCTTCCAGATGCCACTATCAAGCTAATCCAGATTAATTTTGACATATCAATCTCACGCAAACCATACACATACTTAGGGCTCCGACTCACTAACTCCTCTTCACAATTATACACCTTAAACTACACCCCCCTTCTAAAAAGACTCAAAACTGATCTCCAGAAATGGTCCTCCCTACACATATCATGGTTAGGCCACCTGACGACTATCAAAATGAACCTCCTCCCCCGCCTTCTTTAGCTTTTTCAAGCATTAGCGATACCAATTTCCTCCCATGATTTTAAATGTTTACAACAACATATAGATAACTTCATATGGCAAGGAAGGAAACCCAGGATTAACAAGAACACTATGTACATGCCCAAATGAGCCGGGGGCCTTGGACTCCCAGACATTCCCAAATATTACCTAGCAGCGCAGATCTCCCAGATTACGACTTGGCATACACCAGTTTCCCAGGTCCGTTGGGCAGACCTTGAGAACGACCTCCTACGCCTGGACATTTTATCCAACTATATATGGCTACTAAGGCCACATAGACCCCTCTTAAAAACGCTTTGTCCACCGATTTTAAATTCCCTGAGAATATGGGATCACAATGCAATCAAATTCTCTCTTACCACCAGCAAATCCCCCCTTACCACGATTTACCGTAACCGCAACTTCCCACCAGGATTTATCTTTTATAAATATGATCAAGGTGATATATCTAGGGTCTCAGACCTCTATCATAATGGTATAGTCATCAAATTTCAGGACCTAAAACCTAAACTATCTTTATCCACCTCAGACTACTTCATGACTTCATGACTTACCTGACAAACACCATAAACTCTGGCTCCCCTGGACAACATATTTTCCTAGATAGGGAGGACCTCCATGACGTAGATCCCCCCCCTCCCCCCAGATTCGGGCCCCACTAAGGGTCACCCTTTGGCACTATTTTTCCCTGACACATCACATGATCTCTATCCTCTCCTGCCTCATATTTTTCACTATGATTTTTAAGGTCGAATCATCTGCTCTGATAACCAGTTTTGGAATACGGAAACTCTCTTCAGACCCACCTGACCTGAACCCTATGTACATGCACCACTGTTTGACTACTGTTTTATTACTATTTTATTACTGTTTTATCACTGTTTCTTAACACTGTGTAATCAGATTTGACATACGCGTGCCATAATTTCTGCATCCTGTAAACTGCAAAACTCTATTATGGAAGCTAGATGCTAAGGATATTTTATTCTACCTCAAGGGACAAGCTAGAGTCTCCCAGACCCCACCACCAATTTTCCCTCAAATCCAACCATGATCACCCTTACCGCCTCTTCCCCCCCTCTTTGATTTATTCGATATGTTGATAATATAATATAATACAATGTAATGTAACAAGCTCTGTTCCTCATGCAAAGCTATCTGTCTCGATCTGATATTAATATGCTACAGTCCTGAAGTATGTTAATTGTTCTATCATAGTCTGTTTGGCACACTGTATACTTTTGATATCGGTCATAATTAAAATGTAACCTGTCTTTAAAAAAAGAAAAAGAAGAAAATCCAAAAAATAAAGAATTGAAAAAAAAAAAAAGGACAACAAAACCCACACTCTGCGCCACCCGGCGGAATTACCCTCTTTCCTGAGTGGTCTCGGATTGCCCAACATCCAAGTGCCAGACTGGTCTTTGCCAACTACGTTCCCAGGCCTGTTGAGGAGCCCGACAGTGGACTTGGCTCTCCCGGAGTAACATGATGTCTGTTTTCATATATCTGCCGGGAATTTGCCTTGTTTGAATTTTTTCTTGTTGCCCCGTTACATGGCCATCGACCTGAATGTAGTCTTGTGGATTTGAGTCCACACTGATTGTTCTCGACTCCTTTTAGTATGTGGCCCTAGTTACATATGTCCTGCATACTTAAGAGCCACTGTCTACTCGTGGTCCCTCTATGTTTCCAATGGCTGCACGCACGCCATCTGTTATTATGCAATTTTTTTCTTGTGTCTGCAAAATTGCTGGCGGTTTGGATACGGTACCCCCAGGGCCTACTCCCCTTCCCTAGATGGGATGGGAAGGGAGTTCTTGGTCACGCTGACGACTTACTGCCCATTCTGTTTTTATGACCCCCTTTTGTTCATAGGTGGTCTTTCCCACCAGGGGTCGTTGCCCCATTCTCTTATATCACCCCTCATCCTTTTTCCATTTTCTACCCCCCTCTCCCTCTCAACTCCTCCGTCTCTCCCTCTCTCCCCCCTCACAACCTTGTTCTTTACCCCCTTCGTTCTCTTTATTTCAACACTTTTTCTTCCTAATTTTCCCACCACTGATTTGTTATCCTCTGATTTGCCGCTGATATTTTATTTCCCAATGTACATCTTATTTCTTTATTGAATATCATCTATATTTTGTGAAAACAAATAAACATTTATTTACAACAACAAAAAATACCACCACCATGTGAAAAGCTGTGATATATACAAACTGTGTGGTTGAAAAAAAGGTGGGAGAGACAAAATAGGCTCCACAGATATTTAAACCCCAAAAAGTTTCCCTCTATAGGGATATAGTAAAGTGAGAGCAGCTCATCTCTAAAAGAGCATAGGAATGCTATATATATATATATATATATATATATATATATATATATA